>JARWLC010000002.1:28915844-31315844 GCA_033318265.1 Phyllotis vaccarum | reverse complement strand
ATGTTCCAGTGGGAGACTCCATATCTATGCTCACTCAGATAGTACTAATAGGGCTTAGTGAGCTACGAAAACAGAACATGAAGTTAGAATGGAAGTTTGGTAGTGGAGGTCAGAAAAAAGTTGGAAGGAGAATGTGGTTTAGAAATGATCAAAATACAATGTATATATGTAAGAAATTATAAAATAATAAACAAAATGAAGAAAATCTGGACTCATTTTAAATTTTGTGAAATTTAAAAAATGAGTTAAAGACTTCCAGATTAATATACATCATGTATAATACACAAACTTATTTTACTAGGAAATGCCATCTTATTTTTTAAATGGCATGAGGATTTTTGCCATGAATTTAAGAAATATTTTTCAGCTTAAGTACAATTATCTCAATCAAAACAGGTAGATATGTAATGGGACTATTGCTCCATTTCCTATCTTCCCCCCAAAGCCTCAGAGCTAAAGGTGGCCATGATATGCCCTGAAATCCTGATAACTGAGAGTCCGAGAACATAAGATCCTGACCATTCTGGGTGACATAGGAGATACTACCATGGGGGGGGGAGGGAGGGAGGGAAAGAGAGAGACAGAGGGAGAGAAAAAGGAGGGAGAGGAAGAGAGGGAGGAAGGAGGGAGGGAGGGGGAATGGGAGAGAGAGAGAACAAAATGTTAAGACCTATAGATTCTTACCAGTTTATACAATTTAGGGCTGTTATTTATACCTTTGTGTCATGCAGGCAGGCAGTATTCACACAACATAAACAGTGCATTAGCTTTTCAAATTTACTTTTTAATCTCAGCTTGAAAGGATCATTATCATCCCAGATAGAAACTGTCATCGCGCTAACAGTTCTATAACAATAGTCCAGTAATGAAGTCAACACTGTCAGTTCTTAATAAACATAATAGGAAAGCTTTACATGAATGAGCATTGAAGACAGTTTGGGAGAAGAATTCTCTTGAGGTGCTCTTTGAAATTCTGGCTTGTCATATAAGCTGTGTTTGATTTGTCATGGCTGCTTAGCTGACAGAATTCAAATTAAGGATGTAGCCCTGAGACCAGTGCATCTGTTACCAGATTTCTGAAGCATGGCCTCAATGATGGGCTTATGCCTGTTGACAGTCATGAAGACAAAACATTTGTAACCATGGAACATGAACACGGAATCATCCTCAAACTTTGTGTAGAATGTCCTTTAGGTAACTTATAAAATAGGTTTAGATAGTTTTATACCTTAAACCCATTCAGGAAATCAAATCATTGGCCATAAAATGTTCTTTACACCACTATTAAAAAGAAAAAAAAAAAAAAGAATCTTTGGTTGTCTCCTTCTTTCACAGTATTTCTTTATCTTTGTTTCCTGCTAATGTAAGAACCAGTTAGTTCTGAAAGCTCTTGCCCCCAAATTGTGAATTTGGGAATTCTTTATTTCTCACTTGCAGATTGGCATTGAATTGAGCAGATATGTACAGAAAGATTGATTCCTACCTCCCGGGGATTCGCATCCTATTCGCTTGAAGTCTTGTTCATTTAGAAAAAATATTGACTTGATTGCATGGCTGTCAGGGTCTTGTCCTTGACATCTCAGGCCTGAGACATTCATGTAATTTTAATACAGCTGTTTAAAATGAGTCTCCTGACAGCCATGTTTTTACAACTAAACTACACTGATAAAAGTGACCTTCACGTTTTCTTTCTGCTTATTTTGCTTGCTCTTCGGGTTCATTCAATCCTGAACACCTTTATGAGGTGCCTACTGTATGTCGGGCTGTACGCTGAATTTGATTCAGTCTTTTAGGGAACACAGCTATATGTCGATAATAATGCAGATATGTATCACTTAGTGTGCAGTCCTTTATCAGGAGGCTGTAAGGGGAAACAATCATGGACGCCTGAGAAAAATTACACTTTGGCTAGACTTTGAAGGATCTATATGTCAAAGTGCATATATTAAAAGCTGTGTCACCTTAGTGAGATGGTTTAATCTCTCAGGAGGACAAGACTGTTCTCAATATGTGTGGCAACACCATTTTTCAAACATGAATATCAAAACTGTTTTGTTGCTATTTTTAAAACATGTTCATTGTGGATTCTTTACGTTTATTTTTATGACAATCACTCTACTCTGTACCCACAATCATGGATACCAATGTAATTAAAAGCATTCAGCAAAAGTAACAAGATAGGCTTTTGAGTATGTTGCACCAGTGTGGAGGGCTGGGACAGTGGGCCCTCAGTTCTCTGAGGCCTTCTGACAGCCAGCTGTAAGGAACAGTGGCTAGCTCACATTGCAGGGGGTGGGGAAGGGAAGAACTCAGGGAAGCCCTTCAGTGCATTTGGAGAATAACTGGATATTCCTGAGGTGGCCAACAAGAATTGTCATTCAGTTCGACAAACTAATGGTAGGAACTGACAGAGCCAACCAAACACATTCTCTTCAGCAGCAAACTCTCTCTTTGATGACTCTTGCCTCCCCTCATTATTCATGATGTTCATGATAATCACCTGCTATCTCCTCCTTCAACAATAAAGAGCTGAACCATCTTTAGAAACTTAATGTTAGCCATAAAAAAAATGAAAACAATCTCTGAAGAAATTACCAGCTTTAAAAAAAAAAATCCACAGCAAGTCTTAGAGATTTCAAAACGTTTCCATCATAGAAGATTTTGGTCTTTCAAACAATCATCTTACAACTATGTCTTCTGGCTCTCCTTTGCTCTCTAGTCTGCTGTAACTCAATCTTTCCAGTAACCAGCTGCTGAAATTGCAGCAAGAATTAATCAGAATGAAAAGTAAATAGTCCCATGAAATACTGTATGAAATGGGAGTCGATGCAACTTTCTTTTAGAAAAATAATTGTTAGGATAATTATAGCAAAAGAAAGTTTGTTTTGTTTTGTTTTATTCTATGTATAACCACAACTTAGTAAGATTTTCTTCAGATCATTATATGTAGGGGCTGCCTAAAGAATGACTACCAAAAGGCATGTAGGCTTTGACAAAATAAAAATGTGACTAGGGAGTATAGGAAAAGTACATTCTGGGAAATTGCTATAAATTCTGCTTCATGTTGTATTAAAGCATTTATTCCACATCCTTTCCTTCTCAGGTGATTCTATCTGTGATACCTGGGCTGCAGATGTAGCTTCCCTGGGCTTGGAAGCAATGATGTTAAGTGAAAGTCTTGTTTTGCCTCAGTGCTCAGATTGTTATTTCTTTTTTAAAAATAATGAAATATCAAAAGTTAGTGCTTTGAGAAATGCCACTTGCCCTAGGGCAGATACATTCCCTGCCCATACTTGCTTAGATGCCACTTGGAGGAGCAGGCAGCTAATACAGGGATGGGAGTGATACAGGAGTAGAAGTGCTGTCACCTGTGGAAAGAGCCACAACTGATGATTGACAGCAGTGACAGGTATGAGAGAGGAACTAGGTCAATGGGGGATCATATCATTGACAATGGGGTCGACAGGATGGTGTGCAGTATCCGTAAGCATATGCAGACTCATCCTTGGAACTATTTGCCTGTTTGCTGGTTCAACCTAACTCTGAGAGCAGTGACAGATGCCCAAGATGAGGAATAGTCTATTTTCTAGTATCACTGAGGTCGAAGCATGCTTCAGTGGCCTTGATTTAATGGGTTTGGGCTTGATGTCTAAGGACCATGTTTCCATCTAACAACATGTGTATCATCATGGCCTGAATCTATGTTTATGTCCATGGGTCGTACTATCCCTGAGGAACATACTGATGTGAGTGTTATATGCTGCCACCTGAGAATATGGTGATGTCCAGGTCCTGGATGCTACTGAGGGCTGTGTCTGGGCCCAAGGCCCTGCTACCGCCAGGGTCTGAGTTGTTGACTGTCATCCATGTTGTCATAAAAGATCAAATGGAGGTCTATGGTCTGTACTTCATGCAGCCTGAAACCATGGCGAGGTTGGTGGACTGTGCTGATGGGGGTCATGTTGATGTGGACCCTCTTTGCTCCTACCTGGAGCCATGGCGATGTCTAGATCATGATGGCACCAAAGATCTGTATCTCACAGCAGCCGGGTTTGTGTTGATGCACGTTGCCACCCAAGGGGGCAGATGTCCTTGATCTATGTTGCACCCTAAAGCTATGTTGATGCTCATGATCCCAGGTACATTGGAGAATATTTCTGAGTCTGTGGCCCTATAACAACCAGTAGCCTTATTTGTGGTCTATTCAGACACCAGAAACTGTGAGGAAGTGTGGTTCCTTGGATTACAAAGAGCAAATAAGCTACTTGAGCAGTAAAATCAATGAGTTGAAGATGAACAGTTGAGAAAGAGACATGGAAGAGGGTGAAATTCGCTACCTCCACTGCACTCCACCTCATAAAGAAACAGCCTAAATATGAATCCATCGACGAAAACTGAAAAACTGTGATAGGATCCTGAAGTGTTGCCCGCCACTATACATGGTTTCCAGCAGGACTGCAGGAAGGGGAGGACTCAGTTCTGCTTAAGCACAGTCCACTGAGAAGTTGACTATGCTCTAGGACATATGTAGTTAATGCAAATAGGCCTTTTTCTTGCTGGGGGGGCACAAGGGTAGTGGATAGAGAAGTAAATGTGATAGGGGTACTTGTCATGAAATCCCCAAAGAAGCATTAAAAATCATAATAATCAGTATGTTGGGGGAAACAAGAAATCGTTCAAGGCATTTGGATTTTACTATCTGCCTGTTAAGTAATATCAATATTCAACCTTCATTAGTAAAGAGATTTCTTTGTTTAATCTTGAATTAATGTAACTATAGGTGTCTACCTTTACCATGATGATTTTTTTTTTTTTTTTAGTGAAAATTACTAAGGATTATACTTCACTTTCCTCTGGTATATTCAGGTAGTTTGTGTGGGAGATTGTGTTGTTTCATTGTAAATAATTGTCCCACCCACTGGTTTAATAAAAAGTTCTGATTGGCCAAAGGCAGGCAGGAAGTGTGGGCAGGGCTACCAGACTAAGATAACTCTGAGAACAAGAAGCACAGAGCAGAAGGCCAGAGAAGAGCCGGAAGAAGCAGAGGACAACCATGCTGCTGTGAGAAAAGGTACCGAGCCCCATGGCTGAACAAGGTGAGTCATGGGTTAGATGAAGGGTAGAGAGCTAGCAATTATATGCCTGGGCCATAGGCCGATCAGCCTAAAACTATAGTAAGCCTCTGCATGTTTCTGTGAGACTGTGGGACTGCAGGACTGCGGGTCTGTGGGTCCTAAACCTTGAGGTTAGGCCAGAAAGTCCAGGCCAGAAACCTCTTACTACAAGTTTGAGATCAATTCTTTTAGCATTTAAAGATGTATAACAATAGACCATGATATGATCTTTGTTTCCATCCTAACTGAATTTCCCCAAAGTATTTAACATAGGTGCATAATTCTTAGTAAGTCTGGGAAAGACCAGCAAAATCAAGAGTTTGTTTTTATTCAGTAGACAATAGTTTACACATGGATGGTAAGTACAGTGTGCTAAAAGTTATTTTTTGCTGAAAGAATCTGAGATATTTGCATAGTGTTCATTGATCAGCTCCTGATACTTGGATTGTATAATATCTCTGCCATTTGTCATTGAGTTGTGTGGAAACATTGAGTATCACATTTCTAGATGATTTAAATTAAATCACAAAATATTAGTCATAATTCCCCTCATTGACTAGAACACAAAAGTATTAAAATAAGAACTTTCAGTTAAATAAAGACTTGCAGAGTATAACCTGAGCAAATGTTTCTTTGCGTCTATGAAATGTAATGTGGAAAAAATATTGATAATTCACATTTCTACTACTAGAAATGCACTGTTTATGTATCTACTTATAGTTCTATTTTTCTTTTCTTTTTCTATTTTTTTAAAAAAAACGTTTTCTCACCTATTGCAGGTCAAGAACTATAAATAGACCCTTGCCAAAGATATTCTAGAACTTAATGTTTATTTTAAGGTAACATTAGGCAGGAGAAAGTGTAAGATATGAAAGGATAAAACCCAACATGAATACTCATCACCAGGTAGTCATTTTGCCTGGGGCCATCCCAGCAGAAACTGATGGAGGGAAAATATCTTTTAAAAATTTCTACTTGTTCCTTTTGGATTCTGCTTTCATGTTAAACATCTGGATGGTTAATAACTTATTAAACATTCAACATCAGTACACTCTCAATTGACTACAGCTGAAAGTCTTGTCCAGCTGTCAGTGTTGCCATTCTCAGTTGTAGAAACATAACTTTATTATGAGCTGATATTAGTCACTTTATATTTTTTGAAACTTTTAAAATTAGTTTTTATGCATACATATATGATGCTTCAAATTACTTTATTTTGAAACTGCCTCTTAGTCATGTAATTCATTTCACATTCTTACAAGACAAGTTTGGAAACTACTCTTAGCTCATCATCCCCAGGACACCCCATTCCTCTGTCCTGGTCTCCTCTGTATCAGTAAATAACTTTGTCCATGCTGGAGAAATCTTGGTTGTTGCCTTTTTGTTTGTTTGTTTGGTATCCTATTTTCTCTTTTATCTTGTTTTTTTTTTTCATGTGCCATGTGTTCTGAATTAATTCCCCAACTTTCACTTCCTCTGAGTTTCCACTGCTCTTTATTCTGTGTGCAGTATCCGTGAAAAATGACCAAGAGACTTTATATAACACTTTCACATTTTTATGCAGTTCATTGATATGTTATGATTCTATCAAGCATATTTTAGTATCTCACCTTAGCAACTAGAGTAGGATGATGTGAATTTTCTCACATCCTCCTGCAACTACTAGGAATGTATCCCATTTTTATCTTTGAATTTGGTCCACACTTAAACTATGAAATGCCCTATGGGCCTTCAACATCCTCTCTGAGCTGTTGCCAACATAGCCTCTTTATAGGCTGTATCCTCATTAATAGAATACATGTGCAAAATCAACCTCTTTAGAGAGGCTTTGCTAACTCACTCATGCTATGATATAGGCAGTCAGTTCATTCTTTTTTAAATTGTCTCATGTCACTTAAAGTTATATACTTTCTAAATTATACTTGTATAATAAGACAACACCTCTTAAAGCATAGTACATTGTCGCGCGCAACCTTGCTATCAAGGACAACACGACCCCAGGCTCTTCTTTCAGTGGTTTATTCAGGACCTTGAAACTTCTTCTGCCACTTCTGCCACTTCTGCCTCTTCTGCCTCTGCCTCTGCTATTGCCTCTCCTACTGGGGAAAACCCGCTCCCAGGTATATACCCTCTGGACTGCTAGTCATGGGGCACCACATGGGCCATGCCAATAGATCCAGGTGCACAGAAGCAAGCCACACCTGGAAGCAAGCCACAAGCTTAACCTTAGCCAAATAAGGAGTTGTTTATCTCAGAGAGCTCTCACGTCGGGAAGGTGGAAGGTGGAAGCCAGCACCATCTTTAAGGTGCGGCCACGCGGCTCTCTACAGTACATTACCTTATTATTAAATTGTTAGCTCTGTAAAAAAGCTTGAGTATTGTAGGCATAAAAATTCCTTAAAGAGACAAGACAAATTAGTACAATTCAAAGTGATAACTTTTACCTTTATTTTACCATGCATGTTTTATCCTGTAAATTTCTGTATTATAAGATTAAATATATTAATATTTCAATTTATTATATTCTATTTTTTGTATTCTAAATCTTACAGACTTTATTCTCCATAAAGTTTTAAGTATAAGGACAATGGGTTAATTTTTAAGACTTCTGTAAGCCACAATAAATAAGAAAAAGTCAACATCTGAGCTTTTGTCATTTTCCCTAACCCTGTTTATGGTCCTGTATTTGTCATGAAATCATAACATTCTGCATAGGCCCTGAGTCCTTGTTCTTTGTTGATTTGTGCCTATGTCACATTAGCACCATAATCCTTTCAAAGCTCATCTCCTCTCATTTCCAATTTTTTTTATTTCTTTTAATTTAAAAAGGTTTCTTTCCCCCATATCTTCCACTGATCCCCTGTCTTTCCTTCTCTCAGTACCTCTTAGTTCTCCCTCAGCCTCTCCCTACCCTATCCATTCTCCATGGTCCTCCTCCACAAGGAATCCCAAGGTGGGTAAGTTCAGTCTGGCATATCCAGGTGAAGTAGGTGTGAGTCCCTCATCCCAGGTGTTCCTCTGTAGGGAATGTGCTCTGAGATGTCAGTTCATGCACCAGGAATATACTCTGATACTACTCCAAGATGTTCCACTAACTGTCCACACAAATTGGCAGTTGTCTACCTTTGGGGGGGCGGGGTTTATTTCATTTCCATGAAGGTTCCTCAGCAATTTGTCTTACCACTTGTGAAATATGAGAGCTACTAATATTTTATATATGATTTTATCCTCAGAGACTAAAGCAGTGCTCAGTGTAAGTTCCATGTGTGAATTGAGTCAGCGATAGATGGAAAGGGTGGATAGATAGATAGATAGATAGATAGATAGATAGATAGATAGATAGATAGATAAAAATTGTCTACACACACTCTTGGTTATCATGTGACCATTGATGGATCCTTTCTAATTCATCAAGGTTTTTGGGAAAAGACATTATCATGTTATTAATTCAAAACTATATTGACTAGATAAAATACCATGTAGTTAGTGAATATTAATAATATTAATATTTACATACTTAGTAAAATAGTCTTCTTAAAAGTTCTATTTTTCTATTTTATAAGTGTGTATTTTTAATAAAGTATTCATTACTTATTTGAGGCTAGGAAGCATGTAAAGTACAGCTAGTTCAACTTAAATAGTTCTGCAAATATAAGATATATACTTAAAAGAAAAAATAAAAATTTTAAGTGGTGGTTCACCTATTGACAAACCAAGGATGTAAATATACAGTGTTGATTTATGTAAGACATGCAGTCAAAATATGTTAATCTATTTATATCTTTCACATTATAACAATATTTTTAGACTGACACATGTGGTCTGAGTTTTCTATTACAACAACTGTACTTGCGTTGCTTTTCTGTGTATCTGTTCTAACTCACACAACACACGTGGCATGGAAGCTTTCATCACACTTTGACTTTTGTAGGAGTAAAAGGTTTGGTCAGGTGAGTTAGATAATTTTGCTTTGTGTCATTTACTTATATTTCATCCTCTCAACACATTATAATCAGGTCCCTCATTTTTTTACCCATGCTGCTGTCAAAATTTCCACAGTTAAGGTATTTCTGAACTGACATTTTTTTTTCCCTTAGAATCCTTTACTTTCATTTTTGCATTTAAATTTAATTATCAGTACTTTGTTAGTTGTTACAATTTAAATTTACTCTGGCAATTTAAAAATATTCAATTCTTTTATATTTAACATGTGCTAGAAGAAAATTTTAGATTTGAACACTATATGTGTGTATATTTATGTATATATGTAATTTTTCAATGGGTAAAAGTAAATTTAAGTTTGCTTAATCTCTACTAGTATTTTTCCATTAAGAATCATAAGTGTGGATAAGTAATTATCTAAAGCCACTGTGTAAGAAAAGACTTAAGGCCAAGAACAAAGAACTTATTTGATCTTAAAATCAGCCATCTGAACACAGCACATTTGTTTTGATCTCTGACATCATTGACTATTCAGGGGCTTTATTTCTCCTCACCTTTATGCTTACAACACTCATCTGTCTTGTCTTTATCAAATCTCTTTACTCATTGCTACTAGAGAAGTGATTAAATATTTATCATCCGGACATATCTCATTCCTAATTCTTTCCCTCATCTAATCATTAGCTGTGAAGTCAATGCAGACAGAATGCAGCTGAGATTCAAGTGCTGGAGGAGACAGCCATGCCGCTGTGTACCTCAAGTTGTTGCTTCTCCAGTACAGTGATGGTTACTCCTATTTCTTGACAGATATTTTAACAGCAATAGCCCTATCATTTTTTCCTGACCTCACCTTTGTTCCACACTTAGTTGGATTTTTCTCATCCATAGGTTAGACACTCATTAACAATTTATTTATTTTTCTATTAAATACATACCTGATCATACCATGAACTGCCTGTTACGTCTTTCAACAAAAAGGTTCTGCAAAGGCACAATTTCTGTCTACTCTTTGTGGTTTATTTTCTTCACTTGAAAAATATGAATAATGTATACTGTGCATCATGACTGAATGATAATACATGTGCCAGGAAAACAGTAAGTATCAAAATGTTTGCCATCTCATGACTACTACTTAGATTTATAAGGCAAAATCTGTTATGCTGTGAACCTGTTGTAGCCTCTCAGTAAATGTAGTGAAAGAAATGAAGATGAGGTTATAAGTTATAACAGAAATCAAAGAAACAAGAAGTAACAGTAGACGATCTCACGGTGAAACTTGAAAAATGGACTCCAACCAAAAAGCTTGAGTCAGCAGTTCACAGCTTACCACTCATGCCTCTTTCCTAGCTGAAGCATGAGTCATTCAGGAGCTTATGCAGTGAATGACTCCCGTTGTTCCATTCCCCATTTATTTTTTGTAAGTTCCCTGGAAAGTGTTAAATGATGATGAGTAGGAGTGCAGGAACAGACATAGCTTTGAAAAATTGTTTTTCACTGTATTCTTTATGCTTGAGTACTAATTTATTTCTTACCTTACTTCTATACCATGGAATAGGTTCTTTTCCATCTAAATGGAAATTACTCGTGATATAGTTTTAGCAACAAATATACATTTTAGCATTGATTTTGGCTACTTTCAATTATATCAAAGTAGAGACATACTGTGTACCTTATAAAAACAGAATTAACAACTAAAAGGTTACTACAAAAATAACTTCAAAAAGGATAAGAAAGAAAGTTCTGTCACAGTTGGTAGCTCTTGACCTAGCTTCTCTGCAATTGTGGATTGTAGCCTGGTTATCCTTTGCTTTATGTCTAATATCCACTTATGAGTGAGTACATACCATGTTTGTCTTTCTGAGTATGGGTTACCTCACTCAGAATAATATTTTCTAATTCCATCCGTTTGCCTACAAATTTCATGATGCTGCTGTTTTTTTGCAGCTGAGTAATACTCCATTGTGTATATATACCACATTTTTTTAAAATCATTCTTCAGTTCAGAGACTCTAAACTGACAGCTGAGGTTCCTGCATAGGATCACACTAGGACCTATGAATGTGGGTGATACGTGGGTGACTTTATCTGCTGTGAGTCCCCTGGCATTGGGAACAGAACTTGCATGAATACATGAACTGACTTTTTAGAGACCACTCCCTATGGAGGGCTGCTTTACTCAGCCTTGATGGAAGGGAAGGGGTTTGGTAACTTGGTATGCCAGCTATTTCCTTGTGTCTAGACTCAGAGATAATTCAATGAGCATATATATGCACCAAATCTAGTTTTCAGATATGTGAGCCATTTTTATGAAGATAATAGGTTTGACATTAAAAAGTCTATATTGCATGTATTAAGAGATTAAATTGCTCAGTATGTACTTCTCCTAATATAGGATCACATTGTGTGAATATCACAACATTAAATTTCATTTACCGAAAATTCATTATTTTTCTATATGTATGCTGTGTAATAATTTGGATCTAAGGTTGCCTGCACCTACTGGAAAGAGAGTCATGGTGTGAACTCATCGAGGTGCAGACAACATTTCTTTTGCCCTAGATTTTAATATATGAGTGTTTGGATATTCTAAATCAATTGCTCACTGGTGTGAGACTTTGTGCCTGCCTTTGTATCTGATGATTTATGCTAAAAGACTACTAGACATCTATGATAAAGATCATATATTTTGCCTTTTTGCCAGAAATGATCTCCAATATCATTGTTTCTCATAACTGCTTATTATAATTTATCCATCTATTTTTTACATGTCCTTGGTGTGTCTTATGATGATATTCTTTATCATACTCATGACTATATTACCTGTCTTGAAGTAGAAAGGGTTGGAATTGTTTTTTTTTTTTTTTTTTTTTTTAACTTCGAATAATTTTCTCTGTGTCCTCCTTCAAATAGTATACATTACAATGCTACTTTGAGACATAAACAGATAGGACATAGATCCCCCCCCCCCCCCCCCGCTTTATAATACTACTTTAGAGACCGTGATTGGATCCCTCTAACTATGTGCCAACTCCATTTCAGATAAATAAGAAACTTCAGTGTTTGGGGACACAATAACAAAAATATAAAGAATAAGATTAAATAAAACTACCAAACAAACAAAAACCACTTGATTTGTGAAAGTTTTAGAAAAAATGAAATGTCATTGAGAAATCAAATGGTGTTTCTAACTAGATAAAATGAGACCACACAATTTTTTCATAAAAGCCAATTTAATTAAAACTCAGTGTGCAAGAGTTCTGTGTCAGTGGTGGCTGTTGACCTGTATCTAGGTCATAAACCACAGTGGAGGGGGTAATGAAAGTTGAGGTTGTTTTTAGTCAGGCAGAAAGCATGTATGCAAATAAATACAAACTTTAAAATAAGATTTCAGGGAATAGGACCCAGAGGCTGAACCTAAGGTTAATAGCTGCGGAATACATCTATAAATTGAGTCCATTTTATGCAGTACGCTCAGTTTCCACTATCTCCTGCTAAAGATTTTCTTATAAGCACACATTCCCATTGCTTTGCCACTTGTCTCCTCCTGTAACTTACGTAATATTGAAGTTATTGAAACTTACCTGTGACTTTTCCCACAGTAAAATGTTTTAGAAAGAAATCCATCTTTCAAAGCTGGACCTGCATACCCAACTGCATACTACATTTGAACAGTGCATCAGAGTACACATTGCATGTTTCCTTAGAACTTTTAATTAAAAATTAAACTTGGTATTTCTATATGGAGTTGAATAATACTATCATATTATGTATATAGTATAGAAAAAGAAAGTCAAGATGGGTAAAGGTGTTAATCACCTTAAATTTGTACTCATAACAATTTCTTAAAAATACTTATTAAATATCCTCCTGAGCGAGGTATCACAAGCCCAGAAAGATAGGCATGGGATGTACTCACTCATAAGCGGATATTAGACATTAGTAAAGGATAACCAGGCTACAATCCACAACTGCAGAGAAGTGGATTTTAGACAAAAAGCGAAGAATACCCAACCTGCAAACCTCAACCCCTGAACAGCTTGAGATCAGAAGGAGCTTAAGAGAGACATCCAGAGATTCCCCTAGGGAGAGAAAATAGAGAAGATCACATTAGCAAATTAGGATCATAACAGGTTGCAACCAAGAAAAGTTGGGAACAAATCTTGAAAGAAGGAGATGATTGAGTGAGAGGAACAAAGAGGGATGAGGTAAGAGATGGATATCTAGATAGAGGAAGCCAATGTGGGGTTGGTTTGAAAGAGATTGGGTGTTAGGGAAATATCCAAGAACTCATAGGATGTCCCTGTCCAAGTCTCCAAATAGTGGAGGGGGGCGCCTAAACAGGATTTCCATTATAATCAAATGAGTAACCACTCTAAGTGTCATCATAGTACCTATATTCAACAAAGAATAGAGGTTAAGGCAGAGAGCCATGGGTGAGAACTGGTCAGAGCTCCTGGTCCAGGTAAGAGCAGGGGAGGAGAGTGTGTATGAGCAAGGGGATAGGGATTATGAGGAAGGTTCCCATGGTAATGGCTGACTGGAGCTCTGCAGGGGCTCACTGGATCAAGAACAGCCACTGGAGATCCATCCTGAAAAGGAGGTAGGCTCCCAAGGGTAGGCAATTGTCAACTGGCATGAACAGTATGTGGAGCCTCAAGGGGTGGGATCAGACTGTGTTCCTCTGCATGGGCTGGCACCTTGGAGTCCATTCCTTGCAGAGGAACATCTAAGCCAGCCTTGACTTTGGGATGAGTAAATCAGACTTGCCTGTAATGGATGTGCCACACTGAGCTGACCCACCTTGGGACTTCTTGCTCTTTTGGTGGAGGGGATGGATGGATAGAAAGCTGCGAGGCTAAAGGCTGACTGGGAGGGATTGGGAGTAAGGAAGGGAGGGGAAATAGGATACATAGATAAAAATGGCATTTTTTAAAATACAAAAAATATTTAAAGATACTTATTAAGTGTAGACTAAACTGCACAGTGAGGTTCAATCCCTCATTTCTATGAAATTAAATTAAATGTTTTTATTCCTCTTTAACTGACAACTGCTTTCCCCCAACAATCTCTGGAGTGCTGAATTAAGCACCAAGAAGATCTATATCCTTATACCTAGAATTAGTTCTTACATTGTGTTTTCTACAAACATTTTTCTGCTTAATATACATTTAACCTCTTAGTCTATGCTGAGTTAATAATTGTGTGAGATGTGAGATATGGGTTGAAGGTTTTTCTATGTATGTTCATAAATAATTTTTGCAAAATCAGTTATCAATACAACTACCTATACCCCATAGTATATTTTAGAACTTACACAGAAAACTAAGCAGTAATTCAGTAATGGGTTCATTCTTTATTAGTCTCTGTATTTTTGTTTGTTTGCTTTTATGACTTCACAACGGTTCTAGTGGTTCCTCTTGTCTTAGTTTAGTGGATGTCAGGAGAATTCTGATGGAAAATGAAATTGAATAGGCAAATTTATTGGGTAGTGTTAGAGTTTAAATCTCCTGGAAACAATAATTTATTTTGAAATTTGAGTGCCATTGTAGCTATCTTGGGAGATAAAATTTAGGGTATTAGATCATTAAGAGAGATTAATGCCTTTCTTGTGATACTGGATTAGTTATAAGAACAGGTAAATTACTAGACATTCCTTGTGATTTCTGTGTTTTGACATGTGAAAGCATTCTCTGGTGCTTCCACTATGATATGAACAGATAGAGGTGCCTAATGGTGACGTCATTGGCTCCTAGGTCTCTAAAAGCCCTGATAAACCCTTTCTTTAAAATTACTCGGTCCCATTGAGTCTGTTGTAGCAGTGTGTGGCAGACAAGACAGTAAGATTGAAATTGTAACAATATCCATGAGCAAGAAATATCTACATTTTCACTTTTTCACAAGAAAAAGCTGCTTTTTTGAAGTTTAATAGCTGAAGGAAATGCATTGAATATTTGTAGTATTCTGAATTTTTAATGAACTTGTTCATTGTGCCAACATTACAGAATCTCCATTGCCTAAAGAGGCAGGTTTTTTCTTTTTTTAATTTTTGGTATTTATTTACATGAATGTCTCTGTATCATGTGCCTACCCAATGCCTATAGAGGCTAGAAGAAGGAATCAGATCCCCTGGAACTGGAGTAATAGACAATTGTGAGTTTCCATGTTGGAAATTAAACCTTGGTCACCTGGAAGAGTGGCTAGTGCTCTAAATTATCTCTCCAGACTCAACTTGACTTTTTTTTTTTACATTTTTATTAATATTCCTTTTATTTCTCTTTGCTGCTTAATTGTTCTAATGAGTATAAAATGAATGTTATAACACTTTTGTTGAATTCCAGTCATGTATGTTCCTACATTTTTAATAACATATTAGTGCATGTTAAACTCCTTGAATTATGATAATATATAAACATTTTGTTCTAGTAATTATTGTCTTAATTACTGTTCTATTGCTGTGCAGAGACCCCATGAAAAAAAAAAAAAAACGTTATAAAAGAAAACATTTTGTGGGAGGCTTGCTTACAGTTTTAGAGAGTTAATCCAAGACCAACGTGGTGGGAAGTGAGGAGGCAGGCAGGTAGGAAGACATGTTGCTGGAGCAGTAACTGAGAGATCACGTCTGATTTGGCAGAATGGATGATGGAGCAATGTTGGAAAATAATCCTGAATGTGTATCTAAGTAAACTAATGAATATAGATACACTGACGGAGATACTGAAAATTAGAGGAGTGGTAGGCTTGATAGCTCAATTCAGGATATTTTAATCATGAGCTGCCTCTAAAGTATTCAATATGACTTGTCAGGTTTATAGCCTAGAACAGAGATCAGGGCTCTCGAGAGAGATATGCCTCATCAACGTGCAAATGTATGTAAATCTCTATTCCAAGATGTGACGTCCCAAATGAAACAAAGACTAAAGAAGACTTCGTTAGTATGGTGGATGTTCAGAGCATAAGATGAGGAAGTGATACCAAAAAAAAAAGAAGAAGAAAGAAAGAAAAAAAGAAAAAAAGAAAAAGAACAAAGAGCTGAAGAGTGAAGATGAGAAATAGCCATCTGTAAAGGAAATGTCACCAAATTCAGAAAATTGCCTGCTGCTCTCTAAATATCTTCCCTATAATCCAAGGTTTAAAACACAGACTGAATGACAGTTGAAAGAGAAAGCGATATAGGGAAATGGAGGAAACAAATACAGGGAATTTTGGAGATGATTGGGTAGCACACTGGAGATACCTTTCGGTCAACATTTTTACTGTATGCCTATTCCTCTGTGCAATTCTGTCTCCTTCTTATGCCTCTCTTCCTTGACTTATTTGTCTTTTTCTTGCTTTCTGTTCTCTTTTTCTTTCTTTCGTACCTTTTCCTGTTCTGTACAGTAAATATTGGAGAAAGCATAAATAGCCACATAAATAATTAAATCCATACAATGAAGTTGATGATAAAAATAACCCCGTCAGTATAGGGTTATAATTACTTAAACTGCACTATTTACTTCTAAGCATTTCCAATTTACACATGCATACCTTATTAATTACAACTTTAGAAGAATAAATACATGCCTTAATATATAATTGTTGATGGTGTGAGTCAGTCCCTCTGGGTATTGGTAACAGAACTTGTGCACACTCTTAATCAGGAAGCAATCTCTCTAGGCCAAGTTATAGTTATTTCTAAATATGATTTTCTCTGTAAGAAATATGTTCCCTAGTAATACTTTCCTGGTTGTTCATCATTGTTTTACCAATCTTGTATCACTTTGTGTAACAATAAATCAACTCGATGGTGGTAGGATTGATGTTAGTTCACAGCTACAGAGATGTCAGTCCACAGTATTTTGTCTCTGCTGATTTGAGGCTTGTGGTCAGGCACAAGTTTGCTACAGGTGGGAAAGCATTTGACAGATGTTACTTTCATCACTGTGGACAAACAGAGAGAGAAAGAAGTAAAGAGGAGTGGCCTGAAAAGATAAAATCTCCAAAGACATTCTTTCACTGTTCTGCTCCTTACAGTTAGGTATAACCACATCCAGAATCTCTTTATATAGAGCCATTAGCTGAAGAACAGGACTATGTAAAACATTAGTCTTTTCATAATGCACTATATAAAGAATAAAACAATGATAAATAATTTAAGATTATTAATGAAAAATAATCTAAATATTAATCTGACATTTGTAATGATGAAATTAAAATAAGACAGTCCATAATATTGTTATTCACTCTTATTAAGCTGATATAAAATATTCAGAATAACCATTACAATAGCTTTACTTGTGTCTTTGTAGACATTTTTTTCCAAAAGAAAGTGCAAAAGTCATTATTTTATCTTTGCTTCAGATTTTTATAGTGGTGGATTGACCAAGTATCTCTCATCTATTGCTCTAGTTTTCAATTTTTCTAAGCTACCCCGTTTGCTTCTGTCTTTAAAAAAGTCTTTTATAAACTTGATGACTGAAGGAGGATATTATCATTTGCCTTATTCGTTATATCAACCGTAAATAAGTAATATGACAGATAAAAGATAAAATGTGGACCTCAAATTCAAGATATGAAATTTTTAATGTTGAGACTACAACTAACTTGGATGTCTGACTTGAAACATAACAATGAACAAAGTACTATGCCTGGAGGGAATTACATCTGCCTCTATATTTCAAAACCAAGCCAGTATCTTTGATGGGAAAGTATAATTGTTTAAATTAGTGAGAAAAAGGGGTGAAAAACAGTATTTTCTAAGTTTATGTTTTTACTTTTACACATCATATGTTCTATTCCAATTTAAACAGGTTGTCTTTAATAACATCAAATAATATTATACATATGTTCTCACAGTTGTTAACTTCATAAATTTTATTGGTTGTTCTGACTGTGATGATTCCCTTATGCAAACAAAGCTTTAGAAATTTCTGTCAAAAATTTCTAAAACATTACCATGAGGAATTAGGCTTCCAGTATTATAAGAATTATGCAACAAGAAGATTGGCATGATTTTTTTCTTCTTTTTAAAATTTAGTTAAGTTACTTCTTTTATATTCCTACCACAGTTCTCTCTCTCCATTTCTTCCATTTTCTCTCTCATCTTCCCTCCCCTCCACCCCTCAATCCATTCCTCATCTTCTGTTTCTGTTTGGAAAGGGGCAGGCCTCCCATGGGTATCAACATTCATTTTGAAAACCAGTTCAGTTTCCTTTTCTTAGCTGATTCAACATCCCTTCTAACACTGTTATTTCTTTCTTATTTTGTTGGTTTAAGAATATCAGAAGCCCAGACTGTCCACGGCATATTGAATGTTTATTGTGTACTTTGGCAGGACCAATTCTCCCACTGGAACCAAGACTTCTAGGCTATCAGAACTTGATGTTGAGGGAACAGGATCAAATTTTTTCTAGTTGGTCACTAGGGATGATGTTGAGTATAACCATTTCTTTCCATTCTCTAATTTCCGGATCTGTGGATCCTGACCAGTCCCTCTGAATGTAATGATAATGTACAATAGTTTCCAGAGAGAGATTCTAGCTGAGCAGTGTGTATATTAAGTAGTAGGATATTAAATTTCAGTGAAGATTAGGAAAGTTTACTAAAAAGAGATTCCATATAGTAAATACATATTATAAAGGTATAAGGACATGTCAGCTTCTATAACCTAAGGCTACATAATTGGATCTGCATCAGATGTGAAAACTTTACCAGGGAACTGAAAGAAGGTTACAATAGCCAGAGGGATTGGCAAACAAAAGAAATTTCATTCCTATGCTTGCTCAATGGATATGATCCTATGGTTTTTTAATGGAGAAAGTTTTCTGGTAACATTTTTTTTTATAAATGTGGATCATTATGATAAATATTTTTTCACTGTTATGATAAAATACTTGGCAAAACCCAACAGAAGGGATCAAGTATTTGTTTTAGGTTATTAGCTCATAGAAGTTATACAACAGTTCTGATTCTGTTGATGTGGTGCCTATGGTGAGACGGACATCACAAAATATTCTTTAGATACATTTAAATAGATTCAGAATCCACCACTGGTAGAGATCTGAAACTAAGTCTGCTTTTCTAATCTTCAATCCTTTTATTTTCCTTGCCTATATATAATCTACCATAATTTCTGTCATATAACCTAATAAGGCAACAAAGCATATGCTCTTTCTTAACCAGGAATTAACCTCTCTATTTTTCTCATCTATCTCTTTTGCTTATCAGATAAGATTCAAGGAAAAAAAGTAGGTTCTACATATTATCTCACCTTACTTCAAGTGTGTTACTCCACCCAGTCTAACCTGGTGCTTGTCATATAAGGCTCCTGTCTTTCAGAGCTGTCTTTATGTTGAAAGCAGAAGAAACTACTTAATATTTCTCTAAGTATGCTCTTAATATTTGCTTTCGACCAAACAAAAACAAAGAAATAAATAAAAACTCTTTTCCTTGAATCTCACTTTTTCCAGATCCTTCCATAAGTTCCTCTATTGCCTCACTTATTTTAAGTATTACCAAACATTTTGATAGTACAATTACTGTTCATTACCACTGAATTTCAAAATTTCTTATTTTTATTGTTTCCCATTACATTTATCAATAATTTCACATGTTGTTTGCTTATAGCTTTAAATAATTCATGGACTCAGTCCTTACTTTTGTCCCCTACTATTTAGACAATAACTAATTGACATTCTGGTTAACAATAATCTGCACACCACCAGTATAATGAATGTAGTTAGAAGTTTTCTGACCCATCCTGTAGTTTGAATATTTCCTACTCCTGGTTCTTCAAGCATTTATTAAACAATTTCTCAGAGGTTAATGTTATTTATAAACTGGCCTATGGCTCAAGCTCATTACCAACTAGTTCATACAACTTGACTCAACCCATTCTTATTAATCTATTGTATTACCAAGTGCTCTGTGTCTTTACCTGTGTTCCATTACATCTTACTTTCTGTGCAGCAGCCTGCAGCTTCTCTCTGACTTCATCCTTCACCTTTATCTCTGCTTGGATTTCCTGCCTGCCTCTAAGTTGCCTTGCAATAGGCCATAACAGCTTCTTTATTAACCAATGGAAATAAATCATATTCACAGCATACAGAAAGACATCCCACATCAAATCATGTTCTTCTACATATTTTCAAAAATCAGAGAGACAGAGAGTTCACCAAGCTTTTCCTATTGTGAAACCGGACCTTCACAGCCAAGCCGTGCTACTAACTAAGTTGTTTTTCTCTGGTCTTGGATATGAGAACAGGTAGAGAACTGAAACTATCAAGGCTCCAAAGACCTCTACATTCTTTTCCTTTCATTGTGCTATAATCAGGTCTGTTCCCTTCTGAGTGATGTTACTACTACTGTAGTTGATCTACAGTCTTAGTCATATTTTGTAGTAATACATATGATAAAGATATATGCAACTACATTGATTAAACCAATTAAAAACAGAAAGATACATGCAACCACACTGATTAAGCCAATTAAAAACACTCAAGTTCTTTATTTTTCAGTGACCAAGAGCAAGCTTATGGCTGACAGGCATTTAGTGCTTAAAGTCCAAAATTTAGTATTTATAAAGGCAAAATTCACAAAGACCTTAAGTCACATCAAAGTTATGATGAAGGTCAGAACAACCTTGACGTGTTTATTACTGGCAGAACATAGTGATCATGTTAGAAATAACATTTATTTTTTACTTATATATTCTTCAGTAATTTTAGTTTACATTATTGTAGTTAATACATCCTAACCATGTTCAAGGCCATGAAAATCTCAAATGTTTTGCAAAGGTAGACATAACTGTTGGAGGTGTAGAGGACTGAGAATAATCTAAGTATACATAAGATAGAATCAGGGCAATATGATGTTACCATAGTCACTTAAATATGACATTCATCCATTATTCATCTGTTTGTTTAAATTTAATTGTGTTGTAATAGAGTCTGTCTGGGAGTGTCAGGCTGGTCTTGAACTCCTGGTCTGGAATTCTCATGTGTCAGCCTCTCACGCAACTGATACTACATGTATGTTATATCCCAGGTATACTATGTGACATTCATATATATGAAACATAGAGTCCTCTTCTCAGAAAGAAACATCCCATTCATAAGTAAAGAATGAAGACATACCTCACAATAAATGTGGGGCTGGTTAGTTTTGTACAGTTTCATATCTGAGATAATTTGAAGGAAAATAAAAATTCTCTGAATGTAAAATTACTTCTATATTGCAGAATCAGGTGAGTCAAATGAATTCTGATGTGTGCATAAACTGTGTGTATGATCACTCCAAGGCATGATTGAGGGAAATGTTTTTATTGTAGATATGATGGAGAGTACAGTCAGGGCCATCTGGAAGAGTGCAGAACAGGGAGAGTGAGCATAGCCGTAGACAGGGCCATGGGAAGAGAGGGAAAAGTAAAGAGTAAAAGATGAGGAACGAGAGAGAGGGCTGCAAGAGTCAGGAACAAGAGAAGAGATGAAGTGAGAAAATGGCCTCAATGGCAGGGTTTACAGGAATGAGAAGCTGGAGGAAGGGCAGTTCCTTAGTTGGAGAAGTTTAGGCAAAGGGTAGAGGTGAGAAGATCTGAGAGCATCCATAGGTGCTGAGGAAGCATGTGGGCCAGCATGTGTTCTCCTATTCCAATAAGCTCCTCTGCTGGCCATTTGTCTTTTCACTTTTGTATGCATTTTTGGTGAAGCTGTCTCTGTTCACTATTCTGAGCATAGGAGTCAGGTCTATGCAATACTCCCCCAAGAAGGATTGTGCACATATATTCCAAGCACAAATTTTAGACATATGTCATAAATTTTTAAAAGGTGGATTTGTTACACTAAGGAAATTTAAACAATCAGAAAGGATTACAAGGTATAGTTAAAAACCTGGAAACAGTTGTTGCGATGAATAAAATTATTTAGGGGCCAGCAAATTGAGGAAAAACAAGTGACATAGTGTGGCAATAAATCGTTATAAAAATAATTCTAAGAAACTGGAACTTTTGCTGAACTCACAACTGAGGTGAGATAATGGTATATCCTGTGGTCTTTTAAGGCTTAAAAGCGATATCCTACTGTGTGTTAACTTGTTGATTAACCTACCTATAAGAAAGAAATGAAACAATCTCTTTATTGCCTTGGATTCCCCCATGTAATCAGCTTTTACAACCTAAGCTGATGCATAGCTGTAATATTAAGCTCTGTATTTTTTCCATACTCCTGTTAATTTCCAGAGTTCATTTTAGCTTAAATATTTGCATTATGAACTTGTGATAGAAGTTTTACACTGTTCACCCCATTCTCCTGAATTTTTATTATGAATTCCACTTTTTTGCTGTTAATGACCATAGGAAGGCAAATTAAAATACAAGGAGTCAAATAATAATCATCCTCGTCACTATCCAAAGCCTGTCTGCTGTGTTCAGAGCTTACTGTGCTTCATAATGTGTTTTGTTTTTCTAGGAGATATTCATCTTTGATGATGGCTTGAAGATGACTTTGCGCCTTAATCCTAGAATCTGTAATTATAGGACAGTGTACCATTTGAGAACTGAGAGAAAAATGACCTTAAGTATTTAATAACTCTGTAGTCATAGCTGCAGTCATTTCTCCTCAGAGATTAAAAGGACAATCTATTCGTGGCTTTTTGTGGCAGGTTCCAGTGACAACTACTTTCTTCTGCAGCATGTGGAAAGTGGAATCAGATGTTAGAGACTGACTATACTTACAACTACAGAACCTTCATTACGACATGGAAACATTTTTTAAAAGTACTAATTAAAATTGCTCCTTGACAATTTTATACTTGTACAAGATACATTAAGGTTATTTTCACCCACACATCTTTCTATCTTTCTACCCTCTAACCTCTGTTCATCTCCTCTCCCTGGAGGTCCCACACCCACATTCATAGAAATGAATGTACATGTGCTATCTGCTTGCTTCCTAGCTAACTTTCTTCACCCCTTTACATTATAGGACCTAGAAATTAAACTGTACTGACCCCATTCAAGTTTAGTTTTCTCATCTCAAGCACAATCAAGGCAGTTATCCACAGACATTCCACAAGACAATCTGATCTAAATAATTTGTCAATTAAGACTTCCAGTGTGATTCTGAATTTTATCAGGTTGAGAGTTAAAATTAACCAGCATACATTATTTCAGTTCCCTTTTCTGTAATAGCCCCAGAAACTTAGAGCACATTGAACATAAGTCATGTCTGGGACTGAGCACTCAACAAGTCTTTGTTCTCAGTACTGGAGTGGTCCTGAGTCAGCCTTTCATTTGAAAAAGAAGCTCATGTATATATTATACACATAAAAAATGCAATAACAATTAATAAAAGAAGAGGCCATGAATTTGAAAGACATCAAGGAGAAATATTACAGGAATGTTGGGACTGATGGAAAGCAAGGGAAGCAAGTTGTAACATACTATATCACATTAATTCCCTAATGACAATAAATGCAGATATGGAAACACAGTTATCATTCACCTTTCCATTTTGCCTGCTCTCATTGTAAATTCTTTCCTCTGTGCTATAACAAAACTGTGTATATTTGAATGTAAAAATACAAAAGAAGCTTATTTCACTGAGGCTAGGAGTAGCATTTGTCACTGGGTTCAAACATAGATATTTATAAAGTTTTATATCATGACAAATTACCTATATAGTTTCTTATAGGGCTCAGGAAACCCTCCAAACAGACATGTGGCTTCTGACCAGCTGGTGCCATTCCCAGCAGAGGAACACCTAACCCAGCCTTGACTTTGGGATGAGTAATCGGACTTGCCTGGAGTGGATGTGCCACGTAGAGTTGACCCACCTTGGGACTTCTTGAGATTTTGGCGGAGGGTGGAGGGTATGGTTGGATGGGTAGGGAGAAGGCTGAAGGCAAAAAAAAAAAAAAAGAAAAGAAAAGAAAAGAAAAGAAAAGAAAAGAAAAGAAAAGAAAAGAAAGTACAAGGCATGCGTTTTGTCTTGGTTGATTGCTCCTGCTCCAGTCATACAATTATTGTGACACTGGGCACATCTTGTCTGGTGACTTGGTTTTGGAATTACAGGTCTACAGCTTTCTATGAGTCCGGTTGTCTTTCCTCCCTCTCCCCACTCCATAGTGATTTCCAGCACCATAAAAACTAGCCACAAAGGAAGAACCCCTTGTTTACCTTCAGCTTCTTTAAGGCTCAGTTAGTTGTTCCTCTGTAGGAAATGGGCTCTGAGATGTCAGCTCATGCACCAGGAACACAGTCTGATCCTACTGCAAGAGGCTCCACAAACTGCCCACACTATTTGAAAGTCATCTACCTGTGGAAGGTTTAGTTCTTTTTCCTGAAGGTTTCTCAGTGATTGTTTCTGAGTCTGTGAGCTCACAATATCTTGGGTAAGCCATCTCTGAGGGTTTCCTCCTCATAATCCATTGAAGAATGGATTAACACATTGTGATACTCTACAGGAGGGAAACATGACATCTAAAAATTTGCAGGCAAATGGATGGATTTAGTCAGTATCATCCTGAGTGAGGTAACACATGTCCAGAAAGATAGACATGGTATGTACTCACTTGTAAGTGTATTTTAGACATAAAGCAAAGACTAGTCGGGCTGAACACAACCCCTGAACAGCTAGATAACAGAAGGAATTTAAGAGAGACATATAGGGATTTCCCTGGGAAGGGTTAAAATAGAAGATCTTTTCAGTAAATTGGGATTGTAACAGGGAGTGAGCAAGAGGAGATAGAGACAAATAGAGGGGGATGGAGGCGATTGAGTGAGAGGAACAATAGAGAGAGAAAAAGACATGGATATCTTTATAGAGGGAGCTATTGTGGGCTTAGAAAGAAACCAGGTAGGATAGGGGTTTATAAAGATTTTTGTTTTGTTTTATATATATATAAATATATATATATTTAAAAATGCCATTTTTATTTATGTATTCCCCCTGCTCCCCCTCCCTCCCTTCTTCCCAATCCCTCCCAGCCAGTCTTCAGTCTTGCACCTCTGCACCCATCCACTTCCCCGAAGGGCAAGAAGTTCCAAAGTGGATCAGCTTAACATGACACATTCACTCCAGGCAAGTCTGATTTCCTCATCCCAAAGTCAAGGCTAGGTTAGGTGCTCCACTGCAGGGAATGGTCTCCAAGGTGCTAGCCCATACACAGGAACACCGTCTGATCCCACCCTTCGAGGCTCCTCATACTGCTCATGCCATTTGACAGTTGCCTACTCTTGGATGGCCTAGCTCCTTTTCCAAATGGATCTCCAGTGGCTATTCTTGACTCAGGAGCCCCACAGAGCTCCAGCTAGCCATCACTGTGGGAATTTTCTTCATAATCACTATTGCCTAGCTCATACAGACCTTCCTGCCCTGCTCTTAGCCTGACCAGGAGCTCTACTTCTGGTGAGCAACCAACAAGAAGGAAAAGAGCTTAAATCATTTTTAAGGCGTCTGGTACCTACATTTGGTACCTGGGTATTTGTTGATGAACATTTGGCTTTTGTCAAAGCATTATCTAGTCAAATACACTACCGCTTGTCTAAGACTTTTGTTTTATTTTTGCATTTTTTAAAAAAAATTATTGCAAAATATTGTAATTCCCTATATCTTTTCCCTCTACCATTATTTGTCATCATTTATTCCCTTTTCTTTTTTCCTGTGTCTACCTCTTATTCCCCACCTAGTTCCCATTTAAAGTTTTTACTCTTTACATTCTAATAAACTGTTCTTCTAACCCATTCTACCCTATGCTCGTTCCTTTTACAGATGACAGCACCATTTGTTTTATTCAGTACAGAAAGTCATTTATTTTTCCTTTTACTTATATTGAAATGGGGAATAAGGTGATCCTTTTCTTTACTAAGACGCTCTAATCTCAGAGAACATAAAACAACCCATATTTTAATAAATTTCTTTCATACTTGTTATAGTTAAAAAGTTAGCTTTTATAATAAGAAAAATGTAAAGTATTGCGGGTGGCTAGATCTTTTTAGTATTAGCATTTCAGAAATTCCATAATCTAATCTTTTTCCCCCTATAAATCTGTGTTCTGCTTACCTGCTACTGCTGACCCTATAGTTCCTGGGAAGTAAAGTATTGTGTACTATGTCTGCAAATATTGTAACTAAAATCAAATATATAATTTAGGAAAGGAAAAATTTCTAATAGAATGTTGTCATAAACTCTATAACAAAATTTATAAACTATTGATTATTAAAATGGCTTTTAAATGTTTTCATTTTTATTAGCAATACTAAATTGTTTCATTGCATTTATTTTCTGAACAACTAACATGATGATAGATTGCAAAGGTTTAATAATAAAAAACCTGATAAAGGAGGACTTAATGAAGATAAAATATCTTGTATATTTTAATTCTTAAAATGTAGTTTTATATAGTAAATGATATTAAACTGATATATTAATTTTGTTTAAATACTGTAAATAGAGCTTCTTAAAAAGTAAGCTACCTATAAACTGATTTCATGGGTAAAATTTGCTGTATTTACCCTTGAGTTATTTATACAGAAGAAAGGTTATTTGCAGGGAGATAAACTACCTTTATAACAGAACCAGAGCTGAGTTATAGTTTATTTTCAAAATCCAAGAGTTTTTCAGACTGGAAAGAACATAAAGCTTACTTGCACAGTATTCCAGAACTTATTACCATTTTTTATCTCCTATAAAAAAAACTTATTTTTAAACTATTGACATCATATGATTAACTATTGTGAGAGAGTATACATGCTAATTTTTCAGTAGAAATAAGAGTTCAAACATTAAGTATTACATTTTTATTTGAAACATTGTCACTCTATACCCTAAAGTGATACATGCTCATTGCTTTTATCTCATAACAGTGAGAACACCCCTCTCAGATTATTTTGACTGCCAATGATATACTTTATCCATCCATAAAATTAGTTAATCTTCAATAGCCACTCAGCTTTTGATTTATGAATAAATCTGAATTATAGTTCATAATGATGGGACTACACTTTTACACTCACAAGCACTTACTCATGGATTCTATTTGTTATTTTTATTCTCTTTGCCATCTTGAAACTTTCTTCTCTAGACTATGCAGTGGGATTTTTTATTTACATGGCTTTCCAGAAAAGAAACTGGGTTAACTCTCTTGGGAGCAAATCCCAATTCTAGCATCAAAGATTTAACCCATCTGGAAAGTAATGAAGGGGTTGTAATGAAGCTAATCTTCCCAACATGTCCCTTACTCAGGAAAAACAGGTAGGAAAGAGATTGAGTGAACATATGTCCTTTCTTTAAGCAATAACTGGTTCAGCAATTTTCAATTCTTGAAACAGGTTGACTGAGCAAGGGACACATTGTATGGCAATAGGATCTAAGGGTGTCAGCAGAGAAGAGACAAACAGAAAACTTAGTCCTTATTGTTCAAGTTGAATTTAGGAAAACAGTGAAACTATATCTATTCCATAAAACTTAGGGCTTAATACATTTTTCTAAGTTTAGTTGAGAACTCTCATGCTATAGAGAATAATAATAATAATTTTGTTTAACTATGTGATTTTTATTTATTTAGTGAACATTATGCTTTTATTTAAATTATCTCAAGATAAAATATAGACTTTATTTAGTATTCATGATAATTAATAATAATAACTGTATCTACTCACATCCTTTTATAAGGTGGTGCTATGTCCTAGAGACTATTTTAGGAGCTGCAAAGATTGCACAGTGGTTAAGATCATTTACTATTCTTTCAGAGGACCTAAACCTAGTTTTCTGGACCTATTAGCTGGTCCAGGTCAGGTGTAACTCCAATTGTAGGATATTTGATGTGATGTGAAAACTCAACTGGCATTCCTACAGACATGTGCACACACACCAACACACAAATATACATACACATACAGATACACACTCTCACTTCTTCCTCTCTCTCTCATATATACATGCATACACACAATCAAAAAAGAAGTATCTGATTACTTTCATGTTTGGTTTGCTTTTCATTTATTTTATATAAATATAAATCTGAAAAATAAATAATGAAATTAAATAAACATATGCCATGTTTGAAGAGTTCTATGTAATAACTGTCAGTACTATCCAAAGGCTGATAAGCAGATACCTTATCTCTTTGGGAAGAATTATATTCATTGTTTTATTTAAGTAAGTAATTGAGTTTTCAAAGATCATCTACTTTGCTGAAATTTATTATTTCATTTTAAATAAATCATTTGGAAATTATCTCATTATAAGTTGTGATGTTTATCACTAATAATACCCAGTTCCCAATATTAATGACTGTTCTTAATTAGCCTAACTCTAAATTGAAGAATAGATATCCTTGACATTTTGATATTGCTTGCAGTCACTGAGCCATGATATTTTATATCATGCTTAGCATAATAATTGAGGCTGAGTTCACTTATGAGGTGTAATGATAGGAAGGGAGAGGTTGACATATGGAAATTGCTTTGACCACTTATTCAATGTGATTTAGAGAATGCTCAGGAATGAAAAGATTCAGAATCTTGTACATGAAAAAGAAGTTTACATCATTTTTGTATTAGGTATATAATATGGTGTATATTGTTAAATTGAAATTCATTTTGATTTTGAATGTATGTTAAGGTTGGAGACAGAGATAAGGGGTATAAAAGATCCACTTTATAAATTAATGCATATGTTGTATCGTAGAACAATAATCACATGAGTAAACAAGCAACTATGTACCAGAATCAGGAGGGAAATCTTGTGAAATTTGTTCATTGTTGTCCTATTGTTTCATATATCAGTAGGAGGTAAGATTCCCAAGTCACAATATTTATCAAAACTATGAAAATATATATATATATTTCATTTTCTTTACATTTTGTAATTATTAAAAAATACTGAAATAATGTTCAAACTGTAGTTACATTTCAAAATAGGGAAAATATGTGCTAAGTCTATAATATTAAAAAATAGAATGTATCAAAATGGGCAGAGAAAATTTAAAAGGGTAAAATATGTCAAAGTGTTTCAACAAGCAAAGAAATGCTCAAAAAATGGATTTAGTCTTAGATGACATGTAAACATCATATAAATTTTTATAATTGAAACACAGTGGCACTAAAGCATGAATAATATATAATTAATTTAAATAAAATAGAAATTATGGGGATAAGAATAAGAGCAATAGTGAAGGTTATTTTACAGTTGTAAAGGCACCTGAATCATTTTTGTGTACTGCAGCAGCATATTAAAATGGTATGCTCAGATATATATGTTATACCTCAGAGAAATGTAAAGGCCATATCAATCAGCAGTGTTCATAAAAGATGACAATACTAAATTTTCCTAAAATGTGGGTCAATAGAAATACTCATTCTGCAGTCAGTATACATACATAGTAAGAGAAAATATTGGTATAGTTGAATACATAAAGAAACTTTACCCCACAAAGTAAGAAAATGAAATAAAAATGTATAGCTGAACGTTTTCATTAGAGAATCCAAATGAGTGGCTGTAAAGATGCCGAGCATTTACAAGAATGTATTTTTATTGTCAAGTGATCCAGTTTGGTTTCTAGGACTTTTATGGTTACACACAAGCATTACTCATTTGCTGAGTATCTATGTCCTGTAAAAAATACTAAAAATAAACAAGCAAAAAACTATTTTAACTCGACACCACACAAATGTGTATAATGAATATATATAATGTCCATTTTACTTACTAAACATAAGAGTAAGGATGAGTTGATTTTCTTTTAAACACATTAAATGTATCATATAAATAAATAAAATACGTGATAATTCTATTTGCAGATGATATGATAGCATATATAAATGTGCCCCTCAAAATTCTACCAGGGAACTCCTTCAGCCAATAAACACCTTCAGCAATGTAGCAGGCTACAAGATTAACAACAGCAACAAAAATCAGTAGTCCTGTACACAAATGATAAATGGGCTAAAAAACAAATCAGGAAAATATCACCTTTTATAGTAGCTGCAAAATGTATTGAATATCTTGGGGTAACAATAACCAAAGAAGTAACAGACCTGCAAAATAGAAACTTAAGGAAAGAAATTAAAGAAGATAATAGAAAATGGAAAGACATACCATGATCTTGGATACATAGAATCAACAGGGTAAAATTGGCAATCTTACCAAAAGCAATCTACAGATTTAATGTGATCTCCATCAAAATCCCAACACAATTTTTCACAGACCTTGAGAGAACAATACTCAACTTCATATGGAATAACAAGGACAGTATTGCCAAAACAATCCTGTCCAATGATAGAACATCAGGAGGCATCAACATCCCTGACTATACTCAACTATACTCAACTATGCTATGCTATGCTATGCTATGCTATGCTATGCTATGCTATGCTATGCTATGCTATGCTATGCTATGCTATGCTATATGCTATGCTATGCTATGCTATGCTATGCTATGCTATGCTATATGCTATGCTATGCTATGCTATGCTATGCTATGCTATGCTATATGCTATGCTATGCTATGCTATATGCTATGCTATGCTATGCTATACTATATACTACATTATACTATTCTATACTATACTATACTATACTATACAATACAATACTATACTATACTATACTATACTATACTATACTATACTATACTATACTATACTATACTATACTATACTATTCTATGAGATACAGAAAAATAAAAAGCCTGGACTGGCATAAAAACAGAATTGTGGAGCAATGGAAACAATTCTAAGACTCCAACCTAAACCACACACCTACGAACACCTGATTTCTGACAAAGAGGCAAAAATATACAATGAAAAAGAGATAGTATCTTCAAAAAATGGTGCTTGCATAACTGGATGGTAGTATGTAAAAGAATTCAAATAAATCCATATCTATGACCCTGAACAAAACTCAAGTCCAAGTGCATCAAAGACCTCAAATATAAACCTAGTTACTGAACTTGATAGAAAAAAGTAGGAAATACCCTTGTATGAATTTACACAGGCAATTACTTCCTAAATATAACACAAGTAGCACAGACATTAAAACAACAATCAATAAATGGGACCTCCTGAAACCGAGAAGCTTCTGTAAAGCAAATACTATGGCCAATAAAACAAAACAATAGCCTACAGAATGGGAAAAGATCTTTACCAACCCTATATCTGATAGAGAACACATCTACAAAATATATAGAAAACTCAAGAAGCTAAAGGCACCCCCCCCCAAAAAAAACCCATATAATCCAATTGAAAAATGGATTTAGAGATAAAAGAAAAAATCTCAACAGAAGAATTAAAAATGGCTGAAAGACTTAAAGAATTCTTCAGCATCCTTAGCTGTCAGAAAAATGCAAATAAAACAACTCTGAGGTACCACCTTTCACCTATTAGAATGGCTAATATCAAAAACACAGATGACAGCCTTTGCTGGAGGAGCAAGGGGAACACTCCTCCATTGCTGGAGGGAGTGTAAACTTGTACAGCTACTTTGGAACTCAGTATGATGGTTCCTCAAAAAAGCTAGGATTCAATCTACCTAATGATCCAGCAATGCCACTATTAGGAATATACCCAAAGAATGCATAGTTTTATCCTAAGGACATTAGCTCAACTATGTTCATAGCAACATTATTCATAACAGCCAGAACCTGGAAACAACCTAGTTGCCCCTCAACTGAAGAATGAACTAAAAAAATTGTGGTACATTTACACAGTGGAGTACTACTCAGCAATAAAAATGACATCCTAAAATTTACAGTCAAATGGATGGATTTGGACAGTATCATCTTGAGAGAGGTAACAGAGACCCAAAAAGATAGACATGGTATGTACTCATTCATAAATGGATTTTTGACATAAAGTCAAGACTAAACAGACTGCAAAATATACCCCTGAATAACATGGGATCAGAAGGAACTTAAGACAGAAAACCAGGTATCCCCTAGGAAGAGAAAATAGAGAAGTTATCCTGAGCAAATTGGGATCATAACAGGTAGCAACCAAGGGGAGGTAGGAGCATATCGTGAGAGGAGATGGCTGAATGAGACTAGCAACAAAGAGGAAGAGAAAAGAGATGCATATCTTGATAGAGGAAGCCAGTGTGGTTGGGTGACTGGCTGCTGGAAAAACCTACAAGAATTCACAGGATCCCAACCAATAGTGGAGGGGTGCCTAAATAGGTCTTCCCCTGTAATCAAATAAAGAGTTGTTATAGAACCTTTATCCAGCAATGAATAGGGACAGAAGCAGAGATCCATAGCTAATCACCAGGTCGAGCTAACAAGTCCAGCTAAAGTGAGAGAGAGGAGAGTCTATATGAGCAAAGGAATAGGGATTAGGAGGAAGAGTCCCACAGAGATGGCTGGCTGGAGCTTTTGGGAGCTCACTGAATCAAGAACAGCCACTGGAGAACCACCAGGAAAAGAAACTAAATCCTCCAACAGTAGATGACTATCTTTTGGCATGAGAAGTATGCAGACCCTCATGGAGTTGGATCAGACTGTATGCCTGTGCATGAACTGGCATCTTGGAGCCCATTCCCTACAGAAGAACACTAAATCCAGCACTAATACTGGGTTGAGGGACTCAGACCTACCTCAACTGGATATGCCGGACTGAACTGACCCACCTTGGGACGACTTGTCCTCCTTGGGGAATGGATGGGGGGATGGGTGTGGGAGGATGCTGAGGGAGCACTGGCAGGGTCTGGGAGGAGGGAAGAGAGGACAAGCAGTGGTATACATGGAATCAAGAACCTTTATAAGTAATTAAATTAAGGAAAAGGAGATTGCTCTCTTTAAACAATAATATTAAAAAAAGAAAAAGAAAGAAAGGAAAGAAGGAAGGAAAGAAGGAAGGAAAGAAGGAAAGAAAGAAGGAAAGAAAGAAAGAAGGAAAGAAAGAAGAAAGAAAGAAAGAAAGAAAAAGAAAGAAAGAAAGAAAGAAAGAAAGAAAGAAAGAAAGAAAGAAAGAAAGAAAGAAAGAAAGAAAGAAAGAAAGAAAGAAAGAAAGAAAGAAAGAAAGAAAGAAAGAAAGAAGCAGAGTTTTTAGCTTGGGTAGTTGCTTTTACAGACTTCCACACTGTCTGCCTATGCTGGCCTTAAATATCTTCTTTGTCCAGTTGTTTCACTTGTGGGTCCAACTCTGCGACATAATCCTAGATTAAAGGTGTGAGCTTCTACTGTTCGGTTGTTAGGCCTTGAACTCACAGAAACACAGAAAGATCTCTGCGTCCTGAATCATGTGATTAAAGGCATAGGTGACCACTTCATTCCTGTGCTGGAATTAAAGGTGTGAATTACCACTCTCCGACCCTCATAGCTTGACTGTGGGTGAGTCTGTACTTTGGTATTCCAGGCTGATTTTATTAAATATAGAATATGTCACCACACAGATGTGTTCAGAAAACAATGTTTATTGCTTTTATATCTTTCTTCCCGCTCTTCTAACATGAGGTCTGAGTCTTGATATGAGAGGTGAACATAAATATCTAATTTAGGACTGAAAGCTTTATAATGTCTTATTCTCTGTAGCTTGTTCAGCTGCTCGTCTCTGATTGATATATATCCTTTACTGCAAGTAGAAGTTTTTAAAAGAGGGTTCAGGATGTATTCACCTGGGTCAGTAAGTATGGTAGCTCCAGGGTCTGTGGTAGCAAGCTGTGTTGGAAACAACCTATCTCAAAGGGAGGGAGACAGGAAGCAAGGAGAAGACTGTCACCAGCAGGCAGTCACAGGACACTGTGTTCTGTTTTAATGTAGCACAAACGATATCTGCATGTCCCCTATTTAAATAAAGATAAAATCTGCTTACATCACAAAACAATTTTCTGTAGACATCTAGAACCTTTCCCAAAATAATTTAGTTTCTTTATATACTCACTAGTTCTCTGATAGCTTTTGTGATTGCTTTCTGTGCTCTTCGTGGTTGTCCAGAGACTAATGGGGGCTGCTTTCTCAAATTGGAGATAGTCATGAAGCCACTAATGTAATGCATCTTGAGATGGCCCAAATTTAGGGCACAATAGGAGGGTGATTGAGGTTGCACTGAAGTAGTGTAGTTAACTCTGAATGAACTTCAGTTCCTTTTCTTACTAAATGCCCTGCTGCTATCAAGTCATCCTTTTCTTCCTCACCTTCCAGTGTATCTTCACCCTCTCTCCAGCCTTTCCTACTCATGGCTCAACCTGGCCATCAAACGCCAAATGTTTCCCTTCTCTGGCAGGATTCAGTTTTATTTAGTTATTTTTATCTTTTTTTACCCCTTAACATCTAAGCTGTTTTGCAGGGGCAGGGCAGGGAAGTAGGTGTCACTACTGTGTTTTTCCATTCAGATCATTTAGTGGTTTCCTATTTTATGAGAGTCAGAACCAGCAAGCTGATGACTATCTTAGCAAGTGCATTATGGAGGACTTTTTCTTCTGAAAGGCATGCTTTCTTTTAAAATCTAATGTTATCCCATTACTTATTTCTATAATATTGAGGTATTTGTTTTCTCCAAGGAAATTCCTGTCTAGTCTTCACAGCTCAGATACTCCAAGGCCTCTTCAAATAAACACCCCAGTGTCCTCAAGTTTCTATCACTTCTGTCAATGGATTGTTTTTCTTTTTGTTTGTTAATTTGTTCCTTTCGGTTTATTGATTGTGCTATTTCTTTTGTGAAGTCCTAAATTAATTAAAAATTGACAAAGAACATTTATTAAAGTATCTTCATCAGCACCAAAATAGTTTCGGAGCAACTTCACTTGTGTTAAGATTTCTTAATGAGGACTCTCTCTCTTATGATTTCAGCCAGCACTCCTAAGGGACGGTCCCCCCCCCACACACACACACTGGTAGAATGGTAATGTAACTAAAAATATGTAATCTCTAGATATATTTTCTTTCAATTTACCTTTCTATATTTTTAAAACTAGGGTAAGACAATGATATCAATAAGGAATTAAAAACATGCAGATAATAACCTTTCTTTATGCACAGGTTAAATGGATGTTGCATTCTAAGCACTGACATAAAAGCTGTGCATGCCTTACCTCTTTAACCCTTCCAGCTCTGTAAGGTGTTGTTATTTTCCTATTTTAGAGCCAAATAAACTAAGATGTGGAAAATTAAAGATATAGATAGTTTGATTATGCATTTATACTGCCCCATAGCCCCATAGTGGCTCTTGGCTTGTAACAGCATTTCAGTATGAAAGATGTCTTCCCTTTGCACTACAGACTTGAGAACGTCCAGGCACCAAAATGATGAGCATTTAATAACTTTAGATTTCAAATCCATTCTTAGACTAATCATTACTAAAGAAAGTAAAAGTATATACAATTTCTATTTGTATTTTTAAGAACATGTAACGATCAATTTGCCATTTTATTATTTATGTCTTTTAATTAGCATATGATATAACATTGTTACCAGAAATAATTCCTGTATTAATGGGAAAATACAATTATGACAATAAGATCACATCTGATCAGGTAAGAGAAATAGTATTTTTAATGAAAATTAAAAAAAAATCAAATCAGAAAAAGAAACAAAAACAAAAAACTTTAGAAGTCTAATGTTGGATTTGAAGTCCAGCTTACCACTGAGAAGCAAATTACTTACTGATTTTTAACATTAAGTCCTTTACTTGTTAAATGGGAGCTCTGAATCAAGAACAAGATGAGGATTATCAGCTCTGTACCTCACAAACCACTAGAATAGGCTGTTAGTAAAAACCTGAGCTTATTTCCATTTACTAGACAACTTCCATTTGGCAGAGAGTCTTCATGTATGATCAGAAAGGCCACCATGAGAATTTATAGAGATTAGAGTGTTAAAGTTTGAGTGGCAAAATGCAGTTGAAAAAATTATGTGATATAATTAATTGTTCAGAATGTTTGAATATAATGACAGTGCTGAACTGCATTGATGGCCAACCATGTTGTCCACAGAAAGTTCATATTGTCCTATGAAGAAGAGTGTTTGCCCCTATGACTGTCTCGTTCTCTTGTAATGAAGATAGTTTGAGTATATAATTTAAACAAGTGTTTTCTTCAAGTTCTTGAAATGTGAATATAAGTAATATGCGATATTACAAAGTTTTGCTCTTATTGTATTTCTGATAGTCCATAAACCAACAGAAATCTTTGGATCAGAGATCTTAGGATCTTATGAGATGATCTCCCTAGAACACATAGTACAGTGGCTTTTACCTAATTAGGGGATAAGCAGAAGCCATTTACTCTCTTTTGCATTATGTAGTTATGAGATCAGATGTGGCTAATCTAATCAGTGAGGCCTTACCCTGGCTGAAACTTTCCAATTTTGATATCAGACAGGTGAACAAGTAAAGGCGGGTAATCTATGTGGGTCGGGTTAGTGGGTCATTTATGTGGGTCTGATTAGAAGGAAGCAGTGTGAGTTATTTGACAGTAGACTGTGGATATGCAAAAGAAACATGCAGAAAAGCATTTAGCAAACAAGCAGACATAACACCCTTAATTCTTGAAGCAGAAAATATTGAGCTGAAATCAAAGAAGTGAGCAAGAAGCTCTAAGAGTGGAGAGGTAGAAGAACCCGGATAAATTTGGAATGAGCAGAAATATGTGATCTAGGACTAAAAGAAAACAAGGCATCACTTCATTACACATTAGATGTCAAAAGTTAAATGTGTATTGGACAATCTAAACAGTTCTGAAGCCTGAATGGTTTGTGAATAAAATGTACTTGAGGTATAGAGATGTGGTCACAGAAATAAGAATAAATGACAAATGAGTACAACCTTATTAATTGTCAAAATTCTTTCAGAAACAAGACCAATTCAGTTTATTATAGAGAAGTTGTAATTTTTATACAAAGCTTTATCATCTGACTCTTATAATCATTAACTACATCCTTAATATCCATTTATGATTCCATTGATCATTCTCAAAAGCCTTGTGTGTGTGTGTGTGTGTGTGTGTGTGTGTGTGTGTGTTATGGCAGTTTTACTCCACTGAAATGATAGCAAAGTTGTCATTTAAAGTTTGTACTCATAGGTCCTCGATACAAGCAGAACTCTACCTTTCAAAATACAGACTTCCCTCCAATATGTCCAAATGGGAATTATGTTGCTTAGCTTTATGGAGTTTCATTATAACAGGATGACTTGTGAATATTTTTCTTTAGCTTTTTCATTTTTCTGTTATTTTCTCCTTTATTTTCTGTCTTCAGATGCTTGAAGAACAAAAATCAATGAAAGATTCAGGAAACTGTAGAAAAATTGTATTCATATACCTCTGGTTCAGATCATGGTAAAGATATGTGACTGGCGAGTTGATATCATGCCTCCTATAATAGCCTGCCTAAACATTAAGTTTAAATTTACACAATTCCTATTAGATGTATTTTTGTGGCATGTGTAATAACAGATTACAGAGTAGCTAAGGGAATAAAATAGAATTTGTGTGTGTGTGTGTGTGTGTGTGTGTGTGTGTGTGTGTGTGTGTGTGTCCTTGAAAAGACTCCCCTACTCCATTGATGTTAGATTTACTATGAAAGAATTATACGTAAAAATGTTGTGGCATATGAAATGTAGTTCAGGAGGAGCAGAATAACTTTAAAGAGATTATATAAGGGAAGGGAAAGAAATTCTTGGCTTCCCAATTCTTTTTCCTGCAGCATAATGACCAGACCATGACCCCTGAGGTCCAGGGGGCAATATATAAACTGATTCCAAGAAGAGAAGCCAAGAAGTAGGAATTATGAAGTGGCATTCTTGCCTATCACCACCAATATGTATAAGAAAGCAGGAGGAGCAAGGTTGGATTTAAAAACAAACAGGAAAAGGATGAGTAAAGTGTGTACCTGGATTTTAAATAAAACTTAAACTTGATTACATAAAATTTAAGGTTACTCCATTTAGATAAAATTTTGAAAGTGCTTTTGGTCAAACTTAACTTTTTACACATACAAGGTCATCTATAGAAATGTATGCAAAGTTAAATACTGTATTTCACTTGGGGCCTCAAACAGTTCAAAATATCAACATAGTTTCAAAGAAGAAACTATTTTCTCATTGCCTGAGTTTGCTTCACATGGATGCATCAGGATGTGACATTAGTTCTGTCTGTTATTATTCTTATTGGGGAATGGAAGCCACATGTAATTTTGCAATTTTCATAGCTCTTAAAGATAAGAAATATATAGTGGGCTTGTGTTACAAGTTTTCAGTTTAATTACTATTATTAATCTTTTTTTTATTTGAGGCAGTAAAAGGTAACCACTGGCTCAGTGAGCAGCCCACAAGCAAGCCACACATACAATCACATTGACAGCCTTTGTTGAGTGTCCTAGATGGATTGTATCTAACTAAAACACTGTGTAATTATGGCTCCTTTGTGATTTCGCATTCTCAGAGTCAATTTTTCTTCCTTTGATGTATCATGTTGTGCTGAGTAGCTTATCTCAAAACATCAATATGCCTTTGAAAAGGAGAAAATCAAATTGCAACACTTTATGTTCTCATAATGTGTGCATAGCCAAGGGAAAAGATTGCAAGTAGGTGCACTGCCTCCCTAATTTCCAGGTTGTAGGCATGTGAAACATCATAGTATCCTCATATTCCCTCTGAAGTAGAGCAGCTGTTTGTTTTTTTTTTTTGTATTTATACATTTTAGACAAAAAACAAAAAGCAAAAAACAGGAGTCTGAACAATTGCTGAACATCTGGATGACATACATGTTACAGGAGAAGAGGCTAAGAATTCTGACTCCTCGAGTCCTATTATTATACAAAATGGTTTCAAAACATATGAGCCACATATAATCTATTTTCAAATTTGTTTTCAGCAAATGTTTTGTGCTTGATTCATTTTAATACGCTTGTGAGTCAAAGAATTTAAGGTTATAGTTCTCATTGTCTACAAAATATATTTCTAAATAGTGAATATTATTTAATTTTGAAAATTTTATGCATGTATTCAAGAGATTTTGATCCTTTGTATCACATTTACTTACTGCAGTTGACACTGTGATGCCTTTCCCCCAACCAGTCTTATCCTCACCTTCTTGTCCCATTGTTGTTATTATTATTATTAATTATTATTATTATCCCTATAAGCCCAAGTAGTGCTGTCAATATGTGCTTGATATGGTCCTAACCTGTAAATAATGAGAAAACTTCTGCTGCTATGTCTCTGAAGCATATAAGCCCTGTCTCCCTCAAAGGTCATAAACTGCTAACAGCATTTTAGCTAAGGGCAGGACAGTAGGAGCAATAACTTCCTCTCTGTTGGAATCATTGGACAGGTCTTCTGCCACCCACCAAAGCTGCTGTCACTTAGTGTGCATATCAGACATGCTGTGTTCAGAAAACAGCATTTCAGAACTCTACCTACCCACCACCTTTTACATGTTTCTTCACTCTTTTCCATGATGGTTTTTAATCCTTCGATAAGGGAAGGTTGTTATAGAAGATCCCTCCGCATCTGAGCACTCTCACTCACTCGGCGCTTTGGCAAGTTATGAGTCTGAAAATTAGCTACTACTGACTGCTAAAGGAGCCTCTATGGCAAAAGTTGAGACCAATACAAGTTATGCTTATAGACAGATATTGAGAAGATAGCTTGACAGCATGACCATCTAGCAAAAGAACATCATTGGTTTCTTCCCGAAGGTTTATAATCTACCCATTCAAGGTCTTTTGACAATACTTAAAATATCAGACATTAACTATCTCCTCTGGAGACAGCTTAAATATAGTTAGAAATTATTCAGTTTCCTGTATGAGTGCTGTATCATTACTACACCACTGGATACAACTTTTTAATTTCCAAAATAAATGTATTTTAATTCTATTACCTATGCGTGACCACACTACAGTTATTTTAATAAACATTTCTGTGACTGAAACTAATATAAAAATATTGTTCAAAATAATAATAAGGCAATTCTCACATTGACTGAATATGAATAAGTATTGTATACACAGTCTTACAAAATCAAAGAAAGTGAATTTTAACTTCCTTGCTGGTGTTAAGCAAGTCTATCATGTGACAATTCAGTATCCAAATGAAATGTTTCCATGGCCAAACTTATGATCCTATTTGAGTATCAGATTGCATGCACTTCCTTTTACAAGAAGACATCAGTGAGTTTTTACTGCAGCCTGTCATTTTTGTCATTAAACTACAGAAATACTGGTTTCAAAAGAATGCCAATTTTTAGCAATTCTATTTGAGTAATTATAAAAACAAACATTTATGAAATGTTGCTTAAACTGTTCTACTATTTATAAGAATCTCACTGAGATTTGCTTTTCCCTTATGCTAGTGTTTAACCCTTGACTTCATTAAGAATATAGAAAGGTCCTCCAATTCCTAAAAGAGAGGATTAAATGTTTAAGTCAAATAAAGTAGTCGTAGGGAAATGAGTCTTTCTCACCTTATGTAAACATTTATATGGTAGTGTATTACTAGGTCTATTTTATTTAAATTATTTTTCACATTTTTGATTAAAAATAGAAATTAGCAAGATTTTCCTAGCCAGGATTATTTAAAACTAAATTAGCATGCAAGATAGTATGAGGAAGGTATCATTATTTTTACAATTATAGCATCATAAACTGCTCTTTTATGAATTTTACTCTTTTTTTATTGAAAATAGCACTTTTTCTTCATGCAGTGTATCTTCATTACACTTTCCCGTCCTCTACTCCTCCCAGTTCTTCCCAGCTACCTTCCTGTCTGGCCCACCTTCTTTCTGCCTCTCAGAAAGTCAACAGGCTTCTAAGGAATAATAATAAAAAAAATAAGACAAAAACTAACACATCCGAGATAAACAAGTCAATTAAACAGCAGGAAAAGAGCCCAAGAGAAGACACAAGGATCAGAGACACACTCTTTTGTACATTCAGGAATCCCATGAAAACACTGAACTGGAAACCATAATATATATCTAGAGGATGTGGTACACATCTGTAAAGGCCTTATGGGCAGCCACTTAGTATTAGGATAAAATTATAATCTAAAGAAATTGCAGCAACAAATAAAAAATAAATAAATTTCTTGAGAAAGCAAAATAGTTTTTGAGAAATGATTGTATTTCTTTTTTGTGCTAATCATCCATGGAGACCTTTGTGTAGCAAGCACTTCATACGAAGTCTATAAAAATGTACCAATGAAGCTACTTAGAGGAGAAAATTCTATTTCTGAGATATGAGCTCAGTGTTTGTTTCCAGTGCACTAAACAACACAAGGTGAAACTGGAAAATTAATGATAAAAGTATTTAAGGAAATATTATTAAATCAGTAAAAAATCATTATGACTGACTCATAAATTAAATATGACAATTTCATGTAAAGTGATGTCTAAGTGGATTTAAAATTCTTTTCCTTTAAGTTCTGTTGAGCAATTATATAGATAGTAATAATTAAAGCAGTGTGCTGTAGTTCATTTGGTAATGTTACTTTTCTTCCTCTGTAGTACACAAAGCCATGGTGCATTTTACTGTAGCTGAAAATTATGAATATAAAGTGTAAACGCTAATAAAAGCTCTATGTGTTATTGTCTGATCAGAAAACATGGGAATCACAACATCTCTTTATAAAAATAGATTCTTCTCTGATTCTCTATACTTCAACCACAGTTACCTGCCTCCCCACTCCTTATAGCTTCTATACCTCTCTTCTCCTCCCCCAGATATATTTCTCTCCATTTCCTCTTCAGAAAAGAGCATGTCTCCACGTGAGACAGCCAGACAGGATAAAACAAGGTACAATACAAATTGGCAAATGCTCTCATTTCAAGACTAGACAAGGCAATCCAGCAAGAGGAAGAGCTTCAAGAGCAGGCAAAAGAATCACAGATAATGCCTAATTCCAACTGTTAGGAGTCTCAATATAACACCAAGCTACAGCCATAACATTCATACAGGAAACCTGGGGTGCAGACCCTGCTTTGCAGTCTGAGTCTCTTTGAGCTAATGTGAGCCCAGCTTAGTTGACTTGGTTGGCCAGGTTTCACTAGTGTTTTCTATTCCCTGTGATTTTTATAGTCTTCCTTCTCTTCCACAGGATTCCAGTCTCTGCAGAGAGGGACCCAATTTAGACCTCCAATTTAGAGCATCTCTTTATAATGTTTGGCTGTGATTCTCTGCGCCACTCCCATCTGCTGTGGGAGAATGACTACTGGATAAGGCACCAATCTTTAAGTATAGGATAATATCATTTAGGAGTCTTTTAATTTATTTTATTTACCAGTCATGTTTCTTTCAATACTAGGTTTATCCAGTCCCCACTTCCTGGCCATCTACACAGTGAAAAGCATAGGTTTCTTCTCCTTTGATGGGGCTCACATTAAATCAAACATTGATTGGCCACTCCCCCATGTTCTCTGCTATCATTGCCCCAGAATGCCCTGTAGGTGAGGAGAGTTATAGGTGGAAGATGTAGTAGCTGAGTTGATATCCAGGTTTCTCTTTCCATAGCATGCAAAGTACTTTTTTACATCAAACAGATTAGAATGTAGGGGTACATTCTCCAAGCTCCCACCAGCTCAACCTCTCTACACTCAAAGAAAGAGCTGGAAGAAGTTGTCCTTAGCAATGGAGTCCTACCTGTAGTTTTAAGAGAGAGCTACCTTCTGTGGTAGCATCAGCCTGGGCACTCCTTGGCTCATAGCTCATAGGGATATAAACCAATCTCACCACTGGAAGCCTTGCCTGGATATAAAAGATAGCTAGTTCTGACTCCATGTCCTTCATTGCTAGCAGTCCTCACTAGGGTCATCCTCTTAGATTCCAGGAAATGTACACTGCACCATTTCCCCATTCACCCCCCAAATGGCCCTTAGTTCTGTCTTTCTTTATATGCTCTCTCTCCATGCCTCCAACTTGATGCCCCCTACTCCTATTCTAACCTGTCCCCAAAAATCTATTCTGTTTCCCCTTCCTAGGGAGATCCATGCTTCTGTCTACAGCCATCCTCTTTAATTAGGCTGAGATTAAGGTATATCCTTCTGTGTTGGGGTGATTATAGATCTAGGTGCTAATTTCTGGATTTCTTTGGTAGGGTAGAATTATTGTTTTGGTTTCTGTTTCATTTATGGATTTTCAGAGACTGTTTTGTGTGTGTATTGCCATGTCTATATACATCTTGTCTGACATTTATATCATGAATACATTTGAAAATAAACATCCACTATACTCTACATTACATAAGAAAGAAAAAAAAAAAGATGTGATAGCTTCATAGCTCTTTTCACTTTGTAGAAATGTTCGAACAGCATCTTTGTACTTCATCATCTTTTCACTTCTGTCTCCAGGCAGTTCATCACTAAATGAACTGAAAAAGCCATCTCAGTAAATGAGATGGGTTCTTTCCACCATTTTCTTCAATCTTCTACTCTCTGCTTCATCAAAATCTCCCATCACCCTTAGCATGCCAAGTACAAAATGTGACAATATAATCATTATCGTTTCCAAAGTAAATTTATGCAAACAATGTGAAGAGAGAGTCCAACGCTCAACAGCTATTGGCTTAGACCAAGACTCATCAATAAATGTTACTCACTGTAAGTTTTCTGTTTGTTTGTTTTGTTTTAAATCAGGATTTTCTGTATGGAATTTAAATGCCAGCTCAGAAATATGTGGATATTTTTACCTGACCAATATATAAGATTTCACTTATTGGATGACATTTTAGTTAGTTTTAAAGAAAGAAGATCTCAATAAGCACATTCAGTTTAATTTTATTGTGTGCCCCCACCACTTATATTTCCTTGAGTAATTTTTAATTTCCTTGTGAAAAAACAACTAATTCTATATTTCATTGTATAATATTATTATCACAAATGTCAGGAGGCATCAGGTTCATTTTATTTTGTGTAACTACTTTGATTTTCTACCTCTTTAGAATATTACGCACTAAAATTAGCTCAGAGTGAATTAACTCCTCCTGCTACCGAAGTCCTCTGACACTTTCATAGCCCTTGGTCAGAGGATTTAAAATTACATGACAGAAATTGTTACAGGTTGAAAAGTTGACAGAGGAGAAGACTGTCTCCATATTCTATTTAGGGTCTCCGACTTACAAAGCCGCATAAGATGTTTATCAATCATGCCTTCTGAATTGATGTCCTGTGGAATAAGATCTGAACTTTTAAAGATATTTAAAATTGCTTTCTTACAACAATTAGCTATAAAATTAATGATAATTTTAATTCAGCTGCTGATCAACCCATCTGCTTCTGGGGCCAGCAGTAAGTCAGGACATCAGGCTCAATCCTAGACTTAGCAAATTAGATCTGTGTTTTAACAAACCCTTCAAGGATGTTTGTACACAATAAAGTTTGGGAAGTACTGATAACCAAGTTATTTCACTTATGTCTAGAATATCAAGTCATTGTAGGAGCCACAGTCCTAATCTGCCCTTGAAAGTAGAAGTAGTTTAGTATATTCTCAAATGCAGCTAAAAGCTTTTGTGATGTGGCAATGTCTTTTTGTATTCTGTGAATATCAATCTTTAAATAAAGGACTGTTTTGGCTATGGCAGACACCATAGAAAAATTAGGTAGGGAAATCAGCATAGTAGGAGGAGGGCAGAGTTACACACAGATTGAGCCAGATGCCCAAAGAAGAAACATATAAGGAACACAGATGAGCCATGGGCCATCTGTCAGACAGATTAATGTGAATAGGTTGAGTTAAGATGTAAGAACTAGCTAGTAAGGTGCATAAGCCATAGGCCAAACTGCATGAAGTTAATATAAAGTCTTGAGTCACTTTGGGGGGACTAAGCAGCAACAGGCAACAAAGCAGTCTGGGACCACAAGTCTGTAGGTCTGCACCTCTGGCAGTGGGCCGGAAACCTCATTGTAACACTTATGTATCAGAAATTTATAAGGAGAAAACAATTTCACCCTTGCATACTTTGAACCTATACCTATAATTGTCTATTTATACTCATACAATGTTTATAGTTATGGTTCTTTTTTCGTAAAATAAATAATAAAAATTGTTTTTAATAACTGAATTTGTCTGCCTCTATTGTATTTGGTGTTCTTAATTTATTGACAGTTTGAGAATATTATTTTGGTTTTCTTAGAATTATGGAAATCATGCTGCTTTGTTCGCTGCAGGAGTTAAAATTAAATATTAGTAATTATGCATATTTAACTTTCAAAAGGCCAAGTGATTACTCACAGCACTTATAAAAATGAAAAGTATTCCAGATATTCATAAATCATAAAGGACTTTGAAGTCTGAAGTTGTATTGTGATGAATATTCTTACTGAGAATGATCAGAATGAAACCTGAATTTATTAACATCCTTCTTTGCTCTTTCCTAGATGCAAGACAAAAGTCTACCCTGATGAACTTCCAAACACAAGTGTAGTCATTGTGTTCCATAATGAAGCTTGGAGCACTCTACTTAGAACTGTCTATAGTGTCATAAATCGTTCCCCACACTACCTTCTCTCTGAAGTCATCTTGGTCGATGATGCCAGTGAAAGAGGTATAAACTATGCTTTCCATGCCTGTAATTTAGAATGATTTTTCTATGATCAGAAGGTAGCTGGATAATGATATACACTTGCTTTATAATCAACCACCTATACAATTAATACATACCATATAGTCACCTATGCATTTCATCTTTGTATACATTGTTGGTACAAATTCAAATCTGAGAACAATCAAATACTTCCAGTATATTTATATATCCTATTTGCACCAAGTATCCTTAGAAAACAGGCAAAATTGTTTTAATGCTTTAACTTTCCAAACTAGTTAAGAGTGAGAATATATATGACTTAACATGTAGCTTTAATTGGCTTATGAGATCTCTATTAGTTTATTTCACTTTAAATTCTCAATATGATATCATGATTACATATGCTTAGGATGTCTGCATGTATGAGCGGAGGACTGTGCCTCTTTATTGAATTTTCTTCCTATAAAAATTTCCTTGAAAAGTCTATATAATTTTTCTTTCTAAAACAGCTCCAATTCTTCCTCATTTTTTGTTCCATGTTACAGATTTTCTCAAGTTGACATTAGAGAACTACGTGAAAACTTTAGAAGTGCCAGTAAAAATTATCAGGATGGAAGAGCGCTCTGGGTTAATACGTGCCCGTCTCCGAGGAGCTGCTGCTTCAAAAGGACAGGTCATAACTTTTCTGGATGCCCACTGTGAGTGCACCTTAGGATGGCTGGAGCCCTTGCTGGCGAGAATAAAGGAAGACAGGTAGGGAGCCTTGTGTTAAGTCTGCAAGGCTTACACCTGGGCTTACAAGGGCAGCCTCAACTGTTCATTACAAGGCCTTGTCCAAGGTTCTATTTTCAGAAGGTTTGTTTCTTATGCTTTGGAAAAAGCAGCTTTTCTCAGTTCTTAAGATAAAAATTGGAGTGGTTCATGTTGACCATTGTCAATTAGAAAATAATTAAATGAAAAATGTTTTGAGTATTCATAGGTGAAGTATACCAATCCAGTGTGACAGTATATATTGTAGGCGATTTTCAAAGCACCTTTGACACTTTCAACTCCCCTGTGCAGGGATTGCAGATGTTCTTACAAACTTGCTTATGTTACTGTGAGTTCAGTAAAGACTTCAGTTCTTCTGACTCCCTCAGCAGTGTTCTCTTCACTGCTCCAGTGCCCTCGAGTACTGTCTAGTTCAACTTCACCTCATCGATCTGGAAAAGACACACACACACACACACACACACACACACCTTCCTGAAATAAATAACACTGTTTAAAAATAAAACAAGCAGGGTACAGTATAATTTTAAAATCTTAAAAATTAAACTTTGTAGAAGTGAAAACCCTTCATGCATACCTGCAGTACTTCTTAATGATGCTGACATTTTGTCGCTATTCATAAACATGGGTGATAAATTAGTGTAATTTTTGGTACCTAATGAAGATAACAAACTTTGAATGCTGTATATTATAATACATCATTGTAGAACACCTTACTTGCATAGCCATTTCATGTGCAGTAGAAGAGCCCAGAACTGAACATTTTAATTAGACGCTCCAGACTACTGCTGCTTAGAGTAAGCTAGTTCAGCCACATCACATAAATGGCAGGATCTGGTGCTTTCCATGAAGATAGATGGAGGCTGTCAGTATAATGAATCACAACAGTTCAGGAAGGCAGTGGGGGCCTCTTAGTCAACTGCATCAGTACACAACTAGCAACATTTTCCATAGAAAACTAAGAACGATGAAGCAAAATGAACTTAGAATATTTTCAATATTTTTTCTGGATACATTTTGAATATTATACTGTTATTTTAAGCATGCATTTTATATTCAACTTAAGTTGTTAATATGTTTTATTATCGTCATGTCATCTACTTTTATTCTAGCAATTCATTTGCTTCATATTTGTATATAATGAGTCTTTTTCATAGTTTTACATTTTTACATTGTCATACAAGACAATACATTTTTGAGATTATTAGGTTTGATTTATACCCCTTATAAGTTAATTTCTGAAATTCGGTAAGAAAAGAAATGTCATGAGTTGGTTGCGTCCAGATTCACCAAGAAGCATTTTCAAGGGCAGATGAAGCTTGTTGATTTTAGCAAACTTCAGGGAATGGCATATAAGATTCACATGACAATGAATGACTGTAGAATTGCAGTTACCAAATACGATATAACTGAAGTCCTGTTTGTCTTACTACACCTATGTGTGACTTAGAATGCTTATGACAACTTTGTTCTTCAGAATTAGGTTCAATCAATGCCACCTTGAGAAGACTTGAACATTTCCTTGTGGAGATCATTGACTCTAGGCACTATAGCAGACCACTAAAGCCACAAGAAGCCAAAAAACAAGAGAAGCCATGACAAAGATAAATCGGTGTACCCAGTGAAATAACCAAGTGGAACATTCTTTCTCTCACAAGAACCTGAAACATGGAGACTATTTCTTTATTACAGGAAAGTAGGGTAGAGCAAAAAGTCAAGCATCGTCTTCTTTATTTTAACAAAGGCCCTGGACGGAGGCAACGATAGACTCTTAGTTCCCAACAGCTTGCTGATGAAGTTGTTAGGGCATTTGTGTCCTTTACAGAAACTGTTTACTGATACCTATAGATTATGATTTTAATTGATGCTTTTGTTTTTCCTGAAAGTTTTCTCTGTGCCAAGTTTCCCTGTAGTCTTTGAACTAATAATCTGTTTGAAATGCAAACCTCCAGATCTAATTTTCTCTCATCCATTTTCCATCTCTCTATGCTGTTGCTTTTCAGTGGGTTGTAGCTAAAATGATGCATAGTATCAGAGAAACTTGACTAATTAACCTGTGGGTGGAAGTTCATGAGAAATAGACCATGCTCGTCCTGCTGAGTTTGTTCTTAGAATGTATTTTAAAGTCAGCTTGAAGGTCAATTAGAATATTTGATTAGATTTCACATCACAGCATCAAGGTAAAGATGAGAAAGAAAGGTAATTTCAGAAAAAAAAATCTGTAGGGGAAAAGGATAATATACAGAGTAAACTCATAAAAATAATTCAATGTTATTATTTAATCTATAATAAATGTGAAGAAACTAATGTAAATTAACTTATATACGAATTGTGTTTTTGTTTGTTTGTTTTTTACAGGAAAACGGTTGTGTGCCCTATCATTGATGTAATTAGTGATGATACATTTGAATATATGGCTGGGTCAGACATGACTTATGGTGGTTTTAACTGGAAGCTAAATTTCCGATGGTATCCTGTTCCTCAAAGAGAAATGGATAGGAGAAAAGGAGACAGAACATTACCTGTCAGGTGTGTAGATTATTATTTTCCATGTTTTTATTCTATGGTTAACCAAGGGACTTTATATCTGTTCTCAATTTTTAAAGATTTTTGGAAATATTTATTTATTGTTTATGTACATTTTACACTATACACAATTATTTAAGAATCAATGAAAGTATTGAATATAGTTAAAATTAATATGGGCTACACACATATGTATATGTATATACATGCACATATATGTACACACACACACACACACACACACACACATATATATATATATATATATAGAGAGAGAGAGAGAGAGAGAGAGAGAGAGAGATAGAGAGAGAGAGTATCAGTTGTCATAAAACTAAGAGTTTAATTTTGTCTCGTTCCAGGTGATTTGTTAACATAAAGACAGCAACTCTTGTCTTTGTGTTCTTCCCTGGTTTCCTATAGAAAAAGAGTTATATATCTATGTATAAAATAAAAGCCCTATCTAATTTCTAAATGTCTTTATGTTTCAAGTAAATATGAAATGAATGTATCATAATAGATGTGTTTTTAAATGTGGAATCACCAAAATGTTTTGGGCAAATATCCTAAATTTACCACTCTTAAAATGCTATCTTCTTTTAGCAATCATAGAAATAGCTGTTTGGAAAAAAAATTGTGAATTAACAGATACAAATGCTATTTTGTTCCAAACTAAACAACTCCTTGATGTGAACTATTTATCAATGAAATACACCTTACGCTTATTTTTAAAACGGAGGTACATCATCATGTTCTACAATATTACTCATTTAAATAGCACTAAAATATCTCTGCCCTATTCTAGATCTCTTGCCTGCATCTAAAAATTGATTGTCTAAAAAATATTTAGAGAAGTATTTTACTAGATTATCTCTTTAAAGACAAATTTAACAAATCTCTTTTCTTTTGGAAAAATTGGAAAATACTGTAATATTCATAAACAACATTTATAGATGTCCTAATCTATAAATGGTCTGTGCAGTGTGAGTGGGGTTAATTAATTTACATAAGACCTGTCAGTGTTTAGGATATATAATATGGCAACTTTTAAATGCTTTATAATCTTCACATTTACCCATCTGTACTGTCCCTTGTATTAATAGGGGAGGAGATAATAGTTTTTGATTTATAAACAATCCTCTTGTTCCTTATCTTAGTTTTATCGAACTTAAATAATTTATAAGTCTTAGTCCCAAGTAAAAGCCATCAAAGCAGTTGACACACTTAAATGTTGTTAATGTATTTACTCAACTGAAAATTAACTGTGTGTGTGTGTGTGTGTGTGTGTGTATATATATATATATATATATACATATATATATATATTATTAAACTTACTGAAAATGCATTTGTGAAACCATAGTTTATTTAACTTTATTATTGCAACTGGAAAAATAAAGTGAATATAGCCAACACTCCTAGTAACAACTGATTTCATAAATAAAAAAAAATGACTAGGTAGCAGCCATTATTATTATTATTGCTAACTAAAATAAAAGGTCAGTCATCTAACACACTATATTTTAACTACACTTCATGTGGCTTTGCTGATTTAGTATGAGAACCAATCAAATCTGTTTCTTTTATTTATTTTCCTTCCCTGCTGAACATTATTTCATTTTCTAAAGTAATGACAGGAGAAACTTCACTGTCTACTGAAGTTCGAAGATTCTTATGGCAAAAGGTTAATTAATTCATGGGCACTGTTGTATCAGTAGGCAGGTAATTTTCATCAGCAGAGCTGCGGTGTGAACTTTGTATTTCTCATCTATTACTCCGAGATGTGATCATTTTTCTCACATTCATGTAAACAGATAAATCGTTCTATGTATTGAAGATAGATTTTTTTCCCCACTTGATTAACAGAACTCTGAATATCTAAAGTGATCAAAGTGATGTTGAGGTATTAGTTGTGTGTAGGAGAATGCTTAATTTAAAATGTCCCCAATGACAGACCTTTGTAGTCTCTGTAATTGGCTAGTCATCATTCGGGATTACAAGTGCAGTCATAGTGCACCAACTTGAATTTGTGACCTAAACTCAATCATGTTAAAAATAAAATATATAGTGTTGCCGCTATACAAGACTATATTATTTTGCTTGTACTACACTTTAGCTCGAGTATGTTTAGTTGTAAAAGAAAGGATTATATAAAGTGGAGATTTGGGGTACTTAGTTTTCTATAATCACTAAAGGTTTTTAACAGCATTTAGCATTTCAGTTATTTGTGCTATGAAATAACCAGATATTTAAGCAAGAGATTATTATCTAGGAACTTATGTGCCAAAAATTGTTTTTTAAATGGGTGGTTTTTTTGTTTGTTTGTTTTTTTGTTTTTTTTTTTTTTTTTGGCTTGGTTTTAGTGGTTCCTGCTTGCAGAAAATCATCAACAATGAAATGAGATATGTAAAATCAAATTTGAAAACTGTGCCTGTTGAAATCTCTTGGTTTAATCCCCCAGCTGTTTTTATTCTCTGCACCTAATGTTGCTAAACAGAACCATCTATATCCAAGAGGCTGGAGAGCCTTAGTACTACCCTTGTAATTTCTATTGTAGTGTCTCTGACTCTAAGCTCGAGGGTCAGATTTAATTTATCATCTTTCTTGTGCTTGGAGAAATAGGTTAACACCTCTGTCTCAAACCCAAGTGGGAGAAATATATTCAATACCTTAAATTTACATATTTAATTATGGTTATGATCTTTTTAGTCTGTGTCATACAGTTTGGAGTCTACTTCCTGGAAAATGACTGAGTTTGTAACACACTGAACAAATTAGTCTGTGAGACCATGTGCGTATATTACCTAACAAAATAGAACATCACCAGCAAAATTGCTTGTTAATGAAGATAGCCCTGTCAAATTGGGGACTACCTTACTTTTATTTTTTTTCTGCTGATAAAATACCTTGACAAAAAGCAACTAAGAATTGATGGGGTTTATTTTATTTTAGCTCATAATTCCAGGTTACAGTCCAACATAGTAGGTGAGTCAAAGAATCAGAAAATGAAGCAGCTAATCACATCACATTCACAGTAGAGAGAAGGGAGAAAGGAATGCATGCCTATTCTCAACTAGATTTCTCTGCTCTCATAAGGTCCTGAACTTGGGCATGGTGCTAACAAGTTTAGGCTGGGTCTTCCCGCATCCATTGAGATATTCAGACAATTCTCCCTGGACATGTTCAGAGGACAGACTGATCTTTACAGCCTCTCACTCAGACACTCTTCATGGTGATTCTAGGCAGTGTCGAATGAACAACCAAAACTAACCATCGCTGAAATATATTATTTTCTTTCTACCACATGAAATTTGAGGTGATTTGACTTAGATATTGAAATAAGTATGAATTTCTTTGAAAATGCACTTGCATGCACCTTACTGCTCACAGTGCTAGGTCCAGATCATACATACAATCACAGAAATATCTACTGTAGAGTTATTTACCGTTTAATATTGACCATACATATTTTAGACAAAGTAAGAAGTCAGAAGATACAGATTGAATGTGGGTCTGTAGGAGTTATCTATCTTAAAGCTATAGCAGTGTATATTTCTGGAAAAAAAAAAGTCTGGGATAAATCTTACTGGTTGTACTTAGTATTTTAATTGTACTCTGTGTTTAACTCTTATTAAATAGTTATTAAGATACACATTTCTACTTTAATTTCTCACTAATTAAAATATATTTATTTATGGGATGCCTGCTGGTTATTTCTCATCTATTAACTTTTTACTTTCCACAACTCACATCCCATTTAGTTGCTACTATTATTCTTAATATTATTTCTTTCACTCTCACATCCAAGTGTATTCTAAAAACAAATAAAGAACTTCAGTTACTTATTTAACTCTTGCTATCATGATGAATCACACACCAAAATTTCATTATTAGATTTTAATCAGAACATATTTTATTTATTTTTATCTTTTAGTATTAACATTTATTTGATACACAATTACTACTCTTTATTTATTTAGAATTAATTTTGTCTAAAGTAAGCAAATAAACTTGATAACATTAATAGTAACACCTTAAATCACAGCTGCCATGCCTCATAGCAGAATTTCTCAAGTCCTCTCTCATTCTCTGGTATGTTGTTAGGGAAACAATGTGAAATCCATCTTTGTGGAGAAATCTGATCCTTTTCTTAACTATAAAGGTAAAAATCAGTCTTTCATGATTGCTTACGTCCTGTAAAGAATGTAAAGTGGCACAAGGCGTTGAGTGAGGCATACTCGTGACAGAAGTAAGCTGTATTTTAAATGGATTCCTGATGATGGGGGACATTTGCCTTGCATAGTCAATGTGACAAGTGTGTAAATGCGTACAAGGCATAAGACTGACAGTCCCCAGCAGTTAGTCTCACGTTTCTTTCAGAGCCTCTGTTTGTGAAAAGCATTTTTGCAGAATTTAAAATTTCACGTTATTTACTTGAATTTTTATAGTATTAAAGTTGTTAAATTTAACTATCTGGTGATTTTTACTTAATTAACTCACGTCCTAATTTATGTAATAAAAATTGACTGAAGATTTTTTGGTCTTCAAATGTTAGTTATTTGTTTGTTTTCTGTTTCCCTTTGTTTTTGAGATTAAGTCTCATTTATCTCGGGTTGGCTCTTAATGTGTTATGAGCTGAATATGTTTTTGAGTTTATTATGAAATTTCTTCTACCTACACAGCACTAGGATTATGTATTTCATCTGCTATTATGTCTGACTTTATGCAGGAATGTTACCTAGGGCTTTGTGCAAGCCCTGAATCAAATAAACTATATACCTAGCCTCTGAGTGATTTGACCCTGAGTTAGGCGTGAAGGGTTTTTATCACTCTTTGCTTTTACCTACATTTTGTTAAAGTTGTTTGGGGAACTTGTTACTTCTTACTACTTTTCTCATTCTGACTCTTCAAAGTCATCAGCAGCTCCAGTTTCTAGTTTCTTTAGTGAAATACATCAATAGTATATCTTAAGTTCTGTAAATTCATCTACGAAGAAAAGATTATTATATTTAACAATAATGTTTAACTTTTAGTCTATTATATCTTCCGGTAGGTAATTGTCAGTCTGTCTAAAATATGCTTTAAATTTCAGAATCGTAGAACTAGACAGGGGCCGAACATGCCATATGTCATTATGCAGCAAAGTATTAAAACAAAAGCACAGAGGATGGCAACCATTTGAGTAGAATAAATGTTTTGAAAGAGAAGGCTGAGTATTGACTGTTGAGATGTTTCCATCCTTATCCTCACGTCCAATATGTGTGGTTTGGAAAGATTGTAAGCATTCCATCTTAAGTAGAATCTTTGCAACTATGGTCTTCACAGAAAAAAGTATTTGTATTTTCTTATTCCCTGTAAGTGGAAAACATTTTGCAATTTTTTTTATTACAATGTGTTGAGGTGAGAATAAACAAAGCAGTATACACGTTTTTAGTGTGATTCATTAAAGTATGTATGATTCATTCACTGAATAATGCTGCCATGTTTGTCAAAACATTTGTATTCAACTGATTTCAATTAGCCCATTGCTTATTTTGACTCATATTCAGTGACTCATATTTACTGAAAAATGAAGGTAAGTCTATCAACGACAGTAATAAAACTGCCTGCACCAAGTATTAAGCATCCTTTTTTAGGTTAGAATATCCAGTTATGAGTAATATGGAAAAATAGAGAAAGGAAAAAGGCACAATTTTCCCCCATTAAATGTGAGGCCTTTAACCAAAAACCAAAATATTGAAGTTCCAGACTTGTTAGGAAAGGGTTTCTTTGCTCACAAAATAGTATTTTGCACAAATAAATAGAATTTAATTTTTTAGCCTTTAAAACAGCACTGGAATTGTGTTTTACCCCCCTTAGGACTGAGTAAGTGTCCTTGTCCAGGGTCTAAGCCAGAATAAACCCTTCTAAAATTAGCAGTATCATCTCCAGAGTTAAATGCAGATCTACTACAACCTGTGCAAAGACAATTGCTATGTTACACAATATCCCGCAGAACTTGCTTTCCTGAAAAATATTAAATTACATTCAATATTTAACCTCAGTCATCTCAAGAGTAGACTTCTGTCTTTGCTTACTCTCTTTCTTCTGCATACGTTGAACAGTGTTAACAAAAGAAGGAGAAACAGCATTTAATTTCCATCTTATTTCTGACGTACTAAAACAAACAAAGTCATCATATTTCATGATTGAATAAAATAAAAACAGGATTTCAGCACTGAGACATTATTAAAGCAGATCTAAACTCAAAATCTGAAACGTGTTATTTTTACACTGTAGTATCCTACAGGAGTTTGTTTTTAAAAGAAGCATGGAGTGAATAATTAGAAAGATACATTTAGTGCAAGGGAGAAATTGAGAAAACACAGACTAGTGCTAGCCCCATGGTTGGAAGCATAGGATGGAAGACCCCACAAACCTAAAGAACACAGAATGAAAACAACACCAATGGAGACCCTAGGAAAACTCCAGATCAAACAAAGCATGATAGTCATTAAGTGAGCACACAGGCAATGTTTATAATGCTGTATTTTTCCATAGGTAACAAATACTAGTTTAAACGCTTGTCCACATATGCTAGCCCAAAGCACTTGCATAATCAAACAGCAGCCAGATGAGGAAGTGGAAGGGTCCGCAGTAAGGATCATAAAAATGATAGAAGCAAAACCTCTGTAGAAAATTTAATGATAGCCAGTGGTGGAAAGAATTTCAAACAGACAGACTGATGAATGGTGCTAAATGGTTTCAGAGGAAGCAGTTAAAGAACGGTTACCCGGGTTCAGAATCAATGGGGACCCTTCAGAAAGAACTTATAGCAGTGGTTGGAGACAGATCCAACTTCACATAGGAGGTGAAAGGCGGCAATCAAGGGAGGATGCAGAAAGCTTCTTCGTTTCAATGGGGTTTCCAGAAAGGCCATAGGAAATGACAGTCCCTCATATGAAAGAGTCCTGAGATGGGGTGAAGATTAATTTGGTTCACTATGGACTGCAACTGAACAGGTTTTTAAGCTTTAAGGGAAAATCTACAAATCAAAGACCTGAAATAGAAATTCAATAAGAAATGAACAAGGAGCCAAGTGAAGTCAGGAGAGCTAGCTGAGATCGTGGCAGAGATTTAACCTGTAAAAGAAAGATTTATTTATTTATTGCAAAATAAGAGAGATATCCACAGAGACCATGAAGGCATTTGTGCTTAATGATTTGGGACTTTTGGTTGTGTGCATTGTCTGATCCCTAAATAATTAAGAGGGATCTAAAAAAACAAAAATAATTGAAAATAAGGCATATGGGCAAATTAGCACAAACAAATGGTTTGTGTATGAAGTAAAAAAAAAATTATAGCTTGTATTTTACAAGTTAGCTCATCTCACTAATTTTACGGGCTTTCTTTCAACCAGAAAAAAAGGAAGTATATTACAAATTTACTCAGTCTCATTGCATCAAAAAAAAGAAATGGCTCATTCAAAACAAGTGTATACAACCAGTACTTTTCACACTATAGAGGGGCGCCCAGGAGTTCAGGGAAAAATCTCCTAAAGAGGTTTCCGATGTGAGATTACAGGTTAACTCAGGAACCGTAACTGTGAACAGAGGAGGGCAATTACTATCAATAACAATGTGAGCAAGGATACATTAGCTAATATATCAACCTTATTAATGATCTGCTGAGTGCTGGAGACTGTGCTGAGTGTTTTCATCTAGTATCTTAATTCTTCTTCACTTATCCTTAGAATTTGTACTGTTTACAGTCATTTGGATGATTATTACCCTGCCCATGTTGATGGTTTTGGTTGGTGGTTTTATTACTATGTAGACAGCTTAGAAAGTAAATGATTTCAGTCAACTCCATGAGAATCCAGCTATTTAATTTTCTGGGCACTGAACATTTAAAGTTCACATACTTGAAAACATGCTCATCTGTGATATAAAGCACTTAATTTAGGATGAACATGCTAAACAACATGTGGAATGTTTATAGTTATTTAATATTATCAAGTGAGCTATTCACATAAATAATTTAAATATAAATTAAATCTCCCTGAAAGCTACTTCTTCAGAAATTATGATTATCTCTGTTTTTGTTTTCAGCTATTTAAAATAATTGAAAGTATTTCATTAATACTTACAGTTACAGATAGTTTACTTTTTATCTATTTCTTACACATTTATAGTAATAAAGATAATCAACAAGATGAAATTTAATGCACATACGTAAAATGCAGTAGTATTTTGTCAAGAAGCTAAGTAGATGATCTCTGAACTGATTATTAAATATGCATTGCTTAACACTCCTAAGAATTTGGTTGATATATGATAAGTTAATTGCTTCACTTTTGGTCCTTAATTGTATGAAATATACTCTGTAATACAATAATGCCTTGTATAATTATTATTATTATAAAGTTCCCAAGGTCATTCAGATGGTTATGTCCCCTTCATATTTACCATCTGTTTAGCTTTGTTATAGTTTCACATTGCAACTCAGAAAGTCAATGAGGCTCTATATCATAGAACCCAGCAAGAGCAGACAGAATAACAGTGACCACCACACTGAAACCACTGCAGCTGATGGACAGCTCATTACCGGAGTATAAACCGGTGGAAAAAGTTTTGCAAAATGGCTGATTTCTGCCTACCATATTATTAGGCAGCTTTACAACCACCTACACTATTTAATAAAAATCATTAGAGTAATTTTGAGAAGATGAGATTATAATTTCTATAAAACAAGTTTTGTTGGTTTGTTCTTTAAAAAAAAAATCTTACAAAATAGGCATGTGCATTCGAAATAAATTACCTGCTCACTATTTCGCTTCTTTGCCAGAGCATTAGAATAAACAAGAAACCCTCCACAGTACCATTTATTACTCAACCCATGTCAGTATAGCCTCAGCCTATGGCGATATAGAATGGGAACAGTTTCTGCAAGATACCACATAGCTAAGTGTGATGGTTTGTCCTATCAGGGGACAGGATTCTGAGTTCCAGACCTGCCTGAGCAACAAACTGAGACCTGACCTCAAATTAATTAAATAGTTTAAAGACTCAATGCTGGCGGTATACAATGGAGGCTGGAGCTAGTATGCCCTGGTAACATTCAAAAGTCATTGCCAGTGGGGTTCTATTAAAGAAGAGGAAAACTTTGTCTTGGTATACTCATTTCCCATATAGTTATGCATGAAGGACCATCTTAATAAATTAAAGTTACTTAAATCTATATTAACTGAGTACGATATTTCTGGCTCTTCTTGTATTGTAAATTATCAGATAAAACAAGTTAGACAATACAAACAAATATAAGGAAACGAGCCACAAAGAGGACATAACATACAGAAACCCACTTGCTGACATACTCAAGAAACTTATAAAAGAACGAAATGGAAGTCATAGCACATATGCAAAAGACATGTAGGACTCAAAGAAAGAATAAAAATATAAAACATATATAAATCAAAAATATTTCCTTAACAAATGAAAGGCCCTGATGTGACATTGTAAAACAAGCCACCTCCAAAGATGCCATAGAATTAATTTTTCTTTGGCCAGCTGCCACTGGGCATGCAGCCTCCCCAGTGAGATTCCATTTGAGGAAACTAAGTTTTCACTTGGACATAAATTGGAAATTGCTTCTCAGTTAGAGCTGGAGGCATGTGTTCATTTCTCCTATCTACTCTAGGGCCCGTCTGGATCAGACACACATAACCCCTATGCACTCTGCCCCTGTCTGAGTTTAAATGGGCTTTGATCCTGTTGGTTTAGAGGGCATTGTATTCTTTGTTTACTCCATTCTCTCTGGGTCTTATACTTTTTATATCTCTACTTCCATGCGGTTACCTGAGCCCTGAGGGGAGGGATATGATGGAAACTTCCTAATTATATCTGAGAGTTCCAACATCTCACCCTCATTGCATAATGTCTTGCTGTAGACCTCTGCGTTTTTCCCCATCTGCTGGAGAGGGATCCTTCTCTGGTGGTAGTTGAGAAAAGCATTCATTGATCTTTGAGTAGAGCAGACTGTCACTAGGAAACATTTTATTTATAGAATTTGGTTTTATCCTATGTTCCTGGGATACCTATTTTTGGTCCTGGTCACCCTAGCAATGTAGGATATGGCTTCCGTCTGCCAGTGTGATCCTTAACTCAAATGAAGTGTTGATTGGTAACTCCCACAAATTTTGTGCCACCGTTGCTTTGCTGTAACTTGTAGTGGAGACATGATCAAAGGGTTTGTGGCTTGGTTGTTGTTTGCTTCCCCTCTGTTACTACGCAAGCTGTAGCATCGACAATTGAATGGTTGTTTGGGAGTGCTCATGTTACTCCATTGTGAATCAATTAGATGTCACTGAATTCTGGTACTTGGTGACATGAGAGAGCTAGTTGGGGATTTGGATACCTCATTTTTCATTGTTGGTGATTTCAATTAGATCATGTGTGTGTGTGTGTGTGTGTGTGTGTGTGTGTGTGTGTGTGTGTGTGTGTGTGTGTACTACACACACACATATATGTATGTGTGCATGTATATATTATACATATACATATACATGAATTTATATATATATATATAAATTCATACATTAGGGAACATTTACTATATTAGGTTCCATATTATACCTCAAATGGCCCTTAAGTTTGTTTTCTCACCTATTTCCTCTCTCACCACCTTGCACATTTCTTTTCCTCCTCCACTCCTCATCCTCAATAACTGTTCTACTTCCCCCTTCTACTGAAATCCGTCTTTCTCCCCCTAGTCCCCAACTCTATTTCTAACCTCTGTGATTCTGCAGATAGTAGCTTGCTTATCATTGGCTTAACAGCTAACATCTACATAGAAACAAGTACATAGCATATTTGTCTTTCGGGGTCTGGGCTACAGCATCCAGGATGCTTTTTTTTTTCTGGTTCCATAATTTTAACTATATATTATATGATTAGTTTCATGTTTTTAACTACTAACTGATACCCAGTTCTGGAACTGTACCACAGTTTCTTTATCCATCTTCTGTTGAGGGACATCTAGGTTGTTTTAGTTATTATTATGAATAGAGCAGCAATGACCATGGCTGAGTAAGTGTTACTGTGGTAGAATGAAGTTTCCAGTGGGTATATGGTCAAGAGTGGTATGCCTGGTTCTTACAGTAAATTGATTCTTATCTTCATAATAGCCACAACACAGATTTCCATAGTGCTTTCCAAGTTTGTATTGCTATCAGCAATGTACGAGTGTTCCCTTTACTCCACATCTTTGTCAGCATGAACAATCATTTATTTTAATGATCTAAGCCATTTTGAATGGTGCAAAATAAAATCTTGAAGTAGTTTTGAATTGCTGTTCCCTGATGACTAAGGATGTGAAATATTTCTCTATGATTTTTCCCCTTGAGTTCTTTGAGATTTCTGTTTAGCTCAGAACCCCATTTTCAGTATATATTTACTTTTTATTGTATGTCCATATTATATTTTTATATTAAAAATGTCTTATTTTATCCATGTATCCCCCTGCTCCCCCTCCCAATCCCTCCCAGTCGGCCTTCAGCCTCCTTTTGATATCTCAATTAGTTCTTTTATTATTTAGGATTGCTACAGCTCTCAGGATTTTGTGTTTGTGTGTGTGTTTGTGTGTGTGGGTGTTTCATATGAAGCTGACCACTGTCTTTTCAAGATCTGTAATGAACTGTGACAGATGGAGATTTCATTGTATCTGTAGATTAATTTTCTTAGGATGGACATTTTTATTTTATGAATAGTACTGATTTATGAACATGGGAATCTTTATATCTTCTGAAAACTTTAATTTTTTTCTTCAATGTCTTAAAATTTTATTATACAAGTCTCCCAACTGTTTGCTTACAGTTACCTCTGAATATTTTTTAATTATTTTGAGGCAATTGAGAAAGGTCTTATTCTGATTTATAGAAATTTGTGAATTGTATATAGGAGGACTGCTGAACTATGTGAATTAATTTTACATCTAGCTACTTTGCTGGTAGTGATTCCATAGGAAATTTTTAAGTTACTTATATGTACTGTCATATTATCTGCAAATAAAGATACTTTGACCTGATCACTTACAATTTGTACCCCCTTGATTTCTTTCAGCTGTCTGATTGATGTAGCTATAATTTCAAGTACTATATAAATAGGTATAGAGTGGGCAACATAGACTTTTTCCTGATTTTAATGGAATCACAGTGATTTGTCTCCATTTAAGTTGGTGTTAGCTACGGGCTTTCTGTAAACTACCTTTGTTATGTTGCAGTACGCTCCTTGCATCCCTTATCTCTCAATGATCTTTATCATGAATGGTGTTGGATTCTGTCAAAGGCATTTCTTGCATCTAATGAGATGATCTGAGATGACTGAAATTTTTATATTTCAATTTACTTATATTGTGGATTACATTTTTTTGATTTACATGTGTTGAACCTACCCTGAAACTATGGAATGAAGCCTACTTGAATATGGGTGATAAGCTTCTAGATGTATATTTGGATTTTGTTTACAGTATTTTATTGATAATATTTGGATCTATGTTCAGAATGAATTCTGGTCTATGAATTCTCCTTCTCTGCCAGGTCTTTATGTTGTTTCTGTATCATAGTAACTGTGGTTTCCTGAAACATATTCAGTAGTCCTTCTGTTTCTATTTTGTGGAATAATTTGTGTACAGTTGGTATTCACACATCTTTCAAAGTCAGGTAGAAATCTATGCTAAAAATACTCTTCTCTGAGCTTTTTTTTTTTTTTTTTTTTTTGAGGGTTGGTGTTGGGTGGCTTTTAATGGATGCTTCTATTTAACTATTTAGGGGTTACAGACCTGTTTTAATTATTTATATGATCCTTATTTAACTTTGGCAAATATTATATATTGAGAAATTTTATTTATTTATTTATATTTTAGATTTTGCATTTATTGGAATACAGGTTTTAAAATTATGTCCAGATATTCTCTGGTTTCCTTGTTGTCTATTTTTATGTCCCCCTTTTTACCTCTAAATTTACTAAATTGGATAATTTTCCTGTATTTTACTTAGTCTGATAAGGGTTTGATAAAATCTTGCTGAATTTCTCAAAGAACCAACTCTTTGTTTCACTGATTATTTTATTGATTTTTTTTTGTTTTGTTTTCATTGTATTGATTTCATCCCTGAGTTTGATTATTCATTTCTGTCTACTTCTTTTGGTTTGTGCTTTCTTATTTTTTTTTAATCCCAGAGCTTATAGGTGTGCTATTGAGTTTCAACTATGAGATCTCTCCCCTTTTTTTAGTGTAGGTACTTAGTGCTATGAATTTGCCTCTTAGGGCAGCATTATGTTCCACAAGTTTGGGTATGTTGTAGATTCATTTTTAGTCCATTCTAGAAAGTCTTTCATTTCTTTATTAATTTGTATATTGGCTAAATTTTAACTATCAAGTTGTTTAGTTTTCATGAGAGTGTAAGTTTTCTTTTCTTGATATCCAGTTTTAGTCTATGATGGTTAGATAGGATACAAGTTGCTATTGGCATTTTTTCTTGTTTTTTGAAACTTTGTGCCTGAGTGTATGGTGAGTGGGGGAAACGTTTAATGGGATTTCGAGAAGAAGGTATATTATTTGGGATCTTGGTGATATGTTTTGTAAATATTTGTTATTAATTTGTGTAGTTTTAATGTAAGTTAACACTAGAATGTCTGTGTTTAGCTTCTCTCTGGATGACCTATCTGTTGCTGAGGATTGGGTATTGAGATCTCCCTCTGTAGGTGGGTAAGGGTCAGTATATGTTTTAAGCTACAGTAGTGTTTCTTTTGCAAACTAGCATGCCCTTGTGTCTGGGACATAGATAGTAAACATTGAAATGTCCTCTTGGTGATTTTTTTAGGTGAAGGTGCATTGTCCTTATTTCTCTTCTGATTATATTTGGCTTAAATTATATTTTGTCAGATATTAAAAGGGCTACACCAACTTGATTGTTAAGTCCATTTTCTGAAGAATATCTTTTTTTCCATGCTTTTATCTTTAGATAATTTTTATCCTTGATATTAATGTCTGTTGTTCGGACGTATCAGAATGATAGATCCAGTTTTTGGATCCATGCAGTTACTCTATGTCTTTTATTTGGAAATTGAAACTACTAATGTTGAGAGATATCAGTGAGCAGTGATGTTGATTCCTGTTGTTTTGTTGTTATGGTTGGTGATAGTGTTTATGGAGGTGGTGGTGATATGAGGGCATGCTTGTGTGTGTGTCTATTACCTCACTTATTATGGGCATTACTTACTCCTTGTTCTCTTGTTTGTGGTCCTCTTGTTTGTGGTTCTCTTGTTTGTGGTTCTCTTGTTTGTGGTTACCTCTTCAGGTTGGAGTTTCCCTGGAAGAACCATCTATAGGACTAGGTTTATGGTTAGAGATTTATTTAATTTGTCTTTGTCATAAAATATCATGTTTTCTCCATCTATGGTGATTGAAAGTTTTGTTGTGTATAGTAGTAGTATTTTGTTGGGCTGATATCCATGGTCTTTTAGAGTTTGCAAGATATCTGTCTGGGCCCTTGTGGCTTTTAGAGTCTCTGTTGAGAAATCAATTATAATTCCATAGGTTCTCTTTTATATGTTACCTGGTTTTTTTCACCTTGAAACTTTTATATATTTTCTTTGTTCTATATGTTTAATGTTTTTATTTTGTGTGTAGGGGACTTTCTTTTTTATCCCATCTATTTGCTGTTCTGCATGGTTTTTATCCCAAGATACCAAAAGGTATCTCCTTTTGTAGAATAATGGTGTTTTCTATCATGAATTATTCAAAATATTTTCTGTCCTTTGAATTGATTTTCTTTCCCTTGCTCTGTTTCTATTATTCTGAGAATTGTTCTTTTCACATTGTCTCATATTTCATTGATGTTTTTGACAGGATTCCTTAAGGTTTAACATTTTTTGACTGGGGTATTCATATCTTTTACTTTGTCATAATGCCTGAGATTCTCTCTTCCATTCTTGTATTCTATTAGTGAAACTTGCCTCATAAATTCCTGTTTGAGTTCCAAATTTATCATGTCTATATTTCTCTAAGTCTGGGTTTTTTTTAATTATTTTTTTCTACTTTAAAATCTTGAACTATTTTTTTTATTTATTTCTTCCTACTTCTCTAGGTATTCCATATGTTTCTTTATTCAATATTGATAATGGATATTTCAAGGTTTTTGTCTTGTGCTTTAGCTATGATGCAAATTATCTGGGTCAATTTTGCTAGGGTTGCTACCAGTGAATGCATATTTTCCTTGCTGTATTTTTTATGCTGGAGTCTAGCCATCAGGGTTGAAAAACATCTGGATTTTTGGGTGGGTGTTGTGGTTTTGTTGCTGTTGTTTTTTTGATTGGTTTTGTTTTGTTTTTGGTTTTGTTTATTTATTTTTTTCACTAACTCTGATTCTTAGTAAAGTGTGGTGGTTGTGTGTTGCCAGTATAGAATTCTTCTACGATAATGCTATATATGGTCACTAGAAGAAGAAAAAGTAGGGTGTTTCATCAGAATCTGCTTGGTGGCAGAGTAAACAGAAACCAAAACAGATTGTCAGTTACAGAACTCTTGGAATGAGGCTCTGGGATTGGACGTGGAAGAGCTGAAAGATGTATAAAGATCTCAAGTTAGTGTACCTGATTCTCTGGTTTGTCGGTTCTCTGGGAGTGCCTGCTGGTTTGGGGGCTTAGATAAAACATGAGTGTAGGGAGGGTGTTTTGAAGGGGAAAATTTGGGTGATCTACTGAAGATGGGTGCAGTGAACAGTGGTCTACTGCAGTTCTACAGATAAAACTGGTGGATTGAATGTGAGGGGAGAAGGGGTTAGTTAAGATCTATAGTTAACCTACCTGTTTCTTTGTCAAGATTTGATATTTTAGTTCTTATAGAGAAATTTTGAATACAACAACTAAATAAAAATTTATTTATAAGTAGAAATTTTAAGAATTCATGTCAAAATTCTTATTAACCACTGAATAGTATGTAAGATTTGTGTGCATATTTAGATTTAGATAATTTTATCTTTTAAAATATTTAATGAGTAATAAACAATTAGTTATAATAGCTCCTTTACCTCCCTTCTTTCAAATGCTCTTGTAGCCAATATTACATGCTTTCTGAAGACATTTTCATAACAGCTTATAGTTTTGCATTGGAGTAAGAAATTGATCTTTTTCAGAGAGAAAGCACATCTTCAGTTTTCTGAGTTCACATTTAAAAAAAAAAAAAATTCTGTGGCCAAGATCACAGCTGGTGTCTTGGAGGTCAGACAAACCATGTAGAAGGAAGCACCCTATCTCTGCTTTGCCTCAGGGGATGTAGAAACCTCTGATTTATCTGGGCAGTTTTTTTTCTATGCTTTTGTTTTATCACTTATTAATAAAACAAAGTAATTGAATGGAGTTTTGCAAAATGTGTGAAATACAAATGTAATCTAAACATTTTAAATGCTTTCACACCTTGACATTGTGTTTCTATTGAGTTTTTGAGGAATAATTTAGTATATAAATTGTCAAATCTATTTGCTGTAGTATCACTGAACTCCACACGTTGTTTTCAAAACATATTCTTTTCTTTTTGTTTTGTTTTCAACTAGGACCCCTACTATGGCTGGTGGCCTATTTTCTATTGACAGAAACTACTTTGAAGAGATAGGAACTTACGATGCAGGAATGGATATCTGGGGTGGAGAGAATCTTGAAATGTCTTTTAGGGTAATTAAATTTTTCTTTATTTTTAAACTCTGAACATAGTATGTGGTAGCATGCACCCATCACACTCAATTATTTACTGTCAAATTCTTCTACGTAATACAGTTAAATTTGGTCAGTATGTGTTTGTTTAAAACCTTTACTAGAGTCATATTGCATGCAAACTTTACTGTTAAATTTGAACTTCTACATTTTCCAAATCATCTTCACTTATGGTCAAAATGTATTAGGGTTTTCCCTTGTTGAAATAGAGTGGCTTCCTTTTCTGATTGAAGCATTTCTCCATAAGGTAATTGTGTTCTTTTACTGAACTTTGGACATGTGTGGGTGAACTAAAGTGTGAGTGCTTTGTGTATTTGTCCTTAAGGAACTTGAAGACCCACTGTGGTCAAAACTTTCAAACAGTTCTGCCAGAAGCATGACTGTTTTTGCAGTCATGGCCATTAGTGTTCAGAAAAATTTATTTGAAAATACAAATTTACTTAAATAAAGAACTTCCAAATATGAGAATTGAGAACAAAGTTTATATAAAAATTATTTAATACTTTTTAGGCAAAATTGGAAATGCATCTCCCTAAATGTATTTTTATTCTAAGAAGTAGAGAAGATGTTTCATGAATTTTATCTTCAACAACACATATTTTTTAAAAAAAACAAAAACACTATAATAAGACTAACTTTTCCTTAATAAAGTTTAATACAAAGAACTTGAAACAGTATCTTTTTAAATCAGCTGTAAAATTAAACAAGTAAAATCTGGACAAATTTATGTAACCAGTTGAAAGATTAATTTAAAACTTTAAGTTGAAAGTTTGTTTTCCACTAACACAAAAAAGTGTGATAGTGTATAAGAAATTGCTAAAAATTGAGGAACTGGAAAGCTGGCTCCATGCTTGAAAACACTTGCTGTTCTTGTGGACTCTACAAGAAAATTAAGAAACAGTACCCTCACTGTGCTTCAGAATCATCTATAACCTTAAATCTGGGCGTCTGCCATCCTTTTCTTAACAATGCAGATACCAGGCACACTCGGTGCGCGCGCGCCTGCGCACACACACACACACACACACACACACACACACTACATAAATACATACATATATGAAGACAAAATAAAATAAAAATATCCAAAAAACATTTTTAAAATTGATCATTAAATTACTAGATAAATTTTCATTTTTTCTAATGTAGAATTTAGTTTGCCTGAGATAGTTAAGATGTTTTAGAAGGAACTACCTTTTGGGGTTACATTTGTCTATAAGCTAGATAATTTTCTTGACCATAAATAGATTTTTTATTATTTCTGTATATGTATTATATATATACATATACACACACATATATACATATACATACATATGTGTGTGTATATATATACACCATGTGTGACTTGTCAACAAAAAGTAAGAGCCATGATTAGAACTGACCTTTTCCTATCAGTTCTATGTAACATTTTTTGCAGAAGCTTTAAAGCCATTTCAAGTTAGGTTATTGTTAATGGAGATAACATGAAATAAAGTAAATATAAAACAAAATTTAAATAAAATAAAAATTAAAATGACAGAAATAAGAAATGACCTCAAAAAACTGAAACAAGGAAACAAATAAAAACAAGAAAGAAAAGAAAGAAAATACTAACAAACACAAATATAGTTTGCTTTTTATTCTAAGACAAATAATACATTCTCTAAGCTCTTATTCACACTTACTTTCTGGGCATTTGCTGGGATTGTGTGAGGACCGCAATCAACAGCAACTGGACACAAATGCTTACCTTCTCTGTGCTCTCTTATCTATTTCTATATGCTAAGCTTGATTACTACCCGTAACTTCACTATTATTTTGATAACATACCTTACACAGTAGAAGAAGACTAAATGCTATGTTCAAAGATCACAAATACTATTATTAAGAAAAAACCTGATCAGGAAGTATGACAAAAAAAATTACAAATGTGTAAAAGGGACTGTGTAAGTGTCAGGAAGGCAGACAGAAGGCAACTAATGGTCTTAAGAATGCTCAGAACCCTGGAAAATGACAGTAGTTTATGTGCTCAACTACTTAAGAATATTAGCAAATTAAATTACTTAATAGTGACTGTTTTCAAACATTATTGACTTAAGAACTCCCCTATTTGTCTATAATTTGCTGTCAGGAGAATATAAGATGATTTTTTTACTTAAACCTTGAATCAACTATCCAAGTTACATACTTCATGACAGACCAATAGTCGGCATAGGATACAAAAATGACTAAGGCATGATGATGATTTCTTGCTCTAAAGGAACAACAAGGTATTATTGACAAAAATGTGACATTGATTCTTATCTATATCAAATAAGTTCATGTGAGCAAATAAGTTCACCTCGGCTAAAGAAGTGACTATCATTAAAAATATTTGTGTGGTTTTTAACTATAGAGTTTTCAGTTATACTATAAGTAAAAGATTAGAAATATTTGTAATTTGAAACATATTGGTATACTAAAAAGCTTAATGAAATTTTAAGCAAATCAAAGGGATGCATTGCCAATTGTTTTTTATTTTTCACTGTGATATAACTTTGTTTATTATGATTAGGGAAATGTAGAAACTTCTAGATATTAGTAAGTTAGATAAAAATTATAGACTGTGCATGAAAAAAATGCTTCTAGATCCTTGGTAACAATAGATTTAAATACATTGCCAACATATTACAAGGTAAACTTGAAGTCAAAATATAAAGTTCCTTGCTATAATACCGTGGCATGCCTTCTGGTGTGGCAGTAATTTGGGGATAGGTTTGCTGAGCACCAAACCTAGCATTCTGTGAACACAAGCTCTGTTTTTATGAGTCCTAGCTCTGCACCCTCTGCTGTCCTGCCATAGCATAACATACTGAAGAGTTGTTGCTACTAAAGAAAGAAAGAACCACACAAATGCATTCTTTCCAGATTTCTGATATAGTTGACACATGTGTGACATTATCTTCTTTTGACTGGTCCTTCCTGTGGTAGGAAGTATGTCCCTAGCACCAATGAGACAAGCTACAGACAGAGTCCAATACCTCAGCAGAAAATTTAGTTTCATTTCTTTCTTCTCACTAAACTGTGAATGTCACTGACATAACACAGGCCCTAAGGATAATTCTAGATACCAATGAATTAATAAATGAACAAATTTAATCCACTAACTCACATTTATTGTGTTAAATAAACTCTGAGTATATAATAATGATATACACACTATTGTCTTGAGTAACTTATATTTTAGTACAAGGACTTGATGATACACAGATAAATAAAATATATTTATTAGTCATCAGTGTTTAAGAAAGTAATCAGGCAATACATGAAGACAATAAGCTGTTAATTGTTAGGAAATAGTAAGGAGTTGTAATTTTACAGAGTTTATAGATTTGTAGATTTTATAGAAGTAAGCCTGAGATAGAGATAAATGATGAAATAAAATGGATTCTAACTCACTATAAAAGTGTCAGCTGTCTTTAAATGCTATGTATCAGCATGTTACCTAACACATATTGCTACCAAAATTCTTTGAATTTCACAAGCAATAGCCCAGAGAATGGCTCTAATAACACACACACACACACACACACACACACACACACACACACAAACACACACACACACACACACACACACACACACACACACACACAAACCCAGAAGTCCTAATACTCTATATCATTTTATTCATTTAACAATGGAATTAGTCTGACAACTCTTGAATCAATTGAATTGATCTGGAAAGAAACCCTAAGAAAGCAAGACTTAAAATGTCCTCCTACAAGCCAAGATAGAATGATGCCTAGAATTTTGCATTGGAAGTTAAGAAGCCTGGGTCCAAAACTCAGCTCTAGTACTATCTTTGGAAATAAGTTGGAAAAAGTTAGCATATTTCCAAAGCTTTAGTTTGTTCACCTTTAGAATGGGAAAGACACAGCAATATTTTATATGTTTGAAAAAATGAATTATAGATTCAGTTTTGAGTGTACTATTTTCCACATGAGAATTGTATCATAGAAATCATCTCTTGAAATATGGTAATATGCTTTGCGGCTTTGAGCAAACGACATCATTGCTGAGGATCATTTAATAATAACCTTATCCTTAAAATCTTGTCATGAGAGAATGCACATAAAAGCCCTTTAATACCTAAATATGCAACACACATATACAGTGTCTCCCAGATTCCCCACAGGAGAAAAAATAATAAAGATGAAAGCTGAAATGAATTAATGATAAAAATGTAAAATTTTAATGAAATATAAAGTCTGTTTTTCTTAGGAAAAACAGTAAAATTTATTTCCAAACTTGTGAAAAACAGAGTGATAACAAGCATTGACAATTCTGAGAAAGAGAAAGAGTTGTAAGGATGGATTTTTGAGTTATATTAAAAAAAGTTTACGAATGGTATTGCAGGACAGAATTATATAATAACCTAGGAAACCTGATAAAATTGGAAATTTCCTTAAAAAGAAAAGTGTTACACCACATTAGAAATCAACACATTAATCTCATATCTGATAAGAAATACATGAGTCATAGAGAATATTTTTTAGGCAAGAACTCTATAGCCAGATAATAGTATACATAAGTTCTATCAATTTTTCTTTAGGAGTGTATAGATTTCAACATTTTTTAAATTAAAAAAAGAAGAAATAGTATGTCTCTGTTGGTTTTTACAAAATCAGCATTTCTCTTATACAGAAATTTAACCAAACCTCTACAGTACTGCATTACAAATTCATGGCCCTTGTGAACATTGATTTAAAAAAAACACTTTAAAATCTTTAACAATTAATCTCTTAAATTTATCAATATTACCTTCACTATTATCTGAATTTATCACAGAGATCCAATATTTTCTGTATGTTTAAAAACCAAATTAACCATGTTAACAAACTAAAAATGAAAAATAAATTGATCAAATAAATAGATTTGAGAAAAGTTTAAGAAAATAATATATTTTTCTCCTGCTTTTGGTAAGGAAAAGGAAAAAGATCCTTTGAACAAGTGAGTTATTAAAAAGTTGATAGAGGAACTGCAATGGAAAAGGGTTAATGGAGATCAAATATAAAATTTATACATTTGTAGCAATTAAAATGAAATGGAGAATCTGGGGAAATTTCTTGATCAAAACTCTGTTTGGGCAGGGAGGAAGGCAAGATCCCTATAAACTCACATAACTGCCCTTTGGCATGGGAGCTTACCCAAAATTTCAATCCTGGCAAGCAGAGATAGACAAGCATGGGAGCATACCTGCTAGTAAGACTAGCCAAGTCTTTGAACTCTAGGTTTGGCTGGGAAACATTACTTACCTCAATAAATACAGTATAAGAGGAATACATGATGATTAATAACATCTATATTGAGTTCACACATACACACACACATATTTAGGTGTGCATGCACACTCACATACATGTACACATGCATACCACACGGAAAGAAAGGATAGAAAACAGAAAATGAGATGAAATACTGTTTCCCACAAGAGTATGAAAATATATGAATTACTAACACTAATACTAATACTACTTAAATTCATACTGGAGCTTTTGGCAATGCATTTTTACGAAAATCAAAGCAAAACTTCCTGGGAAAGAAAATGTGAAGACTAATAATTGAATATTTTCTCAAAAAAAATCTCAAAAAATTAACGTAATTTACAAAATACTGTCAAAATATACAATAGTCATTTGCATTTCTGTATAGGATCCATTTCCATTAACTTAAAAAGCTATTATAATACAAAATGGTGATGTCATGATTATCTGTCAGTTATAAAATTGCAATCCCCTACTATGAGAAGGAAAAGATCTAAATAAATTTTAAAATGGTTCATATTTATTTGCTGATAGCTTCCACATTATAAAGACGGATTCCTCTTCTAAGCATTAACACTAAGAAGACTCCAGAGGACTTTCCTCACAGAATTTGCCAAACTAAAAACAATATAAAAACACAAGTGATATAGAATGCTTAAAATCTCTTTGATAAAATGAAAGTTGAACAACGGAATGACTTAAAATGTATTGCTAGTCATAGTAATTAAGACTATTGAATAGAAATAAAAGCAAGGCAGTGGAACAAAGCTGAAAATCTGGAAACAAACCCACAAATCATGATCATAATATGGTCAGCAAATATCCAAAGGCTGGTCAGGAAAAATGCATTCTCAATAAATGGGATTAGAACTTTGAAAATACATGTAGAAAACAAAACAATATCTGTCCAAGACTCAAATTTATTAAACAATTAATTCACATGTAGGCCTATAGTTAAAACAAAAAACCTTCATTTGGGAAAATATAGTTTTGCTAGTAATATTTATTATTGCTATTAACATTAGAAATCAATATTTTATTAATAACAGATGATTTAGTTTAGAGAGAGAACTTTTCTTTCTGTGTACCAATTTGAATCCATTTTAAAGTTAGATATATTTATTTTGTTTATATAAGCAAGGAAAAGGTTTTGGTGTATGAAATGGACTTCTTTTCAAACTGTACTAGCAATGGGGTGGAAAGAGGTTATTGAAACATTAAAAAAGCAGAAAAACAAAAAGCAAAGCCTCCAAAAATAGTGTGAAATGGAGCTAAATAAACCGTTTCTACAATATTACAAGGAATCAGAAAATTTCCCAGATAAGTTCATCCAATGTAAATTTTAAGAGTTAGAACAATTTGTTTGTTGGAAATCATTTCAAACAAAAGAGTTCATGAATAGTTTTAGTACAACTCTTTGCCTTTTTATAAGCTTCATTCTTTAGCATAAGGAAAAGATATCTGTCAATGTAGGACACTTGACTTCATTTTCTTTTTACTTGAAAAATATAGATACTAGAATATAATGGAGTCCTTTCACTTAATTGAAATTAAGGTTAGTATGCTCATAAATTATTCGTAATTTTGATTTATATATTGTTTTGGAACACTTTTCCTTAAAAATGTGATATTGCTTACATGGCAATTTTTTTGGCTCAATTTTGATTAAGTTATGAGGTCATAAACTGAGGCCATATGTATACCATGACATCATAAAGAGTATAAACTAACCTTAATGAGCTGATCCAACAAACAACTCCATGGTTGCCTGTTGATTGCAGGCTAAATCTAAAACACTGTGGTACATGTATTTCTTAGCTTCAATGCTTACTTAGATTTTCTCTCTCCCTCTTTTCCAATCTTCCTTCTCTCCTCTATGGCTTTTTATTGATGATGCTACTGCTGCTATAATTGCTTTATAGAGGATCTCCCTGGATAGCTCAGGTAGTCAAGAACTCAGAACAGACATCCTCTGATGCTAGGATTATATCTGATGTCTACCATGTCTGGCTTTATATCTAGGTTTTCTAATATTTAATCTAGCAGCTCCCTCCCAGACTGACACAGAATCTAAACAGATCCCTTATTCAAATGGTATTTTTTTAAACCAGGGGGAGTAAAACCTTTAGGATGTTTCTAAAGATTATTATCTCTATTGTTTTTGCTTTAAAAATAAAACCAAGTGTCATATAAGAAATTTAGTTTTTTAAACTGTATTCTGCTGACTGTGTTTTTATGGTGTGTGTGTGTGTGTGTGTGTGTGTGTGTGTGTGTGTGTGTGTGTGTGTGTGTGTGTGTGTTGCTGTTTTATTTTTTGGTGATGATGATAAATTTTCCTTTGTCTTTGCTTGCTTGTTTGTTCATTTTTTCTTTTAAGAGAAGAAGAAAGAGACAAGATCATGAAGTTTTGTGGGCAAGAAGAACTGGAAGAAAGTGTTGGGGGAGGAAAAAGGGATGATCAAGGTTTACTTTAAGTTATGAGGTTATAATTGTGCAATTCTCCATAGTGCCTAGAGGAAGAAAAAGAAAATGATCCACTATATTAGAGGGTAATAAAACCTTAGAACAATACTAACAAGCACTCATTACTTGAAATGTTTCTTAAATTATAATAAGACAGACTACATTTGTTAAATTAAACCAGAAAAGATGAAACACTTCTGTCATATACTCTGTAATCCAAACTATAACGTGCATGCATGCTATATAAGGAAAGGTGTGCAACACTTGTCTTTCTGAGTATAGATTACCTCACTTAGAATAATAATTACTACTTTTATCATGATCTCTCATATTTTACAAATGAATAGTAATCCATTGTGTATGTATATCACATTTTCATCCAGTTATCTTTTGAAGCATTTTTTCTTAATTTTCTGCAGAGTATCAACAGACATGGAAGAGCAAGTATCTATGGAGTAGAATATTGAATCCACTGGGCAAATATGGATTAAGGGCATAGCAGTTTCATATGGTAGATATCTACTTTAGTTTTTTGAGATTTCTACACATTGACTTCCCAAGTGGCTTTACCAGTTTGCCATCTGACCAACAGTTCTCTCAATGTTCAGCATTATTTTTAATTGCTTTCTTAATTTAAGATATTCTAACTAGAGTAGGGTAAAACCATAAAGTAGTTAAACTCACAATTCTCCAATCACAGACAATTTTGAACAGCAAGACATTTCTTGTTCATTTCTGTTTCATAGTTTGAGTTCTCTCTGTATTGATGTGTAGCTTACTATTTATAAATCCAGTCGTTTCTCTACTGTCTTTTTGAATTCTTTATATATACCTGATAGTAATCCTCTATCAAATGTATAGCTGCTAAAGATTTTCTCTCCTACTTTGGGTTGTTTCTTCACAGATTGAAGGTTTTTCTTTGCTCTACAGAAGATGTTTTGTTTCATGAGCACCTCACAGGCTGTCAGTTGTTGGTCCTAAGTATGAACAAATGGGATCTTATACCGAAAGTTCTCTTGTACACGTATATCCTGTAGAGTACTACCTATGTTTACTTTACAGGTTTCAACACTTCAGGTTTCAGGTAGAGACACTTAATTGAGTTTGAATGATATTTTTGCAGTCTGAAAGTTATAGGTAATTCAATTCTTTTAGCCATGGACGTTCAGATTTCTAAACAATGTATACTGAGGAGATTCTCTAAAGTTTATTTTTTATGATATGATTGTCAAATAATAAGGTGGTCATCATAATGTATGCCTATGTTTGGGTATTCTATTTTATTCTGCTGATCTTGGTGTCTGCCTTTGTGGCAACAACATTCTCTGTTTACCACTACACTTCTATACAAGAGCTTAGAACCCCTCATGGTGATCTTTACAGCACTGTTCTTTTGTTCTTATGATAGTTATCATTTTCTGTGATTCATATTTATTTTATATTTCTTCCATTTTCTGTTAATGATGATGTGGGGGTTTTGACATAGATTTCATGGAACGAGTAAATTGGTTTTAATATCACTGTCATTTTCTCAATCATAATTCTATCAAGTCTTTTACACAGGAGGTCTATTTATTCTCTAATCTCTTTTTCAATCTCTTGTATCAGAAATTTACAGTTCTCATTGTAGTTGGTTTTCACTTATATGGTTAGGTTTATTCTTAGTCTCAAAAATACCTACTTTTAGAATCTTTGATGTTTTTATTTTATGAGAGTCTTGTTGCATGTATGTATATGTACACCACACATGTCCTTTGTGCTCACATAGTACATAAATGTGTGTTAGATGATCTGGGACTGGAGTTTTAGGCAATTGCCAGCTGCTTTGTGTGTTCTCGCAATCAAATCCTGGTCTTCTATAAGTCTAACAAGTTCTTTTAACCATTAAGCCAGTTCTCCAGGTCCTATTCCTAGATATTTTTTGATTATTTTGAATAAAAATGTTTTTATGATCTGTTTCCAAGTGTGTAATTAAATGTTATGTAAGAAGACTATTTATTTTTGTTATTTTTGTTTCCAGCCAATTTACTGAAAATTTAATTTTTATATAACATTTTTAATAAATTTTGGGATGTCTTATATACGTCATGCTATCTTAAAATAGAGATAACCCACCTTCCTTTTCCCATATGTGTTTCTATTTATATTCCTTTTCTTGTCTTAAGACTCTGGTTAGTTATTCAATCACTATATTGAAATGTATATGGAAGTTGACAGTCAAGTCTTGTTCCTGAAGTTCATCGAATTACTCTGGGTATTTCTCCATTTAGGATGGTATTGTCTGTGAATGAGTCATATATAATCTTTATTAAATTAAGATATGATCCTTCCTGATTTACTCTTTTTAGGATTACTATTATGAAAGCATACTGTATTTTATCAAAACCCTTTTCTCAATCTACTGAGATAATCATCGAATATTTTATCTTTAAGACCATTTTTTAACTTGGACTTAAATGAATTGTATTGCATCTATGATATATGATTCAACTCCACCAGGATGGATGGTTTCTTTTGGTGTATGCCTGCATTCCCTTTGTTGATATTATTGAGGATTTAATAGGAATTTTTACTATAGTTTTCTTGTGTTTTTGTTGGGTTTAGGTATTAGAGTGCTATTAGCTTCACAAATTAGTTTGGAAGTGTTCCTTCTATCTTAATTTGAATAAATGAGGAAAGAGTGTCTATTTACGTTCTTTGAAAGTCTTCTATAACTAGAGAATTCATTGGGTCTTGATTTGCTTTTTAGTTTGAAGGCATATTATTAATCTTTCAATCTCCTTATGTGTGCGAGTCTGTTTAAATTATTGATATCTTTATTTTTAAATTTTGTCAATTGGAAACAGTGGAATATTGAAATAAAATACTTCTGCTGAATTGGGATTTAATTGTGTCTTTCAGTTCTGTAGTAAGCTGCTTATAATTGAATATAGCAGGGTTTAGTGCACATGTGGTTAGGATTATGATGTCTTCTTCATGGTTTCTTTCATTTGAATGAAGTGTGCTTCTTTATCTCTTCTGACTGATTTAATGGTTTCTAGGATGATTCTAGAACTCATCCATTTTATTTAAAATTTCAATTTTAATAGAAAATAAATTTTTTGAATATATTACCTGATACTACTTTGAATTTTCTTTTGAAAATTATACATGTTATAATTTTCCTTCTTTATATCTGATTGCATTAATTTTGTTTAGCTTTTCTTTATTTTGGTTAATTTCATCAGGAATCTGTCAATTATTTTTATCTCCTTAAAGAAACAGCTCTTTGATTTCTTGATCATTTATGGTTACATATACCCCCCGATAGGGCTTTCAAAGTAGGTTATTTCATAAAAGTTATATATATAGATATATATGTGTGTGTGTGTGTGTGTGTGTGTGTGTGTGTGTGTGTGATATAGTATTCATTAAATATGCTTAGTCAAAACAAACAGAATTGAACATGTCCAAAAGAAGTTATTAGCCAAGAAAAAATTATCTCAATTGTATTATTTGTATTTCTATTTCCTCTGTAATTGTTTGGAGATTATTTTTCTTACTGATATTGCCTGTACTGATACTCATTTTATGATTTTTATGGATCATGTTTGACTCTTGCTTTTCTTTTTTGATGTTTGGGAGAAAATTTGAGAAGGAAGAGAGAGAGAAATAGAGAGAGTGAACAAATTTGTGTGGGTAGGGAGGTGGGTAGCATCAGGATGAAGATGGAAGAAGTGAAATATAATCAAAATAAATAATATAAAAAGTGTTTTAATAAAAATAGAAAAAAGAGAAATTGAGACAATTATCCTGCTGATTTATATTGACTTCTAATCTTTTTTTTATATCTAAGTATGATGAATGAATGAATTAGGAACTATTTATCTTAGAAACTGAGGCTTGACTTTTCTCATATGAAAATAAAAATGTTTAAGAAAATATTATACATAAATCTTAACATTTTTATCATTGTATGTGTATATTATTTGTCAACAAGATACTTGTCATTAGATTAAAATATAGTTTACAAATAATTTTAATTATGTCATTTATTTTTTGCCTGAAAATGTATTCATATGTACAGAACATGTTTTCACAGTGTCTCCCTTATGAAATGTATGATACTGGGTGATTAAAGACAATAAATAAACATAATAATCACTTTGATAGTTTAAGATAAAGACTGTGCCTCTTAGAAAATGAAGCTATATAAAACATTGTAGCAAACATGAATAATGATTGATGAAGAATTTTATCAGAGAATTCTGCAGTACTTTTAAGGGGAGATTTGACCCTAAGTCAAATGATATGAGTAACCCAATTGTGTAAGTTTTCTTGCAGAAGGATGTTCAAGATAAAAACTTCAGATTGAGAAAGCCACGAAATTAGTCAGATTCATCCATGCTAAATGTTCAGGGTCAGTGCATCCAAAAGACATGAAAGCACAACTCATTGTCTCAGAAAATGTATTTGGTGGACTGGCTTTTGTTATAGTCAATGTATGCATGTTATTTACACTGTTCTAGGTATAAGACATATGAAAAATAGCCCAAAGTTCAGGCCATGCTCAAAGGTATGATATTGTCTTCACTGCCTTTGTTTGCACAGTAAGTTTTAGCATTTTTAAATGCAGATTGTCATGATAGATTTCAGCATCTATGAAGCAGATGAGGTAGTGTTTCTCCCACTAACTTTATTTATGCATCGGGAAATGTTCATTTTATGCTTTCTGTCACCTTTAAAGTAGCAGTCATGTACCCAACTACTCCTACATTGTATGCGAGTAACATAGTATGTACCTAAATTGTCACTAGACTCCATAAAGGCTACTATAAGATAAGGTTTTTTATTTTAATTAATGTGGAATATTTAATAAAAATGTCATAAAATGTACAATTCTAGGTCCCTTTACATGGTATATTGTATTTAAATAGGAAGGAGATTGCCGTGGTTTTATACTCTCGGGGAAGAATTTATAAATTATAATGATTAGGTCTTATAGGACCTCTCATTTGGTAAATGTGATTGTTATGCTTGTATGTTGTGCTAAGTATGTTGACCTGAGTGTAATTCCTGCAATTCATAGTTAGAAGGAAAACAAGAAATCCTCAAAGTTGTACTTTGATTTCCACACAGATGCTGCTCTGCTTGTTCCACATAATACATCATGCATATTTACCCATAATAAAAATTATATGGTTTATAAATTTCAGTGGTTGAGACTCAGAAATGCAGAGCATAGATGTCTGCAGCAACTCCGTTTATAATCTTTAGTTGTGTGTTTCTTCTTGGCTTTATTATTGTTTATTAGTTTGCTGTTTTTATTATTTCTAAATTAACATTAGAATACTTCATATCCAAGTTTGTGACTATGACAGAGTAAGTAAGTACACAGCATATTTTCAGAGTTTAATCCTCATGTTGATTGCCACATGTGATCTTATGCCCTGATGTACCTACACAGAGATTCAAGGACAGATGTTTACTTGGAATACATTTAACCAAGAGAGGCATCTGAAGTTCAGTGAAAGACCCTGTTTCAGGGGAATTAGGTAAAAATCAACAGCAGATTTGCCAGATTTTCTCCTTTGGCTACCCTGAATGCACACACAAAACATGAGAGAGAGAGAGAGAGAGAGAGAGAGAGAGAGAGAGAGAGAGAGAGAGAGACAGAGAGAGAGAGAGAGAGAGACAGAGAGAGAGAGACAGAGAGAGAGAGACAGAGACAGACAGAGACAGAGACAGACAGAGAGACAGAGATTTCAAGTCTGACCTTTTGTTTCCCCCCTGGATAAGTAAATAATGAGATATCACAAAAGTATGACATATGTATTTTCTGGAAGTAGCAGTTCATTTACACATAACATATCCATTGAAATATCAAGAAGTGATCTTAATAATTGTAAATGTGGTTCCACCATGATTTTTAGGACAAAATTCCAGTACTGCTGCTTCCATAAACAATTGACTTGGAAACTTACTCCTATCCAGAATTAATGCATTCAAAGTCAAGCTCATGTACTTTTTATTAAAGAGCCAAATTTAAATCACTATGGTAACTAATGCAATAAATGTGCAACATCTTAAGCTATGATTATACTGTCACCCTTAGTGATGTCTATCTTAAGTGCTTGACTACCAATCATTTCACTGTTGTTCTAGTCAACCAGAAATGTAGTTAAAAAAAGAAACTAATTATGAAGTTCATTTAAATAAGCCATAACTGTTTCAGCAAAAACACATCCTAGATATGAGGAATGACTCTGAGGTGTAAGATAATACTAAGGGGAGACTGATCTAACTTCAAAATTGAGTGTTAAATGCAAATACATCAGTAATTAAGAATCACCCAAAAGCTGAATACAGATTTTTAATTATCCTCAAAAATTATAAACTTCACAGAATCACCATCTCTAAAAATGTGACTAGATAGATTAAAAATTCTAAAATTTCCTTCATTAATTTTCAATCTAACAATTTGTACTCCAAATATTCTAAAATTGGTAAAAAAAAAAAAAATATGTGATGTTATTAACCCTTTTTAGTGCCAACAGTGTGTTCCTTGATGTTAAATTTCTTTCTGTGATGTATCATCTTATAATCAAGAAACATTCATTTCTTTATAGCATCTGTTTTAATTGAGCAATTAAATTCTGAATTTATGTTTTTGTGTTCTCTATTTTTAGGTGGCTATCTAAAGTGCTAGCACTTTTGAGAAATCAGGATTTTGGACCTTTAAAATTATAAACTTTAATAAAAGGTCTGTTTAGAAAATGCATTTCACAAATCCTATGACAACATATTTGAGTTTAGTTATTAGCCCTGCTAACAGTGACTATTCTTTGTTTATCTCTGTAACTCTGCAGAACAGGAACTGAAAACTTTGTCATCATATTTGGGGACCTTAATGGAAACTCTACACCCCTTAAGGTTATGTACACTTAGAGATGTACTTGGTAAAGTTGGAAATTGTGTTGCAGAGTTGAGGCAAAGTATAGTCAAGGTGACAGATTTGAAAGCTAGCTTAACAGTGTTTATAATTAAAGAAGTATTTGAGCATGGATGGGTTTGCCAAGAGAGAAAATAGGAAAGTAACAGAGCAGGGCATGTCCTTATGTTGCACCTACATCCAGGGGTGGGAGAAGGAAGAGAAACTGAAGGCAAAGCTGTCAGAGAAGAACTAATATAATGTCACAAAAGCTTAGAAAGTTATGGTGATTGTCAATAGTGTCAGCTGCTGCAGAGAAGCAAAAAAGTAAGAATAATGAAAGCTCATAAAAGGCTTCATGAGCCGCTCTGGATGATGGATTCAGTATTCTGGAAAATAAGATAAGGTAATTGGATTTTGAAGATATGTAGGAGAAGAAAAACTTTTAAAACACATTTACCAGTAAACAGAAAAGAAACTGCAGAACAACTTAAGGGATAAATATGATCAAAATAATTATTTTATATTTTCTATCCTTTTAGCATAGAGTAATAAAACAATATATAGACTGAGAGCAAATATTTAAATATAAAGTGATATAGAAAAGGAAGGGATAATTGATGAAATAAGTGCCTGCAATATTGGAGAACTATTATGGAGGTGATAAAATAATGCGTGTGATACTTTTAGTTAGCAAAAAAGCTGCATATTCATTATTTGGCTGTATCCTTATTAGTGTGCTGTGAGTTCCTATGGTTTTATTATATAGCTGAACATTTGTACACCATAGACAAAAAGCTGTTTAGTTAGCAGTTCATACTTCTGACTGTCTCAGCCTCCTCTTTTGAATCTAATACCTGTATTCTAAGTTCTTGAAGTACAGGGTAGTGTTTAACTTTGCAGAAGAGAGTAAAATGTCATCCTTAAGGAGGCTAGAGGAAATTACATCTGACTAAGAAATTTCTCTTTGTAAATGAGTCAAAAGTCTTGTCTAACCTTCATTGGTTCAGAAGACATGGAAGAGAAGATTGGACTGGCACTGGGGCTCAACAAGAGGCAAAGGTTTTCTACTAACCATGGCTTCTTCAGACAATACTTAACAGGAAGTAACATTAAATGACAAAGGATAATATTTTGCAAGGATAGGAAACAAGAAGAGAAAATTATTCTCACTATGCTTTAAGTATCATGTTAGGTAAAAATGTTATTTATACAGAATATGATCATATTAATATGTTGTTTCTTGTATCTGTACAAACACACACACACATGCATGCACACGCGCACACACACACACACACACATACACATCCCACAGTTGGAGTTGTAAACAAGTCATAGTTCATTCTAGGGTTGTGCATTGCCACTATACCGTACCCTCCAGCTTTCTCATAATTGTTTATCAATTTGGCTCTAGTCTTCAATGTGGTTGACATTGACTACTATTAATTTATTATTCTCTTAATAAAAAACTCTAACTAGTATCATATCATCCCCTTGCAGCAGAATTTGAGGGCATTTTAATGAACACCTGGGATTTTTTTTTTGTTTGAGTCACTTATATGTTTCATATATATCTCATTTCATTAAAAAAAAATGTATCTGTAAGATAATTTTTGAAAGAGAACTACAGTTTCTTATTGATGGCATTAGATTTCTGCCCTCTTTCCTACCTAAATACTTACTTGAAATAAAACACTGTAAAAATTTTTCAGGTGTCTATTAAAAGAAAGGTGTGGCTGATCTCAGTGAAGGGTTGTGAAACCTTAGAGTAGGTTTGACAAGAGTGATATCTACAGTCAGTTCTTCCTTGACATCATAAAATTCTGCTGTTTCACTGTCAAATGCAAGTAGATGTCTAGACTTTGATATGCCCAAGTCTACCATTTACAGTTCAACTTTCCTGTGGATGACTTGAAAACAGAACCTTTTTTTTTTTTTTATTATTCCTTCTCTGTTAAGCAGAGCACTTGACACAGTCAATACCAATGTGTATTTGCTCAACAAATGTTAACCAAAACCTGAGGGAAAATGCTGGGGAGAAGGTAGAGGTCTTTCCCAGTCCTCAAACCCATCATCATGCTCGCAAATCACTTGGCCAGTCTACACATTATACAGGAGGACCATTTACAAGTTAGACAGGAGGACCGCTTTTCAAATTACACGGAAGGACCTCTTCACAAGTTACACAGGAGGACCACTTTACAAGTTACACAGAAGACAACTAAATTAAATTCAAATTAATTCAATTCAATTAAAATTAGACAACTAAAGTAAGACTAGGATTTATGGGAATAGCAGGAACAGAAGGGCAATTATTTCCTGGGGTGTCGTGTTTTCTTCCATATCCAAGTTCTTTGTATATATTGCTTGCATCTGTAGAAGAACAGGAGATGGCATACACTGCAGCTGGATACCCATGAAGTCTACTGATATTTAAAGGGGGCTGTTTGGGCTGAGTTCTAGGGCAGCTTCATGCTGCTCTCATGAGTTCAGTGATAAGAAAAGCAGATGTTCCTGATTTCAGAGAATATTTGATCCGGCACAGGATGCACCCAACATATAAATGCTAAGTGTCTCACCTGAATATCATTTAACAATTCACAGGCTCTTTTTCCCAGTATTTGGTCATATTTACATACAAACAAGGGAATTACACAGTATAATCAGCTTTTTAACAAAAATTTCCTTAAATATACTAATAAGGGTCCTTAGACTTTAGAATTAGTGACTATTAAAGATGAAAGAGCAAGACCATTCCCTATATAATGTATTGCTGTTTTCCTAAAGTTATCTCCCTAGTGACACTTATTACAAAAAATTATTACGGAAATATAATCACTGGTATTTTTCATAGAACAGCAGCTCTAAGAATATGTGGAATATTAACTCTAGAAAATGAAGTTCTATCATACACTGATTCGCAAGGTCAAAAATTTCTGGGACAGAAAGTTAATTAAAGACAAAAGTACCCGTAGGTTATACATGATAAATGTTGGCTTGTGCATACCAGAAGAATTGAATTGTACGGAATGGGATTTTTGTTAAATATATATATATATATAACAATTTTATCAGGGCTACTACTGACTTATTATGCATGTAGAACACCCTGATTTAATATCCAGTGCCACCTAATTGTCAGGGTAATTGCAAAACAAACAGAGCATCTAAAGTTAAGGTTAGAGCCTTTTGAGACTCAATTCTTTGGTAAGTTTGTCCAATGGTTTTGACCATATTTATCCTCTTCCAATTCCAATTCCACTCAAACCGATTCTCCTCTCCCTACTATATATTTCAGTAAATGTTGAAACATTGCCTTAACTCCATGTCAACGTTTGTTTAGTATTTTAATGAGACTCAAGACAGCAACTCAGCTAACAATTTAGAAGTCAAACATCTTAGTATGATACAATCCAATGCTATGCTTATTTGATATTTATATAACAAGCAACGGTGATCGTAAAATATTATCCTTGATTTTTATTATTAAGTCATTCATCTTTTTAAACAAAAGCTTTCCATATACAGTAAGTCAAATTTCAGTCATTGCTTATAATAACTTTCAAAAACCTGAACTGGTCTATTTTAGAAAGCTTAGTGTTATATATTGTGAAAGCCAACATATGCAATATATATTTCAGAACCAAATCCACCATAAAGTCTGGCTTTGCAGTGCAAGTGAATGGTGAGTCCAGTCAGATGCACCAAGGAGTCAGTAAATATCTTATTTTTCAATCATCTTTCATTCCATGCCCATTCATAAGACTTTAACTCTTTCCAAATTTTATGGCTCAACACTAAGATTCAAAAACTTCATAAGACGTCATGACACATAGTTTAAGAAAGAGCTGTGGAACTAAGGCATGGCATAGCAGGATTCGCATCCTCTGTCTTCCTGACTCAGCTTATTTGTACTAATATTACGAAGATATATGTCCATGTTTGGTGTTTATAAAGTTTGAGACTTATATAAAAGAAGAAATACTTCACAGAAGGGGAAAATATATTATTTCTTAATGAGGTTTCCAGGACCACACTTTTTACAGTTTTCCCCTCTCCAGAGTGTGTGTGTGTGTGTGTGTGTGTGTGTGTGTGTGTGTGTGTGTGTGTGTGTGTGTGTGTGTGTGTGTTCATGTGACTGGATATGTATGTATATGGGTTGAATGTGGAGACCAGATGCCTACCTCACCTGTCCTCAGGAAGAATCTATTTTTTTTTACTTTGTATGTCTTTTGAGACTATAATTACATTGTTTCCCACTGCCATTTCCCCTTTCAACCTCTGCCATATAACTCTCTTTTTGCACTCTTTCAATTTTCTTACTTCTTTTATCTCATTAATTTTGTTACGTGCAAATGTATATACACATATATTAATATATTAATTATATTAATGTCTCTGACTGTATAATATTACTCATATGCATGTTTTCAGTGTTGATCATTTGTTATCTTCTAACAATGTCTTCTTAAGAAAAGCTATTTCTCTCACTCAGCATTCCTCAGTTGCTTCCAGTTCTCTGTGTGGAGCTGAGGTCTCCATGTCTTTCTCCCACCCACATTAGTGGCTTCCAGTTCTCTCTGTGGGGTTGAGGTCTCCATGTCTTTCTCCCACCTACATTAGCGTGTGTCCAGTTGGTGACCTGGTTCATCCTATGCTTGGCAATCATATTGGAAAGACTATGGGTGCAGCTTCTGTCATTACTAGGAGACAGTATCACATAAAACTGTTTGATATTCTGGCTCTCCTCTTTTGCAATATATACTGAGCCTAAGGTGCAGGATTTGTTTTGCAGATTTATACTCAGACTGTGATGCACAGCCCTGCATTTTGGTTTCTTCTGGGTTTTTGTGATGATCTTTGTCTGCTCCAAAAAGAAGTGTGCTTAATGAGGGAGTAAGAAACTATAGTAATTGCTGAGCGTAAAGATAAATATTTAAAATGTGAGAGGGAATATGCATGGTTAAAAAAAAATACTGGGTGTGTCTTCCCTTCCAAGATCTACAACCTCACCTTGCCAGGTAGCTGACTAGGTTTCCTGTACCAGATATTATTTCCTTCTTGTTGGGTGAGTCTTAAGTCCAATGGGAAAATTGTGGGTTACAGCCTCAGCTGCACCCTTAGTGCTTTATTGGTTTCAAATGTGAGTATGAATTCTGGAATAACTGCAGAAACCAAGAAAGTAAAGTGGGACCATTCCCTGGGTAAGAGATTAATATAGGAGGGAATGGCAGGGTACTAGTGATCTGATGAAGGAAATGATAAAAAAAAGGGGGGGCTCAATTTAGAGAGGGAGGTAAATGCAAACGAGAAAGGAGGGTAGAATAACAATGCTGATGCTTGAAAAAAAATTATAAGGAATCTACTAACTAGCTTTCCCAAACTCTACAATGCACATAAGTCTATAAACCTGTATATTTAATTTTAATTTAAATAAAATTTTACATCTAAGTCCAACCATATCCCTCCTAAGAGTCAAAAACCATCTAACCTAACAGCACTACAGAATATTACTGCTACCTTTTGCTGCCCTGAAGAGGTGGAAATTACATTTTTATTGCTTAAGGCACCATTCACCTCAGATGCAAGGCCCATGGTCACTTAACTAAGAACTGACTTGAATGCCTCCTCCTGCCCCAAAGTGGCGCCAGAAGGTCCCAAACAAGCTTTCAAAGGAAGGAAGCAACTAACATTCCAACCCAGTATGACACCTAAGAATCAGACTTTGTTTTTCAGACAGGATCAGCAACTGGCCTGGAACTTGCCGGTAGGTGGATTGAGTGACTAGTTGAGTTTTACCATCTACCGCTCTCTCTAATCACAGGGGTAAGATCATAAGAATGAACCATCATGTTCTTTCTCTAACATGCATTCTATGCATTAAACTCAAATTCTCATACCAATGTGACTGAGATCCCAAATTATTAATTTTTATCGTGTTCTTCTAATATAGGTTAGGTAAATTTAATTTACCAAGTAGAGATTAATTGATCAATATTTGGGGGATTATTTTTATGGTTCCAAAACTATTATCAGCCTTCCTTCCTATTCTATTAATTCTCAATTTTCTAAAAATGCTCAAGATTTAATATCTTTTACAAATTCTCTAGTTGTTTAGTATCTAGCTCAAGACCAGAATCAATCCTTATGGTTTTAAATTTAATCCTGTTATCTTCCATAAAAATATGATTTTCTTCTGAAAGCAATATTCAGTTGTGTTGAATAGCTTAGTTGTAGAGGGCTTCTTTGGACTACATAAGGTTAAAACAAAATGAATCACTAAGTTATGAAGTATAGAATACTGGATAAATCTTTGTGAAGACTGAATCTTTCTATTACCTCTGGAAATTGACAGTCCACAGCAGCTAGATATAGACAAAGTCTCATCTTCAATTTTTCTACACCAAAGCATGACTCCGTAGTCAGATACGGTAACAACATCTATGACCTAGCCCTGAGGAAGCATATGGAAGGGAAGGGGATCGTGAGTTTGTGCAGCTAGAGTATATAACAAGAAATTGTCTCAAAGAAAATGCCAGAAAGAAATGACTTCAGCTCTAGTGACTCAAATAACCTGAATCAACTCTTACAAAGTAAAGTAAAAAGTACAGCACAGTTCAACCAACAGCAAAGGTGGCTTTCCCAGAATTTATCTCACTGATTTCTCTCTCTCTCCCTCTCTCTCTCTCTCCCTCTCTTCCTCTCTCTCCCTCTCTCTCTCTCTCTCTCTCTCTCTCTCTCTCTCTCTCTCTCTCTCTCTCTCTCTCTCTCTCTCTCTTCTCTCTCTCTCTCTTTCTCTCTGTATGTGTTTTGATAGGATCTTTCCTCGCTCCCTTTCATACTTCTCTCCTTTCCTTTTCTTTCTTCAATTCTTCCCTCCCTCCCTCCCTGCTTACCTGTCTCTTTCTTCCTCCTCTTTATGTTGACTTTCTTGTTATATGAGAGAGACAGCGGGAGAGGTAGGAAAGAAAAAATAAAGTAAGACGTGTAAGAAGATGAGGAGGTTTGGTAAAGTTTTGAGGAGAGAAAAGACTATCATCAAAATATTATATGAGGCAAAAAGTAAAACAGAAGAGCTGCCAAGTTTTATGCTAAAATGAAACAAAACTTCTTTCTTCCCTCTCTTCCTCACCCCTGTGTGTGTGTGTGTGTGTGTGTGTGTGTGTGTGTGTGTGTGTGTGTGTGTGTGTGTGTGTGTGTACAAAAGCGAGAGTGGAGTACTAATGATGACTGTAATATATACTGTCAGTATCACCAGTTCTATCTTTGTAAGGACAATGAGAGCAACAATTGTTGCTTATTCAGTTGGTATCAGGCAGTTCTCCATATTTCCCTATGCCCTTTTCATCAACAAGTATATGTTATGAATCTAAATTAGATTAACATTGAAATTCTAATTTGGTTATAGCACAGACTACTGGTTAATCTTTTTAAATTCAGATTTTTTTATTATCTAAATTGCATCAGGTTACAAAGTACAATATGATGCTTCCAAGATGTTATGTATGTATAGATATCACATAGCCCTATATAAGTGTGCATTAATAAAAATTCCAAAATGAAATATAAATATTTAGTTATATAAGAAACTGAGACTAAAGAGCTGAGTGGCATGTTATAGAGCTGGGTAAGTGTTATATTTCAGTGAAAACAGATCAATGAAAGACAGGACGGATAGACAAGGTCTGCTTACAGGAACAGGCATGTGAGCTAGGCCTAATAGAGAACATAATGGTTCAAGAAATGCATGTCTTAATTCATAATATTAATTCTCCAAATTGTGTCAGGCTATTACACGCCTCTCTGTTTCGTTATCATCACCCTAGGACATTATCATCTTGCCCCTGTATTATTGCAGTGACTCCTTAATACATCTCTCAAGTCTACCGTGTTCAAATTCATTTTTCATATAAATACTAAATATCTTCACATTTCCTAGTTTGCCTTAATCATCATGACAACCCTTTTGGGTATATCTCTCCAATTTCTTTTTATTGCCTGCAACCTAAAGCATAGAAAGAAACCAAGCAAGGTCCTCAGCTGGTGAGGGAGGGGCAGAGGAGGGATTTGATCTCTGCATCTGAAGACACACTCATATCCACTGATCCACACGGCCTCCATATGCATTTATGTTTATTACTGAGGATGTCATAAACAATGGGTAGGTAAAACTCAAAATAAAACAGATAGCCCTCTGTAGCAGTCAGGCATGACTTTAAGTTGGAAACAGTTCCTCCTGAAGCACAATACAGATGCCAGCTTATGACAGTCATCTTTAATATTTATTTATTTACTTAAGACAAGGCCTTATGCTCTCACATGGATAGTCTGGGATTAAGCTTGTAGCCCAGGCTAGGCTTGAACTATTGGGGGTATCTTGCCTAATAATCTGGAGCTCTGCAATTATAATAATGAGTCCTCACAACCGTTTGTGAATTGTATGTTCCTTAATCACTGCTGTAGGCGCCAAAGGACATGACAAAGATATAGTAAATTAGTTAGTCTTCCCTTGGCAGTGGGATAAAATCAAACAGATAATCAAATGAGCAAAGGACATTTTACATTGTGATTAATTACTCCAAATTGTCAAAGGAAGTTTATTTTTAAAAGCATCTGGAAACTAGTTTTAATTTCTAATGATAAAAGAATATATATATTTTATACACAGTCAAATTTGGCTGATAGAAATAAAATACATAAATATTAATCTATTGAAAGCCTCAAAACAACAGATTCACTTGATGATATAAAGAAATCTCTGCATTACCAGTTCATATGAAAGAGACAAGTGTTTGTTTGAGTTTAGCCCATTTGCTCAGTTCTTGTAAAAATAACTTGTGAAAAAGTGATGTTGTTTTATAGTTGAAAAACAATTCTTGTCTATACTTTTAAAATCATCACCATGCACATAAATTGTTAGCATGCTGAGATTCTAATCGTTAAAGAAATGTAAAATTCAAGATTTAATGTTTCATTTCAAAAGACATGAATCAGCAACACTTTGTCAACATCAAAATTAAATGCTAAATAAGAAATTATTATACTTGTTCTTAAGTTAGGCAGCGGCATCTTCAAGTAGTTTCTAGGATCACAATTTTTTCCTGTTGAAAAGTTTTGGGCATGAGAACTTGCCAAGTTTTGCAGATCTACATAGGTAGTAAAGATGACAATGGAATATTTCTGTCCATGATGTGATTATAGCTCTGTTGATAGTGACCCTATGTATGTTGCCTTGGTTCAGGCCCTATCACTGCCTAAACCAAGCATGACATTGCAGGCTTCTAATAGCAGCATTTGAGAGGTAGATATAGGGAAATTCAAATTTCAAAGTCTTCCTCAGCTTCATAGTAAGTTTAAGCGAAAGTTAAAGTACAAAGGATCTTGTCAATTAAGGAAAATTCTATTTTTTTAATTTCATAGTGCAAGCTATGTGTATTTATGGAACCTCGTCATAACTCCCAGATCACTGTGATTACAAAAGGCCAGAGCCCACAACTGCCATGCGCGTTCTTCCTAGGGGTCTTATTAATCCTCTCTTTGTTCACAACTTTTTAGCCTTTTTCTCAAAATAAATATTTTTTATTATTTAGTATTTAGTAAATACTAAAGACACTAGCAGAGTTATCACTTTATGAAGTTTGTAAGATTAATCCACACATTTTTGTTTTTACTTTATTTTTTGTGTCTTTTACATCATGCCCCCCATTGCAGCAATCTTCCTCCTTCTCTCAAGAATAAAACAAAAATAAAAATCAAGAGACGAAAGGAAAAAAAAGCAGGGAGTAGAGAGGAAAATCTCACCAGGAAAGCTGTGGAATGGTACAATGAGTCACTGTCACACAGGAAACCCTTTATCTTTACATGCAGGCGTTCATTGCGGAGAATTGGTGGTCTGGGTTGAGGACCTTTGTCTCTGCTATGCTACTCATCAGTGTTCGGCTCTCCCTAGAACTCTTCCTGGATATCCTGTTTCTGCCCTGGGTTTTGAATATAATGCAACTCTGGGTCTGCAGAACCAATCTCCTTCCCATTTCTCTAGCAGATCAGGATGGGGTAGATGCTGGCATGTGCCAGCATTTAATCCTGTCTTGGCCTTGGCCTGTTACCCACATTCTTAAATTTTATGTTTTGACATCCTCATTTTAGTCTAGAGGGGTAGTTCTCAACCTGTGGGTCACAACCATGTTGGGTATTGGATATACAATATCCTCCATATTACATATTGTCATTATAATTCAAAATAACAGTTATGAAGTAGCAATAAAATAACTTTATGGCTGTGGGTCTCAACAACATGAGGAACAATAAAAGGATTGCAGCATTGGGAAGTTTCAGAAACAATGGTCTAGTGTCTATTGGTACAGATAATCTTTGCCAATATTTGATCAATTAGTGTTTAATATTCATATTTGTTTAGTATAGATATTACCATGTAGTCATATTTTTATATCTTTAATTTTAGGAGAAGGTTTGTCAAAAATAAATGTAATGTATTAGAGTATTTATGACATGAGCAGTGATGGCTGGTGGAGGATGAATATTATTCTGTGAATCAGTCGTCCTGAGTTAGTATTTACTGTGCTATACAACAGCTGCCATCCTCTCTCGTAAAGCTCATAAACATATTTAAGAGTCAAAATCAAAGTAAGATTTCTATTCTGCCTTATAAATTAACAACTATTATTGGAAATTTTATGTATATTTGTGCATAGAAATAATCTTTACTTATTTAGCAAAATAGCAGAAAACCAGTACTTTCTTTCTTACCTATTAAGGCAGATAGGCCAGAGATGGTTGGGACCGCAGTACTTCAATAAATTCTCTTCTCTGTTGTCACAGTATAGAGGGGGTAGATTAGTATCTTTTCCTTGCTATACTAATTTCCAGGTGACTGATACTCCTATTTCACAAGATAGATAGTTAAATGAAATAAAAAATATTGTCTGAGAGGGTAATTATCAACAATGAGGACCTAAGATTCATTTAATGCTCTGCATTTTAATTTTAATTAAAATAAAAGGAACAGTCATGAAGTAAGACTAGACTGAAGTGAAGTCTAACATAAGAGAGAGGTTGAAAGTGAAAGGATTTAGCCAGATTTGTTTGCTCAGAGTCACCTAGGCCTCAAATACGGGCTAAGACACAAGGGTCCTATGGCTGATTTTCAGATTATAGAGGTCAGCGAATTTTTTATTATGATGTGTCAGATGAGAGAGGCAGGGTGGAGTCAGAGTTACATTTTGGTTTCAACAATTTTTTGTCAAATGTTAAGTTCACATATTTGGGGTGACTATGTCCTGAGCCCTATTATTAACATAGAACTCAGAAGACTATAAACTCTAATGCCAGGAATTGGCAGAGTGCATACAAAGACCCCTGGATATTGCACATAACCTCAGTGTTAATGCACATTTGCAATATAAAAGTAAAGAGAGAGAACTCTGAGGACAGGTATCAATCACTGCTTGATGGGGGACTCATTGTATTTGCTGTGGTGTACATCTACTATATACTTATAATGCTTACTTTTTTTTCTCCAACCACCTTTTATGTTTAGAAAGATGGCAATTTTAAGTGCTAATGCTTGTCACTTAGGGTAAATGCTATGGTTTTCTGATGGCTTACAATTATTAAAAATACCTCTGAAAAAGCCTTGTTATGTAAATAACAATAGCTGACATTTGTGTATTTTGCTCGTGAGTGCTTGCTGACAGAAGATCTTTGAATGTGCATTGTTGTTGCTCTCTCTCAATCCAAGTCAGGTAAAAGAGTGGGCTGGGGAAATGGTAGACCATGTATAATATGTGGGTTTATGGTTGTCTGTGATTGACCCCCTATAGATCCACCTGCTCTTGGTACTGATCACCTTCAATTCTCATTATTTTTTAAAACTGTGCTTTGTTTTTGGATAATCTATCTGACCTCCAGGAATCTTCAAATAGTCGTCTTTGTCTCAGTCACAGCAGACAGTTATCAGCTCTCTTATTTGTGCAAACACTTGCTGCTGAAAATGTTCCAGTTTTAACAATCAGTGTAGTGCCTGCCATGTTGCTTTTGGCTTACCTGTATTTTGATTGTTTGTTTATTCATCTTGCTTCCTAGGGTGGCAGCTCAAAGCATCTCTCTTGACTCCACCCTCCTCCATTATTTATGTTTGGAATTCTCCTCTGCATCCTAGCTGCTTTGCCATAGGTCAAAACTGTTCCTTTATTATCCAATGGCACAACATACAGAAAGATATCAACACACTTTCAGTCACTTCATCTCTGGACTTGCAAATTCTGCTATCCTATCAGACCAAGCCACTCCCAAGATGCCTTACACTACACACCATTTTTTTTTATTACACTATAATTGAGCCTTTTTTCATGCTTATTGATTTTCCAAGAATATTTTAAGCACATTTTTTTCTTTTCAAATGGCAGTACTGGAATAGCTAGCCTATTTGATATTCATAGGATTCTATCTGGTAGGGAAAGGCTAGTTCATCCTTTTCGCACTGAACCCATTTCCTACTTTATTTTGTTTTTTGGTCCAATCACTGATAAAGCAGGAAAACCCTTCTTAGAATTAATATAGAACTCCTTAAACAATGAGAGGACCTTAAGTTACCTGGCTCACTATATACTCTTCTCAATTTCTGTCAGTTTCAAGAAAAAAAGCTGTTTATAGTTAAAATGATGACAAGTTTGCTAAATCATATTTTTGGAGGGTTGGGGGGTGAGATTCCATATAAGTCTCTTAGTAGTTCTTAGAAAGATGCTATTTGGTCAACAACTCAACAACTTCGTCATGAGCTACAACTTATTTTTTTTATTTTGCTCTTGTACAGTATGGTACCTTCCAAATAACTTGCTCAGTTCCCAAGAATCGTGAAACAGTTCACATTTGACAATGTAATTTGTCTGTATCTGTATTTTTTAGATAATTGTAACATGTGACATATATGGTTCCCATATGTGCTTATCTCATCAGTCTTTCTACAGTGCCTTTTTTCTTCATATTGACTTTGGTAGTTATATTTTAAATTGTTTCTTTGCTCTTTTGGGTAGCATACTAATTGTCATGCTGCTTTGAGATGTACATAATTTGGTATTTCGCTAGGGCTACACAAATGACCATACATCTTTGCTTTTTATGGTCTACATTCTAGGTAAGAAAAGAAGAAATTCAGGGATACAGAAAACCTCTCTTATAAAAATCTTTTGAAGATTTTCTTTTAAACTTATGTGTATGTGTGAGAGTCTATGTGGGGCTTTATGCACAATTCCATACAGGCCCATCATCCAACATGGTTGTTAGGACTTTGACTCATGGGTGAGTGAACACACTATAAGGGTGTCTGATACATTTCTCCAGCCTATAGAAATGTCTTCTGTGAGATGAGCCTTTGTGTGGGATAAGACTAAGAAAGAGGCATCTCATCTAATGGAAGATAGGCATGACAGAATTACACAGGTATAGAGTAAGCATGTGAGGAGCCTTTGATGTGTAATAAAATGTGTGATGTGATTCTAGCAAATAGGAAGTGTTTTTTATAGAGAAAAAGAATTATGTCTCATCTTAAGAGAGTCTGGAAAAAATGTATTTTCAGTTCCATGGAAACTATGGAAGAAATTAAGGAGTGAGGCAAAGCTAAATGACTAAGTTTTTAAAAGCTTTTCTGGTTTCTTAAAACAAAATAAATTTTTAGAGGCAATCATTGGTGAAACAACTGAAAATTAAGATAATCAAACTAGATCAAAGATGGTGACATTAAAAACAGAGAGGTGTTGTCTTGATTTGATTCATATATTCCAAACTGTCACATGTTGAATAGCAGAATTCCTATGTGACTGTACTGGAAAATGGATTTATACGCATTTGATAATTAGTCCACAAAGGTAGAGTCTTAAACCAGAAGAACTGGGGAAGTTATAAGAGGAAAGATAACAGCATAGATTTCTCTTATGAATCTATGAGGAGACAGCAAATGTGATGACCATGAATGAGCCAGGAAGAATACACTTATCCGAAGGTTATCATTCTAGCAACATGACAATAGATGCCCTAACTTTTCAGACAATAAAACTGCATTTCTTTTGTTGAAGTCACCATCTAACCAGGATCTGGTATTTTATAGTAGGATTCTGAGCAACTGAATATTCTGTAAATTATTTTATAGACATTATTATTCAAGATTGGTTAATGGTTTGAATGCGTTTTTTAAAAAAACATATAGAGAAATCAGTTATGACAGAGAGTTTGATTATACTTTATCTCTTATTTACTTTGACCAGCCAACAACTGTGAGATTGATGTAGCCATTTACAAATAGTTTATAAAGTTCTGGGACAAAATAAGATCATACTGATAGAGAAGGGGGGACATAAAAACAAACTCAACTATAGACCAGAATATTTGGTTTTCTCTGAGACAAAAAAAAAAAAAAAAAAAAAAACTTGTTCAGAAAATGTTTTGCTATACTAATCCTTGTCCAATTGGGAAGACCTAGGAAAAGACATATGTTGAAGTTGTCAGTATTTAGAACACATCTATGTCAATATAAAAATGAGACCAACTTGGACCCATGAAGAGAAATGGAGATCAACATCTAAATGATCTTTAAGAGAAGAGAAAACTGTGGTGAACTACTTAGGAAAGGAGATTTCAAAAATGGAGTCTATTCCATAATTGATCTAGATAAACAATTGTGGCTTCTACCATATGTATTTTGAAGAAGATACAGAAATGATCATTAGTTCACAATGAGTAGAAAAACAACAAAAAAGATTTGACAAGTCGCTAAAATATCATTTATGCTATTTTACATAGGGTAAATAAAATGTGGTGGATGTTAGTATAAATCAATTTATGATTTCTTTATGTCTTATAGATTTTTTTCATTGACTTTGGCTATTTAAGTTGTGCATTTTGAACTCATAGTGTGTAATTTGTATGGTGAAATCATGAGAAATGGGATAATTAAATCAGATACATTAATACGATGTAAAGAATGTGCCTAGACTGGTCTGTCAGCTTTGATATATTATTGTGGGGAGAAAGACCACACATCTCTATTTAGACAAAGGAAGCATATAAAAAAATCTGCAATTGCTTGATAGGGTATGGGTTTTATGCTCAAATGGCAGGAGAGTTATGAGCCTATGAAATAGTTTAAGAAATCTGCTTGTTTTTTGAAAGGGATGAAGAGGCTCACTATTCTGTATTCTACATAAGTGTTGGATTTCTCATCTTTTCCACTAGTATATCCCTGCTCACGCTGGCCTTTTCTTTTGGATGTTCTAGTCTCTTATATAAAAGTCAAGATGCTTGCATATGACCTTTTCAATGCCTTTTTGTGTACTTCAAAACATCAGAAGACTGCATTTTTTTTTTTAGTACAATGCAAATGTTACTATGTTGTGATAAGATATTTCTGCCCTGTCCAGCCCATGGTCCAGACCCACAGACCAGTAATCTATAGTCACACAGTCCCACAGAATCACACAGACCCTTATATTAATTTCACTCTTCTTGGTGACTGACCTTGGGCCCGGGCATATAACTTGCTAACACTTAACTCTTAAACTAACCCACGATTCTTATCCTGTTCAGCCATGTGGCTCAGTATCTTTTCTCAGAGCAACATAGGTGTCCTGTGCATCTGCTTCTCTGGCATCTCTGGCATCTCTGCTCTGCTCTGTTCCCAGAGTTTTCGTGAATGAATAATTGTTCACAATGTAAGACTTTTAGTCCTTTTCTAAAATGATGTTTATAGTGAAAGAGTAAACCATTATCAGTCTCTCCAAAGAATATCCTAGAAAAAATGATTTTGAAGGATATTTCAATGCACGGTTAGCAAAAGTAAAAGCATTCCAGATTTTGATAAAAGTAATTACATCCAACTGTATAAGATATTGGATGTAATTATATCCAATGTAATCATTTTTTCTAAAGATTTAGAAAAAATGATAGTTGGGACTGGGCATTATTGATATATTTTTCTTTAAATGAAACTTAGATTTTAACAATGTATTGATATCTCTATAAATTCACAATGAGATTCACTCATATCAGAATCTATATACTAAATTATTTATTAAATAATAACTGTGTGACTACTGGACACTATATCTTTGTTTATCTAATAAAATGTCATGAAAAGAGTTACATCTTAGCTCTAAGATCCCTTTGCTACAAATACAGAATGAGATGATTTTTGTTTGCAAAGTAGGAATATCCTATCTCAAGATTCTGTGTTTATATAATATTTTGTTGAAATACGTAACATCTGTAAGATGTGCCCTAAGCTTTGGTCCTCTCACACATTCTCACTGTATAACGCGCAGTGGCTCTTACATGGAATTGTTTTTCTCCCTAGATCTGGCAGTGTGGAGGCTCTCTGGAGATTGTGACTTGTTCTCATGTCGGACATGTTTTTCGAAAGGCAACTCCATATACATTCCCTGGGGGCACTGGCCATGTCATTAACAAGAACAACAGAAGACTGGCAGAAGTTTGGATGGATGAATTTAAAGATTTCTTTTATATCATATCCCCAGGTATGGAGCGCTGACATTTTTCACTAAAAGTGAAAGTAAAAATTTAAACATTCCGAATGTCTCTTTAATTGTTTTTTATTATCCTAGGAGCTAAAATAAAGTGTTATTAATTACTAGAATATCATGGAAAATTGTGCATGAGAAAGTTTTCTAATAAAGTAATTTTCAACTACATGAGGAAAAATAATATTAAGCTGGCATTTTAAAAAAATCTCTCCCATCTCTTTACCCAAATAAATAATGAAATTCCTACACTTACTCAAATTTATTTTAAAACATACCAGAAAATATTTAGCTTGTATTTAAATAGGATGATTTAGTAAACAGTCAATAGATTTAAGTAAAGAATTAAACAGTAGTGAATGAAAAATGGCTTCTTACTTATTTCCACAGACCTAGTTATATACAACTAAAAATAAATGGAGACTAGAGCTGGGTTGTAAGAATAATTACTATCATTTTTATTTATACTTTTTATATTTCTATAATTTCCCAAACTATATTTGTGTAACAAGAAATTGTGTAATAACTCAATTCTGGGAATGGTAGGATATTGCAGTATTTTTAATGATTTCATTTTGATTTTCTATGGTCTTTCCAACAGTGATATTATTTATTTCGAGAAAAAAATACCAAATATTGATACACTAAAACAAGAATTAATAAAGAAAATTGAAGTATAGAGATTAGTAATGCAAGGTTTACCCATCTATTACTTAATAATTAATTAATTAGTGCTTCAAGTTAAATATAATGGTTGCCGTTAAGGTGTTAAAATATAGACCTGAATATCAAATTAAAATTTAAAATATTTTGGCTGTAGTAACAAAACAATTTGAGTGTTCTTTCTTTGATATTTTCTACTCAGTTTTAAGGTACTCAGTGACTTATTATGTAACTCTTAAGAACAAAGGGAGTTCACACCTCCATGCTCTTTTCTGCAATATAATCTATTTCACAGTATAAAGGGGAAGTTTACATTCTAAATGGCATGCACTGACTTCTGAAAATATAATATATATATAAATCCAGTAACTGATTTTTTAGTGTGAAGAATAGAGAAATCAGTATGGACCTTCTTATGATCTAGAATTTATATCAGAAAGAAAAATGAAGGAATTGTGTATGTGCATTTCTGACTAGAAGGACCTTTTCACATTTCTATCAACCCCCTTCTGTGTCAAGTCAAAATGCTATTTCAAGGAACAATACTTTCTGACTAGATTTTTTTTTTTTTATGGTAGAAATTCTGTCCAGATGTTCACGGATTTCAACAGAACATGTAAAATCTGCAGGAAAGCAGTGACATTTATATAACCTTTCCGTATTATTTGTTGATGTTTCTTGACTGGAAATCATTACTTATAGAGACATTTAACTTACATATAAATAAAAAACCTGATGTACATATAAATTTTAAAAACTGATGAAAATAAATAAATATATTATAGGGAATTACATGAAGCTTGCATTAACAATGTGAGAGATTGGGCATCCTTGGAAACACATGCCATAGGTTAATCCTCAATGGAAATAATGGGTGAAAAATAATACTAGGGGAGGCTAAGAGACCTATTCAGTCTCAGAAGGTTGGCTGATATAAACTGACAAGAAAAAAAATGGCATCCAAATTCACTAATGTGCAAAGGGGTGAAATTCACAGGAAGTAATCACAGAATTTTGAACCTGCAGTAAGCTCATATGATTTGAAAAACCCCCTCCCCTTTTTCATAGGAGAGTAGGAGGTTGGACTGAACACAGTAAGTGATTTTTCAAGAAGTTCAATGGACTGGAACAATATATATAAATGTTCATTTGGTGTGTGTGTGTGTGTGAGGTGTGTGTGTGTTTGTGTGAGCATAAATGTTTGCATGTGTGTGTGAGTATATGTGTGTGTACATGCCTGTGTTTGTGAGCATGTGTGTGTGTGTGTGTATGCCTGTGTATTTGTATGAGCATGTCCTCACAAACACACACACACAGTGTTGTTGTTAATGTCTATATATGGAAAATGATAACCCTAAGTCTATGACAAAACTAGAAGCAGAGTGACAAGTTGCCATTGCCATCATGAGTACTGCCCTGGTTTTTTCAGTACAGCTAATGGAATTTTGGAGAAGGAAGCACAAATACCTCTTACTTTGTTGGGCACACGGTAAACTCTGAGCTCCTGTAGACAGAGAAACAATAGACAAAGCTTATCCATGTCCAACTGCAGAAAAAATCAATTGGGAAACAAGTTGTAAGTTCATTTTAAAGGCATTTTAATTTCTTCCATATCAAATTACTTAATATCAAAAAATGCCTTATTTTTAGGGCAGTGATCTTAAAGCCTCAGTATTACTAATTTTGTATAATCTTAATTGAGTAAAAAAGTAGATGAATGACAACTATATTTCAAACTGCACAGAAAAGGTCTGTTTCAGAGTTCACACGATACTGTCTCATCTGAACTAAGGACTTTTAAAAGCAGAGCAGAGCTCTTTATATCACCAGGAACGTCCAGTTCTCCATCACATTCATGAACACTTGGAATGTTCTTTTTTCTGTAACACAGACTTATACCACTGCAAGTGGAAAAAATAGATGCCACGAATGTATTTAAATTATTTAAGATTTTCATAAGGGCCATTGATAGGTTGACACTATACATTAAGGAAATGAGGCAATTCTGCCTCCAAAGGTAGAAACCAATGATATGAAATTATAACTTCTCAATATGAAAGGGAGAATTTAAATAGGTCAAAAGCTGTATCTAGTTGACAGTAAACAAAAATTAGCTTTGTCATGTTATAGATCACTCTCAATCAGATAATGAAAATATTCAGGAAGATAGGAACCTGCCATTTTCATAATAAACATTTTTGTCATTATTTTATTTGTTATAAATTCTGATGGTTCCTGCAGTTTAAATGTCAAAAAAAAATCACAAAAGTATTCATTATTTTTTGAGTGATGAATTTGTGACTGTATGTCTTTTGTCAAAAAGGGAAATACTGGCTTGTACATGCATGACTAAAACCATTTCACATACACTGAAATGAACACACAGATATGAATGCATTGGTTGATGAGGAAGAACACAGCCCACTGTGGGAAGCAACATCTCTAAGGCAGGGGGTCTTTATATAGAGAGAAGAATGCAAGCAAGCAGACCTGATACATTTAGTTCTCTCTGTTCTTGAAAGAGAACATGGTATAACTAGCTGCTTCCAGTCCCTCCCATGTGATTTCTTCCCTGTGATGAACTGCAACCTTCATGTCTAAGCGAGTTTTCTAGCCTCGGCCATTTTTCTGGTCAAAGTAATTTGTCACAACAGTGGAAAGGAGATGAACGCAGACACACATCTTTGGCCCTTCCAGTGTTGCGTTAGCTTTCATTATTTTTCTCTGTCTGAAGTCGTTCAGAGATTGATATTCCTAGTATCTAGAAAATTTCCTTTAACTTTCATAGAGTTAATAGTATTAGTTGGATATATTGAAGAACTAGCAAACATGCACTTAGATGAAGCCACCTTGTTTTGCTTTCTGTTGAATTACATGTAGATGTCTGGCTTATACTGAGGAATCTCATCCCAAGCTGATCCTCATTTATATTACTCAGGACTAGGCAAAGCACCCATAGACAAATTAAAAGGAGAAGGCATCTTCATACTCCTGGAAGGAAAGTCCCACTAGTTTATGCGTGACTAGTTTTTATAACATGTACATAATTATCGAAGTATACGCTAACATAACCCTCCTCACTAGAACTAAATGATTGTAAAGGCACAAATACAAATTTCTTAAATAGACAAAATAAAGGTAGTGTTACACCTTCCAATTCCTATATTTTTTGAGTCCTTATTTGCTTAATGTTCAATGGGAATCTGTGTATAACTACACATGCAAACTATTTTTATCTGGTTACTTTGTTGTTTATCTTGTGTCCTTATTTTATTGACCCTTGCCCATTTGCCATTTGGTTACCTTGAAAGCATGGATGTGTTTCTAATTCCATCTGTACCTGGAGTGTAACTGAGGAACAATGTCACTTGGCAGCACTGTTAAGAAAAGATTTTTAGTACTTATTTAGTGTGCTTTCTGTGTGTCTTCTTAAGGATGCCAATACTCTGTCTAGCATCATGGATTTTAAAGCCCATAAGCCCTTAAGGCCTGAGGCAGTTTTTAGTAGTAATTGGGCTGTTTCAGATAGCGCCAATCTGATTGCCCCAGCAAATCCTTTTAAATGAAGTGATGTAAATAGAAATCACTCATTACAGAGCAAGCCTTGTAAATGCGGCTCTATTTCTTCCTGTTGCTCAAGAGCAAAGATTTTAGAAACTTGAAAATCAAGTATACTCATAAAAACAAAACAGTTTCTGTTCTATTAATATTGATTTTCTTTCTTTGGAAAGGTGGATTTCTAGCTGGATACCAGCAGGTTAGAGGCAGCTCCCTGGATGTTACTCCTGGGGTCTTCTCTTCTCAGGTGATAGTTTTGGATCTTGCTTTGAATTAAAAAAAAGGGGGGGGGAAATTAAATAGGAAGAGTCTATAAACAACTCCAAAGGTTTTTTTTTGTTGTTGTTTTTTTTTTTTTTCCTGTTCAGAAAACAACATATCTTCTTTAACAACACTGCAGTAATTTGATTTTCTTCCAGATAAGACAAGCACCATATTTAGAGAATCCTTGAACTCTCTTTTAAAATTTTACACCAGGCTCCTGGTGTACTTTCAGGGGTATATCCATTCCTAAATGTTGGGTCTGAACATAGAAAATACAAATACTTTCAGCATGGTGATTTATTTGTTGTTGACATAAAATATGTGATATGTGCTTGTGTGTACAAAGATTTTGAGAGGAAAATCATGAAAATGCATTTTCATAACCACAAGTCTGACATTTTCAGCAAAATATACAAAAGAAAATTTTTTCAGAGTTTTATGATATTCAGTATTTGTTGGCTCATTTCTTAGGAAAGACATTGGCATTTCTGAAAGGAAAGTAACTCTGGTAAATTTTGCCTTTTTATTATTTAATACTTTTCCATAGCAGTTATCCTGATTCATCTCTGATTGTACCTGACTTGATGATGAAAAATTGAAGAATCATTTTTTATTATAATTTTTAGCACATATGTATTAATCTTGTGATACCTTAAGAAACTAAATTTTGAAATATGTACAATAGCTGTATTTTATGTTGAATGCTTCCGTGAAAGGTGTTGTATTATTTAGTTATATGTGGCACTGTGCTGCTTTTAATTTTCAGTTCTTAGAGTTATTTTGTTAATATTTATCCATATTTAAAATTTTAAATGTTTATTAGTTCTTTGATAATTTTTTCATTATGTTATGAATATATTCATCCAGTCTCCCAACTCCTCCAAGACCAGTCCCCTTTCTCTACTCACCCATCATTGTGTCCTTTATTTATTTTTCACACCTTGAGTGAGATCTGCGATTCCAGTGCATTCATGAGTGTGTGACCTCTTAGTGAGGCCTGGTTAACTTGTAAGAGCTTACATTCTTAAAGAATGCCAACCTCTCCTCTCCTACCATAATTCCCAGTAGCTCTTTGGATAGATATTACACTTCATAGGCAATTCCCCTTCTTTGTTGAGACTTGCATTGGCTTGAGCCTCCAAGCGCCTTAAGCATGTTGTTACAAAAACTGTTAATTCATATGTGCAACTGCCTTGTCCAGATCTATACATATTATGAAGCTTCTGTTGTGTTGTGTAGGTTTTGTTTTTGTTTTTTTTTTTTTATATATACTCTGAATTTGATAGATGCGAAAGGAGAAAATACTTGAACTCATTGACATAGAAAATGATGACATTTGGGTTTGTTCTGTGTAGAAAGCTTTTATCATTTTCAACACTAATATTCTTTATTCATTTACTTTTGGACATTTTGTCATTTTATAGATTCATAGATCTTTATATATTTTGGCAATAATCCTATATGTTATAAAATATTTTCTCATAAATATTTACATACAACCGTTAGGAAACACTATTTTAAAATAATTTATAATTTATGTGTTGAAGTAAAGCATTTCTATTTTAGAAGTCACTGTTTCTTTGGTCTTTATATAGTTTTTAATAGTATGGCCCAATTCTTGCATATTTTAGATGTCTACAAATTTTTTTATTAATTTATTTATTTTTTGTTTTATTAAAAAATATCATTTTTATCTATGAATCCTTCTGCTTCCCCTTCCTTCCCTCATCCAAATTCCTCCCAGTCAGCCTTCAGTTTTGCCCCTCCATCATCTACCCATTCTCTCCCCCAAAAGGGCTGAAGTCCCAAGGTGGGTCAACTCAGCATGGCACATCCACTTCAGGCAAGTCCAATATAAAAACTACACTGCATCTTTTTTTCAGGAAAACAGTGATCTTTCAAATAAAGTAAGCATGACAAAAGACCAGAATCAGATAGCTCTTGTCTTAATTGGTGAAGATACACCATGACTTAGGTAACTCTTATAAGGGAAAACATTTAATTGGAGCTGGCTTACAGTTTCTGAAGTTTAGTCCATTATTGTTATGGCAGATGGCATGCAGGCAGACACCCTCTGGGAAAGGACCCTAGAGTTCTATATCTTTAAACATAGGCAGCAGGAGTGTGCCTGTCACACCAGGAGTCATTTGAGCATGTGAGACCACTTCCACATTAATGTATTTTCTTTAAAAATTCCACACCTCCTGCAACAAGGTCACACCTTCTGAAGCGGCCCTCCATATGGATCAAGCCATCAAACATATGAGTTTATGGAGACCATGCCTATTCATACCACTAAGTTCTCCATATGAACATGTTTATAATTTCATTCATGAAAGTATCATCTGTAGTAGTTATACTTTTAAATAAATTTAAGTGATTGTTTCATTTCTCATTATATTAATTCTAAATATCTTGAATTCACTCATAGTCTATAACAGTAATCAGCAAATGGTATAAAACCATATCCATTAGAAATCACAGACTTACCTTGGGACTTTTCGCCCTTTTGGGGGAGGGGATGGGTGGATGGTAAGGGGTGAAGCTGAGGGATGGCTGAGTGGCATTGGGAGGGGGAGGGGAAGGAGAACAGGGAGATACATTGATGGAGATGACATATTTTAAAGAAAGTAAAATAGTAAAAAAGGAAAGAATAAAATAGAACAAAAAGAAATACAGACTTGTACTTGAAGGTAAGTAATAAAACAATCACTTCAAATAATTAGCTTCACAAAATAATCTTATAATTATCAAATCTAAATAGTTTCCAAGTATTTCTAACGTGAGTATCACTTAAGTTCTTGTGTGGACTGATTACTAGAATTGTAACTACCTTCTAGAGTTCAGGAAACAAAATTACCTTCCTATTTAATGGATTCTTGCCCTTAACTCGTATGTTGCTCTAATATTTATTGTTTCTGTATACAATAAAAGAAGTTTCTTGAAATTGCTAATAGATAAATTTTACCCAATTGACTTTAAAGAGGTTGGGGTTAATTTTCAAGTCTCCAAGACTTGGTAAAAATTCAGTTATTTTTGAGTTTGTGCAAATGATCCAAAGCATCTTATGAGACACATAGGGTTTTTGTCTTTTTTCTTCTCTCTCTCTCTCTCTCTCTCTCTCTCTCTCTCTCTCTCTCTCTCTCTCTCTCTCTCTCTCTCTCGATGGCTGAAAGTTTTATTTGATATAAGAAGATTAAATATGAAACTTATATGACTTCAGTGCATGCAAAGAAGCTTTATCATAACTACTTTCATCTCGTCAGTTTTTTCAGTGTCCTCATTTTATTATTTAATTCTGTCATAACTAAAATTGAAGAGCTTATGACTTATATAATTAATCACTTTAAAAGTTCAATTCTAATTCTTAGCAAAATAGAGTGCATTGCTATGATATGAGGCAGCAATTCTCTGTATGGTGCCATTGCTATTCAAGTGGGTCAGAGGACAGATTTCTTATTTCTAAGCTTTTAGGCTAAGTCCCCAATATTAGTTCTCTTGGCAAATCACATCTGCTTGAATTATTATGTATATTCATTTTTCTGTTTAAAATAAACTATGAGTTCAAATATGAAATTACTTAGTTACATGAACTCTTAAGAAACAAGTTAAAGTTGACTTTAAAAGACTTGGAATATTTTATCCTCCAGATTGAATAACAGAACACAGTTAACTGCACTTACCTCAGTGTGCTAAGTTGAGGTTTTTACAGTCACACTCAAAAGCAAAGGAAAACAAACCAAAAGCTTGATGGACAATACTTTCCTACTACATTTATGAATTCTTACCTCAAGTCCTAATAATTCATATTTCCTGAGGGTCATTCTCTATTTATATATTAACACAGATTATTTAGAAAATCTTTTCTTGCACATCTGTATTAAATGAAATTCACAAGTCAGCCACAAAAAGACTATAAGACAACAGAACATGCCGGAAAGAAAAAGACACATCAGAAACAAAGGATAGGATTTTATCAAAGAAGAGAAATGTTTTTATTAGCAAAAGTTGAGGCCAGGTAACTGTGTTACTTTTGTCAGAAGCAGAGTAATAATGCAGTCATCTACTGTGAAGAGATAATGGCCATTATGCTTTTAACTGTTTAGCTACAACCTATTTGGTATGAAAGATCTACATTAGACCAAATGAATGCATATGAATTATTTATTAACGCAGTCAATGGCATAGGTACCAGTCTATGCACGTAAACTAAATTATGTCAATTAAATGAATCAAGCAGTTAAAGCTTTCTAATTTATCTGTTACCTTTAAAAGGAAACAAATCTATTCTCATTAATGAAAAGTATTCTTCAAACTTGCCCTCTCCATTGCCAGATTTAATGGCACGCACGTGCGCGCGTGCACACACACACACACACACAAAACCTAATGTCTGAATTAGAAAGACAGTCTGATTACATAGCAAGTTCAAGGCCAGTTAGATCTACAGAGCAAGTCCTTGATTAAAAGAAGGAAGAGGAAGATCAGTAGATGAAGAGAAGGGATGTTTACTATTAAGTCATCTCTCATGCCATATTATTTTTCAACGTTCTATATAGTCTATGCATTGTTGGTATAATATCTCTACTAACAAAGCATTAGTAATTTTTAAAATTGATAAACTAAGAAATTTGTATGGCTTAATAACAAAATTTTATTACTGCAGTATATGTAATATATTTTTATTTAAAAGTTCTTATTGAAGTCAAGAGAACACAATTCCCAAGTGCCTGCATAATGTTTCAATTAAGTAAAATGAAGAGCAGGTTAAATGTAAAAATATAATTAGCTTTTTATTAGTGTCATATAAACAAAGTTAAAGAAGTAAGGATTTTATTTTAAAATAAGACTCAAGAGAACAGAATGTTTAACTAAAGGAAGATACTGTGTAGAAGATTTTGTGTATTTTCACAGATTCAGAATAAAGTATAAGAAGACATTTTTACATTTCACACAGATAAGCATTCTAAAATGATCATGGAATCAGTTACAATTAAATGAGCTTTCTGTTTGGAAACATTAAACCATAGATAAGGTGTTTACCTTCTAGGTAAATCTAGCGAGAAATGAGTGAGAGGTTGAATTTAAACTCTTATCAGAATTTCTGTTTCTAAATCCTCTTATCATAGAAACATACATCAATGTTTATAAACACACTTACTCTGATAAACACAGTATTAGAATGAAAAAGCTATAGAAAAACATCTGTGTTTCTAGAAGCATCCTGAGCATCCAACTATTTTTCTGGGGATAATAACTAATAGCACTTTCCTTCACTGACAGCAGAGTCTAGATCTGAGCACTGGGTTACATGATGATTGTCCTTACATTTAGTATCTTGTCCATTGAAGTGAGTACTCTTAGTAAGGATCCAATGGGATAATAAATGTGGCAGCCATTCTTTATAGAGGAGATGTCTTTTATTGAAGTAGAGCATTGTTCCACCTAATTCTTAGCTAAAAGTTTTAAGTATTTTAGGTTCTAGGGAATTGATGTGCATGTAACTTCGTGGAATGAATGACTTCCTTAATACATTCTTAAAACCTACCTGAGTTTATAGATACATTTTATCTTTTTAGAGCTAAAATTATATCAATATTCTTTTGGAAATAAACTTTCATACACCTCTTTATTAATTTATATAGTTGAATTCCCAACTTTAAGAAAATAAAAGCGAGTTGTCAATGGAATACTAATGATCTAAGATCATGACGTTTGACACCTAGACCTATCTGCAACATCTCCATGAGAATTTCAATTTTTCAAACACTTTTTGAAACCCAGTGAATCTTATAAACCAATGTAATCCATATCTGACATTTGAAAAGAAGGAACAAAAGTTTCCAGAACAACCTGGAAACTTTACCCATATAACAACAAATGTGGATGCTTAAAAACTATAGGAAATCATTAAAGTAATGCTTTGCCAAGAAAAAATAACCTAAAAACATAGTCCGAATTTAGTGGGTTCTGCTACTCAGTGAGTCACCTCATGCTTCCACGTGACCCTTCAATATCTTCCTTCTTATCTTCCTATGCCTTTCTCTGTGCCTCTGTAACTCTTTCAATGTGTGTGGGTGTATATATCTATATATACACACACATATATATACATATATATGTCTTTGTGTTTGTACATCACAGATGTCTTCTGTCACCATTTATTGACAATTTTATAATCCATAGAACAAAAGATTAAAATTAATCAAGTGTTTATCATACTGGTAAAGTTCATAATGATGATTAAATATGGCCATCTCCTCTCGCCGCAGATTAATGTTTAGTTCCAGTGGAGTAGACTGAAAAGTGACAATGAAGTTGAAATAACACATCTCATCTTAATTATTTGTATTTGAGATTAAATGTGAAAACTGTGGTGAAATATAGAAAATAGAGGAACCTAAGTTTAAAGAACATAAAAAATTTAAACAGATTTTTGGTAATAGAAGCTCTTGTTTCACTTTGAAAGCAAGGGAAAAAATGAATACTGATGTATAATTAATAGACATGGCTATTTAAATCACTGTATAACACAATATTTAATGTGGCTGAATTGGTTGCCACTTTTGACTGTGTAAATTCTTAATAATATGCTGCTATTTTAAATAAAATTTTGTCTGGATGGTGATTTGGTCTAGAAATATTAATTAAATTGATAATCATTTCATATTAAACATAAAATGCTTTGATTCATTTCAGGTAAGTAGGATTACTTTTTGATTTTTACATAAAATAATTTAAAATTAGAGTATAAAATAATAAAATATTTATTTTATTTTTATTGTTCGATAGTTTTCTACCTGCATATAATGTGTATTGATTATGATCACTAAATTCCCTCTACTCTCCTCAACCATAATCCTGTATTCCATGTATATTCTCTTTTTTCTCTCCTTCCCTTTCTCCCCCTCTCTCTTCTATGAAGCTCAGTGAGCTCACTTAGTGCTAGCAATATTTAGATGGGTTCAGGAAATTCTACTGGAGCACAGGTAACCTCTCACAGGCTGAATTTTTAAAGAAAATTTTCTTTCCTTCTCTAGAAGCCCCTGATTGGCAGTGTTTTTTCATCTAAGGGTGCAACTTCATGGCCATCTTCCTTGAGTTTTGAGAAGATTGACTGTGATGTAGTCATCCTTAGTAAGTCTAAGCACCCCATACTCTCTTCTTACATGACCAGTTGTGGCTCTCAGTGTTAATCTCCATCTACAGCAAAAAGAAACATTCCTGGTGAGGGTTAAGAGATACACTAATCTATAATGAAGACTAGTCACTAGGAGTAAGCCAAAACTGTCAAATTATTAGAATATTACTAATGGGCTCTCTCAAGGGCCCAGTGAGAGTTTTAGATGTTTGTTCTTGATAACAGTTCTATATTATGGAGTGAGCCTTAAGTTAAATTAGAAAGTGACTGTTATTTCTATGATGTTCTTGCCATCATTGCAATCGTCGACATATCTTGCTAACCTGGCCATTGTTGTACTTCATAAGGATGACAGCTGGGTAAAACTGAATGCTTTTCTCTAGCGTGCCTAGATCCATTCAGCATTGTTAAAACTAGCCAATAAGAATGATGTTCCTAGTCCCTTACCAGCGTGAACTTGCCATATTCTATGTCTCAAGTATGTGGCATGTTTAACAATAGAGTTTTACTATTAATTTATGGAGGGTGCCCAAGAGCAAAGGAAGCAGTCTCTCTTGTTTGAGGTATATAGGGTTCACTATCTAACAGCTCTAAAAGGAGTAACCTGTATCCAGAATTGGATTGTTATTTGGTAACATGATTTTCAGGATTGATTTTGATCCTTTGTTTTAGTGGCAACTCCATTTAAACTTTTTTTTTTAATTATTTATATGTGTTTGAGAAAGCTTCTCCAATAATGTACTTTTATGACCTTTTCTAAGATCTTTATACTTAATATTGACATAATATTTCCTCTTCTAATCTTCTTTCCATCCCTTACCCACTTAATCCTCCATTATTCCCCATTCCACATATAGCACATGCATTCATCTCCCCTCCCATGAGATCTCCATGGATGCTTAATAGTTTTCTTTTCTCTGTATGTATTGTAATTATTCAAAAAATTATGTGAAGTGATAATGTGTAGGTCTATTTCATATATATGTTATTTTCCAGAATGATTTTTTGAGAACCGTTGACTAATGTAAGTTGACTTCTTTTTTATATTCAAAGCATCATTACATTATTTTCATGGTATTCAAAAGAAAATCTTGCAGAATTATTTTTACTAATTATCATTTTACTAATATGTCACTACTGGTTACAATACTATAATAGTATTTCTATCATAGATTTTGTTATAAGTTTCTAACTCTATGTCCTGCTGTAAACATATTTGCCCATATAGTTCTAATAATCAAAAGTACTGCTCCTATAAAGACATTATATAATCTCAGTCCTATTAAATTCTGTTCTTTCCCACTAAAATGCTGTTTCTGTTGGTACTTTGTATAGCAGACATCTGTGTACTTCTCCCTGCCTTGTTCCTACTATTAGTTTCCCTGGCACCTAGTCAGCATTTATATTTTTAAAACAGATTTTCTTATCATATATATTTATGCCTGTGAAATAAGTTGTACTTCCAATGGATATTTAAATGTCCATGTGTCCTACCAAAATAAATAACTGAAAAAATAATGACCAAAAAGAATAATTTTAAGAAATTTTATGCATTAAACTGAAGTATTGCTTATGTGAATAACAAGTAATTTACATTTGTGGGTGTTGTTTGTCAATGTTAATTTTTTTTCTGCTAAACAAGCATGATATATTTATGCATTTCTATTCTCAAATTAATTATAGTTTGTCATAAATGAAAATCGCAAGAGCAAATAGAAAACAGAACAGCCAATATTGATACTGTTGGCTGACTGGCCACCAAGTGAAACTTCCTATCTATTCTGCTATATTTCCTTTAACAGATTAAAGAAAAGCAGTGAGTTTCTAGGCTCCTTGTCAGGATTCTGTGTGTATATTCTGAAAGGCTGTCAGCCAGCCGTGTTCATTTGTGTCAGTGTGCTCACACAGGTCTGTTTCCTCTCTTACTCATGCCAAACTATAGTAAAGTGGGTGGCTGTGTGAAAAAAATAGCAAGAGCATGAATTGGAAAAATATTTGTGTTTTATTTATAATAACAGTACATCTCTCATATACAATCTGCTCTGCTTATGCTGTGATGGCTCCTCAGTCAGTTCTCAGTGGCTACGCCAGCCTGCACCAGACCTTGGCCAGAGAGGCTACAGGTCTTTGGTTTGTTTCTTTCAATTGATAACCCTATCCTGGCATTGATATAAAAACCTCTCTGAACAAACTGTCGTCTTACCATTTGCTGAATTTGATCATAAAGTCTACCCTAGCCCATACTATAAAGACAATAATATTGAAAATATATTTTCCTATTAGAAACTTTCATAGTAAAAATTACATAAAGCCAGGTGGTGGTGGTACGTGCCTTTAATCCCAGCACTTGGGAGAAAGAGCTTGTAGTTCTCTGTGAAATTGAGTCTAGCCTGGTCTACACAGTTAGTTTTACAACAGCCAAGGCAAGGATACACAAAGAAAATTTGTCTCAAACCCCCCCCCCAAAAAAAAAAATAAATGATATTTTGACTTATCATTTTCTTCTGCTATATTGAATATTTTCTGGAGAAAATATTAATATTGGTGTTAAAGACAAGAAGTACAAAATACTTGAAGAAAATGTTCTAGCAACTGGTAACATGAATGTATTTTGCTTTGATTATTAAATGGTTAAGTCAACAAAGTGCTTATTAGGTAACTATAGAGCCTGAATATGGTCTCAGCAATTAGTGTGGAAAATATCTGAATATAGTGTCATGCACATGCATATACTAGGGCTGGGTACACAGGGAAGAATTCCCACCAAGTCTAGCTGAATCTATACACTTCTGTTTCTGTGAAGAGTGTGTAAAAAATAGAGTAATTACGTGTTTGAGAAATACAAACAACACTGACAGCTGCAGTCACAGCACATATATACATATCCACACATGAACACATATACTGTGGTGGTTTCAATGAGAGTGACCTCATGGGTTCATAAATTTGAATGACTAGTTCCCAGTTTGTGGACCTCTAGGAGGGATTAAGAGATATTACCTTGTTGAAGGAGGTATGCCACTGGGAACCCACACTAGGCCCATTGTCTCTTTCTGGTTTCTGAGGATCAGGATGTAGAACTCTCACTACTACTCTCTGTTTCACACTACGGTGATAATGGATTAGCCCTCTGAAACTGCAAGCAAGCCCCACATTCAATTTTTTTTTCTTTTATAAGAGTTGCCTTGGTCATAGTGTCCCTTCACAGCTATAGAACAGTTAAAATAGTGTGTGTGTGTGTGTGTGTGTGTGTGTGTGTGTGTGTGTGTGTGTGTGATGTGGGAATGTCTTTCTGTATACTGTAAATATCAATCTTTAAATAAAGGAGCTGTTTTGGCCCTTGGTGAGCACCATAGAAGAAGTAATTGGGGAATCAGAATCAGTAGGAAAAGAAGGGCAGAGTCAGAGACACATTGAGCCAGACGCTGCTGAAGAAGAAACATGTGAAGAACACAGGTGAGCCACGGGCCGCATGGCAGACAGATTAATGAAAATGGGTTAAGATGAACAAGCTAGCTAACAATGTGCCTGAGCCGTAGGACAAACAGCAATAAACTAATATAAGTGTCTGAGTCATTTTAGGGGCCTAGCAGTGGCAGGCGGCTAAGCGGTCTGGGAATGCAGGTCTGTGGTCTGGACCTCTGGTTAGCCTGGGGCCAAGAAACCTCATTGTAACATGTGTGTGTTTGTGTATTTGTTAAAACTTATCTGTAATTACCAAGTTTACTGTGGAAATGAGATGAAATTAGGATTTGAAATTCAGTAATGGAAAAGTAGAATGATACCTAGTGTAGTAGAGCAGAAAGACAGCTTGTGTTTATAAACCTGGAGTTTCCTGGGTTAAGTCACCATAAAATGTACAAACCTAAAAAACAATGTGTAGGACCAGAGCCCATCACCAAACCAGGGCTCTTCTCACTCCATCAACTGACAAATCTCTAGTTTTTTCTTGTGTTAGGCTTCATGCCAAGTGATATTACTTTTGTTTGTATTCCAAATATTTTTCACCCTCCTAGCTTTGAATAATATATTAATTTATTTTAGTATAGCCAACAACTGCCATTTATTCTATTCTTCTATTTCTTCTTCACATGAGGATATAAACAAAGTAATTAAGTCAGCTAAACTTTTGTGAAAAAATGTGTCCTAATGCAGCACTAGATATTTAACCGTAGATAAATTACACAGGGAGATTATCCATTTTTGTATGGACACGATAAGACTGTTAATGTTTACTTAAAAGTACTTATAAACATCAGTAAGCTAAGTGATTTAAAGATAATGCTACAATACTTGAGTTGCAGTAGGAACTTGGTGATTTTCTAACTATAATATTAGAATTAATTATAGAAAATAATAGATACCACTGGTATATATCAAAGGTTCATAAATAATTGTTTATACTCATTCTTTTTATGTCATTAATTACATAAAATATTTTATAAATAAGAAGTATATGAAAAGTTTTGTGTGATCCATTGTTTTCATAAAAAAAAACAATTTTTAAAGAAGACTAGTGAAAATCAGGAAAATAAATAAATTTATATTTGGTGAAATACATAGATAAAACTTTACTCACACAAATATGAAGATTATGTAATCTGTGGTTTATGTTTATGGAATTCTCAGAAGCCTAAGACCAAATATCTAAGTTTCTAGCTTTAAAGGATGGACGCTAAAGTTAAAATTTGGATTAGAATCTATGGATGTGACATGCTCACTTCTAGTTTTGGGAAATTAACTGAGTTAATTTGTTAATTTTTAGTTCTTTCCTCAGTAATCAAAAGTTTGTATCTAACTCCAACACTAAGTTTTATGCTTTTACGAAATAATTGGTTTCTCTAAATTTTGTGAATGTTGAAACCCTTTTCTGGCCCCTTGATTATGTGGTTTGAACAGGATGATTTAACCACCTGAAGGAAGTGTGTTATACTCCGACTCAGGTCTTAGCTTTATAGACAAAGCATGAAGGTTAAGAACAATGAACAGAAAAAAATATATAAACATAATGGCAGCCTTGAAGTGAAGGACCTGGAGCTTTGGAAGCCATTTCTAAATTTTAACAAGTCTATTTTTGTTTTTTAGTCCACATTTATTACTGACATATTGTCTTTAAAATAGTCTTTTGCTGTTTGTTCTGGCTCTAGATTTTTTCTAATGTTTCACCTATTATCCAAAAATTTAGTAGCTTGTCCCAAGCACATGCCATTATGTGTGAATCTATTAAACAGCAGTTAAGGCAGGATCTAGCACAGAAATTCCTCAGACAAAACCATTGCTCTACATGTCCTCCCTTTGTTCTCTAATTTCCCGAAGTCCACACATTGTTGGTGTTCAGCTGGCAGATGACCTGCTCCGAACATTCCAAAATGGCTTCCTATCATGTCTGACCTCTGTATATGATGGTTAAATTAAACTACATTTGTCAATGATCATGCTCAGAGCAATATTGGGTACCTTTAAAAGGTGATTACCTCCCCTGGATCACAAGATGAGAGGACTGTTTCCACCTGAATTTGAGAAAACTAAAATGACTCTCATGAAAAGAGATGGATTTTAGACTTCGTATCTCATAAAGAGAAATTACAAAGACTTGTGGCAATCTGTAATACACCATAATTCATTGTCACACTGAGCTAAACCCGCACAGAGGGTTTAACTTACTTTATAATCCAATGCACATTTACATCTATCTTCCTTAAATAGTTTGTATGCTTGCTAATTGTTTATGCCATCATAGACTACCAGAGATTTTCTTTCTGTTTATTTACTGAAAAAAATGGAGTTATATTTATTGACATAAAATGATGGGCTATGTAACTCAGACTTCTACAGTGTACAGAAACTCAGCTGAAGAGATTGACTTCTGGTTTCACATCCCTAATCCCAACTCTGAGAAAGGAGGAGAGCGGATGTGGTGATTCTAGCCCATTTCACAGGATGAGGCTACTTGGTTATCATTTTCATCACCAGGTGCTAGCTGTTTTCTGTGGTACAGTAGTCAGAAACTAATAAGTAACTAAAATGTACTCTGCTTCAGCTGTGCAGGACTGACCACATGGCTACACAACTAGGTGTTAATTTCCTGTAATATGTTAGTGCATCAAAAGGAATCAAAAATTTTTGGCACGAAAATAATATTCAAGTTCATGTAGACATTCTCCCTTAAGATTAGGGAAATAACATGTATGTCTAGGAGCAACATTCCTGAGTCATAAAGTCATGTTAGTGCTTTTATAATATCCTGACAAGGCCTGCTTACCCATCCCCTTCCTATGTATTATATTTGCTTCCTTTCTTCCCTCACAGTGCGAACCTCTTTTTTGCGGTTTGATTTGTGTTTTTGAAGTTTTGTTTCTTTCATCAATTAAAATTTTTCTTTATCTCACTATTAATTGATATCTTCTTGCTTTACTTTCAACCATGTCTTTTCTCATTAACTCTGGAATCATATGCAAATAATATGTTTTTATTATATTTTGATAGATTTCCATATTTGTCCTCTAAAGCAGTATAGCATCTAAATAAATAAGTTGGATATCTTTTCTGAATGATCTTACAAATGCTAATGTATCATGTTTTATGTGTCCATAGTCTGTGGAATAAATAATTAATTAATGAAGCAATTAATTATCTCTGGAGTTCTAGATGTAAGCATCAAGTGAGGGTGGCCACAAAACAGAGAACAGATTATCCTCTACACCTATGATTGTCACCTACAATTTTCAACCAGAAAAGTAGCAACTGATAATTTACTTAAAACAAATTCTAAGAACATATGGTATAAGTCTGGTTTTGAACCGGCAGCTGATTTCAATGGCAGTTTAGTGTGACTTTCACTGTATAGACTTTCTTGGTTGTGTGTTTTATGATTTTATTGTCCTTATAAGTATTACTTATTTTAATTTTATATACTCATTTTTATCCCCATCCTTGCCTTTTAACCTGCAAATTGATGAACCACTAACCTTCATAATAGATCACTAGCTACATATAAAAGTAGATTCCTAAAGAGAGATTCTTTGGGTTTGAATTTCAGATCAAAAACAAGAATTTTAATACATGCATGTCCGATTTAATTCAGACACATATACAATAAATCTTTGTTGAAATGAAATTAAAATTTAAGAAGGTGTGATTTGTTTCTATTCACTGTATATAGATCAAATTTCTTTGCTAGGAAATCCTAACAAGCGCTTCCAGTATAAACACAAACACTTTATAAAAACAACAACGCTGTAATCTTACCCCCTCTTTGGTTCTTTTTGGAAAAGAGGAACTAAGTTTTATGTTTCCTCTCTTTACTAGCCCATCATCTGTGTGGCGCTTTGTATTATTACAAACATAAAAAAATAGTATGTTGCTTTGTCACCTCAGAGAGAACTGAACTTAGGATACAAAACACCCTGTTACCTAAGTCTTGTAAGAAGGAAGCACCTGAAATGTGCCATTAAAGAAATAGCATGTCTGGAAAATTTTTTCTAACATATAAAAATCGGCATCAACTGATGTGGAAGATTAAGCTTTCATGAGTCTGAGAACACATTTTACATCCAAAATTTTAGCCTGTTTAGAAGGAATTTTAACGCATTAAATTTGATACCCCATCTACTTGATAGATGATGTATAGTCTTCTAGTCTTAAAAATATCTGCCAACATTTGCTGTGAAAGTTTACCCCACTCTGTTAGACTCAAATTGTACCTGCTGGGATCTCTGTTGAAGAATGGTTGTCAGATACAGATTAAATGTGCAAGAGAACCATGATATTTTCCACAAGTCATTTCTTACTGCTAACCCTAAGGCACAAAACCCTGGTAACATGAAGTGCACTTTTATTTCCATGGTGTTGTTTGGGAATAAGTCTAATTTCAACAATAGGTGGCAGAGCCTTTCCTTCTGTCTCTGCTTTTCAGTGGGCACAGAAACATCCTTTATCTATCAGATCATAGATTGGATATGTAAAGTTTTACCAAGCAAATACAATTGTAGTGCTCATCAGTTTGTTTGTATTATATGTTGAGGTACTCTGCCAGTTTATTTTATTTTCCTATTTGTCCTGTATGTTTGTGGACATCAAATCCATGTGGAAGTTCACATGATAGATAGGATTGCCTGTTCTACCTATTCTAACCAGTGAGTTTACAGAGTATACACAGTAAAACATTCCATAATGTGAAACATTGGCATACTATAATTAAGGCAACAGGGCTGTACATAAAACAAGCAATTTTAGTACTACATATCAGTCCAGTGCGATGGGATTTAAAAAAAAATTACTTTGAGTGCATAAAGAATTATCAGGATTGATTTACTTAGCATGAGGAAGTAATAAGGGTTAGAGGGAATAGAGCCTGATGGAAGCACAACATTAGAGTGACTCAGTGACTGTTTGGAACTGAGCCCAATCAAAATTATAATATAATAAAATTATAATATCTTTTTCTCCTCCTGGGAGTAAATGACACTATCTTTTTTTCTGTTATAATTTTGTTTCCAATTTTAGACAGAAGAGTATTGAGAACAGGAAATAGTATGGTAAGGGGAGACTTAGGTTAATTAATGTGTGAGAAGACTTTATGTATCGCCATTATAAACATAATGGCAAAAACTTTGCAGGTTCTAAGTATTTCCTGTTATAACATTCCTATTTTAACAATATTCCTTTTTTCTAATTAAAATGGAATATTATCAAGGCATTGGCTACATGAGAAATCCAAAAATAGGTTAACATTTGTAAGAGATGGAGAAAGTGCATGACAATATTTAATAGAATATATTAAAGTAATGTACAGTGGAAATTTCTTTAGTATTTTATTTTTCTATTATTTAGAAATATTCCTCTTATAAGAATCTTAATGAAAATATATTTATAGGAAGTTACTTCAGAGGAAAGTAAAGCTAAATTAGTCACTTCAGCAACATATTGTTTATGTATTTTGTGAGCTCTGAGTTGTGGGTAACTTATCAACCATGGGGAATGAGGATATGTGAGCATTGGTCTCAGAACAGGAATTTCTAAATGGAAATGACTTTTATTTTTTACTATAAACATCTAGCTATTGGAATAAGCACATAACTGTTTCTCACTGAAGAAACAGAGAGCTAATATGATATTGGTGCAGGTCACTGGCATTCTGGAGGAAAATGTTCATGGCACTGTTCATTAGGAAATAAATGCATTTGGCTCTGTCTTTGTGATCTATTTGAGATGTTAGTGCCAAGTGTCCTTGGTTTAATAATGCATTTTCATATAAAAATATTTGAATAACTTTTTAAGGTGTAACATCTTACCTTTTACATTTAAATAGCAATCTAGAAACATTTTGCACATCTGTTTTGTGCAGCCTTTTATTTAACCCCCAAATGCCCTTATCTTTTATTCATTTAACATATACGTATCCCTAAAGATCCTGATCAATGGTTGTGTTTTCGGTAGTCTTTCCCATGGCACCTTAAATCCATTTCCACATGTATAACTTTATATTTTTATAGATCTTTTACTCAACTGGAAGCTTTTCAAAAAATAAGGCGAATTTATTCATATATCTTCCCGGAATTGCTACAATTGGTATGAAAATATAAACACTGTATAAGCAAGAGATAAGTGAAGTAGTGAACAAAGAAAAATATTTATAGGATGAAGAGATGGCTTTGTGATTAAAAGGACTTTCTGCTCTTAGAGAGAAATGGAGTTTGGTTATCAGTACCCACTTACATGATAAGTTACAACCATCTGTAACTATAGTTCTAGTGGTACCCAATACCATCTTTGGACTTCCATGGGCATGGGACATGTGTGTGGTATGTATACATATATGTAGTCTAGCATTTGTGCACATAAAGATAAATAATCTTTAAATAGTATTTATATGTTCAAACTGTAAATATCATAAATTTCTTAATTTCTAATACTAAATATTTTCTAGTATTTATATTTTTTAGATGGCATGAGCAATAAGTGGAGAAAAAGTGAGTAAAAGGTATTGGTGAAGAAAAGCTGAAGAAAAACTGAATTTAGGTTATCATTGGGTATATGTTGAATGTTGTACAGTGGGTGCGATGCTGCTTTCTTCCTTCACGGAGCTTAGGTATTGGACATAGACAAACTGTCTGCAGCCAAAATGTTCAAGACTTGAACATATTATACAAATTCTCCAGTTTTGTTAAGTCCTGGAACCTCAGTGATTCAACTGAGAAACCTATCTATAATGTGGAAATTTTTAAACTTTTTCCAGGGTAATCCAGATTTCCTCCTTTAAGTGTAACCAAACGAAATGTTAAAGTATCATGATACTGTTGCAATGAGGTTACTTGGTCCCGGGTGGCCAGTGGTACCAGACACACAGACCTGCAACCCCAGACCCCTTAGCCACACTGCTGTTCAAGCCCCCAGAAATGATTCAGATGCTTATATTAAGTTCATGCTGTTTGGCCTATGGCTTAGGCATATTGCTAGCTAGCTCTTACATCTTAACCCATTTCCATTAATCCGTCTGTCACGTGGCCCGTGGCTCACCTGTGCTCCTTACATGTTTCTTCTTGGGCTGCTGGCTGGGTCTGTCTCTGACTCCACCCTTCCTCTTCCACCTATTCTGATTCCTCTGCCTACTTTTTCTATGGTGCCTGTCATGGGCCAAAACAGCTCCTTTATTTAATGATTGATATTCACAACATACAGAATGACATTCCTACATCATGATATGTCATCTTAAAAGTAAGATAATCATGTTTAATCATAATATTCCACCTTGGGACCAACTTTCACTAAATGGAGGTTCAAGTAAGTTGACAGGAGTTCATAATATATCCTTTAGTTGTTTATGTTGCAATGGAGTCATATTAAGGCATAGGGTATTTTCTCTATTCTCTGTTTCAGTAGCTGTGGATAGTGTTTTGCCTTCACCAGAACTATATCAGTGGTGTGCCATCTTGAAAGTAGGCGACTATAAAATTATAGTAAGTCAACTGTGAAATTAATTGTTAAAAATTCATCTTTTTTTACATGACAACAAAAGGATATAAAAGTAATAATTATGCCTAGTATGTTTGCATTTGGATGGTTTTATGTGATTATATAAAAACCACAAAGGTGTGTTCTACTCTTCCTAGAGGCTTCACACACATTTTTCTCTACCTTCCTCCCTCCCTCCCTCCCTTCCTTCCTTCCTTTCTTTCTCTGTTCCTTTCCGTCCTTTCTTCTCTCTCTCTCTTTCTAGCTCTTTCTCTTTTCACTTTTCCCCTAGTATTGAAAATATAATATTTTATTATTCATATATTCTGATTACAGTTCCTCTTCTTCTACTCCTCTTATTTCTTCCCCACCTCCTCTTGGCAAATAAACTACCTTTCTGTTTCTCATTTGAAAAAAAAAAAAAACAGGCTTGCAAATGACAACAACCAAAGAGACAAAAAAAAAAATCGAAGATAAAAATTGTCATTTTAGCAGTAGACAAGTCAACCCAACAGGAGAAGAGAAGTTCCAAGCAGGTACAGGAATCGGGAACCCACTTGTTCTCACAGTCAGGAGTCCCATGAAAATACCATGTTAAAAGTTTAGCATGTACACAGAGGCAGTGGTGCAAGCCCATGTAGGCCTGTGCTTGCTGCTTCAGTCTCCTTGAGCCTTAATTTATTCAGAGGGCCTTGCTCTCCTGGTGTCCTCCATCCTCTCTGGCTCTTACAATCTGTAGGATTCTCTTAAGTTCTAAGAGGAACAATGTAGTACAAGGTTTCTGGGCCGGACTTTTGGGCCTGGCCTCAAGGTTTAGGCCCGTAGGCCCACAGACCCACAGAGACACACAGATGCTAACAATACTTTTTGGCTGAGCAGCCTAAGGCCCAGGCATATAGCTTGCTAACTCTTTACCCTTAAAATAACCCATAACTCTTATCCTGTTCTGCCATGCGGCTCAGTACCTTTTCTCAAAGCAGCACAGTTGTCCTTTGCTTCTTCCAGCTTCTCTCGGGCATTCTATTCTGTTCTTCCAGCTCCCAGAGTTCTCCTAGTCTGGTAGCCCCACCCACACTTCCTGTCTGCCTTTGGCCAATCAGCGCTTTTTGTTAAATTCATAGGCGGGGGGCTATTATTTACAATGGAACAATATAATCTCCCAGAGAAGAATTTGATGGAGACCTCCTATTTTAGACTCTTTCTGCATGTAATTCCTGGCTGTTGAAATCTGCATCTATTTCATTTACTGCTGGGAGAAGCCTCTCTGATGATGACTGGATATATGATTATGGCAGCATACCCTTCTTTTTATTGCTACTTGTTTTTATTAGTAGTGTTTGGCTTGACCTAGGGTCTCTGGGATATCTTGTCCCTTATTCTTTATGAATTTAGCAGTGTTGGGTATGGATTGCTTCTCATGGAGTGGGCTTTATGTCAAATCAGACATTGATTGGCTACGTCCACATGTTCTATGCTACTTTTTCCTTAACATATTTTTAGGCAGTACAGATTGTAGGTAAAAATTTTGTGTGGTTTGTTCATGTTTCTCTTTTGGTAGCCTACAAACCAGAGACACTTGAATGTAGAGATGAAGGCTCCATGCAGGCACTTGCTAGACTTCTTCATGTTCAGTGAGATGTAAGGACATTATCCTTGTTAATGGGCTCCCCTACAGCCAGTTTACAGAGAGTAGCCATTTTTCTTAGCAACAGCCTGGATTGTTTGAGGATTTCCATAGGATCTTCTGGCCAACCATTGATTGAATGCAACCCATTCCCAACAGTGGAAGCCTCACCTGGCACCAAGAAATGGCCAGTTGAGACTCCATATCAGCCCATTACTAGGAATCCTTATCAGGGTAATCTTCATAGATTCTAGAGAGTTTCCTCTGCACTAAATTTCCATAACACTTCCCTCAAACTCCCAATTCTGGTCATCTCTCCCAACACTTTCTCTGCACACCTCATCTTCTCCCTTACCTAATGTCTGCACTCCCACCCCAACCTCCTCTCAATCTTCCCATAAAATCTATTCTATTTCCTCCTACTAGGGAGATCCATGTGTCCCTCCCACAGGCTGTTTCTTTTTAGCTAAATTTTGGGAGGCCTCGTTGGTCAGAGGTTGCAGCCTACCATGGTCTGGCAGCTTTCTTCAAGCTCAGAACCATGGAGGACACCCTCCCTGGGGAGTCTTCCTGCTCTCTACCTGCCTTTATGGAGAAAATCTCTAGGCCTGGAGGCCTTACCTTATCTGAAAGCTGTCCCTAAGCTTGAATGCAACTGATTTATCTCTAATGTGATCCTTGGTGTGGTTCCCTACTGTCGTTCTGTCCTGCTGCACAAACCATAATTAGACATTGTGTTAGGAGCTTTATAAGAGGACCATGCTTTAAAATATGATAGCTAATAATTGAACTAGAAGCTTTATGATAGAAGCATGCTCTTTAATGGAACTTAGGTGATTCCCCAGCTACCATCCCCAAATTCTATGTATTCCTTGTACTGTGGAATAATATTTCCTATTCAGATTAATTGAGCTGCTGAATCTGCTTCCTGGAAAGCTATCTCCATTGACCCATAAGCTGTCCCACACTGCTCACTCAGTTCTGCTCCTTCTCCCCTCTCAGACTGGCAGCTGATAATTCCCAAGGAAGAAGGAAAAGCACACCTTACCTCTCTAGGTCTATGGATTGTAACTTGGTCAGCATTTACTTAATAGCTAATACCCACATGTAAGTTGATATATATCATACGTGTCTTTCTGGCTCTTGCTTACCTTATTCAAGATGAATTTTGTTGTAGTTCCATTTATTTAACTGCAAATTTCACAATGTCATTTTTAACAGCTGAGTAAAGTGAAAATGTAACACTTTTCTACATTTTTAAAGTTTCCATTATTCATAATGAATTTTTTCATTTATTTTATAGCCCAACTGCAGTTTCCAAATTTTTTTTCTAGTCTTCTGTTGAGGGACAACTGAATTGTTTCAGTTTTCTGTCTTTTATGAATTTAGCCAGAACGAACATGGGTAAACACGTGTCTGTGTGGTAGGAGGGAAGTCCTTGGGTTATATGCCCAGAAGATGTATATGTGGATATGAAGTAGATAGATTCTCAAGTTTCTGATGAACTGACATATTGGATAATGGCTCTGTAAGTTGGCACTCTCATCAACAAGTTCAGGAATGTCACTGTCACTGCACATGCTCACAGCATGAGCTGTCACATCTTAAAGTGTTTCTCACAATATGAGAGTCTTCTCTTGAGAATTCTCCAACCGCATGTTGGTTCGTTGTTGGTTTTTGGTTTATTCATTTTACTTTTCAAGTATATCCCATTTTAAATTTGGATTATGTGGTTTATCAATATCTCATTTGTAGAGTTTTTTATGTATTTTAGATGAATAGTCTTTTATCACATGTGGAGTTGGAAAAAAAAAAAAAAACCTTTTCCATTCTAAAGGCTGTCTTTTTGTCCAGTTAACAGTGTTTTTTTGTCTTACAGAATGTTCTGTTTAGAAAGTCATATCCTGTGCCAATGAATACAGCATTCGTTCCCACCTTTTCTTCTGTCAGGTTAAGTGTAACTGGATTTATATTGAAGTCTTTGATCAACTTGGACTTGAGTTTTGTGATTGTTAAAGTTATGAATATATTTGCAAATTTTTTTACAAGCAGACATCCATTTCGATCATCACCATTTGCTGAAGATTCTCTGTTGATTTCTGGCTTCTTTAGGGGGAAAAAAATCAAGTTTCCTTAGGCATGTGGATTTATGTATTAAATTCTATTTCATTGATCAACGTGTCTGTTTTTATACAAATAGCATGTAGTTTTTATACTATGTGGCTCTGTAGTACAACTTGAAATCAGGAAAGATGAGACATCCAGCCATTCTTTTGTTTAGGAGAGAGTGGACAACCTTGTCTTCTTCCTGATTTTCATGGAGTTTCTTTGCGTTTATCTCCATTTAATTTGGTATTGGCTATAGGCTTACTGTAATTTGCCTGTATTGTGTTTATGTATGTCCCTTAAGGGGGCTTTTATCCTGAGAAGTGCTGCATTTTGTCAAAGGCCTTTTCTGCATCTAATGAGATGATAATGAAACTATTTTCTTTTCTTTGTTTATGTGGTCAATTACATTTACCGAGTTTCATATATTGAACAGTCTCTGAGTTGAATAGTGAATGATCTTTTAAATCTGATCTTGGATTCAGTTAGCAAGTATTTTATTGAGTACTTTTTACATTTATGTTCATAAGGCAAATTTGTCTGTAATTCCTTCTCTTTGTTGAGTCTTTATGAGGCTAGGGTATGAAGGTAACTGTGTCCTCATAAAATACTTTGGACAGTATACCTTCTGTTTCTATTTTGTGAATAATTTTTGAAGTATTGGTGTTAACACTTTCTTAAAAGTCTGATAAAGTTATACCAAATTTATCTGGCTCTATGCCTTTTGAAAGGAGTGGAGGTGGAATCTTTTTTTTTTCTTCTTCTTCTTTTTTTAAATGAAAAATGTCTTTTTTGCCCATGTATTCTCCTGTTCCCCCTTTTTTCCCTCTTCCCAAATTCCAGCTGTTTCCGTTTTGCTAGGGTATTAAGCCTATTTAAAATTTTCATCTGATCTTGTTTTAATTTTGATAAGTGATACCTATCAAGAAAATCATTCATTTCTTTTACATATTCCAGTTTTGTGGGCTACAGGTTTTCAAACTCTATCCTTATAATTCTTGGATTTCCTTGTGGTCTGTTGTTATGTCCCCCTTTTTATTTTTTATCTCTTTCTACTCTTTAGATAGTTTGGATAAAAAAAAATTCTTTCTTGTTGATTTTTCCAATGAACCAACTCTTTGTTATGTTGATTTTTTGTATTGTTCTGTTTTTTTATTTTTACTGATTTTAGTCCTAGGTTTATTCTTTGCCTTCTACTTTTTTTGGGTGGGGGGGTGATTACTTCTCTTGGTTCTAGAGCTCTTGCATGTACTGTTAAGTTGTTAGGATGATATTTCTTCTTTGTATCATTATTTATATTTTTGAATGTAGGCACATAATACTAGGAGCTTTCTTCTTAGCACAGTTTTCATTGTTTTCCATAACTGTGGGTATGATGTGTATTCATTTTCAGTATATTCTAGAAGTCATTAATTTCTGGTTTGTCTCAGTCATTAAGTAGGAATTTTGTTCAATTTCCATGAGTTTGTAGCTTTCTGTTGTTTCTGTTGTTTTTCAGATCTAGCTTTAATCCATGGTGGTCTGATAAGACACCAAGAGTAATTTAAATTCTTAATATACTTTGAGACTTGCTTTATAAATTTTGGACAATGTTACATGAGATGTAAGAAAAGAGTATATTCTTTTGCATTCCGGTGAAATGTTCTATCGATGTCTCTTAGGCCCATTTGGTTTATAACATCTGTAAACTAGTATTTTTGGTTATATTGATCTGGATTACTTTTCCATTGCTGAATGTGGGATTTTGATATCTCACACTATCAATTTCTTTGGGGCCATTATGTGTCTAAAAACCACAGTAGTGTTTCTTTTAGATTCTTGGTTGCCCTTGTGTTTAGGGCATAAATGTTAATAATTGAAATGTGATCTTGGTGGATATTTTCTTTAAGGAGCATCTAGTGTCCTTCTCTTTCTTTTGATTAGCTATGGCTTGAAGTCTATTTCTGATAGATATTAAAATGAATTGTTATTAAATGTATTATATTCTTATTTATAGTAATTGAAATTTTTGCTGGGTATAGTAGTCTGGGCTGATATCTCTGATCTCTTATAGTTTTCAGCCATCTGTAAAGGCCCTCTGGCTTTTAGACTCTCCATTCCATAGTCAGGAATAGTTAGAATAGGTCTCCCTTCATATTTTTCTTGACCGTTTTTGCATTTAATATTATTTCTCTGTTCTGTATGTTTAATGTTTTGATAATTATGTGGACAAAAGTCTTTTCTAGTCAAATCTATTTGGTGTTATGTGTGTTTCTTGCATATCTATAGGCATCTTCTTTAGGGTAGAAAAATTTTCTTCAAAAAATGTATTTGAAAATAATTTCTGGGACTTTGAACTGTTATTCTTCCCCTCCTTCTGTTCCTATTATTCTTCAGTTTTGCTCTTTTAATAGTGTCCTAGATCCCTGGATAATTTGTGTGTGGAATTTTGAGATTTAACATCTTCTTTTATCAAAGTATCATTTTTTATTGTATCTTCAGCACCTGAAATTCTTTCTTTTATCCCTTTTATTTTGTTAGTGAAGGTTTTCTGTGTAGTCCCAGTTAGAATTCATTTTTTTTTTAAAGTTTAGTTATTTAATTTCTTTGTTTCCATTTTCATGTCTTGAACTGTTTTGTTCATTTCTATCAGCTGTTTTTTCCCCCTGGATTTCTTTATTTCTCCCAGGTTTTCGATTGTATTTTCCTGAACTTCTTTAAGAAATTTATTAATTTTTTTTCCTATTTTTAATCAATTTCTTCTTTAAGGACCTTGTTCATCTTCTATAATTGGTTTTAAGATGTTTTTCTTGTGCTTAAGCTGTGTAGGTATATTCAGGGCCTGCTGTTGAGAATAACTGGGCTTTGGTGCAGATATTTCCCTGGGTGTTATTGGGTGTGTTTTTGAGCTGACATCTAGGCATCTGGGTTTGGGATAATTATAGGTTTAGGTGCCAAATTCTGGATTTTTTTTTTACAGGGAGGGTGTTTGGTTTTGTGTTTTGTTTGTTTGTTTGTTTTTTCTTGATTTCTTTTCTTTCCCCGGATACTGTTATGGCTTTTTCATGACCTATTCAGTTGGTGTGTCACAGTCAATGCCTGCTAATGTTGGAAGCTGGGAGAGTATAGTTAGTTTGGGAAAGGAAATTTGGAGGAGAAGGTCTTTGTGCTCCATTTACAATGTGGTCAGAAAGGAAAGGTATTTTCTGCTACCTTTGCTTGGAATATAACGGGGCATTTGGATCCCAGGAGAGCTCTGGGTCCACCTTCAGTCTGCTTATTGTCCTGAGGGGAATAACCCTTAGGTTAGCAGAGGATGCCGATTGGGGACTGGGAAAAAGGAACAAGTCAGAGAAGAAAGGTTAGAAAGGAAAGATATGTGGGATCCACAGAAAATAAGAGCAAACGGTCAGGCCGCTAAGGATGTTCTGCTCCAGAACTGGGAATGACACTAGAGGATTGGAACTGGAGAGACAGAGAGCGAATTGAAGGTCTTCGGGCATTCTACCTTGTTTTCAGGAAGGCAAGGCATAACCTGTGAGATAACAGGGAGTGACAGCTAGACTTGAGGACTGGGGAAAAGTAAGGAACAGGAGGTGTGGGATTAAAAGGGAAGATCTAGGGGGTCCACAGAAGATGGGAATGGAGATGAGAGGGCAGCTGGGGAAGTTTATATGACTATTCTACCTGGTTTTCTCATAGCCTTTGGATTAGCAGAGGCAGGCTGGATTTGAGCTTTGGAAAAAAGAGATCAATGTGGCAGGAAGTTAAAAGAGGAAGATCCATAGAATCTGGCAGTGATGAGAGCAGAGAAGATTGTCGTGGATTTGTTGCTGTAAAGATGGGATAAGATAGGAGGTTTGGCTCTGGGGGAATAGTTAAGAACTGCAGGTAACTTGCTTTGTTTCTCCAAAATCTGGAGTTTAACCCACACTTTATAAGCAGAATTAATTGTTCCATTCTCAGTGTTTCTGTAGATTTACTTAAATATGGATTTTAAATATCATAGGGCATTGGGAAGATCAGATCTGGAGTCTTCTCAGTAAGCAAGAAATTTTCTAGTAGTCTTTTTCTTTTATTTTCCTATGCTTCCCACGCTCTTCACCAGTGTCACTCAGTAGCGCCAATGACGTATTCAATATTTAAAAACACAGGGGCTTTGATTTTTTCCCCTCTGGACATGGTAGAGTTGAATATTCTGTAATAGGAGAAAGAAAGAAGGCATGAATATTGCCTGGCTAGCTTAGTCAGTAGAGCATGACTCTTAATCTCAGGGTCATAGGGTCACAATCAACATTGGAAGCCAGATATTGCACAAATTATATTCAGTATTATAATAAAACCCAGAGCCAGAATTTGGGAAAAGCTGAGATATCAGAGAGACAGAGAACAAACCACAGCCAATTCTACCGAACCAATTCTTCAGGTCAAACAGGGTAGATCTTGTCTCCATGAGTCCTCAGACTGACTATTACACAGGCAAAAAAGAAAGAACTCTGCATTCATTCTCTTGCCTTATATTCTTACCCCCATTCCATCCCCAGCTACTGTACTTCCTTGTTCAACATTCCTAGAGTTAGGATTAAAGGTGAATGGCATCACTACCTGGCTCTGTTTGGCTCTGAACTCAGAAAGATCCAGAGTATCTCTTCCTCCCAAGTGCTGGAATTAAAGGCAAGAGTCATATTCCCTGAACTTCATGTTTTGGCTCTGTGGGTAGTTCTGTCCTCTGATATTTCAGGCTATTTTATTGAATTTACAATATATCATGACACATGAATACATGACACAGAACAAAGAATAATAGCCACCTGACCTTACTTTTCAGAAGCCTTGTTAAAAATAGAACACTTTCACTGAGTCAACATAGCAACTACTGTGTTAACACAAACTTTTGATTACTGTACCATTGCACTGTATTCATATGGAACAAAGGAAGAGCAACTTAACAAAGGACCAGCTTAGAGACAGGTCCTAGCTGAATATTCTCAGTGTTTGGCAGTGTAAGGACTCCACTATAAAATATGAAACATGTTTTGAAAACTAGAGAGTAGATTTTTTTTCTAGAAATCAGAAAAAAATTAGCCTCTGAAAAGAAGAGAAAACAAATATGAAGCAAAATTTAAAAGAAATGTGTCTGGAAATTTATTGTATCATTTTAGATAAATAACTAGAGCTAAAAAGTAGAAAGTCTTAGACATAAAAATTAAGTTGGCAATAAACTGATCCATGATGGGATGTATAAAAAATTATTCTTGTGATTGGATATTAATCCACTCATATTTTTCTTTAATATATTTGAAGCAAGAGATCATTCTGCCGGTCCTTGTTTTTTCTAATGCATAGAGGTGAATAGAAAAAATAAGTAATCAATCGAAATGAAATGCAAAATAATATGTAATATAAAAAGTATGAGAGAACATAGCAAATCTAACAAAAAATAATTTTACAAGATCAGAGTAGTCCTCCAAATGTAACATCATCTAAGATGAGTAGAAGTTAGCTACAGAAAAATGAAACAAGTGGGAAAATATATCTTTTTGACTGAAAGATCACAACTTATCCCTGCAGAGAACTAGGACTGAGCATAATGCTCTCAAAGAACAGCAAAATAATAATAATAATAATAATAATAATAATAATAATAATAATATAGCTGGAAGAGTGTAGTAGCAATGTGTGTTCATCTCAAAGGCAATTGCTTGGTAGTGAAAGACATACATGGAGAGTGAATCACTCCAAACCTTACAGGACAGAAGAATCAGGGTGGAGGAGATTAGGAGTATTAGAGGCTGTACTATGGGTTGCTCTAAACCATATATAAACTTTCGTTGCTTTAATCTATGCCTTTGTGATAAGGGGGAAATTTTTCAAAGTCTAGGACATTTTGGAAGTAGAAACAACATGTAATTACAGCTTGAAAGTTCAATTAAGGGAAGGGAGAAGCATAAAGATAACAGTTCCTAATGCAAGGTGATGATGGGTATGTGCACCATCTCATTTTTTGCAGTAATGACCACACACACACACACACACACACACACACACACACGTTTAGTATTTTAGCCTCTGATGTTAGATACATGCATTTCGAAATTACCTCAATTATTCTTCATTGCTTATTTAGTGATAAAGGTTAACTTTTTTTGTATTGAGAATAGCTCTAGGTCCATTTTTGTTTAATGATTGACTGATCATGTGTGTGTGTGTACATTAATGAGTTATCCTTGTAAAATTAATACAAAACATAATTAACTTAGGGGCTGTGAAATTCTTATGAGGCAAAAGGAAGACAGGTGTCAGGACAATAGTGAGAAGTGGTTTCAGAATTTTTTAGAATATTTTGGAGACTCGAGTCTCTAACAGTGACACAAAGAAACAATCTTATTTCTCTATTACGGCAAAGGAAATCTAATGAGGAGCCTCTACAATGCTATTTGTAAGGAGATAGAACTGAATATTTAAACACCACATGAAAGAGAGGAGAAATGTCCATGAGGAAACATAGCAATGGGAAATCAACAGCAATACAAATGACTGGCTGTGTGATTGACAGCCTGAGTATAATGAACTCAGCTGCCTGTGAAGCTTTGCAAGTTACTACAATTGTAGAAATAGCCCCTCTGATATTATCTGCCATGATTAGAATCCAAGCAAAGACATTAGGTTATTTGCCATTGTGAAAACAAAGGGTGACTTTGAAATAAAGTATCAGCTGCTTCTTGCAGAATTGGTAATAGAGCTCACTTTCTCCTATAACAGGAGAAATATTCATCATTTTAATTTGTCTAAGAGGAGGAATAAGGTTCTAATTGCTTTTACAATAGCTGGAGCTGCTCACTTCAAACTATTATTAGTCATTGTCCAATGACAACAATTTGAAACATTTTCAACATTTTTTGCAGTTACAGAGAAGCATAGAGTGTTCATTGTTAGCACAAGTACCATCTGATTTGATATAGTGTACCAGTAAAATCAGAATGCTATGGTAAATCCACATCTACACAGGTGAATATTATAAAGTTTTTACTTTTACCAATGACTTTGTCCCCTAAATAGAAAATGTTAAATAGCAATATTTCAAATTCATTACATTAACTGAATTTATTTTCAAAGATAAAAATGGTTAGATAAAATATTACACATGTAGTGCAAATGTATTATTATGTTTACAGATAAAATTTGTTATTTTTATATTTCATAAGATTTTCTTGTCATAAAATATATTTTTGTAATGAAAATTTTAAGAAAAATTCTGATAGCAAATGAGAAATAAATTTACTCCCATACAAGTGAAAACAACTTGAAAATTTTGCAGACATTCCCCTACTCAATTAACAAAGAGAGAACAAAAGAAAATTTTAACTTATGAACCTTGAACATTGTTTTCCCAGAAAAACTGTTTCATACAATATAGCTGCATGATATTTATCATAAAATTAATGAAATAATAATTTTTAAGATTCTAGGAAATTGGTACTAAGGATTAATGGAGGCTTTAAAAATAATATATTTTTTTTACATTTTTAGTGTAAACCATAAGAAGATAAGTTGTAGTAGCACATAATACAAATAAAGTATGGGGCTAAATCTGACAGGAATGTAGACTGGTTATGTAATTATCATATTTTCATTGGTCTACCTTCACTGGAGATTTCCTGGTCCTCCGATATTGTTTTTCTGTTTCATTCCATGATGTACATAATCTTACATGTAAAAGTTGCATGAATATTCCTTTACACTGTATAGATATATGTCACTGTGATTGGTTTAATGAAAAGCTGACTGGACAATAGCTGGAGCAGGAAAAAGGTAGGAGAAAGTCAGAAAATTCTGGGAAGTAGAAGGGTGGAGTAAAGGAGTAACAAGATGACACAGAGAGAAGCAAGGTAGGCATGTAGTACTCAGAAAAGGTATCAAGCCACATGGCAAAGCATAAATAAGAAATACGTACTATTTTAAGTTGTAAGAGCTAGCTAGTAGCAAGCCTGAGCTATTGACAGTCATTTATAGATAATATCAAGCTTTTGTGTGGTTCCTTGGCAGTGGCTTGTAAGACAGAAACTTCCACCTACAGAGTTATGTTGTAAATATATTAACTGGAGCTGGGTATCAGTTATTTTCTGTATTTTGACTGTGTGGATTTCTGCAATGTTTTCTATCTGTTGCAAAAAGCAAGCTTCATTAATGAGAATGAGATCCACATTTATCGGATGTAGAACATAAATGTTTAGAATGAAATTAGAAATCACACTGGTTTAAAAAAGTGGCAATAAAACAATCTCCGTTAAGTTTTATAACCTCCCCAGCTATATGAAATGGACTAGTTTTTATCATATCAGGAATGGTTCCCATTCTTCAAGCAAGCCTTGAATCTCATTATACAGCTGTGCCACTATTTAACTTTAAGGAATATTTTGTCATAATATTGGGCATTGTGGTTTATCAGAATCACAGATAGGTAGGTATTTTGTATGTCTTCTTCTCTTAGCTTGCAAAATATCTTCTAGTACTTTTGAAATCTAGTCTTCCGAGAGGAGGCTTTCTGGTCAGCTCTAGCTCAAATCCAGTTAGTACTGGATTTAAAGTATTTGATGACTTAGAAATTTGGGCATTCCTTCAACATGTGGGAGTAAAAATAATTACAATAACAACGGACTATATTGTATTTGAAATCCCAGTAGTCACCCTGTTCAATAACTTGGACAATGATTTGTCATGCTTAGGTCTGGAATTTTTTTTTTTTTGATAGTCTAGAATTTGTGGGGAAGTATTCTCATATCAAATTCAGAAATTTCAGTAAAGCATATAAACACATATTTATATATAATTATATATAATTTTGATAGGTATGAAATAATGACTTTATATATCTTTTTTAGACATCATTATTGTTGAGCTGAGCATGGTGATACATGCATGTAATAACAGTGCTTCAGAAGTTAATGAAGAAAGATAGCTTGAGGTGTAGTTTGAGGCCAGCCTAAATAACATAATATACTTTATCTTAAATAAAATAAAGTAAACTAACACTGTTAGCCTGAGGAGCTCAGAGAGCTTTGCAGATGCAGGCCATGAAGAACATTCACAGCATTCCGAGTGCCCCCTTCAGTTTATGAACCAATTTTCAATTCACTCAAAGAACCTTTCCATTAAGCCCTGAAAGTTACTGAACAGACATATCATTTCTTTTCAAATGTGGTTTGTTTAAAAAGTGATTTTAGCATTTAATTTCTAATTCAGATATCCTAGACAGTTTCTTTATCTAAGCAAACAATAGAAATACAAGTCCTTTGAATAGAATTATGAAATGAAATTGAAAATTGCCCAACTAATTTTATGATTAGAGGTCCCTGGAAGAATTATATATAGGAACTTGGTTTTTTATAATGTTAATGTTTTTAAACTTATTAGGAAGGAGAACTGCAGTGAAATTACTTCCAATTAATGTGGTGATTCTTCTGTCACAGACTTTGTTATTGCAGGGAAGGAACCCAACTGGTCAAATCTAAGAAACAAGAATTGAAATTTGCTCAGTATACTAAACTCATTTCTATTTTAATGTGCTGAATAATACATAATTAAAAATTAAATATCCTTATGTAATTATTAACTAATGAGTACAATTTATACTGTTAAAATATAATAACAACTCTGTCATTAAATGATGCTTCATACATATACTTGGAAATCTGTGGTAGCTCAAAATAACAAATAATCTGAGATAATATCAAGGTCCATAATGAATTTGTACAGTTTTAAAATGCATATGGTGAGGAACATTGAAAATAGTTCAATATGAAAATACTACATTGTAATACATATTCACAGTAAAAACATAGAGAAAATGCCTATGAAAGATAAGCTTCTCTGCTTATTCAATTATAATCAAAAAGGGACAGAGATAAAGTGAGGCTTTTAGTTATACTATTTTTTAAAATGGATGTGAAACAAACATAACAATTTTTAACTTCATTATAAAACATACCTTCTCTAATTTTGAATAGGTTTTAAATTTAAATAAAACCTTCAGAACATCCACAAACTCACCTCATGCAATTTGCTAGTATTTAGATTGTTATATAAATACTAAAATACATATTTTGTTAAAGTTTAGAATTACAAATTTGTTTTTTTCTTTGAAAATTGTATAATACACATCTCATATTGTATATTGTATATATCTATTACCTTTAATATCTCACTATTCTATAGGTATTAGACACCTAGCTAGTTTGTTAGGTTTTTAACCTAAGTTACATATTACTTTAATGCTTCAGATTTTCCAGTGTTCGATATAAAATTGCATCAAGTTAGATTCCAAATAACCAATTTAAAATAGTGAATAATGGTATAGGTGAAAAGTCCCTCATTAATTTCTTCATTTCTTCATGAAAATTTAAGCCATTCTTTATGTTTGAGTTGAGAAAAATGCCTGGGGCTCGTTTAATTCACTTGTTGAAAATGGCCTTGGAAGATGACGTCGACGTTCATTATAAACAGAACCCAGGGCTCTGGAGACATCACACACCATAGGAGAGACCTTAAGGTAAAATATGAAGTCGTGAGGCAGAATGTATAGAAATTAGGGTTATGGTGTCTGTAAACAGAAAAGGGCAAAGGAAGGTGGGAGAGTTTAGGATTGCCTAAAACCATCTAGCCTAATCTGATATCTGCATGGAGCTTTGAGAAGACAGGTAGTGGTTTAGGGCTTGAGACTTCTACAGAGGAAGTAGTTGAAGATGTCAACTCTATTGATTGATTTAAATTTGAAATATAAACTTTCTTGGGAAGTGCTGTATCTAAGAATGGAGTTAGCCTGGTGTTACAAATACCTTGTATCTCAAAGTATAACTCAGAGAATAAAAATATAATGGTGACACTAATAAGTATTAGATATGAAAATAATTTGTTTATTTAGTTATTGGAAAATATTTACTGAACATATATAAAACAGACTGATGAAAACCAGAAAGAAAAAACAATAATAACACCATTGTCTTATTGCCTAATCAGAATAAAGCAAGCAAGCAAACAAACAAACAAAAAACATGTACCCTCATTGCCTTGTTGCCTATCTCTTGAATTCTTCATGTCTTCAATTTTCTAACCTAGTTCAAGTGCTTTGATTTTCTCACACTCCACCTTCTACTGGCATCTCTGCTAATCCTAGAAGGAGTTCCAATCTCTTATTTGTAAAATATATAAGTGTTCTCCTGACACACTTCATAGGAATTGTTTAGCTCTTAATGTGTTTTTACAATGAGTTTTTTTTGTTGACCTCAATTTCATAAAATGGTTTCTTAATTCACTTCTATTTTGTTCTTCTTCCTGTGGCCTAATGACTTTGATATTATGGAACAACAAAGCTGAATGCTTTTCCAAGACTTTCAGTCCTTTCCTTCTGTCACAGATGAAGAAAAGCGATTATTCTATTAAACCAGCTTTAGAATCAAAACTAATTCCTACTTAAATTGACTTTAAATCCATGAGAAAAAAAATATGACTACCACTGACACTGCTTCCTAATCTAAAATGACTGCTAAAATTATATACTGTGAACCCCCGTGTAGATCTCACGTTCATTAAAAAATTCACAAAATAACCTCCAATGGTTCACTAGATATTATGCTCATGAAAACTTGATGCTAGAAATATGTATTTCTATGTCTGTTTGTCATCTAGTAATGTTAGTTTGAAGTTTTCTGAGTGTGTATGCCTAACAGGTATACACTATTTAGTATGCTTGTGGGTATGTTTTAATTTTATTTTAGTCGTAATGAAATTCTTGACATTAGGTCACAGGTTGTACCCAGTTCTTCCGACATCCTCATGCCTGTGTTGTATTAGGTGTATGGCCCTGACTTTCTGGCCTAGCCTCGTGGTCCAGACCCACAGACCCTCAGTCCTGTAGTCCCACAAAGACATACAGAAGCTTACATAATTTTATCCTGATCAGCCTAGGGCCCAAGCATATAACGTGTTAAGTCTTTACTCTTAAACTAACCTATGATTCTTATCTTGTTAAGCCATGCAGTTTGGTACCATTTCTCAGTGCAGCATCATCTGTGTCTTCTGGCTTGTCTGGCCACTCTGTGGCATCTCTGCTCTGTTCTTCCTGTTCCCAGAGGTTTCTTAGTCTGGTAGCCCCGCCCACACTTCCTGTCTGCCTTAGGCCAATCAGTGATTTCATTAAACCAGTAGGCGGGACAATTATTTACAATGTAACATAATCCCACTACATGCATACTTTTGCTGTTCTTTGTAACCTGCTTTGTTTTTCCACTGTACTGTTTTCTCCGTTCATACTCTTCCACCTCAGTACTCTTGTTTTCCCCTTCCATATTGCCCTAACTCTAGCTTATTCTCATCTCAAGTTTTTAAAAAAGCTCCTTCTCCTGTTTCATGGTCCACTTTTTAGTTACATAATGACAATCTTCATGTATTCCTACATATTTTTACAAATAAAACAATTAAAAACTAGAATTTGCTTGTGACAGAGAACATATGTCTTTCTTGCTCTTGCTCTACAACTAACATAATGTGACCTTTGGTTTGTGAAAGAGTTTTACTATACAGGCAAGCCTGGCTTCAAAATATTTTGTAGCTCAGCTGACCTAAATTTGAGAAATTCTAGCTGTCAAATGCTAGGACAGACATAGACTGCCATATTCAGCCATTTTAAGGTGCTAATCTGAAAAATAAATACTATTTTCTTTTTTATGAAAGACAGGATTCACCTAATCCTGCATTATTTACCATTGTATAGTACTATAGTACATGCCAAGAGTTTCATGTATATAATCATACTTAGTGTCTATCATCTCCATTTTGGAGACCCAGAAGATAGGAAGTTTATGGAACACCAGTTCAGACTGTTCAAAGTCTCAAGCCCTCACACTTATCATGATACCAGCCACATTTAACATATATAATAATACTTAAAACCAGCCTCTGAAATGTTACTGTATGAAATATAGCTTGATTCTTTTCAGAGATTACAGATATATTTAATATCTATTGAATTTCTTTTTATAAGTAAAAATATTATTATAGCCCTCAGAAGACTAGAACTATTTATATTGGGGGAGAGGTAAAGAATAAAGTAAAAATATACTTTTATTTATTAATAAATTCCAAATGAAATGTATTGTAGTATTTTGTGTTAATATTTTGTTCAAATTTAATATATTGTTTTGAAAATAAAGTGATGAATGATAAATTAAAGCAAGTAATGTTCAAATAAGCCTGAAAATAGATAGTTATGCTTCAGGAAAAAAAAATATGTGAACTCATAGGCATGGTTAGGCACGGCACCTATGCACTTTCATTAGTAAACACACTGGAGTAGTTAGTATGAAACTCTTAAAATTTGATGAAATTAATCTATAACTCATGATCTTGTCTATTATTTTTTTAATGCATCTGGAAAGCAGCCTCTACCTTGAATAGACCTTGTCTATGCTGAGTCTTAGAGGTCCTACACCACTCTGATTAACTCACCATTTATGGTTCCCTCAGTGTAGCACACAGTGAATCAAGATCATTCCTAATTACTGAAATAATTAGAAAGGAATAGGAATCCTCTCAGGGATTTTACTTGCAGGAAATGAGATAATAGATTATGAAAATATTTTGGAAAACAAAATTTTATTGGTGATTTGAGTAAGGAAGGTAGCTGCTCTGTTTTTACTGAGACTAATTGAACCCCTGAGAATGACGCTTCACATTTTGAGAAGATATGTGATTCTGCCACTTGAGTCTATCTATAGACACGATATTTCAGTGAATATCCCCTCAGTGACTTGGAAATAGGTATAAATCTCCAAATGTGTACTCTTTCCTCCTTCCCTGTTAGTCTAATGACACATAACCTAATACAAAATGATCGTAAGAATAATTTTTACATACTGTTTCACTTTACAAAATTTTATCTATGTCACTTAAAACAAGATTTTTAAAAATGTTCTGTTTTTAAAACACAAAATACCTGTTTGCAAATTGCATAATAATGTCATGCAATTTTAATTTGAATATAAGAAAATGTATTGTACTCCTGCATAACTCATATATGACTGGATTTCTTGCTTACTTACTGTCCAGACAGAGATTTTTCACAGGACTCTACACTGTTACTGTCATTTTTTTTTTTAATTTCTGAACTAACAAATTATATTTGACAGTGTTAAAGGACAAGTGGTTTTTTTTTTTTTTTCCTGAGAGTTCACAAAAGAATAAAGTAGAACCAGTGACAATATTAATTTGACATTGTGGGGAAAATAATAACAAGAGTATATTTATATTCAAATAAATTGTTCGATTTAATATGAAAAATATGTCAGAATTTTCAAGTTTATTTTTCACATACATAATTTATCTTAAAATAGCTGAATAATATCTATGACTCTGTAATTTGAAAGCCGTATAGAGTCTGAAAGTATGGTAGAGTGGTAGTGCCTAATGTGCAAAACCAGGTTTTGGTAATCTGCAATATAACTTGAAAATCTGAAACTCTGGGATCAGAAAATTACATGTTGGTATGATTATCAAAAATAACCAACTACGTAAAAAGAATATAAATTCAAATGTGATTGAAAGGCATCCCATGTAGTCTGAGTTAAGTGTTTTCTTCCCAGAAGAAACAGCCTTATTTAGGAAGATTTTGCTCAGAAGAGTATAATATAATGGTGAAGCTATTCTTTACATCACTGCGCAGTATGAGAGCTTTTAGCTAGATAAACTCATAGGACACTTAGTGTCTTGAGAGTAATCAAGCAGTTGAAGTTTTATTTCTTTAATTTTTATTTTAGGTTAAGTTTAATTTATTTGACCTATACAGCTCTTGAATAAAGAGAAGATACATGCACTAGACCTGACTCATCTTAAAATAATTTTTTTTATGTGGACTACTGAGGAAAGCTTAAGTAACACACCATCCCAGTAACTGGGAAACTTCATGTCTGGGAACTCATTCTAGCCTATATTAGAGAGTCTCATATTGCTTATGAGTATTCACTGAGTCTGAGGCAAATGTCTCCTTCCATTGTTAAGAATCTTAACTCAATTTAATGCCATTTTTTTTTCTTTTCAGCAATTTGTGGGGCCATTTAACATTTACTCAGATATCTAAAAATAAGAAAAGCTGAAAAGCTCTTCATTTGTGCTAGCTTATATTCTAATTTTGCCATCTACTTCACCTAAGTTATCCTAGACCTCCATGCAAAGCTGTTTTATGATGTATAGTAGCACACCTTTCTTTACTAATTTGACTTTAATATTTAGATTCAGTTTGAACATAATGGAAATTGTAAATATAGAGCAAAACTTTCTTTAATTCAGACTGAGTTTTAGAAAATCACTTAACCTCTTCCAATACTAGATATTCCATCTGTAAAAATAATTGATATGAATTTTACAAAATTACTGAAGGTATAAAATTGACTTACTGCATTATTAAAACTAAAGAATCAATGGAAAAATGTTTCAAAAATTATAAGTAGTCTTTCAACCATCTTTCTTGTCCCTAACAATTCTAAGGCAGCTTATAAGAGAAAACATTTATTCGGGGCTTGATTACAGTTTCAGAGACTGAGTCCAAGATTCATCATGGCAGACAGATGGCAGACAGGCATAGCACTGGAACAGCTCTGAAAACTTACATCTAATCCACAAGCAGTAGGGAGCTAAAGAGAGAGAGAAAGCTATAGAGACAGTAAGAAACAGAGTCAGGGATAGAGAGGATAAAGAGAATGGGCCTCATTTAGCATTTGAAGCTTGAAAGCCCAACTCCCATGACACATCCAACAAAGCTACATCCATTAATTCTTCCAAATACAGTTTCACTAACTATGGACTTATGGTTTAAATATAATATTTTATTGAGCAGTTTTTACTGAGACCACTACAGTAGCCTTAGTAACATCATTTATTTTGTTTGTTTATTTATTCTATGTGTCTTTAGCACCATGTATCTTGATTTTTTTTCATTCCCCCATCCCTTCATGTCCATCCTCTGCCCCTTCACTTACCCCCAATAAAACAAAATTTAAGAGAAAAACAAACGGAAAAAGGAGGCAAAACTAAAAGATCTTTTTATGGAAGCTGCAGTGTGACACACTGAGTCACACTACTGTCGATATATCATAGCAAAGAATCATTGATCTGCTTTGAGGCCTCTGCTTTCTACTGTACTATTGATGCTGGGCCTTTGCTAGGATTCTCAGATATCCTGGTGTTGTCCTTAAGGATATCCTGCAGTTTCAGTCTGTGGGTCAGGTCCCTTCCCACAGGTCACAGATGGGGTGGATGTTAGGGTGGGCCAGGTCATAATCTTGGGTCTGGTCTGGGCAGATCTGTGGTTGGTCCCCCGGATGTGAAATAAAGACAGCTCTCCCATGCTTACAGCTTTGGGTTTGGCTTACCCAGAATCTGTGCTCTTCATCCTTATGATCGATCACAGGGCCAGCTCTGCAACCTGACCCAGACATTGATGGGCAGGGAGGGTTTACTGTGTGGCTCATTACATCACACTACAGCTTTCAAGACATGATTCCCCGCCCTCCCCCTTTTTTCTTCTTTTTTTCTCTTCAATTTTATCAGGGAGGGGAGGCTGCAAGGGCAGAGGGCAAATGTGTAAAGACAAATAATGAACGGGATCAAGAAGGATGATGTGAAAAATACAAAGAATAAATACCAGGAAAGTTAAAAAATGTAAAACTGATATCTTTATTATTTCCTAGACGTAAATGAAGGATGCGGCACACTTACGTCTTTGAGATGTATTCTTAAAAGATAATTGATGTATTATGTACAGTAAGTAACATATGTTACTTACAGTAATAAATATTTAAGCATAAATATGAAAACAATCAGACAAGCTTTATTTTTCCTTTTGTCCATTTATGAGGACTTTTGTATACTGCTTGCCAATGTATTTGATCACATGCTAGAGAAAATAGATTGCTCTGGATGCACATAATAATTATACATACAAAATGTTTCCCATTCTTGTTTGTAAAACATTCTAAAATACACCTAATTATTTTAAGTAGATTATGTGGCTAAAATTATTTTTATTCATAAAATTCAAAAATTAAAAGAATATGTTCTGGCCTTTGATCTGTGTTTTTTCTTCTTCTATTTCTATTATTCTTAGGTCTATTCATGGTGTCCCAGATTTCTTCCATGTTTTGTGAGAGAAAATTTTTAGATTTAGCATTTTCTTTTACCAATGTATCCATTTCTTCTACTGTGTCTTCAATGTCTGAGATTCTTTCTACTATCTCTTGGATTCTGTCCTTCAGGCTTGCCTATGAGGTTCCTCCTTGAGTTCCTAAACTTCTCACTTTTCATTATTTCTTTAGTTTGTGTTTTCTTTTTTATTCTATTTCCATTTTCATGCCATGAGCAGTTTTATTCAATTCCATGCATGGATTCTTTGTGTTTTCCTTGATTTTTTAAAAAGGGATTTGTTTGCGTCTTCTTTAAGAACCACTGTCATATTCATAAGGACTGTTTAAGTTCTTTTCCTTGTGCTTGAGCTATTGTGGAATACTCAAGGCCTTCTGTGGTAGGTTTGCTGGGCTCTCGTGAAGCCACATTGTCCTATCTCTTATTGATTATGCTTTTATGCTGGCATCTAGGACTCTGGGATTGAGGTGACTAGAGATCTAGACGCTGGTGTCTGGTTTCGTTTATGTTGGGTGAGTATTTTTGTTCCTTAGTTTCTGTTTCTTCTCTGGGTTTTAGGGAAGAGATGGCGTTTGTGAAATTTTCTGTGGACCTGTTTGGGTGTTCATTTGGTGTGCTCCCTGGGAATAACTGCTGCTTTTGGAGGTGGGAATAGTGGGATGAGTTGGGGGAAGGAATTTTGTGGTCTGTTTAGAATGGGGTCCAGAGGCAAGGGAAACAGCAGTGGAGGAGGTATTGTTCTCCTGAGATGGTAATGAGACTGGGGGGTACCATGATTCTTTTGGTCAAGTCCCTTGTTTCTTTGTTGTGATGGTTTTTATTCACAGCAACAGAAATAATCTACTACTTGCTTTTCACCTTATATATTCAAGTCTTCAATACTTTCTTTTGCAAGTTTTTTCACATTTCAAATTGTAAAGCCTCCTAACAACTCATTTCCAGTTGTAAACTTGTTACTTAATTGTTAGATAGGATCTCTCTACAAAACCATAGATTTTGATGGTTTCATTTTCTATTTAAAAACTCATGTTCCACAAAATACTAGAACCAGTACAATTAAGAGGTCATATCGTTAGTTAAAAAATAATGAAATAAAAAATACTTATTTTCAGTTCTGTCAATGTGAAATAATAGACAAAGATTATTACCATGGATTTCCAGTGAAGGCAAGAGCAATAAACCAATTACAACCTTGATATTTGTGATATGTGACCTTATTTCATTACCACTATAGAAGTACTTCTTATTTCTTTCTTTCATGGAAATAGGTTAAGAGTAGGAGAGGCTACATGCTAATATCAGACAAATAGATAATTTTTTCATTTTATTTTTTAATTAAAAAACATCTTATTTTTATCTATGTATCTCCCAGCTGCCCCTCCTTTCCCTCCTCCCAGTCAGACTTCAGCCTTCTCCCTCCCTGTCCCCATCCCTCATCCCCTCCCTGCAAAGGGCAAGAATTCCTAAGGTGGTTAAGCTCAGTTTGTGGCATCCCAAAGTCAAAACTGGGTCAGGGGCTCCTCTGCAGGGAATGGGCTGCCAGGTGCCAGCCCATATACACAGGAATGCATTCTAATGACCTGACTTCCTTATCTAATTCTAATAGAATCCAATTAGCATTTAAATGGATTCTGAGATCTCTACTCTCACTACCTTTCAAAGCATTGTCTCAGTTACTTTTTCCATTGTGACAAAATACCCGGACAAAAGCAATTCCTGAGTTTGCCTCACTGTCAAAGGTCCTATGCTTGAGAACAGGAATTTGGATCAGCTGCTTGCACTGGGTCTCCAGTAAGGAGGATAGAAAGGATGGTGCTGGGGCTCAGGTAACTGCTCCCTTCTCCCGGCTCAGGTAATGATGCCACTTTGAGGGGCTCGCCTTCTCTGTTGCTGGTTCTTCTTTCATTGGGGGGGGGGGGGGGCGGGCTGCCACCAGCTCCTAAATAAATGCACATGGTTTTCTAGTCTTTCTTCTGAATGCCTGGCTTCAGCTTGGATTGTTTCTTACCTGCTTTTAACTAAATTATTTCATCTATCTGTCTCCTTTTTGCCTATGGGCTTTTACCTTTTCTTATTTCTGTAAATTTTACACTCATTCTTACTCTGTGACTGGCTATGTGACTGGGTGGCTGGCTCCTGATTCCTCCTCCTTCTCTTGCTACTCTATTCTTTTCTCCAATATTTTTCCTATTTATTCTTCCTGCCCTCCAGTCCCACCTATTTCTCCTGCTTCACTATTGGCTGTTCAGTTCTCTATTAGACCATCAGATGTTTTAGGCAAAATAACACAGCGTCACAGTGTTAAAGAGATGCAGTATAAACCAAAGTTAAACACCTTAAAATAATGTTCTCAACCTAATCAAGATAACTCCGCACATATATGCCTAGACACTTGTCTCTTTGGGCATTCTAGGTCCTGTCATTGCCAACAATGACCGTCACATTTATGCTAATAATAACTGAAATATCATTATTCAGGAAAAGGAGCCCTCTGCTTAAGGTCTTTCCAGCTTTGCAGAAGTGATTTTATCACTGTATTACAGAGTCTTATTAGATATTCCTTTTAAAGAAGAGATCCAATTTCATAGAGTCTGTGTTAGAGAGAAGCCCATAATCTTCCACTGTTCCTCATGTTCGTTAATTACTCTATAATTCTGCCCCAACTATTGTTTGGTGCTTCACACCTTAAATGACTTCTCATTTGAGAGTAGAAAAACCCTGCTCTAATGAATGGCTTCTTGAAAAGTTTCTTTAACACCTTTGTTTGATTAGGCAATCTTAATGTATTCCGTCTCAGTTGAATAGCAGTAATAGTGCTTAGTAGTTTCTCAGAGTTAAAATGTACTTTTTTGCTTGTTTTGGTAAGAATTCATAGTCTAGAGGCAAATAATCCTCACACAACCTTAGGTTTCTGTGCATGTGTCAAGGCTCCTTTGAAAATAGTGTGCATTTCCTCCCTCAGGAGCACTGACCTGACGTCTGTCATATTCATAATAAAATGGCAGCATCTGTTTCATGTTTAGGCCTGCTCTGTCTCTGAATGTCCTGTGCATTACTTCCTCACTCTGTGTCACTGCAGGGGACTCTATTTGAGGAACTCCCAATACCATTTTATGGTGGAGTACTGGAGAGCCTCCACAAAGGCATCCCTCACACTTTTATTCTATAAGCTCCTGAAAATGCCCTTGAATATCTGGATCTCCAGAGTTGGCACATTATTCACAGTTCTGCACTAAGGATGAAAGAGCATAGTCAAAATTAAATAGAACTTTTCTGAAGTTTTCTAAGGGTATCACAGAACTAAAAAGAGTAGTGAATTCCTTCAGATAACCATTTTTTGTCTACATAATTTCAGTAGCTTATTACAAGTGAATGCTGAATTTCAAGATGAATTCTGTTACAGTCAGTAAAATGTTTTAAAGACTTATTTGCAAATCATTACCATTTAAAAATAGTATACCACTAAATGAGCTCTATTATCCAATATAAATATAGAGATTACTAAGAATGTTCTAACATTGGCCATATGGCATTTACTAGTAAATAGAGCTTATGGCATCCAGTAAGAGTCATAAAGTAAAAGATAAAGGTCTAAATTTCATTATCATCATAACCAGTAATTAGACATAGAAATGATGATATATACCATTGCATTCACTGTTAGATTTTCTTATCTGTAAAATGTAAATAAGTACAACTATATTATGTATTGCTCACAGGAAATGACAAAGATCATCTAAATATTGTCCAAAATTGAAACCATATTAAATACAAAAGTTATCTGTTCATTTTCTTCTCCTTTTGGAAAAATGTATATAAGCACCGTGAACATTTTTAATCAGAAATATTTTCATTAGACAGAATGTTCTATTTTACAAGAACTTTTTTTTTTTTTTTTAGAAACAACATTGCTGGAAGATCCAATATTAAAACTGCTATGAGTCATTTTTAAAGCTGTTGATGGGCATGGTTCAGTTTATGATGAAATCATTCTAATTGAGAAGGTACTGAAAATGGATGCAATTTTAAGCCTTAGGGTTACACAGGTGCATAGAGAGAAAGGCAGAAGAGGAGTCATGCTGGGAAGATGTCTAGTCCAGTAAGCATTTATAATATTATCACCCTACAGATTTGCTTATTAGGGGGCCTTATAGGCTGACAAGTAATGCAAAACAAGTCTAGTGGTAAATCATTCTGTGGAACAAATTTATGGAGTGTAGAATGCTCAATGCAGAGCAAAAATAGGAATACAAGCAGTGAAGTCTTCTGAAGCAATAAGAACTGTGGTTTTATTAGTTCAGAAATAGAAATATCCATTTGAGAAATTGGTACAATTCTCTCAGACATTTCTAAAACTAACTAAGAATCTTAGTAACTAGCAGTCTATGTAGTTACAAATCAAAGCATTTAAGTGATATAATTTACATCAATACCATGTCATTAAAATTTAGAACAACAGTAACAATGATTTAATTTTTATCTGAAAAAATATTTCTTGATGTCCTACTATACAAATGAACATACTATTCATAGAAAGAAATAAGTGAAAGGCATGAGAACTCCATATATCCATGGCTTTTTTTTTTTTTTTTTTTTTTTTAGAAGATGCGTAAATTTTATAGGCATGGGTATTTTGTCTGCTGGTATATATGTGTACTACATGTTTGCCTGGTACCCATGGAGATCAAAAGAAGTCGATAGATTCCCCAGGAACTGGAGGTACAGGTTATGGCTAAACACCATATGAATGTTGGCAATCAAACTTGAGTCTTTTGCAAAAGTGACAAGTGCTCTTTACTACTGAGACAAATTTCTAGCTCCTAAACTATTTTTTTCCCATATTAGATTCCTCTAGATTACATAATGTTGCAATCCCTGCCTAATTTCAATTTCTTAACCATGCTTTATTTTCTATGTACAAATAAAGCATAAAATGAAACATGGGCATGTCATTGTGTTTTAATTCAACTATCTCTACATCATCTGCTCCTCATGTAGGCCAGCTTCTCTCATAGTTGGAGTCAAGGTTCATATCTGTCTCAATTTTATTTATTTTGCTATGCTATGATGAAAGATCCTGACAAAAACCAGCATTGGGAAGTAAACATTTATTTTAGCTCACAATTTCAGGTTATAAGTATATTAGTTCAGGGTAGACACAGGAATAAGTGTTAGAAGTAGCTGCACCCAGAAACAAAGAATTAATGCAGGCTTGCTTTGTTGTACTCATTAGATTTCTCTGCTCTTACACAGTTCAGTTACTCCCTCCTGCCCGCCTAAGGAATGCTTCCACACACAGTCTTTTCATATCAATTAACTTATTAAGATAATTGTTCACAAACATGCCCACAGGGCCACCCAATGTAAATATTAGCTCACTGAGAGTCTTGGATTAGCTGATCCTAGGTTGTGCCACATTGATAATTAATGTGAACCATTAGAACTTACCTGTGTATTACAGGTAGGGGAAACTAGGGGCAACCTCTCCACATCATCACAAAATTGAACCACATAGCAAAATCTAATAATAAATATCCATTTTATTGAGTTCTTGCTGATCTGATCATGTTAAATAACATTAAAAGTACTGTCCGTGTATTATCTTTTATTTGCTGGTATTTTACAGGTGTAAATGGGAGGAACTGTGAAACTAAAGAAAGTTTCAGAATTTCTCACAGTGGAAGCAGCAGAAGAATCTTGAACTGAATCCCAATCAGCCTGTATGGACTGCTCATGTACTTTGTCCAATGGTAGAAAACAATTACTTCCAACACTACTAACCTTACTTTTATTGCCTCCCACTCGGTAGGGGTTCTCAACATAACTCTTTGTCCTTTCTTATTAGAGAGAAACTTTTAATCCCCTTTAATCTTCTCCATCTCTGCCTATTCAGAGTACTCTGAGAAATTGTCAAGTACCTGTGTAGGTGGAAGCATCTTTTCTTGGGAGTTTCTAGAAATTATCCTCCTTATTTTCATGTTCATCTTGTTTCTCTGGTCTTTTGATGTCTTAATTTGTGTGACAGGTTACTCAGGAATGGAGTACTGCCCTAGGTATCTGACTAGACATGTTTTTTGATTGTTGTATACATTCAGAACCATGGATTAGATTCATCTGAAATATAGTGATAATACATATTATTACTTACCTTATTTCCCTGGGCTTATTTTGAATTTCTAAATAACTTGCTATTGGCTCCTATGCACCTCTGATTAGAATAATGCAATCCAGCTTCATAAGCAGTACCTGGACTCATCTGTGGTCTTCGTTCAAGCTCAGCTCCTATTACTTTTAGATGTATTTATAGCTTTCAAAATAAACTTACATTGCCATCGCACTTAATTCTTGAAACGAGTTAGCTGGAGAACATAAAATAAGAATAAGAAGAAATAAAGACTTATTTTTTAAATAACATTTGTTCATAGCATGTGGATTTATTGATATTTGAACATTTCTAATTATATTACTGATTTTTTATGATTCAAATGTCATTAAATACACAGGACTTGAATTATTTTTCTTAATTTGATCATATTTTTCCATTACACTACAACTGGTCCATGTAAAGGTCAGCTATTATTATAGCAATACAGTACTGCTAAATGCAGCAAGCTATCTTTAAACGCCATCTAAGAAAACACAAATTCCAAGGACAGTGCCCTGATAGTAACGTCTGGCACAGCTTAAAAAACAGCTCAGCTTGCTCATTATTGTCTTTTAGAAGTTTGAAAACTAAGTTCTGTTCCTTCCTAGCCTTGCCCCTATCACCTTGTCTAGTCTTATTACATTAAGTTATATGTTCAGTATGAGAAGGGATATTGTCAGTGCAAACTGATTATAAGACACAGTATTCATTGATACATCCTCAGTGCAGGGCTAGCCCTCAGTCTTAGTTGAGTTAGTCAGTAAGTCTTCCACAAAATATGACAAATTCACTAAGCAAATTTATCAAGAACTAGCTAATAGATACCACATGCACAACGGCCTTTATTATGTAAGATACTTTTTCTCTATTGTTAAATGTAGAAACCTGCATGTGGCCAGAATATTAGTTTTCTGAAAACAGATAAAGTGACAAATACCCCAGTGAAGGATCGTAGTTTTGATGAAATTTTGTTTTTTAAATGTCAGTATTTACTGGTTTATTATATGAGTAAATTTCTTTTTTACATACCAAGCACTGTACCTCCTCCTGTACCCCTTTCACCCTCCCCCATCACCATCCTCCAATCTACTCCTTGTGGGAGGTAAGGCCTCCCTTGGGCTAGCATACCAAATTGGGGCAGGACCAAGCATGCTCCCCTGCTCCCCCCCCCCCCTTGTACCCATACCCCTCTGCCTCACATCAAGGCTGAATAAGGCCTTTAACAAGCAGTTAACATACTTGGAATAAATTCTGATGTCATTTTCAGAGACCTTAAGAGATCAAGCCACACAACTGTCACCGACATTCAGTCCCATGCAGGCTATATAGCTGTCAGTCCGAAGTCCATGATCTCTCACTATTTTGAGTCAGCTGTTTCTGTTGTTCTCCCTCTCATGATCTTGACCCCTCCTCTGCATGCTCCTATAATCCCTCCTCCCTGTCTTCAATTGAACTCAAAGAGCTTAGGCAAGACTTGGCTGTGGGCCAATGCATCTGCTTCCATTGGTTGTTAGGTGTAGGTTCTGTGATGACTATTAGGGTAGTCACTAATCTGACTGTAGAGAAAGCTGGTTCAGGCACCCTCTTCACCATTGCTAGGAGTCTTGGCTGTGGAAATCTTTGTGGGTTCCTGGGGATGTCCCTAGCACCAGGTTGCTTCCTAACCCTAACCTAATCATTTACTCTGTCAAAATAATTGCTTTCTTTGTTCTCCCTCTCTGTGTCTCCATCAACTCAGCCATCAGGAACCCTCATGATCCGTGATCCTTTCCCTAATTTCTCCCCTCTTGGGAGATCTTAAAACCACTCCCCTTCCTGAGTGTGGGTGATATATGAATGTTAGCGTCCTCCTCTTTACCTGCCTTCTCGGGGTTGTGGATTACAGCCTGCTGACTTGTTCCTTTCCATCTAATACACACTTATGAGTAAGTACATAGCATGTTTGCTTTTCTGGGTTTGGTTATCTCACTCAGGATTATTTTTTTCTAGGTCCATACATTTGCCTATGAATTTCATCATGTCATTGATTTTTAATAAGTAATAATATTCCATTGTGTAAATGTACCACACTTTCATTATCTATTCTTTGGTTTAGGTTGTTTCCAGGTTCTAGTAATTACAGATAATGCTTCTACAAACATAGTTAAGCATGTGTCCTCATGGTGTGGTTGTGTATATGGTATTGCTGGGTCTTAAGGTAGGTCGATTCCCAGTTTTCCGAAAAACCACTGTTCTGACTTCTAGATGGACTGTACACAGTTGAATTCCCACAAGCAGTGGAGGTGTGTTTTCTTTTCTCCAGATCTTCTCCAACATACGTTGTCATCTGTGTTTTTGAACTTAGCCATCTAAGAGTTGTATAGTTGTATCTCAGAGTATTTTTGATTTTCGTTTCCCTGATGGCTAAGGATTTTGAGCCTTAAATGTCTTTTAGCTATTTGAGATTTTTCTGTTGAGAATTCTTTCTTTAGATATGTATCACATTTTAAAATTGAATTATTTGTTTTTTCTATGTGTAACTTCTTGAGTTCTTTATATATTTTGGAAATCAGCTATCTGTCAGATGTGAGGCTACTAAAGATCTTTTCCAATTCTTTAAGCTGCCATTTTGTCTAATTAGCCATGTCCTATGCCTTACAAAAGCTTTATTAAGTATTTCCCTCAGTGCCTGTGCTACAGGTGTTGTACATAGGAGGTACTCTCTTGTGCCAATGTGTCAAGGCTACTTCATACTTTCTCTTCTCTCAGTTTCAATGTAACTGAATTTATGTTGAGGTTTTTTCATCCATCTTACATGTTAAAATCCAGTAGTGCTAGCACCTTTATTGAAAATGCTTTCTTTTTTCCCGTTGTACAATTTTAGATCTTTGTCAAAATTCAGGTGTCCATAGGTGTGTGGCCTATGAACACACCTAGGGGCTAGGGAACTGGGCTGTCTGGACAGATGCTCAGGATGTCTTGTTCCAAATTGGGCCTATGACTCTAGTGATCACTGGTACCATTGGGGATGGTAGGCAAGGAGGCAGGGGAAGGGTGCTGCTGCCCTGTTTCTGGGGCTGTAATGGGTAGAGGGACATGACTACTTTTTATTAACACTGAAATGGTAATTCCAAAAGATCTTGATTTTTCTTCTTAAATGCAACAGTTATGATCATAGTCTAATGTTGTTCTACACTTAATTTGATTTAAATATAAAGTGTGGTTTTATAAATATCCTTTCAATAAAGATATTATCAAAGATGCTTGGGAAAGTTCCCCCAAAATAATGCTTATATTAGTGATTAAAGAAATTAGTGGATACTTCTAGCTTATATTAGAAGATGCCATTACAAAATAGATGATTTCTAAATCCTAATTGGAAAGTTTGGTGTTTAATGAGGAAAGCAGAAGTTTGTTATCAGTGCCATTATCAAAAGCTATAACAATTAATACCTAATACTGAGAAAATATTTTCTTTGTTCAGGAAAAAAATAGCTTTAAATGTTTGTAAAAACATATTATCACATATTTTTATATGTCCCAGAGTGACATTATCTTTCTATTCTTCTATCAGTGGACAAAATAGTGGCTCTTTCTCAAAATGGCATTATAATTTTATGATTTTGATGGAATTTTGTAGTAAATTCTATATTCAGTCATATTTTGTTAAAATTTACAAATGCATTATCACACTTGCCCTCATCTATCCCTTTATTATTAAATTTTATTTTAATGCATTTATTTGGCAGCAAATTTAAAATATCAGTGGACTTCCCATAAATATTTAAGCATTCAATGCAAAACTAGAGAAAATATTTGTCATAGAGGTTTCTCAAGGTGAAATTTGTGCACTATAAAATATAAATATCTTCAGTACATATTTGCTAAGTTTGGAAAAATTCCTAGAACTATAATACCAAAACATTATTCAGAATTTAATTCATGAAAGCAGCTAAAGAAGTATCTTTAGACTTTAGCTGTCAGTTCTACCTAATGGTAGCATTTTCATTTTGCAACAAAACTAGTAATACATAGAAAAATTATTTTTAGAAAAATAATATGACTCTCATCTTTGAAAATTAAAATATTATTAAACAAGGATATAATGTTTATAAATTTTATATTTATCAATTTTACCATTTTTTAAATAAAAATTCGCCATAGTGGCTTGGAAAAAAATGTTATATTCCAAATATTTCTCAGAGGAACGTTCTCTCAAAACTTTTAATAGAACATACTAATTTTTAAACATTGTTTATATTTGTTTATTTATTATATGTGTGCCCATGCATGATTAAGTCAGGGAAATCTGGAATCAGCTCTATTTTATACCATGTGGATTTCCCAAATTAAACCTGAGCTATCAGATTTATGAGGAAGCTACATTTCAGTTGTCTGAAACATCAATTAATAAAATATTAAGACTTCTCAAAGGTTCAATGTAAACTCCTTTCCATATAGGAATGGCTGATGAGACGTTTGCTTGTAGAGAGTAGTAATCCTTTCACTAGTCACACATTTCAGGACCCTCTCCTTTCACCCCTGTACCTTGGTAATGTCTAGGACAACTTCATTGTTGCCTGGAAACATAGTTTTTGGATTTGTTGATTACTTTCACTAATATAATGTGCAGAGAATAAAACTCAGGGAATTCATCAAAGAAAAATGATAGAATAATTTATTAATATTTCATTATATTGATAATTCATTAATATTCTATTATGTTTTTTTTTAATAAAATACACGCCTTAATACTGGAGTTCAGTGGACATATTGTATTTGATTCTATCTACTACTTTGCTTCTGAGAATCAAGTTCAAGTCATTTGCTTCATGTTTGGTGGCTCTTCCCTGACCAGAAATCAAGGTTTTCAATAGGTCAATTAAATTCTAGAAACCTTGCTTGTATGTGAGATATGTTCATACTTTTGATAAAATCCACAAATTATTTGATTATTTCTAACCATATCAATATTGACATGGCATGGTGAATCTTGTTCTGTCATTATAGTCAGTTCCAATTATTATTTCTTTCTAGACAACTATAATTTATCATGAGATATGGATTAAAGTTGTGGTTGCATTGTTTAAAATATAGCACAAGAAAAATATTTCAGGTTGTGGTGTATGATACTTCAAATGTATATACCATGAATTACATTGCAGGGTATTTTTAAATGTTCACAGGCATATATATATATATATATACGTATGTACATTTTTACATATACTCACAAATGTGCTTATGTGTGTTTTATATGTATCAACAGAATATATAAATAGAATTGATTTCATAGTGTGTTTTTCAAGAGTATAAAGCATATGTCGGGGATAAAAGACTTTAGAACTATGAAAAGCAAGCCTTTCTCTGTCCTTATTCCTGATGTGTGTAACTGATGAACCCTAGTTTACTTATAAGTGTCATAATAATTTCTACAGCATCCACAAATAGCTTTTAGCTTGAGAGATTGTACAATGTGGTACTTTTCCATGAACTACTAAGGTAAAATTATCCCCTTAATAACGTTCTAGAACGTTAGACACAATGTTCCAAGGGCAGATCATTTTCAATAATGGACTGTGAGGTCATTCTTTGTCTTGCTACCATTGTGCCCAGGTAGGAATTGAAATTTTTTTCTAGCTGGTGCTTAAGTTTCAGTTTCTACTTTTCTTTTCCCTGCTAGTATCTCAACTTACTGTCAGTTCTTACTGAAGCAGAATTTCTCATTTGTCAGTAAGGTTTCCTTGTGTTTAAAATGGCTTTAGACTTCTCAGTTTGCCTTCATACATATCTCATGTTACTACTACTGCATTGCTTCTGAACATCATTCTAGCTATTTCTCTGCTTCATATTCTGTTTGAGATAAGATTCTCAATGCTGGCCTAAACTTAGTTTTTAACATTTACCTGTAGATTTGCTCGTGAAGTTCTATCAGTCAAGTAAATATAAAGGTAATGGCTATAAAGTAGTTTTTCTTTGTCCTCCAGATTAAAAAGATATTGTTAAAATGGTTGTAGGTGGATAATTCTGATTTTCACTTGTGTACAAATTGGAAGTGTTTAAGGTACAGAGACTGAATTTTAGCTGTGAGAAATCTAAGTTCATGGAGGAAAGCTTTTTAATCAGTTCTTGAAATCAATGTATCTATCAAGCAATAGAAGATAAATAATTTTTGAAAGCATTTTACAGAGCAACAATCAGGAAGTACTTTATTTTGTTTCACATTTTTTCATAAAATAGTCTTTTTACTGCTAAAATAACTGTACTACCTATGATGGCTCATTTTTGGCATATCTTTTGTTAAGTGACAAATCTATTTTTATATTTTTAGGTTAAACCTTTGACATTATTTTATAATTTTTATTTCTCTAGCCATGTGCTAATCAATATCAATTTCAGTTTCATTAAGTTGATGCCATAGTTTAACTGACATTTAAGCTATAAAACTGTAAATTCATGTGTTTGGTGTTCTTCAAAGACACACTAGCTATTAATAAGAAAATCATAGTTCATCATATAAGTTTCATGTCCTCTTTCAGACTGGATACTATACATATCTCTGAGTACTAAAAGCTTTTGATTATGTTTAATAAGACCTATTTATAGAGGTATATTCAACAATAGTAGATTTTATTAACTTGGGAATTGATCGAAATTGATTAGAAACCTTACAATTCAGTGCTCTGAAAATGGGCATTGCATTGAGTGCATAGAGAAGGTAAAGATTCATTTTCTCATTGCTTTGACAGCTCCTGGTGATGATGTAGTTCTGGACATCTTAAGATTGAATCAGTTGCTTCATATACTTATTAAATACATAATTCACTAGTCTGTGGTCTTTTATACCTCTTTATGACAGAGAAAAAGAAGTTCCTTTAAGGGAAGCTTTACTTTAGAACTGAATCTTGTGAAAGTATTAATAATAATATCTTCGGTTTATCTTTTATTACTTTCCTCTAGGCCTCATATTTCATCTGAGTTATGATTATCATATTAAAGTACAATGTCTGAAAAATGTTTCCAGATTCTTAAGATCTTGTGGTAAAATAAACTTGTAGTGGCTCAATGCTTGAGTGAGTAAACGTGTCTGTTCCCAAGTCTGATGACATAAGTTCAATTCCTGGGCTCCAATACTGTGGATAAAGAGAACCAATCCCAGTTAACTTGGCATATATGTTAGGGATTTTTTTGTAATTAAATCATTTAAAATAGAAAGACTCACCCTTGACCCTGATTTTTTGAGGTGGGATGATCGATCTTAAATCTGGGCCATACCTTCCAATGGTGGCAATATCAAGGACATGGTAGAAGAGAGTTCTTACCCTTTGCCCCTTGGCTGCACTCCCACTGCCTATTCCTTGCATGGAATTCAAACCTACTTCTCTGGGGTTGCAGTGCATACTGAAGACCAGCAGAGACTGCCAGCCTAAAGAACTGAACAACTGCTGGATTCCTGTACCTTCCACTGGTAGACAGCCATTTTGGGACTAGCTGTATGTAGCTGGACCACAGCCTGTAAGCCACATATATTCATCCCATCAGTTCCTTACTCTAGAGAACTCTTACTAATACACACATCCATTACATAGAGGTGATGATGTAAAAAGTAACCTACAAATTTGAATGATTGCCGTACTGTATAAGAAATACTTTAGAGGCTGTTATGGATAAGTCACACTAAAATTCTTTGGGAAGTAGGGCAACTGCTGATTGTCAGAACCCTAGCTAAAGAATGGGGCTTTGAAAGTAGCAGGAGACTTGCAAAGATAAGCTGATTTAAAATTGTAGGCTTTAAAACTTGGCTTTGTAGGAAGAATTTTAGTACTCACTTTCAGCAGAGATGTGACAGTGAGAACAACATACAGGGAGGTGAACCCTTCATCAAGTGCATACAGGACAGAGAAATGTCAGATCCTGATGGGTTAAGAAGCATCACAAGAAAGAACAAATAACAAAAACAAGCATAACAAAACTTAAAAGAGGAAGTGGCTGCTCACCATAATTTTTCAGACAGATCAATAGCCATATAGAATACAAAAAGGGAGCCAGACTCTACTGTAGGGTAGAGAGCAAGAGTGGCAAAGTGTGGTGTTGTGTGCCCTTGGTATAAGACGTGAGCAGTAAGCCCATCTCATACTTCTCATTGATAGAGGAAATCTCTGCCTTGAATAATCACAGATATATAGAATATTTGGTTTACAGGCTCAATGGAGACATCTGAAATGTCAAGAAACAGCTCTCCAGAGCTTTGAAATAAACATTCCAGCAACTCTTTTAAAAAAAAAAGTCAAGTTTATGATGCTAATGTGACTACATGTTATGTATTGAAAGCAAAGTGTTGCTGTCATTTAAAGAAAGCCAATGATACCATTAGCTGTGTCTAGTCATTGTTAGGAGATTAGCATAACATTCAGTCTACTGTGTAATTGGAGGAGGATACAACTGGTCCATTTACCCTGATCCTTGGCAAGCTTACCAGGTACTTTGATCTTTCAGATCCTCACCTGCAACAATGCTTTAATTTTCAAATCCTGGGTCATGGGATAACTAATCATTTCATGGGGTGGTCTAGATAAAATAGTCCATCTTTAGCCAAAAGAAATGTCTCTCAAGACCCTAATAGTTGATTGAAACTATAATTAGTACCAACCCACCCTCCCCCGGCATTTACTATATTTATTCCTAAACTTGCACAAATACATTGAGGTGTAACCTTCTATTAGAAAGTTTTATGTATAAAGTATTTCACAAAACATCTAATTCTACTATCCTCATACCTCTCCATGAATTAAATGAACTGATCCATCAATATACATGAGCCATAGCAAATTTAACGAAGCACTCTGTTAATGCTATTGAAACAATCTATTTGATTAATAAAGTAGCTCTTAAGTGACTAATAGGTGATGTATACAGTGTAGATATGTTAGGGAAAAAAGTTATAACCCATTCTCTAGTCAAATTCAGTGAGATAATCAAGGATTGTTAAACATTATTATTTATTAAATTTTCATTTGATAATTTTAGATCACAGATGATAATTGAAAGTCAATAATATGCCCACAGCAGTTACATTTAACATTGAACTGCAGTGATGGAAAAAGCAGATGCATATCATTAACCTTTCATTGAGTGTCTCATGGAAGTTGAGGGATAATTTCCTGCTTGACAATTTTAAATAAGAATTATAAAATATACTAATTCCCTGAATAAGTAAAAGTGAAATTAAACATCCTTTGCTCTTCAAATTTAATTAAAAAAAAGTTTTAAATTTTCTAATTTACCTATGTCAACAAAATTTAACTATATCTGCTTTACAAAGAACTGTGCCCTGTCAAACTATTTTCAATGTGAATGTAAATACTTTTAAGCTCTCTGCAGAGTAGTTGCCTTTTGAAACCCTATTCCTGTTTGCTGTGCCTATACATAAATGTTTTATTTTCTTGTTGCAGTTATAAAATTCTCAGATAAAAATAACTTAACAGAGGAAAATGCAAAACAATGTGAATGTGAAAGAGCTGATCACATCAGCTGCAAGAGTACAGTAGGTGTATGCTTGTGCTCAGCTCACTTTTAGTCCAAGACCTCAAACTCTGGAAATTGTCTCATCCGAGATTAAGATGAGCCAACTCATATCACTTAAAGTAATCAAGATAATAAGTTTCCTGCAGGCATGCCATGAAGTCCATCTCTCAGGTGATTTGAGACTTGATCAAGTTTGTGATACTAACCATCACAACAAATTGACTTGATGCTCTGAATGTACACCCTGTAGTTAAGGAATATGATGCACTCAAATAGCAAATTAGGTTGTCATGGAAAAATTCAGTTCCTTTGACACATTTTCTTGTCTTTTATTTCTTCTAATAGACAGAAAATCTTTTTTACAGGGCCCTTTATTTCGGATAATTATTCATATAATTATAAATATCTCTGCTGCTTATTTTATTTTTCTTGCTTTCTTTACTATAAGGTGATACATTCCTTTGGCTAACAATCAATAAAGAGATCCATGGTTGTTCTAAAGTATGCATTCTTAAAACCATATCTTCTTTACTGTAAAATTATACAATGCCTCATAATTTAAAATAATGCCTATGTTCAAAATAACTTAAATTTTCTTTCAATCTAGTGATTCCTGTAAACAGATAAAATGATACATAATACTACAGAGCAAAATAATTATTGTTTCTATTTTTGTTTTGCTTGCTTATTTTACTCTTCTTTCTATTATTAAATACAAAGCCAAGGAGATATCACAGACAATATATTAAAAAATCACATGCTGCATGAATTCTGGTTGTAATAAGGGAAACTCAGAGCCGTATCTCAGGGAAAGGCTGAAATATCAAAGAGAGGAAACACCACAGTTAAATCTTACACAGCTGTATTCCAGCTTCCTCAGCCTCATTTCTCATGGCTTCTACTGCCTCATCTGTCTTCCTATGCCTGCCTTAAATACCTTTTTCGCCCAATTGTTTCATATCCAGACTAAGATTAAAGGCATGGGCTACTACTATTTGGTAGTTAGTCTTGAACTCACAGAAACACAGAAAGGTCTTTGTCTCTGGGGTTATGGGATTAAAGGTACACACCACTGTTACCTGCCTGGGAGCTTTGAACTCCTTCTGTAAACTAAGATAGCCTCAAACTCAGATCTTCTGGGATTAAAGTTGTAGGTCACCACTCCCGGTGAGGTGTAGGTTACCATTCCTGGTCTTTCCCAGTTCTGGAATTGAAAATATGAGTTACCACTCCCCTGATCCTCCTTGATTGACTATGAGTATATCTTTGATATTACAGACTGATTTTTATTAAATATGTAACATAGCACCACAACCACAGGATCAGGAACTCTACTGTGAGATTGTGCCTGCTGTCCATAACAGGAAACCTACACCTATGAAATCTCAATAACATGACTGCCTAAACAAGATACACCCACAATTCCAGAATCAAATATGAGAAATCACATGTGACTCACCCACAGACAAAGAACTATAGGTAATTAATGATTCCTGAGAAAGTTAGAATTAATCTTCATCAAGGATGAGTCCCTAGTTTGTTATCTAATATCAAATGGTCAGCACTAGAAACAAAGCAGTGGGAGCAGGAAAATCTAAAGGAACTCAACAGGTTGTAGTTACAAGTTGTTTTATTAACTTATGACAACAAAAGCCAGGAATTTGGGACTGAGTTGGTTGTCAGAGAATAAAAGAGAAGAGCAATGATCAAATTATATTTTAATTAAAATTTAAAGCCTAGCATGGTGATGATGGTACATTCCTATAACCCTAGCCCTCATGAGAAAGACATATGTGGATCTCTGTTGCACTGCAGTTTCTTGGTCCCGGGCAGCCAGAGGCCCAGACCCACAGACCTGTAGCCCCAGAACCCTTAGCTGCCCGCTGCTGCTCAGGCCCCCAGAAATGATTCACACACTTATATTAACTTCATGCTGTTTGGCCTATTGCTCAGGCACATTGCTAGCTTGCTCTTATATCTTAAATCAACCCGTTTCTATTAATCTGTCTGCCCTGTGGGCCATGGCTCACCTGTGTTGTTTACATGTTACTTATTTGGCAGCTGGCTTGATCTGCCTGACTCCGCCCTTCTTCTCCAACCTATGCTCTGATTTCTCCTCTTACTTTTTCTATGGTGCCTGTCATGGCCCAAAACACCATACAGAAAGGCATTCCCACCTCACTTTCTAAGAAGAAAAAGGGGATATGGTATATGAATGATTTTTTAAAAATTAGATTATTGAATTCACTTAGATCAAAAAATCAGCTGTTAATCTCAAAATGTTTTACATTGGTATGGATTTTGGTTAATTGATACAAATTTAAGGTCAATTCTCTTATGCTGTATGTATTTTTCTATTCTTGTTTAAGATAGGATGTTTATGTAACTGATTTAAAATTGTAATGTATAATTAAAAAATACATGTTAGATTTTTAGGTATACAAAGATATATTTCAATTAGGTAGGTAATCTTCAAATACTTCTAAGACCTACAGAATATGGCATTTAAAATGTTTTAAGAGCTTAGACTTTTCTAGACAGTGAGACAGGTCTGCTTCTGGCAGCACTAATTTACTTCAAGAGAAAAATGGGCATCGAAGAAACTCCATATGGAGTCTACTCTCTTTGTAGCATTGGTTAGCCACTGGACAAGAACCTGTTCTTATATTAACTGCTTGACAGTATGCTGTTAGAAGTGGACATGCAGGTTCCATAGGAAGATGACCTCTGAACTTTGGCAGAACAAGCCGAGATGGTCAATCAGGTTCCTGCTTTACAGAGAAAACTATCAGGCATTCTTCAGGACTCAAGGAGAAGCAACTGATGAACTGTGCCAGAATGGGCAGAGAAGATTTCCTGCTTCACTGAAATGAAAAGAGACTCTGTGCCTATAGGTTGAAGATGGATGCCCCAACTTTATAAAGGAACTTTGGGTGACTGTCCAGGCAGACAGGTGTCATCTCTGTCATTTCTAGATTTTAGAAGTCGCTTGCACTTCTAGTTTACTTGGATAAATATATCCTTCTGTGGTCTTTGATGTAGTTGAAGATTAGATAGTTATAGGTACAGTTTTTCTTAGTAATTTGAAAGGTATATTGGATATGAAACTTTAGATTCATAAAGATAAGGTAGATGATAAGAGTGTTTTCTTTAATTTTGCTAAATATAAATAGACTAGATATTATAACTGTAATTCTTGCTTGATAACTATTTTGTTATATGTAATTTTGCTATGTTAAACTTAAAACCTTCCTTTTTGATTAGACAGAAAGGGAGAAGTGATATGGGAATGCCTTTCTGTATGCTGTGAATTTCAATCTTTAAATAAAGAAGCTGTTTTGGGCCATGACAGGTACCATAGAAGAAGTAGGAGGAGAAATCAGGAGAAGCAGGGTAGAGTCAGGCAGATCGAGCAATCCACCTAAGGAGCAACATATAAGGAACACAGGTGAGCCACGGGCCACGTGGCACACAGATTAATAGAAATGGGTTGATTTAAGATATGAAAGCTAGCTAGCAGTGTACCTGAGCCATAGGCCAAACAGCATAAAGTTAATATAAGCATCTGAGTCATTTCTGGGGGCCTGAGCGGCGGGCGGCTGGGTGGCTAAGGGGTCTGGCATGGCAGGGTCTGGGCCTCTGGCTGCCCGGGACCAAGAAACATTACAGCCACAGATCTCTGTGAATTTGAGGACAATTGGTCTACAAAAAGCTAGAGATTTTAAACAGAAGAAAACTATCTCAAAAACAAAATCAAAAATTAAAAACTTTTCACCTTGATAATAAGATATTCTTAGTTCAGTCCTCAAGTGACATATGAAAAACTACACATATTGGCATATAATCCAAAAATGAGGTCAGAGAAACAGGAAGATTTTTGGTTGATGGACCAACCAGCCTTGCCTACTTAGAAAACTCCATATTCATGGGAGACTGTTTCAAAAAAAAGGTACACATCATTTGAGGATCAAAATATAGGCTTGTCCTCTACCCTATACATGTGCTCAGGCACACACACATACACATGCATGTGCACCAACACAGGGGCATGTTAGTATTCATACACTTACACACATACATAATAAATGCATGTACACAACTGAACACATTTACAAACTATTAATAGAGTTTTAAGAATAAGTATATATTTACTAAGATGGTTCATGTGTTTTCAGGCTTCTTAATGGAACCTTTGCCAATTTTTGTACATAATTCCAGTTTTCATATACCTATTATTACTTTAAAAATACTTGACATATTAAATCTCTAGCTTCTTTACTTGATGAGAGCCGTAGTAAATGAAATGTTTGTATTTTATTCATGATCATTTGAATGTGTTCAGTCACTGAAAGCAGAACCTGTTACAGTTCATTTTTATTTCAATCTTCATTCCGTATCTCAATACCTGTAATAAAACAGGACAAAACAAATTTTGATGGACATTTTCATTCCAGCCCATCTATTCATCTTTGCTGGAAATTACAAACCTGGGTAGAATTGTTCCATGCTTGTACAGATGCCTAAATGTAAAGCATGATGATGAGAATAACATGGTAACTTACTTTTATTTTTACCACTCTTATTCTCCTTTGGACATCTCTTCCTCCTCCCTTCACAGACAGCACTAAAGCCACACTTATACCTGAAAATTAGAGGCAAAAATGTGGTTGGAATAGAGCAGGTTTCCTTTTCTATGAAGCACAGTGACAGTGGAATGTCTAGGCTATATTCCACTATGTTTGAAATTCAAACATTAGAGAGACTGTTTGTGCTCCAAGTTCAGGTGTCAAGGGTGAAAAATGTGAAGTGAGAGTGTAATTGTGATTGAGCAAATGGTCAACTTAATACCAGAGCTGATCATAATTCAGGGAATAAATGTGCTGCTTGCAGCCCTGTTACTGTGACCTATAGTTCACCACTTAGAGGGCTCCTGGGATTGAAGGACCATGTAACTGTTGACAATGACCCTGTCTTGAGAACTGAAAGGAAGCAAAGGGAAAACACAGCCCACCCCTTTAATTCCCTAAAACATTCATCAAATCTGCTTCATCTGAGTACAACACAAAGTAAAGCAAACTTTCTGTGATCCATGGGTCATGAATTTGTCCTCCTGAATGGCCTTGCACATCTTTTAATATTTTATTTGAATGTAAACATAATTACTGGACAGTAAATAATGATTTTCCTTCTCTATTGATTACTTAGTGCATGTTGTGAGATGCATTGATCTGTACAAGACTGGCTTAAAATGGGGCAGATGGGTATGTAAAGGTCTACTCAAAATCAATATGAATTAGATTTCTGCTTCCACACAAAATAAATTACAAGTTAGAATGACTACTTTCTTTAACTTAATGTGGTAGGATGCTTTCCAAAGCAATTTGTTATGCTGGATTGAATGAAAAGATGGCCATAGATCTAAAATCTATGAAATTTATGAAAATCCCACAAAAAAGTATTCTGAAGGAAATATATTTTGTTGAGAGTAGATATATATATATCCTATGTAGGGACCATATTTTGTTCCTAAAAGTGCACTTAATTAATAGGAAACTCTAAGGAAATGTGAATAATAAAAAAAAGATGAATGTGTGTTGTTTCTTTGTTACTTACAATTAGAGTGGCTACCCTTCTTTCTTGATTGGCTGTTTGCAGATATTTGTGCATATGCTACAGTAGTTTAATTCTATCTTGCTCTAAACACAGTACTGGTGACTAGAACTTCAGCTAAGGGAAGATCATTAACATTTATAGCCTTGCTTATTACTTTTGCTTACAATGTAAAGAAAATATCCATGTACATTTTATTGGTTCTATATTGAGGCTTATTTACTTTGACATGGAAACAGTCTAGCTCTTTATGTTCCTGAATATTTAGCGATAGGCAGTGTTTTGCCCCAAACACTTGCTAATCAGAGTTGGATATTTGGAAAGACCAGACAATAGAGGATGCTACTAGAAGAGATGCAATAGCTTGGGTTTTACTTTAAAAAGATAATATTTCATTGAAGATGTGAAAAACATTATAAAATAATTATGAGCTTTTATCATTCAACTGAAAATAGCCATCAAGTGGTTGTGGTTATGATGTCCTACCATATGAACATCAATTATGATTTGTCATGGTATACTTATTTGGCTATTAATGCCTCTCAAAAGTCCCTCATAATAAATTAGAATATTTACAAATCTTTCATTGAGCTCATATTTATATGTATGTGGTTATGTTTTCTCTATATTTGCATTCGTATTTTTATTTAATTTACACTTCAAAATATTATAGATAGGTCTATAATCCTCATACTTCAAAGGATAAAACAGATGGATTCATACTAAGACAATATCACAAGCTTAATTTTAAAATGTACTGTATTTGTTTTTAGTTGCTGAGCTCAGCATTATACCTTAAAGGTTTAAATTTAAGAATATACTAACTCTCTAGTCCTATGTCAGAATTTAGTTAGAATGGTGCTTCATTATTTGTCTCTTCCACAAAACACAATGATGAAGAACTGTATTGAGGACATTATGCTGATTGTACCAAGTGAGCAGGAGTAAATAACTACTTTGGACTCATTGGTAACATATGATGCGTATCAGAGGATGGGAAATAAATACAAATAAAATTATATGGTCCTTTACTTCAGTCAAATTCTTAGGAGGCTAGTGGTGTGGGTCATGTAGAGATAATCCTTCTAACATGAAGGATAAGTTATTATGCCTAGCCTTTCTCAGTACCAGGCAAGAAGAAGTGGGCCTATTTGGAAACTAGAGACAGCATATTCCTGATTGAGTTTGTTACTCCAGTCCATATGTTCAGTAACTCAGAAAGCTACTAGCTTTGTGGGAGGTCTGAAATAAGAGAAGGCTCTTCAACAGGCCCAGGCTGCTGTGCAGGCTTATCTAACAATTGGACTATATTATCCATACCCAGTAGTACTTGAGGTATCAGTGGTAAATGGGAATGCTGTTTGAAGCTTTTGGCAGCCTGTGTAGATGGATCACAAAAGAGACTCTTGAGATTTTGAAGCAAGGCTCTACCATTATCCTCGAACAATTATTCTCTCTTTGAAGAAAGCTATTGGCCTGCTATTGGGCCTTAGTAGAAACTGAAGTTTGATGATATTACCAAGCAACCCCATCATGAGTTGGATGCTATTTGGTCCAATGTGCAAGGCAGCAACCCATTATCAAATGGAAGAGGTATATATGTGAACATTCCTGAGCAGGTCTTGAAGACATAAGCAAATTACATGAAGAAATTGCCCAAATGCCCATAATTTTTACTCCATTTATAATTGTGTCTATTGTCAAGCATGCATCCATAGCCTCATGTGGTATTCCCTATCATCAGTTGACTGAGTGAGAGAAGACTGGGACCTGGGGATAGTTCTGCATGTTACAAAAGCAGCAACCAGTAATGGACAACTGCAGCATTACTAGTCCTTTTGAGAACAACCATGAACAATACCAGTAAAGGGAAATTTTCATAGTGGGCAAAACTTAGGTAGCACACATGAAAATACATTCTTTGAAGGTAGAAATGACCTGATTTGCAATGGTTCACTGGGCTATAGCCAATGAATTGGCTGGATGATAATGACTTGTAAAAAGCATTAATGAAAAATTGATGAGAAAAATAAAGGATACAGAAGCATGCAAATAAACCTCTCCAAAGGTGAAGACTGTAAAGATGTGTGTATCCCATGTAAATGCCCATCAGTAGTCAAAAGACTGTTTCACCTAAGGAGAAGTTCAATGATGAAGAAGATGGAATGACCCATCTGTGGACAAACTTTCCCCAGCCATTTCTCTCGTTATCTTCAGGCTCCCAAACAAAGTGACCATGGTGGCAGAGACTGGTGTTATATAAGGGCTCAAAATCATGGACTTTCGCTTGACAACACTATTTTGTCTATGGCTGTTCCTGAGGACCATATCTGCCAGCAACAAAAAACAACAATGAGCTCCAGATATGGCACCATTCTCCAAGATAACCAACTAGTAACCTGGCAATAGCTTCACTACATTGGACCACTTTGTCCACAGATTGAACAGTGCTTTGTCCTTATTGGAGTAAATACTCACTCCGGTTATGAATTTTTCTTGCCAGCACATAATGTTTCTACCAAAACCACCATACATGGACTTATGGGATATTCTATCTACTGACATAGTATTCCACACAATATTGCTACTGATAAGGAAACTCACTTCACAGCCAAACAAGTGCTGTGGTGAGCCTACAATCACAGTTTCCACTGGTCTTGCCATGATCTACCGTAGTGAAGCAGCTAGCATGATATAAAGATCACATGGCCTTTTGCACACACAGTGACATAGCTAACGAGGTAGCAGCAGCCTGAAGGACTAAGGAAGAGCTCTCTAAAAGTTTGTGTCTGCTTTGAATCAACGTCCAATATATGGAATGTTTTTGTTCATATCCAGAATATATGGGTTTAGGAATCAAGTCATGGAAAGAGAGTAGTTCACCATTACCTCTTGTGACCCTTAGTGAGTCTAAGTTCTGCTGGTCAGGAATTTCCAGAGCGAAGAGTCCTCCTGCTACACGCTGCAACAAATATTCCGTTGAACTGGCAGTTCAGACATCTCCTTAGACACTCTGGCCTTCAGATACCCTTAAGCCAACAGGCTAAAAAAAAAAAAAAAAAAAAAAAAAAAAAAAAAAAAAAAAAAAAAAAAAAGGATATTAGTGATAGGAACATGACTAATCCAAATCAAAAGTAGAAGTAGAAATTTGATTGATTCTCCACAATGGAGCTAAGAAAGTGTATATTTTGATGCAGGAAATCCTTCAATGTTGCCAACTTGACGATACCTAGAATTAACTAAAATCTAAAAATGGAGAGCAGACATGTTAAGAGATTTGAATTAGGAAGATCCACTTCTAATCTGCATCTTGAGGCAGGAAGACACACCCACCTCAAGATCATTTGAGCTTTGAAGAGATATGCCTTTAATCTGGATCTTAAAGAGGAGTACTTACCTGGCAGAGAAGATACCATGATGATGAAGATAATTTTCCTAGGGTGAGGCTTACTATTTCACTCTGGATATATTCTTAAAATATGCTTTTATAGAATGATATAGAATAAATTTGATCTTCGACTTGAGTAGCTTTGTATCCCCTCTACATTTCCCCTCCTCTTTTCCACTGTTCCCAACTTTCTCTCTCTTTTCATCTCTCTTTTACCATTTCTCTCTATCCCACCATCTCTAAATTTTAGTTTCCCTCCATGTGAGCCAGTGCAGCATATTCACACATGACAATTTGAAGAAGTCCCCATTCATCTGCTTCTATCCTGGCCAGTACCCATTAACCTCAAAGCTTTTCCTAAATGCCAGCAATAACGTAGTAAAACAAAGGAAAGGTGCAGATAAGTTCTGGAAAGTCCAGCCATATTTTTGCTCTAAAGTGTTGTTCCAAAATATTTAGACTGCATTGGATGGTTTCTTTGTGGCAAAAGCTGACTGATACATTTAGCAATGAATCATTAAAATCATTAAAATACTGTCTGAAAGAAAACTTGTCTTTTTCTAGCATACCATTTTCTGCTAGAGAGTCCACATATTTCAGTAATTTGGGTCAACATTTAAATCCCCTTATACTATTGAATTCACAAAGTAAGTTTTCACAAATTCATACATAATCCATAGGCAAATACCTTAATTGATTTTCAAGGGACCATATTCCCTTATACAACTTTTCAAGTTTTGTTGTTCTATACTATTATATTGTTAATTTGTCTTATTTAGTGTGTGTTTTGCCCAATGTTATGACTCTTTGGGGTTTGTTATAATTTTTTAAAAACCACTTTACTTTTCTAAGTCTGGCTCCTGCTTTATTACTTCAGTTTGATTAAATCTCAATCAGCTTGCTAAGCCAAATATGTACTGGTCTCATTATCCCACACCTACTTAAAACATAGCTCTGTGGGCATTACTGTCTTTCTATTAGGGTTTAGAGTTTCCCAGGCTTTTGCTTGTGTCCAGGATTTTAGAATGTCACTCTAAATCATTTCCTGTTACAATAAGATTTCTGACCCAGCTAGCCAGAGGTCCAGACCCACAAATCTGTTGCCCCAGACGGCTTAGCTGCCTGCCACTGCTTAGGCCCTCAAAAATGACTCCGACACTTATATTAAGTTCATACTGTTTGGCCTATGGCTTAGGCACATTGCTAGCTAGCTCTTACATCTTAACTCAACCCATTTCCATTTATCTGTCTGCCATGTGGCCCATGGCTCACCTGTGTTCCTTATATGTTTCTTCTTTGAGCGTCTGGCTCAATCTATCTGACCCTGTCTCTCTTCTCCTGACTATTCTGATTCCCCACCTACTTCTACGGAGCCTACCATGGCCAAAACAGTCCTTTATTTAAAGATTGATATTTACAGCACACAGAAAGACATTCCCACATCAATATCCATAACTCTTGTTATATTTTTTGATGTGTAAACATCCTGTTAATTTATTCTATGGATTTCTATAAAGAACTTAGTGAGTATTCTGCCGGCTATTGTTATTTGTTATCATCTAATTGCAGACCCTCTTCTTTTAAAAGGGCAATTTTATTGCAATCACTGCTCAGTAAACTAAACATATTATTTCATATTCTTACCCATTAGGGTAATGAAAGAAAATTAAAACACTTCAAAATATATAGCAAAGAATACTTTGATGAAATGAAATGTTCTATCTATAGCCTGCAATTTAAAGATGGGTTAATTCTTTATCTAGGGAGAGTTTTTATGTGAAGCTCTTTGGAAACAGATATAATAGAAAAAGACTTAAGTTAACCAGAATGTTGAACTGACTCCCTAGCCTGTGCCTGCCACATGTTTATGCAATCGTGTTTTTAATTCAATGTCTTTCTTTATTCATCTGAAAATATCACCCTGGTGCTTTATCCTATCTACAAAGGAAGCACAGTCAAGCTCTGCTCAGTGGTTGGCATAAATGTTTCAATCCCTGTAAAACCACCAAAAGAAAATAACAAGACAGGGAAAAGAAGGTGAAATAGTCTAAATCTTCTACTTCTAAATAATTCTTTTTGATATATGAAGCATATAAGAACTAAAATTTTTGAACTGCAAATTATGTAAGATAAGAATTGCATAGTTATATATTGAATGAAATGCAATGAAAAAAACAATATTTAGCAAAGATGTAATAACGTATCTGTGGAATTCAAATTATGAAATAATGCCTATTTGTAGGCAATTTAGATTGCCTTTTAAAAGTCTGTAAATTATAGAGATTTCTAATTGTATCTCATAGAGTTAAAATAAAAATTAATTTTCAATTAACCTTATTTTAGAAAGTATCACAGCAAAAATTTCATGTTGTCCAGAACATATTAATCAAACTTCATAAAGCATTAGCATATATCTCAGTGTTACATTGTATAACAAAGATGTCAAAATCTAATGATTATGGAACATTAATTTTAGTCACTCAAGGGAGAACTCATTTCTAAGAAATTATATTAAGATCGATAACAGTGAGAAAGGAAAGAATGTGAGCAGCCCTTAGAACTGTGTTGCATGCAGTAATATTTGTAAATCAGACCAAATTTAAAAGGTTTTCTTCTGGTTTCTATGAAGGAGTTTATGCTTCATTACTAGTCTGTTTCTTTGTAATTTTAGATATTGTTATACCTCTGAAATTATTCCTTTGCTTTGGATTATTTTAGTTAGCTGTGTACTTATGGCTTATGTATGAGGTCTAGGGTTGCTCTTAGTCCATGAAGAATTTTTGGAATTTTCATGCGGATTGCATTATATCTATAAATTTCTTGTATAGCCACATTGGTACAATATTAATGTGCTTCCTTGTGACCTCTTTTTGTTTGTTTCTTCTTCGATTTATTCAGCATTTCAAAGATTTTAAAGATGTTAAAGAACATATCTTTAACCTCCTCTATTGTTTATCCTCAGATATATATATATATATATATATATATATATATATGTATATACATATATTGTATTCATTTATTTTCTCTGCCTCTCTCTCCCATACACACATACACACATGTGAGTGTGTGGTGGATGTGTGTGTATCCATGATTGCTATGGCTCATTGTTAAAATTCAGTGAATTTTATTCTTTATACATGAATTCTAGTTTTCCATACCATAGAGTATAAAGATTATTAGGAATATAAAAATAATCATAAATTTGAAATTTCTAAGACTCCCAGGGAGTACTGGTTTCCTGAATTCAAATAGTAGCATGGACTTATGTGAAACACACTGAGAAACTTGGTTTTTTTTCTTACTGAATTGCAATTCTAAAATGCATTATTGTTGTTGAGTGAAGTTATCTTAAACATGAATAAGGAAAATCAGATAAATAAAAAAAATTAGCATAAAAGTTTCTATTGTAAAAATATTCCTACAATATTATTATTATTATTATTATTATTATTATTATTATTATTATTATTATTATTATTATGGTAAAACAAGGGAAGTCCTAGAACAGCCTTTTCTGGGTGCCAAGATTGGCGTCTACCAATTGCCAGGGTTGAGTCACTGCATCTTTTATACCATTTAGGATAGTACCGAGCCTTAACTGGGCAAGAACTTAAAGTCTGGCAGAGATGTCTACACATTAGTATCACGCATCTTCTATGTTTCACAAGTGTATATTGGTCACACTTACATGTGCAGTCTGTGGGCAAGGCATTCTTCCCATGGTGGCTAATGTTTTAATCCAGAGATATGTTGTAGATTGAATGAGAATGACCCTCAAATGCTCACATGTCTTAGTGCTTGGTCTCTAGTTAGTAGAACTTTTTGGAAAAAGTTAGAATTGTAACCTTTTGGAGAAAATATGTCCCTAGGGATGAGATTTGAGGTTTCAAAGCCCAAGTCTGTCTTCCTCCCTCCCTCCCTCCCCCTTCCTCCCTCCCTTCCTCCTTCCCCCCTCCCTCCTTCCCCCTCTCCTATATGCAGATCAGAATGTAGATCTCAGCTACTGCTCCAGTGCCATGCCTGTTTGCTTCCTTCCCTAAAGACCACAAACTAACCCTCTAAAACTGTAAGCAAGCTCCTAGCTAATAGTTTACTATTACAATAGTTGCCTTAATCATGGTAACTTTTAACACCAGTATCAGAAGCTGAAATCCGAGACATAGATATTCCTGTGACAGGCCTGGCATACTGCTGTTTGGAGGAATATTGAAGATTTGGGAACCTTGGAAGGGTAAGGTGTTTGAATGCTTTATTTATGACCTAATGGATCATCCAAGTAAGTACTGGAAGAGTGTTTTCCTGAGAGCAATATGTACTATCAGGGACTAATTCAAGCAGTTTCAGAAGAAAGGTATATTATCAGCAGGCCTAGAGACCAATTTTGTGACAGTTTGGCAAAAATAATGTGTCTAGTTTTTGCTCTAGTTTTAAAAATCTATCAGGGGCTAAATCAAAAACTCTTGGACTAATATCATTGACAAAGGAAATCTCAAGACCTCCTAAAATTGACAGGCATAATACATGACACATAGCTTTTAGTAATCATTTTTATGCAGATCTACAATGGGAAGTACACATGGCTAAGAGAAATATAAAATACACAGTTTGATCATAGAACAAGACCACAAAAATGTAATGTTAGAGCCAGGTCTTATGTTTGAGCAAGTGGAAAGCTTAAAGAAAGGCCTGTAGCTAAGACTGCTTAGCTGCAGGATGAGGCCGCATCAGCTCAGAGTACCTCCTATGTGTATGTGGGGGGAAGACATTAGAGATTCTCTAGACTTTGATAAAAATGATTTACCTATGCAAATATAATTAGAGGGGCTCAGTTTCCAGCCTCAGCAAGCAGAAACTGACTGCTTAATCCATGCGATTCTGAATTTTTTGACTCAAGAAGGATACAAGAAAGGGGTTATAGAATCTTCTTCTCCAACTAAGGATAGCCCTCAGCATTCCCTGCGTAGAGGCCTGGGGAAGCTTCAAAGAGAATGCCTGGATTTTGTTGGAGACTCTATGATGTTGGAGATGCCAGGGTCATGGGATACTTGCCAAGGAGATCTGCAGATAGGCGTGGAACCGGAAAGAGAAGTTTGTTACAGTCATCATAGCTAGATAGACTGGGAGATCTGAAGGGCACTTTGATATTAGACACAGGGGTGCTCAAGTTGGGGCTAGTCCTCTGTCTTTTGTTCTTGCTTTGATCCAGCATTTCCTCACTATGTTCCCTTTTCCTCCTTTTGGAATGGTAATGAATATTCTGTGCCATTGTGTGTTAGAAGTGTATGATGTGCTTCTTATTGTTAAGAGCATTGAAATTCAGAAATTTCCTCCAGTCTAAGATGAAACTTTGGACTTTTATGTAGTAACAAGATTGTGAAGAACTATAGGGACTTTTGAAGTTGGATTGTATGCATTTTACATTGTGATATGGGTATAGGGCTATGGGGCCCAGAGACTGGCTTGTGATGACTTAAATAAGAATAAATCTGATCAGATCATATATTTCAGTGATTGGTGCTCAGTTAGTGGAACTGTTGGGGATGATTAGAGGTCCCTTGTTGGAGGAGGTGTCTCTCTGGCTGTAGGGTTTGAGATTTCAAAAACCCATGACAGGCTCAGTCTCTTACCCCTCTTCCTTCCTTCCTTCCTTCCTTCCTTCCTTCCTTCCTTCCTTCCTTCCTTCCTTCCTTCCTTCCTTCCTTCCTTCCTTCCTTCCTTCCTTCCCTCCCTCCTTCCTTCCTTCCTTCCTTCCTTCTTTCCTTCCTTCCTTCCTTCCTTTCTTCCTCCTTCCTTCTTCCCTCCCTCCTTTCCTTCCTTCATTCCTTTTTTTAATTTCTCTATTTCTTCATTTCTTTCTTCTTGTTTTTTTGCTTGCTTTCTGCCTGCTGCCTTCTGAGGATGTGAAGCTCACAGCCAGTGCTCCAGCACCATGCATGCCTGTTTCCCACCATGAAGATCTACGAGAAAAACCTCCAATTAATTTGCTTTCTTTTTTATGACTTTCTTGGATATAGTTTATCTACACAGTAATGTAATACTAAGACAGGGTGCCTTCTGAGTTCTTTGAGACTAGCTCAAGCATATAGACTCCTGTGATATACATAGGTAGACCCAATCTTTCTACTTTCCAAATGTGGTATTCATTAAACCTCTGGAAAGAGAAATAAGTCCATGGAAGTCGGTATTCTATTGGAGTATCTGAGTTCTCATTTTCTAATCCAGTGAGTCACGTGGCAAATAAGTGTCCTTGAGGGTAGGGTAACCATTGACATTAGTTTTGAGGTCATTATACTCTGTAGTTGTTCTTAGGTAATGAGTTAAGCTCCTAGATACTGGGATCAGGGATACCACTCATCTTACCATGTGAGCTAAGCTTTCAAAGATTCTTGCTTCAAAATCTCTTCCCTTTCTTCTCCACAGATGCCTCCTGAAACTATCAACCTAAAACATTTTGTGAACTTTAGTTGTTCCTCATGAAGGACCTTCCAGTGTAATTGAACCTAAAAATGGATGTTCTATTACAAGAGAGTGCTCAAGCATAGCATTCTGAGACTATATGTATTAAAAAGATTCTCTTCACTGATAACCCATCATGATAGAAGAATAGCTACCTCACTTAATAAGTTATTAACTAGATCTGAGACTCCGAAGAACTACAAGACTGCCCTTTCGTGTATTTTACTTTGATTCCTGTCCCATATCCAGCCACGGGGAGAGCTGTGTGCTATGCTATTGCTTTTTTCTTTGTTTTATACTTTCTTTTTCCCTGTATTTTTCCAGTTTCTTATCACTCTGTAGTTTCAAGTCATCTTCCACCTGTTTCTCTTTGATGTAAAATCTAGTTGTATAATCACAGCTCTTAGTCTCCATGTCACAGTCAAACAAAATCTACCTAAATCTGTGTAAAATGCTGGTTTCTTGTGCAGTGCTTTTATAAAAAGTTACAACTAAATATTACTTTATAAAACACTGGATATTCTAATTTAACACTCTAATTCATATATGCAATATACAACTAAATTTAGTTGGTGAGATTGCTCTTTAATTCTCAAATGAATTAATTTAAAATATGTTAAAATAAAGACAGAAAAGCAACCTTCCTAGAGGCTCTATTTATCATTTATTATAATCCTAAAACACTCTTAACAAATAGGCTACTTCATTAGCTTCATTTGATATAAGAAGACATAGATATTGCATAATTAATTCACTGTTAATTTTTAGATATAATTAGCTTTTATACTAATATTCCTAACATAACAGTAACTTTAAATAATATATGGAATACAATTTTACCCCCAGTAAAGAATAAAGAGAAAATATTGTGCTTTGTTTATAAATGGCAAGTTTTTAAAGAAATGTTTTACCTCGTTCTTATAATTAATATTGTATTTTATGTTACATACTATAATTAAAGTATTAATAGTATGAGCTTTTGTGATATAAATGGTATATTTCAACATATTAATTTTGTAGTATAGACACACATAGCAAGTTATGATGTGGGATGTCTTTCTGTACTCCGTAAATTACCATTAGATAATAAATGAATTATCTTAGAAGCAGACAGGAAATCTGAGCATAGATAAAGGAGAAGGAGGGCAGAGTCAGACAGAGACGCTTCAAGCTGCTGCCAAGAGAGTAAGACATAAGAATACAGGTTAGCCACGTGGCAAAACATAGATTAGTAGAAATGGGTTAAGATCCAAGAGCTAGCTAGCTAGGAATAAGCCTGAGCCGCTGGCCAAAAAGGCTTGTCATTCTTATAAGACTAGACTTGTGTGATTATTTAGGAGTGTGCATCCAGGCTGGGCCAGAAACACATACTGCAAATTGATTTCAAAGGAAATTTTTCTCAATAAAATTACATAGAGTTATTAAAAAATTATATTTATTTAATAAAAATATAGCTCATAATGAAGTAATTTGTAGAGCAACTAATAAATCATGTTGACAAAAATGTAAAAAAAATGTTTTAAATAGAGCAAATAAAAAATATCAACAGATACAAGATTGCATTGTATTTTCTCTGAATAGTTTTATGGCATTGTCTGAATTGTCTTTATAAGATTATAATCCACATCTTCTTTAGGATGGTTTTGATGTTAAAAATAATGAATATTTTCCTCCAGAGAAAACTTACTATGCATCAGCCTATTTAGGAGACCTAGATCTAAATCTATTTGTGTGAAGTAAATGCTACTGTACATTATTGGTATTTTTATTTTTTACAATATTATACTTAAGAAATAAATACCACTGATGGTAAAGTCAGTTGTTTTGTTTCTATAACTATTTGTAACTAATAACATAATAAATATTTACCTTTATACCAAAAATGTTATGAAAAACTCTTGATATATTATAAACAAGATTATTTATTTTCTTCAAATGTAATCTTCAAGAATGTTCAGATACAGAGATGAAATATTATGATTTTCATATTTTAAAAATTTTATGGTTCTCTATTTTTTCAAATAAACTTTGAAAATATATCATTCTTAAAGCATATACTTAAAATATAGAATATATGCATGTATTTATGTATATGTAACATGATAATATCTCTATCTGGAATTAATAATCATTTAATTTTTATATAAATGATTCAAATAATACACAAATTAATGTGCAAATTAAGTCATTCACTTCCTAAAAATGATTGATTGTCATAACATGCTGGGAACACTTGAATCAACTGGCCTCTCTCTTCACACTAACTTCAAGTAATGAGTTAAGTTGCTAATGTAAATCAAAAACACCTCTGAGATAGGATTCATTTATAAAATGTGTTATATATGTTGAGACTTCCATACAATATTAATCATGTGAGAAGTTGTGAACCAGCAGGATGTGTCCATTAAAATGTCAAGAATTAGTGAATAAAAGCCGATTTGGAAATAAGTGATACATGAAAAGAAGCTTTGGGGGAGGAGAAAAAGGAAAGTATAATTTTAATTTTTGAAAAGCAATTATCACACAGATTGTTGTGAATTACTTGAGCATGGGATATCATAGGTCAGTCATGCAAGGAGAGTAGGAGTAGACTGGTTAGACCAGAAGTTGAGTGGTACAAATATAGAAGCGCAGAAGAGAACACTTTTATGTCAGGTAAGATGACAGAGTTCCGTTACTTCCATCCTTAAACTTCAGTTTTTTAAAAGATAAAATGATGAAGTGCACTTCTCTTTTAAAAAAGTAATTTCTAACAATTATTTATAATAGAATTTCTTGTGTGAAATAAGCAATGTGTTAGCTAATGAGGGTGAGCATGTGTACATGAGTGTGCATATACCTGTGCATATATGTATATATAAAATTTCCCATAACGTTATTAAAAAAATTCTGAAAATCCTAGCTGTTATTATTAAACAACATTTTTTTAAAAAAAAAATAGCAGGTCTCCAAATTTTCACTTTAAAAAATATTAATTTTTCTTATTTAAAAGTATGAAATATATAAATAACTGGTTTTCTCATCTCCATATTTTGGACAGTTCAGTGTGCTCACTGCAGAGGAGATAATCTATGGAACATTATTATTTACTTAATAATGGATTGAAGGTTTGCTAAAGAAAACTTTATTAAAGAAAATCAGTTAAGGATGAATATAAATGTTATACAGTGGTTCTGAACTTTCCTAACGCTGTGATCCTTTAATATAGTTCTCTATGTTGTGATGACCACATGCCATAAAATAATTTCTGTTTCTACTTCATAACTGTAAATTTACTTTTATTATAAATTGTAATATAAATATTTGTATTTTAAGATGATCTTGAGAGGTGACCCTTGAGAGAGGGTCTTTCAACCCCAAAAGGGTCCTTACCTACACATTGAGACCCATTATTATAGAGAATGGTAGCATTGGATGAAAACTTAATTCAAGAATGAAGTATGACAATTTATAATAATGCTGATTCTCACAATATTTTCAAAGTTTTATTTGATTAAAAATGACTGGCAGTTGATTAATTGCAAAGAAAACCATTTAATGGGTCATAAATATAGGCAAGAAATATTGGGACTATTTCAATAAATTTTGAAAGGTCAGGTCTCTTTTTGGAGCAAAAATGTTTTTCTTTAAATGATTCCAATGAATTCAATTTGATTTAAAAATTTTTGTACAAATTTTATTTTGTATTATATTAAAATCCCAGAATTAGATATTGGGAAAAAGCTGAAATATCAGAGAGATAAACAAACAAACCATGGCCAATTCTCACGCAGCCAACAACTACGAATCTTCCATCTTTGGACCTCTCTGTACTCAGCTGAAAAAGAAAGTGGCAGGCCAAGCTGAACTCCTCCCTTCCTCTCTCTTTGCTCAGATGTCTCTCTTCCTGGCTTTTCTTTTCTAGTGTTCGTATTAACGATGAGTTTCACTACTACCTGGGTCTGTTAGGCTTTGAACTCAGAGGTACAGAAAGATTATAGGATTAAAGGCATGAGTCACCACTCTGTGACCTTCATGGCTTAGCTCTGTGAATGGCTCTGTCCTCTGATGTTTCATACTATTCTTATTAAATATACAATATATCATCACACATGCCCTTTCTGTTAAATTGAATACAAGTTTATAGCTAATATAAGGAAAACTATATAAATAGGCACAATAACTATATATAATATATACAAGAAATAATTAAATATATAATGTACAGGTTATTATCAGTTTACACATTCTGAGAAATTACTTCATTATTTAACCTGTCTGGGTGACTCCAAAGGATTCTGGATAATTTACTTTCTATCTGACTTTTATTACTCCCAAAACTTATCTTTTGATGTCTCTCAAACTTATATACTTACACCATTTAGTGAGCTTTTATTGGTAAATCTGTAACTAGGAAAACTATAACTATCTTATCTTCAACTCCCTTAGAGACCAAGAAGGAAATAATATAAACTGAAAAAACAGGAAGTACGAGCAATCAACTTTCAAAACATGTGAGAAATGACAGACAAAGCTGGCTGCTAAAAGTCACCCAATGTTCCTCTGCAATTTTGTTGCATCTGTCTTTGGCCTATAGGCCTAGCATGTCTGACAGACTTTTCTTTGAAGTAAGATATTTGAAGGGCTTTCTTACTTTGTCTTGACAGGGTTCAGAAGTACTTTCTTTTGTGTCCTGCCTGTCCATTTGGACAGCATACTGGTAGCAGTTGAGGCAAGAGCACTTTCTCGCCTAGTGGCCAACTTTTGCCACAAACAAAGGAACTTCCATACAGAATTTCTGCAATGCTTATCATCTTCTCTGATATAAATTGATGCTGCCAGGAACAGACATGTCTTGCTGTTGTAAAAATAAAACATTTATATGTTATTAAAATATTGTAAATGCCATATTCCATATTCTGTAGATATCAGTGGAAGATTACTAATTTACCTAAAATACATCTATTTGACCTTAAAAACATACCAAATATGACTACAAGTTTGATTGTAATGACCACCACTTAGATTTCTTTACATCCTAATTAATTGGTAATAATAATTTTCAAAGAGTATTAATTTACATTACATAATTAGATGAACTATAAAAGTACAATACCTTGAACAACAGTAGAAAAATATGTACAATAACATTAATCTCACCTTTGTACCAATATACACAATTATATCCAGTATACAAAAATTCAATTCAATTTAAATTTTTCAAAACTAGTAGTTGCTTTTTAAATGTAGATTCAATAATCTAACCTTTAATTCTATCATATTTATATACTCATTTTTTTCAGAGGAGACTCAGTAATCTACCTTTTTATCCTATCATATATCTAATCCCCCTTTTCCTTTCCTTTTTTTAAAAACAAAGGAATTTAATCTCCTTTGTTCAGGTTTTTTAACTATTACCAATAACAATTTGTAACCAAGCACCCTAAATAATAGGCAATTATTCATGACTCAATGAAAGACCAAAAACAATCCACTACCTTTTGGGAATGTGGGCATTGTATTCTCAAATTTACTTCCTACTGTCTGGGGTAACAGCATCTATAGGGGATCCTGAAAAGAAAAATTTTGATTCACTGTCAAATACTAGAATAAGGAGATGTATCAATTTTTGCCCTGTCTCTGTATAATGGAAAAATAAGGGGCTTCTCTCAGATCCTGACTATAGTAGAATGTAAGGCTAGTTCATCTCAGCTATCCACCTTAAAATTGTCCTGGGTAGTTTGTAGTCTAAAGCCAATCTCTGGGTGGTGTTTGTCAGTCTAATGGTCTTGTCATAGTCTATGTAAAATCATCTTTGTGGTGCCCCATCTTCCTTTTGAAGACTTCAAAGGCCAATGTTAGGCATCATCATGATTCATGATGATAAGAAGACTCAAACCTAAAACAACATGCAGAAAGCTAGATAAAGCCTTTTTCTACAATTAGTTAATGCTTTATATGATTATTAATATTATAACAAAAGTTTAATGTATATATAATCTTATAAATTTTGAGTTAAATACAAAATATCACAAAATTAGTAGTAATAGAATAGTTTCTTAATTATGCTCTTTTTTCCCCTGTTTTAGGTCAGGTGACTCTTCTGACAGGATAAAGAGAGTGCATTCTCCTTTAACAACCATTCTTGGGTTTAGAGAAATGAAGAGAGCCACACTCCAACTCCAAAGCCAGCTTAATTTTTAATTAAACTAGAGCTTCAACTTTTCTTAGAAGGAAAAAGATATAGATGTTATGCAGTTAGATTTTATCCTGTAGAGTATATTGATACCAATAGGTCAGATTTTCTCTTTGTTTGTAATTTTTTTGATAGACTTTTCTTCTACTTTAGATGTCCAGAAGTCTAAAGCCTTTTGACTTTTTGAAGATAAATATCTCTAGTTTTATGTAAAGATAAAAAGAGAAACATTCTCTGATTCTTATTTGGTGTGTTTTTCTCACAGTTTAAATAACTATCACATATATGGATAAATCATCATTTCACTTTATCAAAAGGGTTCTCCTGTTTGAATTTAGTCTTTATTAATTTTGGTGGTATTCATAGCTTTTCTAAACCTGTGGTGACAACAGCAAAACCCTTTCCCAATCCTTACTTTGGGGAGGTTCCTGTCTAATCTTTATCAATTTTTATTTATGGTTCCTTCTAATTTTTTATTCTCTCTTTTACAGATTTTCTATCACACAGAACAATATGCTTTTTATCAATAGTTATTAGCTTCTTTAATTGCTCTTGGAAGGGATTTTCTCCATTTTACTAAATTAGGACTGAACTAATTTTATTACTGGCACCTGCAAGACATCTCTCAGGGCATTTTCTGATAGTCTAATGGTTATCTCATCTGTCCCCTCTTGACCTACATTGGTTAGTCCAAAGCTTACCTTTTTCACATCTTCTGCATATTCCAAAATGGAGGGGCATTCTGTTGGGTTTATTCTTGGCAAAAATATTATTTCTAGGAATGCTTTGTTTATAGCCCTTTTTAAGGTAACTCTGTTTTCCACAGTTGTAGCATTTAATATTTTATTTTTTCATACCTCTAGATATAACCTCTCCTACCAAAATATCACCATAGTTATGATATCCCATATTAATTGTATCTTGGATCTAATACTCCAAGGGTGCTGATCTTGCTATTAATGCACTAATTATACTTTTGCATCATGAGTCATTATTTTTTAAAGCCAGAGATTTAATTATAATTTGTCTATCTTCTGAATCTGGTACCATTCTATTTACTGTTGAAGTTAGTCTTTATAAGAAATCTGTAAAAGTTTTTTAGCCCTTGGATTACTTTTGTAAAGGACTCAATTTTCTTTTATACTTCTTCAATTCTATGCAAAGCATTCATGGCTGTGGCGTGGCATAAAGCTGAGACAAGTTCAATATATAAAGATTTTTTTCCATTAATTTAATCTCCCTCATCTAGAAGTTGGCCTTGTAATATTTCAATTTCTAGCTCTACTAAGTTGTTCAACAGGTCTTTCTACCAGGTCCTTCATTGTAACTGAGGTCCAGCCTCTAGGACTGCTGTAACTATATCTGTCTAGTCTATTACAAGTTGACTATGAGTTTAACATCTGCTTTACAAATGGAGAGACTATTACTTCCTTGAATGTCCTCAAATATAGCAGTTGCTTAAGTGTTTATTCAGCTCTTGCACCACTTTTATCAATTAGCAACCCCTTTATGGTTACAGGATATATTATAATTGCTTGTTTGAAAGCTTTAGGCTGTTTTTCTATAACCTCATAAGGTGATGTCTGGCTTTGAATATCTATATAATCTGTTTTAAAAAGTTTATTTTAAGACTTTTATCTTGGCATTTATATTAACCAAAGTTTTAAATGATACAAAAAATTATTAAACAATATTTATAAGAGACATTAGGATAATCCTGTCTATTTTAATTATTCTCACCTGTAATGGTTCCATTTTCAACCCATCTGGAGTATTATCAATCAAAGACATAATTATTTTTATCTTAATATTTTCAACTTTAAAAAAAATCCCAATTGACTCAATAAACCCACTCATGATGATTCAGTGAAGTGAGGCAGCTACTTAATGTGGCAGCAACTTGAGGAAAGGGGCCATGGAAAACCCCAACCCATCAGGAAATGGAAGCTGCTGTCTGGAAGAACTCATTCAGGTAATTTTGGAGAAGAAATACATGTGGCAGTAACTGCCTAAAAGGCAGAGCTGGCTGGATGCTAACTCCAAAAGTAAAATCTAGCCAGCTGGGTAGTGACTCTGGCTAAGCCAGCTTTTTTGTGACTTTGAGCCTCAAAAGTTAAAATCCAGTGGATGATAAAAGGTGTGAAACATGAAAAATACCTGTGTATCAAATAAAATACAATGTCCAAGTTGTGTGTTATTAATATTTCAATATAAAGAGAAAACCTACATAAATATTTTTTTATGTTTATGAACTTCTTTTCATAGGAAATTAGACGGCATAAATATGTTCTTTAGACAAATCTGAGCATGACTGAAAAGCTCCGGATATAGTACTGAACCACAGAGACAGAGCTGAGAACCAATAAAGATAAAGTTTTCCTAAAGAACTATAGTGGAAAATGATGTCAGAGGAAGGCTATTCTACTATGGATGATATTCAGGCAGATGCTTCCCTATTGCTGCCATCATTATTGGCAGAGTGAAGTAAAATGTCAATAATTCTTTTATTTTATTTTGAGATAATGATATAATTTACCCCTTTCTTACCTTTTTCTATAAACCCTTCTTTGCTCTCTTTAAAATTCATGGCCTCTTCTATCAGTAATTATTTTTGCATATATCTATGTGTATGTGGTTACACATACATCTCTAAAATAAAACTTCCCAGCCTTTATAATGTTACTTGCATTTTTTATGCTTGTTTTCAGAATTGACTGTTTTTTATTAGCAATTGGTGCCCTCTTCCCAGGGGATGACTATTTCTCTACATCTCAGCATTCCTTACTTGCCTGTAGTTCTTTTCCTAAGGCTGAAGCCTCCTGGGATTTTCCACATTCACATTATGATGATGTCTCCCATCCACAATATCTATTGGTATTGTCCTTGTTCAGCTCATGTTTGGATATCAAATTGATGAGACTTCATGGGGTACCTTCTTTCATTACTAGAAAACACAAGCTTCTATCAAGATTGCTGTTCCTCTGGCTCTTGCAGCCTTTCTAACCTCTCCTGTTTTTCTTGAGATTTGGGTACAGAAGATATTTTGCCAGTATATCTCTAATAACAATGCTTCAAAATTCAGCATTAAAATTAACTGGTTCATTTTTGTAATGGTTTCCTCTTTTTGTTGCATAAAGAAGTTACCTTGGTGAGGTGTGAGAACTACACTTACTAATAGGCAAAAAGAACAAATATGTAGGTCAAAGTTTCTGGCCCACTAGACCTCACCTAACCCCAAGATCTAGAGATGCCCACAGCTCCGTTAGTTCCAAATAGTAACATAAATATTTGCAAATTGTTTGACTTATGGCTCAGGCTCATTATCAGCTAACTCTCACAACATAACCCATTTCTATTAATTTATGTCTTGCCATGTGGCTATGGTTTTCCTGTGTTCCATTATCTCGCTTTCTTAGACAGCAGCTCACAGCATCTTGCTATGACTCTGTTCTTTTTCCCCATTGTCTATGATTGAATTTCCTGCCTATAAGCTGCTTTGACATAGACCAAAACAGTTTCTTTATTAACCAATGGTACTTGCAGCATGCAAAAATACATCTTACATTAAAAAAAAATCTAGCTTTCATGTACCATAAGAATTTATGCAAACTTATAAGAAAGAGAAGAATACCAAATTATAAAGCCTATAAACCAAAATAATGCCCAGCATAGCACAACAATTTTAATGTGTGGTACTGGCACATGTGCATTTGTGGTAACCAATACCTTTTCAATTGAACTTAAGGCCTGTTCAACAAGAAAAATTCATGTCTGATGCTATAAACCTAGTCATTTACTCAAGGGTAGTGACTTCAAGAATCTGGTGGAGAGTCTCCAACCACCACTTTATTATAACTAAAGATTTCATAATCAAAAATATTACTCAATCAGAGGAAATAAGATGCAGAGAGGTGGCCTGGAATGGGTATTAAGAAAACCCTGGTTTATGAAATACATTTATGAACTTTGAATCTTGTTTCTAATCATTATCTTGTCATTATATTACATATATTAATCCATATGTGCCTCAGTTTTCTCCTTACTAAAATGGATTAAGCACCTGCATCATCATCTATTATTGAATGGGCCCTGTGGCAGATGAAACACTCACTAAATATTGACCACTTGAATTCCCACCTCAGTTTAACACCCAACAAATTTTCTCTGGGTCATAAGAGATTCTTTGAGCAATCAGATACTGTTAAGTTACCATTATCTTCAACTTTCTTCAATCAGGTTTTGTTTTACACCACAAAGTATTGGTAAATGCTGTCTTGCATTCTAAAGTTGTAAAGTACCTGCTAGAAACTATGAGTCAGCTAAGTTAATTTTATTAAGAATTGTATTTAATATAACCAAGACATGAAGTTTCTTTGCAGATGTGAAAATACCTGTGATTTATTTTAGATGATATTAAATTTCTCAGTGAATCACCAAAGAACTTGGGTAAAACATCATGGAACTTTGAATGAACAAGGGATTTAGAAAAAGACTGGGGTAAACATGCTCTCTAACATGTAGGCTTAAATGACATTTATTCTTAAGAGCTTCTGTTTTCTTTAGTGAAATGAACAACAGCCATAAGACACCTGTATCTAATCAGTGCTACCACTTTAATAAGTAAGTACAAGCAGACACCTCTTTTCCCCTGTTGCCTGATGACTAATATCATGTTAACTTCCTGTCTATCATTAAGTCCCAGGTATATTTCATAAACAGGGAAAGAGATGATATCTGAATTTCATTATGTATGCCCAATGTTTCTGAATCCACATAACTTTATAAAACAGTGACTGTATGCCAGAAACTCTGCAGGAAACATCACAGTTATCAAAATAGGTGGCGTCTAGCTGTCATAGAGTTTATTTGCAGTGTGTTACATCAATAACTGAGAAATGAGAAATAAATTGTAAAATTTAAAAGGACTATAAATGATGTTTGGAAAATAAAATAGGGTTAAAAAATAAAACTACTGGAAAAATGTGGCTGCATATGATCAAACAACTCAGTAGGGCTTCTTTAAGAAGGTGGGATTTGCAGCATGTATGAGTTTTAGAGTTTTCAAGTCATAAGATTTGGTGATGCTTGAAGAATAAAATGAAAATCTATATTAAATCTCTACATGCTGCAAAACAGAGTATCATGGACTTGGTAAGTTAAACAATAGCAATGTATTATACAAGTTTAAGACTTGAATGTTGGAGATAGATTTTATTTGTTAGCGTTTTCTCATGCTTGTAGGCTGTCCACCATGTGCTTACATGGATTTTTCTGCAGAATATATGGTGTGTGTGTGTGTGTGTGTGTGTGTGTGTGTGTGCGCGCGCGCGCGCGCGCGCGTGTGTGTGTGTGTGTGTGTGTGTGTGCGCGTGTGTGTGTGTTTGTGTGTGTGTCTGTGTGTCAGTCTGTGTGTCTGTGTGTCTGTCTGTCTGTGTGCATGTTTAAATTTAAATTTGTGCTCTATTTCTTGAGAAATCACCTGAGTTTGTATCTCATACTACTCAACTGATTAACAGTATTCAGAAGCTTTGCTGTGCATGCTGCCATTTGAAAAAAATGTAAAGCCAGCAATACAGTATTGCATTAGAGTTTTAGTATGATTACATTTTACTTTCCTTTCCTTTTAAAGCCCTATTTCCAAAAATAACCATATTGTAATGTTTCAATTTCAATAAATGCATTTGGAAAGGAGGCACAAATCAAACTCATAGCAGGTAGCAGAGCAAAATTTGTGCTAGAAGTATTAATACAAAAACAGTAACCAGAGAGACACTCTTCATCCAAAGTCACTTCAGATATTCTAAGGCATTTACTTTTTATCAAAACAGATTGAAGGATTTTAAAGTATATTAACAAAATTACAGAATTATTTTACAAAAAACCCACATTAGTATCTCTGAAATATTAACTATAAAAAGAAAAAAGTATCATCCAAGATTATAACCAATAAGATACATGCATAGATATGTAAAAGGTAATTTTTTTAGGGATTGCCTCATACAAGTATGGTATCTGAGAAATTCTGTGAGAAGCTGGAGGCTACTAACTCTGGAATATAATTGTGTGGATTGGTCCGACTCTAAAAGCCTCAGAGCTGAAAAAAGCTGAGGCATTACTCTTAGGTTCAGATTAAGGCAGGAAGGGAATAACCAGAGGGACTGCTGATGGGGGTTTAGATTGCTAAGGTAGGAAGTGAGGGGGAAAGAAGGACTGTATTTGTGCCTTTCTTGGCCTTATCATATTGGGTAGTGCCCAACTTCATGGAGGATGTACTTATTCATGAAAGCCATCTCTAAATATGTCCTCAAAGGCAAACCCATACTAGTTATTTTATAACTTTGTATGATTTTTTTAATGTTTCAGAATACTATGTAAAATTATTTTTTACATAATCAAATGTAACGGACCCAAAGGAAAGAATATCTCAGTCAAAAATGGAATTTAAGTGAATAGTACTGAGACAATGGCACACAAAAATCCAACAAGTGTTGGAGAATAGAGTGGATAGAATTATAAGGGAAACAGAATCATAAAACATGTCTAGACATTAGTTTTGGTTACTGCTTGAGTGGAAGTATAATTTCCTGAAATGGAGAAGATTAATAGGAAGTCTTTTAGGCTATGCAAAATGTAGAATTTTGACATGGATTTCTTGTGTTGCCTTCACAGATATTTAAGTAAAGCATCAAATAAGCGGTAAGATTTATAAATCTCCAACCAAGTGGGAATTGATATTAAGAGCAGAAGAGTGAGATGTGTATATATGTAAGCAATATTTACAACCAATGAACCCAAAGTTATTATCACGGATTTATATTTCTTTTAAAACAAAACTAGATTTTACCATTGAGTCTTAGAGCATATTCAGAAGTCCTTCCTCAGAAAATACTCTACCAAAATAAATCAGAGATAACTATAGACATCAAAAGTTAATCAGTGGAGTGTGGTTTGTGGGAAGTAAAGAAAAACTGGCTTGTGAGCTGATGCTATAAGAGGGGGGAGAAACAGCAGGCATGCACTGGATCTGGTTAAATGGATTGTGGTAGTTGAAAAAGTGTGGCCTCTATAGACTAATGAGTTTGAGTTCTTAGCCCATAGGAAGTGGCACTATTAGGACATATGGCCTTGTTGGAGAAGATGTGGCCTTGTTGGAAAAAGTATGCCACTGTGGGGCAAGTTTTGAGGTCTCATGTATGCTCAAGCTACACCCAGCACACCGTTGTTTTTGCTTCCTGCAAATCAAGATGCAGAACCCTCAGTTCTTTTTGACCCCTGTGTCTGCCTGTACACTGCCATGAGGATAATGGACTAAACCACTGAAGCTGTAAGACAGACCTAATTCAATAATTTTCTTTATTAGAGTTGCCTTGGTCATGGTGTCTCTTCACATCAATAGAAACAGTAAGACAGAATTTGGTGTCAGGTACTATGCAATGTTGTTGTGATAGGCCAGACCATCTCTTTTTTCTACAGGAATATGGACTTCAGTGGTATGGATTAGACTAGCAGTCAAACATTTTAAATCAGGATTAATGGGTTTGTCATTTTACTAGGAACATAGCAGACAGTGGTGTTAAGGGTGATTTGAACTATACGGATCTGATTCAAGAGGTTTCAAAGGAGAAGCATATTAGTCTTGAGATAGTTTAGTAAAGAATGTGACTGCTTTTTTGCTCTTGTCTGAAAAGTCTGCCTGAGGCTAAAGTGAAGAGTTATGGAATAATTCCATTGGCAGAGGAAATCTCAAGGAAACCTAGTATTGACTCTGTGGTGTGCTTATTAGCGTTCACCCTTAAGAATATCTATAATGAAAAGCAGCAAACTTACCAAGGAAAATAGAAAAGTGTTCAAGGAAAAAGGACAGCAGTAAGTGGAATGTAGATAACCCATCTATTAAAGGAGATAAACAGATTAAAGAAAAACCTGATGACAAATGGAATAAAGGGAGCGGTGACCTCAAGGCAAGACCCTACCAAGCTAAGCTTCCATCCTGTGAAAAAGAATTAAAGAATAGTTTAGATCTAGGTATGGTAGTACACACCTTAATCTCAGCATTGAGGAGACAGAAGCAGTGAGACCTCTGAGGTCAAGACCACCCTTGTCTACAGATAGAGTTCCAGGACAGCCAAGCTTCCTCAGTGAACAAAACCATACCATAGAAAACAGAAGTCTTGTAAAGATGTAATTGAACAAGGAGACCATGTTCTGGTTCCAGAAAGCAGCAAAACTTGACAGGTTTGTCCATGTAATTTTGTCTTTAGAGTTGAGGATAGAAGAAAAGGGTTATGGAATCGTGCATCTGTTACTAAGGAATGCCATTGAGGTAAGGCATATGGCAGAGGTGTCCCTGCATGGAAGCCCATAGAAGTCACTGTATAAATTTTGATAGTAAGGCCTGGATTGTCTTGGAGACTCCAAAATTTTAAAGATGCCAGAGCCCTAGGATACCTGCTGAGGAGAACTGCTAACAGAAGTGGAACCAGCCCAAGATTAAGAAATGTGTTGCAGTCAACAAAACTGAAAGATACTGGAGATGTGCAGAGCACTTGATTTCAGACGTAGATGCAAAATTTGTAGTTTGCCTAGGTGGTTTTCAGTTTTATTTCCTTACTATTTTGGAACAGCAATGTATATTCTGTACCATTATATGTTGCAAATCTGTGATCTGTTTTTGATTTGCTCTTACAGGGGATTACATGTATCTCAGAGAGGACTTTGAATTTTGGACTTTTAGACATTCTCAAAACTGTAATAGACTATGGGGTCTTTAGAAGTTGGACTGAAGGTATTTTGCACCATGTTATATCTATGAGACTATGAGGGCCAGGGAATTGAATGTGTTTTTTTTAATAGGTATGATCTCCATTAACTCATGTGTTTGAATGCTTGGCTCATAGGGAGAGGCACTAGTAGGTGGTGTGGCCTTGTTAATGTAGGTATAACTTTGTTGGAGGAAGTTTGTCACTGTGTGGGCAGGCATTGAGATCTCATATGCAAAATACACACAGGGCATAGTTGCTACTGATGCCTGAAGATCAAGACATAAACTTTCAGCTTCTTCTCCAGCTCCATGTCTGCCAGCACACTGCCATGAAGACAATAGACTATACCTCTGAAACGGTAAGCCAGCCACAATTAAATCTTCTTTATGAGAGTTACTTTGTCCATGGTGTATCTTCTCAGCAATAGAAACTTTAAATAAGACATAGGACTTATTGGGTATTTTTATAGAGAAATTTCATTGGAATGTGGGTGATTGATCGCTTGCTTACCTGTTGATCTATCTTGGAACAGCCTGGGAAATTATGAGAAACTGCTAGTGCTTGATTCCATAGCAATCTAAACTCATGTCACATCTTAGTCTTATTCAGAAGTAGGGAGAGGAGCTTAGATATATTTCTGAAGATTAGGTCATTTTTAAAGTGTTCTCCAGATGTTCACAGTATGTTAAAACATCAACACTAGTCAACACTACAGAAATTAACTCAATATCCTGAAGAAGTACCATATGGAAGAAAAACTAGTTCTTACTTATTATTGCTGTATTTTTTGCTGGCTTACTCAGGATGGTGATGCAAAGGAATTCTGTTTAAGGCTGTAGACTCAGGTTCATTTTCTCAAATGGCTGGAAAAAACTAGTACCCAAAATCTTGCTAAATCCCATCAGAGTCATAATTTGGTACGAGGGAAATCAGAGTCCTCTCTTAGGGTCTTTAGTCTCATTAGTAAAAGAATTTAAGAACAAACACAAAAGGAAGCGCCATAAAAAAGAATGGATTCAAGTGGACGTTTGTTGACAGTTTATAGGCCTTGAAAAGGAAAACTGTAAGGGTGAACAAAGTGTAAATGTCAAAACGTCAGGGAGTGGGAGATTGCAGAAGGGAAACTGACATGAAGGTCCACTGCGTACTGAAAGGCTGCCACGTGGCAGGGAGGGAGCGTTAGAGAAGAGTGAGGTCATCCCAATGGTAGGGAGTTGGAAACCATGCTTAGGCCCTACTCAGTATCTGAAAGAAAAGAAAAATGAAAACTGAAAAGAAGAAAAAGAGTAGTTATATCTTTGTGACACCTAACACAAAGAGCTGACAAGATAAACAACCTACATGGGGTCTTGGAGGGACAGCACTCAGGGTGGGGTAGCTATGGGAAGAAAAAGACATATCATATGAAGGGGAGCCTGCATTCCCGAGGTGTTGAGCTGGTCAGTTCTCTGATTTTTCTCACTGTATTAATTCTTCAGGGAAAACACAGAGGTATGTCTCCACCTAGGGGTGGAATTCCAGTCTTTATAAAGGACCCAAGATTAACCTAAAGTGAGCAAGCATCTGGGATTCTTTCTGCTCTGCTGCTTTATTCACGTGCTTGTGAATCGATCCCTCAAGCTTTATTGAGAAGTTTTACATGTTATTAAAAATTATGTACAAACATATTTGCATATGTATTCATCTGAGCCCATTTGATATATTCTATACATTAAAATCTACCAATATGAGACTGGAGAGCTAAATCATTTTCCACGTACTATATTATCATGTGTCCCTAAAAAGTTTGCATAGATAATTAAGAAACTGCTAATTAATTAAGAGAAAATACTAAAAACAAATGTAAATGCATTATTTGCAAATAGTAAAAACGGCTTTATCGAACCGTGGAAAATTGTCACCCATGTTTGTCTTTGTACACCGGATGATATGTGATTATTCCTTGTTTTTCCTTTCTATACATATTTGAATTATCATAGTTAAAATATCTTGTTCAAAAATTAAAAAATAACTCCAAGGAGAGTGCCTTACAGTTTCAGAATATAACTCCATGATCATCATGGAGGGAAGTCTGGCAGCAGGCAGGCAGCATAGTATTGTAGCAGTAGCTAACAGCTTACATCTGATTCACAAGTTGGTGGCAGGGGGCGGGGGAGGGAGGGAGGGAGACAGATAGACAGATAGACAGACTACACCTGTCATGAACTTTAAACTAAAAGTTCAAACCCAGTGACATACTTTTTCCAACAAGGTGACATATCCTAATCCATCTGGATCAAGCATTCAAGTATGTGAGGCTCTGGAGGTCATTCTTCTTCAAACCACTACGATGGATGAGTTCAAACTATAAAAATCTCATATTCCATTTTTATGACATTCTAAATATGAGACATAGATAAGAGTTAAAACGTGAGCTTGATACATTGATTAGCCACTAATACTAGTTCTGAAATTACAATTAGGACATATTCTAAAACTTCTTCTAGTATGTAATAAGCTGAATTTTAAATATATTTAACATTTTACTAAGCATTCATACCATAATCACTTGGGATGATAGGAGTTGAGACAAGGTGGGTCCTTTGTAAGCATTAGTCAGAATTATAGGAAAGCAATTTTCCCATATTTGGCTTATTATCAGTTGATAAGTTCTTTCACTTCAAGGTCAACACCTACTCCCCCAACAAGCCTGGAGCTTTCTTGGAGGTCCACCTACTCCTGGCTTTTCTGAGTCTATGAACTTTGCATTAACCCATTGGTAAATCAAAATGTTCCGCGTGCATTCGAATTAATCATCCAGATTAATCAAAACTAAATTCCTAACCTCCACACTGATGCGACCAGTTCCCAGGGAATAGAAATCCCTGGCCCCAAATGCTACTTGTCAACTCATTTTGAAGACTCCTCTCTGCTCCAACAATCTGCTGTTCCTCCCTTTTGCCTGTTTGTTCATCCTCCTCTGTTTTCCCTCATCATTTTTCCAAATTATAAGAAAATAATTGTGGGAGCCCCTGCCTCAGGTGATTTTGGTGGCCATTGAGTTTCTGGTATCCTAGTTCCTCAAGATAAAACCATCAAGATTCAAAAAGGCTCTGCTGTCCTCAAAGAGTTCCAAGATGATGAGTTTGTTGTAGACTCAAATAACCAACAAAATACATTATCTATATTTTATATATTTTAAAGTTACATTTCTGCACTTAAGAATTATTGCCAATGCATCATTGGTAATGCTGTAATAATCTAAGTGAGAAACTATCTTGAAAAGAAAGAGGAATGCAGCGAACTTAGCCATTTTGTAAGCAAGTTAAACATACGGAATTCCATTCCTAAATTCAATTGTTATCATATGAATATATTCATCATTAGTTTTGTATTGCACTTTCTGATTTTTTGGTATTTTATTAGCTATAACTTGGTCACTATTATATAAAATCTTAAAAAATCAATTTTTTAAAGTCAAAACTTGGTGGCTTATTATCTACTTAAAAACTCTAATTTTATAGGAAAAATGATGTCACAAGGAATATTTTTATTTATAGTCCCATGAAGAGCAAGTCCTAGGGTACAAAAGCCTATCACTGATTTTTTTACATGGAAAAATGTTTTTGCCTATTCTCAAGTATAAAGACCCGGGTTCAATTACAGGCACCCACATTGTGGAATAAGTGAATAAACTCCTGAAAGTTGTCCTCTGACCCTTCCAAAACATAAATAAATGAATATAAAACACGAATTTTAAAAATACCCCACTTTTAGAGTAAATGAACACTCTACATTTTCACCATGGATATTTTAAATTACTTCGGTTTAGAAAATACTTCCCATAAGGACATAGAGTACTTTTGGTCACAGGTGGTTTTTAACCCTGCTCATGAGACTTGCCTTAGATTTGACAGTATAATAGCTTATAAGTGTGTCAAGTATACTGTTTTAAGAATTTTGAAGATTTATTTTTAAGTCTTGATAACAAAGCTATTTGGAAACTTGCAAATGTGATATCTTGCTTCATTTTGTTTGTAAAAGGGAGAGCTTAGCCACGAGGATATTGGTTTTATTCTCCGAAGCTAAGGGTCTAAAGTTGCTTACAAAATTTACTGTATGAATCTCTATACAGATAAGTTCCTCTATCTAGCTTGCTCTGTTGGCTCAGATGTGTAAGGAGCTACTGTGCAGAGACATCACCGTTTACTACAAAATTTCCTCTTCACTCTTATGTGGTACACAAATCGAGGCTGTGATTGAGACTAAACTTTCCACTTTGAATATTTATTATTCATATATTATATAAATAATAATACATGTAAATCATATAATTAATATATGATTTACCTGTATTATTAAAGCCATTTATATTTGTGGTATGTTTCCAACATATAGTATTTAATATCTAGATTTATAAATCTAAGTAAATAAATATTAATCAGTAACTGTTCATAGATAGTCAAATACTGTTAACCTGGAGAGTTGGGGTGGCTGGTAATTTTCAAAACTTAATTAAGCATTACTGACTTTGTGTCGTTGAAAGCATATGGAGAAATGGTTACATCAGTTTTCAGTGAAATGTGGTCTGATTCCTCCTGCTTTGTACAAGGGAAATGGATGAGCAGTTAGGATCCATTACCAGAGACAAGGCTCTAAATTAAGCTTAATTATGAGCTTGAGATCTAATGAAAAGGTGAGAAACTATGAATTACCTAATTATGATGTAATTCAATGGAAACTATGTAATGTTGGTTTTATGACTTAGTTATACAAGTAGTGGAGAGCAGCATCATACTTAATTGCTTTATTTATTCAACTTCTAAGCACAAAGTCCTTTCATTCCATTTCAAAGAGAAATATAGTTTCTTCAACAAAACATTGATTTGACACTGTTAATCAAATGACAGAAATACCAACTTATACTTCATGTTGAAGGGTTCCTTAGAAGTTTTTCTATCCCTGCCTGTCTTAAGTATTTTTCAAAGAGACAGTGACCTAAGAGGCTAGTCTAATAGATGAATAGTGATGTAATCCAATGTAATATTAAATCTGATCAGTTATTTAGAGTACAATCATTCATTTCCTGTGAAGTCAAGGACAGAGTCAGCTCTGGCTGTTTACTGAGGTACTATTCAAGTCTGATAAGAAAGAAATGATGATCAGCCTGAGAACTAGAGGATAGCTGAACTCTGGGGAAAGATGTGCCAGTGAGAGTACACCCTGCAGTCCATTTTGGAGAGTCTAAGTTCTGCTTTTTTGTTCTTCCCAGGAAGGTCTAATTTATGTCTTTCTATCATCATCCATGGCTTTCTTTCAATGAGCTATGATAGAAACAAATGTAGCCCTTAACCTAGTGAATATTTCACTGTAAAAGGGCAAGAGCCATATAGATAGTGATGGAAGAAGACAATTGAAATGGAAGCCACCAGGAACCCGACCTTTCTCAATCCCCTCATGGAGGTCAACACAAGTTGACTTTGGTAATGCAATTTTCAAACCCTTAGAAAGCAGGTAAAGTGTGGGCTTTCTAACGTGCTCGTAGGAGGGCATTTTTCCCTAGCTACTTCCAGCTCCTCTGTCTTAGAAACTAGGATTCAAAACACATGCATTTGAAGCAGTTTTACTATTTCAAGGGAAAGGTTTCCATCTACTGGATTCTTCAGGTAATAAAGAGAGAAGCAGTTGGCATTAAATTTAGATTCCATTTAAAAGCTTCATAACTCTTTTAAATTTTGTTTTATTAGAAAAATCTCGTTACCAAACATCTTACAGTTTTTCAAAATATAATATAAACAAATATTAAATCACACAAAGTAGTAGAAAATAATATACAATTTGCTTTTTATTCACTTGCAAAATTGACATGAAGCATATGAAACATTTAAATACTCACATAAGCTCTATTTATTACCACAACCCTTGGTAAGATAAATGGACATATGACATAAATTTGTGGAGAATTGTACATTTTGTTTCCATTTATCTCTTTCTGTACTGTTTTATGAACAAAAAACATCTTAATTATAATCTTCATGATTTGATTTCAGATGCTGATACTTAATAGTTATCTTTTCAGATATATGCACCATTGTGTGATTAGATTAAAGCAGGGCTCTTTCATGTACCTGTAAATTAGATCATATGACTACATGCAAAATATTTTTTTAATGTGGGGTTGTGTGCTCGTATGTCTGTCCGTTTGTCTGTGTGAACAACATTGAATGTTTAAAAATGTAACACTTGAGCTTTTGCTATAAATTAGTTAACTTAAGTGTACATGCAGCATACGTTTTATACTCTTTTATAAACTCTTAAATTGACTTATTTTAATTATAATTACATTAAATAAAACAATAAGTAATATAGAATTAAAAGTTACTCATTTACAAAAGTCTTTTTCCTGCTCCCAACTCTTCCCAGATCCTCCCCACCTTACTATCAACTCACTTTTATTTTCTCTCTTTTGAATATATATAAAAATTCCAGAAAAGTAAAAATTACAAAAAGAAGTAAAAGACAAATATGACAAATGCCAATATGTAACAAAAACTCCACCAAAAACCAACATTGAATTTATTATGTGTTGATCAACTATTTTGGGGCATATATATTATTGGTTAAAAATAATGACTTTTAATGTATACTTGTATAATACCTACTTTGATCATGTTCATTCCCCCATGCATTCTCTAGGTCTCTCTACCTCTCTCCTCAATCCACTTTCTCCTCCATTCTACCTTGAAACACAAATTCTAGTTGGCATCAATGAAAATTCAGAGCCATATGTTGGGGGAAATATGGAATATCAGACAGAGGAAACAGACCACAGTCAAATCTCATCCTGTCAGCTCCTCATGGTAAAAGCTATCCTCAAGAGTCCTCCACCTGGCTGGTCGTTTCTACAGAATAACTTGATGTCTTCCTACACCTGCCTTAAATATCTTTTTCACTCAGTTGTTTTACTTCTGGGTTCAACTCTGCATCATCATCATCATCATCATCATCATCATCACCATCATCATCATCATAATAATAGAGTTAGGATTAAAGGTGTGAACTACTAATGTTTGGAGTTAGGCCTTGAACTCACAGAAACAGGGAAAGATCTCTGTCTCTGGAGTTGTGGGACTAAAGGTGTGAGTTACCAACTGTCCTTCCTGTACTGGGATTAAAGGCATGAGTTGTCACTGTCTGACTCTCCTGGCCTGACTGTGGGTGGATCTGTTCTCTGATATTCCAGGCTGATTTTATTAAATATAAAATACATCACCATACATCCCCTTTTGTGTCAAAATGAAAATGGTTATAACTAACATAAGAAAAACCATATACAATAGGTACAATAATTGTATATAATATATATAAATAATAATTGCATGGTTTATGTCCAGCCCATTATCAATTGACAAGTTCAATGAAGATATTCCATTATTTATGCTATTTTCGTGAATCCAGAGGATTGTACCCAATTCACTCTCTAACTTGTCTTATTGAATAAAACTATATTTTGATGTCTCTCAAACTTATACACTTTAGCTTCTAAGTGAGTTTCTTTACTAAAACTGTCACTAGAAAACTATAACTATAATGATCTCATCTTCAACTCCTTCAGAGACCCAAGAAGGAAATAATATTAACTAAGCAAGCAAGCAACTTCCAATAAATGTTAAAAAAAAAAAAAGAAAATAAAAGAAAAAGAAACAGCTGGCTGCCTTGACAGCCACCTAAGGTTTTTCTGTATTGTTGAAGCATCTATCTTTGGCCTATAGGCCTACCATACTGACAGACTTCTCTGTGAAGCAGGATGTTCATAAAGACCTCCCCACCTTGTCTTGGAAAGGTTTGGCAATTATTTTTTGGGGTGTCTCCTGATTATCCAGTTTGATCATCATACTGTCAGTAGTCAAGGCAAGAGTACTTTCTTGCCCAGTGACTAACTTTTGTCACAAAGAAAGTCAACTCCATATGGAGTTTCTTTGATGTCCATAATGTTCTCTGAAGTAGATTGGTGCTGCCAGGAGCAGATGTCCCATTGTTATAAAAATAAGAAGAACCTATGTTATTAAAATATCTGAAATGCCATATTCTATGGATCTTTGAATTGTATGAAGAAGACGTGTTCATCTAAAATATATGCTTTATCTTGAAAACATATCTAATATGACTATAATTTTGATTGCAATGTCTAACTACTAACTTGCATTTTTTTATATCCTAATAGTTGGTAATAATAACTTTCATGGACTAAAAATTCATATTACATTGTTAGATGAACTGTATAGATACAATACCTTGAACAAATATAGAGATATATGTACAGTAACAAAATTAACCTCAACTTTATATAAATATACATGATTGATATACAATATAGCAAAAAAACCCAATTCAGTGTAAAAGATTTAAAACTGGTAATTGCTTTTTAAAAGTAGATTCAATACTCTGCCCTTATATCCTATCATATCTGTATTCATTTTTTCTTTTCTAAACAAGAAATCTGAATTTAATCTCGATTATTTTGTTTTTTTCCTAACCATTCCCAATAACAATTTTTAACCAATTAACCTAAACAATGACAATCATCAATAACCCACTGAAAGACCAAAAACTACCTGCCCCACTTCTTGGGAATGTGGGCACCATGTTCTTAAATTTACTTCTGCTGTCTGGTGATGATCGGCATCTTTAGGGATCCTGAAAAGAAATGTTGTGTTAATTGTGTGAGATAAGTAACAGTATCATTTGTTATCCAGTCTCTGTATAACAGGAAAATGCAGGACTTGTCTCATTTCCTGGGTAGAATAGTCTGTGAAGCTGGTTCACCTCTGCTAGCTACCTCAAAACTGTCCTGAGCAGTTTGTATTCCAAATACAGTCTTTGCTTGATATTGGTCAGTCTAATGGCTTTGTCATTGTCCATGTGAAGTCATCATTGTAGGGCCCCATTTTCCTTTTTGATTATCAAGTTCAAAATTAGGCATTGTCATAGTTCACTGTAGAAAACTGATAAGAGACCAAAACCCAACACAATGTATAGGAAGCTAAATAAAGCCCCCTTTAAAATAATGAATTAGTACTTTATGTGAACATCAATATAACAAAAGTTTAATATGTATATATAATCTTACAGGTTTTAATATAAATATATATTCAACATAGGATTAGTAACAATAGAATAGTCCCTTAATTTTAGTTATTCTTCTGTCCCATGTCAGGTAGCTTTTCTATATACAGAGAGTTTGCATTTTCCTTTAACAAGCATGCTTGGGTTTAAAGAAGGAGAGAGCCACACTCCAACTCCAAAGCCAGCTTTAAATTATAATACAACTGGGACATCAACTTTAAAAAAAAAAACAAAACAAAAAAACAAATAAAGACATAGACGTTAAGCAATGAGATTTTACCCTTTAGAGTATGCTGGTACCAATAGGTCCGGTATTTCTTGTTTGTAATTTTTTCTGGATAGCCTCCCTTCTGATTTAGGCATCAAGATGTCCAAAGTCATTTAACTTCTTGAAGATGGATATTTCTAGTTTTCTGAAAGACAAAAACAAAAGCTTGCCCCAACCTTTGTTTTTCACACAATGAAAAAAAATTGTCATATGGGTGGACAGGTCATTATTTCTTATTTTCATGAAGTTTCTCCAGTTCAAATCAGATCTTTATTAATTTGATGGTATCCATAGCTTTTCTTCACCTATGGAAACAAAAGCAAAACTCCTTCCCAAACATAGCACATTCCCTGGCTTCCATTCTGAGGTCAGTGCATCTTTGAAGTAGACAGGCTGATTTAGCTTAGTTGTTTTTTCTATAGTCCAGGGCCTTTAATCAGCTGTGGTTCCTTTCTCATTGACATTGAGAAGATTCAAAGTTAATAAAGTATTATGTAGTTTATTTTAGGGGTCTTTCTCATTCCTTTAGAGTTCCTTTTGTTCTACTTATGGTCACTTGCCCAGTAGGATTGTATGGTATACCTATAATAAGCTTTAATATTATAATAAGCAAAAGAAATGTTTCATTTTACTACAGACATATGCAGAAGCATTGTACGTCTTCATTTGTACATAACTTCTAGCAAATGTCTGATTACAGACAGGATTTTCTGCTGAAAGCAGATGCCCATTGAAATCCTGAAAGCATATCTATTGTATGATATACATTTCTTAATTTTCCAAATTCTATAAAACGAAACACATCCATATGCCGAATTTCATTTCTATGTATACCTTTAGGATTACTTCTTGCTAGTAGTGGAGTTTGGTTCTAGAAAAAACAGGAGGAAAACCTTTTTTACAATTTCTTTGGCTTGTTGCCAAGTGATGGAGAAATCTTTTTTTAATTCTTTGCTATTAATGTAATTTTTTTATGAAACTCTGATGCCTTTAGCACATTTTCTTCCTATTATTAATTTATCAATTTCATTATGACCTTGTGTTAAAGGACCTGAAAGACTCATATGGGATTGAATGTGTGTTATATAGAAGGGATGATTCCTGTTTCTGATTATTTCTTGTAAAAAAATAAATAATAAAGTTAATTCTGACACATAATTAATAAAATCAGCAGTTTCAATGTGTAAAACAACTCTTTCTGGATACTGAGAGTCAGTGACTATGTTAAAATGTTCTGTAAATTAATACCATCATGATAGCATATAATTCTGACTTGTGAACAGAATTGTAAGGGCTTTGAGCCACTTATATTTTCTGGTTTGTATCCTGCCTTTCCTGATTTGATTGCATCAGTATAAAATGTAGAGGCTCTAGAAATTGGTCTATCTTGGTTTGAGGGTATCTGTTTTTAATATCTTCAAAAAATTAACACAGGCTCTTTGCCGAGGCTCTTTGCCGAGGTTCACTTTATGCTCATAATTGGTCAATTTCTTCATTAGTTAAAGGTATGAAAATTTTTGCTGGGTTCATTTCTATCAATTGGCAAAGTCTTAATTTTCCTTTAAGAGTCAAATCAGAAATCTTTTCCACATATATTTCTAATTTCTTACTTGGTTTATGTGGTATAAATATACATTCCAATATAATATTTTCCCCTTGCATTAAAATTACTATAGGAGAATTCTTAGAGGCTAAACTAACTAGACTGTAATTAAAGTCTGGATCCACATGTTCTGTAATTTCTCTTCCTCTAAAGTAATTCTCTCTCAGCTTCAGGTGACAATTTTCTCAGACAATTTAAGCCCTTTACATCATTTATGCTTTGAACAAATTATCCAGTTCATCAATTTTTTGTTCTAATAGTGATTTATAAATTGTAAATGTCTCCTAACAATCTTTGGAAATCATTAAGTGTCTTCAATATATCTCTTCTGATTTGTACCTTTTGGAGGTGTACATTTTTGTTGACCTATTTTGTAACCTAAATAATTAATGAAATCTTTTCTTAATATATTTCAGGGGCAATTTGTAATCCTCAAGCAGGCAAAAAATATTTCATTTTTTCAAACATTCTTTCTAAGTTATCTATATTTGAACCAGCGAACAAGTTGTCATTCATGTAATGGTAAATGATAGACTGTGGGAAATTGTTATGTTTCTGTTCTAATGGCTTTTGTATAAAATATTGGCACAGAGTGGGGCTATTCTTCTCTGAGGGAGAACCCTCCATTGATATATCTTTACAGGCTGAGAATTATTATAAGTGGGCACTGTAAAAGTGATTTTTTCTTCTTCGTGTAGAGGTATTATAAAGAAACAGTTTTTTTTTTTAAGTCAATAATTATAGTAGGCCATTCTTTAGGTAAGAGAGAAGGCAAAGTAATTCCAGACTGAAGATAGCCCATTGGCTGAATCACCTTCTTTACTGCTCTTAGATCTTTTACCATTCTCCATTTCCAGATTTCTTTTTGATAATGAATACAGGAGAATTTCAAAGACTGGTTGATTCTTTAGTAAGGTGATCATTTAACTGCTCTTGTACCAGCTGTTCTAAGGCCTACAGTATCTCTTTTGTTAAAAGCCATTGATTAACCCATATGGGCTTTTCTGTTAGCCATTTTAAAGGTAGTGTTGTAGGTGTCTTTGAACAGATATTGTGCCTTGTTTTCCATACAGCCTGAATGGCTTGTGACTGTTTATCATAATACCTTCTAATGTTTTTCCTAGAACCCTGTGTTAGTTTATGGTTTATTTCTGTGTTTGGAGGAATGCTAATCTGAGTATTCCATTGTTGTAATAAGTCATGTCACCGTAAGCCATATAGCAATGTTAGACATATATGGCTTTAATTTTCTTTTCTGTCCTTCTGGCCCTATACATTAAAGCCATCTTGAATTCTATTTTACCTGGGATGATGACCCAATTCTCCAAAACTGAACATTTATCTCCTGAAGGAGCCAATTTGGATGCCAAGACTCTGGTAAAATTGTTGTTACATCCACCCTTGTGTCCACTAAACCTTCCATAATAACAATATTTGTATTTTTAACTTTGGCCTTTGTTTATTTATAGAAGCTTCCCAAAATATTCACTTTATATTTTTTCTTAGTTTTTGTTTTCTTTTCTATAGATTTTCTATTGTTCAGAGCAGTTTGTTTTTTGTTGTTGTTGTTGGTGGTGGGTTTTTTTTTTTGTTTTTTTTTTTTTGGTTTTAAAATTGACTTAGGCCTTTTTAATTGTTCTCGGAAGGTGTTTCCTAGATGATGACAGGATAAGAGTGAATTGAATTTAATATGGACGCTTTCAAAAGCCCTCTTGGGGCTTTTTCCAAAGGCATAAAGTTAACCTTGTGTGTCTCTTGTTGACCTGCATGCATTAGTCCAATGCTTCCCCTTGCCACACCTTCTGTATACTACTGAGGAGAGGGAAGTTCTCTTGAGATTACTCTTAACAAAGACACTGTTTCTGGGCATGCCTTCTTTACAATCTCTTTTTCTGTGACTTTGCCTTCCATAATTGTAGCATTTAACATTTTGATTTTTTCTTATACCATTAGAAATAACTTCTCCTACCCAGTTATCATCACAGCTATAAGGCTCTAGTTTAATTGCATCACAAATCCAGTCCTCCAAGGGTACTGACTATGCTTTTAATCGTCTAATTATTCTTTTACATTGTGAGTTAGCATTCTCAAAAAACCAGCAATTCAATTATTATTCCTCTAGCTTCTGAATCTGGTTCATTCTGATACTGTTGCATTTAATCTCGGCAAAAGTATGTAAAAGTTTATTTTGGGCTTTGAATTATTTTTGTGCAGGATTCTGGTTTTTTTTTTTTTTTCCTATTTCTTCAATCTTATACCATGCATTTAATGCTGCCATGTGGCATAAATCCAGGGTATGATCATCACAGAGTGATTGTTTTTTGTGTCAGCATAATTCCTTCTTCCTCCCCCCTCCTTGGAAGATTTCTATTCCTCTAGCTGTCCTTTTTTGTTCTATTGTTTTAACCTCCTCCTTCCACCACCGTATTTTCCACTGTAAAAGTGGCCCAGCCTCCAAAATAACCGTAACCATCTAACCAGTCCTTAGGGGTAATCCAGTTACAAGATAACCAGAAATTTAACATTTGTTTTACAAATGACGAGTGCATGCCATATGTAATGATGGCTTCCTGACTTTCCTTAATTTTAACATTTTTACAGGAGCCCAACTAATTTATGTACAATTTTTATCATTTTTAAATTTCTTTAAAGTTTCAAGATACATATATGTTGGCTGTTTGATAACCTTGGGCTGTTTTTGTGTAATCTTAGAAGACAAGGTTCAGATTGGTTCTTTTAATTCTTCTGTTTGGGTTTGAATATTTGTATTCTCTCTCAACAGGCTTTTCTAAGATTTTTTCTTGGCATTCTCATTAACTGACTTTTTAAATAATAAAGCAGAACTGATCAATAATATTCATAATAAACAATATGATAAACATTATGATGATAATCCCATCCACTTTATTTATCTTTTCATTTACTGGTTCCAATTTCAAACTGTCTAAATTAAGATCAAAGAAAGACCAAACACTTTCCATTGTCTTAAACAAATTCCCCTTTTTAAGAAAATTTGATTTACTCATCAACACTTACTTGTTGTAAGTGACCATTTAGATGACTGTAAAATAGGGCAGCTATCTTGTGTAGTATAAGCCCATGGAAGGATCAAAAAAAAAAAAAAAAAAAAGACAACAGAAGGAGGCCATTGTAAAAACTTACACAGATGAACATGAAGAAGAAACATGTGAGCCTGGCTCTGCCTAAGTCTGGAGGCTAACTCAGAATAGAAAGCTTAGTCAGCTAGTCAGCAGATAATTACTTTTCTGGCCCTGTGTTGCTCTGGTGGGCAAGGGAATTCCTGTCCCAAAGTTGAAAGTCAAGTGAAACTTTAATTCTAGTTGGTATTTAATGAAAACTCAAAGCCAGATATTGGGAAGAAGCTGAAGCACCAGAGAGGAAACAGACCACAGTCAAATTTTAATCAGCTAAAATCTCAGGGTATAAGTTATCTTCAAGATATCCTCTGCCTGTCTGGACTCTTCTACAGAATACCTCAATGTCTTCCTACACCTGCCTTAAATATCTTCTTTGCCCAGTTCTTTCACTTCTGGGTTCAACTCTGCATCATAATCCTAAAATTAGGATTAAAATTATGAACTGCTACTGTTGTCAGAACTCACAGAGATATAGAAAGATCTCTGTCTCTGGAGTTATAGGTTCAAAAGTGTAAATACCAACTATCATTCATGTGCTGGTATTAAAGGTGTAAATTACCACCCTCTGACTCTACTGGCTTGACTGTGAGTGGATCTGTTCTCTGATCTTCCAGGCTGATTATATTAAATATAAAATATATCACTATACTGCCTCATATATATTTGCCTTTAACTAGATTTTATATATGTGAGAAAACATTATTTCAGTCTGATTTATTTGACTAAGTGTAATGATGTACAGTTCCATCAATTTTTCAGCAAATGTTTTGATTTAAATTATTTTGTGATCAAATACACAAATACACACACACACACACACAGAGAGAGAGAGAGAGAGAGAGAGAGAGAGAGAGAGAGAGAGAGAGAGGGAGAGAGAGAGAGAGAGAGACAGACAGACAGACAGACAGACACTGAAGGGAACTTCTGACCCCATAGCCAGTATTATGTTGTGATAAACTTTGATATGAATGTATCTCGACTGTATGCTGACTTTGTTGTTTTCGATATATTTACAGAGTATACAGCATTTAAAAAGTCTAATCTTCTTCTGTATACTTTTGACTTAACTGTTAACTTGAAGATTGTGCATAATACTTATGGGAACCTAGAGTATAAATGAATTGATTTTATTTTCCAATAACATCACTAAAATCTTGTTTACTAACTTTTTGATAAGTACTGTATACTCTGTCTTTCCTAATGGCAGACTAATTTATAATTCAAACAGCTGTTTATGAAGGTTCTCTTTCTCTTTGAACTCCCACCAACACATTATGTGGTTTAGGAATGCCTTTTTACATGCTGTGAATAAATGAACTGTTTTGGCCTATATAGGGCACCTTAGCAGTCGGTGGGAAATTGGAGCATAGGTAGGAAAAGTAGGGCAGAGTCAAGAGAAACACAGTCCACGCTCCTAAAGAAACAGCATGTAAGGTAACAAAGATGAGCAGTGGGCCACATGGCAGGACAGATAAATAGAAATGGGTTGAATTAAGATGAAGGAGCTAGCTAGCAATATGCCTGAGAAATATGCCAAAGAGCATCAAATTAATATAAGCATCTGGGTCATTTGGGCGGGGGGGGGGGGAGAACAGCTGCAGCAGGTCTGATCCATGGGGCTAGGCAGGACCAGAAACCTCATCTTATAATTATTATATGCTTTTTTTCATAATTGATATTTTAACTTGAATGATATGACATCTCATTGTGGTCTTGTTTGGAATTTTTATGATAGACAGTGATGCGAGATAGATTTTTCAGTTGTTCATAGCTTGTTGTATATGTACATTTGAAAACAGCCTATTCTAACTGATTGCTGGGTTTTTTTTTTTTTTTGGTTTATTATTTTCATGCTACTGAGCTGTTTTAGTTTTTCATATTTATTAACATCTTGTGAATTGAATAGTCTATATTTTTCTTCTCCTCCTCCTTAGGGTGTCTCTTCACTCTGGTGACTGCCTCATCTGTTGGACAAAATTGTTTCAGGTGTCAGCATTTACAGCTGTTGCCCAGCTCTTACAGTCAAACCCCAAAACTCTCTACCCAGCCCAAAGTCATATACATCTGTACTTTACACTTTGTTATGTATCAATTGTTGCATTTTTGTTGTTTGGGCTGATGTTACTCAGACCTCAACTTGGTATTAAACAAAGAGTGAACTTGAACGTTAGTTTTCTTTACAGATAAATAGTATTCCATAGTGTCTATGCATGGTGAATTTATTATCTATTCTTAGTTGAAGAACATTAAGGTCGTGTCCATTTATTAGCTATTATGAATGTAACAGCGATGAACATGGCAGAGCAGAGATCTGAGGTATGGTTGGAACATATAGTAGATTTTTACTTTTTTGGGAATTTTCTATACTTGTTTCCAGAGTGTCTGAACTAGTTTGTAATGCAACTTATAGTGAATGGGGACCTTCTTTTCTCTTCAAGCCTTTTCTTATTTTTTTTTTTTTAGCTGTTTTGTTGAAATTAGTCATTCTGGCTACAGTAAAAGTCAAGTCCTGACTGTCAAACAGTCATCTCAGCCAGTCTCCTTTAAGTTGTTCTGGATGCAGAGTTTGGGAAAGCTGCAACAGAGGTGCTCCGTAATGTTGGAACATCGGGGCCATCCTTCCCCATCTGAGGTATTTTAGGGGGTCTACCTCAATCAAACCTTACTTTCTCTAATCCTGAATGAATCCAAAGCCCCTTTATTTCTGTTGAAAGAAAAAGAAAACCTCTTCTACAAAGTAACATATCTTTTGACTTAAATTTTAAAGTCAAGGCATTTACACACTATAAAGGTTGGATTAATCTAGAAGCTTTTATAATCAAATGTTTTTTAGCAGCTCTTGTTCCTTCCTCTGCAGTCAAAAAATTCAGAGACGTGACAATAGTTTACAGTATCTATAATCTCTGTGTAATTTCCATCTTTACATGGCTTATTTTATTTCTTTTGGAAGAACATTCTCTACCTCTTGCTTTTCTCTCCCAAACCTGAGTTACTTTAAAACACACTGTAAACTGTTTAGAGGTTTTTGGTTTGTTTGATTGTTTGATTGTAATCTCTTACCTTTTCTGACCACATCTTTAATCTGCTAAACCTGTGCTAGAATTAAATGTTTGCATAGGGTGACTGGTTGGCTTCACCCAGCTTCTTAATCTTGCCTTATAGAAAGTTTAGCTTTATAGCAGATGGATTGACAGAAGCTACATTTATCATCCTAACTCTAGGGAATTTTAGGGTCCACATTGCCACCATACAGAGCACCAAGGTTCATGAGCTCCATGTAACTATTTGGCAGCAGGGCCTCTTAACAGAGCCACCGTCTTTTTCTGATAACACCGAGTGAGGAAGCCTCTCTTAAAGGAGTCATGCCTCTGCATTTCTCCTTCTGTATTCATTTTCCTGCCTTGCTATTGGGATTTAGCTCTTTATTTGACCATAAGTTGTTCTAGACAGGCAAAGTAACACAGCTTCACAGAGTTAAACAAATGCAACATAAACAAAAGTAACACACCCTAAAATAATATTCTACAACACTCAGTAATAATATTCTACAACATTCAGTCATATTGGCTACTTATGATAGCTTGAAATTAGAAACAGCCTAAGTGTAATAAACTGATGAATGCATAACAAAAATAGGCACACAATGCAATGTAATTATATTGTTATAAAGTAAAATGATAGCATGAAATTTGCACGTAAATGGATAGGTTGAGGAAGACAAGTGCTGCATGTTGTCTCTGATTTCTGGATCTTATCTCCAACTCTCCAGATTTAAAAAAGTAACTTGAGTCAATAACCACAGTGAGGAAAGTATAAAGGTACCATGGGGAGACTGGGGATGAAGATGCCCTAGAGAGAGTGTCTTACAGGAATTCTACTTGGTCTATAAGCCAGGGGAAAATAATTATTGGGGAAAATAAAAGAGGAGAGAGACATAGAAACAAGCCACCAACACTTCTCATTTAGCCAACTCCTCAAGGCCAAAAGTGCTTGATTATTTTTCTATAATTCTTCAGACTAAATAGAGGAAGTGAGGTCAAACACTGGTCAAAATGAAAGGAGACAAAACTTGTCTCTTCCTGCCTTACAATTTTTCTCTGCCCAGCCATATCACTTGTTGTTTCAGCTTTGCTAGATCTGGGATTAAAGGGCTGTGTGCTTAAGTACTGGGAGCAGAGGTATGACATCCCAAATTTGGGGATTAAAGGGGCATGTCACCACTGCCTGGTTTTGCTTGGCCTTGAATACACAGAGATCCAGATGGATCTCTGGCTCTGCCTCCCAAGTTATAGGATTGCAGAATTGTGCCACTACTGCCTAACCGCAGTGGCTAACTCTGTATCTAGTTCTGTCCTCTGATCTTCAAGCAATCATTATTTAATAAACAGTATATCACCATATTTCCCTTTTTGTCAATAATAAAAAAGGTTGTAATTAAAATGATAAATTCAATAACTATATATAATATATGCAGGCAATAATTACATCAATAATGTCCAGACCATATTATTGACAAATTTAGTGAAAATACTCTGATTTTGGTGAGTCCAAAGTGTTGTACTTAGCTCACCTTTTATTTAACTTGTATTACCGAATGAAAACTATCTTTTAATGTCTCTTAAATTTTCTGAGTCTGTATCTAGGAAAACTATAATTATTTAGTCTTCATCTTCATCTCCATTAGAAATTTGAGAAAGAAATGATATTAACTGAGTAAACAGGAAGTGCAAGTAAGTGATTTCCAAAAAAATGTGAGAAATGATAGAAACACCTGGCTGCCTGAATGTCAACTAAAGTTCCCCTGCAGTGCTAGGGCATCCAACTTTGGCCCATAGGCCTAGCATATCTGTGAAAACAGTCTTTTCTATGAAGTAGGATTTTTTGAAGGGCCTTCTTACTTTGTCATGGTAAGGTTCAAGAGTTCTTTTTGTATGTGTCCTGCTTGTTCATGTGGACAGCATACTGTAAATAGTTGAGAAAAAAACTTTTTCTTACCCAGTGACTAACTTTTGCCACAAAGAAAATTAGCTCCATATGGGTTTTTTCAGTGCCTCTCTTCTTCTCTGATGTAGATTGGTGCTGCCAGGATCAGATATGTCTCATTGTTATAAAAATAAAAAGAACCTATGTTATTAAAGTATTGTAATTTTATATTCTGTAGATCTCTGAAGTGTTTGAAGATGACTTATCTATAATATATCTCTGTTTGATCTTGAAAATATACCTAATATGACTACAAGTTTGATTGCAATGACTACTAACTTGCACTTTCATATTCTAATTAGTTAGTAACAATAATTTTCAAGGTCTAGTAATTTGCATAAAATTGTTAAATGAACAAAGTATAAATATGCATATAGTGTGTTCTAATATAATTAATCTCAAATTTGTATCAATATGCACAATTTGTGTACAGTATAGAATTCAAGTTAATGCACAATATTTAAAACTAGTAGTTGCTTTTTAAAAGTATATTTAATAATCTACCCTTTAATCCTATCATGTCATTCATGTAAGAAGTATTAAAATCATGTTGGGTTTTTTAACTATTTGTTTTTGTATTGATTGTAATTATTTACTTGAAAAACAGAATGCAACCATATTGTAATTTTTATATTACCTGAAAGATTTTGCTGAGGTATTTAAGCTGTAAGGGAAAATATAAAGAAATAACTAAAATGGGCTGGAAGGAAAACATCAGGAATGAGAGAGTTAGAAGGAACTAGAAGAGAAACATCAAGAACAAAGATAGCATTGGGAGGAAAATATCAAGAAAAAGAAATAACCAATAAATAAATAGATACATAAATAAATAAACAAATTAATTAATTAATTAATTAAAAAATGTGAAAGAAGAATAAAGGCCAAAAGAAAGTCGAGAGTCTAGTAGTTGTTTAGTCCATGACGTCTCAGCTAGTCTTCAGCATACTTTGAAATCTTGAGGAAGTAGGTTCTAAAGCCAGTGAAAGAATGTATCATAGAGCTAGGAAAAGCAAGTACACACACATCTTTCTTCCATGTACTATTACCTGGGCTGCTACACAAAGATGTGGCCCAGATTGAGGGTAGGTCTCCCCACGTTAAATTATACAATCAACAAAAATCCCTCATAGGTGTTTGAGCTTTAGTTGATTCCAGATTCAGTCAAGTTGACAAACACAGTTACCTATAATAGTAGGAAAGGGTTATGCTCACAGTTGTGCAAATACTGTTGATTTTGCTCCATTCAGACATTACTACTGAAGTGTTTGGTTTACTGGGAGCCATTAGATGGATGCTTTGCCATGTATAGTTGTTCCTAGGGAAAATAATAGGCAAATAAATAAAAATAAATATATTTAGAAATAAAAAAAACATTATTTCTTGGTAATAGCCAAGTAAACACTGCTTTCCTTAATCAACATTTTTCTTATAAATTATAAATTGATTGTATCATTTTACCACAGTCCTTCCACTTTATCTTGTATGCTTCCATATGACCCTTATTAGAAAAATGCTGGTCTACCTCTCCCTGTGATGATATATTTTATAATTAATAAAATCAGTCTAGATATCAGAGGACAGAACCACCCACATTCAAGCATAGAGGGTCAGAGAGTGGTAACTCACACCTTTAATCCCATAACTCAGGAGGCAGAGATCTTTCTGTGTTTCTGTGAGGTTAAGGCCTAAGAACCAAACAGTAGCAGCTCACACCTTTAGTCCTAACACTAGGATTATGATGCAAAGTTGAACGCAGAAGTGAAACAACTGGGTGAAGAAGATATTTAAGGCAGGTGTAGGCAGACATTGTGGTATTCTGTAGAAGTGATGAGTCAGGCTGAGGACTCTGGAAGATAGCTTTTACCCTGAGAAGTTGGCTGGATGAGAATTGACTATGGTCTGTCTGTTTCTTCTCTCTGATATTCCAGCTTCACCCCAACATTGGGCTCTGAGTTTTCATCAAATGCTAACTAGAATTCATGTTTCATCTCCCTAACAACCAGTTACAGATTCTATGCTCAATATACTTAGTATACATATCAAAAGCATTTAAATTTTTTCCCATGTTCATTTTCATTTGTGTTGGTAAATTGATCAGCAAAGTAGAAATTCACTTGATTGGGTGACAAAGAATACAAAGTGTTGTTTAGTATCCTGTCACCTGTCATCCAAAAGAGTTTATAACAAAATAGGAAACTTTGAAAATATAGAAAAGGAAAAACATGCAAAGTACTTTTCTGGACCCAGGAGTTACAGGTACTTTTATATGTATTTTCATCTTCTAAGCCTTAAAGCTTTCATCTGTACAAGGTCACTAATAACAAAAATAATTAACATTTCAATGCAATACATGATTTAAGAATGATTCTAATAATCGACTTTTACTGCATTAAAATTTTCTAACACGTGCCCTTTTTATCTTCTGACCAATGATTTTGATATATTAACTTTTTGCAACAGACAATGTTAGAAGACAGGAGAAATACTGTAAAAAGGTGAAAATCAACACTTAAAATTCAGAAATTTAAAGGATACTCTTGGTGCTCTTCAGCATCTATATATTTAGATATCACAGCTCTATTACTATTCTTAATGTTTTCTTTTCCTCTAAGCAAGTCAATCCTTATCCAAAAGAAGACTATACTATACAAAAGTGTTTCCTTTCAGAGTTTTGGCATCCTGCCAAAATACGTTCATTGTACACAAAGGGTTTGTTAAATTTCATGGAAGTATATAGTCCTATACCAATGACATTATAAGAAAATTATTAAACTCTTTTAAAAGAGATTAATTCTATGGGTAGAGAATTACATTATGTAGGAGAAGAAAAAAATTGTATCACAATGGCACAGCTGATGCACTTGGACTTCTTTCATCCTGACTGGATATTGACTTTATTTAGGAACTGCTGAGATATTCTTATACCAAGCAGTGTTGAGTCTAACTTGAGAACTGCATCTGATGTACACAATACATAAACTTTTCTTTGATCTCTGTGTCTATTCTTTAGCAGTGTTAGAAAAAGACAAACGCTGTACGAAAAACCCAAGAGCTAAATGTCAGTCTACCCTTCAGAGAATGCATAAGTGAAGCTCATGTTTATTGAAATAGTTGTCACTGATTGTAATATAGCAGCAGGGTACAAGGTCCCTGGGGGTGACTAATGATTCCTCTGCAGTCTTTTCCAGCTCACTCATTTGTAATAGCTTATGACAGATGGGGAAAATTGGTTGACAATAGAAGCAAGAATAAATTTTAAAAATGTTTTCTTTTACCACAATCAACATGTTCTTTGTGAGCAGTTACAGAAAAAAGATTGTTCCTGCTGTTCATAGTGTGGTATCTTAATTGAGCTTGTGATTATGCAATTTCTGTTCTTTGTTAAATGTGGCACATGTGCCAAAATTGCTCCAGTGCATAGTGCTATAGAAAAGAGAACAGGCATAACCACAAGAAGTGGAGCTTCATCTTTATTTTTAGTAGTATTTCAGAGTTAAAGAAAATCCTTATATTGAGACTGCAAAGGATACCTGCAGGATTACAGCTCTGAGAGGTCTTGAAAGTGGTGTGTTACCATACTTCTTACTGAAAGGGATTGTGGACCAAAGGAATGGTTGATTTCTGACACCATTCATCTGATATACCACAGCAGTATACAGACTCACAGACTGAATGCAATAAGCTTACTTTGCTGTTGGAAATGATATGCCTCTTGAAGTTCACACGCTTGTTAAAACAGTAAACGTGAATTGTAATCACTAGTGCACATTTGCATCAGCATTGATTTTGTTTTACTTAATTCTCTCAAAAATAAAAATATCAAGAAGAAAAAAATAATTTCATGTGATTTAATAGTGTAGAAATTAAAGATTCTGATGTCATGTGACATGGCCAATAGAACACAGAGTAAGATAAATCCTCAAACAAATTAACTAGTTTCTCAATAAACCAATATTTTCATTAATCAGAATTAAATGTGTTAAAATTTTCATGGTTGCATAAAATTTCTAAATATTATGAATATAATTTCTATCTCAGTTTTTTCTACATCTTATAGATTTTCAGTATAGTCAAAAATTGAAAGAGTGTAGTCTCTTTTTGATTCACATTAATATGTCAAATAATACAAACCTTAGTTTTCCATAGTAAAAATAGCACAGAAGATTTATTGTAGTCTTTCTGAATATTTTCCTAATAACACATAATTCAAAATCAACAAGACTTCTTTATTGTCTTAGCAAAATATACTTTCTAAATTTAGAATAAATATACAGAAATTTAAAAAATTATTTGGAATTGCTGTAATTTCTTTTGTTAATGAGATTAATGCTTTGAAGCCAAATTTATATAAACACTTCTTTTTAAATATCTTTGAATACATATGTACATATATTACAAATAACATATATATATATATAACTCTATATTCAACTTACCTATCACAAATATTAAGCATGCATTCTAAATCATTAATGAAAATGTTTACTGACAGGCATGATTCGTACATGCATGCATGAAATTAGAAAGAATGAAATCAAGAATGAAAGGCACTGTTATTCCCCCAGCACCCACTGAAGGCAGGACAGGTTGAAGGTTGCAGATTTTGTGACTGTGCTGGTGTCCCAGTCCTACCCACCATGGGAAGCCTACTTTAGTTTCAGAAGATGGCTGATTCAGGATCCATATCCTTCATTACTAGGAATCCTTGCTAGGATAATCTTCAAAAGTTTCAGAAGTTTCTACTTCATGAGGCCTTTCCATCTCCCCATAAATGTCCAGCTACTTCATTGGTCGCTCTGTGTACTCTCTGCCTCTGTCTCTTCCTCTTCCACCTGATCATTCTTATTCCCATTCCTACCCACCTACATGTCATCCACAAAATCTGTTCTATTTCTCCTTCCCAGGGAAATCCATGCTTCCTCCTAGAACTTTCCTATCTATCTACATCCTCTAGGTTGGAATATAGTATTCTTATTCTTAAGTGCTTATATTTAAGTACAAGTGAGTACATAATTTGTTTATCTTTCTGTGTCTGGGTTGCCTCTCACAGGATGATTTTTTTTTCTACTTTTCTAGTTATTTGCTAGTTTGCTGGCAAATTTATGATGTCATTTTTTAAAGGATAAGTAAAACTCCATTGTGTAAATATACCACATTTTCTTTGTCCATTCTTTAGTTGAGGGACAGATGGGTTGTTTATAGTTTCTGGCTACTATTAATAAAGTTACTCAGAACATAGTTGGGCAAGTGACCTTATGATAAGATGGATGGGGTGTTTTTTGAGTAAGAGTGGTATATATAGTTGGATCTTGTGGTAGATCAATTCTCAATTTTTGGAGGAACTGTCATATTGATTTGGATAGTAGCTGTATGACTTTGCACTCTCACAATCAATGGAGGAATGTTCCCCCTACTTCACATCCTTGTCAGTATGAGATGGTACTTGTGTTGTTAATCTTGGGAATTTTGGCAGGTATAAGATGAAATCACAAATAAATTTGATTTGCATTCCTCTGGTGGCTATGGAACTTGAATATTTCTTTATGTTCAGCCATTTGATATTTCTCTATGGAGAATTTACTCTTTATATCTGTACCCCATTTGTATTTATTTATTTTTACTTTTGTTATTTTTATTAAAAATGACATTTTTATCAGTGTATCCCCCTGCTCCCCTACCCTTCCCTCCTCCCAGTCCCTCCCAGTTAGCCTTCAGCCTCACCTCTCCCCACCCACCCATCCCCTCCCCACAAAGGGCAAGAAGTCCTAAGGTGGATCAGCTCAGCATGGCACATCCACTCCAGGCAAGTTCGATTTCCTCATCCCAAAGTCAGTGTTGGGTTAGGTCTTCCTCTTCAGGGAATGGGCTTCACGGTGCCAGCCCAGGAACAGGAACATAGTCTGATCTCACCCCAATTGGCTCCACATGCCATTTGACAGTTGCCAACACTTGGAGGGCCTAGCTTATTTTTCTGTTCAAAATTCAGTGGCAATTCTTGATTCAGTGAGCTCCCCAGAGATCCAGCTAACCATCACTGTGGGAACTTTTCTCATAATCCCTATCCCCTTGCTCATACACACTCTTCTCCCCTGCTCTCAGCTGGACCAGGGGCTCTTCCCAGTACTTTATGACTGAGTATGTGGTCAATTTTAGAGAAAGTTAATTGGGGTGCTGAGAAATACATATATTCCTTTGTTTTGGGGTGGAATGTTCTCTATATATCTACTACATTGTTTCCATTGAATAGTCTCGTGTTATTCTGATTGGTCTGCCTTTATAGGTAATTTGGTATTTTTCCTTTGCAGCTCTTAGTATTTTTTTTTTGTTGTTGTTCTGTAGATTTTGTGGATTATTATGTAGTGAGCAGAACTTGGGGTGAGGCAGTCTAATCTTTTTGGTGTTCTGTGTCTTGTATCTTTATAGGCATTTCCTTCTTTAGATTGGCAAAGTTTTCTTCTATGATTTTGTTAAATATATTTTTCTGTGCCTTTGAGCTGGTGTTCTTCTTCTTTGATACCAATTATTCTCAGGTTTGGTTTTTTCATGTTATCCAACATTTCCTGGACATTTTGTGTTATTTTTTTGGTTTTACTATTTTTTTTTAACTGAGGTATCTATTTCCGCTATTGGATCTTCCACTCCAGAGATTCTCTCTTCCCTCTCTTGCATTCTGTTGGTTATGCCTGGATCTGTGGTTCCAGTTTGTTTCTTCAGGTTTTCTGTTTCCAGCTTTGCCTCAGTTTGTGCCTTCTTTATTGCTTCTATTGAAATTTTAATTCCTGGAATGTTTCTTTCACCTGTTTGTTTTCTTTTTCTTAGTTTTTCTTTATTTTCTTTTAGGGATTTGTTCATCTCTTCCAAGTTTTTGTTTGTATTTTCTTCTGTTTCTTTAAGGGAATTTTTTATATCTTCTTTTAAAGCTTCTATTATCTTCATAAAGTTATTTTTTAATGTCATTTCCTTCTGTCCTCTTCATTGTTATGCTCAGATCTTGATGTTGTAGAGCCACCAGCTTCTTCTGGGGGTGTCTTGTTGTTCTTTATATTCTTATATGTATTTTTGCACTGGCATCTGCCCATTGCTTCCTCAGTTTATTCTTTGTTGGCTCTTAGTTAGTTGTGAGCATTGTTAGTCAGCTCTTAGTTAGCTCTTAGTTAGCTGTGGACCAGAAAGGAGGTTTCTGGGTATCCGGGTGTGGAAGGATGATGATGTAGATTGTGGTTTGGGTATGGTTTGGCCTATGGAATGTCCCTAGAGCTGTGTTTTGCTGGGGATTGGGCTGGGTGTGCTCTCCCAGGTTTCTTTGGTTTAGGGCAGAGTTGGGTGTGGACAAGGTGCGGTGGGTAGTGTTCCAAGGCCAAGGTCCAGAGACCACAGTCTCTGCTTGGCCTGAGGGTCCAGATGCTAGTTACCTCTTAGTTAGCTCTGGACCAGGAGGGAGACTTCTGGCTATCCAGTTGTTGGTGGTGATGATGTAGGTTGTGGTTTGGGCGTGGTTTGGCACATGGGATGACCCTAGAGCTGTGTTTTGCTGAGGATTGGGCTGGGGGTGCTCTCCCAGGTTTCTTTGGTTTTGGGCAGAGTTGGGTGTGGGTGGGGTGCTGTGGGCAGTGTTCCCAGGCCGTGATTCAGAGACCAGCGTCTCTGCTTGACCTGAGGGTCAGGGTGCCACTCACCTCTTAGCTGTGGACCAGCAGGGATGCTTCTCTGTAGCTCATTTTTAAATTATATTCTTTGCTTGTTAATATCTAGTTTTTTGACTTCTTTATATAATTTATATATTAGGCCTCTGTTGAGGGGTTGGAATTGAATATGGAATTTACTATGGAGTGACTGTTGAATTGACAGCAATTATGTAGGCTGCCATTTTTTTTTTATTTGTTGTGTCCTTACCGTTTTCAGATTTATGAGGTTCCATTAGGTAATTATAGATCATTGTCTAATTTGTGTTCTGTTTATGAAGTTGTCTTCTTTTCCAGTGCCTTCAAAGCTCTTCCCTATTTTGTCTTCTCTCAGGTTCAGTTGTGTCTGATTTTATGTTGAGGTCTTTGATCTATTGATCTGTTTACATTTTTCTACACATAGACATTCAGTTAGACCAACAGCATTTGTTAAAGATCTTTTCTGTTTTACTTGTGTGTTTCTTATTTTTTAATAAAAATAATCAGGTGTCCATAGTTTATAGATTTATTCTGGGTGTTTTCTACATTTAATTTCATTTATCAACATGTCTGTTTTAATGCCAATATGCTGAAATTATTATTATTATGGCTCTTGTTGTATAAAATGAAATGGTGATACTTCCAGAAGTTATTTGAGTGTTCAGAATTGCTTTAGCTATCCTTTTTTTTTTTTTTTTTCCATTTGAATCTAAGCATTGTCCTTTTAAGATCTTCAAATAATTGTGGTAATTAGGTTTCTTGTTCCTGGGCGGCCAGAGGTTCAGACCCACAGACCTGCTGCACCATACTTCTTAGCAGCCCGCTGCTGAATAGGCCCCCAGAAATGACTCAGATGCTTATATTAACGTCATGCTGTTTGGCCTATGGCTCAGGCATATTGCTAGCTAGCTCTTATATCTTAAATCAACCCATTTCTATTAATCTGTCTGCCACATGGCCTGTGGCTCACCTGTGTTCCTTACATGTTGCTCCTTTGGGCTTCCGGCTTGGTCTGCCTGACTCCACCCTGCTTCTCCTACCTACACTCTGATTTCTTCTCCTACTTTTTCTATGATGCCTGTCATGGGCCAAACAGCTCCTTTATTTAAAGATTGATATTCACAGCATACAGAAAGACATTCCCACATCAAATAATTATGTTGAAATTTTGATGGTATTTTTATTGAATCTGTAGATTGTTTTTGGTAGAAGTGCCCCATGCCAGACACTGCCTGGATGGTCCAAATCTGGAAGCTAGATGGCTCAGAGACCTCAAGTCCAATGCATTGACAAAAAATAATTCCTAATGATAGTCTGCTTTACTCATAGATTGGTGCCTAGCCTAGCTGTCATTAAAGTAGTTCCATCAGCTGATGGGAGCAAATACAAAAACCCACAGCCAAATATTAGGTTGAGCTCAGGAAACCCCACAGAAGAATTATGGGAGATAGAGGGTTGAGGACTCCAGATTACCAAGAACCAGAGAATAGAATCAACTAAGCAGGGCTAATGTGTTCACAGAAACTGAAGCATCAATCATGGAGACCGCATGTATCTGCATTCTTTCCTTGGCATACATGCATGCTGTGGTTTTTAAGCTTGAGATTTTGCAGGCTCCTAACAATGAGATAGGGGGTGTCTCTGACTCTTTTTCCTGCCTGTAAAACTCTTTTTCCTCTTACAGGGTTGCCTCATTGAGCCTTGATATGAGGGTTTGTGCGTAGCCTTATTGCATCTTGTTATGCTGTGTTCAGTTGATATCCATAGCGGCCTGCTCTTAAGGGAAATGGAAAAACTTGGGGAGATAGGAATTTGGGGGGTGACTGGGAGGAGAGGAAGGAGGGAGCAGAGGATGTAGTCAAGATATTGTATGAGAGAAGAATAAAGAAAATAAAAGAATAAAAAAAAGAGAACAGTCGTCAAATGTTTCAGTTAAACACTATTCAAGGATATAAATGGAAATAGACTCATTGACAATTAACTATGCTTTGTTTCCCCTGGCATATTCTTACTTTAAAGTGACAGAAACCTGGCAGTGGAAAAATTGAAAATCTTAACATATTAAAAGTTTTTGTCTTATGGAATCATGTGTGAGTGACCGAAAATCTTTTTTTTTCTAATATGGTACAGAAACATCAAGTAATAATAATATGAAAATAAAATTAGGTTTCTCACCATATTCAGTAGAGAAGTATTTCAAATTTTGGAAAATGTAAAATACACTTTTAATTGTTTGCAATACATATTAACATAGAAAATGTTCTGAGAAGTTCTATAATAAATATACCTATTAACATAGGTCTATTCATTTTTTTGCTAAATGATGACAAATTGTTATGCATTCTTATATGTACATAACAACTTAAAAATATACAACAAAATCAAAACCTTTATATTTGAGAAATATCTCTGTAAGGATATATGAAATCTATTGTTAAATTTTTACTAAGGAAATAGTTAGGAAATATATGAAAATGTATTGTTATATATGTATTTTCTAATAAATATCATTACCAGTGCCATCAAGATGGTAGATATTCTAGATATTCTTAAGTATAATTTCTAAGATTTTCCTTTAGATCCCCAAATTTTATATATTTGTTTCCTAAGTTTTATAGATTTTCTAAGAAATTATGTTATTTGGGGTATCAAACAAAAAGAAAATAAGGTGTGTGTGTGTGTGTGTGTGTGTGTATGTATGGTTTTGTGTGTGTGTGCATTTATTAAAGAGAATTTGTTATATTAACTGACATGATCTATGGCTTAATAGTACCTAGTCCCACGATAGCTGTCTTCATACTATAGAGCTTGGTAAACCAATAAGTTCTCATTCCAAGAAATGAAAATGCTAAGTACATGGAGGCTTATGATATACATTAGTGAGAAGCTGGTAGAGCCCCCTGGAGAGTCCTGCTGGAAGTCCACAATAAGAGGCTGAAGAAGTTGCTGGGTAGCTAATAGCAGTAATGCAAATGTCTTTTAAGAACATAGCTTCTATTACTGATGCATTTCTTCTTCCATTTTTCTATCTAGGCTCTTATATCACTACATCCTCATCCAAGTATGTCTTCATCTCAATCTGTTTCTCACATAATAATCACCTCTACAAATAGTTTCAGAGTCACAAAGAGAAATGGGGTTAATAATGTTCTAGTCAACTGAATTGTCAATCAGTATCTATCCTCAGAGGAGGTTTTTTTTTTTCTTTTCAGGATGCATTTAATTATACTTTAAGCAAACGTTAATAAATTACCAAACACTACTGTTGTTCAGTGATTTCACAAAAGAGACACAAGTTGTACATGTTCAAGCAGTGACAAGTCTGTCATGTTTGCCTTCCCCACAGTGATTATAAGATAGTATTGAGTGCAAAATACATCGATGTGGCAAGAAGATAATGGTCATAAAAATTAAGACATGGTAATATCAAGCATCCTACTGAACAAGCTATGCCATAAACACAATTTGTAAGAAAAATATGGGTACATTTTGGTTTGTTAATTAATTATGTGCTGAAGTGTCCCAGCTTATATAGATTTATTAAGGCAGGAAAGTAGCTCCCAATCACACCACATATACATCATCAATGTTTATTTCAATGGATTCAAGTAGATCTGAGAGTTTATATTATTACATTAATCTATTAAAGCATAGACAATTTTGTAAGTGGTTTTGTTCTTCAAGGAATAATTGCCATGCTTTATATCCACACAGGTAATAAATTTTCTGTAAAGAATTTTTAAATTTTGTTTGTTAAGTAGAATATTGAAAAATATGAATTTTTATTTTAAAAGAGTGTTCTCTTAGCCTGACATTATAAGGATTCTATTATTTCTGCTTTTTCCTGAGTAAAGTGACTTTTTTTAACTATTGAAAGTCTCAAAGTCATTCTTCAGTAAAGTGGAATCACATGAAGCTACAGTGACATTATAGATATTTATGAGAAATGGTACACTGCTATGTTCACTACAGAAATCTATTTCCATAATGGACATTCCTTCTCTTCTGCCCACAATTCTGAACCCATGGGCCATTCTTATTCAAATCAACACAATAAGAGATAGAGACTTGTTAAATAAATTATCACGTTTGTATGTTAAATAATTTTTGTTAACCTGTATAATAGATTATTGTTGCAGCATTAAAAAGCACAGCTGAAAAAAGTTGGGAAGATACAGGTATAGAAAATGTCTACACTTTATGCATGTGTTGAAATGTCATGCTGAACCCTATTAATACATCTGGTTGTTGCACGTAGATAAAAATACTTTAATTAAATTTCTTCTATAATATAGAACATTTGCTTACAGTATATTTTGGTTGACTTGAAAAAGTCTTCATAAAAAAATGTTTTAGGAAAATGTCATGTTTCAAATGCAATTATAAATTAATTTTTGCAATAAAAGTTGTACCTATATATTCATACATAAATAAAAGGTGCCTGCAAGCAATACTGTAAGGTTAAGAGTAACATATTATAGATGTTAAAATTGTTATATTTGTGTTGTATTTTATTATTTTAAATTAATATAAATATAGCTAATTTTAAGAAACAGGAAAATTAACACATAATTCTTATGCAAACTTTTCTCACTATGAGAATAAAAATAATAATACAGTGAAGCCCATTATGTCCAGAGGTAGACTGATAGCATTACCAGCATGTCAGTATTCCCTCTACATTTTCAGTATGACCAAGGAATCCTGTGTTGAAGCTGAAGACAGAAACCATTTCTAGAGACAGATTTTACAGTCTATTAGTTTCAACTGATATCGAATTGATCTTTGGTTAAAAAGCTAATGTACACATCCATGTTTTTATTTTTCATTGATTCATTAAATATGGCAACTTAAAAATTCAACCTGCAGACCTTTTCTAGATTTTGCTTATGGATTTTGCTAGAGTTAAATAAACTGAGACTTTCTTTGATACTCGGATATTTTACATCTACCGACACTGTGCAAACTATATTATGAACACTAGACTAAAATCTTTGTAATAGCAGGAAATGATAAATTAAACATACAACCACTGTATTATAGCTGAGACAATCCACATGATATTTTAAATGTGCCTTGTGACATCTTGAGTGTTCAGAACCCTGAGTCAATTTCATATGCATAATGAAAAGATAAAATAATGATGAATTAAATAAACTTTGAATTAGAACAATCAAAATTCCAAGCAAACTTCTGATATAAGTTATTGTACAAAGGACTATAAAATATAATAATTATTAGTATGCTTTCAAATATATTTTACTCTTAATATTATTTCAATTAAGGAAAAAGTTACAAATCTTTATTCATGATGGTTTTGAGAGTGGTTGCACAAAGTAAATAACAAAATAAATGGTTGTTTTCAGTTTAAACTAAAGTTTTCAAATATCAAAAAGAAATTTATCACTTAAACATTTAATACTTTACTGTTTTCATATGCAAAAACAGTTAATATGACATCATTTCGTCCAACTCTGATTGGCTACATAGGTATGACTTATGTATAAAGAAGAAGGTGAACATTGCTCATTTTCTCATGCATTTTAAGTTAGTTTTTGTTGTTTCTTACGTTTTATTTTAGTTAGTTATAATAACACTAGTGTATTTTGAGCTGTGCCTTATTAGCATTTTCATATTCTCACATAATAATTTTAATTTGTAAATTGTGCTTTCCAGTTAGAACACTAATGATTTACTAAAACTTTCTATAGTCAAGAAAAAGTAAATTTTTATTTCCACTCTACTTATGGTGAAAAATACATTCATAGTCTAACATTCCAAGGTGGAACATGGACTTAGGTATTTTGTCTTCTTGTCTTCTGGAAAATAGGAAACTCAAATTCTAACACTAAGTTTTCACTAGGGGAGAACTGACTTGAGGTAATTATGAACTTCTATAGAAGACCTGTTTAAAAATTTTAAGCACAGTGATCAAAATATATGGATTTGATACTACTATACAATACATTTCTAAACAATGAAGATCAGGTTATTAAAGAGTTCTAATAAGGCTACCCTAAGATACACAGACTAATTAAAATTCTAATACTAGGCGTAAGAACCACCCTTTCAAGTTGTTGGTCAGAGAAATCCAAAAGATACTCAAGACATAAGCTGCTGCTGTCTGTCCTTGATTATTTCATAGCGATTAAAGGTAGATCCCTACTGCTAAAGGTACAATGGAGTTCAGATACATGATACAGAGGACCAAACTGGACCTGACCTGAAAGTCTCCTTCCTAGATTCTGACTTTTTATGGTACCATAGTTACCATTGAAATTTCTAAGGGAAAAAAGCAGATAATAGTCATACTTAGGTATAATGCCAACATGGGTATATTAGTGGCATGAGGACCATAGTAGTGGTAAACAGTAGTTGGATTCTAGACTCAGCCAACAAGATGCAAGTCATGCCTCATACTCTGAATCTGTCTAAGTGGGGCCAGTAAGTTTATAGATTTGGAGAACTTACATCCACAATTTTACTACAGTAGCTTAATTTTTAACTGTATTTTGTAGCCACAAGCTACCAGCCTTCATCAAGAAACTTCTCTTTGAAACATAGTGTCCCGCGCCCACTTCTCGCCCGCAAGAAAAGGCACGGCACACGTAGGATCCTTCTGCAGCAATGTTTTAATGCTCCTTGAGGGAGAGCACTAGCCCACATAAAATGGAGACCCTGAGGTAGGGAAAGCCCAGCCCTTATATAGGCCAAAGACCTCCGCCTTGGACGTGTCACCTCTCTATAGGCTGCAGCTCATCATCCCACATGACGTCACGGGAGAGGCGGAGAGACCAGTCTCGGAAAATTAGCAAAGGCATGCGCCCTTGCCTTGATTACTGACTCAGGCCCTTGCCTTGATTACTGACTCAGGCCCTTGTCTTGATTACTGACTCAGGAGGGTTGGCCAGCACCGGATATTGGCACCATCTTGAGGGGCTGGGGCCAGCGGCTCCCAACATCTCCCCCTTTTTTCTTTTCTAAGCAATGAGGGAATCCTGTAAGAGGGTGGAGGCAGTGGTTATCCCCCAGAAAACATTATGGACTTGCGTGGGTGTCATCTCTAATCCCTCGACAGATCGAGATTCCCCCAGCCTGTCCTCTGCCTTTTGCTGGGAAGGGAGTTAAGGCAGGCACCCTTATGCAGGACAACATACCTCCCAGGACATAGCTATGTCCTGTGCGATGCCCTTGGCTCAACACCCCTCTCAGGAAAGGGGCCGAACACTCCACCCAGTGCAATGGACAGGACTGTCCTAGGCGTGCAGGAGCTGTTCGAGCCAAAATATCCCTATTGCTTTAGCATAGTTAGCCACACATCTACCGAGGCTCCTGAGTCTAGAGCCATTAAGGCTTGAGCCAAAACTGTTTTGTCTCTCTGACTTTGGATTCTGAGCCTGCAAACCATCCAGAGAAGAATGACCAGTCCTCCGCAAAAGGCTAGGCCAAACATACCCACCCCCACCCATTCCTTGAAGTAGGAGAAGGCTGAGGAAATCCACGTAGAAAACTCTCTGGTCAGCGACAGGTCTAGCCGAGTGGAATTGACCTGGACAATCGCCACCTGCAGGTCACGAAGGGTCTGCTCAAATTCAGACGACCAATTCTGTAACAAAAATTGAGAAAGGCTTCTCGAAAGATTAATACCTGAACATGTATAAATTGCCGGGCTTGCCACATTTAAAGCAAATTCTCTTGGCAGGGTCCGCTAGAGGGTGCCTCTGGGACTGCAAAATGGCTGCAGCCAGACCGGCGTTTGTCAGGGGACCGCTAAGCTCTCGGCATACCCTCAACCAGTCTTGTAGTCCTTTATTTTTTCTGGGAGCTATGGCCATACGGCATTCCTTGGTAGCTTGTTCAAATACCAGCTGCTCTATCAGAGGGGCAGCCGCCTCTGGGTCACCAAAGATTCGACCTGCTGCCTCTGTCATGCGAGCCACAAAATCAGAAAAGGGCTCCTGTGCACCTTGAACAATCTTAGTCAATTGACCGCTCCCTTCTCCTTTTCTGGATAAAGCTTTCCATGCCCTAATGGCTGTATTAGCAATCAGCTGATAAGCTCCCCAGGGGTAATTAGTCTGATCAGCTGCGTGTGGTCCTTGCCCTGTCAGCATCTCAAATATCCAGAGCTGTTGTTTGGGGGGAAATTCATCAGGATAATATCTCTCTGCCTCATATTTAGCCGCCTCTTCCTCTAGGTCATCTTCCTCATCAGGGCTCAACTCATCATCTCCCGAATATTCCGATGTATCAGAGCCACTCAAGGAGCCACACTTTAAATTTAAATTTTCAAGTTCCCATACAGGGTACAATGTGGGGGGACCAGACTTTAGTTTCTGGTTCCCCAACTCCCCCATATTCTTTACTTTACCGGGGGGTCCTTTTTCCTTATTGAGTAGTTTCTGGTTCCCCAACTCCCCCATATTACCGGGGGGTCCTTTTTCCTTATTGAGTAGTTTCTGGTTTCCCAACTCCCCCATATTACCGGGGGGTCCTTTTTCCTTATTGAGTATTGTTACTTTACGGCGCGCGCCTAACCTCACATGGCGCTCGATTTCTGATATGCTGTCCTGAACTTCTTCCATCACGTCTCGCCCTTTAGCTATCAGATCTTTACAGGCTTTATCTTCTACAAAGTTCTTTAGGGTACGCTGTGCCATCTTAATATCATGCTGCTTAAGCAGGGAGTCTAGTGCTGTTACGATAGACTGGGAGGATCCCATGCACCGGTGGAAGCAAAAGGCAACCACGAAGAAAATCAACAGCACTGCCAAGACAAGCATCAAGGCCTCAAAAAAACCAAAGTCCAGTTCAGACATACCTCTCCGAGCAACCTACCTGCAGTTCTGAATCCACCTCGTCTCCGAGGGGTCTCCGACGGTGCTAATGGTGTTCAGTTCCCGGGTTTCGGCACCAGTTGTCCCGCGCCCACTTCTCGCCCGCAAGAAAAGGCACGGCACACGTAGGATCCTTCTGCAGCAATGTTTTAATGCTCCTTGAGGGAGAGCACTAGCCCACATAAAATGGAGACCCTGAGGTAGGGAAAGCCCAGCCCTTATATAGGCCAAAGACCTCCGCCTTGGACGTGTCACCTCTCTATAGGCTGCAGCTCATCATCCCACATGACGTCACGGGAGAGGCGGAGAGACCAGTCTCGGAAAATTAGCAAAGGCATGCGCCCTTGCCTTGATTACTGACTCAGGCCCTTGCCTTGATTACTGACTCAGGCCCTTGTCTTGATTACTGACTCAGGAGGGTTGGCCAGCACCGGATATTGGCACCATCTTGAGGGGCTGGGGCCAGCGGCTCCCAACAACATAGGAAAACCATTACAGAAAACCACAACCAATCGAAATTCTGAAAACAACTAATTGTGCCAGGTCCAGCATCAGATAATGCAAACATTCCTTCCTGCAGAGAAGTTTCTTAAACATGAAGAAAAACAAGTCAAAATAGTTTCAGAAAGCTCCTAAAACCGATCAGATTCACAAGGCTTCTCCCTGCCTGAGTAGACAATAAAAATGAGATACTTCTCAAATAAGCAATCTTCAAAATCAACTCAGACAAGCCACGTTGCAGACTGAGAGTAGATCAGGTTCCTGGAAGGAAAAGAAACCAACTGGGCTTCCTGGAGGAGCTTTAGACAAACTGAGTCATGAAAAAATAACAACCTTGGGTTTCTAATATTTTGTCATAAGAACCTGGTATGTTTGTGCTAATCAAGGATATTGAGAACCTAGGCAGTGAAGGTCTTTGCAAGTTTGAAACGCCTTTAGAGATCACAGTGACATTGCTGGAAAAACAACTAAACAAACTCCTTTCGGGAGGTTTGGTTCAGAGATTAAAGTTTGGGGAACAAGTGAGTTGGTATTTCATGCCACAGTACTCAGAATAACCTCATCCAGGTTCTATATCATAGTCACTGATCCAGTCAGGCAGTCATGCAGACACCAAAATGTCCTGCAACTTTGTACATTCTCCAGTGAATACAAGGCCACTATAAACCCTGCAATAGAGGACTCCTGAGCTAGAGACTTCAATCTTTATGACCATGAGTAATGCATTTCCCTAACTCCAATGGTTTATTGATCAGGCCCAGTCAAATGCCCCAACCTAATTGGAAGGTTCTTAGAATGTGAAGGTGTTTTAGTGTCTGCTGAATCCTACTGGGTTTTATGTAGTATTTCATTGCTAAATAGAATAGTTAGGCAACAGAGCAGTGACTCCCACCCTTACTAATGCTTATATGTAATTCCTAATGCTATAGTGATCCCAACCATATAATTTTTTCATTGCTATTTATTAACTGTAATTTTGCTACTATTATAACTAATAATGTCAATAATTTTTAAGAGAGAGGTCTAGTAAAGGGGTTGCAAGTCACAGGTCGAGAATTGCTATAGAGGGGGAAAATATCTTAACAAATTACTGAGATAATTCACATGAATATGTATTTCTGAAGTTAACTTAGCATTATTATTCAAGACAAAACCTATTTAAATGACCGGATTTTTTTAAAGAAATAATTTGTTGTTTTCCTTTGCTTATCCAATCCAATGTATTTGTGCTATTTCTGATCTGTTCTAAAGTGATACGCAAATAAATCTTCAAACTTAACATTTAGTCAAAAAGAAACACTAATGAAACCTTTTCACAGAAAAAAAATAAATGCTGAGGTCAGTATAACACAATTATAATTCAAAAAAATGAGAATGCGGATATTAAATGTCACTTTTTTGCATAATCTGTTACGGAAATGAACCCAGAATGCTAAAATGCTATGGACTTAATGCTGGGGTGGGTCAGTGCTTTCTTTCTAGACTTGATGACATCCCTTTATAAACTTAAAGTTTACATTTTATGTAATTTTAATCATCATAACTCTTACTACAATATGCCATTCTTTCCATGATCATTTTTTTTTCAGTCTATGACATTTCTTGAATCTCATTATTTCAAGATTATGTTACAGGTTGGAAGTTTTGGATAAAAGGACGGTAAGACAGATATTGTCTCTTAAAAATCAAAACAAAGCAATATTTTCTGCCCCGCGATGAGTTTAAAAAGTCAATATTTCTTTTAGGAGGAATTGCTTTTGCTGCTGGAGTGTCATCAGAATGATCTACAACAATACTTCAGCATTTAATTTTGAAATAAGCAAGATTCTCAAGAGACACAGGATGTAGAGCTAGTGGATAATGGGCTTCAGAGCTTTTGAAAACTGTGACCTGAAATAGAAGCTTTACAGTGGCGCACTGGCTTTGTTTATTTGTTGAGATACAATAGCCTAAATACTAGAACGTGTGTGTGTTTGTGTGTGTGTGTGTGTGTGTGTGTGTGTGTGTGTGTGTGTGTATGTGTGTGTTAGAATCTGATGGTCACTGGCCTTAAATAAATGAGTTAATCATTGATACATTTACAAAATAATGTAGTTAATGATTGTTATCTTGACACAGTGATTTAATCATTTCAGTCAAATGCTGTTTTTAATATGAAAAAATAATGAACAAATCGAGTGACTTTTGTATGGTTTACATAGAAATTCATATTATTATTGTTTTTGTTTTTGAAAGTAAACATCTTTGTATGACTACTAGTAAGATAGTTATTTAAATTCAAATGGTATGTTGGTATTTGAAATAAAGTTATATGAATTAAATAAATACAGGTGAACATACTCCTGTTCATTGTTTGTGCTAGTTTCTTAATGTTTACTTATTTATTAATTTTTTCAAGGTCGTGGGGTGATGTTTGATGGCTTATAAAATTGAATGAAATCAATAATAAATACGGACTATGGTAAGCTTAGAGAGAAGTAGAAGAAGAATAAAACATATTTAAAATTCATTATGAAGATTATATTTACATAAATTTTCCATAAAATTTTCTGATGTAGAATAAATGACTCTATAGGGAAAATATGAGCATTAACAAAGAAATGAACTTTTCATTATATAGAAACAGATGTACTATATATTTGAGTTAAACTTTGCTTATTAGAAACTCAACACCAGTTTATATTTAGCTAATAATTTTTTCAATCTAAGAATTACAAGTACTTTGCAACAAACAGCTGCATTTCAAAAATCACAAAAAATAAAAGAAATATTTTTCTATATCTAATTAGATGGTAGTGAGAAAGCCAGCTAGTGGCTACTGTACATGCAATTCAGTTTTGTGGAATTGCAAAGAAAACTGATAACTAAGTAAGCAAACTGAAGTGCTTAAATAACACAAACTGATTTGTGTTTTTTCTGAAACATTCCAGGTGTTGTCAAAGTGGATTATGGAGATGTGTCAGTCAGAAAAACACTAAGGGAAAATCTGAAGTGTAAGCCTTTTTCTTGGTACCTAGAAAACATCTATCCGGACTCCCAAATCCCAAGACGTTATTACTCACTTGGTGAGGTATGAATTATTTATTTTACTTAAGTTATAAATATATTTTGCAAATGGAGCAATTTATAAGGAGCTCAATATTTTTCATGTTATGAATAAAATACTGTAAAGGTTTTTAAATGGATCTATTTTAAAAGTCGTTTTGCTTTTTTTTCCTCAAGGACCATGAAGGTCTTCAATGTGAGTAACTCTAAAGAAAGGGGAAGTTAAGACTGAGCAAACAGTATTGTCTTGTTTCTTGACCGACAGAGAGTATTCTGGCCAATTAAACTTATTCTATTAATATTAATTGTTTCCTGTGAACCCCCAAGAGTATTCGAACCATTAATATCATCTGGATTGAAAGTAAAACTGAGATTTAAAACTCAGCAAACCACTAAGATTATGTAGCCACAAATTTTGATACAATAATATATTTAAACAATAAAATGTATTTACAAAAAAATCTAAGATTAAAGCTTGTCATCAGTTATATTTTATTTATTTATTTTTACTTATTTTATAGCCTGACTAGAATTTCCTCTCCTTCCTCTCATCTCAATTCCTCTCCATACCTTCCCCACTCCCCCATCTACTACTCTTTTGTTTTTGTTTCAAAAGTGACAGGCCTTAGATGGGTATCAGCAAAGCATGGCATATCAAGTTGCTGTAAGACTAAGCACTTCTCCTGATGTTAAGGCTGGAAACAGCAATCCAATAAAAGGAATAGATTTTCAAGAGCCAGCGAAAGCATAAGGGCCAGCCTTTGCTTCCATTGCCAGAGTCCCACACGTAGTTCCCACAACTTAGAAGTAAGACTAAGCACTTCTCCTGATGTTAAGGCTGGAAACAGCAATCCAATAAAAGGAATAGATTTTCAAGAGCCAGCCAAAGCATAATGGCCAGCCTTTGCTTCCATTGCCAGAGTCCCACACGTAGTTCCCACAACTGTCACACGTATGGAAAGGGCCTAGATTGGTACCATGTTCCTGGTTGGTTCAGACTCGGGGAGTTTCTATTAACCAGATATGTTGTTTCTGTGGGTTTGCTTGCGATGCCCCTGACCCCTCTGATTTCTGCAATCCTTTCTCTTTTCAGCAATATTCCCAAAGACCATTTCGGAATGGGTCTTTGCATATGTTTCCATTAGTAACTGGATGAAGTCTTTCTGTTTTTTACAAATTACTTAAAATGTTGGGAACAATAGAGATTGATGGAGTCCTTCAACTGGTTCCAATAGTCATTTGATTTCCATAATATATAATAAATGATAATACCCTTTGAAAATTTGGCACAAAAAAATTGAAATATCTAAGTCAGATCTTAGTGTTATAAAATGGATTTGACATTCCTAAGAGGGTACCATTCATTTATAAAATACTTAAATTGCTCAACATACATCATTGGCTTCCTAACTATACATATATACAATAATAAATATTCACTTCCTCAAAATATGATTTATTTCCTTTATCGTATGTTCTTCCTATGTGTTGTTTTCTGCTCACAAGTTTGTGATTTAAAACTAATTTCATATTGATTATGATAAAAAAGTTGGCCACAATAACATAATTATTTAATAAATATTTAATAAATGAGTTTAGATTTTAATGATCACCTTGCAAATAATAATAGTAAAATATATAATAGCTAACTGGGTTCAATGTAGTATATATGGTGGTCATACTTTATAAAAAGAAAGCAACGGAAGAAAATTGTCTCAAATTGATTGCTCTTAATGACTAATGTGAAGGGTCTCCCAGTGCTCTGTTGGCCCAGTTTCTGTCGTCCTCTATCTCTGCCCCCTTCTTTGTGTAGAGTCTGTTTCTATGTATTTAATCTAAATTCCGTAAAGAAAACTTTAATTGTGTAGTAATATAATTTTGATATGCGTAATTTCAGTCACTAATTAGCTCTGTTTTGATTTGTTTTATGGGGAGGCTATTGTAGCTGTTCCTTACAAAATGTTACATGTAAGTTAACATTGATTTCACAGAGGTTTCTGCTAGAATGCATGAGAATGCATTTTAAACTAAGACACTCTTCCCATATAAAATAATCCACTGATATTGTCTACAAAAATGTTTAATATTCTCATCTCTTTATTGAAGAATCTGATTACTCATGAAATCTAATCTACTCTTTTAAAATGTCGGTGTTTCCTTTTCCCCCGTTTTTTATCTATTTATAAAGGATTTTTTTCATGTATCCCACTGGCTGCTCTCCATTTGCCCCTCCGAGTCCTCCCCTCACCCCATTCCCCCATCCATTTCCCAAGCGGGGCAAGAAGTCCTAAGGTGGGTCAGTTCAGTCTGGCATATCCAATTGAGGTAGGTCCAAGTCCCTCATCCCAGGATAAAGGCTGGGTTAGGTGTTCCTCTGTAGGCAATGGGCTCCAAGATGTCAGTTCATGCATCATGAACATAGTCTGATCCTACTGCAAGAGGTTCCCTTATACTGCCCAGCCAATCGACAGTCATCTAACTTTGAAGGGTTTAGTTGCTTCCCCTGAAGGTTCCCCCGTGGCTGTTTATGATTCAGTGAGCTCTCCTCTCCAGAGCTCCAGCCAGCTATGTCTCTGGGTATCTTCCTCATATCCTCAATTTTCAAGTTGTTTCCTTTCTTGATATAGATTATTATTTCTGTATCCTCAGTTACTCAAGATAAGAATTCACTGCCTTTATTTTTTAGTCATGGTGTTAGAGACAAGAAAAAAGGACTTTTGGGAAACTGAGGGGGGCCACAAAATTACTCCTGAAAAGACTTTCGGTTGTAAGCTTTGGCAATACCAAGGAAATCTAATTGACTTCCTTGTAACGTAAAATTCAGTTTAGGCAAATTTCTCTCAATAGTGTGCTAAATTTGAATTATTTATCTTCTGTAATAAATCAAGTTCCCATATTTGATATAAAAATATTCTCCAAAAATCTCAGTGAATGATTTCGACCTTTGCAACATACATATAGAATAGGTATCATAGTGGATTGAGAAAACTCTCAAGACCTCAAATCAGTCAAGGGAGAGCTCCTGTCCCTTACGTCTCATAGTAACATTTGAGTATAGGAAACAGAACCTTACCAAATACCTAAGCCAAAGTGTTTACTAGAGTGTCTGGGAAAAAACTGTAGTAAATAAAGCTGATTTGTGCTCTGTTAAGACTGCTCTTGGTGGTCTATATTTATTATACTATTTTAAAATAACAATGCTTTCTTCAATCTGAGCTTTCTTTTTTTCTAATTAATGAAGAAACTGTGATTGGCCTTAAGGTCACTTATCAAGTTAATTATTGAAGTCAGGATTCAAATATCTGTTAGTCTAACACTATAGCTGAAATTTTGTTGTAAGTCATAAAAGAAAATAATGGCTTTCCATTCACCAAAATACTTTTATTAAATAAAATTCGAGTTATGTTTCTTTTGCTAAGAACTCAAAGTTAAATTAAAAACAAATTCCTTACTCTAGAGGCATTCTACTGAAATTGAGAGGGAATGCAGGAGTGTCAAGAGGCAAAAAGCCACAAGAAAACAGCAGAAATCAAAAGTGTCCCACATGAGCTACCCAGTGTGCTATGGACTTACTCAGCCACCCAATAAGTTTAAGACATCTTTGAAATATATTAGGTTTTGAGTTTCTTGGGATATTAATGTACTGTAGTTTGCCATTTTAAAACCAAGCTCAAAAGAAATCCAACACAGTATCTGTATCCATGGAAACAAAAGGATAATTCAGCAAGCTCTCCCCAATTCAACTTAGCTTAACCATGTATACATGATTTAAGATGGGCATCTTGATGATGAGTTATTGTTAAACAGCTAATGGGCAAAAGTCATGATTTGAGGCATTTCTTTCTTACTGGCCTGCCATGTTTTTCCTTCTGTACAAAGAGAATTTCTTTCCAGTGTCAGATGTAGAAGCTACTTGTTATCAATTTATTTTAAATCTAAGTATGTACATCTCCCTCAATTTCTAGTGACCTTTTAACCATTTAATATTTTTGATATTTTCAGTTTTGTAAAAGGTCTACATATTTAATGTTCTACGGTGATAAAAATCAAGCATTTATCCATCAACCAATTTTCTTTGTAAGTTTTTCCTCATTCTGCTTGGTGATTATCATATATAAACAGCGAAATAAACATGAGTAAACTTATTAATGTCACACATCATTATCTTACTGTCTGATGTTTACATCTTACTGGGATAATTGAAATATCATTTTAGTCTGCTCACAAGTTATGTGCAATTGACAATCAAAAGTTAAAAGCTGTGCAATTGCTTTGAACTCAAACCCTTAAGTAATTTAGCGAAGCAGCTGCCTTTTAGACTCAGTAAGCAGATCATAATGGAATAAGCAGGCTGAGTCACCCTTTTCAGCATTAAATTGTCTCTTAAGTAGCCTTTTAGCTTATGTAGATTAACGTTACAGGATTTAGATATTCTACATATAAGGGCTAATTTCTATACAAGATTGAAATAAACAACCTTCTAAAACAGTATGTTGGCCCAAATTTTTGAACTTTAAGAGGGTAACATTCTAATATATATTGTGAAATATCTGGAACAAAATACTATCTGAGGTTAAAAGGATAAAAAGTAGGATTTTTGGAGCCAAGTGACTTAACCTATAGTACTTAAAATTATCATCTGCATGCTTCCTGGATATGTTTTGTCATAGGTCTGTACACTTTCTGGTATGCTCAGCACTTTTCCTCTTAGATTTTTTTTAACAACATCAGCTAGTTAATGCCTTTATGTGCCTGGTATTATATTTCTTAAATATTTTTGAAGAGCAAACATAAATAGATAAAAATGGGTATCTGTAAAGCTGTGAGGCTTTAGGGATTATGGATAAATTCAGTTACTAACAAATGTGGAAGCTAAAAGGCTTAAAGGCTTACCATCCCTGGAAATCAGATTTATTTATAGATTCACAGTGTTCTTGATCTTTTAGTAGGATAACTCAGTGAAATAACATCTCATTCTAGGTCAGGCACCAAATTTGTGCATCACCCATGCTTTAAAATTTTAAAATCTTGGGGACTCAGAAGCTAATTTTCATCTAGAAAAACTGAGTACATACATCTTTAGGTGAAATATTTCACAATTCTGATAATTTAGAGAATTTATTCCAATTTTATTTTTTAAGTAGACAATGTTTATAAAAATAACAGCTGCAATAGACTATACATAGTTTGGGATTTGGGCAGAGTAAGTTTGGGCTTGTTAAGTACACAAACTCTATGCTTATCCTTCTGATCTACTCAAATTTATAGGTATATTCCTTATGTATATAGATTTCATATATATATATTATGGAGTATAAGCATTACAATACAGAGTAAGTATAAGTATTTGATATGTATTAAGTAAGTAATAAGATAGATTATTCCCAATTAAAGGATAAATGTGTTGTTGCTATTTGCATTTTCCAAAGTTCTTATTGCTTTATATTAGAATGGGATTTTTAAATGTAAAGATTGTTTGATGCGATGGGGACAGTCCCTCTGTTTTTAGATTAGACTCTGCAATTGGCAGTCTAGCTGAGGAAATACAAGCTAATTACTGCTAAGAGGGCTTTTGGTGTGCAGGAGAAACTGTGTAATGACTTGCTGACTTCCAGCTTCAACAATAAAGTGATAAAACAATACCCTCAGGTTAATCCTTAGAAATTATTTCCAAACCATAGAAGATTATGTGTAAACAAAGAAACATCAAAGATCACAACCAGTTAAAGTGAGAAGTGCTTTGGTCTTCTACCATGCAGTCAAAGCTGTATCACAGCTTAGAAAATAAGTCATGGGATTTCTAGACCTTCAAACTCCCACAGTGCTCTTGTTATTTTGATATAGGACATAAAACACACTTATAAGGGATTCTTAATGGATAAAATTCCTTGCTAGTTGAGTGTTATATCTTAAGACTGACACCTGTGACAGGCTGTACCTTGTCCACTTTTTTCCCCAAAGATGCCTTTAGGAGCACATACTTGATTGTGTACCAAGCTGTTCATGGGGTTCTGGTTTTAAAATCGCATACAATACGGTATGTCTCTGTGGGTCAGTGTAAAACTTTTAGGCTTATACTGTCTTCTTCTACCAAGTAGATCCCAGGGCTTATTAGGTCTGGAGGCAAAAGCCTGTTCAGCCATCTTACTGGCGCTGCTTCTAGTCTACACAACTGGTTTCCAAGCTCTGTTTCTGCATGATTTAATACAATTATAATTATTATATAATTATAATGACTGTCTTTCTCTGCATCTGACAAGTTTTTTAGACCACCCCTCCACATCTCTTTCCATTCTTCCAGCTTTAGTATCCAGCGAGCTTGACAATTCATTTTATTTCAGACACAATCATTATTTCGTGCTACATCCCGAAGGACAAGTGATACTACTGCATATGAGTTAAGAAGCCAAATTATGGTTGTAACTTCAAAAATAGGACAGGCTTCTACCAATACAAATAGATTGATTCTGGAATTCTTTTGAAATTACACCATCCAACTTAAACTAACACTAGAACACAGATGAAAAATAGAAAGAAAAGCAAAAGGAAAGAAAAAGAAAACAATATGTTTTGGACAACAAAATGAAAGATTAAAGAAGATTCACAGATTCCAGTATAGGAGGTGCCACATTCTTCATTGGCATGATATTGTTATCTTTGCAGAACAGGAGGAAGAAATGAAGGCTCAGATAAAAATTAAGCCAGGATAACACTCAAGTCCAGCAGTTTCTGAGGAAAAAATATTTCCTGCTAATTAACAAGTATTAGTTGAATCTGGAAAGGCCTTTTGCATACAGGTGAGCGCTCCACTCTAAAATCTGAAAGGTCTCAGCATTCTGTCACTAATGGACTCTTGACACGCTCTATCTGCAGTGCCCCTTTTAAGAGCAACCAGAGAGTACAGCCCAAATCTAGAAAGAAAGGACTAAAGGGAAGATAAAAATGAGTTGTCCAGACAAACAAATTTTAAAACATGAATGGTAAAAGAAAATTAAGAGATTTAAAAAAACTAGTACAGACCTTTTAATATATAATCTTTAAAAGTACAGAGAAGGCAAATCTCTCTCCAAAGTAGGAAATAACCTCTGATCAATCTTCCCACTTAAAAGTTAAAAAAAAATAGAACTCAGACCAAGGAGGAAAAATAGATTTTAAAAATTTATCCATAAAAGAATGCTAAACATCTGTATAACCTAGAGTACATAACGTTATAGATAATGCAAACAAGTTCAAAGTTTAAATGCAACCTAATTATTCAGAAGAAACTATAATATAAAACAGATGTTATGAACTGTAATATAAAAAAGAACAATATAATGCAAATTTAGCAAACCTCTAAGATACATCACTAAAATAAAGGAAATTATCAGAAATTAGAAACAACCTCAGGAATAATTGTATATTATTATCATACAGCAAAACTCATTGTAATTTTAAGAGTAGAAAGGGGGAATTTAAATAACAGAGAAATTTTAAAGCTTTGATGGACATAGAAGAAACAATACCTAAAACAATATTTTCTAAATATAACTACCAACCTAGTGAAGTAAAATGAGCATTATTGAGTGTAATTTAAGAAGCCAGTACTGAAAATTGAGTCTTTATTATGAAAAGGATCAGTCTACACCATGTTTTCCATAATAAGAAATACCAAGATATTTTCAGACAAAAACATCTAATCAGACTTTAAAGAAGTAAGATTATTTGTTCTCTAGGAAAAATTATTTTTGTAAAATTGAGGAGGATCAAACCAGATCACTGGATTTTTTAAAAGTAACCTTTTTATGCCAGAAGTATTTTGTATAACCTCAAAGCCATATGTTGCCAGGCAAAAACTTTTGATTCGCCAAAGTGATTTTCAAGTACAAAGACTATTAAGATTGCATCCAACATATAAGAACTCAGAATATTTTCCTAAACAGTTAAGGGCATTTTTTATCCCTTTGTATTGTATCAAATACAATCCATTTGTATTGATCTAAACTGGGGATATTTTGTGGTATTCTTTTCCTGGCTAATATGCAAACTACCTTAAATTTCTTCTGAATCTATCTGAGAAGAAAAAGTATGCCAAAATGGAGCTCCTGATCCTCACTGCTATCCTTTACACCAAACAAACACATTTCTTCTCAACAAGATTGCAGTAGGCTCTGTACTTGTTTTCTGGTTTCCTGTTCTGCCTCTAACCCACTTTCAGCAGCCACAGTAAGAATACTTGGCATGGGTGTACTGAGATCACAGGATGGTGACATTATTTAGTCTTGGACACTTGTGTAGCCTGCTCCTTGCTCCCTACTCCTTGACAACAACTGCTAATTCATTATTTTGGGATTCTGCAACTGCAGGGGTATCTGGTTGCTAGTATCCTGTCTGGGATGCTATAGCATAGATGGGATTAGGAGCTCTTTCTCACATAACTAAAATATCTTTCCATGTTCCCTTGCAGATAGGACACCTATGCCATTTTACCGATATCTTATAAATTAATGTTTTGAAGTTAAATATAATGTTAAATTACTTCCTCCCTCTAATTCTACCCACTTATCCCTCAGGCTCTCTCATACTTATGGCCTCTTTTGCTTTGGTTATTATTATTGCACACATATGCAAAAATATATGCTTACAGCATAGAGAATCTGTTTACTGTGGCTTATGTGTATATGACTTTAGGGCTGATAGTTTTGTATTGGATAACTAATTATAACTAAGTATGGGACTCATCCTTAGGAAAGGCTATTTCTCCCTCTCCCATAAGACATATTTATCTTCTGACATACTGTGAATGTTTTTATTGATTTCTTTTATGCTTAAATGTAAGATCAACAATGAAAGTATTATGTTTCCTTTGTTCATTTCTGTATTATCCTATGCCAAGCCATGCTTTATGAAAGATGTGAAATTTCTGAATGTTTCTAAATTTAATCAGTAAATTCATCAGATACTCAAAGAAGAGAAATAAAATTTATATATCATAGATGTTAGATCAATAATAAATTGTTACTACTGACCATATATTTGGGGCATTATTTTTTATTATGGTTAAAAAAAAGAAATTTTATTGTAATGAGATTACAGATAAAAACATCACATACCTAAATTAAAGTCATCAATCAAATACTTTCCAGGTCTTTTAAAAATTCTGTACTTAATTTATCAGAATTAAATGTCAAACTTACAGGCTTTTAAAAATTCTGTACTTAATTTATCAGAATTAAATGTCAAATGCCTATTTAATGTTCCTTTAGTGCTTCTGTCAGGTTATACGTGGGGGAAGAAAAGCTTTGAGTTTTTTATTGTCAAACAGAAGTAAAGCCTTACAAATGACTTTACAAATAACACTGTAACTTTTATCTTGTATCTATTCATGAACCATGAAACTTATATGCCATTTATGACAAGTTAACAAGAAGTATGACATTGTAACTCAACTATTGTGTATGATTTATTGGACTATGTGAATTACACACAGACCTATTTACTATACATTATATCAATTATTGCCTTCCCAGTTATTGGACAGGTACCAGTCTTGAAAAGCTTATAGGCTCAGCTTTGAAACAGTGTAAATCAGTTTGAAAACATAATCCAACCCTGTACCACCATTTGAGCATTTTGGAAGCCTAAATGCTCTCAATGCAATAATCACAGTATGCTCTGCCCTGTTCATTGGGTTGCTGCTCAGGTTTCTTGATGGAAGTTTCTATAATTCTTCACTAAATTTCCACTTATTGAAAGAGAGCTTGAGAATCTTACCTACTTCCAAATCTTAAGCAGTGTAATCACAACTGTTCATATTTCCTCATTCAAGTCTTACTGCTAACCAAAGAATTTTTTGCAACCCCAGGAAGTACTTTTTAACAAAAATGCCCACAAAATAGGAAAATTATATTATATGCATCTCTGTTTTCTCTAATATTATATCAAATATTTCTAATTTTACTAATTAAAAAAATGAAACTATTTGTAGCCAATGCATAATAACCATATAGAAAACAATATGTAATTAATTATAGAGTATACCAAAAAGTATAATGTCTTCATATGGAACAGAGGTACAGATGGTATATAAATGTAAAAACACACTTTGGTGATGAGTAAGGAAAATGATTTTTAAATATTTCATTTAACACAGATATTCCTCCCCTGCTCCTTTTATAGCAACCTTTGCTAGATTTAAAATTCTTAGTATCTGTAATACCAAGAAGTGACTTTAATTTACATTCAGTTCAAATGTATATCAACTGTATATTAATTATGGGACAACTGCAATGTTTGATTATAAACCAGTAACTTATGTCCATATTTTACAGCTTCATCTTGTTTTTGAGGAATTTGCAATATGAAATGGCATTTAACTTGTAACAGTGTTTTTTTTAGGTTAAAACTTTCTATAAGTTTACCAGTAGGAATAAAGAAAAATGTTCAAGTCTGTCTTAGTCACAGAAAAATAGTAATGTATTTCATTTTCATTACTTAACAAAATGGAGCATCTAATAAAGAAACCTAGAAAAATAAAATCAAGTACAAATCTAATTCATTGTTATTTTTCATGTGATTCTATAGAAATTTAATCTTTTAGTTATTTGGATTGAATTTCAGACTATATTAATATTTAAAAGACTTTGGTAAAATATAGAGAGAGCTTCCTTCATTGCTTGATGAGATACTTATTTCATAACCAACATTACTTACATTCAAGCCAGGGAGAGTTTAGAAAAAAGCTTAAGGCTAATCATAAGTAGAAAAATGAAGTGATGTTTAAAAGACATTCCTGAGTCATTTTCCTTACAAACTTGTATCATTTACTGACAAATCTGTAATTCTTGAGTATCATAATGACTTTAAGGCTTAAGTACTTGAATTTGTTTGACTTATTTTTGTTTGTGTTTTCTTTAGATAAGAAATGTTGAAACTAATCAATGCTTAGACAACATGGGCCGCAAAGAAAATGAAAAAGTGGGTATATTCAACTGCCATGGCATGGGAGGTAACCAGGTACACAGTCTTTTGTTTTCAGCTCCTTACTTGGAGGTAGGAGATAAAGGACGGTGTAGAAACAGTTAGTGCATGCCCTACATTACATGCCAAGAATAAATGAATAAGCATTCCAACCAGCAATTGATTATACCTATTTCATTGTCCCACGTGTCTTAAGACAGCAATGCAGTCGTGTACAAAAACAGAAAAACTTAAAATAAGCCTACATTAAATGAAGATAGTTACTATACTCGACCGTCTAACTTATAAAGGGCTTACTTTGCTCTGCTATTAACTAAATAAGAAAACAATGTTTTACAACTGCAATGTTTTTACCAGTGGTTATTATTCTTTGTTTGTTTTTTTAATTTCTGTGTGTATATGTATTTCTAAGAGTTTTGAATTTCAATCGAATTTTAAAGTATATGAGTCAGCTCTGAGCCAGATAAAAATCTAGGATGAATTTCTTGAGTGGCAGTCCAGTTAAGTAGCAGAAATCTACCAGACCACAAGGAGGAATCTTATGTTCCTTGAGCACTGAAAAGTTTCTGCAGAAGAAATATCAAGAGTCCACTTATTAGTGAGTCACTGTACTGTAGCAGGGCTGAAGCATAGCCACTTTAGGTAGCCACACTTAGTTTTCCTGGGAACTGTAATATCAGCACTGAGTCTGAGATAGCAGATATTCATTAAGCAAGCTTTCTACAGGAGTTGACGGGACAAAATGCACCGTGTCAGGACTAACTTATATGGGCAAAGTGAATTGAGGTTGCAACAGCTATTCTGTCCATCATGTGTCAACATTCTGTACAGTGATCCATGTTGACTTTGGTACAATGAATCAAGCCAAAATGAGTCCGGTTGAATGTGGGAGCTTGCTTCACAGAGAGCTTGTATGATACGCTAAAAATGCAAAAGGAGACTTTTCCCCCAAAAGCAAAAGAAAATTATTAAAATCTTGATGTTTCCAAGCTTCAGTTCTAGCAAACATATTTAAAATCAAGTTTCTAATATTGAAAAAAATTATTAAATATGATGCAAAAAATTAAAAATAACAATGTTAAAAATTATACAAAATCTCATTATTCTACAATCTTTACGTTATAAACTTAATGACACACTAGACATCAAACCAATATAGTTTTATTTACATAAGTACTTAGTGTTCATAAACATACATATATAATTATTTCAGAGCCTTTTAATCTAGAAAACAATCAATACAAATATCCAACTAAATGTTTGATGTTTGATTACTTACAAAATAAAGAAAAATATTTCATTCAATTTTCTTTCTTCCAAAAATACATGATATATATTCCAACTAAGTTATCATGCTGCAGACTGAATGTGCTGTTCATTCTGGCCTGCTGACATTATTTTGACCATTATTCTTAAGTGTGTTCTCAAATATCTCCCTTTAACTGCCAAAATGAAAAACGGCATTAAATAACCAATTGGTATCAGCCCTAAAAATATATACTAACAAGTGTTATCATTTGGGCTGGACAGGTTGTATTATATTTAGAAATATGTTTATGTTTTATATGCACATATATGTAAAACAAAAATACACACAAAAATGCATGTAATAACATTTAAAGAATAAGGATGACATGAATTTAAAAGAGAGAAATTGGAGATTTATGAGAAGACTTGGAGGGAGGAAAACAAACGGAGAAATGATGCAATTGTATGATAATCTTTAAAAAAATAAAAAATAAAAACTTGAAAAACAACTGTTACACAATGCAGAGCGCCTTGGACCTATCTATGCAGGCTCCATGATGTCAATCCAGAATCCGTGAGCTCCGCGTAGCTCAGAACATTTGTCTCTGTGGGTTTTCCTGTCATGACTTTGACCACTCTGGCTTTTACTATTTCCCCTCCCTCTCTTCAAAAGGACTCCTGGAGCTCCGCCCACGGCTTGGCTGTAGATTTCTGTGTTTGCTTCCATTAGTTGCTTGATGAAGGCCCTCTGATGGCAATTACTGTAGTCACAAACCTGATTACAGAAGAAGACCAGTTCAGGCACCCTTTCCACAGTTGCTAGGGGTCTTGCTGGGATCACTGGGTTCCCAAGAGTGAGATCAGGACCTGTTCCTGATGCTTGAGCTGGCTTTGGGAACATGCCCCAATGCTGGATTGCCCTGCCCAGCATTTATGCAGGGGGAGGAGCTTGGTCTTGCCTCAACTTGATGAGCTGTGCTTTGCTGACTCCCATGGGAGGCTTGACCCTCTCTGAACCTTGACAGAGAAGTGGATGGGGGAAGGCAGATAGAAGGTGGTAGAAGGGACAGGAGGAAAGGAGGGAAAAAACTGGTCTGTCTGCAAAATAAATTAAAGATTTAATTAAAACATATCTTGAAAGACAGAGCATCATTCAGAGGCATATGCAGAAAGCAAGAGAAAGATGGCCAGCAGCTTTCAGTGTTGCTCGGTAACAATTTCTCTTTTATTATAAAAGATAAATAGTATAAAAAGGTAAATCAAATATAAAACTCTATTATGATAATTTTTTTCTTTGATGAAACTCATTATTTCTAGGTTATTTAATAGAGACATTGTTTAAATTTTTAGTTCTTTACTTAAGGAAAAGAAAATATTTTAAGGTGTTAGTCTAAGTTAACCTTTCTGGTTTTCTGTTTTATTCTTTTACATTGCTATGGAAACAACATCAATTTTCTTATAGTTATCTACTAATGAAGTTTTACAAGTAGCCTTCAGCAAACAGAAGTATTCATATTCTCCATCCTGTTTTTACAAACTTCATAACACACCCAAATATTTCTACTTCTTTTGCTTTTCTATGTGGTTTGCTTATTGATTTGTTTTTAAGAGGTCTCATGTAGCTCAGGCTGTGATATAGCTGAGGCTGGTCTTGGAATCCTGATCTTCCTCCCTGTATCTCTTATGTGTTGGTATTACTTGCTTGGGGCACCATGGCCACATTCATCCAACTGAAATTCTAAAACAAGGTATTTGTTTGTTGAAAAGGACATGCTGGCTACACCTCTCTTCTCAAGAATTTTGGTAATCAAACTTACTTGACATTAATTTTAAGTTATTGTACAAAATACTCACATTTATTATAATATTTTTAGTTATTTATGTATTAGCCATCATACTCTGCACTTATTTGCAAGCCCAATGTCTTCCCCCACCCCTCTCCTTTTCTTACTCCCTCTCCCAAGTCCTCCTGATGTTTCATGGCTTTCATTTTCTCCAGTAGTTTCTTGTCTCCATCTTCCCTCTAGTAATTCAAGTCTTACATTCACACACATGTATAAGGCATGGATAAATTTAAATCACATGTCACATATGAAAGAAAATCAGAAGTCTCACATTATAAATTTGAATTATTCTGCTGTTTCTAATAATCTTCAGTTTTATTTTTCTACAAATAACATAATTTCCTTCTTACAACAATAAAAATTTTATGTTCATGTGTACCACATTTTTTAGTGACCAAGCTATTGGTGGACATCTAAATGGTTCTATATCTTAGCTATTGTGAATAGTGTAGCAGTAAACACACTTATGCAAAGATCTCTTTGGAATAGTGACTTAGATTCCTCCAAATTTATACCCATAAGTGTTGTAGCTAGGTCATAAGGTAAATCTACTTTTTAAAATATTTTTGGTGAATCACTATATTTATTTCAATATTGATGTACATGTTCTTAGGGTTTTTATTTATGCAAAGAGATACCATAACCACAAAAACTCTTATAAAGAAAAATATTTAATTGAGGTGGCAACGTACACTTCCAGAGATTCATTCCACTATCATCAAAACGGGACATGGTGCTGGAGAAGGAGCTGTGAGTTCTACATACATCTTACAGGCAACAGGAAGTGAACTGAGACACTGAATAAGGCATATGATACATCGGAGCCTATACCCATAGTAACACACTTCCTTCAACAAGGCTATCTCCTAATAGTTAAACTCCCTTTGAGGGCCATTTTCTTTAACCCACCACACTTCCATTCTTACCATCAGTGTATAAAGGTTCCTTTTTCTCCACACCCTCAATAAAACTAGATAACAATCATTCTAATTGGGATAAGATGGAATCTTAATATATATTAATTTGCTTTTATCTGTTAGCTATATTTAAATATTTAAATGGCTATTGTATTCCTTTGGAGACTTTATTAGTCCATTTATTAACTGCATAATTTGCTTGTTAGTGTTAAATTCTTGCATATTTCTAGATATTGATCTCTGTAAGAAAGGAAATTGGCAAGTAGTCTTCTCTCATTGTGTATATTCTTTTCATGTCACTGAGTATGCAGAAGATCTGTATTAATTATTATATTTATTTATTTAAGGGCACATGTCACAACATATATGTGGAGGCTAAGTATAGCCTGAAGCCTTTCTCTGTCCCAGCTGACCCTGAAGTCCTACAGACACATAAAATAATCACTCAGAGGCTTAATATTAATTACATATCATTTGGTCTATGGCTCAAGCTTCCTACTAGCTAGCCCTTACATCTTAAGTTCACGCATTTCTATTCATCTGTCACCAGGTGCTCTCATATCTTGCTTCTTGAGTGTCTCCCTGACTTCTCCTGACTGTGCCTTTTCTTCTCTCTTTATCTATGCTTTGGTTTCCCATCTGACTCTATCCTGTCTTGCTATAGGTAAAAGCAGCTTCCTTGTTAACCACGCATAGCAAAACATATTTACAGTATACAGAAAGACCATCCCACAGCAGCTAGGTGTCAGTTTGTAGAAGAAATAGGTTTTCTTCTTTGATGTAGTCCTGGGACTTAAACTAAGATCAACAGTCTTGGCAGTAAGTGCCACTACCCAGAGATCTTACTTGTCAGTCCATTTATTTTTAATTTTATGGACTCTTACTTGTCAGTTTGGGAGATTATTCCCTGTGGTATGAAAGCCTTTTACAGATAGGTCTTGGTGGCATCTCTGTCTTGAAGGCCTTTTTCCCTAGCAGTCCCCATTTTAAGTCTTAATAAGCTTGTTAATCAATTTTAATTGATTTTGTACAGATTGAGAAATATGATCTTAATTTCTCTGTTTCACATATGCTCGTCAAATTTTGCTAGCACAGTTTGGTGAAGACTTAGTTTTGCAAGAGTTTTATTGGGGATTTTCCCGTGTATGTTGATCTAGGAAATCGGTGTGTGGTTATCCTGGTTTCATGTGTCTTTGTGGAGTTGAATATCTGAATGATATCAGCTTCATACAATAAGTGCTGTCTCTTCCTTTTCGATTTGTTCTTTTTGCTTTTGAGATGAGTCCTTATATATTCCAGACTGACCTTAAGTTTTTGATGTAGTGTAGGCTAGCCTTGACCTCTAGGTCATGCCTTCATGTCCAGAGTGCTGGGATTATAGGTATACAACATAACATGGATTGTCCTTTATATTTTATGGAACAGTTTGCTGGATATGGGCATAAGCTCAACTGTTAATTCTTTTAATTCCTGTTATTAGGAATCTGTTTAAGCTATTCATGTCTTTTGACAGATCATATGTGTCTAGAAGTTATCCATTTTGTATATATGTTTTAGTTTGGGGCAATGTATATTTTCAAATTATTTGTCAATAATCTTCAATGTATTGTGTTTGGCTGTGTTATAAACTTCCATATTCTTCTATAAATTTAATTCTTTTTTAAAATATTCAAACTTCATTGTAATACATTACATTATAATTTTGGTTTTCCCTCCCCAGACTCTTCCCAGTTACTTACGCTCTTCCCTACTTACCCAAATTCATACCCTTTCCTTCTCACTGGATACAAGCAGACATCTAAAATAATTAATAGTACAACAATGATATAAAATAAAAAGAAACAAAAATAGAAAAAAGAGAGAGAGAAGAAAGAAATACAAAGAAAAAGCTAAAGAAACACATAGATACACAAACTAAACCACACAAAAATGTTTAGTGTTGGCTTGGACATAAGAGTGATTTGTATACCCAGTGAGACTATGTGGAGAACAATAATTTTTACTTGAGAGTAGTTATCAATTGGACATATCTGTGGTTTAAGGATATGGGAAATTGTCCCCCTTTCTCTCAGCAGATGGACACCATCAGGCCCAGATCCATGTAGGCCTGTGCATGCTATTACAGTTTCTGTGACTTCATGTATGCTTTGGTCCTGCTGTGTCCTTGCTTGATACCCTCCATCCACTCTGACTCCTAGAATCATTCTACTTTCTCTTCCATGGGAGTCCCTCAACCCTGAGGGGAAGGAATAGGATTGAGTGTTCCCAGGTCTCTCACTCTCTGCATATTTTCCAGATGTGGGCCTTTGCATTTGTTTATATTTCCTGAAGGAGGATGCTTCTCTGATAATGGCCGAGTAAGGATTTCATCAGAAGCCATTTGTTGATAATTTCCTTTAGCAGACAGTAGTCTTCGGTCTTCCTCTGGGTCTCTTGCCTATCTAGTGTTAGGTTCCTAGCCACTCAAGCTGTGTCAGTGTTGGGTTCCATATAATGGAGTAGGCCTAATTCAGTCAGATCTTAGTTGGTTAGTCCCATAAGATTTGTACCACTGATACACTAGCACATCTTTCATGCATGACACTATTGTAGGTTGAAGGGCTTATAGCTAGGATACTGTTTACCTTTCATCTTTAGTAGTATGCAGAGTGCCGTGAACCATAAACTCTAGTCAGTTGGAGCAAAGGGTATGAGTAGGCACCAGTTTGACTTCTTCTGCAGTCAGTGACTTGTGTAGGTATTATATACCACAATAATATCTTATCATTAATTTGTGGAGAACAACCAATAGGGTTTTGTTATATTTTTCAAGAACCATATTTTTGATTCAAATTATGTATTTTTTGGTTTGGCCTTCATGTTTTTCATTTTATTCCTTTATTATTTCTTGCTTTTGACTTCTGGTTTATCTGTTCCAGTAGCTGGCCTATCCACAACTCCTTTCCATTTTCTCTGAACTGAAAGATGGTCCTTACAGCAGCACTCTACTATTGTGTTTAAGTACTTGAAGTTATACCATTATATGGTCTTTCTAATTTTTAAAATTAAATTGTTTGAGAACTTTATAGATAAATAAAATTTGTTTGTTTCAAATCCACCCCTACTTACTCCCCACCAACTTTTAAAATACCCTGATCACTTTTCCTCTGAAGTTCAATATCTTACTCTTTTAAAAAAACACTCTACCTCCATAGTGCTGCTGTATGTGCATATATACCAGAAGATGGCTGGCTCCCAGTGGCCATATTAGATGAGAACTGATTCCCCATCTCCTAGAAGATGTGACTCACAAATAGTTTCTCTGATAGAGTTGGAACCTTGTGAGTACCTCCTCTTCCAATTCTAGATTTTTTTTTTTTTTTTGGCTACTTTGATATCATGTAGGTCTTGTGAATGTCGTCACAGCCACTATGAGTTCATGTGGGCAGCAGCCATGTGGTTTCTAAAATATAAAATTTCCCACCATCCTCACAATCTTCTCATCCTTATATTCTTTCTAATCCCTTTTCTTCCATGGTACTTGAATCTTGGGCAGAGACCATATGATATAAAATGTCTAGTTTAGGCTGAATAGTCCATAAGTTCTCTGTACTTTGAACAATTGTGAGTCTCTATTACTTAACATATACTATTAAAAACAAGCTTCTCTTATTAGGGCTGAGAGCTGTAATAATCTGTAGTTATAAAGATAAGTCTTTAATGGCCGTTTAATACTATATCTATTCAGGAAAGTACTTGTAGTTCTTTCTCCCCTTAGACCTATTTCTACCTTGCCACAAGTTCTCAGCCCAGTCAACAGTATCACACAAGAGCTTTCTATTCTAAATTGAGCCTTAAATCTAATAAGAAAAATGTTAGTGGCTCCCAACACATTTTTGCTATTATTGCACAAGTAAGAATAATTATTTCGGATCAGTCATCTCTGTAGTTTGCAGGGCTCAAGGCCACTTAAGACTATTGATGACTTTTTCTCCTCCAGTAGCATGCTGTGCTCTTCCTGACACTGTGATTGCTAGCCAGTAGCCCTCAGGGCTAGAAGCTGTCTTCTTAGCATGGCTTTAGCTGTTCACCAAAGTTCTGGTTAGCTATGATTTCATTTACGCTTTGTTCTAGGAAATTTTTTTTAAAAAATATTTCTTCAGTCAGTTCAAGAGTATATTCTTTTCAGTCTCCAAAAATCTCTGAAATTGCATTAATTTGTATTCCTATTGATTTTTAGTGGCATTTTGCCAGTTTCTGGTAAGACATGGAAAAGTATTAAAAGGTTTTTGGAAATTTTGCATTGTGGCTCACAGCGTAATTGTTTTAGAGATTACAGCATGGTATGATAAGAAGAATTGATATCATGTGTGTGTGTGTGTGTGTGTGTGTGTGTGTGTGTGTGTGTGTGTGTTAGCTTAAATATGCTGTAACTGTCAGTACTTTTGAGTTATAGTGCTGATTTATTTTAATTTATGTGTATTTGTTTAATTTGGTTGAGATGTTTTATATGGAGATGAGAGTGGTTTATAGAAATCATTGCTTCTTACTGTATCAAGTGCTATCTGAATTTTATGCCCATTAGTGTTGGCTCTATAAAATTAATAGCCCTAATGATTTATGCATATATATTTTCAATTGTTAAATATACCACAGTTTGTTAATCTATTCTTCAGTTGAGGGGCACCTAGGTTGTTTCCAGGTTCTTGCTATTACAAATAATGCTGCTATGGATATAACTGAGATAATACCTTTAGAGTATGAAAGTGCATCCTTTGGATATGAATATGCCCAATAGTGGTATTGCGGGATCTTTGGGGAGATTGATTCCCAGTTTTCTGAGGAACTGCCATATTGCTTTCCAGAATTGCTGTAATTGTTTAAACTCCCATGAACAACGGCGCAGTGTTCCCCTTGCTCTGCATCCTCTCCAGCATAGGCTGTCATCTGTGTTTTTAATCTTACTCATTCTGACAAGTATAAGGTGGTATCTCAAAGTTGTTTTGATTTGCATTTTTCTGGTCGCTAAAGTTATTGAGCAATTTTTAAGTGCCTTTCACCCATTTGAAATTCTTCTGTTGAGATTGTTTTTTTGTTTTTTTAGCTCTGTACCTCATTTTTATTTGGGTTATTTAGGTTTGGGGGCTCTAGTTTCCTGAGTCCTCTGTATATTTTAGTGATGATCAGTCCTCTGTCAGATGTAGGATTGCTGAAGATCTTTTCCCATTCTGTAGGCTGTCATTTTGTCTTATTGATTGTGACCTCTGCCTTAACGAAGCTTCTCAGTTACTGAGAGATGTTTCCTAATTCCTATGGTTAGTTTTTTGATGGACTGGATTATTGTTATTTTTTCCTCACTATTAGCGTCAAGGCTTTTCTGGATTACTGTCATCAATTTCTCCCTTGCTCTCTTCCATTCATCTAGTTCTAGTGTGAAATGTTTTCTTCCTGTACCCTAGTGGTTGAGATTGCCTGTTTAAATCCCCTGTTATAGTATTACTTTAAGTACCATCTACAGTGAGAGGCCTTGGTGGTCATGAGCTGCGAAAATTTATAACTATCTGAAAATATCCTTTTCTCAACATTAATGTTAAAAGATAGTTTTTCTGGATATCGCAATCTTAGTTTTCAAATTTTTAGTTTTGGGGCTTGAAAGTTAACTATTTAATGCATCCTTAACTTTTAGTGTCGTCAGTGATAAGTCTCATAATATTCTGATGCAATTAACCTTTGAGGTAGTTTGATTTTTTTTATTACAGCTTTGGTAGTCTTATTTATAGTTTTTTATTATGTTTTGATATCTCGATTATAAAATTTTCTGAAAACTAAAGTTTATGAACATGTTATAATTTTTATTAATGAAATAACGTATAAACCAATATAAAATATATCCTAGAGTACTTTGGATTTTGTGTATGGTTGTATGGAAAAGACATAGAATCCTGGAAACAATTCAGTGAAAAACTGTCATGTTGATACTCTCTGATAGGCTCTGGGTAAGACGGCAATTTAATTTCTGTGAATTTTTACCTTTTCACAATCTTGCATCATTTTGTTTCTTTTCACAGTCTCACTCAAAATTAAGTCTATCATAGCAACTTCTAAACAGTATATGTTATAGAGACCTTGCATTTTTTTATGTCTATAAAGATGTCTCTTGTCACTTCCTCCATAGGCCCCGCACCACCAGAGCCTCCTATATCCTTTCACCCATGTACTAAATACACCTCATGGATTCCCTGAATACAACATTCATGCTACGTTAGATTTCAAATCTTATTAAAATCTTCATCAGTTTCTCACTACTTCAAGGATTAAATCCAGATTGCTTTGGATGATATACCCAACCAAATCTTTATTCTATTCTTGCTGGCTCTTATGCTTACAAGGGTCTGATATCCCAATTATTTTCTTTGCTCAGGTATCAGTATGAAAATTTCCCAGTTTCTGCATGAGCCACGTATCTTCAAAATTACCACAGTATATTTATTTATTTTTGCTGTTGTATACTTGACTACTTGGTTCTCTAATCACAAATTTTTAAATAATTTAGTTTGTCTTTTATCAGACATTTTACTATCATAATCTTAAACTGCATTAGAATATTTTAATGAACAAACTGTAATTTAATTTGATCTCCCAGGATTTAGCATTTAACATTCATTGCACAATTTTCTTGTCTTAGGAGAGATTCTGTGTTAATAGTTCTCAACCTTCTGCATGCTGCAGACATTTAATTCAATTCTTCCTAGTGTGTTGACTTCCAACCATATAATATTTTTCATTACTACTTCATAATTATAATTTTCTTACTGTTATGAACCTAATATCTTGAATCTGATATGAAACCCATGTTAAAGGTCCCTTAACCCCTAGTTAAGAACCAGTGCTGTATATCACTTTACCTGAAAATTTGTGAGTATCCATATTTACTGCTGTAGATGTAGGCTTAAAAACTAATTTGTAATATCAGGTGTTCTAAAGCATTAGAAGTATGAATAAATATAAACTCTCATTTTTGAAAGTTTATGAGTTTAATCAGAGAAATGCTGAATGGGACAAGTCATCATGGTGTACATTTAATGAGTATATCTCCTTCATTTGCGCAACTATTATTAAGGTACACAGAACTGTTTTCTAGATGTTACTCAAGTTGAGGTTATTTGGTACCTTTCCAGCTTAAGTGGATGACTGAGTGGATAAATGTAATCTGGAATACAGTTAGTATGATTCCATCTAAAATTTACCTTTAATGTACTTGCATTGATTTCCGTCATACTTCTTACAGATGTGAGGTGTGGTTGGTTCTGAGAATTTATAATTTTAATTGTGTCTATATGAAGTTTGAGAAAGTTGATTTTCTCTTTTCATCTGGAAGCATACTTCACAACATAGGTATCACCATGTGTAAGAAATGTAGCAATTATTTTCATGACTACCTTTTTTCTTTGTATGTTTAAGCATAGACTGGAAATAACTTGTATTCCAAATAATATTTGTCCTTATTATTTCTCATTAGTGCAGAAATACTGTTTTTTTAAAATATTTATTTACTATGTATATGTGTGGTAGGCAAATTTTGTATGTTGTGTTAAGTTTCTGGCCCAGACTTTATGATCTAACCTCAAGGTTTGGACCCGCAGACCCAAAGTCCAGCAGACCCACAGACCCAAAAAGAAACACAGATGCTTACATTAATTTTATGCTGATTATCCTAGGGCCCAGGCATATAACTTGCTAACTCTACTCTTAAACTAACCCATGATTCTTATCCTGTTCAGCCATGATGCTTAGTACCTTTTCTCACAACAGCATAGTTATCCTGTGCATTTTCTGGCATCTCTGTGGCATCTTTGCTCTATTCTTCCTGTTCTTATAGTTTTTCCAGTCTGATAGCTCCACCCACACTTCCTGTCTGCCTTCAGCCAATCAGAATTTTTATTAACCGAGTAGGTGGGACAATTATGTGCAATGTAACATTATCCCTCTACATATGTATATGTGTTTATCAGATGATAGAAAGGAGAAATTGGTTCTTTTCTTCAATCATGTGGATCTCAGAAAACAAATTCAGGCTTTTCAGATTGGCAGCAAGCCCCTGAGCCAGCTTGCTGTGCCATACTGCTAATTTTTTATCTAATAAAAAGCTTCCGAATTATAATTTTACTACTTAAGGATGTCAGTATAATATTTTGCAGTTGATTCTCCGTCATCTTAGATATGTATCTACATTAAAATATTAATAAATAAATTTTAGTTAAAATTTTATAATTTATTAGGTACAAACAGAATAAATATAGAATTTATAAAATGACCATATTAATTTTTCAAATGCATTAATAAAATAATTTAGTATTGAATGCTTAGCTACATTTGACACATTTAATAAAAAGGGAAACAATAGCCAGTCCCCATGCATATCTTATTTCTTGGTAAACACAAGATTGTAGAGTGATAGGAAATACTTGTTATTTAGAAGATACATTTGTATTTCTTTTCTCTCTAGAGCTCCTCAGTTAGGAACATTTAAAATGAACATCAGTCATTCCAAGTTACTTATAGTGATGGTTCTGGACCTTCAGGAAATCATATGATAGACACTTCTGAAAATCTCTTTTTTTTTTTTTCACTAAGTTAAGAACAAGATTTTCAAGAATTATCTACACTTTTATATAAATTATTTCTCCTCCCTAAATTTTGATTCTGTTTCAAATGAGATGTATTACAATTTTGGATAGTAAAGAAATATTTTCTTTTATTATAGACCTCCTCCAAGAAATAGCTTAATTACTTTAGTAATATATTCTAATGTACTCTCAGACCATATAATCAAAACAACAACCGAGTAGATATGTTTTTATTTTAAAATTTGTTTCTGAAGACACCATAATTTCCTAGAAGCATTTCAAAAATATTTGCCTCTTTTCAAAGACTTTACACAGTGTAATGAAAACTTAACTGTGATTTCACAAAGTAAACTTAAAATGAATTAAATGGCTTCTGAATTAAATGTCACACCTACTATTAATTAACTGCTTAAATGAGTTGCATGTACACAAGATAAAGGAAATAAGAGTCATTATTTCTATAAAAGACTTTTCCAGTATACTTTTACTCTCTACTGCTTATCAGCCAAGGGAAACTGGGATTTTAGCCTTGTGGAGCCCATTTTGCTGCTAGGATATTCACCTAGCTTGGGTGACATATAATCAACAGAGATTTGACTCCTTTTCCTCCTGTTCCAAAGGGTAAACACAAGGTAAAGAAGTCAGCCACTGTCATGACTGATGAATATGCTTTTTCTCTGTTTCACAGACTTATTACTTTGGTTGTGTTTACACATGACAGATTGTGGCTAGCCAGATCTCTGTGATCTATTTTTATAAGGGTTCTTGTTATACTAAAGAGTTCTCATGACATAACCACCTCCTAACTACGACAACATTTTCTAATGCTATCACATTGAGGATTGTATCAAACTCTATAAGTTAAGGAGGTAGAGAGATAAATATGTATTTCACAGCATGCTAACTTGTCTCAGTCATTTGTCTGTGACATATGGGACCATCAAGCTGTTTATATGCAATCTAAATAGTACATAACATCAGTAAAGAAAACAAAAATTTGACTTTGGCCTCAATATAATGGGTTATAGCCATGTTTTCTTAAGTCTTCAAAGCAGAATTCATTTCATCTCTAGGAAATATCAGAGAGATTGATTAGCTGTAATGGTATCAATAATGCCCTGGATACATATTTACTTAGTGGATCTACCATTGTCATGTTACAGTGTTTTCTTTTATTTCTTCACATTTTTTTTTGGAACTTGGTTTTCTTAAGAGAATTATAGCATTTAATTTTTGCCTGGGAGTCCATCAGTCCTGACAACTGAGTAATGCATATTTCTATGTGAAAGAACAAAAATTAACTCATATTAACTGTCCCTAAAGTCACCTCACTCTTTATTTGACCTCTTTTGTCCTGTAATCTCCCTATTCTTAATTTTTCATTCTCATCTTTTATTATCCCAGCTACCTCAACTTAGAAAATCCTTTGAGTTCTTTGTACTAAGTTTTCTATTTATTTTTTTCTCTCATTAATAATTCTACTTCCCAGTCTAGATCTTACTATTTTCACCTTCAAATTTATTACAAATGTTTTCAATGTGGTTCCTGTATGCCTCCAGACAATAAAATGCTGATTTCTTACAAAATTACTGAAACTGTGACTTAAAAAAAAAAAAACACAGAAAAAATAAGAAAATAATTTCAAATGTTTCCCAGGCCTTAATTATCTAAAAGTTGAAGATCTATACAGTGAGACTTCTTCCTTTCTTTTGTAATGCTACCTATTACAGATTCACACAAATTTCATAGTTTCAACTATTTATAAGTATACATTTTAAAGGTAACGTTTTAAGATAACTTTGTTTCTTTATATCCGTTTTAGAATATTTTTTCTCAGTTTTCCTGTCCTCTAAATTATATTTATTTTTCCCTGCTTAAAATGCATTCTCCATACTTTTTTAAAGCATATATAGAATCCCTCTCCATTTTAATTCAGACTACCAATTTTTTTATGATTTTTACATAACAATATACAATTCTTTCAGGGTCTTTAACTCATTTTGTTGTCCTTCATTCTGGATGTCTACTTATCTCCAGAAAAAAAAAAAAGAAAGAAAAAAACAGTTTTCTTGAAAGATGTAACATTTTCTTGAAAGAAAATTTAGCTTATTTTTTAGAAATTCACAGAATTAGCTCATTGAAAGTCTATGCAAGTAGGCTAACTGAAACAGAAATTTCAAAGCTGCTTCAGAGCCTATTAGTGTTTAAAAGAAGGCTTCAAAACTTCAGGCAAAATATGAAGAAAATCCTTTCCTTCTAGATGTTGAAACTGATGCTCTGAAAACACATACAAGTATGTGGTTATGATTAAGGATCCTCTCAAATATACACATGCTCTCTGGAATCTGTAATTGTTGTGTGGCTAAAACTACCTTGCAGACTCAAAGTGTTCACATTACCCAAATTATTTGGTTTGTTGTGATGCCTGTGTCATCCAAGCAAGCCTCATATTGAGCAAGGGCCTGGATATTAAGAGACACAAGAGACTTGGGTCACTCTTGAACCAAGAATGCCATTTATTGAAGCTCAGGTGAAGCATATACTGGGGTTGCCTTATTCACTTTGAATAACTTGGCAGCTCACAGGCAAAAACTGGCCTGGATCAACTGCTTTGTTCTCTGCTAACTTCCTGATTCTCTAATTGCAGCACCTGCTTAGGCAATGTTCTGATAATGTAAATGAATAAATTGGTTCGGGTAAACATTTCAGGCCAATAAATAGTGCTAAGCTCTGGGGGCTGCAAGCTGACCTCTACAGTTTGTCAAGCAAAATGATGGTTGTGGTTTTCCTGTTCACACAAGGACAAGGCTTCATAACCATGAAGGCAGACCTTATTGTGCCATGGTCACCACATACCTTTCTATTCCTTACATTGTTATCCTAAAATACCAGCTTTTTAAAAAGTTCAATTATGCCTCATGCTTAAATTCTGAAAAAAATCATTTAAAAATTTAGATATAAAGAGTAGTTTATTGGTGTCAAAAGGCAGAAAAGGCAAACAAAGATTTTTTCCCACATAGTCTTTGAAGAGCTGTGGTCTCTACGAAAGCTTCACTTTCCACCTAAGTAAACAACTTGAGGTTGTGAAGCTGTTTTTTAAAATGTGAGAGCAAATATCTATATGATTTTAACATGTCAGTTTCTAAGTTAATTTTATCTTATCTAAGAAACTATTATAGGAATTAAGAAGGGAAGCATCAGAAACTATTGCAGGGGTAGTCATAAACATCTCTTTAGAAGAGACGTTTAAGACACTAAGCCTTTGTCAATTTAGAAATATCAATAATTCACCATTTCATAAGTGTTGTTCATGATTTTTTACTTTTCTTCAGAACTGTAGCCATTTTCAGTGACAGATGTTTGTATTAAATTTTTAATCATCATACTATAAATGGACTGTTATGTAATTTTCAAATAACTATATGATTGTTCTTTCTGCTTAATCCAAGCAGTAGCCCCCCATACAAATACATACACATCTGCAATTTATATAAAATTTATTTTAAAAATGTGAGCAGGAAAGGATGTCAAATTTCTGTGCAATCTTTTAAATAAGTTACTCTTCTAGCGTATATATCCTGGCTTCTATTACTTATGTTAGTCATGTAATAAAATCTATTTTCTAAAGCTTCAATTACACACTAAAAAATTCATTTATGAATTTTGACAAGGACAGCATCTACAGAAAAGGGACAGAGGGAACAACACAGAAGAGAACCAGAGTAAGCTTGGATGAGCAGACAAACTGTGAGAAGGATTATAGGAAATGATGGTGATACCAGGATATGTCAGAGCATGCAACAGAACCAAAGAAACATTTTATTAATATATCAGTTTATTAGAATACACCACTGTGATAGACCCAAGCTATAAAGATATCAACCAATTTCATTTCTATAAGACAAAAACTAAAGTGATATCCTAATACCCTGGGAAAAGCGTATGTACCCATGAGTGATTTGGTTAATGAATTATCAGGTGTTTAAAAAACTAATTTTACAAACTGCAACACACTACAATTACAAAAATAAAATTTATTTACCACCTCAGCCTAATTTAATAAGCCTCTCCCACAATGTACATACTCTTGAAATGAAATGTACCTCTCTTAACTCACGTTTCTATTTAAATTTTTCTTATAATAGGAGGCTGTTAGCTGAAAATGTACTAAATAGAAATGTTTTTCATCTAGCAGAATTGACTCTTGTATCACAACTATTTACTTTCTCTGAAACATCTGTTATGAGTTAGTAGTAGGATTTGTAAAGTTACATTTAATTTATTCATTAAGACAGAAAATTTATTATTGATTTTGATTCATAAATATGAGAAATAGGAAACTAATATTTTAGGATACTTAAAACATTAGGTGAGTAATCACCCCACAATCTTATGAGTATCATATAATATATTATGCATATGAAATAAAATATCATTTAGCCATAGAAATTTAATCAAAGTGTTTTAATTATATATTTTATATATTTTTATATATACATTTTATACATATACATAACATTTTATATATTTTTGTGTGTATTTGAAAGACTTTTTTGTTTTAAATATAGAAATCAAAATATAAATATATCAAATCTATGATTATATTTCATTGCTATTATGATTAAATTGCATGTAAGTGTTGTTAAATTGTATATATACATATATATTATAATAAATTATAATTTATTATATATACATATATATAATTTGATTATTATGAGCCAAATAGGTAAGAATGTATTTTATTTGAGTATTATTTAAATGAATAAAATATGTGGGTTCGGCATAAGTGATATTTTACCTACCCATATTTTGGTAGCTAAGAACCTAGAAAAAAAGAGGTATTCAGAACCAGGTCTAACTAAGTCCATAGTCTGAGAAGTTTTACAAAATAATAAACAAGAAAAGAATGGAGCATGGGGTATAACAGTAGAGTTACTGCCATGAATTGAATTGCATGTCTGGAGTGGACAGTGGAAAGTTAAGTTCATAAATAGAGAGACTCATATTGTAATGGAATATAAATGTCAGGAAAGAAGATTTCATTTAAGGGAACAAAATAGCATAAGGCTAGAGAAGAAAGATTGTAGGATAACTTGCAACCTCTTTGTAATTATCCTCACAAAAAAACACTTGGACATGCACTTTTGTTATTAAAAAATGACACAATGAACACAGCCTAAATGAAAAGGACTTTTTTCTTCTTGGTACTTGGTGTCCAAGTACAATTTTACAGCAAGCAGGGACAGAGCATAGAACTGTTTTTCAATTCATTTCTTTTATTCTGTTACCAAAAGATTTGATCCAGTGCAAAGCAAAAGGCTACATGTGGTATGTACAGAAATGATATCTTTCCAGTATCATAAAAGGCTTCTCCGAGTTACCATGGGAACTGCCTAAAGTCTATTATAATGGAAATTCTTAATCTTCTAATGAAAGTCCACTGGGTTTCTGAAGATCCATTGCAACCTTCTATTTGCAATTTCCTAAAAAAAAAAAAAAAGAAAAGAAAAAAAAAAAAAGAAAAAAAACCTATTTTATCTGAAAAGGTAAAATACATACCTATAGTTGTAACATTCCAAAATGATTTTTTATGACAAAAATTCAGAGCTACATCTTAAGGTCATTGTAACCATGAAATAAATAAGAGTTTGAGAAGTTGCCATGCCAGTGATGTCAGTCTATTGCCTCTCCATTATTAGAGCAGCAAATGCTCTGTAAATTCTGGGTGTCAGAAATTGTCATGATCTACTGAAACTACCAAAGATTCAAGAACTTACTATTCATTTAGTGAGTCAAGACAATAAATCATAAACTGATTTTTTTCAAATATATAGATCTTAATTTATTATAAGAATGACTCTGAACTTGGTCCTCTGATGCTCTTAGCTGATATTCCAAGAGTCTATCACCATGTCCTATGTGTTGGTGGAAGACAAGGACTGATCCCAGGGATTCCTACATGCTAAACAAGTAGTCTGCCAATGACAGACCCAGACCACAATATGCAATGCAGAATAAATTACATCTGTAGACTTAACTGGAGTCTAATACACAGATGTACATCCAAGAACTGTTTATTTTCTCAATTTTCACTGAATGCAGCTCAACATCAAAATGGAAGTTCCTTTGCCCCATTGACTGAGGGGTTTTGTTACCAGAGATTGTTTTATATACCTATGCACACCTAGGGAATTATTCAGTTTTATTTTCCTCAACTATACAGATAAAAACATACACTAAATAAATTTAAGACAGATGGCATGAGTGGGTTGAGCACCTACACTGTATAAAGGACCAGGCCCTCAGGTGACTTTTCTACTTTAGTTGAGGACACCCCCCCCCATAGGACTACTCTGAGCTATGTGTAGTCTGATATTTTGATAATGTGCGATTTTTTGGTTCCTGACCTTTTCTAATTCAGTGCTGATCATTCTTGGGATCATCTCCCTGATCAACTGCTTATATATGGAAGAATCTAGAGTAAAGAAATGACTTCTTTGTATCCAACAATGTTAAATGACATAAGTAAATCATGGATCTTTAAGCTTGGAACTACCAAGAAAAAATTATTATTATTTTTATCCAAAGAAATATTGTGTTAAGTTGAAAAGTCAACATTTTAAATCATGTTTAAAATGTAGTCTACCTTTACATGTGTGAGGTAGCTGTAAGTAATGAATAGAAAGTATGTATTTATACCATACAAATATTATAATTTGACTTTTGAGACTTTTCATACTTAATAGTCTACTTAATTATATGTCAGATAATCAATCATCAAAGAAAATGATCTTAATGTCACGAGTGAAATTTTTGAAGACAAATGTTAAAAAATAGTAATTAAATAATCTTCACAAATCATAGCAAATTTTTACCATTAATATTCATCAATAAACTGATAATTTACATAGATAAACATACATACTTTTATGTCAACATAATACTAGATACAGTTATTTTCAAGGAAGGAACCTCAAAAGAGAAAAAATCCTGACCAAAATGCCCTGTCGGCAAACCTGTGGTACACTTTTTTGATTGATAGTTGATCTGGGAGGGTCTGACTCACTGTGAGTAGTGCTTGGGCTAGCAACTAGTGTGTTTGTAATCTCAGGTACTATAAGAAAAGCAAGCAAGTGAATAACAATCTTGCAAGGCCTCTGTCAGAGTTTCTAACTCCAGGTTCTTGCCATGCCTGAGCTTCTTGTCTTGATTTACCTCACTCAGTGTTGAACTGTGGTATGCAGATGTAAGTTTAAATAACTCCTTTCCTCCCAAGTTTTTTTGATTTTCATCACAGTGTTTTATCATAGCAATTAAAACCATGTGTGTGTGTGTGTGTGTGTGTGTGTGTGTGTGTGTGTGTGTGTGTATGCTTTTGTTTACTTACATCTTTATGCCTATGTCAATAAGGACTTTAAAGTCATATCTCCTAGAGCAAAACCTTTAGGCCTTAAACTATCCTGAATAGGCCACACCTTCTTGAGGCTAACTAATGCTCCCTCCCTCCCATAGCTAAGTAGTTTGTGATGTGTCTTACAGTTCTAAATTTATGGTGCTGGCTCTCTGTGTGAAATACACTATCCTGATCACATGAAATAAAACTTTCTGCTATCCTTAAAAAGTTTATAAAAAAAGACAGACCTTTTATTTTGTCTTAGTCAATGTTCTATTGTTGTGAAGAGACACCATGACTATGAAAATTCTTACAAAAGAAAGCATTTAATTGGAACTGGCTTACAGCTTTGGAGTTTTAGTCCATTATCATCATGGTGAGAAGCATGGCTCCATGCAGACAAACATGGTGCTGGACAGGTAGCTGAGAGATGTACATCTGGATTTCCAGGCAGCAGAAAAAGGAGAGCCATTAGACTTGGCTTTGGCTTCTGAAACCCCAAAACCTACCACCAGTGACATTTTTTTCTCCAACAAGGCAATAATTCCTAATCTTTCTCAAGTAGTTCTCCTCCTTAAAGACCAAGCATTCAAATATTTGAACCTATGAAGAATATTTCTATTCAAACCACCACACCATTTTTTTAAATCATAATTGGCCTTTGAGACTCTTCAAAGGAAATACTAAAGGGGTATCCTGCATATGAAGGTTCACTTTTCTCTAAAATTATCAACTACTTATCAACTTCATCTATCCACCCACCCACCCACCCACCCATTCATCCATATTTGTCTGTCTATCTATCTATCTATCTATCTATCTATCTATCTATCTATCTATCTATCTATCTATCTCTATCTACCTACCTACCTATAGATCATCATCTATGTCTATTTTTTAATCTATCATCTATCTTCTACCCCCTGTCATTTGTGATTAAACCTCCAAATATACCATTTTTTCTGTATAATGATGTCATTCCACCTGGAGGTTACATTCTTGGCCGTGAAACACTTATTATAATAACATTATTGATAGGAATGGTACATCAACTTCCTTGGAAGATCTAATTTTCACTTTGATGACAATATCTTGGTTTCTGAGAGTGCTAACCAGTGATAGATTCCAAAGAGTGGTGTGTTGGGGGGGTGTTGCTGCCCAGGAATAAACACTATCCTACCCGTGGATTTATTTTTCTTCTTTTGCAAATAATGCTTGAAAACAATACAATTTTTGAAAAAAAATAGAAAATCTATCATCAAGAAAATAATTTGATGATCCTGGTCTACTATCAAATTCCAGAGTAACCAGAAGGGCATAGAAAGACCTTGTTTTTAAAAATTACTTTTATTAGTGATCATGATGATATTCATTACAGATATTTTATACAACACAAACTCAGAAAACAGTTGGAGGTAGTTTAAATAGATGAAAAGTTTTTCATGCACAGAAGCTTATAAGATGTATTCAGCTATTAACAAAGGAATAAGTGGTTTAACTAAAAACCTAACACAATTCTGAGATTTAAAAATCAGGTGCTGGGATTGGTTTTGAGTCCTATATATCTTTAGTCAGGATTTTGACAGAAGCTATGGTTGCATACATGAATTACTTTTGAGGCTTCATATTTATTCTCAAAATTTACTCCCTTGAAGCATAAAACTGATCCCATCTTCCTTTCTTTGCTTTGAAGCTTCCTGCCAGTATGTCGTTCAACAGAGAAAGCCTGCTTTCACCGTCTTGCTACATGGACTTCCAAATTCTCAAATCATTCACAGGCAGTAGAATCTATGCTGCTGTGTAGTTTGAGGTCTTACATAACATCTTACATAACACCATCCTAGTCATAATCACAGTGTCATACTCAAGGGAAGGAGCTTATGTAGGGCAGTACACCAGAGCATAGGAACCTAGTGCCATCTGTACATTGTACGACAGTCACAATCGAACAACATCTGCAAATACAAGGAGACTTGGAAATAGTTTGGAAAAGATTCTCAACTGGACTTAATGTTCCTTCCTACATTCCATAATTCTGAAGTAACAAAACATGGGTAATTTAAACCATTTAAGGAGGGAGGAATGAAATATTAACAATGCATAGATTTTACTATCAATGCTATTGTAATGGGAAACTATAACAATAACCTAGAATGGAAACATAAAAATCAGTCATAGACTTTATTGGCTTAATATGTGCTGCCTCTTCTATTGTCATATTTTTTGTTCTGTTTTCTACAAAATGAAGTCAGAGATTTCAAAAGCAGGTGGTTTTTCACTCCATTGTAGTCAGAAATTATTGGCCCAGTGGAAGCTTCTTCTTAGAAGTTTCCAAAGCAGTTGGAAATACAGTCTTGGTACTGTCAGTGGGAGAGTAAGGTTTTGTTCAATAAACATAGCTTTGTAGTAGAAATGTTAAGATAGGATGCAAACAAATGATGCTTTGTTTGAATATACCACAGATGATTACTACTATTCGTGTATTTCTTGAAATGTTCTTGTTCAGGTTACGTGGGTGAATTTCTTATCTAATATTGAATACAGCCATCAAATATAAGGTATCTTTATCACTTGTTCCAGGTAAAGGATTTTCAGTCATGATATCTAGTTATGGGAAGTAATGGCTGTGTAATTTTCAGAAGCCCTCCATTCTGTTTTTCCCAGTATCAAGGCGTAAATAGATGATATCTAACCATGTGTGCTACATTGAAGATAAGGTGTTAAGTGAAGAATGTCCACATAGACTCAATGAAACCAAAAAGTAAAGGAGTGCTGGTCTCCTTTTTCTTTGACAAAATAAGTGAGGATCGTTCCATATACAGTATATCAGAATGAATGAATGAAAGGATTTCCTGGCCATACAAAAAAGGAAAAATGTGTTATATAATGTTATACAGAGAAGAAAGGAACAGGAGTTAAAATTTCACAGATGATGTTGAAGACAAGATAAGGTATTAGGGGACATGCCCACATCCTGTTTTTGTGTGTGCACAGGCATATATGTATATGCAGTCATTTGTGTATCTATGTGCATGCAGATTCATTCTTCTGGATGCTAGAGTTCAACCATGGACATCGTTAATCCTGAGGAGCCATCCACCTTGATTTTTGAAACAGGATCTCTCCTTGACACGTGGGCTTCTTCACTTAAGCTAGAGTGGGTGGCTAGTGAGCCCCCGTGAACTGCCTGGCTCCCCGCTCCCAGCAATGGTGTTACAATTGTACATTACCATACCTTGATTTGTGTGCAGATACTGGAACCCAAACTTAGTCCTTCATGCTGACACATGAAGTTCCTTACAGATAAACCCAATCCTGTTTGTAAGCGACATTTTAGAACATTAAGATTACAATTCAATGTAGGTATTATCTAAATATGTAAGGCTCCCTTGAGGATAACAGCTGGGAGCTAAATATATTATACTCTCTGAAGCCATTGGGCTAACAGTCTGCACATGAAGCTTAAATTCATTAGGACTTCAGAAAAGGTATCACCAGAGGAAATCTCTCCTGAACAGCTTCACTGAGGAGCTTACTTCAAGAGAGTCAAAATCACACACACACACACACACACACACACACACACACACACACACACACACACACACACACACACGGCGAGGGGAGAGAAGAGGGAAGGGAGGGAGGAAGAGAGAGAGACAGTCAGACAGAGATAGACAAAAGAACATAGAGACAAAAACAGAGACACATATAAAAATAGAACAGAGATATAGAATGCTTTAAGAAATAAATTACATTTTTCTTAAAAGTTTAATGTTTTGCTAAAATTTTCTTTTTATTTTACTACTTTTTATGTAAACAAGGGTGTTTTATCTTATACCTTATCATTCTGTATGTTTATGATCTAATCTTAAATAATACCCACACTCAAAATATCTAAAGAGAGACCACAGAGGGTGCATAGTCTAACTAAACTGTGGAGTGTATATAAGGGACAGCGTCTTAACGGGGGCAGAATAATAGCAGAGCGCTAAGGATGGAGTTACTGTATTTTAACTTTGTCACATTTGAGCAACAGTTATTTTCATCTAGAAAATGAAACGATTGACACACGATATGTGAAAAGCCCTCAGAATGAAAAGTCTGTGGTCGACACCACTGCAAAGGCTGCAGCAGGAAACATTTTATAAAATACAGGGAAATCACAACTTACATAAGAATGCTAATTTCTTTGTACTGTGAACTGTTTGAATACACAATAAATGTTTTGTGTGTGTTCAAAATTTATTCGTCACATTCAAAGTTATAAAAATAGATGAATAAAACAAAATGAATATTTATCTGATGTTCATCCAAGAATAAGAGAGAAAACACACACACACAAACACACACACACACACACACACACACAACTTCCAGCAATACAGAACCAGCAGAGGGCGCCCAGATCCCGTGCCTTTGGCTGAGGTCTTATTGAAGAAATTAAAAAATTCTTCTTTTCCAGCTTGTTCTGTTAGAACCACGTTTAACTTATCTGCTTGGACTAGAAATTTAAAAGGAAAAAAACCACGAAAGGGTACACATTTAAAAAAGCTAAATATAAACATCTATATATGCATATATCAGAATTTTAAACATATTTCAAAAATATTGACTCAATATTTCATACTGTAAAGTAAAAGCATTAAGATAATGAAGAGTAGATCATTCTTATAACTCTTTAAATTTAAAAAAATTATATATATATGTAAACTATTAAAAATTGCTTATCTTCTATGAAATAAGTGGTTTGAGCATGAAGGGAATTGAGTTGAAATGAACTGCCATCCTACATATATTTTATTCCTTTAATGACATCACTTCTGTCCCAGGAGTCCATTTGACCTCAGTAATATATGCTAATGTCAGGTAATGTCCCTATTCCCATTTAAAACAAGCCAAATTCTGAAAGATGAATTTAAACATACAACAATGATGAAGATGAATGACATGATGCTGTGGGAAAATATAACTACCAGCTGTTAACTAGTTTTAGTTTGTAGGACTAATTTAAAGTCTAAATTTCATGCTTCACTCAGCCATACAGTATTTGCCTCATTACACTGGTTCTCAATCTTCCTAATGTGGTGACTCTCATGTTGTCATGGCTCCAACTATGAAATCGTTTTCATTGTTACTTTATAACTGTAATTTTGCTACTGTTAAAAATTGTAATATTTTTTGATTTAGAGGTTTGCCAGTGTGGTTGTGACCACAGATTGAGAACCACGGACCTAGTGTGTAAAGGGACTTGGGTTCAATTTATAGTATCATAGGGATGGATGGATGGATGGATGGATGGATGGATGGATGGATGGATGGATGGATGGATGGATTAGTGGGTGGTTGGATGGCTGGATGTATAGATAAACTTAGAGTTGTATATGAAGTGTTGAAGGACAGTTTGGAAAGCTGATTCCATGCCCTTAAGTTCCTTTAGCCTACATGAAGATTCTAAGATCTGCTAGTATTTTAGGACCACTAAAACACATTGTCACAACACACTGACTGTCCTAAAAAGCACATACGATTGTTATTCTGGAGGCTGAAATCTTTTGGGGAACCATTTCTCCCCTTATCTATTGTTGTAGCTTTCATCTTAGATGTTCTGTAATGTTTAAGTATGTCACTGTTCTCTTAACTTTAACTGAGAGATGCAAACAAATGTTCCATCACCCCAGAGGGCACCAATACCTGACCATAGTGTGACTGGAAGAAATCCAACTTGGTGAAATCAACTAGTTTTACAGAACCCAGGCAAGGGGTTGTGACAGGGGCAAGCGTGCCCTTCAACAACGGTTTTATGTCAAAGTACCACTTAATCATGGATGATGACCTCATAGAAGAAGCATTGTGGAATCTCACTTTGAATCCACCTTTCAGTTTTTATATCCTCTGGCATCTTTCAGGTTACTGACAGCTAAAGGAAGGTGTTGAGATGGTATCTCAGGCAAACATCTTCAGACCTTCCAAGAAAGGGCCAATAGCTGCATTGCTAATGGCATATACCTGCTTACTACTGCATTGTTCTGCTCTAGTTGCCATGGCTGCAGAAACCAAGTATGAGAGGGCATCTTTTTATGAACCCAGGGAAAAGTTCAATGAAACCGCCACTTCAGGCTTTGCTTCAGTTTCCTAAGGCTCACTTTCTCTTTTTCTTCTGAGGACATCAGTCATTTTGGATTAAGGGACCCCTCCAAAACTGACTGGTATGATGACCAATTGCAGCCTTATTGAACACATTGCTAAAAGAGATTCACCTTCTAAAGAACACGATATTAAAGCCACATGTTATTTTAGAGGATTCAATTAAGTGCATATCAGGAGACATGGGAATGTGAATAAAACTACATGATTTTTCTCCGAAGGAAGAAGGTGCTCTCCCTGTAATGAGAGAACCAATGATTAGGACAGCTTTGCAGGTGTGGACAACATGCAGTATCCTGGAAACATACATTGTGAAAGATTTGACTATTTCTATTACAAATAAACAAGGCCCTGTAAATTGCATAGGGCACCATCTGAGAGTTGCTGTGTGCTGGCCAGTGTGGCAGGCTAAGACCTGTCTCATATGTGGTGACAGTGATCTGTATCAAGTGAAATGAAGAGTCTGAACTGCCCTGCCTGTGGTCATCATCTTGCAGAGCTTCTCAGGCCTTAACGTATGTGTTGCCTTCATTGTTAGCAACATGGTTAGAGACAATGGGAAGCCCCAAAAATCCACACATGCTCCCTGAGCAGGGATCTTTGAATCTGCCAGACTGGAAAATAGGAAGCAGTAACAACTGGGAAGTTTGAGTAAGAATAGTAACTGACTTAGGAACTATGCATATGTAGTGACAGTTGTGTAGCTTGTTCATCTGACTCCAAACAGTGGGAGCAGGGGCTGTCTCTGACTCTTGTACTGAGTTTTGAATCCCTGTTCCTTATACTTGTCCAGCCTTAATACAGGGCAAGGTGCCTAGTCTTACTACACCTTGATAGGTCATGTTTTATCGATATCCCTGGAAGGTCTGCATTTTTCTAAATAGAAACACAGGAGTGGATTATGGGGAGCAGAGGGGACATAGTGGGAGAGATTAGGAGGAAGGAGAAATGGGAAACTGCATTGGAGGTAAAATTTATAAAGAATATTGACTGTCCTCCATGAGAGTAGAGTAGTACTACTCCATGAGTAGTCAGAGGCAAAGCCAGCTGAAAAGCTTGCTGAGAAACATACATTTCCCACTTCAGCCTGGTATTTTAAAATGAGAATAAATTTTGATACCCAATTGCATTCAGAGTTTTGAATAAAATTGCTAAATAACACAATCTAAACTTTAGATTATCAAACCAACAAATAAACTCTTGTTGTTATGAATATTATCTTACTATTCACAGTATCATTTTCCCTTGAGAGTTTATCAGGATATGCTTTCTTTCAATATTTATGCCAAGATTAAAAGATATTATGAGCTGCATTTTATCCACATATGTGAATTGAATTTCAATGGCACAGACTGCCTCTACATTTGGAGATTTGACTTTATTTTTGCAGTTCCATCAGTTGATATGTACTGATAAAAATATAAAGTTTATTGTACAGTGTAAGAAAGGGAGAACTTAATTGTATGGTATGATGGAGCATAGCACATAGAATTTCTTACATAGATGGGATTTATTACTGTTAAGTTCTTTCTGTCTGATTCTGTCCGATGGAAGAAAGGGCACACAGTTAATTGCCTCCTGGCCATCTTAGTTTAATTAAAATAAATGAACTTTAATTCAAAGTCAACTTAGCAATGGGAAATTAAAAACAGGCTAGATCAATAGTTTCTGAAATTCAGTTCTAGTAGGTACTGATTACTACTGGCAAAGAAATATGGTTGGGAAGAAGAAAAGGAAGAAGTTTCCTTTTGTATGTGTGTGTAAGAATGTATTATAAAACCCAACTAATGAAGGAACTCTATGTCCATCACCAACATGTGTGATAAGGAAAGTTAGTTTTGTGGTTATTGAGGTTGAAGATAGCGTGTTTTACAGTATGGCTCATCATGTAAAGATTTCAGCTACAGTCGGAGGGACAAACTGTGTAGGTCCAGAATTCCAAAAGCAATTATTGGATCTTGAGGTACCAAACAGTCAATAGTCACAGGTGACAATTGTTACCTAGGAAATCCAATAGAAGACAGACTCAAGTTTATCCCAAAAGTCATAGGCATGTTTAAAGTGTAGAATGTAAAGGTGTCAAGAAAGTCTGTCACCAGGCATGATATCTCTCTGTCAGGTATTTGAGCAGAAATTATGGCATAAGCATAGAAAAGTGATGGTAGATTATCAAAGTAGGAGTCTATATGAACACCCACAACCTTAGAAATTGCTCCAAGACTGGGACAGTACTAAATACTAGTTATTGAGTGCATACTGTGTAGCATAATTCAGGCAAAGTAAGTTTCATGGGTCTATATCAGGGATACTTTAAAAGCAGAAAATTACAGGTATGGCTCAATAGAAGATAGATATGAAGAAAAAAAAATTCCAAATTAAAAAGAATCAAAGACATGTATGGACTAATATGCCAACACTTTTACCATATTAAGAATCCTACAATAATAGAGTAAAAATAAGATTACTTATTAGGTATAAAAATTAATCTTGCTTTAATTTTAATTTTTGAAAATTTTGTAAAAGAATACCATATTTTTTCTCATTTCTACTCCTCTCCTTTCTCTACCTCCTGTGGTTGTCATTCTTGCAACCTCTCAAATTTATGAACTCTTCTACAATTGTTATAGTTACACACACATACACACACACGTACACTAACATGCACACACTTACATATTCAGAACCTACTGAGTCCATATATACATGTCTTTATGAGTGACCACTTTGAAATGTAAAATGTCATCTGCCCATAACTATTATTTCTTTGAAAGACAGCTCTTGTCCTGCTATTGAGATATAGTGGAAACTGAACATTTGATAATAGACCATCAAATTACCATGTGACCTGTTCTGGACAGTATGGACCAGGTGATATCTTACCTGTCAAGCCATAAAGTAGGATATGCACAACAGCAATCCATTTTCAATTAGAATTGGTATATTCATGACTGGGTTTGAGCAAACCCTGAAGACACAAATCAGTTACAGGAAAATGTCTCCTGAATGCCTAGGGTTTCTACCCTCATTACAATGCCTTCTACTCCCAAGCATGCACCTATAGCCTCATTGGCTGTGTCCTATAACTGGTTGGCCTAGAAAGAGAAGACTGGGTCTTCTTATGGTTCTGTATGTCATGTAGCCACCACCCAGAAATAGACAGCTGTGGCATTATAATTCTTAGACAACTCTGAAAGACACCAGTGAAGGAAATCTTCGCACTGAGCAGAACTTTGGGTAGTATACATGATAATACATTTTATTGAAAAGAAAAATGGCTAGATGTGTTCTTGTTCACTACTTCATGGTGTGTAGTCAATGGAATGGATGGATGGTCAGGGATAGAAAGAGTAAAATTGAAAAATTGGCAAGAAAAGTATGGGGAAGAAGTAAGTGAAAAGGTACCTCCAAATAAGAAAAGGATGTGAAGATACTTGTGTTCCATTCAAATGATCATCAATAAGTGACTTTAGCAGAGGAACAGTTTAATAATGAAGTAGATAGGATGATCTGTGGATAGTCAGCCCCTGCTGCAGCCATTACTACTATTGCCCAATGTGCCTATAAACAAAATGGCCACTGTGGCAGAGATGGAGTTTGTAATGGGCTCAACAACATGGGTTTCCACTCATTAATGCTGATTTGGCTCCAGCTTCTGCTGTGTGTCAGATCTGACAAAGCACAGACCAACACTGAGCCCCATATATGGCATCATTCTGCAGGATGACCAGCCAATGACCTGGTATCAGGTTGACTACAATTAACTACTTCCTTACTGGAATAGATATTTGGTTATGAATTTGCCTTTCCTGCACATAAAGATTCTTCTGTGGACTTAATATTACTGTAATGATTATTCCTTTTAACCAAGGAATTCAATTTACAGCCAGAGAAATATGACAGTAGACCCACAATCATAAGATCTACTGATCTTACCATGTTACCCAGAGATCTTGAAGGAGTTGGCTTGACAGAAAGATGTTCTTATGAATGTATAGTTACAGTACTAATTATGTAGTGTTGTGCCTAGAATCCAGACCACCAAAAAGACTGCCAAGATACCTGGTCCAATGCAATAGCAAAGGTTCTCTTTATTGACTAGCTAGCTAGAATCCCCATCTGTCTAACACAACAGTGGAATACAGGGATGCCTAAGCACCATGAGGAAAGGGTTTTTATTGTGGAGAAGCTCTGGTTTTCAGTCCTGGGATTGGTCTAGGCTCAGGCTGGGGTGCCTGTTATGAATTCATTGGCTACTCTAAATTCAGGGGATGTTTTAACATTTAGCAGTAGTCCTTAAGGTTTAGGTATATCAATAGATCAGCAGATATGTTCCTGAAGACTATCTGTTGTACTGCTAATGTCCCCTTCCAGGAAGGGAATGTTTGGAATGTCTGGTATTTCCCCTTATGTGCTTGCTCCTCCTTGGGTAGAGTCTGTTATTAGTAGTTATTTTTCTGCTACATACCTTTAGCAAATGCTAGTATCTGATTTTTGCCTATGTCTATAGCCTGTCTACTATAGGATCTTGGCTACCCAAAGAGTTTACAGGCATGGGTTCTATTCCATGGAATGGGATTATATTCAATCATAAAGTGATTGTTTGGATACTGTAGTCTGAATTTTATCTCTTTGCCTATCCCCAGTCTGGATCCATAGTCTCTTATTCCCAAAGAATCATAGATCGGCTTATATTCATTATAAGCTGTTTGGCAAGGCCTATTACTTACTAGCTCTTACTCTTAAAATAACCCATGATTCCATATATGCTTAGCCATGTGGCTTGGTACATTTTCTCAGAGCAGCTTTCTCATCCCATCTTGCTGTCATCTTCTGCTCTGTTTTTCAGCTCCCAATAATTCTCCTAGTCTGGTTGCTCTACTTCTAGTTCCTATCTAGCTACCTGATCAATTAGGATTTTATTAAACCAATATTTATGACAATTTACAGTGTAAAAAAGCATAATCCCATAGCATGTTACTCCCACAACATTTTTTGCCATCTTGCATCAATGTATCATGAAAGCAGGCTGTTTTTATGAGGCTTCTGGCCCGGAGTTTCCATTCTTGTCTCATGGCCCAGACATTCCGACCCATAGTCCCATAGTCCCACTGAAATACACAGATGCTTGTATTAACTGTGCACAGGTCCTCACTGAAGGTGTTGTAACTGAATTATGTTTACCTTTGTCTTCTGGTATCATGAAAAATACTTTTTAGTACTATGAGCTCTAGTCAGCAGGAGTGAAGTATAGTACAAGTTTTCTGGCCCAGACTTTCGGGCCTAACCTCAAGGTCTAGGCCCACAGACCCACAGACCCACAGTCCCGTAGTCCCACAGAGACACACAGAAGCTTCCAATAGTTTTTGGCTGATCAGCCTCAGGCCCAGGCATATCACATGCTAGCTCTCTACCCTTCATCTAACCCATGACTCTTGTTCAGCCATGGGGCTCGGTACCTTTTCTTAAGGCATCATAGTTGTCCTTGGCTTCTTCCGGGCCTGTCTCTGGAATTCCCTCTGGTGTTCTGATCTGGCATTCTGTTCTCAGAGTTTTTAGTCTGGTAGCCCCGCCTACACTTCCTGCCTGCCTTTGGCCAATCAGCTCTTTTTATTAAACCAGTGGTTGGGACAATTATTTAAAATGAAACAACACAACCTCCCACAGTGAAGGCTCTAGTTAGGCAAAAGCATGACTTCTCTGTGTTCAGTGACATTTGTGCTATTTTCTGAAATGGGCTTATCATCAGGTCATGGAAATCAACCAATAGCCCTGGTTACATCTCAATAGCCTTGAGATGATTGAAAATTCCCGTGGGGGAACTTTGACCAACAACTCAATTTGATGTAACCCATTTTTGGCACTTGAGGTTTCACTTTTTGGTGAGATATGTCTTGTTGGGACTTTACTTCCCCTGTTTTATGATGATTTCAATTTACATTGTTTTATATGAGTATAAAATTTTAAAAAGCTTTTATTATGGTAGCTTTCTCTGTGGCCCCTCAAATTAGCCTTAGTGTTGGCTATTCTTTATATTCCTTCCCGTACCTCCTTCTTCCCTATCCCCTTCCATTTAATCCTGCCCTTTCTGTCTCCCCTCATTCTCTCCATAACTATATATTCTATTTTTCCTTCTTTGGGATAGCCTTCTCTGGCCCCAATCCCTTATTACATACCTATCCTCTCTGTCTTACATTGATTGTACAATGCTCATGAAGACTTAAATCTAACATCCACATATAAGAGAATACATTCCATATTTTTCTTTTGGTTCCGAATTATCTCACACAGGATGATTTTATTTTTCTAGTTTTATGTGTTTGTAAATTTCATAATTTTAATAGATAAATAATATTTTGTTTGTTTAATTGTACCATATTTTCTTAATCCATTAATCTGTTGATAGACCCTTAGAAATTTTTCAATTTCTATATATCATGAATAGAGTAACAGTAATCATGAATGAAAAAGTGTCATTGTAGTAGGATATAGAGTTATGTGAGAATATTCTCAAACCTAGTATATTTGGATCTTGTTTCCTGCTTCTCAGAATGGCTACATTGATCCCATAGTGGCCATATAAGTTTGCACAATGAATAAGTTCCCTTATTCCCAAATCATTTTTTTAGCAGGAGATGTCATTTGTATTTTTGATCTTGGCCATTTTGACAGGTGTGATGAAATCTCAAAGTAGTTTTAATTTGCATTTCCCCTAATGACCAAGGATATTAATCATTTATTTAATGTTCTCAACTATATGTGTTTCATCTTTTAAGATCTCTCTGTTTAGTTTTGTATGTCATTTTAATAAGGTTATTTGCTTTATTGGTGACTCTGCTATACATGTCCTGTTCTGAAAGTCTTTTACTGTGCCAATGAATTCAAGAATATTCTCTCTTCCTACTCTATATGATTTATTTTCCTGGCTTTGTGTTAAGGTCCTTGGTCTATTTTGGAGTTGTAATTTGCACAAGGTGATAAATATGGATGTTCTTGTATTTTTCTACATTCAGCCATCACATTCTAATAGCACAGTTTGCTACAAATACTGTTATTTTTCCTGTGTGTCTTCTGGCCTATGTCAAAAATCAGTTGTACATATCTGTGCCAAATGATCTCAGTGTTCAATTCGGTTCTATTTGTCCAAAAAATGTGGTTTTTATGTCAATACCAGGTTGTTTCATAGCTAGAGCTCTATAGTACAGTTTAAGATTAGAGATACTGATACCTCTAGCACCTCTTTAATTATTTAGGATTGTTTCCATATAAAGAAGAACATTGTCTTTCCAATTTCTGTGAACAATTGTGTAGGAAATTTTGGAGGATTTCATTGAATAATTAGATTGTTTTTGTAGCATGGTCATTTTTACTATATTAACCCTACTGATCTATGAGCATGAGAAATCTTTTCATATTCAGATACCTTCTTCAATTACTTTACCAAATGTCTTAAATTATTAATATAAAGTCCTGGAATTGTTTAGAGTTATCCTGAGGTATTTTATTTTGTTTGTTTGTTTGATTTGAGGTTCTTTTGAAACATTGTTTTCTATAATTTCTTTCTTAGGCCATTTGTCATTTGAACATATAAAATCTGCTGATTTCCTTTTTGTATGTTAATTTTGTACTTAGCTACTTTGCTTAAAGTGTTTAACAGTTGTAGAAGTTTTCAGGAAGGTTTTAAGAAATATTTATGTATAAAATCATATCATCTGAAAATAAAGATAGGTTGACATCTTTCTTTCCTACTTAGATTGTCTTCATCTCCTTCACTTGACTTACTGCTGTAGTATGATTTCAGGTACTATATTGAATGGTGTAGAGAGAGTAGATACCTTGTCTTGTTCCTGATTTTAGTGGAACTGCTTTGAGTTTCTCTCCATTTAAGTTGCTGTTGCCATTGAACCTGATATAAATAACCTTTATTATGTATGTCCCTTATACTCCTAGATACAGTTTTAATACAAAACATTATTTAAAGGGTGTAGTGGGATTATGTTACATTGTAAATAATTTTCCCACCTATTGGATTAATAAAAATGTTGAATGACCTGGGGCCCAGGCATATAACTTGGTAACTCTTAACTCTTTAACCAACCCATGATTTTTATCCTGTTCAGACATTGGCTCAGTACCTTTTCTCAGAGCAGCATAGTTGTCCTCTGCATTTATGCCTTCTCTGGTGTCTCTGTGACATATCTGCTCTGTTCTTTCTGTTTCCAGAGTTTTCTTAGTCTTGGAGCCCCAACCATACCTCCTGTCTGCCTTTGGCCAATCAGTATTTTTATTAAACTAGTAGTCAGGACAATTATTTACAATGTAACATAATCTCACTACATATCCCCTTTCTCTTTTTAAGGGATCAGAGGAAATCACATAATATAGTGATTTCACATGATGGCAGTTTAGTTTTAGATTTTGTATATAGACTATATAGATACATCATACAAAAGCATACATAGAGAATATATTTAAATTTAGAATTCAGAATATCAAAATATTTGAAGAAACATAACCACTATTTATAGAACAACAACAACAAAAAAGACTTGTTTGTAGCTTAGAGCTTCTCTTACACTTAAGTAGCCAGACGTTGGGCCTGATGATTTCCATTCTACAGTTCCAACATCTAGCAAAGTACCTGACCAATTATGTACCATCACTATAACTTAATTAAATTGATAAATATAGTTTGAAACATTAAACATGAAGTGAAAAATTGTCAGTCAGAGATCTATGCCTGCTGGCTCAGAGAGTCTTAAATAAGAGTTCATAGAGAGAAACGTGAGAAAATACCCAATATAGAATTTTTATTCTCAATTTTAAGTCAAAATTTATAGAAAAATATAAAAAGGATTAGTGTTCAAGGAACAGAACAGAATCGTGCCAATTAGAAGTTTAACATTTTCATTTGGAGTTTCTGCTTTCTTCAAAGATCTCTAAAACCAAATTGATAATTTTAATATACTTGTTTCTGTTTAAAGGTCTTTAGTTCCTATTATGGATTACTTTCTTTTTGTTTTTCATACACTAGCTCTTTTTATAAATTTCAGAGGTGATTTCTTCAGGATTCCAGAATATTCTGATGACTGGATGAGATGTCCAGACCCTTGGAATAAAAAAACTACTGGATTCTTGAACTTTCCTATAGTAGATAGCCATTGTTGAACTACCTAGGCCATGGCCTGTAAGCCACTCTAATAAATTTCCTTTTTTCTTTATTTCTTTATACCTACATCTATGTCATTTGTGTGTGTGTGTGTGTGTATGTGTGTGTGTGTGTGTGTGTGTGTGTGTGTGTGTATTAAGAGAGAGGTATAGGTATATAAATATAAATTTATAAATTTATCCCATCTTTTCTGTTTCTATAGACTAGCAGTTCTCTACCCAAAGGTAGAAAACATTATTTTATATTAGAAAACATAATACTTATATTTCAATTCATAATACTAGCAAAATTATAGTTGTGAAGTAGCAACAAAACATAATTTAATAGTTGGGGTTTACCATAACATGAAGAACCATGTTAAACTGCTGCAACATACTAAAAGAATCAATCAATCTATCTATCTATCTATCTATCTATCTATCTATCTATCTATCTATCTATCTATCTATCTATCAATCTCATTTTCCATTACAAAAAAAGCTTTCAAACTTTTATGATTATATATGATGTTACCTGAAGGCTTATGATATGTATATCATATATTATGCTAAGATACATTTCTTTTATACATAATTTGAAGTTTTATCAAGAAAAAGCATTGAGTTTTGCCAAAAGATTTTCATTTATTGAGAAGAGATGATTTTTCAACTGTTAGCTCTTCTGTATGTTAATGGGGAGATCAATATTTATTTATTTGAGTAATTTGAACTATCCATAAATCCAAGGGGCAGATACCACTCAGTCATAGTATTTAATCCTGTTTTTATGTGTTTCTGTATTTGATTTGCTAGTATTTTATTGAGGAATTTTGTGCCTGTTTGCTCTTAAGTGATATTAGTCTGTAATTTTCTTTTAAGTGTCTATCTCTTTTTGGTCTTAATATAATACTAATCTTACAAATATTTATGAATTTCTTCTAATTATTTAAGAAGTATCATTTCATCTGCAATGTTTAGAAGAATTTATCATTGAAACCATCAGATTTTTAGTTTTTCTTTGACAAGAGGCATTCACTTCTGAATTGCTGGATAAATCTCCTTATTATCAGTATATTCAGAATGTCTTTTTCTTCATAATGCAGTTTTGCAGATTCTATGTTTCTATCAATCTATTCTAGTTCACACAATCTTAGACATATAGTTTGTGGAAAAAATCATTTAAATCTTTTATATGAGTTCTAAGCATCTATAATGTAACATCATGACTACAGTTAAAATATATTTTACATTTTAATTTGATAGCAGAATAGATTTGAAATTTTCACTCTAAAATGAAAGTGAGATGACCATCTGACTATGATAATTACAATGTCTAATATATGAAAAAATGCTGCAATATTTGGAAGGTTGAGAATCATTACTCTAGAGAATCCTAGCAACCAAAGGCAATAACCATAGCTTATTTTGTTTGGGGAAGCTTTTAGACAATTCTGACCATCAAAATGAAGGGAAGTAGTTTCCCATGCCTAGTTCTGGGATTTTTTGTTAGATATTCTATAGCTCTTGAAGGAAGCCATATATGGAGTAATTCTCTCTGTCTCGCTATCTGTCTCTCTCTGTCTCTCTCTCTCTCTCTCTGTGTAAGTAATGTTTATTTAGTAATAGGCTTCCCTAAATCTTTTTCAAAAAACCCTAGAGTTAGTTAATTGTCCTTCCCATCTCTTCTTCTGTAGTATATCTTCTTTCTTCATCCCCAGATACATTATTTCCATTTTTTATTTGTATTTCTTTATAGTACGTCTGTATTACTGACCTCTAGGGCTCCTTTTACCCTGAGTTTTAGGAACATTTTATGGAGCAAAAAAAAAAAAAAAAAAAAAAAAAAAAAAAAAAAGCCTCCGTCAGTGACCATTAACCACAAATAGCCAGAGATCGCATTTGTCTTCAATCAATAATTGTGGAGAATTGATGTTGTTGATCTGTGCAAGGTTTGTGTAGGGAACCATATCTGCTTTGAGTTCACGAATACAATAACCATTCCACACCAATATTACACTGTCACATGATCTACTCGTACTCTAGACATTATATTCTTTCTGCCTCCTTTTACATGATTATTTCTGAATCTCTCGGGGGAATGGACAGGCTTTAGGTGTCTTTCTAGATCTGAACATAGAGAAGTCACTTATTATTAAATCATTTATCAGTTATGAGTGTCCTCATTAAATGATTCCCACTGCAGCAAAAAGCTACTCTGGGTAAGGACAAGAACACAATCTATGGAAATAAGCATAAATATTTAGAAAACTGTGTATAACATGTCCATTTACTAAAACAGTAATTGGTTTCTCCTTAAGGCCTGTGATGTTTTGAGACATTCTGGGAAAATTTGACTCCAATTGCAGAGTGCATCTCTAATCTCAAAAGACAGTGATTAGTTATTCTACAACAATCATGAGAATTTTGTACAAATGGGCACATCCTGCCTTGTTGATCAATACTATAGAGTGCAGGGTCCATTGCAGTGTACGTCTACTAATGACATCTATATCAGCAACCTGAATGGTACCCTTTCCTCTAGCACTATTAAAACTAACCTAAAGGAGAAAATTTTTGGACTGGGTTCTACCTTGATTTTTATGTTTCACAACCAAATTATGGAGCATCTTCCACAATACGGTTTTATCATCAAGTTCAGATGGACCACCAGGAACAACTACAATATTATGTATTGTTGACACCGCTGAGGCTTTCCTGATCATAGCCTATGCTGGTTGTTGCTCTTTGTGTTTAATTGCACATAAATTCAAGTAGCAGAATTATCAATCAATGTAATTCTAATTACACTTTAAGTTTTAAAATATTAACCTATAGGGTACTGGGTTTCTGCAAGGAATTTCTATAAGTTTTAGTTATACCTTGCCAATCTTCTCACTTCCGCATGTAAAATATTTTAAAAAGTAGTCTAAACTTAATTATTACCAATTTTTGTAGGTACTAGGGGTTGAGTGAGCTTAGGCCTCATGTTATTCAAGTGCTCCACTACTGAGCTACATCCTCCTGTTATGCAATGCTTTCAAGACTATAATAGTTCAGCCTGTAGTTTTTAAGACTAGTCCAGCCTGTACTCTTTAAGACTGTAGTCCAGTCTGTATTTTTTAAGACTGTAGTATACCTGTAGTTTTAAGACTGTAGTTCAGTCTCTGGTTTTAAACTAAAGTCTGTAGTCTAGCCTATAGTTTTAAAGACTATATTCCAGCCTGTAGTTTTTAAAAACTAGTTCATATTGTAGTTTTTAAGATTGTAGTCTAGCCGCGAGTAGTCTTTAAGACTGTAGTATAGCCTGTGGATTTTAAGACTGTAGTCCAGCTTGTAGGTTTTAAGACTAGTTCAGTCTATAGTTTCTAAGACTATAGTCCAGCCTACAGTCTTTTAGACTAACTCAGCTTGTGGATTTTAAGACTGTAGTCCAGCTGTGGTTTTTAGGTTGTAGTTCAAGTTGAAGCTTTAAAAACTGTAATCCAGCCTATAGTTTAGGGGTCCAGCTTATTTCAGCTATTACAGAGCTGATGTCAGAATTCTTGGGAAGACCCAAAGCTTACAGCTATATAACTGTAGTCCCTCTGATATTCAAATTAAAAAGAATAAAACAGAGAATACTAAACTTTGATAACATACCCAAAAGAATAAAACTAGTTTTACAATTTTACTTATCCCCTCATTAAATAGTTAATTATAAATAAGTTATTAACACTAATACAAAATAATAAAATTCATAATTTCAGTTATAGTTCCCAGTGAGTCAACAATCTGTCTTGGAATTTCTTGGCTATTTTTAAAAGAATCAATGTTGTCAAGATTTTTTTAAATCATAGAAATAAAAAGCATTATTGTATAATATATATTTCAACCTTGAAAAAATAATTATCCTACATTTATAATCCTGCTGACAACATTAAGAAAATTTATAAGATGTACTTAAACTTGTAAAAATTGACTGTCTAGATTTAGAGAATTGGAGAGAAAGTGAGAAGAAGGAGTGTACTTAGTGGAGCTCTGCCATCTGCAAACCAGTATTAATTGAATGTACACACCCCATTAAGCACAATCATATAGGGAACTCAAGGTCAACTCATAGCATTTACTAGTGTCATTTGTTAACTCAAAGCTTTATTTCAGCCTTTTAAGGGAGATGATATTCTTGTATTTTTTTCAGACAAAATAACAGCAAGATGATTCTGCCTTTGAAAGATCAGCAAAGAAGATTTGAATCATGTGGATAGGATATGAAAATATCTACAGACAGCTTTGCTAGACACTGTACTTTATAAACCCAGCACTATTTTATTACCTAAATTCTCTGTTTCCAGGTGTTTTCTTATACTGCTGACAAAGAAATAAGAACTGATGACTTGTGCCTGGATGTTTCCAGACTCAATGGACCTGTAATCATGTTAAAGTGCCACCATATGAGAGGAAATCAGCTATGGGAATATGATGCTGAGGTATTTATCATATTATTTATTACTTATTTATCACTAAGTATTTAAACTCCATTTATTTCCTTTAAAAAAAGCCAAAGAAGAAATGTATATTAGCATGCATGTCATATTCAGATAACATTAGAGTGGCATATTATATAAAGTGGATTTTGCCAAACTAGTCAATTGCTATAAAATCATTTTATGTAGTAAAAATTTATCTTCATATTTATTTCCAATGTAAATCCAGCAAGATATGCTGTCATGAATATGTATGTGTAAATGTAGAAAATATTGAAATGTTTGTATTTTAAAATATGCACCACTATAAAATATGATGTTTCTAATTCTCAATCTAATATTTAGAGGATCGGATGAGATTACCAAGATAAAGTTTTTCTTGGAAAGAATATTAGAAGGGATCCATTTCCATTTTACATTGTGAATCTGTGGTAGAATCGAATGCACTAGTTAGGAATAGAGTGAGCCAGGTAGCTTATTAAAAGCATATAATATTCTTATGATGGAGATCAGGGAAATGAAAACAGACAAAACTCACTCACAGTTTACTTATGCCATGTGCAAAAATTAGTTCAGCCATCAGATGGAGCTAATAAAAAAGAAATATGTTCTCTTCTCAAGGCCAAGCCTCAGAAATACTTTTATTCCTCTCAAATTTCTTGGATTAGGAGCATGAATTGGCCATTGTGTCACATGTTAGACAATATTAAATGACAACTGTTACATTGAAATGAAAAACTAAACTTTATTCTTATGAGATAAAACTCTAATAGAGGTAAACATATTCTATAGGTGCAGAATTCCATGAAACCCTAATATTCTCAGCGTCTCTGGTATCATTGTTATAACAAGATTTCATTTCAGAAAACAATTTGAATACCATTTTAAACTCCACTACTTTGTGAAGTGATATATCAGTTATTACAAGATTATGCAAGAGTGTGCAAAAATAATTTTCAAACTAAATTTTGCATTTTGCCAGGCTCTGAGGACACCAAACTGTTTTAATAGTGGGGCTTGTCTGTTTTTACCCCTTTTATGTTAACTTTCCTGAAGATCATCTCTCTACTAAGTATAAGTGTGGAATCTGAACCTTGAGCCTGATTTTACTTCTTCTATGAGGGAAAAAAAACAGATAAGAGTCATGTGAATAATATTTATTTTAAAATAAAACATTGTGTTGTTGTGACTTACTTTTTCCCAAATCATAAAAATTCATTAGGTTTCCATTAAAAGCAGTAAAATAGAGTACATGCATATTAAGAAGATTTACATATTTTATAAGATAAATCTGTGTTGACTTCAATGTAACACTCCAATCTTTAGTTTTAGAGATGTTCACAAAATAATAGCTTCTATAGTCACAAGTGAAATTTCTCTACTTTGACAATATTGTTGATAATTCCATTTACTTGTTTTTTGATATCAGTAACATTTATATTAAATACTAAATTATATTTAAAGAAAAATGAAAAACAATATCTTTATAAATAGGCAAATTCTTACATAGTACTTTTCATAACTTATTCTGCAATATTTCATATAACTATAAAATTTGAGAAACATTAGGCTGTTGGGGTACTCTTAAAATACTTACAATATGCTATCTGTTTGAATTTTTATTGAAAACAAGTAATCTCTTATCAAAACTATGTCATCATATCATTTACTCCTGTGCTTATGCATCAGAAGCTAAATCCTGAAGTTGCATTTATGTGATGACCCTTTTGCTCTATGAGAGATGGTTTAGCAGGTAGAGGTGCTTACTGTGCAAGCCTGAAACCTGGAAAGTAACTGCTGGGACTGGCAGAAAGTAGGAAAGAAAACTGACAACACACAGGTGTCCTCAGCCCTCCACACGTGCATCTGAGAAAGGCAGAGATATCAGAGAGTAAAGACCACAGTCAGATCTTACCCAGCTGTCTTCCAGCTTCCTCGGCCTAACTTCTGTCTTTCTATGTCCGCCTTAAATACTCTCTTGGTAAATTAAGGTGTGGCCCTACCACTGCCTGCCTGGGAGCCAGAACCTCCTTCTGTAAACTAAGATGACCTGGAACTCAGTTTGGATTAAGGATACTCTCTGTGCTAGGATTAAAGTTATGAGTCACCACTCTCTGATACCCCTAGACTGACTGTGGTTAGATCCCTCTTATATCTCTGAAACTTCTGGAGCTTTTCTAAAATCCCCACAAATTATTTTTGAAGACTTTCTTTATGTCTAAGCATTACATTTAAGGACCTTTCTTCTCACAGCATATTCTGATAGCTGCTATAAACAATGATTCTAGAGCTTGCAAACTGGCCTGGGACTTGTTAGAAATCTAGAATCTGAGACATGATGTTTTAACACATAAAATTCAAGTTTCTAGTTTTGGTTTAGTTTTATTTATTTATGCCCAGGTTATTAATACGTACATTATAGTTTCGTCTAGTTTTTAGACAGTGATAAATAGCTCCCATATTTTGGAAGGGTTTACTTGTTACAATGTGTTTTCTTGGTCCCGGGCAGCCAGAGGCCCAGACCCACAGACCTGTAGCCCCAGACCCCTTAACTGTCCGCTGCTGTTTAGGCCCCCAGAAATGACTCAGACTCTTATATTGACTTTATGCTGTTTGGCCTATGGCTCAGGCACATTGCTAGCTAGCTCTTACATCTTAAATCAACCCATTTCTATTAATCTTTCCTGCCATGTGGCCCATGGCTCACCTGTGTTCCTTACATGTTGCTCCTTTGGGCTTCTCGCTCCGTCTGTCTCTGACTCCGCCCTGCTGCTCCTACCTATTCTGATTCCTCCTCCTCCTTTTTCTATGGTGCCTGTCATGGGCCAAGACAGCTCCTTTATTTAAAGATTGCTATTCATAGCATACAGAAAGGCATTCCCACATCATTTACTTATTTTGATTTTCTTTGTATGAGTGTTTGCCTGAATGCAGTCTGTATATTCAGTGTTCATGGAGGCCACAACAGTGCCACAGATCTTCTGGGAGTAGGGTTACAGACAGTTGTGAGCTGCTATATGGGTGCTGGGAATTAAATAAGATCTCCCTGCAAGGGCGGCCAGTCCTCTTAACTACTGAGCCTTTTCTCAAGCCTTCATTTTTCTACTTTTAATTTTATTATTATTTTTATTTAAAATACGTCATTTTTATCTATGTATCCCCCTGCTCCCCCTCCCTTGCCTCCTCGCAATTCCTCCCAGTCATCCTAGAAGTCCCAAGGTGGGCCACCTCAGCTTGTGGCATCCACTCCAGGCAAGTCCGATTTCCTCATCCCAAAGTAAAGACTGGGTTGGGTGTTCCTCTGCAGGGAATGGACTCCAGGGTACCAGCCCATGCACAGGAACACAGTCTGATCCCACCCTTCGAGGCTCCTCATACTGCTTATGCCAGTTGACAGTTGCCTACCCTTGGAGGGCTCAGCTCCTTTTCGGGATGGATCTAGGCTCGCAAACCAATACAGCCTTAGGAAAGGACAAAAAAGTATTTTGAAAAATGCAAGATCTACAGTGGGCCCAAGGGAAGCGGGAAAGGGGAGGGTGAGAGGTACCGAGGTGTGAAGTCTTTCTTCATTGACTCTGTTTTCACGTCCAAGTAGTGGAAGGCAAGAAGCGCGGCTGGCTAATTCTTTACTTCAGTTCTTTGTCGTTTGCTAGTAAGGGTAAAAACGTTCATCTTTGGCATACCTCTGAGGTGGTGCAGTTCTGAGTCAGAATAAAAACTGATGGAGTTCACAAAATTGCAGAGCTGAAAGGAACCTTAAACACTTCTCCTTTGAGCTTTGTGAGGAGAAACCTGAAGCACAAAGATTACTCTGCTGGGGTAGAGCTAGGATTTAGGTCCTAATAAAGTTTTCAAAGAAAGCTAGTTACTAGTCCAATTGTGAAACTCACAGTGTGAAGTGTTGAAATATTCCATCACCTTCTCTGCCGCGCTCCATTCAGTCTGAGAGGAGATTCATCAATAGGAACACGTAGAACCTTCAGAACTTGCAGAACACCGCGCGCCCCTAAGTGTGGAGTCACCCTCGCTGATTTGGTTCGTTATCCGCTTGGGTGAAGAAAGGAAAAGAAGAAAAGAGCAAGAACAGAACGGCTGCTATTTTTCTGGTTGCCTACGCCATTCTTCTTGCCACAATCTTATAAAAAAGTTACTGGTGGTCTCTACGCTTTTACTAAACCATATCAGTGTGTACATCAAGGTGTCTGGCACTCAAAGCGAAGAGTTTTCTCCAATACTAATTTGTCCTCATGCTTCCGGTGATGAGGATCTGATAAGCTGGGCAGATAGTGGGTCCCTGTTATAAACAAGCAAATGCTAACAGTCACAAGCACTATCAAACTGTATTTCTTAATGATAAGAAAGTCCGCCTGCATTAAATGTGATCTGTTTAAAATGGCAGATCGAGTTAATATTCTTTGTATTCTGCATATTCTATCACAATAACGCCTTAGGAATTAGTTAAATGTCTTCATAATGTAATTCATATATAATTTATCTTCTAATTAACTGGAGCTAAGTATGCATTCATGAAAAATGCCGCTTTGGCTAAAAGATTTACAATACTTTCTGACCTTCCTGAGTAGGTTTGTAGAATATTTTTAACTAAGATATAATTACATCACTCTTCCCTTCTCTTTCCTCCATCCAGATTCCAACACCTTCACTTCCTTTGACATTCATAACTAATTGTAACTTTTACATATATAGAGATACAGGCATACAGATATGGAAATACAATCTTCTGAGTATGTGTAAATCAATGTTTCTTAAACAACACAACATGAATAATATTTGCACTCTTTTATGTCTGGTTTGATTTGGTGAGAGCGTGAGGGCTTTTATCAACACCACAAGGTACACTTGATTTAGGATACCAGTGGAGTTACCCAGATATTTCAGTGCCATGGAATACATGTTTCCAGCAAGTTCAAACACAGAGATAAGGCTAAATTTCACATCACTAGACAACTTAGTATTTTTTATTAAAGTGCGTGTTTCATCCATTTTATTTTATTTGGGCTTGTTTTTATAGTGTTTCAATATCACAAGTGTAAGTCAACCTATTCTAAATTTTCATACTCCTGCAGTGTGTGTACTTAATCACATTTATTTTTGAACATCTAGGCAGCTACATACAGTGATACAATCTAATTTTAGATCAGAGCACTTCTGCTTAACAAACACTATTCCACAAAGAAGATACAAGGGAGGGGCAAAATATGATGCTAAAAGTAAGTGTCACTTTTCACATGACTGAACAAGTTGGCTGAGAAAACACTTGTACATTCTGTCCATAGGAAACAGTTGCAGTAGGTAAACACATTGCTTAACGTTACTTAAAACACAGAGGCTTATTTTAAATCAGCCTTAACCAACCTTTTTTATTTGCCCTTATCAGAAAACAGGTAAATGGGAATATAATTTCAAGGTAAGTGGCCTATACCTACAACCATCCTACATTCTTGTGTAGAATTTCTATAAATAATAGCTCAATTTACCTTTTGAAGGTGGAATCCATTAGACTAGTGTTACCTTTCCATCTTCCCAATGACCCATAGCTTTGATTTTGTGCTAGATTCAGCTAATAGAAATGTCATTATAGTGTTTCATTTCCATCCCTTTCCTGATTGCTTACATTTGCCTCTTAGAAATACTTGTAGTTTCTAAGTGTGCAGTTTTCATCCTTAAGATACCACACTAAGTGTTTTCAAAAGAAACACTTGGAGATGGAGTTCTAGAAAACTGTTATTTAGTGTTTGGTCAAGAGGGTTTGAAATCTAGGACTTCTTATTAAGTTAAAGTAGTATAAAAATCTAAGGCCAGTATTGTTTACCTTTCTGTTCTTATTTTAAACTTTTAATATGCTGAGATATCTGTAGTCATTTCTAAATATAGCAATGCAGTCAACTGTATGTGTTCGTCAAATTATCCGATTTTTTAAATAACATTTTTAACACAAATGTTAGGCTTCTGTTTCATCACCAATATTATTTTTCTAGCCTGACTTCAATTAGCTGTAATTAGAAGCTGTGCAGTTTGGAGAGGAGATTTGTAAGTTGTTCATGACATATAAGATACAAATATGGCATTACGGAAATCACAAACTTCTCTCATATATCTTTAGATATTGTGATTTCAATTCTATATGTAACAGGAATCACAATGCCCTATATTTTATAACAGAATGGTGAAATAATGATTTTATACACAAGGGAATACTAGCTTTAGACTGACATAGCTGTGCTTAGTTACCGACATTTTAAATAATCCCATTGTAAAAGATAACTGTCAGTGAGTTGCATGGAAGCCTGCAGGTCACATATCTTCAAAAAGCCATTTGCAGTGACAACTTTATAATGAAGTGTTCATTGCAAATTTGACAAGAGACATACTCAAGAATTAGTAAATATATATATATATATATATATATATATATATATATATATATATATATATTTAGGAAAGATTCTCACAGGGTAAATGAAAGAGGAGATTCAATTCAATGATTTCAACCTCAGAGACATACATGTGACCTAATTAGTAGTTATTTTTATTTTGGGGCCAGAAGATTTACAAAACTAAATGCATCTTCTTCAGCTTTCAAATAAAGTAAACTAAAAAACATGTGGCTTGGGAAATCAAAGAATATGTAGATGGGTTTGAGAGTTTAAATTTTCTCTCAATTTATAACTTTATAAAAGTATGTTCTAACTAGTTTTTAATGATGCAAAAATTATAATTTCTAAAAAGAGAGTTTTGTGTGTTAACATCATATTTTCTAGGCAAAGCTCAGAACAATAAGAAAATTCAATTAGTAGTATATGATGTTACCTAATCTAAACAGTGTAGGTACATTTATATTTAGTCAAGAAAGCTAGTCAAAGTGTGTCACCCCCAACATCATTTTATAGGCAATATCTGATGCTTTATGCTGCCTTATTGACTGTGGAAATCACTACATACCATTTCTCTGTACTGGATGAACCCTTAAAAGGTAAATTCAGTGATTGCATCCATTATGCTGTCCACAGTTTGAAGTTTACTTCAATAAAATCTATTTTCTGCATTGGTCTTACTCAACGTTATAATGAACTTTTTTTTTTTTTTATTTCTTTGGTTTGCCCCCAGAGTGTATAATTTATGTAAACTTTCTTGAGCTTATACTTGAAAATAAAATACAGTAAGATGAAATTAATTATTAAATTCACAGGAAATTTGATCTTTTCCTGCTCTTTCACTTCATGAACTCTGCCATGTGAATTAATGAGTATGTCATTGCATATGTGGATTCCTTCAAAAGTCAAGCTTGGGCCCATGAAAAGATAAAACGAATTATCTCAAAGGGTCTTCCTTGGTACCTTCTCAGAGTAGAGGCAAACATATGAGGGAACTAATATAAAAGTCTGTGTATTGATCAATTATTGTGAATAACCTCTGTCAAAACAACTCACCTGGCACTAAAATGTACTTATTATAACATTATATGATCAAAATTCTATCAAAAATAACTTTTGTCTGAAATCTTCTATCATCTGATGTCACACGCATCCTTAATAATCTCTCTTAACTCCATTTTTGTTTTTATACTGAGTAAACCTGATATTAAAGCCATCTGAAAGGCTGCCACTCACAGCTTCATGGATGCAATTATTGTGATGTGTGTCTCCCATCCTTTTCTAGGAGAAATTATACGTTGTCTGAGATGATTGATTTATTACTACCTTTGTACTTGATTTGTCATTATTCATTATTTACTTTGTCAAACAGACCCACACTCTTGTTCACATAAAAACACAGTTCTGCCTCTCAATAAGCAAAGGGGCAGATGGCTCCCAACATCCTACCATGGAGACCTGTAATGATAGCACTTCGCAAAAATGGCTACTACGAAATTATACAAGAACAGAAGTATTTAGAAATATTTTTGGAAATCTTACTGATGTTATTTTCATTTAATGGCTTGTAAAGGTTTGTGTTTTAGATTTTTTAATTTACTTTAGCAAGTTTTGGTTGGCAAAATTTGAAATTTTAATAAAAATACTTTATGGAATTATTTATCGTTTACTTCTTAGCCACTTATTAAATTAGAGACTACATATTTTAAATAATAATTAATTTATCAATAACAAAAATGTATTTTTAGGTTTCATTTCAAATATGTATCTATGTGTTTATAATATATATATGAATATAATGCTTAAATATGTTGTGAAATAATTATTTTGTTTTAGCCTAAAAATAACCACATCTATGTCAAAACAAATTGTGTCAAAGGTGAAAACATAACTAAGTATAACATAGGTTAAAAATTGATTATTTTGGAACTTCAAAATTATTTTGTTTTGTTACATTTTATTCAGAAAGTCAACTCTGTGTGCATGAGTGCTTATATGTGTGTATGTGTGTGTGTAGTACATGTTCACATATTTTATAAATTCCTATTGCTTTATTCTGAGACACTAAGTAAATCTACTAAACTAAGTTATGTTGAACAGTTCATACTAAAAGCCATATCTATACATGTCTTCTGTGTTCAGATAATACCCTTCAAAAACACATTTTATCACATTCATAATTTGCACTTATTTTTCTCAATAAGTAATTAATGAATTGCTATTTAGTTTATGTCAATAAATGTCTATGAAACAAAAGCACTTTTGAATTCTTGGATTTAAGGGATTTTTTAAACCAATAAATAAGTGATTTGTGTTGTTAATTTGCTGGCTGTGGGAACACATGGGAATTTCCAGTGATTTTCTGGTTCCGGGAAACCAGCTAAAGCTGGTGGCGCACAACTGAGTTTCACTACTTGTAAAGCAAGGGAAGGAAAGGGCAGAATAGGTATTGATGTGGGAATGTCTTTCTGTATGCTGTGAATATCATTCTTTAAGTAAAAGAGCTGTTTTGGCCCTTGTTGAGCACTGTAAAAGAAGCAGGTATCAAGCATAGGTATTGAGCATAGGTAGGAAAAGAAGGGTGGAGTCGACAGATCCAGCCAGCTGCCAAATGAAGCAATATGTAAGGAACACAAGTGAGCCACCCGCCACGTGGAAGGACAGATTAATGGAAATGGGTTGAGTTAAGATAATGGAGCTAGCTAGCAATGTGCCTGAGCCATAGGCCAAACAGCATGAAGTTAATATAAGTGCCTTTGAGACTTTGGGATTGCTGGTCCAGATAAACTGGGCAAGCGTGTCCGAACAGTGGGGCTAGTCTGGACCAGAAGCCTCCTGTTATAAGGTATTGTTTGGATTAGAGTGCATCTGAGCAATGGACAACCCAAATAAGAGATGGAAAAGTTGGAGTAACCAAGACCGTTTACATAGAGGAGTCATCACAAGCCAATTTACATGTAATATTTGAGTTTGTTTTCTAAGCTTCCTTATCTTCTGTGTACATACCTAACAGAATGTTTGGGACATAAACATTTAATCTAATGAGTCTCCCATAATTTAATCATGAGTCTACCATTGAGTGCTAGGGCAGAAACCTCCTCTCAGTAGGAAGCCTGTACTACTTCCTTCATCACTTGGTGCAGCTCCTGGAAGCTAGCTAGCTTTTCCAAAGGTCACATTCTGGCACAATGTTTTGAGTTCTCCATCTGGCAGATGAGAGAACCAACCATGCTGAATAGACTTATCCTAAAACAGATGATAGCTCTTGTTAAAGCCCCAAAGAGACAAAGCCCAGGAACCAACTTCCAAGTTTCTACTCTTAGGAATTCCACAGTTTGATTCCTGTCAAGCATGCATGGGCACATTTTAGAGGTCATTTTTTGTTGTTCTTGGTTTTCTTTTGTCATCTGTTTATTTATAAGTTTTAATACTCCACCACTGTTCCACCTTCCTTCCCTCTTCCCAACCATCCCCCTGCTCACCCCACACCTCCCTGTCCATTCCTCAGAGAGGCTTAGGACTCCCAGGGGAAGTCAAGAGAGTCTGGCATATCCATTTGAGGTGGGACCAAGCCCCTCCCCAGTATCAAGACTGAGCAAGGTGTTTCTCTATAAAGAATGGGCTCCAAGAAGCCAGTACATGCACCAGGAATAAATTCTGGTCCCACTGCCAGAGGCCTGACAAACTGCCCATGCCTTTCAACTCTCATCCAAATTCAGATGGCTTAGTTTAGTCCCATGCAGGTTCCCCAGCTGTCATTTCAGAGTCAGTGAGCTCCCAATTGCTCAGGTCAAGCTGTCTCTTTACATGTAATTTTTTAAGAAACTATATGCCGCATTACCTAAATCCATAGTTGAACATTTTACTCATACTTGGGTTCATGAACTGACGTTTAAATGTTTTAGCAGAAGTGGAAGGAGATGTGAGGACATTTGTTAAATGTAACTCAGGATTTTCTAATGAAGAACCAGTCTTCAAGATGGTTTTAGTGGCTTTCTTCAGTGCCCATGGCTGGTAAAAGGGGGAAGTGAATTCACATTCACACTCAGGGATACCTGAGTCTGAAACATTTGACTTTCTAGCGCCCTGCATTAAGCAGAATCTTTTAGTTACTTGTTACCTTTGGGGAAGTAGGCTAACTACTACTAAGTTCTCTTTAAGGAGAATATTTGCATACGGATTAAAAAGAATAATACTAATTAGAATGTTCTGAACTGACATCATTTAAAAATCTTATTCTATATAATTAAAAAAACTCTTTGTTCAAATAGAGGAGGTGATTGATCAAATCACTCAACTACAGTGATAAGTGATTACACTACAATAAGTAAAGGCAGTGTCCTGTATTAATCAATGTGTGGTAACCTACTCAATAAATGCAAAAATTATATTTTTAAAACAGAGCAATCAGAAAGAAACATTCAAAGGTAAGTGATTTTTTAAAGGAGAATGTACACATAAGCTAGCTCAAATTTGAGAGAGAAAGATTATTTTCTTCGTTGCTATTGATATTATCTATAACTTTTAAAGGGAAAGATACTGTTTCTGTTTAGTTTTGTATCTGATTTTCAAACTGGTTAATAGTTGAATTTTCTGTCATTCTAAGAGTAAACCAGCCATCTTCTTCTATCTTAGGCAATTTCTTTTTCCTATGTTCCTTTTTGTTTTTTTCTAAAAAGGGTTTAAGAATGACAACAAAGGCCTTAATCTTGACATCAGCTTCATTTTTAATCGCCTATCCTTTTAATTTCCTGCTTGTGGTCAAAGAGCCATGTGTCCCAGCAGCCTCTCCTATTTTCTATTTTTTCTTACAACAGGGAATCACAGGATAAATTACAAGTGTTTCTCTATGTTTACCATACCTACCTTCCAAAATAATGTCAAGAGTATGAAAATATTATAAAAAAGAAGTCTTTTCCAACTTTTAATTTTAAAAGGCCTGTGTTTAGGATACACTTTTTAAGACCTACTTTCAAATCACCTCTTATATGAGAAAGGATTTAAATTACAGATCTTTTCCTATGTTTCTGGGTATGGCCTATGAAATTAGAAAAATAATATACAATTAATAGGTTGAAAGCATATTGCATTAAAACATGCTGGAATGTGAAGTCCCAGAAACTGACTCTCATTACAAATGGGATAAAAAGTTGTGTGATGATTAGCATAGTACAATTATAATAATTATGAAGATGATAAAGTATGTCATCATCCCTCTGCTTTAATTTAATATTGATAAATCTGTAGATCCTTAAATATGGTAAACATCCCATGAAGTAAGATTAATCATCTCTGACTGTATTAATCACTGGTCTACGGTTAATATATAAGATACTATAGCTTCGTAGTTGTTAATGGGAACATTTCCAGGCATTTTGCTCATTTGTAAAACAGTATCTGGTTGACTTCTGTGATCATCAAATTGTTACTAACACATGGCTAGAAAAACGAACATTTTCTTAAGTTTATTAATATTGCTTACCTTCAAATAAACTCCAAGGTCACAAATGAGCTTTAGACAAAGTTGTTGAATTTTCAATAACCTGTAATAGTCAATTTCTTTAACCACCTTTAAATACTGGTATGGTAAACAATGACAAATGTTTTATGTCCAAACTTGTATATGCAATTTAGAGAAACCTGTGCACAGTTTCTTTTAAAAACAGGTCGTATTACTATATATTAGAATGATGTAGAATAATTTTAAAGAACAGCTTTAATCTAATGTGCTAGTAAGTTACTGATTATTGTTTATCTTTTACAGAGACTCACTTTGAGACACGTTAACAGTAACCAATGTCTTGATGAACCTTCTGAAGAAGACAAAATGGTGCCTACCATGCAGGACTGCAGTGGCAACCGATCTCAGCAATGGCTGCTGAGAAACATGACCTTGGGAACATGAATACCATTTCTTCCAAGACATGAAAGTCTCTACACTTTTGTTTATCCATTGTTTCCATTTGGTGAAAATATTAACTTTGCTGAATTAAAAGTTTTAAAAACTACTTTTAGTATTCTAAAACACAGTTGTTTATATTCATTTTTAGGAATGTTTATTTCCCTACTAAAATTTGTATCTTATTGAAGAAGCACATAAAATAGAGGTAATAGGAAACTGTTATTAAACCTTTGAACTGTTTGGTAAAAAAAAAAAAAATTCACCTTACATTTACTTTTAAAATGTCTTCATTAACCTTTTGGCACAGGGTTACTTGGGGCTTGTTTATTTTGTGTTGTAATAATGATGGAAAGAGAGATCATGTGATGCCTTATATTGTATCTTAATTATGAAATATTATCGTTGCTTTATAAAATAGTCTTTTTACAAAAGCTTCATGAAAACATGGTGAATTTCTATGCTCACAGTTGAGAACAATATGGAATCATTCATGGGCATTGAATTCACAAAACAAAATGTTTAGTACAAGGAAAAAATTAAGTTCACTATTGGATTAGTAGAATTTAAATTCATCATACCAAATAAAGAAATTAATAATTCAATTTAAATAATGAATTTAAGTCAAATGATGAAATGAGTGAGTCAGATATTTCAGCGGATGAACAATATAATCTCCAAGAATCGCTGGGAAAGAACCTTCACTTCCAACTCAGCCTAAGGACAGTCCTGCTCTGAGAGGTGATATCAGGATCTAAATCCCCAGCTGCCCTCGCTGTCCTCACCCACTAAGCTGTACCTTTGCCCTTCACTCTAGAACTCTAATTAAAGGGTAACCTCATAGATTTAAAATTTAAACTACTATTTATTACTTTTAGTTCAGACACCAATGTCATTGGCACTTTGTAGTCTATAAAAATTATGGCACTATTATAATTTATTGGTATGATATAAAATCTAACATTCATCACCAAAAAACAAAATTTTAAGAATTCATTAAGTGATATTAAGCTACTAAACATGATTTGGCATAAAGCATGGCTCAGTCATAATTAAATTTCAGGTGATATTTCAACTTTAAAATTCCATTTTTAATAGTGAATGGACTGATGTAAAGAAAAACAAGAAAAATAGTGATGATATTTTTAGCAAATTTGTATATTTAATACCACTTTAAGTGGTTATATAGTTCTTATACATTGAAGTTTGATCTCTGTATCTAGCAGCTGGAAAAAAAAATCTATGGTGGTGGAAATAGAAGAAGATTCTTCAGAAACAGACAGTCCATTTTTTACACCTTTTATTTGAACTGATCTAGAAAAAGCATTAATTGGCTAACTACACTTCCTTACCTCCTTACCCCCACTTTATCTCTGCCTTTCTGTCTCTTCTGTGTCTGTCTGTCTCTGTCTCTCTCTCTCTCTGTCTGTTTCTCTCTCTCATACACACACACACACACACACACACACACACACACACAGAGAGAGAGAGAGAGAGAGAGAGAGAGAGAGAGAGCGCTTTAGAATGAAAAGGGTAACTTTTTCTCAAGACCTAAAAATTCTGAATTTAGTTTTCTAGATGGCTTTTCCTTGCCTTTGACTCCACACTGTTTGAATTGTGAAAATTTCACCTTGGAATGTTTCAGGTTTGCTGCTTAAAGCTTAAGCATTCTTTACTTTAAGAACTACAGGATTTTTTTTTTCTGGATTTGCCAAAATTTTAGCCAAAATAAAAGAACACCTAGATTTTTATTCCTGGAAAAACATAATTCATACCATATCTAATAGAAAAACATGGTTCTCAAGCGATAATTAACTTTAAAGTGATCATAACCACTCAAGTCAACTGTAGCCTGACAACAAGCCCATTTTCAATTTTTACCCCTTTCTCCTGCATTTTCTTCTTGTCCTGCCTAAAGTAGCGTTAAGTAGCCCTATATGGTGTTTTTTCTGAAAATTAAGAAGTGAAGGCTCTCAAGTGTTTGTTATAAAATATGTTCCACTTATGGCAATCAAAACACACATTATAGGAAGAATGGTCAATGACATTTTAAAAGAATATAATAACCTAAGGGGTGCTGAATTTGAAGCAACTCAAAAGCATTTTATTGAAATAAAAATTTGTTATGGTTGCAGTGAAATACATGAGAAGTCTCAAAGATGCATCATGTGATTTGGATATATACTGCATAAAGTCAAAAAATAGGGAGAGAGAGAGAGAGGGAGAAAATGAAACAAAACATTGGAACTAGAAAGATTTAAGGTCTTTAGAAAATTTTTGCCTTCAGTAAAGAAAATTTTATTCTCTCTCTCTCTCTCTCTCTCTCTCTCAAACAATTGATGATGTGGGCTAGTAGATTTTTAAAAGTGCTTTAGTATATGCATTCCTCTGGGTTTTTCTCATAAGAACAAAGCAATGTTCACCCTCTGGATACTCAAGTTAAGGATAGAATGTTGAGAACAAAGGGATCATTGCCCTGCCCTACACCCAGCATGAGGACCTGACCATGAATCCAAGAGCTCATATCAAAAAGAGCAAATGCCCACTCAATGTGGTAGCATGTGCTTTGAATCTGAACAGTGGGGAATGTGAAGATCTGTGAATTCCTTGAGTTTCTTCTCCAGCCAGTTTTGCTTCTTTGGCAAGCTCTAGGCCAAATGAGAGACTGGGTTCTCAAAGGCAAGTATGTTATGTGTGGTTGACCTCTGGCCTCCACAGAGAGATTCACACATACGCTTGTGTATGTGGTCACACATAAATGCACATGGGAAATATGCAAAGTCTCTCTTTACTTCTCTGTTTCTCTTTCAAACTTTTTAAAGCTGTTCTACCCGTTACTCATAGTCAGCATAAAACTGCCTGCATCCAAAATTAACTAGGACTTGGCCCCAAACTAAATTTAAACTTGTTTAAAATATTTTTAGATAGCCACATTTTTTGATAACTGAATGCATTATTATCAGGTGTTGATTTTGTAACTAACAACAATGTGTTGCAATGTCAAAAGGTTGGAAAAATTGGGACTAACCACCTGGAAACTAACTTAATGCTCTCTTTGGCATATAGCCAAAACCCAGTAACTTGCTACCACATCCACTGTATTTCTGTTTTTAACCTTTTAAGTAATATGATGTATGCAGATAGGTATGATACTACAGATTTGTCAAGTCTTACCTAATGCTACACTTGTTTCTTTAATTATAACACCCATACAGATATTGCTAAATATGATTTTCTTATATTTTCCTGAACATACACTTTCTGTCAATTTTCAGTTCATCTCATAGCCTTCATGTCTCAATATGCAGACAAATGGACTCCACAAACATATATGAACATTTTTCTCTACACATGGATATGTACAGAGCACGTCAACCACGTGTATGTATTTACGCATGTGTAGACATCTGTTTCTTAATCTCTTACTATCTTGCATTTCATAACACTGTCCTAGCTGCCAAGCATGTTTCTGCATTATCATTGACTGAATCTGCCCCACAGATGTCTTTTACTTCATTTCTTTCCATTTCTATTAAAATAGTTACCTATTCAGTACAGCAAACTCTTGTTCCATCTGAAATTTCTCATTCCTATTCATCTGCCCAAAAATTCTTTTATTCATTTTAGCTTTTTCCAGTTTCATATAGGAAAACAAACTTGGGAATACAATAAATTTTCATTTATTTAGGTAATTATTTTTCATTGCCAGGCCCACATCTTTGTAGGGCCAGTATTCTATCACTGACCTACACACCTACACACCCAGTCATGTAAGCCCTTCCAAAGGCAGAGTCTATATCAGTTTTGTGCACTGTTTATGTTCAGCATTTTGTGTTATGGCATGGCATATCATAAGTACACATCTTGAACTAATGAAGTTAAGATTGTATTAAAGTTGTTAAGCAGAACTATATCATACATTTTCATATTTAAAACTTTAGAGTTCAGTAATGTCTTTACAGAAATTATTTTAGCTTCTTTCTTTTTTGATTTTAAAACATTTTTCCCATACTACCACTGCTCTCCCTCTCTCCTCCCTCTCCATCCTTCCTCAGCTTCTCCATCCTCCACCTATTCCATAGAGAAGGCAAGAACTCTCAAAGTGAGTCAGTTCAGTCTGGCACATCCAGTTGAGATAGGTCCTAGTCTCTTCCCCCAGTATCATGGCTGAGTAAGATGTTCCTCTGTAGGGAATGGGCTCCAAGAAGCCAGTTCATGCACCAGAAATAAACTCTCTTTAAAGAAAAAATTTTAAAGCATTGTTTCCAGATGTTAATTTCCTCTAATGTCCTTCAAATTAAAGTGTGAACTTTATGTTGTCATCTGTGTTATAATCACCCGCCTTACAGAACTGAAATGTGCCATTTTATTAAAATGCTGCTATAAGGTATAATTGCTTCACTTAATCATAGTTTCAGGGTTTCGATTGTGTTATATTGATCACAGAAGAGGTAAGACTTTGAGTTTTAGAAAGAATATAAGTACAATCTTTTAAAATCATATTTATCTTTATGTTTTGATTATGACTATATAAAGTTTATTTTCAATGTAATAATCTATTAACAAAAGATATAGAAACCTTAAAACATTAAAGATATTATACCATTAACTATATGTGTATAGATAATTAAACTGAGCCATGGACATATAGTGTAGTTTGCCCAAAGATCATAAAGTTACAAACTGTGCTGCCAGAACCCCTAAACTACTGCCAAAAATATATGAGCACAATAATAAAAAAAATGTTCATTCAAAAATGTCTTATTAGTAACTTGATTCATTAGAAATATTTAAATCGTATTGTTTTTTTATACTTCCATAAAATTTGTTTAAGAAAATAAGGCGACAGGCAGTAGGAGAAGGCACGCAACACAGTGAATATGTTCCTGGGAAAATACAATGTTTGCAGAGCAGCAGAACACCCATGCATTAGTAAGCAAATGGTTAGAGGAAAGTGCTGCCTCAAGTCTCCTCAGCAGTAACTGATGGAACTCTGCTTTATCTGTTTTCTTGCAAGGCTGACCTACAGCTTTCACAGAATCTTCAACCTTCCATTCCTGTGAATATTGAGTGACTTCTGTGTTTGCAGCTTTCCTAACTACAGAGAAGCCAGAAAATACTTCCAGGCTTCTCATTGTTGCTTTATTATAAACATACTATTTCAATTTGATTTCTCCTCAGTACTTAGAAACAGTCCAATAAATAATAAATTTAAAGGAGGGGAAAGTAAATTGCTACAATAAAAAACATAACTGCTTTTTAATGATTTTTTAATTTGGTGAGAGGTTAAGAATACCGTAGGATTGCTTCTGCGAGCTTCAGAATGTTGGCTTGCTCCCAGACATATTGTTACTCCATTTGAGAAGTCAACGCGCATCATCACAGGCATTGCGTTTGTACCTTATCTATGAAGTCAAGCTGCAGTTAGTTTCAGAACGGGCAAAATTCAGTGCATTCTTACATCGCAGGTATAATAATTTAAACAAATACAAGAAAAATTAAGCATGTCACCAAATATGAATCATTATCCTTGAGATGTTATCTTCTACAACTGAGAGCTTTCATCCTTGACTAAATGTCGAGTATTATATGAATTCTATTTGGTCTTATAATAAAAACGCAAAGTCAGACATAGGAATAAACCTAAAACGCCAAAAACACAGGGAACAAACACAGCAATGTCTCACCCAGCCAACTCTTCAGGAAATCCTCTCAACTTTTGTGTCCACAGCCCAAAAGGGAAGTTTCATGGAAAGCGGAACTACTCCCTTATTTTCCTCTGCCAAACTAAAACTACCTACCTTACTTCCTGGTTCAACTTTCCTAAAGGCAGGATTAGAGGTGTGTACCACCTCTGCCTGGCTACTGTAGGCCTTGAACTCACGCAGATCCAGATGGATCTCTGCCTCTTTAGTGATGGGATTGAAAGGCATGGGTCACCACTCACTGATCATTATGGCTGGAATCTGTGGGTATCTCTGTCCTCTGATATTCCAGACGCTTTTTATTAAATAAACAATATATCACCACAGAACAGTTTAGCTGGGCAGCAGGATTTCAGTGTGCCAAGCAAGGCAGCTTGTGTTTCAGGATTGATAGTAGAAACACTGTATTTTTTCTGTATAGCATAGAGGTGTGTGGTTCGACTACATCATGTTCAGAGTGTTATCAAGTATAAAATACTATATAAAGCTAAGGTTTTGGATGACTTGCAATTTGTTTTAACTGTTTGATATAGACTTGTTCCCCAAGTTTTGTTTCATAGCATTTATTAAATTCTAAATAAAATTGTATCTAATTAGTTTTTAAAATCCCTTTGAGAAAATAGTGATTTGACATAGTCATGTGTTAATGTATTTAAGATGGGACCACTCTGTGATAATTGGATCATCACTATGTATTACTTACTGCCATTTTCAATGAGGGAGAATGAATTGTTCTCCCATGTTGGGTGAATTAGAAGAAAAAGAAAATTAGATAAGGCTCCTCCTAAAATGTATCTGAAACAGATGTTTCAAAACTGAATTTTTCATCCTGTGTTCAGTGGTGAGGATAATAACTTAAAGACAAGGTTGTTTGGTTCCTGGTGTACCTTTAGCTAAAAATAGCCAAGGGAGAAAAAGAAATCATGGTCATGGAACTTCCTTCCTTTAAGAGGGGTAGGAACATTTTGTTTTTAAAATCAGTGTAGTCACAGCTAGAGAACGTAATCTCAAAAATATTTAGACATGCTCCACATAGTCTTTAACGTTTATAAAAGTAGATTGTGCATAAAGATTTAAACATTTTAAACGTTGTAAGCATTACTAAATGGGATAATTGTTCTTTTACTGTAAATTTAAATATTTATACATTTTGTAGAATTAAAGTATGCCAATTTAGTTTTCTTTTAGTATATGTTGTCTTTTTTCAAAATAAATTTTGCTAGTACTTCAAACAGATAATTTTAGTATTCCATAATTAAGTTTATTTTGTAGAATAAAGGAGTGATTAACTGTAGCCATTTCTCAGCAGCAAGAAAGTCTTGTAAACCCAGTATTATCTTATACCCAAAGTATGTAAAACAGAAGCATTGAAATGTGATTAAAAATTATCTCATTAATTTTTATTATGAGATGATTTGAGACTTATTCTTTCTGCTTTGTGAAAAATGAATCAGAGAAGTTAAAATGTCTTCAAATACATGAGAATATTTGTTTCTTGTTATGTCTAATTCTCCAATTCTGGTATTGGATTATTGCAAAGCTATCTGTATGCTGGAAGGTAGAGCTCTTTGGGCAGCAAATTATTTCTTTAGCATCAGTATCATACTGACATCCAGAACCAGAATCCAGGCAAAAATATAAAAGAAAGAGAAAATGGAAAACAGAGAAGAGGAGGGAAGGAGGGAGGGACGGATGGAGAGAAGGGGAAAAAAACTCCATTGTTAACTACTTTATTGGTATCTATTTTAAATGTTCAAATAGATTAACACAATTCAGAAGTTCGCTAACTGACAGCCATCATGAATACTTCATTAGTTTTTCTAAAATTGTCAACAACTATAAATGACATGTATTTTCTTTTTTAGCATACAGAATGTCACTTCTTGGACTTGTATAAGTCAGGTAGGGCTCATGTATGCAAATCTGAAGCGCACATTTTTGTTATTTTTGTGTAGGGGCATGGCCTTGCATTTTCAGCCATAACTGGGTCCTTAAACTCAGCGAAGCTGCCCTACCTGCCTAAAGTTTTGACAGAGCAATACCTTACCTCGTGTCTTTCTAACTCTGGTGGAAGAAACAGTGTGATCTCTTCTGCTCAAAGGAAATTATGGAGGCCTTTCTGATTACTGGTTCCCTTTCTGAAATAATGATTCTCTTTTCTACCTTACCTAGGATCTTTTGTACCACCCTCTTTACATAATAATGCTATAAAAAGTAATTAATATTGAGAAGGCTGGATTTACTTACACAGAAATCCATTTACCAGTTTCAAAAAGTAAAAAACTAGGCAAACACGCAAAAATCTGAAATAGATTTTATTTTTTTTCTGTACAGCATATGCACTTGGCACAGCAATCATTCTTCATCTCCCGTATGGTAACTTAAGTAAGGTAGAGGCTTTTAGAACAAATTAGGCAAAATATAGAGGTAGGAATTCTAACAGCCTTCATTGAGATTAATGGGGCCTGTGCTTTTAGCTGCTGAAGCCAAAACTTGATTTTTCTTTATGCACATGAGCCTTCAAATTATATAATAGAGTGAAAGAGAATATATGTATTCAATTTATATTTAGGACCTATATTTATGTATAGGACCAAGTGTATGTATGCAAAAATATCTCTACCGCATCTCTTTATGTGAACTAAAAATAGTAGTGGATTAATTTCTGCCACACACTTAACTCTTCAGAGCTCTGGTTTCCATTATCCAGTGGACTATCATCTTTTCCATTGGGTATGTTTGTTTATATTTTCTCCTACATCAGTAGTTTCCATTGTGTAAGCTCCCCAACCACTCCATCTTTTAGTGTTGGATAGGTTCAGGATGCAGAACTCAGCACTCTTCTCTATCTGTATTCACTGGTTAACCTCAGCTAGAACTATAGATTCTAAAACTTTTGGCATTCTGGTAACTAACAAATGTCATTTCCCAATTTAGAACTTTCTGGTGTTCAATGACTAATAGACATTTTAGTAAGACTCAAACTGAATTTATCACATTTTCCCCACAGATGTTCAACTTAACTTAGTCCATTTGCAGCAGATATAACAGAACATCCAAGATTGGACAATTTATGAAGAATGCAAACCATTTACCTCAATTCTAGAGGCTAGAAGATTAAGAAGCATCAAACTGGTATCTTTCATGAGCCTCCCACTTAGTCAGGCCATGATGGAAGGCAGGAAGATTAGAAAACAACTTTCCTTATGAAGTAAGAGCAGTATCATCCAAAGTAGGGTTTACATAAAATAAGATATTTTTTTTAAGATTCACTTGAATAATAATTTACCTAAATCTGGAATAAAAACAATAGTCCATTTATCAGAAGAAAGCCCTCACGGCCTAACATTTATCTTGTTAGAAAGTAACTACAAAATTGCAATGGAAATGTTACATCCAGGATAGGAACATTAAGAGAAATATTGAAATTCATGAAGCCAAACATGTTTTTGTTTTGTTTTTGATTTTTTTTTTTGAATCTTGTATAAGTAATAGGTCATGGTCATAGTGGTGCTTGGAAGGCCTTGGCTAATGTGACCCTGCTAATTCCAATCTCTTAGAAAGAATGTTTCTGTCTACACTTCATTTCAGTCATACTGTTCTCAATATTCCTTTCCTCATTTTTTTAAAAAAAAAATTTCAAGACAGGGTTTCTTTGTGTAACAGTCCAGACTGTCCATGAACTGCTGTATAGAGTAGGCTGGCCTCAAACTATCGAGATTTGCCTTTTTCTGCCTCCTGAGTGCTGGGATTAAAGGCATACATCACCACCTCTCAGCTCAATATTTCTTAGAAATGCTCTTGCTTTAGTGCCTCAACTTAGAATGTGTAGATTTGTACTAATGCATTAAATCACAGTAAGATCCTCCATCTAATCTTTATACCTTTGTAACCTTTCTCCCAACCCTCCTCTATATACTACAGTCCACAATCTTGCTACTGAAAATTATGTTTCCTAGCATTGTTCTCTGGCTCACATGTTATTCAGTTTAATAATTCATTACTTTCACTGTTTAGTTGTTTACCACTGCTCTCTGAAAATGTCTGTTCTTACCAAGAAGCCATCACATGAATGTAAGATAACCAGGAAAGGAGCAGCCATTCATTGTGGTGTATTACTGCTATGGAGAATGATGCTGGTGTATCCCAGTGGACTCTAAATGGATTTGTCTTCTCCTATGCTGCAAGTTTACTTTGTATTGTAGGTTGGCAAAGGAGTGGATTCAGAAGAACTTTAAGGCTTTTCCTTTGGTTCTCTGTGTTGATCCATTTAAATCTCTTCATCCTTTAATTGTGCTCCCACTAAAAAGATTTTTGTGAATTGTTTTAGCAGTTTATGAATTATTATATTTAAATATCGATATAACCAAAATATATCAAAAATTTTACCACTAATTCTTATTCAAATAGCATCTAAAACATTTATATTGTCTTAATATAATGGCATATTATGTAATTTTGTAGTCATGTCATTATTTTTAGTACAGTAATGTTGGGAAAGGCATGATAGTGAGTTAGTACCTGAGTGATTAAACAGAAGTTGCTCTGTCTTAGCAAGAACAGAACATCCCTAAGATATTACCTCAGATATGACAAGAGATGAGCAAAGGTATCTATGGCTGATGTTTCTGATCTGTATTTCATCCAGAGACTTAGCAGAAACAAATAAAGTTAAGTTACAGAGTAAACTATTCTTAAAAATGTGTCCAAATCACTCATCCATTGTATGTATGCACTTTGTGTTAGTATTTAGTAAGTGTAATGTGGTGGGAAGGAGAACGGAGGACCATTCCTACCTAAAACATGATAAGTTGTCTACTTGCATGCTTGCAGCCACATTCTGAATACATTTTACATTTGCTTTGGTGTCCTGAGAGAGCTCAGACTGAGGAATTCCAACTGTCTTCAGTTAAACTTTTAACTTCAGCAGGCAAAGATGGAAGGGTATAACATTTGCTCTAGATGGAGCAGAGGGATTGGGCTGTGAGGCAATTCTTAGTTTCATCATTTCCTATTGAAGTTTTTTTAGGTTGGAGTTTTCCATGGAAGCAATGTTCCCCCAAGGACCTGTCATGATAGTCTTAATATATTAGTTTCCTATGAGTTTCATGCCCCTAAATAAATAAATAATAAAATGAAAGTAGCTGATTTGCAAAAGTTAGGTTATGTCTGGAGGTAAGATGTCTAAAATAACACAATCCTCTATCCTCTTAATCTCCTATGTCAACAGCTTATTCTTTGGTTAAATTTATGCTATTGATGTTCTTCAATCTTTAAAAGAGCACGGCCATCCCTTGGCTGCTAGCAACTAAGAATCATCTCATTTACTCCAGCATGCCTTAAAAGCAGTAGTCTTGTTTACTGTGGAATTAATGTTTACCCTGAAGCATTAGCTCTATACTGTTGAAAACACAGTGCATAAAGATTATTAACAATATACCTACAGTAAAACAGAGTTAGATTTATTAACATACTATTATCAAGAGGCAAGGCATCCCATGGTGAACTCTGGTTTCTAAATGGACAGACATTGCTAAAGAAGAGAGACCTTTCTAAACAGAGGAAGCAGGATGTACAATGCATAGCTATGAACCATAAAGGTACAATTAAGCAGCTATATGAGGTTTGTTATGACAGATTCAAAACCTCGTGAACAAGAATAAGAAATATATGGACAATGAGCTGCCTTGGAAAGTTTATATACCTAAATAAAGATTTGGGACTCTTTTTATGTACACAATGGAAAACTACTGAAGGATCACAACCAGGTTGGTGGTGTACACATGTTTGTATTTTGGATGTGTGTAGTAGGAAGTTTCTGTCCCAGCCTAGTTCCAGGTTTCAGATGTGCCCGCCACCACTTTTGCCCCCCCCCCCCAATGACTCAGACACTTATATTAATTTCATACTAATTGGCTTATTGTTTAGACACATTGCTAGCTAGCTCCTGCATCTTAATTCAACCAATTTCATTCATCTGTCTTGCCACATAGACCATTGTTTACCTGTGATACTTTACATGTTGAATCTTGGGAAGCTAGATGGTGTCTCTTTTGATTCCACCCTCCTTCCCCTATCTATGCTCTGATTTTCCCACTGCCTTTTAATAAACCAATAGTATTTTAACATTTGCTTCCTTTGTAGATATTTTGGATGTATAAAGATTAACATTCTCATTGGAGTACATACTATGCAGTACTGTAGAATGAACATTCAAAAAGTTTTATTATTCAGTGATTGTTTTTCTGTATAACATGTATTCTTATTTCAAAAGTATTTGAGATATTTGATTGACATTGGATAATGTTAGTTATACTCCATAAATTCATTACTCTAAAAAAAATCTGAGACTAAATAGGGCTTATTTTAAAAGAAAGAAATAAAAGAAGGAAGGAAAGAAGAAGAAGAGAGAGAGACAATACATTGTTCCTGTATATAGAATCTGTATCAGTATAGATAAAATGAAAGCAGATAACTTAAAAATACAAATTTACCATAAAGATATACAAAGAATAAACTATGAAGGAGTAAGTCATAAATACAGTTATTATTGCATCATTTGTATTCTAAATAAATTGTAAGTAAAACTTTATATCTAACAAAAGAATTAAAATAGAAAATACTAAGAAGCAAGGTGAGGTGATACGATATATCTATAAAACTGAAGATGATCTGTCTCTTTGATTCTATAATCAGGTTTTTCACAGTAATTTTCTTTGAGCTGAAACATTTTCTTCACGAGAGAGCAGGGTTCTAAAACTAGGTAGGTAAATAAAATTTACAAAGCTTAATCAAGATTCTCAAGAGTCCTGAAAGGTTATTTGGCAGATGAAATTCTGGGGACACTTTCCAATTGGCAGACACACCAGAAAATTTTGAAGGGAAATCTAGAGGCACAGCCTTCATGGGCCATCACCCCTCCTGGAGTGGATGTTTTGGTGATACATCTGCCCTTCAGTCAGCCATGATCCTAAAAATGACCAACCCTTATGAATAACCCTAATAAGTTCAATGGTTCACTGACATGGACTTGAATAAAATCATCTGTAGTCAGTGTAAGTGAATAAAGGTTGTGAACATGTCCCCAGGAAAGAGCACACACCAATGGATGTCAAGGACACACTGCTACATAAAAAGTCAAAATACAGAGAGTGTCAGACGATGTTCCAGAATAGTGTAGCTCAACTATTTAAACATTTACTAATATAAATAAATGGCATATATATCGCTTCTTTTTAAAATTAGAAGACCTTGTGACTGTCATATAATAAACTACTTATCTAATATCACTTCAAAACTGTGTTATAAATAGTCATTTAGATGCTGCCAGCCACCAGGTTCAATACTATCATTTCAACCATATACTAGCCATAAAATTTTACCATTTTATTTATATTAATTCTGTGTACTGAGTTTCTTTCTGCGTCTTATGAATTTTACCTTTAGATTACAATATACTTTATTCCCTTTTGTGACACACAAATGCATGTCTTCTGACGTCCAAACACACTTTCCAGAAATGCTACATTGTTTTTATGCAATAGAACTCACTTTTCTCATCATGATTTACTATCCTAGAGTAACTTGCCTATTAAAGGGATGGAGTAGCCTATTATGGAAATATTTACTTGCAATGTATAATATAAAGGATTAATATTGAGTGGTACATAAGTACTCAAAATATAAATTGAACCTTAAGATGATTTTTGGAGCATGGAACTGTCCCATGCCAGGCTGATGATCTGCTCCCAAAGAAGGCAGGAAGAAAACAGGGCTGGAGGTCTGCGTTCCTTAGGGTGCAATCAGTTCTGACAACTTCCCCCCCCCCCTGTGGGGGAGAATACTCAGGAGCCAATCATCTTAGCTTTCCTTAATAATGCCTGAATCCCCAGAAACCTATTACTACACAGGCTAATGCATTAATATTCACTTGTAATATATTGTATAAAGAATAAATATTTACTGAGGGGTATATGAACACTCATGATTCAAACCAAACCTAAGACAATTCTTGGAGATAGGGACTGTCCCACACCAGGCTGCTGGTCTGCTCTCTAAAAACACAAGAAAAAAAAAAAGAACAGAATTCAGTGTTCCCCGGATCCCAATCAATTCTGGCCACAATCCTTGGGGTCCTGAACTCAGGACCTATGCATCTGGGCTTCACAAAATAATGTCTGAATTCCACTGCATCTCCCCATTTTGTCTAAGAAAGTTCTAAACTAAGTATAAGCCTATACACAATAGGAATCATTATAAGGTAATGTCTGGGGGAGGAAAAGGCAAAATATAAGCAAGATCAAACTACAATTAAAAACCAACAAATGTAAGGTACATTCTACATGTCTAGAGTATTGGTAAGAGGTAAGGTACAGGGATTACTCCAGAGCTGTTTATCTTCAATAATAAAAATCCAACACCTGAATGCTCTTTGCTAAAAGATGAGAAGATAGTAATGTTATCTACCTACTAGTCTTCAACACAATCAAGACATGAGAAGGAAAATATATTATTGAAGGGTGGAAGGACAAGAGAGTAGCTTCCAAAATTTAGGAGAGGACAATGACAGTCAGCTACCTGGACAGTCACCCATGGCTTTTCTGTGCAGGTGGAGCATCCACCATTCTGGCTACAGGCCTATGATATCTGACAGATCTCTTCAGAAGCACGGGATTTTTGGAGAAATAGTCTTATCCTTTAGATGAAGGCTTTGGCAGTCTCTGTTCTTCATTCTGTGTGTCCAGATTGGACAGTATTTATCCTTACAGCAATTGAAGTAAGGACAGTTCTTTGCACAACAGGTCATTGTTTTCCAAGGAAGACAAATTTCTAGTGGAGTTTCCTTGATGCTCAACACCATTTTGGGAAAGGAACAATGATGTCAGGGGTTGTCTTGTCTCTCATGTTTGAATTCTGAATAATAAAACATTAAATCCTATATTTAATGGTATTTAAAGGTCTATGAAGTGGTTGAAGACTCTTGAATATGTGATACATTCTAGCATGTGTCTGGGAAACATAAACAACATACTATTACATGGCAAACTTAAGTAATGGTGACCTGCAGTTCTAATCATCCTAAAGACTGAAGCTTACACTATAAAATTAGGCAATCTATAAATGAGTGTACAGTCTCTGAATGATGACTTCCAGTATGACTATCATATATGCATTAGCCAGAGGTACATGTACCATGCAAAATGATATCCTAAATATATATTATATTCATAATATCTAAACAGAGGTATACAAAACATCTTATATATATTATGACTAATATAAATATATATTATGACTAGTATAATTAAACAGAAGTAGAAACTGCATAATGGAAATGACAATAGTATGTTTTTAATAATTTTAAAAAATATTTTAAACAGAGATAGAGGCATGTGTAAAATATGGCAATTACAGATTCAATTTTGTACCAATATACAGATTACCTTAGACATATAAAACAATTTCAGATTTAAATTTGTGTCAATATACACTTTATCTCAATGGAACATATAAAATGATTTCACATTTGTACAAATATACAAGCATCTATACCAGTGCAAATTGTCTTTGGCTCATATTTGGCTAACAGTTGTTTACAGGTAGATACAACAATCTACCTATGTCTATCTTATCTGTTCCCCTTTCTCTTCTTTAAAATGGATCCCTGAGTCTACACTATTGTTCTACCCTCAACCAAATTTTAACTTGTAAACACCCTATCAGAATGGTAATTATCCATAACATTCAGAGGACAGAACTTATCCAGAGAGGGGTGTATTTTTCATAAAGTTGCTTCCTGCTGACCTGTAGGCAGTGGCATCTTGTGGGATCCTGTAAAAGCTAAGACAGTGGTTAGATCCTAATGGACTAACTATAAACACTTATAACTATTCTCAGAGTACTGGATAAGTCCATCTGGAATTTGTATTAGAGATGTGACATGAAGAATAATCATAGAGAGCTATCTTGCAACTGCCCTGAATCATCATATAGTCATTTAGTAGTGTACACTAGATTCTCTCCCTCCCTCCCTCCCTCCTTCTCTTTATTCACCAGATAGAATTGTTTCAGTTGGGGCCCTATCCTCTTTCTGGATGCTTTGGAAATTGCTGATAGCAGAAATGATTGTTTGTAGTGGAAAACCTAAACATTATTAATATTAAATGAAGATTAATTTTGTGTCTGCAGAAGAAAATAGTATGCAGAGAAGATTTTGAAATTTGGAAGGAGAAAATACACAGAGAAATAGGATTAAATATAAAATTACAATAATATTGGTCCCTATATATACTTCTGTTTTCTGTCCCATAACAGGTGGCTTTTCTGATATGAGACAGAATCTTTCAAGTTATCTTTAGCAATAAACTTGGGTTTACAGAGGGAGAAGGCTACTTACTCCAATTCCAAAGCCAGCTTTGTTTGTACTCAAACCAGGGTCACATTTTTTTTTAAGTGAGATATAGATGTAAAGTAGTGAGAATTGAGAAATTACCCAGTAGTTCATATTGGCATCCATTGTCCTTGTATTTCATTTGTAATCCTTTCATAAGTGATATCCCTTTGGCTTTAGGCATCTAAGTATTCATCATCCTTTTATTGTCTTGAAGATGGTTATATATATTCTTTTGTGAAGACAAAACTGAGACCCTGCCCCAGCCTTGTTAAATGAGTTTTTCTAACATGTCTCCAATTTCCATATTGGTGGATGAACCACTACTTCTCCTCAGGAGGGGTCACCTTTTTGAATAAGATCTTTATTAATTTCATTTGTACCCATATCTTTTCTTCTCCGATGCAAACGAAAGCATACATCCTACCCCACCTAAGCATATATCCCGGCTTCCATTCTGAAATCAGTACATCCTTGGTTTATCTCAGAAGTTTTCTCTATTACCGAATATCTCTCTGCAGCTGTTGTTCCTTTCTCATGAGCATTAAGAAAACTCAAGGTCAGTAAAGCACTATGTAATATCTTCCTGGGTGTTTTCATTTCTCCTTTCTATTTATGAAGCATCTTTTTTAAGCTGTGGTAAGATCTCATCACAAATGCATCTTCTGTAGATTTTATGGTATCTTTATAATGTGTTTTATATTATAATATCTAAAAGTCTGCTTCAGTTTCTAGGAAACTTGTGTAGAGCATTTCCAGTCTTAATTTGAACAGGAATTCACATTATGCCCATGACTTCCAAAAAGTGAGTAAGTACAGTAGCAGCCTTTTCAGAACTCAGGGAAGTCACCCTTTGAATTCCTAAGTAAGTTTCAATGGTATAATGTACGTATTTCATCTTTACAAAATTCTAGAAAGTGCCTGTGTACCTTTAGTATTACTTACAGTGGGCAAAGATGGTTGGTTATAAAAGGAGTAAGTAGGACAATTCCATGGACTCGCCTTGACCTGATGCTAAGTGAGGGGAACAGTATTTTTTAGTCCTTTCCTATAAACATGGTGTCTCTTACAAAATTCTGAGGCCCCCAGTATGTTTCTTATTAATAACCAATCAATTTCATCATTAACTGACACCAAAGGACCAGGAAGACCCGTGTGAGATCTGATATGTTATTATGTTATGTATGTGTGTGTGTGTGTGTTGAATTCTATTTTAATGATATCCTGTAGTTGTACAAAGAATGAGGTTAATTCTATATCATCAGGAATGAAATCAGCAGTTTAAATATGTTAAAGTTGTTCTATTATCCAGTGATATATCATCCATCCTCTATTTTAGACATCGGATTTCCTACTCTTCCTGAGGAGGCTGTTCCTCCGCCGTTACTGGATATGATTGAAACTTCTTTGGCTTTGGAATCTGATTTCTGGGTACTTCCTAGTGGAAGCCCAAGGTGGTGTTTTCCAATGGTAAAGAGTTGCATTTGTCCACTTGTGGACCTACATTCATTTGTCCAATGTTGGCCTTTGCCTCATCTACTGCATAACCCAGAAGGTAATGACCTTCTGCTTGAATCATTCCTAAGATGGACATTATTCACAGAAGTACCTTGTATAAAATTCCTTTTTGTATGGCCTGGTTTACCACAGTTAAAGCAAGTGATGCCTTGGTTCCTTACCCTAACATTGGTGATGGCTTGGCCTACACAATTCTCTTCATTAAAATGGAGAGATTCAGCATTGATTGCATACTGAATCCATTCCTCTATGAGTTCAGATCTGATCTTTAGTGACATAAAAATACTTTTCAATTCCAGATTAGCATGGTCAAAAGCCAAAAAAAGTGTATTGATTGCTTCCTAACATCTGGATCCAATACTGCTCTGTATAGCTTTGGTAAGGCTCTGCAGAAAGTCAATATACGTGTTTTTTAAACCTTGTCTAACCTTAGTATATGACTCAATTTTCTTTCCTGGGTCTAAAATCTTTTCCCAAGCATTCAATGCAGTATGGCACAGCAACAATGTATGTTCATAAGTAGTATAAACCTTCACATCAGCAAACAAGCCTTCACCAAGAATTTGATCTTGAGAAACAGAAGTCCCTAATTTTCCCCTGAAGCTCTATGGCCCTAACTTCTTCCCTAAGCCAGTTTCTCCATTTTTAATGTTGGCTATAGTCCAATACAGCAGTTGTTACCTGCATCCAATTATTGAGAGTTATTCTATATTTTATTGACCATGATTTTAGAATTTGTTTTACATAAGTGGAGTGCATTCTGTGGAGTAATATGGCTTCCTTGATATCCTTTATATCTCTTATATACATTGGTTCATAATCATATTCCATGAATTCTTGGGGTTCTTCATACATGTTCTTTGTCTGAGCTGTAACTGGAAACAATACCGAAGGGGTATTCCTTTCATGTTTCCCACCTTAGGCAGAACCTCTTCATTACCATGATATCTCATAGGATGTTGTCCTGAATTGTTCTGGATACACAGCGTCTTAATATCCTTCTCCAGTATTGCAGCATGGTCCTCCCATTTCTAAAGCTTGGAGACAATTAATTGCTTTTTCTAGGGTCTAAGTTTCTTGAATATCCAATCTTTCTAATGACCTCATAGAAGCAAAAATTTTCCTATTTTTACTATAAACATAATTCATAATTTTCTTATTCTCATCATTAATTTAAAGTCTGCACTTCTCTTATATGGTCTAAATATTCATGAGTGAGGAGGAAGTTTTATCTGAAAGTTTGTCATGACCAATTTCCAGAAAATTAACTTTGCCTATCAATTTATCAGTTTTAATTTCTATATTACACACTTTAGACAGCAATTGCTCATTCCTAGACTTTAAGTTATCCATCATGCTAATCATAGTCTCATATTTAGAATGGGTATCAGGCTTTTGTTTTAAATATAAAATATAGAATCAAGCAAAAAAGTAATAGGACTGAATGATTGAAACCTTCAAAAATATACTCATGCAAGAAATTCTAAATCGTAACTGTAAAAAAAAGGTTCTAAAGTATTGAGAAGTGGAATTGTCAGCCATTGTGTGTGTGTGGGGGGGGGGGGGGGCAATGCTAAGTATTAAGCTACCTCAAACCAAAAGTAATAAAGGCATCCGGCCAGCAGGTGTTGCAGTCACATTCAATGTCTTACTTTCAGGAACACAAGATGGTAAGCAGCCAGGCCTCTTTCCATAATATGGCTTTGTTGCCCAGCAGGCAAACCAGACCAAAAAACTGATACAAAAAGCAATTTCTCACAAAATCATAATAATATAATAGAATCTGTGTTAAAAGGGTAATATTATCTGCCGTTTAACAAGAATTCCCAGTCCTGGGGGCACACATGGTTTCAGGCATGCAGCATAGCTCCAGCAGCTCCAGGGGCTCCAGGCACTCAGCGTAGGTGGTAAGGTGTACTAGATGCTGAGGCCCTGAGTGAAAACTGAAAAACTACAAAAGTTTGGAGGGGGAGGTGTTTTGGGGGTTTGCCTAGCAATCTGCTAAAGGACCTAAAGCCACAGGGTTCTGGTCTCTGGCTCATGGCCTGGCTAGCATGGAGAATAAACCCACATGGTTGCCAGATATTGCATTAATAATCACTTGTAATATACTGTATACAGGATTATTATTTATTGATTAATTTATTTATTGGGGATTAATATTTATTAATATTTACACTCATGATACAGATTGAACCTTAAAACAAATCTTGGAGATAGGAACTGTCTATCTATCTGAGAGAGTGGCTGGTCCACTCTCTCAGAACACAGGAATGAAACAATGTGGAATTCAGTGTTCCCTTGGTCCCAATCAATTCTGACCATGTCCTGCAAGGGTCCTGAACTCAGGAGCTATGTATCTGGGCTTCCCTAAGTAATGGCTAAGAACCCAGATTGTTGGTCACACTGTTCAGGGGTTTTCATTTATATAAGTCTCTGATGTGGGAATGCCTTTCTGTATGTTGTGAATATCAATCTTTAAATAAAGAAGTTGTTTTGGGCCATGACAGGCACAATAGAAGAAGTAGGAGGAGAAATCAGAGCATAGGTAGGAGAAACAGGGCAGAGTCAGGCAGACAGAGCTGAAGCCCAAAAGAGCAACATATAAGGAACACAGGTGAGCCACAGGCCACATGGCAGACAGATTAATAAAAATGGGTTGATTTAAGATATAAGAGCTAGCTAGCAATGTGCCTGAGCCATAGACCAAACAGCATAAAGTTAATATAAGCGTCTGAGTCATTTCTGGGGGCCTGAGCAGCAGCAGTTAGCTAAGCAGTCTGGGGCGGCAGTCTGTGGGTCTGGGCCTCTGACCACCCGGGACCAAAGAAACCACACTGCTACAAGTCTCAATGCAGTGCATATTAAAATGAGTGGGTTCTTTCATTGTTGAGATTTCTAGCTCTGAAAATTATAGTCTTTAAATGAGAATAAAGAGTCTCTCTGTAGCTTCATATATCTGTAGTTACTTCTGATATTTGTCACCTTTAACACTTTGAAAAGCAATCTTAGATTTTTAGGTGAAATACTGTTGCCAGGACATGGTAAAACACCACTAAGCATAAATAAACAAGAAAAAGAAGGTCTATCATCCTCTATTATTCCAGTATCTTGTTGCTCTATATAGGAATAAAGAAAAATGTTTGAGTTCAGAATGTGTCTCTCATTAGGTACTTCTTAGAGAGTCCATGCCCTATCGTTGAAGTCAGTGGAAACTAGCATTATATAGTAGGAACATCAATTCTAACTCTACACCTTACCACCTTCAATCACACTTAAGTCTTTTTACCTGACAGAACCATAATTCAACAAGCAGCTCATCATAATCATAAAGGATATGGAAGATATAGAAGAAGACAGAAACTGTTTTAAACATCAGAAATGATTATTCTTTCAGGTAAAGAAATAGTGTAATCATCATGAATATTTTTAACCTTTATATTAATGTGTGCATTACCTGCACATTTAAGTTATGCATAAGTCTTCTTCATCTTTGACTTAAGGGGGTCATCTTTTCTTCTTAGTCCCACAGTTTCATCATTTGTAAATGGGGCAAACACTATATCTTAGTATTTAAGTTATAGAATTCCAAAGAGGAAACATGATTAATTAAGAGTACTAATAAATATAACTAAAGATATATAAATGAGTGTGTATTTACATATGTACACACTGTATATGAATTTTTGAATATATAAATACATTAATACATATGTATAATCCTATATGTTGTAGAAAAATAGTAAGTTAATATATAACAATAATTTATGTAATGTAACATTTTCTAAACTTGATGGACTAAACAAATATTAAGTTATTTCGAATGTCTTTAAGCAATGCAACCCTTTGGCCCAAGGTATATATGCTTACATTCTAAGTTTTCAGAAAAAATAAGCAGAGGGCTAGTTTTCTTTTTCTTCTGGTAAGATGTATTTTTCATATTAATAATTATATTTCCAAATTCTATGGCATATATGAACTATTTATATATAATTATAAGTAGATAAAGTTATGTTAATTTCATTCATAATCTGAAATTTTAAAAAGAGAAATAGATATCTATTTTTAAAAATCAAGTTAAGTTTTACACATTAAATAAAACTTGTTAATGTCAAGTATAAATGTCAGTATGAAATTATGACTTATTGTATTTATAAAATGAATGAATATTTTTAGCTCAGTATCCTGGAATATTCTACTAGCAAGGAGCTTCCCTAGAGCTCAGACTGATGCCTCTAAATCCAGTTTCATAATAAAGTGTCCCATGACCCCATGCAGAATTAACTGATACAGAATCTGCACAGGGCATGAGCAAAGTGAATATCTGAGTATATCTGAAAGCCAGAAATACATTCAATAAGGGAAAGCCTCTCCCGTTTTCTCTTTCCAGACTGCTGAGTCTTGACAGCCAGTTTTATGGAGCCCCTCCTTGTATTCAGTAGAATTATCTACACCTCTAAGAGCGCAATTGACAAGGGCCTTGGCCACCATAAAAATATTCTACATCTATAATAACTTGAAACACCCTCTCTAAACATTTATGCACCAAACACAAGGACACTCAAGTTCATAAAAGAAACAGTGCTACAAGCTATAAACCCATATTAATCCTCATCCACTAATAGTGGAGACTTCAGTACTCTACTCATGACAATAGACAGGTCATCCATACAAAATCTAAACAGAGTAATGTAAGGTCTGACATCGGAAAAGCCATTTATAGAACATTCCACCAAAACACTAAAGAATATACCTTCTTAGCAGCTCATGGAACTATTTCCAAAATTGATATATTATAAAACCAAACAAGTCTTAACATAGATATAATTTAAGATCCAGTTATATACAAAGGCAGAAGTGGCTGAACACCCTGATATTCTGCCCCACTTGTGTGAACTGTTATGATGGAAGACAAAGAGAGGAAAAATTTCACAGTAAAGTGCCCAAAGACAACACCAGGAGAGAATAGATTTCTTTAAACCAGTGATTCTAGTTCTTCAAAGATTTTCCCTAGGAAAGTAAGGTAAGGAAGGTGGCCCTGAAGTCACATCTAAGAACTTTGAGAACAGAGCCACAAAACCTGGCAAAAGGGGTGCAAATCAGTTTAAGAATAAACCAGAAGTGGCCAAAGGATGGAAGGGCAAATTCCAGAAGCCAAATAAATTCAACAAAAAGAGGAAATTCCAGCCAGATGGTAAAAGTGAGAAATTAGCAGCCAAGAAACCCAAGTGGGATGACTTCAAAAAGAAGAAGAAGGAGAGCTGAAACAGAGCAGGCAGCTCAGTGATAAGATCAACTATGACACCGTGGTTCGAGCAAAGCATATTTGGGAGAGTTTGAGAAGAAAAGACTGTGACAAAGTAAAAAGAGTGGAGCTAATGAGTGATTTGCTCAAGTGGATTCAAGGGAAAATTAAAACTATTGCTTTTGAACATGACTCAACACGTGTGATCCAATGCTTTATCCAATATGAGAATGAAGAGCATAGGAGGCAGGCTTTCAAGAACTCCAAGGTGACTTGGTTGATCTAAGTTAGCTAAATATTCCAGGAATAAAGTCAAGAAATTTCTCATGTATGGAAGGAAACCATAGATAGCAGAGATCATCAGAAGTTTTAAAGGTCATATGAGAAAGATGCTGTGGCACTCAGGGGCATTGGTCATTGTGGAGTAAGCATCATACAATGACAAAGCCATTTTGGAACAGAGGAACATGCTGACAGAGAAGCTCTATGGGAATATGTTTTAGCTTCAAAAGTTGGCAGACCACCCAACTCTGGACAAGGTGCTGAAAGGTGTATCCAGGAAAGCTAGAGCTTATTGTGGATGAAATAAAGTAGATTCTGACTCCTATAGCCCAAAAGGAAGCTGCGATTAACCACTCATTGGTTAATAAAGTATTTTTGGACTTTTTTACATATGCACCCCCAAAACCTCAATCAGAATTAATTGACGACATCCAGGAAACAGTGGTATACCTGGCTTACACACACAATGGCACCAAATTGGCCATGCATTGCTTGTAGCATGATATACCCAAGGACAGGAAGGTGATCCTGAAAACAATGAAGACATACATTGAGAAGATGGCTAATGGCCAATACTCTCATTTGGTTTTACTGGCAGCATTTGAGTATATTGATGATACCAAGCTTGTGAAGCAGATAATCATAACAGAAGTCATTAGTTCATTACCCAGTATAGTAAATGACAAATAATAGAGGAAAGTCCTCTTGTACTTGCTAAGTCCCCGAGACCCTGCCCACATGGTCTGAGAAGTCATCAAGTTTCTGCAGAAGGGTGATGGCAATGCACGCACACAGTAAAGAAGTCATGTTGCTTGCACTTCTGGTTTACTTGGGTAAATATTATATCCTTCTGTGGTCTTTGATGTAGCTGAAGATTAAATAGTCACAGATATAGTTTTTCTTAGGTATTTTAAAAGGCATATTGAATATAAAACTTTAGATTCACAAGAATAAGGTATATGATAGAGTATTTTCTTTAATTTTGCTAATTACAAATAGACTAGATATTGTAATTTTAATTCTTTCTTGATAGCTGTTTTGTTATGTGTAATTTTGTTATGTTAAAACTGAAACCCTCCTTTTTTATTAGACAAAAATGGAGAGATAGTGTGGGAATTTCTTTCTGTATGCTGTGCATACATATCTTTAAATAAAGGACTGTTTTGGCCCATGACAGGCACAATAAAAGAAAGAGGTGGGGAATCAGAATAGTTAAGAGAAGGAGGGTGGAATCAGATCAGATTGAACCAGCTGCCCAAAGAAGAAACATGTAAGGAACACAAGTGAGCCATGGGCCACATGGTAGGATAAATTAATGGAAATAGTTTAATGGAAATAGTTTGAGTCAAGTTGAAAGAGCAAGCTAGCAAGGTGCCTAAGCCATTGTCCAAACAGCATGAACTTAATATAAGTGTCTGAGTCATTTTGGGGGGACTAAGCAGCAGCAGGTGGCTAAGTGGTCTGGCACTTCAGATCTGTGAGTCTGGACCTCCGGCCACCTGGGACCAGGAAACCTTATTGTAATAATGAGTTATTGGAATCCATCTTTCCAGCTTTGCTAAATGAATTGCAAGGACATGCTCAAGAGGTAGTGCTGGAAAAGTCTGTGTGTGTGTTGGTGTCTGACATCCTGGGATCTGCTACTGGAGATATTCAGCCTGCCATGGATGCTATTGCCAGTTTGATAGCAGTAGAACTGAGTCCTGGTGGCAAGGATGGAGAACTTCATGTTGCTGAGCATTCTGCAGGACACCTTTTCGCAAATGATTAATCGAACAAGATGAAAAGATATAAGAAAATGGAAGAAAAGGTTGTTTTTGCAAAAAACCCTTATAGAGCATGTTGGCACGAAGAACCTCAAGTCCTGGGCCAGCATCAACCGAGGTGCCATTATTTTCTTCAGCCTTCTTCAGAGCTATGATCAGGAAGTTGTAAACAAGGTCAAAACTGAACTGAAAAGCCTGATCCCCACATTGGCAAAAAAAAAAAAAAAAAAAAAAAAAAAGGCAGCAGCAAAGGAGTCGAAACTCTGCTGGAAAATCTGACGAGTAGATGACTTGTGGGACAAGCTAGCTGGGACCCGCCTACTTCCTGTGGAGAAGAAGGGTGCATCCAGCATCCTCCCAACAGGATATATATATGTTGTCCTTGTTTAAAAAAAAAAAAAAAAACTTATTTATATAAAATTGTTTCTAAAAATAAAAAAAAAAGATCTAGCTATACCACTCATGAGTATAAACTGTATTCTTTCATACCACCGAGGGTTAAAACTGGATTTCAATAACAGAAACCTAAACAATTGAGGAACTGAACGCATCTCTACTGAATACCTACCGGATCAAAACATAAATCTATACACAAAAAGACAAATATTGTAGATTTTCTATTGCATGTGGATCTTACCTTTGAAGCTTTAAAAATGTCTGTTAAAATCTGAATAACCAGCGATGTATTCCCAGAGAGAGTTGAGGGTATAGAAGAAAGGGAGTAAGAGTGAGAATGGGTTACTGTACCACTGAAATCAAGGTGTCCACCAGCCACAGGCAATATGTGACTCTCCTCTGTATCAAGTTGTTTATAAACAAACATTTGCTTAAGAAAATTAAATATAATTTTGCATTACTATCTTCTACAATTTAAAGATTCTAAAAATGTTGTAGGTGAAGTTATTTGATATATAGGTTTAGAATAAAATAACCCAGAAGACCGAAATATCTTTGAGAAATGGCTAAGTTATGAGCTGAAAATGCATTGCTTTGGGAGTGTGTCATATGGCTAAGTGAGTTTATTTGTTTAGCGCTCAACTTCTACGTGGATTTGCAGACAACTGCAATAAAAGTGTTTGAATTCAAAAACGGTTTTAGAATTTGAAACAAAATTTAAGATATAATTATTATTTTGAGAAAAATGAATGCTGAATTACCAGTGATGAAATTGGTGGGTATTAATCTTTTTAATCCTTAGTACAGGCGGCTTTTTGAAAATATTCAAATTTTGATAGAGTAAATAAATTTTAGAAAGACTGTTTTTCAAGAATTTATGGTTGAAAAAATAATTATACTAGAACCCTAATTCACACACACACACACACACACACACACACACACACACACACACACACGAGAGAGAGAGAGAGAGAGAGAGAGAGAGAGAGAGAGAGAGAGAGAGATCAGACAGATAGACAAATAGACAATAATATAAGTAGATGACAGGTAAATAATTAAGATAGGATGCTACAAATATTTTATATCTCAAGACTTCATTGAATGTGACATCCTTCTGCCTCAGCTTATAGTATACCTAGGATTATAAGCCTATGTTATCAGATATGAAACCTTTTTTTTTTTTTTTAATTTCCAATCCACTGGAAAGCATTGTGTAGTTGGTTGATATTGAACAAACTTAAACTAGCAGAATTTGGAGACTAAACTTAGCAATTAGTAAATAGTCACCTGCTTGTTTAACTACAGGGAGAACTAAAGGCATTTAGTTAATGACTGCTGGGAAAGTAGAATCAGATTTTCCCACAGATTGGTCCTCTTCGTGGTCATTTAATAACAAGTGGACAAAGAACATATACATTTGAATAATGCTAACACTACACAGCAGGTTGTATTTATATATTTGTCCATGTATATGTAAAAAAAAATAAAGAGCAAAACAATGTTATAAAATAAAATTAAATATCCTTTCACTGGAGCCCTAGCAAAGATATTTTCTAAGAAAATTAACACATACTTTCTAGGAACAGGCAACTTTTACACCCTTCCCCCACCTCATGTTTGTAATATTTATCTTCCAGGCCTTGGCCTCCCGCTACAAATCCTTGGGTTGTATTAATGGCTGTAAAATAACAACATGCATTGTCTGATTGCTCAGGGCACTATTTCATTCTCTAAAGTTTGCATCAGAGAATATTTCTTAAAATGTTTTTAAAGGTTATTTGGAGTCTTCTTGAAAATAAGAAAATAATGAGATGCCTGAAAATGTTGAAGCATTTCCTTTAGAATTCACAGCTGGAAACACAAAAAGATTTTATGTACTTGTTCTTACCAAGACTGCCTTTGGCAGAGATGCTTCCACTCCAGAAAGCAGTATGCCTGAAGGTTCAACATAACCAGCACCTAAGTTTTTGGTATTTTTTATAGCATTCCTGAGGTATTATTTAATATTTCTAAGAAATTAACTTTATTCCTTGAGAGAATTTTCAATAACTAAAAAAAATGTACTAATCTTAGCAAATTACAAAACCTGGCTTTGGGACAACTATTGATTCACAAAATATTGACTTCTAAAAAATGCCCATTTCTTTCACTAGACCACAGCACCAAGAAGATGTGGTGACTCACACCTGCAGTCCCATCACTTAGGAAGCTCAGGAAAGAGGGTGGCCTTGAGTTTCTTGCCATACTGGCCACTAACTGGGACTCTTTATCAAATAATAATAAAATGATTGTAATAAGACAGTAATAGCAGCATTTAACATGAAACTCCTCCTAAGAAGTCTTCAAGTCTACTGAAATTAGCAATAATTTTGATTAAAGACCAATACTAATAAGAGCATGAAAGTAAATTATTACCTGAACTTAGGAACAAGGGAATTGGAATGTTTTCTGAATATAAATGAAAATAAATATTTACCATTTTCAAAAATAAAAGTTTTGCTCAATAATTTTGACTTTGGCAAAAATCATGTCAAAGTGATCCAGTTTTCGGAGACCATAAGAAGGAAGACTGGTGACTGAAGGGAATAAAACGGTTGGCATGAGTCTCAGGCAAAGCTTCAGCAATGCTCACACTTTCTCACCCATGTCAGAGGAGGCCTGGATAGAGGAAGCATTTTCTCAGACTGTTACCACTTAAACTCAAGTTAGAGAGTGCCAAAAGAGTTAGGATAAGAAACCAACCAGGGAGGCATCCGATGCCACTTGCTCTTATAACACTTCATTTGCGTCTTGGAGCTCATGAAGAATTCATTCTTTTCCTCTTGGGCTTGCATGTCTTCGTTCTCTTTAACCTATTCTTTAAGTCATTACTATTTGTGTGGAAATACAACAAATGGAAATTAATGTTGTCAGAGCACTAAGACATGCATAGATGAATGCAGGCTTATTTGAGCCAGTGTGGACAGTTCTCTAAATATTCAGTAAAATTTTAGCCTTTATGCAATTTGAAAATTTCTAGTAACTGGAGATTTAGCTGTTTTAAGATAACTAAATAGAAATAATAGCTTTCTATGGAAAAGAGATACTTTCATAACCCTTTGTATATGTATTATTATATGAATTGCTATAACTGTCCAAAGTACTTACTATAAGCAATAAAAGAAAAACATAAATTTGAAAGGGTTGTTTTAAAATTTCATAGGTGATAAACATTTGAATTAGAAATTCAGCCCAAAGCCCACATTCTAGGACACTGTTCTTAGCTACTTTATCCATATCTGAAAATTATTTCATTTCTGTCAATAAAGGTTGTAATCAGTTGATATTCCAATATTTCACTTCGGTTAACAATGTCAATATGTGTTTTATCGTAATACCTAAGAAGTAAATATCACTTGTAAGATTTTTAGTTCCTTTGTCTTGGGGGTATAAGTTGATTGCCACATATACTAGATAAAATTCTGCCAACTCAAAGCAGCCTAGTGTCATTTGGGAAGAAGTAATTCAAGTTGAGAAAATGCCCCCACCAGACTGGCCCTGTGGTTAAACCAATGATGCATTTTCTTAACTAGTGATCAATATGGGAGAGTACAGTCTGTGTTCAGTGGAAACATCTCTAGGCTGGTATTCTAGGGCGTATAAAAAGCCACCTGAGCAAGCCATGGAGAGGAAGCCTGTAAGCAGCACCCCTTTTTGGCTTTTGCTTCAGTTCATAACCATAGGTTTCTGAGTTGAGTTTCTGATTTTACTTCAAGCTATAAGTAAATCCTTTCCTCACTAAATACTTTTGATTATGGTGGATTTTAAATAGCAATAGAAAATCTAAATGAGAAATTTTGGAAATTGAATTCATGATAGTTCTTCAAAAATAGCATCCTATCAGACATTAGAGTTACACCTAGAATTACAAAAATAAGGAAGACTGATGTAAGGAGGCAAGTTATTTAATAAAATTCTATCCCATCTATGCCATGAAGCAAAGCAGGTATGGTAATCATTCAAAGGAAGGAACAGGCTAGTCTTTACATGATGTATGATGAGAAATAATTCATGAAAATGCAGTTATGAGAGCTGTTAATATGGAGGATCTTTTGTCTTCTACACTGGATGTGATAAGTAGCAGAAGAGTAAACTCCTTTGAAGGCATTAACTCTGCCTTTCTGCCCCCTCCATCTCTCAGGATTTACTTTTATTTTTACTCAGGTGCATTATTGTGTATCTATATGAGGATATGTTCACAAGAATGCTGCTATAGGCAGAGGTCAGAGGAGGTGACATTTCCGATACAGCTGGAGTCACAGGTAAATATGAGGTACTTGAGAGCAGTTGCCAGGCCTGAAGCAAACTCAGGCCCTCTGAAAAAGTGGCACTAACTGGACTGCTGAGCCCTTTCCCTAGCCACTGAAGGTATTAATGCTTTTAGAAATATTCCATGGGAAAGTAATTGAGACATAGCAGAACATCTTTCTTACCTTAGGAACATTCCCCATTTCTAATGTCTTCTTTTTTTGTAAACTATAATGAAAAGGTCACAGGTTTTGTTTTGTTTTCTTTTTAACTCTGCTCCAAACCTAACAGAATTTTCTATATAACTTGTAGATGAATGAGAAAAATATTACCAGACGATAGGAATTTCCAGAACACAAGGTTAGGGCACACTGTCCAGAGTCTTTTCTCACATAAGATAAATCTTAATATTTGGGAAATGGGGATGAATCTTCTCATTAATCAACAAAAGAGTGAACAGAAGTAGTATGTGCCCTGATTTCTGTTTCATTTCTATACCACAGTTTACTTCCATTTGTAGTGATGTTATATATTTAATAAAACAAATCTGGAATATCAGAGCCCAGATCCACCCACAGTCAATCCAGGAGGGTCAGAGAGTGGTAACTCACACCTTTAATCCCAGAATGGGGAAAGACTGGAGTGGTGACCTATGCCTTTAATCCAATAGCTCCAGAGACAGAGATCTTTCTGTGTTTCTGTGAGTTCAAGGATAACTACCAAATAGTAGTAGCTACACTTTTAATCTTAACGTGGATGTGAAACAACTGGGCAAAGAAGACAGGCTTAGGAAGACAGATTAGTCAGTAGAAGTGATGAGGAGTGAGGTTGAGGAAGCTGGAAGACAGCTGGGTGAGATTTGCCTGTGGTCCGTTTCATCTCTCTGATATTCCAGCTTTCCCCTGATATTTGGTTCTGCATTTTATTTAATACAACCAGAATTTGTGCTAAATCTCTTTGATCAAAATTGTTTGGAAATAAATTCCTGCTTTGTTATATCCACATAAATTTGATTAAGGAAGGACACCTACTTGTTTACATGGTTTGTATACATTCCATATTAGCATGTTAGGTTTAGAATATACAGTGGATTAACTCCTCTACTATAGGGTAAACAATGTAACTATGCTTTAAGCTTTCTGGAAGAATAAATAATTTTCAAGTATGTCTCTTCCTTCAGTGCTAGGCAATTAAAATGGATACACACACACACATACCTCACTTCTGAATAATATTTGAAAATACAGTTATTTCTGATAGTTTTAGAAGAATAAACACATTATTAATTTAGTCTTTATATAATAAGGGCTCTTAAGGACATGGAAGAGGTTCATTTGCTCTGATTTGATACTATGGAGAGACTTAATATAAAGAAAACTGTTTTTCAAACTGCTTATATTGTGCATAGTGTGTAGTAGGAGGTTTCTGGCCCAGACTTTCAGGCCTAGCCTCAAGGTTTAGGCCCATAGACCCACAGACTCACAGACACACAGATGCTTATTATAATTTTAGGCTGATTAGCCTAAGGCCCAGTCATGTAACTTGCTAACTCTTTACCTTTAATCTAACCCATGACTCTTATCCTGTTCAGCCATGCAGCTTGGTACCTTTTTTTCAGAGCAGCATAGTTGTCCTCTGCTTCTCTGGCTTCTCTCTGGCATTCTGCTCTGTTCTTCCTGTTCCTAGAGTCTTCTTAGTCTGGTAGCCTCACCCATACTTCCTGTCTGCCTTGGCCAATCAGTGCTTTTTATTAAACTCATAAGCGGGGACAATTATTTACAATGGAACATCATAATCTCCCTACAATAGTGCTTTTCATTAAGTTAACATAATCCAAGCATGAGACAAACATCTCAGAAACAATCTCTGCATGAATAGATGATTTTCAATACAAAGATCAAAAAGTACTCCACCATACTCTAATTAGAGCTATTTAAAATCAAGGCCTTTTTGAAAATGGAAGAGTTGGGGCTTTTCATAGGCCAAGAAAGTGAGTTGAGCACCAGAAGATGATCCAAAAATTCTTTACAAATTTAAAATAATTCTCACTTTATTGCTTTGTTCAGCAGTTTTGGAAATCAAACGTCAACATTATGTGTATGCACCTTTTAAACTGATACTGTTGGATGACAATAATAATATCGCTATTGATAAATAGAAACTGTTGCAATTATGAATCATTAATTTGAGTCTAATACTGACAGTGAAGTATTACCAGTGAGAGTGGGTAATCTTTGGGAAAAAATTTAGAAAACCCCTTATAAAGACAATTCTGACAGAAGTAAGATGAAATCTCAAAAATAGTTTTTATTGGTATTTCACTAATTGCTAGGGATGTTGGGTATTTTTTTAGATATTTCATAGATATTTTTTTTCTTCCCTTGAGAACTTTCTTCAAGTTCTGGGTACAATATTTTCATGGGCCATTCTTTGTTTTTACTTTTGTCTTTTGAGTTCTTCATATATTCTAGATATCAATCCTCTGTCAGATATTTGATTTGAAAGGTTCTTTTCCATACTGTGGGTTAACTTTTTTCTCAACTGATTGTTCATTTAGCTGTGCAGAAACTTTAAGCTTTTTCATTTCATGAAGTCCCACTCATCAATTGTTGGCCTTAATTCTTTGGAAATGGGCACCTATTCAGTAAGTTCTTCCTTACAAATATATCATGTAGGGTTGTCTTACTTAGGGTTCCTATTGCTGTGAGGAGGCATCATGATCATGGCAACTCTCATAAAGAAAAACATTTAACTGGGGCTGGTTTACAGGTTCACAAGTTTAGTTTATTATCATCACAGTGGGAAACATGTTAGCATATGAAGGCAGACATGATGCTAGAGAGATAGCTGAGACATGTGTCTGTGGTTCAGTAGGAAGCAGGATGAGATAGTGAGCCCCCAGGCCTTGCTAGAACTGTTGTGAATACTCTAAGTTTAAGTGAGATACTATATCCAGCTGCACACCTAATTCTAACTAGGCCACATCTTTTAATAGTGCCACTCCCTAAGGACCTATAAGTGCCATTTTTTTATTCAAATCAGTACAAAGATACTTTCTAGATTTTCTTCTAGAAATGTTAATGTTACAGGTTTGAGGTTGAGTTCTTTGGCCCATTTAAAGTTGGTTTTTGTAGAAGGTAATAGATACGGATATAGTTTCATTCTTCATCACAGGACATACAATTTTCCAAATGCCATTTGTTGAAGATGCTTTCTCACCATCTTAGGTTTTTGATATCTTTGCCACATACTAAACATCTGGGGTTATATTTACTCATGTTCTGGGTTTGATTTCATATATATATATATATATATATATATATATATATGATATCTGTATTATATCTTGAAAACTAAAATGATAGTCCCTTCAGTATTGATCTTGTTGCTCAGTAATTTAATTTTTGGCTACTTAGTGTCTTTTTTGGTTCCATATGAATTTTAGGATGTTTTAATTTCTATTTCTATGAAGAATAAGATAGGAATTTTGATTGAGATTGGAAGGATCTATAAACATCAATTATATTCATTGATGAGTATCAGGTTTCACTCCATTTTTTAGTTGTTCTGTATCTATTTTTTCTGATATTCAACTTTTTTATTACAGTGGTTTGTCATTTTCTTTTTATGCTTTATTTCTTGATATTCTACATTGTTGATGATTGTGTGAATGCATTTTCTCTGCTTGCTTTTGCTATATAGAAATGCTACTGATTTATTCATATTAATTCTGTATCCTGTTATATTGCTGAATTTTATATTGTTTCTGGAAGTGTTTTATTAAAAATAATACTATGTTGAGGTATATTTTCTTTAATAGTGCATTCTTCATGTTGGCTTTGGGGTTCTCAATAGCTTCTACCAGGCTGAAGATTGCTTTCTCTAGTCCTCCATTCTCTAGGACTTTTATCATGAAGGCGTGATGGAGTTTTCAAAGTCTTTTTTGGTATCTACTAAGATGAACATGTGATTTTTACAACTGAGCCCATTTATTTAATTTTCTACACATTACTTGTATATGTTGAAACAGATCTATCATGATGGACAATATTTTTGATGTATGTATTATTTTTCTTGCAAGTATTTTATTCATCCCTTTTTCATCAATATTCATCAGAGATGTTTCTTTTTCCCTTATTTTCTGTGTGTCTTTAACAGGTTTTGTATTAGGGTAACACTGGATTCTTAGAAAGAGTATGGGAATGTCCCCCTTCATTTTTAATAGGTTTAAGACTGATTCGATATAGATCTTTAAAATCTGACATAATTCTGCAGTGAACCCATATGGTCCTGTAATTTTTTCATTTTTAAAAACTTTTTTTTTAGCTTGAAGACTTTTTATTACTATTTCAATCTCCTCATTGTTTGTGGGTCTGTTTTTGTTGTTGATTTATTCTTGATTTAATTGTGATGGTTTGGATGAATCTGGAAAATTCTAGATTTTTCAATGTTTTCCAATTTAATAGAGTACAGGATTTTCAACTATTCTGAATACGTTTGGTGTCTGTGGTAATGTTTCATTGCTCATTTCTGGTTCTCTACATTTGGGTCATTTTTTTCCTTTCTTTTTGTTGGTTGGGATGGTTGGTTTTTGATCTTGTGTTTTGTTTTCCATAAAGTGGCTCTTATAGTATTTTATTATTTGTATCATTTTCTTTGTTTCATTAATTTCTGCTCTAATTGTTATCACTTCTAGCCATTGACTGGGTTTGGATTTGATTTGTTAATTTGTTTTCAATTTTTTGAGTTCCATCAGTTAATCATCAATCTGTGCTCTTTTTTTTTTTTTTTTCCAATGGAGGCAGTTAGAGCTCTATCATTCTCTTGGGTGGCTACTACATTGTGTCCCTGGGATTTTATTTTATTTTTATTTTCATTTAGCATAAAATTTTTTTAAAAAAATTATTTCTTAACTCATTATTTATTAATGAGTTGTTTAATCTTAGTCTGTTTATTTACTAGAAATTTATTTGCTGCCAAGTTTAATCTTTATTATATTGAGATCAAATAGGATTTTGATGTTTTTGAATTTGTAAAGAATTGTTTTGTGTTCAGGACATGGTCTGTTTTAGAGAATATTATATGTGCTACTGATTAGAGTTTGGACATCCCTTTTATGTATGGTGTCATTTAAATTTGATATTCCTTTTTTTTTTTTTTTAGATGCTCCCTCTATTGCAGAAATCAGGGTATTGAAATTGTCTAATAATGGATTGATTTTAGTCTGTGTCTTTCAATCTAATAGGTTTTGTTTGTTTTAATTTATTTTGGTGTGAAATTGGCTGTCCAAGAATTTCATGAACACACAATAGCAATGTCTCCTTTGTCAATGTCTCTGGATTAGAATAAAGCATCCTTTTTTCATTTTATGTTCGTTCCAGACAGACTCACCGTAGTTGGTCATGCTTCAGGCATGGGTAGCCAGATTAGGCAGAGCTATTGCAGATGGGATCCATATTATGTTTGTGTGCTGGAGCATGTGCAGCAACATACAAACTGGAGAAGCTTTGTTTCTTTGTTTTTGAATTTCTCTCTTTTTTTAATGCTTCATGAGTAAGTTAAGGTTGAAGTGACCTTTTGTCTGTTTGTTAGCGCTGTTTGCAATCATTCTCCCTGCATAGAACTAAATCAGTGCTGCTCAGCCTATTAAAATGCCCTTTATACTTTACTGCATGTCAATAAAATCAAAAGCAAAACCAAGGAATACTTGTAAATTGTTATAATTCTTGTCCTTTGACAGTACTCAGAACCTTATTTTGTCATTATTGGACTCATGGATTCAGTTACTGCAAAATGAATTATTTATGGTGAAATTTTTGAAGCATTTTCTCATACTTTGTCCTATAAGCAATTTTGAGTGTATACATTCAGACTCCAAGATGAGGCTTTGCTGTTTCCAAGATCTCACAAGAACTTTGTGTAGTGTTTGAAATTCAAAAGGAGAAAAGAATGCATTGTAATATTCAGAACACTCCTAAGATTTATTAATATTTTCAATAGAAGCTGAAAGCCCTTGAGAAAATTTGTTAAAAAGACCATGAAGTGGGTGTGGACTTAGTTCTATTTTTATTCTTTCCTGGGAATTCTCTGTGGTTTTCATACAAAGAAGTGCCAGGAAGGATGACAATACTAATTAATATTTCATCTTTATTTTTCCAGAAGCTGCAGAAATAAATCTTGTGAGGATAAAACATATTGAAGTCTAAGAGAGGAATAAATATATAAATGAATGTTCAATCTAATGAAGGGTTATGTATATATTGAACAAGTGTTGTATTGATATATTATTTGAAAATTTCATAAGACATTGAATTTAATTATTCTTTTAATGATATTATATGGCTTTTACTGGAGAGGCATGAACAAACATATGTGCAACCTATAGATGACATCAACAAAAGTACAGAGAAATGATTCCACCTAAGCCCAGCTTAGTGATCCAGTGATTCACTGGGGTTACTTCCAGGAAAATGGGTGAAAGTTTACTGTCAGAGCCACTGACAACTCAGAGGCAGCTACCACCAAAAGTTGACGGTAATGTGGGGGACAAATCAATAGGAGGTGAGTCCACACAGTACCTTGCACAATATTCAGGCAGCTGGTCCAGCTGAAGAGCCTCCTTCCTGCCCTGGTCCCCACTCTGGTAGTTGGTGTATACAACCCAGTGGAGAGACATTGTGAACCTCATCATTATAAGGTAATGAGACTTGTGAGATATTTACCTCCTGAGTTTTAGCAAACCCTACTCACGTAAGATGAAACATTTGAATTTTGAGGAAATTAATAGACAATCGGGTTTGTGCTTTCTGGTGTATTTGAGTTGATAAATCAAAGGAAGAGTATATTCTGAATATATTTTCTAATTTAGCAAGGAAAATCGACTTTTAAAATTCAGCTCCTAAGACTTTAGCAAGGTTTGTTTAGGAAAAAAGGAATTCAGATAACAGAATGAAGGGTAAAAATTTCATTCTAGCATGTTAAATTTCCTACCTTAAGAAGTCACTTTCTTTTTTTTTAAAAGATACTATATTCTTTTTTGCATATTATGTTGAATTTTTGAAATTATAATAACATTATTCTATCCCTCCCTTTTTTGCCCCCAACATCTCTCATGCCCTTTCTTGCTCTCTCTTAAATTCATGGTCTCTTTTGTAGAGGTCAGCCTGCAGCCCCAGGGCTTAGCACTGTTGAGTAACCTGTCCTGTTTACAGGAACCAATTAATCCGTTTCTATTATCAGGAACTAAGCCCAAGCAGGTGCTTCGATTTAGGAATGACGATGTGAACAGAGGACTAAGAAGCTGGCTAAGGTCAGGTGTTGCTTGTGAGCTGCAGGGGTTACTCAAGGTCAAAAGGCAACCCCCAGTATATACGGCTTTCCCCGAGCTTCAGTAACTGGCATTCTTGGTTCAAGAGTCTATGTTTCAATGTGTAGGTTTTTGCTCAGCGAAGCCCACTCTGCGACACTGGCGTTTACAGATGGAGCCCCCAGCAAGCTTCAGATGCTTATTGTTTCTATTTGCTTATTGTTTCATATATATGTATATGTATATGTGTGTGTAATATATATGTATAATATATGCATATAAGTATAGACATATATTAAAATAGTGTCTACCATGGTAATTATTTGAAGGATAAATAAAGTGATGTGTATTTATATTTAGTCCTTAATAAGCAAAGTCTAAAACACAAATGCTCAAAATAATAATAATGATGGTGATTAAATTCATCTTTAACAAATTTTATTATAACAATAGACTATTTTTTACAAAATTGCAATAAGATAAATAGTGGATTTGCTTTTTCACGTGGCTTAAGAGTAAGATTTCATGATATCAAAAAAAAAATGCCATTTATTTGAAAATGTAAAAAAACAATGAAATAGAATAGAGATTCTAGTAATAAACCCATACACCTACAAGTTACTGGTTTCAACCAAGGTGCTAATAGCATACAAGGAACCATGGAGTTTGCTTGGGAGCCATCTCAAGCTGCCTTGAGATGTATGTTATCATAAGTTTTTCAGGTTAGACTCCATGGCTCCTGGGACACTGTGTGCCATCTAGTTCCTGGGAGCCCAATTCACTTCCTCAGGCAGTGAAGTCTTCAGGCCACTTTGTATTTCTTTGTATCCTTAATAGTCAAAGATGCACAAAGGCTTAATGATTGCTCTTACATATTAATCTTGCATACCTTACTGGCTTGCAAACTTCATCTTATCCTGTCAGCTCCAACTGTACTGATCCTGTCAATTGCCATTATAGTCTTTTTCTAATAAAGATATAAAAATTTTGTTTGCTCCCAATAAATTTGTCACAGCCTCAACCTTGCTGTAGCCCTTCTGACTAGAACCTGCTTTCTATCCTCACAGCCACATGTGATGACTTTAGCTCCGTAAGTAAGCACAGGCACTTTCAATAACATATAATGGAATGATGTTAATTTGTTTGGGACAAATCAGAGAACTAGATATCTGTAGAAATAATGGATCTAGGGCCTCACCAGTTACAGCAATCAAATCAATATCAGTTACATATTTAGACAAAAGTTGAATGTGCTAAAAGAAATCTCAAAACATGAGAATAAGCAAGGAGATTTTGGAAGAGATCAAGTTCACATGAAACAAATCAAAGGTATTCAGATGAAATTGCATTAGACCGTTAGAAAAGTGAAGAAATAACGCAGAGAATAGAAGGAAGTACATGCAAATTATACCTCTGATGAGGAGTTAATAATTAAAGTATGCAAAAATCTCAAAACCTCAACAGAGAATAAATAATATAATTTTTAATTATCAAGTAAGTCTACAAAGACATTTCTCAATATATATGAAGATGGTCAACAGCTGTTTGAAAGGAGTTTTAAAAATTCACTAATCATGATAAAAAAGTATAAATAAAACCATAATAGGACATCACCTCACTTCAAAAGTAACTGAAGACAGCAAGTGTTAGCAAAGTGGTGAAAGCAGAGAGAGCCCTTGTGCATTGTTGCCTAAATTATACATTAGGGCATCTGTTATGGAAACGGAAAAGGTTTCCCCAAAAAAATTAGCAATGGAAATGCCATATGATATTGCAATTCTATCACTCACATAGCCAAAGGAAATAAAATTGGTATGTGATAGAGTTTTTTCCATCTTTAACTTTTGAAGTAGCAGTCATACTTGCCATAGTTTGTTTCTCCATTATTGTGATAAAATATTGACTAAAAGGAAGGTCTGTGAAGAAATAGTCATTTGACCTACAGGTTACAGTCAGTTCATAATCACAGGAAGCAAAGACAAGAATAAAGGTAGATGACCATGGGGGAGGCTTGCTTATTAGCTTACTCTTCATGGCTTTTCCAGCTTACTTTCATGGCAGATGGACTTTTCCTTTTATATACAGCTTAGCCCTTCCTGCCTAAGGATGGCAATACCCATGTAGGGCTGTCCCTCCTAACAATTAATAATAAATTGTCACACAGACATGCTCAATAGCCCATACTGATACAAGTAGTTCTTCAATTAAGATTCCTTTTTTCCATGTCACTATAGGTTCGTGTTGAGTTGACAGCCTATATACCAATTAAATGAAGAAGGAATAAAGAATATGCAGTAAACATATAACGTAGTAGTATTTAACCACTAAGTGGATGAACCTTTATCATTTGGATCATTATGAATGACGATGATAATGTTTATCTCTAGCACTGAAACCAAAATAAAATAAAAAATACAAAAGAGAAAGAGAAAAGGAAAAAAAAAGAAATATGGACTGAAAAAATGCAAAGTCCTTTGTTGCAGGTGGTATTTTTCTTAGAAATAAATGACTTTCTTGGTGTTAAAGAGTAATTTAGTCAAGCGAGAGGTAAACATTATACATATTCTAAATTTCTGAGGTCCACTCTCCATGTTCTTAAAGCTTCCCTACTATCCCACTGCTCTCTCTCTACTTAACAGCACTGTATTCAAATCTACTCAAAATATAAGGCAAATAATACTTCCAATTTGACTACATATTTAAAGGGTGATACCTGTCTCCACATCCAATACAACCACAAATCATAAACAGTAGTGCTTGCTGGCCTTAGGGAACTGTAGGAAGAGAATCTAGATCACAGCTTTGTACGATGAAAGTCAGCCTCATCTGGAAATCTTACATACTTAGCTCTTGGGGAAAAACATATGTTTAATATACACATTTGGACTGTGGGAAATATTCCTAAGATTATGTCTGGTATTTTTATATTCTATCTCTCTCTATTTTTATAGCTAGTATTTTTATGTAGTGTGCAATTATAAAACTCTTTTATAACTCTAAAGACCAAGTTGGTGCCTTTGTCATTTTTTTTTAAATTGCAGTTTGCAGGAATCTGTTGTGTATTTAGTCATGTGAGTTGAAATACATTATTATTATTTTTTAACCAAGTTAGTTAGTTATCTTAGCTAGCAGAACTCTTTCCTGATTTCCGTTTTAGGGATTTTGTTCTTGCTGCTAACCAAGGTCAAATTCTATTATAAATGCTCTACGTTTCCCTTGTCAAGCCTGGGCCCATTCTGTTTCTGTTCTTCACTAGAGATTCACATTTTCTACTGTAGTTATCCCATTAATGTTCAAACATCTACTAACCTCTATTTCAGGTACATGTAGAGTGAGTTTCACAAATATTTTCACCATGCCTGAAGTCCTGGGGATCAAGTAGACATCCAACAAATATTTGATTCATAAACACTAGCTTTGGGCTAGATGATAAAATGGTTCCTTGATTCACCAAGGAAAAATTCAGTCAGACTGGTCCCTTGAGACAAAGGTTTGCGTGACAATCATATTAGCCATTTTATATTTTACTATCCATGTTCTGACCAATAGTTTTCCTCTATTTCACTACAAATAATATTTATTTTGATTAAAGGTCATAATTCTTCAATTATCAGGTACTTAGAGAAAATATCTAAAAGCTTGGCTGACAATTATCTCTGAATATTTTAGTCAAACCAGGCAGCACAGTAGATGATTGAAGTTGCCTTTTTCATGTGTAAGGCCTAAATTCTTTTGATTATAATCTATTTATAGCTCCACAGCGAACAGCTCAATGACACTCCAGCACAGAAATCTGAGAGGTCATAGGACTACAGGAGGGTCAAATAATCAGCTAGGAAATCATGTGTCTAGGAAAAAGTAAAATTTTAAGCATTTTTTAAATTTCCTTGTTTAACTGCATACTTCAGTTTGTCTTTAGTCTAAGAAGGCTGTTCATTCAGAACTTAGGTCAAAGTAGGGATTCTTAGCTTATTCTCATGCATTCCCAGATGCTGCTTGTATTCATGTTTCTTCAAGTATCCCCACCACTGTGTTCATCTTATTTGCTTCTTATAGAGATGTTTTACTACTTGCATGCTCAAAATAACAAAGCAATAGCATTGCCCTTGGTTGTTCTCTCTATGTGTCCATAGCAAATGGTTTGGAATGATGTTGAGTTCTATAAAGAAGTGGGGATATAGTTCACTTTGAATCCATTTCTTTAATCTGTTTGTGCATTGTATGTGTGTGTGTGTTTACATTTGTGTGATTGGGAGGAATAGGTTATGCCACTGTGCATATATGGTACTACAAGGACAATTTTATCTGTCAGTCCTTGCTTTTTATCTTGTTTGAGTCAGGTTCTCCAATAATTTCTTGTGTATGAGCAGGTTTAGTTGACCTCTGACTTTGCCAGGATTCTCCAGTCTCCATCTTTCATTAAACCGTAGGAGCCCTAAGATTATGTTATACATACACATGTGTTACAGCAGTCAGTCTAATGGGTTCTGGGGAATCAAACAAAAGTCCCATAACTTGTTTTGTAACCACTTTACCCACAGAGCTATTTTCTGACTCCTGACTCCAACTTTCTGACAGGCCGCATATCTAGAACATAAAACATCCTAGACCCGGTCTTTTGTCATCTGTATAAACTCATGTCTATGGACAACCTGTGTCAGATGCACTGTCCTACATATACCTCTTCCTTGGCAACTATCCTCTCCCTCCTTTCTTCCTATAAACAAAAACTGAGTGGGATTCAGATTTAGAAAATTAATACCTGCTTAGAAATGCCTGTCATCAAGATTACGAGGAATGCCTTCAATCTACTTATTTTTCAAGTTTGTCACATTTTCCTTCTTGTGGGAATTAGAATTCTCAGAGTTCCATCTCTGTATATTGTTCCTATTCATCATTCTGGCAGTTAGATATTTTTATACTATGTCTTAGTTTTAAAAAGGAAAACATGCCTTTTCTGATATTAATAATTTGCAGTAAGCTATGGCAGAGGATATATATTGTCGGGAGATATTTCCACTGGAAACATTTACTAGGCAGATGGATTTGAGGTTGATAAATCTGAGGCTAGACAGATAGATCCAAAGCTAAGAGCACAAGCTACTCTTTTAGAAGACGTGGGTCTGGGTATGATTCCGAGCATGCACATGGGAGATAATAGATTGCTAAATGTGTGGAAAGTTTGAGAGGAAAAAGTCCTGCCCATTGAACTAGTTTTTCATCATTTGCCTTCATTGTACAGCATTTAAGTCAAAAAAGGATTACAAGAGTCTATTTTGAAAGATAAACTCAATCTTTTAAAACATAAGAACCATCCAGTGCAAGCATAGAGATGTCTACTTTAAACAACAGCTAAAAATAGCAAATGTTTTGTTAACTTTGTCAATTCTTATTAACAACTTATATGATCAGAATTTTTAATTTCAACTTTTCTCATGTACCAATAGGAAAAAATATTTATTGTTAAGTATTAAACATGCTTTAATACAACTGACTGTTGTGTTAAGGTCACGTTATCTGAGGTGACACCTCAGATAAAAGATAAGTCTTTTATATATCGCAGTTATAAGAACTCTCTGAATAAACCATCAGCATCTATCAAAAGATATTTCACTTTCAGTACGAGGTTTAAATGAAAATGATGGTTTGAACCATGTTGAATAGTATATCTATCACGTATTCATCTCCCTAAAATATTTTTCCATTATCTAAAGAAGCATTTACCTGGCAACTGAATTTAATTAATCCTGGTATTCATTTATCCTGTTATCATGTCCATATGTGCTTGTTATTTTTGTCAACTTAATGTTGAGGGTTATCTGGGATGAGGGAACCTCAATTGAGAATTGTCTTCATAACATTGACCTATAGGCACGTCTTTGGGGCATTTTCTTGATTAATGGTTGATATGAGATGGACAAGCCAAATTTGGTCCCAGCCACTCCTAAGCAGGTTGTCTTGAGTTGTTAAGACAGCAATATTCTTCCAAGGTCTCTGCTTCAGGTTTGGTCTCCAGGTTCCTGCCTTGGCTTCCTTCATTGATAAACAGTAATCTGGTGACTGAGAAGGAAAAATTAAATACTGCACACGCTCCCACTTCATCCTGCAAAAGGTGTTGTGTATTATTTTAGCCACAAGAACCAAACCAATTTGATTACAGAAGAAGGCCAGCCAGTTCGGATACTCTCTCCATTATTGCTTGGAGGTATTAGCTGGAGTCATCCTTTCGGATTCCTGGAAATTTCCCTAGCATCACATTTCTGCCTGATTCCAAAATGGCTCAAGATATCTATCACATTACTCTCCCTTTTGTCCCTCCATCATCCTGTTTTCTCATATTCTCTTCCCACTTCCCCTTCCCTCTCACCCTTCATACTCCCAGTTTACTCAGGAGATCTTACTCTCCTTGGGATACTTTATCTTCTCTGAGGAGTGAATGGGGGAGTGGAGGGAAGCTGGGGGTTGAGTGGGAGGAGGGAAGGGAGGGGAAGCTGATTGGTATGTAAAACTTATTTTTTTTTATTTAAAAGGATTTTTTCATACCTACCACTGCTCTCCCTATCTCCCCTCCTTCCAGTCTTCACTCAGCTTCCCCCCACCCTATTCCCTCATCCATTCCCCAGATTGGGGAAGGACTTCCAAGATGAATTAGTTGTCTAGCATATCCAATTGAGGCAAGACCAAGTGTCTTCCCATAGTATTAAGGCTGAGTTAGGTGTTCCTCCTTAGGGAATATGTTCCAAAAAGTCAGTTCATGCACCAAGAATAAACTATTCATGCAATTCAACTGTCATCTACTTTCAGAAGGTTTAGTTCCTTTCCGTGAAGGTACCTCAGCTGTCACTTCATAGTCAATGAGCCTACAATAGCTCAAGTCAGCCATCTTTGTGGGTCTCCTCATCATGCCCTGATCCCTCTGCTTATATAATCTCTCCTCCCTTGCTTCAGCTGGACTGGGAGCTCAACCCAGTGCTTAGCCTTGAATCTCTGCTTCTGTCTTCATCAGTTGCTAGATTAAGGTTCTATAATGGTAATTAGGGTGGTTATTCATTTGATTATAGGGGAAGTCCTGTTTATGCACCCTGTCTACTATTGCTTGGAGTCCTAGCCAGAGACATCTTGTGGATTCTTGGGTGTTTCTCTAGCACTAGGTTGCTTTCTAACTCCACAATGGCTCTCTCTATCAAGATATTTTTTTTCTCTGTTCTCACTCTCTCCTTGCTCCCCCAATTCAACCATCCCATTTTCTCTTCCCTAATCTCCTTGCCCTCCCCCAGTATGATCCCAATTTACTAAGGAGATCTTCTCTATTTCTCCTTCCCAGCAGAATCTCTGGATGTTTCTCTTATATTACTCCTGTTACCTAGTTGCTCAGGATTTGTGGATTGTAGCCTGTTTAACCATTGCTTTATGTCTAAAATCCACGTCTATCTTTCTGGGTCTGTGTTACCTCACTCAGAATGTTACTCTCTGGATCCATCCATTTGCCTGAAAATTTCATGATGTCATTTTTTTCTGTGGAGTAGTACTCTATTGTGTAAATGTACCACAATTTGTTAATCCTTTCCTCAGATGAGGGGCATCCAGGTTTTTTCCAGGTTCTGGCTATTACAAAATAATGCTGCTATGAACATGGTTGAGCTAATACCCTTAGGGTAAGAATGTTCATCCTTTGAGTATGTGTAGTAAGTATGACGTTTCTGGCCTGGACTTTCCAGCCTAGCCTCGTGGCCCAGACCTGTAAACCCACAGTCCCATAGTCCCACTGAAACACACAGATACTTGTATTAATTATACACCTATTGGCTTAAGTCCCAGGCATATAACTTGCTAACTCTTTACTCTTAAACTAACTCATGACTCTTATCCTGTTTAGCCATGTGGCTCGGTACCTTTTCTCAGAGCCGTGTTTCAACTTCTTTCCTCTGCATCTGCTGGCATCTCATCGTGGTGTCTCCGTGGCTTCTCTATGGCATTTCTGCTGTTCTTCCTGTTCCCAGAGTTTTCTTAGTCTGGTAGCTCTGCCCATACTTTCTGTCTGCCTTTGGCCAATCAGCGTTTTTTATTAAACTAGTAGGCAGGACAATTATTTACAATGTAACAGCACATAATCCCACTGTAGGTATATGCTCAATAGTGGTATTGCTGGAAATATTGGGAGATCGATTTCCAGTTTTCTGAGAAGCCATCATACTGATTTCCAAAGTGACTGTACAAGTTTACATTCCCACCAGAAATGCAAGAGTGTTACCCTTGCCCCACATCACCTCCAACATAGGCTATCATTTGTGTTTTTGATCTTAACCACTCTGACAGGTATAAGATGGTATCTCAGAGTTGCTTGGTTTTGCGTTTATCTAATGGCTAAGGATGTTGAGTAATTCTTTAAATGTCTTACAGCCATTTGAAATTTTTCTGTTGAGAATTCCCTATTTAGCTTTGAACCCTATATTTTAATTGTATTATTTGGTTTTATTTTGGCATCTATTTCTTCAGTTCTCTATATATTTTAGAGTTCAGTCCTCTGTCAGATTTAACCTTGATAAAGATCTTTTCCCATTCTCTAAGCTGATGTTTTGGCTTATTGACTGTATCCTTTGCTTTAGAGAATCTTTGCAGTTTCAGAAGTTTCTATTTATTAATCGTTCTTAGAAGTGTTCGACTGTGGCAACACATTCAAGGCTATTTCCCACTTTCTTTTTTTATTAGGTTTAGTGTAACTGGATTTATTTTGAGACCTTTGAGCCATATAGACGTGAGTTCTGTGCAGGGTGACAGATATGAATATGTTTGAACTCTTCTAAAGGAATTCCACTAAAATCATGAAAAAGATAAGGGTGCCTACTCTCTCCATGTATATTGAATATCTTTCTTGAAGTCCTAGCTATAGGAATAAAATAACAAAAGGAGATACAAGGAATACAAATTGAAAAGAGGTAGTCAAATTATCACAATTTGCAGATGATATGATAGTATATATCAGTATCCCTTGAAATTCTACTAGGGAACTTCTATAGCTGATAAAAAAAAAAAACAAAGAAACAAAAACAAAAAACTTCAGCAATGTAGCAGAATACATAATTAACTTAAAAAAGCAATGGCCTTCCTACACACAAATGATAAAAGGGTTGAAAAAAAAAAAAAAAGATCAGAGAAACATCACCCTTTACAATAGCTGCAAATAACATCAAATATCTTCAGGTAACTCTAACCAAAGAAATGAAAGACCTGTATGACAAGAACTTTAAGTCATTGAAGAAAGAATGTAAAGAAGATATCAGAAAATGGGAAACATCTCCCATGCTCTTGGATAGGTAGGATCAACATGGTAAAAATGGTAATCTACAGATTCAATGAAATCTCCATCAAATTCCCAATTCTTCACAGAACTCAAAAGAACAATATGCAACTTCATATGGAAAAACAAAAAAAAACAAACCCAGGATTGCCAAAACAATCCTATTAAATAATAGAGGCATTACCATCCCTGACTTCAAACTATACTGCAGAGCTACAGTAATAAAAAACAGAGTGGTACAGGCATAAAATTATTTGTGGACCAATGAAATCAAATCAAGACCCCAACATTGATCCATATACCTATGAAAACAGGACTTTTGACAGAGGCCAAAAATATACAGTGGAAAACATAAAGCATTTTCCACAATGGTGCTGGTATAACTGGATGGTAGTATATAAAGTTTAAAAAGAGAAACTTTTAAGTAAAAAAATTAAAACATAAAATATATAAGAGAAACCAAACCAAAACACTGTATAAAGTCAGCATCAAAAGTAAAAGTTTGAGGGAAAACATGAAGTGGTCAGCTTTGTTGCCAACCAAATATCATCAGTAACTTTTATTGTTACTGAGCTTTTTGGGCCTCAGGGATAGTCATAGAGTATAAATATGCTATTCTGTTGATGGCAGCAAATAGCACAGTGGATACTAAGAAATTCAGTTAGGAGAAAGAAAATTAAAAAGATTTAATGACTAAGGGTTCATATGTACTTTACATTTTAATTAAAGCAGGAAATGTAAGAGTAAATTCATTATATAATCTGAAATATACTAGCATGAAAATATAGGAAGAAATTGAGCCTAAATTTAGATGAAAGGAATTTTGTCTAGTTTCTTCTAATGAGTACTCATCTGGATTTGAAAAAGACTTATTTATCAGTGAAAGGGGTATAGGTGATTCTCTGGTTTGGACATAATTTGAATTTCCCCAAGCATGGTCCCACAGAAATGTCATCAGTCCTCAGGATAGTAAGAATGTTAAAAGCAGAGCTTGATGAATTGGCTGCAGGCCTGGCAATTCTTTGACAGTTCTTGTAAAAAGATTATTACAAAATTCTCAGTGAGCCTGTACTTCCTTTATAGATGCGAGAAAAACATTTCCCTCACATAGACAACTCTGTTTGGTACTCATTTCAAAAAACCCAACCAATGGTACCACTTGACTGTAAATATTAACCTCCCCAAATTCTGAGCTAAATAAAAATTTTTTTTTCTTCACATGTACTGCATCTTGACTGTTGGCTAATATTTATGATTCAAATTTCTCGTGGTTTAAGAGTTTGTGTGAATGGTGTTAATTAAAATGTATTCAAATACAGAATAGAAAAAAAATAAAATATAATATGAGAAGAAGTGTTCAATTGGTCATACAGTATATGGCAGACAAAGAGTCATACCAGGACCACGGTACAAAAAGATTTAGATTCTACATTTTCATGCTTATATTTGAGAAAGATTGATCTCAGCTTTTATAATAAAAAAAAAGACATTTGCTGCATTTTAAAGCTGGTAAGAAGCTGGGGAAAGATTTGCATACATTTCAAAGGTATGGGTAAAAATTATGCATGCAGGTTTTCTAAAGTAAGGAGGTCAGGATCAACTGTCTGGAGGATGCTGCTCAATGTTTAATGAAGCCTTGAAGCATCAAGATAGTCTTTATCAGTTAAACCTTAGGTTTGCCAGAAAACAAACCACCAAACCAAGTGAATAGCAAAACAAAACTTTTGGGGCAAATAAATCTAAAAATTAAAGTCTAGTGATCCAAAAAATCAACATATTTGAAAGCATTTCAATATGTAATATATATGAAAATTTTATGTTGGAACAGTTAGCTGTCTTTCATTGTCTACTAAACAGGAAATAGAATCACCTGGAAAGAGAGTTTCAATGAATGATAGATTGTCAACATAGTTTGGCCTGTGAAGTTGCCTGTGGAGGATTGTCTTATTCATGTTAAGTGGTGTGGGAAGACTTAACACAGTTCTCTACACACGGGAATCTAGAGAAATCAAGCTGAATACAAGTTAGCAAGTGGTCATCAATGTATTTATTTCTTTGGCTATGGAGGATGTGACTTTCTGCTCCAAGGTGATGAGATTGTAACTTCTCTGCAATAATGGACAATAACCTGGAAATGTTACCTTAAAACAAACCCTTTCTTGCTTCAGTTGCTTGTTGTCAGGTATTTTATTCTAACAAATGAAATGAAGCCAGAACACATATCTGGCTACAATATCACATTCCATATTTCTTTGATTGAACTATGAATATCTACTTATCCTTGATAGTCTTATGATGGGGGCCACCCTGAAACATGGCTAGGTAATATCCCAGTGACCTCAAGGACCAATTCGGAATGTCTCATACCATTTGGGGAGATAAAGAAACTAAAGAGAAAAAGGGAATTAAAGACAAGAATATAAGGTAATGCACTCCTGTACTCAGGGCTCAGTTTTTGTGTGTGAATCCACTAATCCAGTGCTGGCACAAATAAATGATGCTTCTTGGCAGAAAGGCATGGTATCCCATCTTTCCATTGAAGCAACCATTATTTCCACCTGCAATGACAGTCTTGCATTACTAGCTTGGTGACAGTGTTTTGATTTTGGTCTGTGATGATATAATCTGAGTTGTTATATGATTATTTGGAAAGCTACTTTTGGTTTATAGACATTCATATTTTGTTTACGCACTGTCACACCCAGTGATAGTAGGTCCAAGTTACCAGGAATGTTTTTTGTTTTTGTTGTTTTTTGTTTGTTTGTTTTCCAGTCAGCAACTTTGACTAGATTTTCTTCCTTGAACTTAGGATAGCATCCAGTACCCAAGACTAAGGTAATAATTTTGCACTGAGGATGTAATAAGCTAAATTGCAAAATACCAAACCCTGAATGTGGTAAAGTTAAAAAAATGTTGAAAAACCAGTATTCAAGAAAGTTGTACGTCCAACTCTTACAATAGTGAAGACATGGAATCAGACTATGTTCAGTGATGGATGAAAGGATAAATATGTAATGTTTGTGTGTGAATGTTATCAAGTCATAAACGTTCCATCTTGCCATTCATATTAACATGAATAGAACTGGAGGTTATTACATAAATTTCAAGCACAGGAATAAAAAAATGTTCTCACATGCAGAAACAAAATTTGAAAAAGAAAAACAAAGTTTAAGCAAATTAGTGTTTAATAGATCACAAGAAGAGTGCTGAGGGAAGAAATGGAGAAGCAGTTAATGAGCCTAGGGATGTAGTTCTATAGGAAGGAGAGTAAGGTGGCTCATTGCTTAAGAACACTGGCTAGTCTTCCAGAGGATGGAAATTCAGTTACTAACATCCACATGGTGGCTCACAACCATTTAAAATGGGTTTTGATGCTTTCTTTTGGCACAAAGATATATATGCAGAGTACTCATACATAAAAAAAGAAGTAAGTTTAAAGAAAAAGGAAGTAGGAAGGATAGTAAGAATAAAATTTTATATTCCATATTTAAAAAATAAAAATATTCTATTTTAAACTACACAGTAGACAAATGTTCTGGAGACAAAAATGTGATAAATACTTGAGGTATTATATACACAATTACCCGGTTCTGCTAATTGATCATCAAATCATTAAACAGCGTATATCTATATCTATCTATCTATCTATCTATCTATCTATCTATCTATCTATCTATCTATCTATATTCACAAACACATACACACACAATTAAGGTAGAAAACATATATATCACAATATATTCTATTTAATATGTATATAAATGTATATGCAGAAGTTTCACCTTGAACTTCATAAATATATCTGATCATTGTGTGTTAATTAAAGAATTTAAAGAACCTAGAACTTTAGTGATAGCAAGGACCTTCAGAATCACTCATTTGCAGAATATATGCAGAGAAAATTTCTATTTCTCAAATAATCTAATGTTATATAATTATCATTTTACTTGCAAGAGAAAACATCTTATTTTATAGTATATTCTAACATAATGAGGAAAAACAAATTCAGGAAGAAATTACAAAAGTCAGAAAGGGGTTATTCAATGTCCTACAATATAGTCAGAGCATATTCCTCTATCCAAAACATGAAAATTTATGGAGATTCCCTTTTATTGTAATATCTGGCATGTGTGTCTCCTTTCTATAGACTGCATTCTTGGAGCTTGGTTGTATGATCTGTTTATCTTGAGTCCCTTCCAGCTCGACTTTCATTCTTTACAAGTGTTGTTTGTCTGTCAGTGTTGAGTTTGAAGTGAAGTCTGAGGTCAGCAGTTGAGTGATTTGTGGAAAGTTGTACAATGTATAAATTGAATCAAGTTCTTCACAGAGATAAGAATATCCTCTAAATTAAAATTTTGCTAAAAGAAAAAGAAAAACCTTTGAAATTAAGTTAAAGAATTTTCATAAATTAGTGTCTATACCATTATCATTGTACCATGATAATTTCAATTATTAGGTATGTTATTAATTCATTTGGAATTCGGTCAGATTACATAATAATGCCTTTAATTTCTAATTCCTCCAACGTATGTGTAAATAATTTGCTAGGATGATATTTCTTAATTTTTTTATGGTGATGCCTTTTTCAAAGCTGTCCTGTGTCCTAAGTTATTCTAAGTCCTAAGTATCCTAAGTGAAAATACTGGCTATGCCTTAATCTCTCTCACCTCAGTAATAGAAACATCAATTTGTATCATTTGTCCTACAAGGACAGTCATGTGCATGGATAGTGATGTTAAAAATAATTCTTTGTTTGCATTCAGGATAGGCAGGAACCTCATCATTCTCCAGGCAACAACACTTCAAAACTGTCAACTTTCACTCAAGAGAGTTAGCATATCTGCAAGCCTTTTCCATACCAAATATTTTTCTCACAGCTAAAGATGTTTTGGGCATGTACAAGAAAGAAGTGGATCCACCAAGGGTGTGAACTCAAGTGCTGTCATATGCTAAAGTCATGTGAATTCTTATTTAGCATTGCACTTAGAGCTGTCAAGTATTTATCACGAGATGTTTGAGAGTCATGGAGCCTTGTGACTTCAGGCAGGATATGGCTACTACCATCCTTTGCATGTTACTGGCTGTTCAACCTAAAGGTTACAAAATATGGATATTTTATTACACTTAATATAATTGGTAGAAGTTTTCACTAAGAAAGGTATATATTTTATTCAACTTTGAAATTACAGTAAACATTGCATCAGTTAACATTGTCCAAAAAGGAAAATGAACCATTTAAGCCTTTCCTGAAAAGAGTTTTATATCTATCACCACAGAACTAATAGTTATTTATAAAACAGATTCATGATTTTTTTTTCCTCTTGAACATTGTTATTTTTCCACCTTGTGCTTTGTAAGAGGTCTCAGTTCAGTAATAACTCACCTGATTAAAAATTTCATCATCTTAGGCCACCGGGGGTTCCAGTGCCTCATTCTCTGCCTAAATCTGAGTAAAAGCTAGAGTGCTTCTCCTTCTTTCTTGAAAACGCAAATCTGTTTCTCAGAAACTTTATATTCACTTGTTGATGCCTCTCAACAATATAAGGAAAATTTGAAAATAATGGAGAAATTATATATATTAACTATAAACAAATTTAGTATCATATGTTGTATAAGACTCCATTACGTACATTTATCTTTCCAAATATTTATATTACTAAGACATTAGTTCTCTCAAATCTATCTATAATTTAAATGTAATCTCATTCTTAATATCAGAATATTTCTTATAAATGATGAGTGGAGTCTCAAATTTACAAGCAAATTTCAAATATACAACAAAGACACATTTGAATAGAATATTTGAAATACGGTTCTAGATGATTTATAAATGTGTTTTAAGACAGTGAGATCATTGTTGTCATATGGAGTTGCCATGAACAAACAAATATATTAAGCATAGCAGAGAATGAAGTTGGTTTTACATATGTTATGGTGGGTGATATGATATAGAAAAAGATTTAAGAGAAATTCAGTAGAGAATAAAGAATCAGTTAATATCACAGTAGCAATGAAAATAACAATTGTAAGAAGGAAACTATGAGTATAAATCAATGATCTCACTTTTTATAAATATATAGTTAAAATTTAAAGTATGAAAGCAAAACAATGAAAATAATAAAAATAAAAATAAAATACTTTGTGATTACCAAAGATAGTCTTTGTGTGACAAAGATTTCTTATATGTACTGCATATACAGCCATAAACTTGATGGAGAAATAAAGACCTGCCAAAGTAAATACAAAATTGAAGAGATTCATCATGTTAGGTTAACAATGAAAACAAATATTTAAAGGAATCATACAATCAGAAAGAAATGGACACTTACAAAGAAATCCCAGGAAACTAAATCATACACTTACATTCTAGAAGTAGATGACCTGATGCGAATTAGAAAAACATTGATTGCTGTTCAGCACACTGTCTAACCACTATATAAACAGAGCAGGAAAAAAATTAAATGAAGAACATGCAAAGTTATCAAGGAATCAGCAAATCTAAATAAAAAATAGCCCTGCATGTAACTAGTCTTAGTTTTCCAATAAAGAATACAAACAAAGTAATTGTTTATATAAATGAAGTCAAGCAGATAATTACCAAACAAGCCATCAGTGGTAGCAAACAGTTGTAGCAAATACGTTTTACTCAATCAACCACAGCCATTAAACTAAAGCATTCAAGTGCTTTCCTAATCCAAATTCCCAATGTCCACATCCAGCAATGAACCATGATCCAGCCTGGTGTAGCATTACACCACTACTGGTAACAACCTATTTTGGTAAATCTGGTAATATAACTTTTGTCTTATTCAGTGCCCTATTGTTGTTAAATGATGCCATAACCACAATTCTTATACAAGAAGCATTTAATTGGACTTTTCTTTGAATTTCAGAGGTTTAGTGTGTTATCATCATGGTGGGGAACATAGCAGCCACAGGCAGATATGATTTTTAAGAAGTAGCTAAGTGTTCTACCTCTGGATACCAGGCAACAGATAAAGACACCAAGCCTGGCATGGGATTTTGAAACCTCAAAGCCAACCCCCAGTGGTACACTTTCTCAAACAAGGCTACATGTACTCCAATAGTGCCAAAGCTCTTAGTCTTCATAAGTATTGTCACTCCTGATGACTAAACATTCATATATATGAACTAATGGGGTCATTCATGTTCAAACTACCACACAAGTCTACCCACCTTTAACTATTTTCTTTATTTTTTTCTTCAATGTTTTAACATTTTTAGTGAGGTTTAATTCTAGGAATTTTTAAAAAGTTACTATGAATTAAATATTTTTCAAGATCTCATTCCATGAAAATTTATTATTGGTATACAGGAAAGCTATTAGTTTTCATAAGTTGATTTTGTACCTTGCTACTTTACTAAAAGTATTTATTAAATGAGAGAATTTTCTAGTGAAGTCTTAGAGTCTTTGAGGAATTAAATTGTGTCATCAGCAAATAATTAAATTTTTGCCAGCTTTAATATTTTCATTTGTTTCCCTTGTCTTATTGCTCTAGCTATATCATTGAACATAATATTAAAAAAGTGTAGGTACCTTGGCTCATTACAGATGATATATAAAATACTCTCAGTTTTCTCCCACTTAATATTGTAATATTTATACCTTATTAGTTGGATAAATATTTTCTCTATTTCTAATTTATTCAGAAACTTATCAGGAAAGAATATTAACTTATATACTCATTTGTATATATTCAGATGGTCGTAAGATTTATATTATTAATCTATTTCTGTATTATTATATTATATTTCTTGATAAGCATATGTTAAAACAGTGGGCATCACTGGGATGAATCCAGTTTGGTCATGGTGTATGATCATCCTGACATGTTCTTGAATTCAATTATTAAGATTTTTAAAGAAGTTTTATATACATATATGTATATTCATGTATATATATTCATATAAAATTGTAATATATATGAGTCCACTTTTATACACATATATAAAGATATAATAGTTGGAAGATATAATAGTTGGTCATTTTCTCTTTTAATTTATTGTCTATGATTTACCTATCTTTTGAAAAGAATATATTCCAGTTTTTATTTTTACTTAACACTCATTTTCTTTCAACTTCAGTAATGTGTGGATGTCACATTTAGAAATGAAAAACCAAACTCCCTCTTTAAATTCTTTAGAGAGAGTATAAATTTGAATTTTCTTTCTCCATCTTCCATCTGTTTATAGTTTGAAATTAATGGCTTGTCTATAGTCTGCCTAATGTATATGTCTAATCTGCCTGTCACTGTTATCTTTCTGCCTTGACCCTAACTTATTTAGAATAGTACTGGAAACCACATTTAGATGTTATCAACCTATGTCCATCTGTTGCTTTCAACATTTATGTGATATTTGTCATTTAGGTTACTATTAGCCTGTTGTGTGCTTTTAAAAATGATTATCAAAACAACAGTAACAGCTCCCTATGTCTCTGTCTCTGCATCTATCTCTCACACACACATACATACACAAAGATAGATAGATAGATGATAAATAGATGGATGGATGTATGGATGGATGGCTTACAGACAGATAGATAGATAAAAATATATATTATTTCTGGATTATGAACATGAAAAGTACATAATCTAAGATTAAAACTACCTATGCATTTATCTTAAGTTGTAAAAGCTGGTTACATAAGATATCCATAGCATATTCAGGATGATTACATTGTTCTGGGTTTTTTTTTGTTTTGTTTTGTTTTGTTTTTGTTTTTGTTTTGTTTTGTTTTTTTAAAGACAGATTAGACTTAAACTGACTTAGTACACAGTAAAATAGCAGACTGAGTACATGATTTTAAATGATCTCAGGCCATATTATTAAGTTGGTTGTAAGGTTAGGCAAAAGTTCTGTATCTTCAAAGGTAAGAGAAATCATTATTATTAATGTATTACTACAAAGAGACATCCTAAAATGATTCATTGCAGTCTTAATGTTAGTTTGCTAGAGAAGACACTTGTGTGCATGTGCATCGCTTGAGTCCCTAAAAAGTTACCAAGATAGCTTCACTAGAGGACTGAGTGGAAGAAATATTGTTCATAGTATGTTTGAAATAAGGTATTAAAATTAAGCAGTAAAATAAAGATAGAATGAAAGAAAAATGTCAACGTATGAATAAAAAGAAAATATGTGAATTAAAGTAATAAGGGATAATAAAGCAAATATAAATATGTATTTTCACAGCAACAGGTAACAGTCATAAATTATTATTCAGAAAACACACATCAAAAATAATAAATGTTGATATTTAAAAGTGTAAATTGAAAAGATAAAAATAACGAATAAAATGAAGCTGGGCAGTGGTGGCACACACCTTTAGTTGCAGCACTCAGGAGGCAGTAAGCAGGGGAATCCCTGAGAGTTCAGGGCCAATCTACAGAGCAAGTTCTAGGAGAGTCATGACTTAAGAAAGAAACCTTGTCTTGAAAAAACAAAATGAGCCAGGTGGTAGAGGTGCATGACTCTAATCCCAGCACGTTAGAGGCTGAGCAGGACAGATCTCTGTGAGTTTGAGGCTAGCCTTGTCTCCACAGGTTGAGTTCCAGAATAGGCTCCAAATGTTACACAGAGAACCCCCTGTCTTCATGGTTGAAATGACTATGAGTTTTACACATCTTTCACTCTCTTTCTAAAAACATCTCTGCAGGGTTTAAGAGGACTAATAATTTTAGCATGAAAATATAATTCAGATACATTGACAGTATGTTTTTTTCTGATGAGGGGTGTTCTTGTGCAGAGCTTTGAGCTATGTCATAACTAGATGTTATTCTAAGACTGTAGTCACAATAGTTAAAGTTGAAATATTGATGGTTTTCAGATCAATAGTCATGGTAAAGCAGCTGTAGAATCTCTGCTGCTTCTTCATTCTTCTTAGCTACAGACAGTCTTGAAAGATACTGGACTTCATGGTGCATCTTCATTTGGGACCACCATTAATAACAGGGAGGGACTTCATAGTGATGAAGTTATTTGCAGATCACTTATACTCCTTCAAGGATTACATGCTCCTTTATACAATCCCATTTCTGTGCTCTATAATACAATCCAGTAACCTCATTGGTTGTATCAAGTTGGATGTTAGTGCTGGCACACTTTGACTGCCATTGCTTTTCATCAGATCATTTGACACTCACCTGAATCCTCCCTGGAAAATTTCCACCAATGAGGGTCTCTGTATCGGACTCTGCTTTCTACAGAAATCCAGTCTGAAATCTCTGAGTTCTTCAGACCACCGGATATTCCAGGTTCAGTATCTTGTATGCCAAAGCCCAATCATGGCAATTGCTACCTTTAAGAGCTATTATGAGCTTTAACTATAATAATATATGAAATGTACTTATTGCAGTGCCTTTCTTGGAAACAATAAAAATTGAGCTCTTGATATGGTTTAGACATATGCTAATATGAAAATATGATTTAACTTAGACTGTGCCTACAAAATTTTACTATGTATATAAATCCCCATGAATTGTTTTAAAATGCACATTTCGATTCAACTGGGGGAAGAGACCAGAAAGACTACCTTTCTAATAATCTAGCAGTGACATTGAACCTGTTGATCTGGGTCCACACACTAAAAAATCAAGTCTTGCACACATTTACAACTAGCCCTGGTATGGAGTGGTAACCTCCTTACACTAAAAGTAATGTCTAATACCCCAAACACAAAAGATACTTATTTAGGTTGATTTATTATTCCTAAGGTGGCAGCATCATGTATCCATAGACTAATAACTTTTTACAGTAAAAATCCACAAAACCTGAGCATTTCAGTATATCAAATGAGCTAGTCTTTAATAAAGGATACAACAGAAAAGAATTAGAGGGCTAGATGTTTTATTTTTTGTGAGAACTGGCTGCTTGGCAAATGGCCAGAAGTTCTATCCTAACTTTGAATTGGATACTGAGAGAAATTATGAGTACAAATTTTTTAAAAAGAGGAATAAAATGAATACTTATCTTTGAGAATTCAGCATAAAGAGGTCCCTAAAAAGCCTAAGTACAGTATAGTAGAGATTATAAGGCAAAACTATTTGTTATAAAATAAGAGAGTAATGTGAAGTCATTCTTTGGTTTAAAAAATTAAACTTATTTGAACTGATGATTTACTTTCTTGCCAAAATTGTAATTTGTAGGGGGATTATGTTGTTCCATTTTAAATAATTGTCCCACCCACTGGTTTAATGAAAAGCTCTGATTGGCCAAATGCAGACAGGAAGTATGGGTGAAGCTATCAGACTAAAAAAACTCTAAGAACAGGAAGAACAGAGCAGAAATGCTACAGAGAAGCCAGAAGAAGCAGAGGACAAGCATGCTTCTCTGAGAAAAGGTACCAAGCCGCATGGCTGAACAGGCTAAGAGTCATGGGTTAGATTAAGGGTAAAGAGTTAGCAAGTTATATGCCTGGGCCTTAGGCCAATAAGCCTAAAACTATTGTAAGCATCTGTGTGTCTCTGTGGGTCTGTGGGTCTGTGGGTCTAATCCTTGAGGCTAGGCCCAAAAGTCCAGGCCAGAAACCTCCTACTACAGTAATTGTTCTGGCTAACAAATGAGGGAAATGCAAAACCCCAGTAACATGTTTATTATTACTTTATTTCTCAGAAGCCCCAGTTTTACAGGCAGCCTTAATCTAGTTTCTAAAATTCAATTTCTATCCATTGCGTGTGTTTCCTGAAACAAGCCTTGTTTCACAGACTGAGCAATACTTTCCTGTCCAGCACAGCTTCTCCATGACAAATCTCCTCAGAGTTTGTCTGGGCCGGTGCTGACAATTTAGAGAAGACTGCATTGTTCTCCTTTCCTTGTTTTCACAAGTCTCCTGTCAGGAGAGAACTGAACCTGCATTCAAGGGCTTGGGAGCTGATCGAAAGAGCAACAAAGACTGCTTGGCAGTCATTCTCACAGTGTGCATTCAACAGGATGTGACATGATACAAGGATGCTAAATACTGAACGTTACTTCCCTAAGAAGGCCTATTCATAGTTTTAGTTTAGAGCTATGAATTGGAATTTATCTCAAACTCTGTGGAGTGAAACATGAAGCCATGAACTTGAAAAAGTACAAGGAGGAGGGTATGGAAGTATTTGGAGGGAGGAGGGAGGAAGAATGTATTTTTATTTTGATGTCAAAAGGTGTGTGTGTGTGTGTGTGTTAAAGAGTGTCTTAGTCAGTATTCTATAGTGCCACCATAACCATGGCAATTCTTATAAAGAAAACTATTTCGTTGGAGCTGGTTTGCAGTTTCAGAGGTCTAGCCTCTGCATAGCAGAAAGCATGGTGGTGCACAGACAGACATGGTGCTGGAGAAGAAGCCTCAAGTTATACAACTGGATCTTCACAAAGCAGAACGGGAAAAGAACCACTAGGCCTAGCTTGGACTTCTGAAATCCTAAAGCCCTTTTCCAGTGACACACTTACTCTGACAAGCACATACCTACTCCAACAAGGCCACATTCCTCATTTCTCTCAAATAGCAACACTATCTAATACCAAGATTTCAAATATTTAAGCCTATGGGGAACACTCCTATTCAAACCAAAACATACGAAAATTAGTCACGACATATGGAGACATGTGTGCTAAGTTGACAAGAATGGACCTGTAATAGATATTTTTGGCTGTCAACTTGACCACATCTAAAACTACAACTCCAAAGATAGAGGACAAAACTTGAGAGAAACATTTGTTTAATTCAAAGAATGTAGATCTACTTCTAATTGGAATCTTTGAAGTAAGAAGACACACTTTTAATACAGATCATTGGAGATGGGAAGAAACTACGTTTAGTCTGGGTCAAGCCTTCTCTGGAAACCTGTGGAAAAAATATGAAAGAAGATTGATTTTTCTCCTTGTTTGTTTGCCCTTGGCTGACTACTAAATCCATTCCTTCACTGGCATTAGAGCCTACTTATTCCAAATTCTTTTACATACTGAAAATAATCTGAGATACCCAGTTTGTATTGAGCAAACTAGTGGGTTCTTAGACTTTCCATTTATAGCCAGCCCTTGTTGTATTAGCTGAACTGCAGCACCTAAAATACATTCTAATAAATTCTCTCTATATATAAATAAAATCTATCTCTATATAAAATATATGTATATTTATAAGATTGACTATCTTTAACTATTTCTTTTCCCTGGTATTAGTGAGGGTTTTCTAGAATAACAAGACTTATGTAGTGAATATATATATACACATATGTATATATGTACACATTATGTATTCACATATGTATGTATAGATATTCATTCTACATATATTCACACATATAGAGTTTGTGCTCATATATATGTTTATAGAGAGAGGGGGAAGAAAGGGGCAGATTCATTCTGTAAGTTCCTTTACTCTAGAGAATCCTTACTAATACAAGGGCAAAGGAAAAGTTAAGGACAGCAGTCATCTTTATGAATAAAAAAAGGTATCAGATGGAACACACACACATAGAAAAGAACACTGTAGACATTAACCATCCCTTAGAACAGTAGTTACGTGTTCACTTGACACCAAATAAAGCCAACTGTTAACTTCAATGAAGGGCAGTGTTCTCAGAAAAAAACCCACTATTTTGGAAACTAGGTCATAAAATTTCTACAGGAGATATAATTTCCAAGATAAATAATTAGCTTAGTGTCTTTTAATAGAGAAAACTAAGAATTCTTTTTTCTTTCTCCTCTTTTAAATTATTACACAACGCCTTTTATAGCCAAGTTGAAAATACACATTATTGAAGGAAAATCCCATGAATGCCTAGAATTAACATTTTGGTTTGTATGTTTTAGTCTATTTTCACTTTGTGTACAACACACTAACTAATATTTTTTAAAGTGGACTGGTTAAGCATCTATCTCTAGATGTTTAAATTTCAATTTCTGTGTTTTCACAAACCTGGGACATTGAACAATCAGAGGCCAACACTAGTGTGAAGGCAACTGATGAAGGAAGCATGCATGCTCACGTTGGTTGTGTGCATTTATTTGATTTTCACACACTGTGAAAACAAATTCTGGAATACAGTCTGTGTAACGGGACTATGTGCCTGTGAAAATGACGGACTGCATTGTTAATGATAAATATAGTCTCTGTGAGTAACAAATAGTTTCCTTGGAGGATTCAACAATCACATGTGAGCTATGAAAGTATTTCATAAGAAAGATGTTTTTAAACCACCTACTTAACTTGTGATAATTCCTACCTTAAAAAATATTAGATCTAAAACCGAATTTGATCAAAAGGCATTACATAATTACATAAAAATTTTGAATAGTTAATAAATATAAAAAATAAAACCTACTTTCATCTTTTAAAATTTGTGGCAAAATATATTTAACATAAAACTTAACATTTTCACAATTTTTCAATTGCAGTTTTGTGGAATTTAATTATCTTGGCAATGTTGTTGAGTGCTATAACTACCGATTTATACTTTTTCTCCATTCTGTAAAGCTGAGTTCATGCATCCACCAAAAACATTTTTGCTAAGTTTTTTCTAATGATTCCCTGTACTTTTAACATCTGTACAAAGGAAGACCTGTCATCCAATTTTTACTACTCTGTTTCCTTTAACACAGTGTTAAGTCTATTGACATTATAGTACACCATGAAATTACTTTCTTTTTAGAGTGTAAGTACTCCTTTACAGCATGGATACCCTGCATCTCTATATTTGTCAATAAATGCTTCAGTTGCAGAACCTTTTAATTCTAACTGATGATGCTACGAATGTGAATAGAATTTCATTTTTTTTGGCAAATACTCAGATACAGAATTGTTCCCACTACATGGTAAATTCTATTTTGATGTTTCTTGTGAAATCACTACATTTTTCTCAAAAGACTATAGCAGTTTGCATTCTCAGCAATGCTCACAAGTGCTTAAATAATTTTTAGAAAATTATGAAAAATAATTCACATGAAAATTTTCCTAAAGACAATTTTCTTTGCTATGTGATGCTTTACTTGCTTCCAGAGAGAAGCCAAGAGTTTGTAAAATTATGCAACACAATAGAAATTAGAAAAGCTTGATAAAATCTGCTGATTTATTTAATATTATTGCAGTGTATGTGAAAATAGCCATCTATCAGTTTTCTTGCTTGCTTGACAGTTCTTTATTTCAGAACTTTTTATGATGCCACATGGTAATACAGGTAGAAAAACAATATGAGTGTTACTTTGTCTAGTATATATATCATGTAATATTATTTCATGACTTTTAGCATGGGTTCCATGGCATGATATTATTATACTGTCAAACATAAAATTTCTCACCCACTAGTACTTGTGAAACACATTAGCACACATGTGTTAGTTGCTGGAAATAGGGAACAAAGGAAAAAATGAGAATCAAAGAGAAAGTAAAAAAAAAAAAAATGACATTCAGTGCTCTCATCAGCAACACAAAGGTTTCTTTTCAGTTTCTCCTCACAATTACAAAGGATAAAAAAGTCTTGACTTTTTCCTGCATATGTAAAATTGATATTTAACTTGATTTACCTTATTTACTGATCTTTTATTCTGTGCTTTGAAATCAATATAAAATTGCAGACTTCTAGTTTTGACTACAATAGGACCAGCATATGTGGACCATGTGGGATTTATGAACAAAGCATGTTGCTGGGCCAACAGCTTCAATGCCAGCTTAATTGTTCCAAGCAATGTTTTGTTCCTTAATGAAGATTCCACAACACAATTGTTGTAGAAACATAATGATTACTTTAGGACAGATGGCAAAGTGGCAAGATGTGGAAATTGTCCACATAATTCTAACTAAATCCTAAGTCTAATGAAGAATGTACTTGAATAAATACTCCGGGCGGGGTATTTATAGAGCTCTGAATTGCTCACTTATTGCCTGGGACTTCATTCTCTTTCACTTAAATAATGCAATCTTGAACTGTAGAACAAAAACAATGAATTCATTGTTAATCCCAAAACTAATTAAGCAGTGTGAATGAGGCCAAAAAAAAAAAAAAAAAATACACATTTCAAAGTTTTAAATTCTGAAATGCAAAGAGAAAAGAATCATGAATGTCAAGACAAATACACTTTAAACACCCAAACATGACAGACTCAACCAACTAAATTATTTAGATTCAAGGTGAACATCTACTCTTTAACCTTTATACTTCCATAACTAGAGAGCTCGGCTTAAATATCATCTGTGGATGGATTTCATAACATTCTTCTGAAATGGTAAGCAAACACATCTTAATAAAGAACATACTTGGTATGTTGTATTGGAAGAGCTAATTTCTAATTGACGTATAATCTTTCTGGAGCAAGAATTTGCCTTTAGGCTATAAATCTACTCATAGAATATGCAATAGTTTTGAAGCTTTCCTGATTTAACTTTTAATTACACCCAACCAAGCAAGGAGGAAATTAAATATTGATTATAGCAGGGTTTTTAAGCTGAACTCAATAAAATTTTATGTACAAACTTATGGTTTCAAATGTATATAGTTTTAGATTCTTCTAAAAGCACTCTCTGCTCATCTAATTGCCACAAAAGGATTGTATAATTTAAAGTAGATAATGATACCTAAATCATAGCTATTATTGCAGATATGACAAATGATACTCAGCATTTCCAAATTCCTTTAATAATTGTTATACAGTTTCTTTTGCTTTTGGTCCTCTGTTAGAGAGACACAAATTCACACACATAATTATTTTCACAATGGAATAGCACATATATGCAAATTTCTTTGTCAGCTGTGCTTACTACTACTGCTCTGGTAGACAGACATGTGTGCTTGACTTCTGATGTTGCCTCAAATGTCTTTGTCTAATAATGTGTAATAATCTGTTATATTGCCTTGTTAACAATATTTTTGAAACACCACTAGTATTGTATATGGTGACCATGAATAACTTAAATCAATATAAGTACTGGAAAAAGAATCAGAGGTCAGTCTTATATTTAGAAACCTATGCCAGAGCAAGGATTTAAAATTTATTTTTGTAGAAAATTAAAAGGTACAGGAGGGGTTTTATCTTGTGAATATGTACTTAATTTTCATGTAGCAGTAAGCTCAATGATGACTTTTAGGATGATAAAGTTAGAGGCAAAAATGGAAGTGATTAGGAACTCCCAATATACCAAGCAGAGACTGGAATATGGAAGATCACACTAATTTTTGGGACTCATAGCAGGAAACAGCTGGAGTCCAGAAATTCACTTAGCAGTAATTGAGACAGAGAGGAAAGACTGAAAGTTTTGGAAGAAATCCTAAACATTTTATTGAGTTTTCATTTTCTGGTTTAGTTTATGCTCAGCTAGAACTACACACAGACATATTAGCAAGAAATGTTTAAGTTTTGGATGTGACTTTGTTTTTAAATACCCTTGAGTTTTATCTATTTCGTAATTTTTAGAATAAGTACATAAAAATTAATATTTGAAAGAGAGAAAGAAATGGTCAAAAGAAGACAATTTATGAGATACTGAAATGGATTCAAAAGGATAGAAAGTGCCAGAAAAGGAAGCCTGCAAGCGATAAAATTGCTGGGCAGATGCAAACAGCAAAGCATTGACCTTCTGTATTTTTTTTTTCATTGCTTATTGATGAATAAACCTGGTTGCCTCTTTCGGTAAGCATGAATGATTGCATTGAATACAATATAATGGTCTAGAAAGAATCCCAGCAGTGAAGAATGGGAGAGAGTGATGCTCTGAGGTCAGGCAGGTCACAGCTCTAGCTGCAGGTTATCGGACACCTCACACCTCTAGTTTCAGAGGTACCTGTATTCATGCCCACATTCTCTCTCTCTCTCTCTCTCTCTCTCTCTCTCTCTCTCTCTCTCTCTCTCTCTCTCTCTCTCTCTCTCTCTCTCTCCTCCCTCTCTCTTTCACACACACACAACACACAGAGAGAATTAAAAACAAAATAATTTTCTTAAAGAATATGAATATTATTTTGTTATTACTTTCCTTTTTATATTCAAAGCATGCATGTTTACATGTTATATTTCTGTATTTTAGGTTATATTTCTTTTGAACAACAGATAAAGTGGATTTTATAAACCTACTCATGAGAGATGTAGTACAATATTATTATTTTCCATAAATAACTTTTCATTTCATTTTGAGAAGCAATATAAACCAACCCTTAGCTGAAATTTGCCTCAGAGTGTGTTATAATTTTAGGCACACAGATGCTTTGGCCATAGCATAAGGTAAGCTTCTTTCCAGTTGGCAGCCTGACACCGAGAATAATTAGCATCAAGTCTTGAGGTCAAATTTCGTCCAGCACTACAGCTTGTAGAACTAGCATTATTGCTGGATGAATACACAGAACCTGGGCTGAGTAGGTGCTTAAGAATGAACTAAAAGATAAACATTTTATCTTGACAAGAGGGGGGATGATGAGCTATGAGTAGCATGAAAGTGAAAAGGGGGATGTTGGGAGTAGAGGTGTTTATTAGGTTTACTGACAGAAAATTGGGATATGGGAAAGGGGAAAAGTGAGGGAGACTTCAGTCAAAAACAAGTAGGTATAAAAGTGCCGTAAGAAAAATCTCTTTTCTATATATTGTTTTTTAAAATAATAACAGAAATGTGGAGATTCAAGAGATAGCAAGGTATATACAACTTTTTTCTGAGATCTGAATTCAGTTCCCAGGACTTGTGATGAATGGCTCACAACTGCCTAAAACTCCAGCTCCAGGGGATTCAGTGCTCAATTCTGGCCTTGTTGTCATGTACACTTAAGTGCTCATGTGCACACACAGAGAAATGCACATGCAGAAAAGTTTTTAAAAGAACCTTTGAAGAATATATGTGACATTTTAGTAAGTGAATATTAAATATTGTAAAAATTATATCACAAACTTGAAATCTTTCAGAATATCAGTTGTGAAACACTTCTTTACACTATCAGAATACTGTTATTGGTTTATAGTCAGACAGAATGAGATTAGGTGGGAAAGGCAAGCAGAAGGAGCAAGTGAGGACTCGTGAAGAGGCTCAGAGAAAAAACAAGATGTACTGAACTGAGAAAAGGTAACAAGCCTGGATGCCAAGCATAGATAAGAAAAATGGGTTAAATTAAAATGTAAAAGTTATGTAATAACAAGCCTGAGCTATAAGCCTCAGTGTGTTTATTTAGTAGCTGCTGGGAAAGAGACTTCCTCCAATAGTCACGTTTATTTTCTGATTAGCTTGAGAGAAGGACTTTTTTCTCTGAAATCTACAGCGTCAGTCTTGACAGTGACACTCAGAAAATTGTTTTTATCCCCTTAAACTTGAATAGTCAAAAATTTTAAGTGTTACATGTATTCACACTATAAACTTTAGCAACTTACTGAACATAGTTTAAAGTGTGCCTCTGAAAACAGGAACCTAATGTGATGAGCTGTCACCATCCCCATTCTTCTAACTGTTTCTCTAGTTTGAAAGCAGCAGTTTTCCTTGTTTTAATCTTCTGCTGCATTCAAAGTACTTGATTAATTTTTCAGTTGTGCCATATGTAAGTTATTTTGTGAAAATAAACACACTAAAGTCAACTACTTCAGAAGCCAAATTGGGATATTTAAAAATGTTAAGCACAAGGACCAAGTAAGCATGTAGGCTAACTGCAGATCTTCAGTTCTCCTGTCCTCCAAACCCAACCCCACAGCTTCCTGCCAAGCTCTATAACACAGCACCTGCTGGTGGCTTTCCCTACTTCCCTGTCCCCAGATGCAGGAGATTGAGCGTTTTCTCTTGCGGTCTTCTTCCCCATGCATCCTTCTGTTCTAACCCCCACATCCAGAGGCATTCTCCAAATCAGAGTAGCAAGAACAGTTGAGCAGTTAGGCAAGTTACAAATCTTCTCTTGTCTCCTCTCCTCCAAATCCAATCCCCAGTCTCATCTCCAGTTCTTTAGCAGACTACTGTGGTGGCCTCTTCTCACTCTATATTTCCATTCCCTGGAGTCTAAGCTGAACAAGCTTAAACATTCCTTTGCCTTCCTCCTATGAACCCACTCAATGCACCATACCACTTTTAATGCATCCCCATTTTAAAAGGTCAGCTTTCAATACATAAAAACACGTTCTACTCAAAAGTCCCAGGACACCCCAGTAGGATCTCAGAAGAATTACCTACCAAACAATGCACAGCTACCATATCCTGCTAAGAAGCAGAGATGGCAACAGAAATCAAGGAACAAAATGAGAAGACCAAACAGCATCACCTAAAATTACAATTACACAAAAGCCAGATGCTGGCCTGATGACGTAAAAACATAATTAGTGACAGTCAGAACAGTATATTTCCACTAGAGCCAATCACCAGGCAATAGTAATCCCAAGGAAAGGCAACAGAGTTGGCACAAAAGACTACGACCTTAAAATCACCTTTATAAATAAAATAAAAATTCTTAAGGAAGCAATGAATAAATCCCCTAAATAAATCTTTGAAATTACAAACAAGTAATAGAAATAGATAAATAAAATAGTTTGAGACCTAAAAGAAAGCCAAAACTGAGGGAACTCTGAAATTAAAACTTTTGAACTTTGAACAAGAACCTCAGGGGCAAGCCCCACCAATGAAAATGAAGAGATGGAGACTAGAATCTCAAGCATGGAAGACATTATCAAACAACTGGATTTATTGTGTGTTATAATTTTGTTGTGAATATGTGCTCCTTAGATTTGTTCAATAAAATGCTAAACCTTGGCATAATTTTCAGGGCAGAGAGAACACTAGAGCAAAGAAAGGAGGAAATGACAGGACTCAGAAGAAGCAGTAGAGAGTAAAGGTGTCCCATGAAAGATTGAGACTCAGGGATAGATCTCTGAAGAAGTTGGAGATACTAGAGGGAATAAACACCACAGTCAGATCTTACCCAGCTGTCTTCCAGCTTCCTCAGCCTTGGAATGGCTCCCTCTGTGTCTCTATTCTGTTTTAAGTACCCTTTCATAAATTAAGGCATGGCCTCATCCCTGCCTGCTTGGGAATCTGGAATTCCTTCTATAATCTGAAGTGCCTTTGACTCAGTTGGGGTTAAGGGTGTAGGTCACCACTCCCAGGATACTCCCTGTGCTGGGATTAAAGGTTTGAATCACCACTCTGATTTTCCTAGACTGACTGTGGTTAGAGCTCTGGGACTTCTGGAGCTTTTACTAACACCCACATAGACTGTGAGTGGATTCCCTCTGATATCTCCAAAACTTCTGAAACTTTGATTGAATCCCCACATAAAAGTAATAATAAAACCACAAGGAAGAAAGTAAATTAATAAAAATTGATTAATTTAAGTTATAAGAGCTAGTTACAAACAAGCCTAGGCATTTGAGTTTTCATAATTAAAAATAAGTCTCCATAGCAGGTTTTTAGAGTTAGCAGGAGGCACCAAAAAAAAAAAAAAAAATTACCTACAATTTTAAAGAAACTGTTAAATATAAAAATATCCAGAAACAAAAACATCCAGCAATATGGGACATTATAAAAAGATCAAATCTACAAATGATAAGAACAGAAGAAAGAAAGAAAAAACTCAGGCCAAAGAGACAGAAAATATATTTAACAAATTTAACAAAATCATAGGAGAAAATATTCCTAACCTAAAGAAGAATATGCCTATGAAAGTACAAGAAGTATACAAAACACAAAGTAGGCTAGACCAGAGAAAAAATTGCCTCATCAAAACAAAAGGAACTGAACAAAGAAAGAATATTAAATCTGAAAGGCCGGGGGGGGGGGGGGGGGGGGGGGGGGGGGAGGGGAGGGCACACCACAAATAAGTATCATGTAAATGCAAACCCATTAGAATAACATCTGACTTCTTAATGGAGACTAAAAGCAAAACAAGCCTGCATAGATATTCTTCAAACGTAAGTGGCCCCTGCTAATATAACTAGCAAAAATTTCAATCAAAATAAAATGTAGAAAATAAGACATTCTATGATAAACCAAATTATAGAATAGCTATTAAAAAATCAGTCCCATAAAAGGTATTAGAATGAAAACCTGAAGCTAAAGACATTAACCACAGCCAAGGAAACACAGGAATGAATAATCCCAAATCATCACATAAAAAACAGAAACACACACACACACACACACCAGTCACAAATAAATAGCAGGAATCAACAAAAACTGCTTGTCAACATTTCTCAGTATCAACAGCATCAATCTCACAACAAAAAAGAAAAAGTTTAAAAAAAAAAAAAAGGTAGTTGCAAAACTAGATGTGTCCTTTTGCTGAATCTAAATAAAATAACTCAAATCATCAAGGATAAACATCACCTCAGGGTAAAAAGGTAGAAAACATATTCCAAGTAAATTAGCCTAGAAAAGAAAGCCGGCATTGCTATTTTATATGTGACACATAGACTTCAAGCCTAAACTCATAAGGGGGAAAGATGAAGGACACTAAATATTCTTTAAAGAAAAATTCTACCAGAGAACATTTCAGTTCTTAACACATAAGCACCAAACACAAGGACATCAAAGGTCATAAAAGAAGCACAATAGTTTTCTAATGAGACTTTAAAACTCATATTGACCTTCTCACAGTAATAGAGAACCTCTGTGACTCTCACCAATAAACAGATCATCCAGACAAAAAATAAACAGAGAAATGCAGGAGCTAATTAAAGTCATAAACCAAATAGGCCTAACAGATATTTTCAGGGCATTTCATCCAAGTACCAAAGAATATACTTTATTCTTAGCACCTCGTGGAACTTTGTCCAAAATTAATCAAATATTTGGACAACAAAGCAAGTTTAAACATATACAAGAAAATTTTCATAACACCCTGCATCTTATTTGAGCACTGTGTATTCAAGCTGGATAGCAAACTGAAAAAAAATAAAAAAACCCACAAGCCCCAGAAAGTTGACAAACTTATGAAACTGAGCAATTCACTGCCAAATGATAAGTAAATCTGAACAAAAATTAAAAAGAGATTAAACATTCTATAATTAAATTAAATTGAAAATATAATATAACCCAACTTACAGAGCACTAATTCAGAACTCCCACAGTCCACTCCAAGGTAATGAATGCAATACCTCAGAGTAGAAAAGAGAGAAGAAACTTTTATGTCTGAGAGTAACTAAGAATACACCTCTATTTAACTGACTGGTAAAATAAAGAAACACACATCTTCTGATGGTAACTCTGCTTTACTTCTTAAAAATTATCTCTGACTCTGTCTCCATTCAATCACATATCTACACACTAATGCATTCTATACATGCAACTACATATTTTCTTTACATACATGTCCCATACATCTCTATACAGTTACATCTATTTTCACATGTCTATACATCTTTCTTTTACATACATTTCTCTTCTACATCTCCTTTTATACAGTTTTATCTTCCTTGCCTCCACCCAGTTACAAATCTCCACACAGCCAGAGCTATTCATCTTATTTACACTGCACTCTCACTGTACATTTTATGCTGTTCTTACAGATTCTTACAGCTCTTTGCACCATTAATATATGTAGCATCAGCTCTCTCAGCTTTCTCTCTCTCTCTCTCTCTCTCTCTCTCTCTCTCTCTCTCTCTCTCTCTCTCTCTCTCTCTCTCTCTCTCCCCCTCTCTCTCGCATATGCATAAGCTTCCTCCACATCATTCCCTCACTCTTTGCTCATCATTCATTCTCTCTGTAGGCTTTTTCTTCAGCTCTCGCTCAACACACATACACACACTTACATTCTGTATAGCTTCATCCCTACATTGCTGCTGATTTTTACATGCTCTCATTAATACATACTTATTACTCCTTTTCTCTTTGCCTCTACGATGGTGATGGTCTCCGTACTCTTAGCCAAACTCTAGACAGTTAGTTATATGTTACATTTTCAGGGTCCAACCTATACACCTAAAAAATGAAGTCATACAATTTTTCTCAGGTTAATAAGGTCACAAAAACCAGCCAATGTACATGCTTGGCCTTGCATATAACTTTTTCCTAGAAAATGCCATCAAAATTCAGAACTTAATGACAGGAACAGGTTGAAACGTGAGTGATCAGGGTTCCTGTAGAAAGTCAATATTGCGGGGGAGGAAGTATGTCTCATATGTCTCAAAACAGCCTGGCCTTGATTTAGCAATACCTGGTAATTGATCTTTCTAAGTTTTCTACAGAGACAGTTTAGTCTGTTTGAATTTGTGTTCTGAAGTCTAAAATTATCTGTCTCTGAGACTGAAAATACTATTACTTTAGTGTGTCAGTATGAGAAATATTCTGGTTTAATTTTTATACATCAGAATTATATAATTTAAACAAAAATCAATTTTACTGACTATCCACAACTCTAAGTATGCCAAAATATGTAAAACACTCTACATATGGGCTTTATAAAGGAATCCCATAGTTGTTCTCACTAGGGAGGCATAGCAATGACACTTAAGAAAGTTACAGACAAAAACCAAAAATCCATTAGCAGTCGTTGACCCCATGGCTTTGTCAGGGGGTGCTCCTCATCACGGAATTACACACCTGGTGAGTGGACTTGTCGAGTATTAATTGTCATCTACTGTATATTACCACAGCCTTCAGCAGGACAAGATCAAGGCAATTCTAAAAGGCAAGTTCATCGCGCGTATATAAAAGAAAAAAATAGAGATATCCAAAACTAGCAACTTAATAGCACACCTGAAAGCTTTAGAACAAAAAGAGCAGAAACAGTCAAAAGAAGGGAGGACAAGAAATAATCAAACCCGGGACTGAAGTCAACAAAATGAAAAGAAACACGAAAGCAATACAAAGTATCAATGGTACAAAGAGATGATTCTTTGAGAAAACGAATAAGATCCAAAAAACCCTTATCAACATAACATAAAGACAGAGACAGACAATCCAAATTAACAAAATTTGGAATAAAAAAGAAACTATGACAAAAGCCAGAAAATGATAAAGGCATACTTTAAAAACTTATAATGTACAAACTGAAAATCTAAAATAAATGGATACTATTCTCAATATATACCACTACCTAAAGTTAAATTAAGATAATATTAGCAACTGAAACATATCTATACTCCAAATGAAATAGAATTAGCAGTTAAAAAGTCTATTAACCAAAACCAATCCATTTCCTGATGGATTTTGTGCAGAATTCTACTAGACTTTCAAAAAGAGTTAATGCCAAAACTCAAATTATTCCATAAAATAGAAACAGAAGAGATATTGTCCAATTTATTTTATAAAGCCATAGTTTTAGAAACCCTAGTACCCAAACCACATAAAGACCCTACAAAGAAAGATAATTAAAGACCAATTTTTCTTATAAAAATAAGTGCAAAAATTCTCAAAATACTTGCAAACCAAATATAAAACCACATATAAAGATCAACCACTATGATCAAATAGACTTTATCTCACAGAAATGAGGAAGGTTCAACACATGTAAATCAATAAATACAGTCATATAAGCAGACTTAAGGCCTATACTCTTTAAAGATACAGTAAGTAAAAACAAATAAGCAACAACAAAACAATATGGAAGCTTGGCTTTGGAGTCTTTGTGTGCAATCACTATGTAAACTTTATTTAACTAGGGCCATATATTCCTTTTCCAGATATCTTGATTTCCACAGCTAAAAACATGTTTCTGACTCTAGGCTAAAATCTTTCTTTTTGCTCTAATTTGCATAAACTTGCTCCAATTAAATTGAGTATATACTTCCAATTGCAATTAAGGTCCAAACTTATCATTTATACGTTAAGGTAGGGGTTCTTTTATAAAGTATTGTGCTCTGATACTACTTCTTGGTCGGTGAAGGACATGAAGGAAATAAGTTCAGGCCTTGATCTTGGGACTCAGTCTTGGCCCCTTTCTAGATTAGGAACTAATTGAAACCACTAGTTAACTATTAAACAGGAAAAGGTCCTTACACTTTAGATATTTTCTTCTTTTTTGACTACCCTTTAATACAATCTCAAAACGTATGACCAGTATTCAAAAACACTTCTCAAATACCAAGACCCAAAGTAGGTGTTTTGGCTCACATGTACAATTGAAACCACTTGAGAAGTTGGGACAGAAGTATGAGTGTATAATTACCCTTAGCTTGTTAGAGAGATGGGGCTGTGGTGTATAAGCTGTTGTCTTAAGACACCAAAAATCAATCAGTTAATAAATTAAGCCATTTTAATTTTTAAAAACTCAAATATTGGACCATGCTTCATGCATATCTATTTATATTCTAAACCACACAGCACAGATGACAAGACCTCTTCATAGGTATCATCAGTTGGTTGTGATATTAACTTAGTTTCAATTTTTTACTGTTCTTATTTTATTGAAATGTTATTTCGTTTTTAAATTTAGGTGACATTTTTATTTATTTTACATAACAACCTCCTTCCTCTCTCCCTGTTGCCCCCCCACCCCAGCCACCACTCTCTTTCCCCTACCTCCCATCTATCCTCCTCCTCATCCAGTATCAGTCTCCATTCAGAAAAAAAACAGGCTCAGTTCAGTTGTCTCTGAGGGTTTCACCATCATGACCTTGACCCCATGGCTTATAATTCCTCCTTTTTTTTTTTTTTTTTTTTTTTTTTTAAGTAGGTTCACTTAACTTCATCCCAGTGCTTGGCTGTGGATCTCTGCACCTGCTTCTGTTAAGTACTGCATAAAGACTCTGATGAGTAGTGGGGTAGTGATCAATCTGATTCCACTAGATGGCCAGTTTAGGCACCCTGTCCTTTACTGCTATGAGTCTTAGATGGGTTCATCCCTGTCTTTTTCATCCCGGAGAGGTTCCGTGGCACCAGGTTTCTCCCTAACCCCACATGCCCTCATGAAAATGTCTTTTTGAAATTACTCTTTCCATCCACCCAGCACACAATTTGCCTCACACACCTGGACTACACATAACATTCTCTCAAGTTCCTATCCCAAATCCCTGATCTACACCCCAGTTTACTTAGGGGAATCATTGCTACTTTCCTTTCCCAGTGAAATGCACGCAGCCCCCTTTGGGCCTTCTTGTTATCTAGCATCTCTGGGCTGTGGATTGTAGGTTGGTTATCCGATACCTTAATATCCTAATATCTACTTATAAATAAGTCCAAACCTTATTTGTTGTTTTGTACCTGGGTTATCTCGTTCAGAATATTTTCCCCCCTAGTTCTATACATTTGCCTTCCTGTCACTGTTTTTTACAGATCAGTAGTACTCCATTGTATAAATGGACCATATTTTCCTTATCCATTCTACAGCTGAGGGGCATCTAGGTTGTTTCCAATTCCTGACTATTATAAATAATGCAGCTATGAACATAGTTGAGGAAGCGTTGTTGTGGTAGATTTGAGCATCATTTGGGCATATGCCCAAGATTGATATAGCTTGGTCTTTATCAATAAATCAATTTTCAGTTTTCTGAGAAATCACCATATCTATTTCCAAAATGGATGTACAAGTTTTCACTTCAACCAGCAATGGAGAAGTGTCCATTCCCCTTACTCTACGTCCTCTCGTACATAAACTGTCATCAGGATTTTGGTATAAGAAGGTATATCAGGGTCATTTTGATTTGCATTTTCCTGGTGACTAAGCATGTTGAGGAATTTTTAAAGTATTTCAGCCATTTGAGAACCATCTATTGAGAATTCTCTGTTTATATCTGTACCCAATTTTGATCCATTTATTTGGTATTTTAATGTCTAGTTTTCTGAGTTTTTTTTATATATTTTGGAGATCAGCCCTCTGTTAGATATGGAACTTGTCAGAATCTTTTCTCATTCTGTAGGCTGCCATTTTGTCTTATTGACAGTGTGCTTTGTCTTACAGAAGCCTCTTAGTTCATATGGTCCTATTTATTAATTGCCAATCTCAGTGTCTTTGCTACTGGTGTTATAGTCAAGAAGTCGCTTGAGCCGATGCTTTCAAGGCTACTTCCCACTTTCTTTTTTATCAGGTTCAGTATAACTAGATTTATGTTGAAGTATTTGTTCATCTTGAACTTGAGTTTTCTGCAGAGTGATTGATATTAATCTATTTGCATTCTTTTATGTGCCAACATCCATTTATGCCAGCACTATTTGCTAAAGATGCTTTATTTTTCCATCGTATAATTTTGGCTTCTTTGTCAAAAATTAGGTGTTCATAGGTGTGTGAATTTATATCAGGGTCATTGATTCTATTTCATTGATCTGTGTGTCTGCCTTTTGCTAATATCAACTTTTTTATTATTATAGATGTATAAGAGAGCTTGAAGTCAGGAATGGTGATACCTTCAAAAGTTCTTTTCTTATACTGGACTGCTTAGCTATCATTTTTGTTTGTTTTTCTATATGTAATTGAACATTGCTGTTTCTAAGTCTGTGAAGAGTTGTTTTGGGATGTGATTTGAATCTGTATACTGCTTTTGGTAAGATTGCCATTTTTATTATGTTAATCCTACCCATTCAAGAGCATGTGAGATTTTTCTACTTTCTGATATCTTCTTTACATTCTTTCCCAAAAAATTTAAAGCTCTTGTCATACAAGTCTTTCACTTGTTTGGTTGGAATTACCACAAAATATTTTCCATTATTTGTGGCTATTTTAAAAAGTATTATTTCTCTGATTTTTTCCCCCTCAGACCATTTACCATTTCAATTTCTTCAAACTACATTCCTTGAGACTATGACAGATACACAAGGTAGAGGGTGTTAAATGTACCTCAGTAGCTATTTCTAGTTACTTGATGTTTTAATATTAATGTAACACCTGCAATATTCCACAACATTTACTTGTTTATGAGTGGTATATATCCTTCACTAGATAGAGTTAGAAATTTTAATTATCAATCAGCTACAATCTTAGTGATTGGCACAAAGTAGACTAACAATAAAGATGGTTTAAGACTATTAACTGAATAATATTGTTTTGGAGGGAAATGATAAATAGGTAGAAAATATTGATACCGATATAAAGAAAGATGTATTTTTGTATTCTCACACTTTAGAAATACTTTCTTGTAGGCGAAGTTTACTTAGAAGGCACCAGTGCAGGATAGATATTTTATAAAATATAAACCAACACTCACGGTACAGGTAACAGTTTATAGTAGCACCTGAACAGAGACTGGAGTATGGAGCGGACTATGGATTCCGATCCTGTCTCTCCAACAACCAGGAACCAGGGAGTGGGCCTCCTGTCCCAGAAGCCCCTTATCAATGGGGTTGGCCACATCCCCTCTAGGAGCTCAGGGCCCTGGATAAGCGTCTTAGGACCTTATCAGCTGACACCTGAATCCTACTACATCTTCTCCTTGTGTCTAACTAAGAAGGTTTTAAACTAAGACTATGTACAATAGGAATTATTATGAGGTAGTATCTAGGAGAGGATAAAGTACAAATTCCAATCAAAACTTAATCTATATAAGGTATATCATATATTTCTAGAATATTGGTAGATAGTAGGGTGTATAAATTACTTTAAAAGGTTCATCTGGGAAAGTGAAAATTCAACACCTGAGTGTTCTTATCTAAGGGATAATAGGGTGATAACCTTAAATATTCATTCTTTAACCTCTTTAAGACCTGAGAAGGAAGGTGAATCATCTGAAAGTCAGAAGTACATGGAAATAGTGGCTTCCAAGATTTGGGAGAGGACAGTGACACAGCTACCTGGACAATCACCTCTGGATATGTGTGCCATTGGAGCATCTATCATATTGGCTATAGGCCTATGGTATCTGACAGATCTTTTCACAAGCAGGGCTATTTTGGAGGGACTGTCTTATCCTGTCCAGGCAGGTTTCATCAGTCTCCATCCATCAACTTGTTCGTCCAGCTTACACCATGTGTGTACTGTCAGCAATAAAGGTAAGGACAGTTCCTTACTCAACTGGCCATTCTCTGCCAAAAGGACAAACCCCAATGGAGTATCCTCGATGTTCAACACCATCTCGTGAAGGGAGCAGTGACACCAGGAGTCGTCGTGTCTCTCGTGGCCGAATTTCAAATGTTAAATGCCATATTCTCTGGGTCTATGAAATGGTTGAAGATTCCTGTCTATCTATGATATTCTAAACTGTTACTGAGATGACTGGGATATGATACCTTAAGTAATGTTGACTGCAGTTCTTATCATCTTAAGGAATAAACCCTGTACTAAAAATTAGGATACCTATATAAGGGTGTACAATTTTTTAACAATGACTTAGTATGACTATCAAACATTAGCCAGGGGTCTGTTACCATTTAAACTGGCCACAGCATTTTAAGCATGTAAATACATATATATTATCTAAACTGAGGTATATAAACATCTTGTGCATATATCATAACTAGTGCAATCATACATTATATCTAGTATAGTTAAATGGAGGTAGTAATTGCATAGTGTACATGACAATGATGTGCAAATATTTTAAACAGAGGTAGAAGCATACATAAAATATAGCAATTTCAGATTCAGTTTTACATAATAGTTACAGATTCAGATTTATATCGAAGTACAAGTTGCTTTGGTTATATAAAGCAATCTCAGATTAAACTTTGTACCAATGTACAAATTATTACAATTAAACATATAAGATGAATTTACATTTGTATCAATATACAAATATCTATGTCAGTGCAAATTGTCTTTAGCTTAGCCCATACATTCAGCTAGAAATATATAGGTAGGTAGAACAATCTACCTTTATCTATCCTATCTATCCCCCCTCTCTTTTTCAAAAGAGATTTTTGATGCTATATTACAGTTCTGTTCCTCACACAGTTTTAACTTATAACTATTCTATTAGAATAATAATTACCCACAACCCTCAGAGAATAAAACTTATTGGGAAAGGGGGCGTAGTCTTTCATAAGGTTGCTTCCTGCTGACTTAAGGGTGATGGCATCTCTTTGGGATCCTGTAAAAACTAAAACAATGGTTAGTTTTTAATGGACTGACCATATACATCTATAATCATTCTTAGAATAGTGGTTAACTCCATCTGGAAATCTAATTAGAAGTGTGATCTGAGGGATAATCATAAAGAGCTATCTTGCAGCTGTTTTTGAATAGTCTATTTCTTGAAAACAATTATTGATTGGTGCACACCAGGTTCTTGATTTTTTTTATTTTTGTCTTTGTCTGTCTGTCTACCTGTCTCTTATTTTCTCTCTCTCATACTCTCCCTGTTATTCTTGTTTCACTAGTAGGAGTTATTGCTGTGGGGTTCCAGATTTTTTGTAGATAGCTGATAGGAGGAAATGTTATTTACAATGGAAAACTTAAGCATTGTTGATACTCAAAAGAGATATTCATATCTTTTATGACTTTAGGAGACTGTATGCAGACAGAATGTTTGAAAGGTACAGATATAGAGGGAAACAAGGTTTGAGATGAAGTCACAATAATATTGGTCCCTAAACACTTTGTCTTCTGTCTCACACCAGGTGGCTTTTCTGATATGAGACAGAATTCTTTACATTTTTTTTTTTTTTTTTTACCAGTATGCTTGGGTTTAGAGAGGGAGAAAGTCACTTGCTCTCAATCTAAATATAGCCTCATTAATAGTCAAATCAGGACCACCATTTTTTTTTTTGAGGTGTAATGCAAGATGTAAAGCAGTAAGAATTGAGAGATTACCCAGTAGTGCATATGCATATCAGTTGATCTCACAGTCAGTCATGTACATTCTTTTATCATCAGTCTGTTTTTGATTGCAGGTGAGTAATTATTCAATGTCTAGGCAATGTCTTAAAAATAGTTGTATCCGTTTTCCTGTAAAGACAAAATTGAGACCCTGCCCCAGGTTTGTTAAATGTGTTTTCTTTATCATGTATCTATTTGTCATATCAAGGATGAGTAATTACTTTTCTTCCCCATGAAGGGACTCTTTTGCGAAGTGGACTTTTATTAGTTTTGTCAGTACCCATATCTTTTTTGTCCCTGTTGAAACAAGAGCAAAATCCCTACCCCATTGAAGCACATATCCCGGCTTCTACTCTGAAGTCAACATATCTTTGAAGTAGATGGGTTGATTTAACTCAGAGGATTTCTCTACTACCCAATATCTCTCAGCAGCTGATGTTCCCTTTTCATCAGCGTTAAGAAAATTTAAGGTCAATAAGGCACTGTGCAACCTCTCCCTGGGTTTTTTCATTTCTTTTTTGTTTGTTTGTTTGTTTATAAAGCATCTCTTTTCATGTGCGGTGAGATCTCTCCACAACTGCTTGTCCTGTAGGATTGTGTGGCATCCTTGTAATATGCTTTATATTATAGTATCCAAAAATTATCTTCACTTTTCGGGAAACGTAAGCTGGAGCATTGTCAGTCTTAAGATGTTGGGAGCCGCTGGCCCCAGCCCCTCAAGATGGCGCCGATATCCGGTGCTGGCCAACCCGCCTGAGTCAGTAATCAAGGCAAGGGCGCATGCCTTTGGTAATCTTCCGAGACTGGTCTCTCCGCCTCTCCCGTGGCGTCATGTGGGGTGATGAGCTGCAGCCTATAGAGAGGTGACACGTCCAAGGCAGAGGTCTTTGGTCTATATAAGGATTGGGCTTTTCCTACCTTGGTGTCTCCATTTTCTGTAAGCTGATGCTCTCCCTCAAGACGCATTAAAGCTTTACTGCAGAAGGATCCTAAGTGTGTCGTGCCTTTTCTTGCGGGCGAGAAGTTGGCGCGGGACAACTGGTGCCGAAACCCGGGATCGAACCAGGGACCTTTAGATGACAATGACTCTGGACGGCGTGTTGTAGTGCTCCGAGGTGGCCCATATGAAGCAAATTGTGCTCAACACTTTGACGATGAAGCTGGGGAGCACTGTGAAGTCAGCTTGATCCATCTCCTCTGACAGGATGCGCAGGGGCTTCAGATAGAGGACGATGTCATTGGCTTCCTTCATTAATCTGAGTGGGAATTCCCATTATGGCCATGGCTTCCAAAAGGTGAGTAAGAACAGCATAAGCATTTTTAGAACTCAGGGCAGTCATCCATTGCATTCTCGAATAGGTATCAATAGTGTGATGTACATATTTCATCTTTCCAAATTCCGGAAAGTGAAACACATCTATTTGCCAGATCTCATTTTTCTGTGTACCCTTATAATTACTTCCTGCAGGTAAAGATGGTTGGTTATAGAAAGAGCAAGTGTTACAATTCTTTATTATTTTTTTTGCTTCATTCTAAGTGATGGAAAAACTCTTCTTTAGCCCTTTGCTATTAACATGATGTTTCTCATGAAATTTTGTGGCTTTTAGCAAGTTTCCTATCAGCAACCAATCTATTTCATCATTACCCTGCACTAGAGGGCCTGGGAGACCCATAACCTGATATGTATTATGTACATAGGATGTATTCTATCTCTGATCATATCTTGTAGTTGTATGAATAGTAAGGTCAAGTCTCAAGTCTGTATCATCAGGAATGAAGTCAGCAGTTTCAGTATGTAAAACAAATCTTTCTGCATATTCATAGTCAGTAATTACGTTGAGAGGCTCTGTGAAATCCAACAACACCATAAAAATCGCATATAGTTCTGACTTCTGAACAGAGTTATAAGGGCTCTGAGCCACCTTAGTTAAGTTTTTAGACTTGTAGCCAGCCTTCTCTAAATTGTTTGCATCAGTATAAACTATAGGGCTCCAGAAATGGGTTTATCCTGTACCACATGAGGAAAGATCCAATTAGTTTCCTTTATAAATTGAATTCTCTTGTTTTGGGGATATTTATTATTAATCTCTCCTAAAAAGTCACTACAAGCCTTTTGCCAAGGTTCACTGTCTGCCCATAATAGTTCAATTTCTTCATTAGTCAAAGGCACAACAATTTCTGCAGGGTCCTTTCTAGTCAATTGGCAGGGTCTTAATTTACCTTTAAAAATCAGATCAGCAAATTTTTCGATAGCTGTCTTCATCTTCTTGCTTGGCCTATGTGGCAGAAATATCCATTTTAATATAATACTTTCTCTTTGCATTAAGATTCCTGTTGGAGATTGTCTAGAGGGTAAAATAACAAGTATGCAATCTAGGTCTGGATCCACACGATCCACATGTGCTTGTTGAAGTTTCTTTTTCACCAACTCTAATTCTTTCTTGGCCTCATCAGATAATTCTCTTGGACTATTAAATCCTTTTCACCATCCAAAGTCTTGAACAAATTAACTAGCTCATAGTTTTTTATACCAATCATGGGCCGTATATGAGCAATATCTCCTAGTAGCTTCTGAAAATCGTTAAGAGTCTTTAATTTATCTCTATTTAATTTTACCTTTTGTGGCCTAATTTTTTGTAAACCTATCTTATATCCTAAATAATTGATAGAATCTCCCCTCTGTACCTTTTCTGTAGAAATTTGTAGTCCCCAATTAGGAAATATTTTCTTTAGTTCTTCAAACAATGTTTCTAATGTCTTTGGGTTTGGGTCTGCCAACAAAATATCATCCATATAATGGTAAATGATTGATTGTGGGATGCACTTGCACAGTATTTCTAGTGGTTATACAAATATTAGAGGTGGGACTATTCAACATTTCTTGGGGAAGGACTCTCCATTGGTACCTCTTAGCTGGCACTTAGAAAGCAAATTTCTCTTTATCCTGTTCCTGTAAAGGTATGGTTAAAAAAAAACAATTCTTCAAATCAATAACTGCAATAGGCCATCCTTTAGGTAGCAGAGAAGGCAGGGGAATACCAGATTGTAAGGCGCCCATAGGTTGAATCACCTTATTAATTGCTCTTAAATCCATCACCATCCTCTGTGTTCCAGATTTTTTCTTGACAACAAAAACAGGAGAATTCCATGGACTGGTTGATTCTATGATATGCTGAGCCTGTTACTGCTCCTGTACCAACTGTTCCAAAGCCTGAAGTTTTTCTCTCATCAAAGGCCATTGTTGACCCCAAATAGGCTTTTCTGTTAACCATTTCAAAGGCAGTGCTGTGAGTGTCCTTTTAGGTTCTGTGGATACAGGGCAATTCTTTTGTACAACCTGAATGGCTGGTGAATTTCCTTCATAGTACCTTAAAGCATCATTTTTGAAAGCATAGTTGAGCCTCCGGTTGACATCAGAACCAGGAGGGATTTTAATCTGGGTATTCCATTGCATTATGAGGTCAGTACCCCACAGATTTACTGCTACGTCAGCCATATATGGCTTCAACCATCCTTTCTGAACTTCTGGTCCTATGCATTCAAGCCATCTCACACTCTGTTTCACCTAAGATATTGTTCCAATACCCAGAAATTGGATATCTACTGCCCGTAAATGCCATCTTGGATACCATGATTGTGGGGTTATGATCGAGACATCAGCCCCTGTGTCGATTAAACCCTGGATATAAATATTATCTATCCATATTCTCAATTTTGGTCTTTGTTCATTAATTGAAGTCTGCCAAAATATTTGTTTTGTGATTCTTTTTGGAATTTATGAATTTTCTTTTGAATTTATGTTATTATCTAATACTGTATGATCTTCTAGATCAGGTTTTGGATGCTCTATTCATCCTGAGAATGCTGGTCTTCTACTATGACTGGATATGATCTCACCATCCTCGAATTTGGAGTCTGAATTTTGGGGGCTTCCAAGGGGAATCCCTGAAAGGCATTTCCCGATGGTAGAGGGTTGCCTTCTTTATCCCTGGTAGATCTACATTCATTTGTCCAATGCCGTCCCTTGCCACACCTTCTGCATAATCTAGAAGGCAATGACCTTCTGTTCGAATTAAATCTAAATCGGGCATTATTTCCAAGAGTACCTTGTGTACAATTTGGTCTTATATGGCCTTGTTTACCACAGTTGAAACAAGTGATGCCTTGGTTCCTCACCCTAACATTAGCAACAGCTTGGCCTACTCAATACTCATTGCAATGGAGAGATTCAAGACTGACTGCATATTGAATCCATTCTTCTATAGGTGCAGCTCTGATCTTTAAAGACATAAGCATTCTTCTACATTCCATATTAGCATGATCAAAGGCCAGAGAAACTTCTGGGTCTGATATTGCTCTATGTACAGCCATGGTAAGCCTCTGTAAAAAGTCAGTATAAGGCTCTTTTAAGCCTTGTTTGTCCTTAGTATAATGCTCAAGTTTTTGACCTGGGTCTAAAATCTTTTCCCATGCATTAAGTGCAGCAATACGGCATAACAATAAAGTATGTTTGTCATAAGTAGTTTGAGTCTTCACGTCAGCAAACATGCCTTCACCAAGGATTTGGTCCTGAGAAGCAAAGAAACCTCTAATTCTTCCTTGTTGGTCTAAGGTCTTGGCCTCCTCTCTAAACCAGCTTCTCCACTGTAAATTTTGACTTTGGTCCAAGACAGCAGCTGTTAGCTGCATCTAATCAAGGGGGAGGATTCGGTTTTTTGCTGACCATGAATTTAGAAGCTGCTTTAAATAAGTAGAGTGAATACCATACATTGATATTGCCTCTTTAAAATCTTTGATGTCTTTCATATGTACTGCCTTATAACTATACTCTACATATTCTGAGGATCCCCCTGGTGCTTTCTTTGTCTGAATAGTAGCTGGGAACAATAGTGGTGGTGAACGTGGTAGCCCTGTCATGTTTACTACCTTAGGTAGAGTATTTCCAGTACCATAACACCCCATTGGGGGTTGACCTGAATGTTCTGAGCATAAGAGGCATCATTACCTTTTTCTAGTGTTGCAATATGGTCCTCCCATGCTTGTATTTTGGATACTATAGGCTCCCATTCCTGGATTTTGGATACTACAGGTTCCCATTCCTGGATTTTGGATACTACTGGTTTCCATTCCTGAAGTTTATACACTATTGATTTTTCTAGAGCTTGATTTTCCTGATGAAGTAGTCCTTCCAAAGACCGCACCGAGCCAGCAATTTTTAGATCCACATCATTAACATAATTAATGATATTCTTGTTCTCATTGGTAATGTAGTCAACAAGTTTCTTGTTTTCATCATTTATGTAGAGCCTATATTTTTATTGTACAGTGTTATTCATATCTAAAGAGGAAACCCTATCTGAAAGCTTGTTGTAACCAATTTCCAGAGTACTGATCTTTTCTGCCATCTTAGTGTTTAACAGTTCTACATCATATACCTTGGACAGTAACTGTTCATGAACCTTATGTACCCATTTAACCCCATCATAACCAATTTCTAGAGTACCCATCTTTTCTGCCATCTTAGTGTTTGACAGTTCCACATCATATACCTTGGGCAGTAATAGCTGGTTTCCATTTGTCACCTCTGAGAGAAACAAGCCAAAAAATAGTAGGACTGGAGTATTCTGACCCCGGGGGTGAGGGGGTGGGGTTTGGGTCCAGAAGACATTGGATGCCAGATGTAGGCGAAGTTAACTTAGTAGGCACCAGTACAGGATAGATATTTATTAAAATATAAACCAACTCTCATGGTACAGGTAACAGTTTATAGTAGCCCCTGAACAGGGACTGGAGTCTGGAATGGTGGATGAGCGATGGATGGATGATGAATTCTGATCCTGTCTCTCCAACAGCCAGGAACCAGGGAGCAGGCCTCCTGTCCCAGAAGCCCCTTATCAATGGGGTTGGCCACATCCCCTCCAGGAGCTCGGGGCCCTGGATAAGTCTTAGGACCTTATCAGCTGACACCTGAATCCCACTACATTTTCTGCCTTTGGTTTCTTAGATCATAGCTTCATTCAAATTATGTCTTTTTAACCCTGCAACTAAAGTCAATAGGTAGAATTAAAAGAGCTTAAAAATAATTTCACTGTACCATTTAGATGCCGTGAAGACTATTAATGTAAAATAAAATACTGAAGTTTTCTTTCTATTGGCTTGAATAAAAAATGAGTAACTGCCCAATCTACAATCATTGAGAAAATGAAAAATCTAAGTCTATGGCCCTTCTGTCATAACTCCTTCTTGTTGTTGGAGAAATGTTGGAGGCCGCTGGCTCCAGCTCCTCAAGGTGGCACTATTATCTGGTGCTGGCCAACCCGTCTGAGTCAGTAGAGAACGCATGTGTGCTCTCGCGAGACTGGTTTCTCAGCCTCTTCCGTGGCGTCATGTGGGATACTGGACTGCAACCTATAGAAAGATGATACGTCTAAAGCAGGGGCCGTTTGGTCGACATCAAATCGGGCGCTTCCTACCTCGTGCTCTCTCTCTCTCTCGCTTCATTTTCCCCGCCGGGGCCTGTTGCTGCGGGTTCTCGCGCCACGGCCCCCCGACCCCTCTGCCGTCTCTCCCTCTTCTCTCTCTCTCTCCCTCCTCTCTCTGCCTTCCCCTCCATTTTCCGTAAGCTAAATGCTCTCCCTCAAGACCCATTAAAGCTGTACTGCAGAAGGATCCTATGTGTGTGCCGCGTCTTTTCTTGCTGGCGAGAAGTGGGCGCAGGACAGAGAAATGCTTTTCTAAAATAAAATCTCCTAAGCTTTTAATTTAAAATTTACAAAGGTTATACACTGCTGACATACCCTTAATAATGCTTTCTCTCCTTAATGGATCAAGATTATATTTTACTGAAATAGATTGGTGTAATCAGCATAAAATAAACCAGAACAAATAGATTTCATAACAAGTGTTCATAAATACCTTAGATGTAAAGTATTAACACTTTCAGGGAACTTGTTATTAACAAAATAATATTTATAATATGTGGATTTAATTAAGAAGTATCCTCAAAAGAACTCTAAATAAAGTAAATTTGCTAGAGATAATTAATTTCATAAACTAATTATTTAAATAAACAATATTAGGAAGAGACAAAACAAATAACTTTCTAATCTCTTCAAATACTTTCTAGGCATTAAGTTCGTGTTTGGTGAAAAATTACCTTGCAAGAAATGTGTGGCCTAATAGCCAGAATATCCATGAGTGGGATGCATGTTCTAGACTATGCTATAGTTTTCCATAAAACATCAAATGATCTATTGTAAAGATTTTAATTTTGTTTTACCAAACAATTTTTTGATGGCTTTTTTATCCAACCTTTTTCTTCCATCATGACACTCACTGGTTAATAAAGGCCTGAAATAGACATTTATGTTTAGAATTCTCTGTGCAAATTTCTATAGCTAAACTGTGATGTCTTTTGAAATATCTTTGTTGTTGTTATTGTTTTAAAGAATTACCTATAACTATCATGAACAATTACTTGTGTCCATCTAAGAAGACATTGTCCAGAAACAAAAGTTTAAAGGAATGAAAAAAGTCTAATGTTATCAATTGTACAATTGCTTGGCTGACAATAAAATGATAATAAATAATTCACATACGTCTAAGTAGTACACTAGTTAAGAAATCAGGTTGATAATACTTTTAAGTTGGTAGTAAAAATTAGTAAATATTTAAAATAATTTCATAATGTGATCTTCAGTGTTAAGCAATAAGGGTTATATGTGCATATGAAGAACCAGATATTTTTATTTATGCATTTATCTTTTAATGTACATAATCTTCCAATATCAGTGCTAGAATTTGTAATATGATCATATGATTATAAAATTGTTCTGCGAATAGCTAAGAACAGCTTTGAATCATAAAATAAATTGCATTTGAAGATTTGTATATGAGAGTTTTGCCTGAGTGGAGCATGACCCCATCACTTCTTGCTTAACTTGAATAATTACATATAGAACTTGTGAATTATGAGGGTATCTACAAAAATGTTAAAATATTTTTTAATCTAAACTTCTTGGAAGTCTTGAAAGAGGTAGTATCTAGAAAGTATATTCTAACACAAAATAACACTCAGTAAGTAAAATAGTACATCATTGAAAAAAGCTTATCTTGGATTCAACAGTCCACTTTGACAAGAGTTTTGCTATAATTGGCAGGTTACATACGGAGAAGCAATTTCTCACTATATAAACTTGAAGTCCTGAACATTTCAAATGATCTGCTTGTTAAATGTAAGTACTTTCTCTATGTTCATTCCCTTGTCACTCTGGCTTCAAATTTTCATTCTCAGCTTCTGAATAATAGTAATGTTGAATGTTTATACAATTCAGACAGATCAATGTTGAACCCTAGCTATGCTATAGTCAGAAACAAGATTCTCAGGAAAATCTCTGAGCAGTGAGTCCCTAGTGTTAGGGGAAAGGTCTGTTATTGACTAGGCTTTGGAAAGTGTCAGTTTTGGCTTTCAGATTGAAAAAGAAAAGTCTCTCATTAAATACCCCATTTTTCCCCCAAATGTTTTGAACCAAAGTTTTTTTCTAAGCCTATATTAGTTTTATTTTTAAAGTTTTATCTACTCTGCTTTTTTTTTTTTTAAATCTTAATCTTCTTGTATATGGTACTTACTCTTTTACAAAACCCCAGACAAATGCAGACATTGCTAAGATTGTTATCTGGATAACCTACTCCAGTAATGAATATAGATAGAACAAAAACAGACCAACCAGAAATTAACCTTATGAGACCATTTGTTGCATGTACATGTTACTTTTATCTGTAGCATCAGAAATGCTATTTGGAATATGATTGTTTTCTTGGCAATGAATTATTTCCAAGGCTGAGATTTTGCCTTTCTGTAGGTACTATTGCTTGTTCACTGTAGATTGGTAAACCCAAAACTTCTTTCATTTTGCAATGCATCCTAGATTTCAAAAGAGAAATCAGAATCTGGCTATAGCAAATAGAATTTATAACTCTTATCCCACTACTTTAAGATAATACTAAAGTAGCAACCAGTAATAACTGAGTATGTGAAAAATAAATTTACTAAGTTATACTTTATATGAGCTTAGTATGGAAGAAAGGGATACTTTTTTTGATGCTTGCCCTGCGTAAAAATGCATCTATTTCAGGTCTTTCATTAAAGAAGATATGAACAAAGAGATAAATTTAAGAGACACATATTAGTATTATCATCATTAAAGGTAAATTGGAGATGTGGAAAGCATGAATAATTGTGAAAACATATATATTTGTAATATATTATAACTATTATCATATAGTATAATATTAATTAGTTCATTAGTTATTTGGCTAAAAGCTTTCTCATAATGTGGCAAGCAGTGAAGCAACTTGCAGAGTATGTTTGAAGCAAGGATGAACATTCATAGATTTCCCAGTGAAAGATGGGCATACACAGTGAGTGATAATGTGATGTAAGTTTAAATCCCTGCAGAGCAAGATTTTCATAGGGTAATAGAACAATAAAAGACATGGATCAAGTATAAATGGAAAGGTCAGTCGTAATTGTATGTCAGAAGAGCTTCAAAAACATATGGTAGGAAGTTATCTCTGCAGGTTTAAAGATTACTTGTAGATTGTAGAACATACTTTGCTGACAAAGTCTCTACTACAAAAGAGATGAACAATTATGCCGAACGGATTAGAGAAATGCTGACAGGCATACTACTATGTACTCACTGCAAAATAGTCTTTTATATATAATCTAAAAATTTGTTTCTTTTTGCAGCACACTGAAGTTATGGTCAGGTGATAGTCTCATGCTCTTTGTCACGTGTTGTAGTAGCCGTGTTATATTGAAAAAAAGGTTTGAAATAAAAGCTTAGAAAGAATCTTAAGATTCAACTCTTAACTGAAGGTGCTGAAGGAGTCCAGACTGAGAAGAGTTAGAAACCAGTGAAAAGTTTCTGCATTCTGATAAGCCTTTCAGCTGACACAACAGTGCAAATCAGAGAAATCAGATCAAATTATAAAGGCCCTGGTTTAACAGGTAAAGCATTCTTTCATGATTTTTTTCTGGACCCCCTAGGGAGGAGAATGGGAAAAGAGAGTGAAAGACCATCTGTTTATTTTCTGGGGTGCAGATTAAATATCCTATGAGAGTGGCCTTGAATATCTCTCATAGAGGAGCAGGTCCTGGGCAGAGACAGGTGGGCTTCTTCCAGGACATCTAGGGGATAAAATAACTCTTCCTGAGATGAGCCTGTAGTGTGTATTAATAATGCAAATGACGTAGAAAATTACATTTCGTGATTGTTGTAGAAAAGGAAATTGAAAATTTAGTTTTCATTCTCAAGTAATTGACAGTTGAAATATTATGCATAAGTAGGTCTGGAGAGGCCACAGTAGGTTTGACAGTCTTAGAGGCGATAAAGCTTGAAAACGTCTAAGGGAGCCTCCCAGAGAATGGAAAATGCATCAGTGACAGAGAAGAGAGTCAGGTAAGGGAGAACTGCTGTTCTGAAAATTATGGGTGGCAAGTAAATTTCAAAGCAAATAAATAAATAAATACATACATACATACATAAACAAATAAATAAAAGTGAGAGCTTTTCTTTGTGAAATGAAAAACTGAGATGAAGAATTGCTGCTCTAGACAAGATCCTAACAGTGGCTTCTAGCAAAGCTGAGATTTAAGGTCACCCTTAGATGTCACCTGGTTGCTATACTGATCTGGTGGGGCCATTGACCTCCTATGCAAATGAGACCAAGAGAGAGACCTAGGAGAGTAGCATTGCCTTGAAAGATTGTAATGAACATTGAACTCTCACCTTCAAAAGCCAAGTGACTTCACAGAAGAGAAAAGAAATGGATGTGTGGGCTGTTGTGCTTGCCTTGTGGCGTAGAACTTGTGTAACGTGGATGGAGGAGAAGAGTTAGAGTCAGGAGGGGGTGGGTAGACCTCATTTACACAGTCCACTCTGGTTGGGAGGTTGGGGGTAATAAGATCTTACCCGTGTTTATTCTGAACTGAATTGGGGGTTGGGTTTTATAAAATCACAATTTTCCGCAGTTTCTATTTTTAGAACTCATTAGTTTTGTTTCTTCAAGATTTTATTGTGTCATAGCCAAGCCACATAGCCTGTCATCAAATCTCCACTTCATAAAGGTTAAACCTATTAAAATGCAGACTCTGAGAGATTTCCTCTTCTTTTATGTGCTACACCTTAGTTTTAAATTGTTAATTGGAAAACATCTTCAACCTCTCAGGCCCAGTTGTACTTTCAGACATACTCATCTTAACAGAATTGGTTGTCAGACCTGCTTGCTTCATTAGGCCAAGTCTTTCCTTTCTACCATTGTAATGGAAAACAGCAGGGCTTTTAGCTTCACTGACAATGGGACAATCAGACACAGCCCCCTACTAGTTATCTGTTAGTGTTAAACATTCTCTTGAGCTCACTCAAGTGCCTGACTTGATCATGATGTTGTCTCTCATCAGATCCCATCAACTTGAAAACCTTGCTTTGTACTACAAGGTCTTATGTTTTTCTGAGCAAGTTCACAGCTTCTCTGGTGAGAATCACACACATCTGCTCTCCATGGGGTTAATTCTTTTACCATCCATGATCAGTGTTGAAGAAATCTAGGGCAAGCAATTGTTTGGGGACTGAGTTACTGCATTCTATCCCAGTGGAGCAGATCAAAGCAGCCCTGATGGGAAGAGCCCAAACTGAAATTTTGAGAAATAGGTAAATCTAAAACAAGGCCAGTTTTACTCTGAAAACTGGACATTCAGAATATGCCAGGGGAAACGAACCAGAAGACCCCAGTAAGCCCCCCAAAAGATTCATTTGCTTCATTCCTTCCAAGTCAGATAACCTGCTTTAGCCACAGTGATTTTCTTTTGTTTTGTGTTCTTATTTATGTTTTACAAAACATATAACGTGTTCTTCTGCCACACACAGTCTATTCCATTATTTGATGCTGAAGGGTCCCTGCATTACCTATGGGTGTTCTCTTCTAGACCTCTGAATAAGAACAGACCTGACATCAACACAAATTTCCAACAGAAAGGGATCCTTTATTAAGCAAGACAGACACAGGGTGGATAACTCAGCAGGTGGCTCTGCAGGAGTAGATTGTTACACCAAAGCCACTTTTTCCTCATCTTCAGCTGAAAATTCTCTTGGACTATTATGTCCTTGTTACCTTTAAGATTTTGAATAAATAATAATCTTTTTTATCACAATAGTGGTTTAAAAATTGGAAATGTCTCTTAGCAATCTTTGGAAATCATAAAGAGTCCATAATCTATCTCTTTTGATTTGTATCTTTTGGAGTCTAATTTTTTGTTTACCTATTTTTAATCCTAAATAATTAATGAAATCTCCTCTTTGTATTTTTTCAGAAGCAATTTGTATTCCACAAACAAACAAATTTTTTTTCAATTCTTCAAACATTCTTTCTAACATATCTATATTTGAGTCAGCCAACAAGATATAATCCATGATAGAGTGTGGGAACTGGTAACATAGCATTTCTAATGGCTGTTGTATAAAGGCATAGATTTATCTCTGCAAAACTTTATCTCAGGGAAAGATCATTTGATGCCTGAGGGCAAAGTCCAGGTCTGGGAGTCTCTAGAAAATCTCAGGAATTCACCTGACAGTCAATAGATTCAATGATTGGTTTCACACCAAAAGTTCAGCCATAAGATTCCGGGCTTAGGTTCATGCCGAAAGTGTAGCCAATGGTTGCTGTACCCCATACCTTTTTATCCAACCCTGGAATGCCAAGACATGTAGCACCCTGCTTATAAATGCTTTTCTTAAAAAAAAAAAATCCCTTTACCTCTGTGCTCATGGCCAATCTTCTACTGTGGTGGAACAAAGGGTTTGAATCTGTCCAAAAGAATAAACTGATTTTATGTGTATAATGGAATCCAGCTCCCTGGTGGTCTTTGGGGGTCCCTTGACATGGGTACAACAGTTGTACAAAATATTGTCCCAGAGTGGGGCTACTTAACATTCCCTGTGGGAGAACCATCCATTGATATTTCTTTATAGATTAAGAATTATTAAAAGCAAGCACTGTAACAGCAAATTATTTTGTCCTGTTCTTTCAGAGGTATCATAAACAGTATTTTAAGGCAATAGATAATTGGCCATTTTTTTTAGGTAACAGAGAAGGCAGAGGAATTCCAGATTGTAGAGAGCCCATTGGATGAATCAACCACTTTGTTTACTGCTCTTAGATTTGTAGTCATTCTCTATTTTTCAGATTTTTCTTTGATAACAAAAACAAGAGAATTCCAAGGGCTCGTTTGTTCTTCAATATGCTGAGCATTGAACTGTTCCTGGACCAGCTTTTCAAAGGCCTGGAATTTCTCTCTTATTAAAGGACATTACTAAACCCATATAGGCTTATCTGTTAACCATTTTAAAAATAGCACTGCAGGTGTCTTTAAAAGGTCAGTAGTTGTTTTGCCTTGTTTTTGTACAGTGCAAATTGTTGGTGACTGCTTCCATAATACCTTCTGATGTTTTTCCCAGAAACATGGTAGTTGACGGTTCATTACATAGTCTGGAGAAATGTTAATCTGAGTGTTCCATTGTTGAAGTAAGTCACATATCCACAAATTCATAACAATGTTAGGCAAATATGGCTTAATATTTCTCTCTGTCCTCCTGGCCATATACATTCAAGCCAATTTCCAAAAACTGAACTTTTACCTCCTAAGGGGGACAATATAGATGCCAAGATCTTGGTAAAATTATTGTTACATCTGCTCCTTTGTCTAACAAACTTTCAATAACAACATCATTTATTAAGATTTTTAACTTTGGTCTTTGTTCATTTATAGAAATTTGACAAAATACTTGCTTTATAGTTTTTCCAGAACTCGTTCTCTTTTCTATAGCATTTTTATTATTCACAGTAGTATGGTTTTTTAGAATAAGTTTTAGTTTCTTTAATTTCTCTGAGAAAGTGTATTGTCCATGATAGCAGGGTAAGACTAAGCTAGATTTAATACAAGGGCTTTAAAAAGCCCTCTCAGGTTGTTTCCAGAAGGCATAAAATTACCTTGTCCGTCCCTTGTTGACCTTCACTCATTAGTCCAATACCTTCTTTTGCCACACCTTCTGCATACTCCAGAAGGGAAGAGTGTACTCTAGATATTATTCAAAAACAAACAAACAAACAACCACCCCCCAAACCTTATACCTTATTTCTGGGAATAGCATTTTACAGTCTCTTTTTATGTGATCTTGCCTTCCACAATTGTAACATTTAATATTTTGATTTTTTCCCTTAAATGTGTAGAAATAACCTTTCCTATCCAGTTTTCATCACAGTTATGAGATTATGAATAATTGTATGGCTAATCCAATCCTTCAAGGGTGCTGACCTTGCTTTGACAGTTTAATTATTCTTTTATATTATGAGTTAGCATTTTCAAAAGTCAGGGATTCGATTATTATTCACATAGCTGCTGAATCTGATATTTTTCTGTTTACTGCTACAGTTAACCTCTGCTAAAAGTGTCTGAAAGTTTCTTCTGGGCTTTGATTTACTTTTGTAAAGGATATAGTTTTCTTTTCTCTTTCTTCAATTCTACCCCTTGCATTCAAGACTGCCATTTCAAGTAAGTACAGGGTGGGCTCATTTTATTGTGATTGTCTATCTACAACAGCATAATGTCCCTCCTCCATAAATTGGTCTTGGGAGATTTCTATGCCTATATCTCTGTTTTATTGTTCTACTGTTTTAGCCTCATACTTCCACCATGTTTTCCACTGTAAAAGTGGCTTGACCTCCAAAACAGCAGTAATTATATCGGACCAGTTCTTAGGGATAATTTGATTGCATGTTGGCTAGGAATTTAACATTTGTTTTAAAAGTGGTGAGTGCATACCATAAATGATGACTGCTTCTTTAACTCTCAATTCTAACATTACTTTAGCCCTTATAACTTCCTTACAGTTTTTATCACTTTGCAATTTCTTTAAGGTTACGGGATACACTAATATTGGCTGTTTGAAAGTGTTAGGCTGTTTTTGTGTAATCTTATAAGACAATGTTGAAATTGGTTCTTTAAACTCCTCTGTCTGGCTCTGAATATCTATGTGTTCTATCTTAACAGGCAGTTCTAAGACTTTCCTCTTGGCATTCACATTAGCTGACTTTTTAAATGATAAAACAAAAATAATCAAATAAATAGTATTTATAATAATCATTGTGATAAACATTTTGATGATAATCCCATCTACACTATTTATCTTCTCCTTTTGGGTTCCAGTTTCAAATCCTATAGAGCAATATCAAAGACAGACCAACCACCTTAAATCCCCCTTTTTAAGAAAATCCAGTTTAATTACCAAACTTGTTGTCAGTTGTCATTCAGCTGACTGTCATATAGGGAAGCTATCTCATGTGGTAGCTTCCCAAGGAGGGGGTACAAAAAGAGAGAAAAAAAAAAACTGCAGCACATTAGAAGAGGGAGGCCACTGTTTGAAAAATTTACCCAGAAGAACATGGAGAATATAGCTAGCTCTGCCTAAGTCTGGAAGGTAACAGAAAGCCCAGTCAACCAGCAATTACTCCTCTAGCTACATATTGCTCTGGCCAGCAAGCAAAAATTTTTGTGAATTCATGCTCCAAAAGTTGAGTGCCAAATATTGCACAAGTTATAGTTAGTATAATAAAAACCTAGAGCCAGATATTGAAATATCAGACAGAGGAAAGAGACTGCAATCAATTCTCACCCAGACAATTTCTTAAGCTGAACATTGTAAATGATATTTTCAAGAGTTCTTCATTGGTGGGTTACTGCTATAAAATGCCTGAATGAATGTCGGCTCCTATCGTGAGATTCAGGTGTCAGCTGATAAGGTCCAAAGACGCCTATCCAGGGTCCAGAGCTCCAGAAGGGGGAGTGGCCAACCCTATTCATAAGGGGCTGCTGGGATCTTGGAAAGCCCTGTTTCCTAATTCGAGACTTCTGGAGAGACTGGTTCTGCACCCACTGCGTGGATAGTCTAGTCTATCAACCGTCTATATAAGCTGTTACCTGTATCGTGAGTGTTAGCTTATATTTTAATACATTGTAAGCTTGGATTGGTGTATTTAAGAGAATTTCCGCTGACATCTGGTGCTCAACATGGGGCCACACTTAAACAAGAGAGATGGAATGGGATGGACTCTGGTAGGAGGGGTGGCCAACCCTATTCATAAGGGGCTGCTGGGATCTTGGACCTTATCAGCTGACACCTGAATCCCACCACATCTGGCTCCTCCTGCCATATATATCTTCCCTGCCCACTTGTTTGACTTCCTGGTTCAACTCTGCATCATAATCTTAGAGTTAGGATTAAAGGTGTGAGCTACTATGGTTTGGTTGTTAGACCTTGAACTCAAGAAATATAGAAAGATCTCTGTCTCCTGAATGGTGGGATTAAAGGCCACTTTGTTATCCCGAGTGATGAGATTAAATCTGTTAGTCACTATTAACTGACCCTCAAGGCTTAATTATGGGTGATTCCATTCTCTGATATTATTAAAGATGATTTTATTAAATATAAAATATGTCACCCACAGATTTTAAAAAGAAATAGTGAAGTCTAGGATGAGTTGTTAAATCCATATTAGTCACAATGTAAAAAATTATGAATTTTGACAGCTGAACTTTGGTTGTTGGCCTCAGGATTGAGTCAGGCATGGGAAGTGACCAAATAATGAGTCTAGTGGTTTAGCAATAGAGTAGATCAGTAGGACAGGACCTACCAAGGCACCCACCTAACTTCACCTTGAAGGCTGAAGCCATCATCAAAAATAAGAAATAAGTTTCCCTAAACTGTAAGAAATGAGTTGCTATTTTGTGATTGTGTTTCTTGGAGCAAAACCTGACATATGACCTTGACTTGTTTGCCTACCCCCTGACCCTTTGTAATAATACTCTCTAATAACAAGGTATTTGTTGTTGTTATTTAACTAATTTTGGCATTTTTCTGGATTTCCTTATTGCTCTATTTTTTTTCTCTTCTGAAAAACTTCTTTGTAACTACTTACAACTTAAAAGGGGTCCAAGAAAGAGATTTGTGGCTGTTTTCTTTAACTTGACTATACAGTTTTTGGGTGTACCTCAATAAAATCAAACTTGCTTCAAATATAGCTCAAAATTGTAGTAGTGATCCTGTTCTTACCTTATGGGATTAATAACATCAGTACCATGCTTGCCATGTTTGGTCATGTTAGAGCCTCTCAGATGAGACCTCCGTACTGCAATTATGGCAATCTGAAATTTAAATTAAAGTTATTGTAGTTTTGGTTTTGGATATCTGGTAAGTTTTCTACACTTTACTTTCCTGAACTACAAAACTAAGTTATTAATTAAATTAATGAAACTTTTTCTATAGAATAATTGTTAATCCTACTAGTGTAGAATAAAGCTGCTACCACAATTTAAAGCCAAATTTAAAACAAACTTTAAATACTAGCTAGGTGGTTGGACTCTGGCCAGGTCCATCTTTTTTTTTTTTTTTTTTTTTTTTTTTTTTTTAATGTTTCTGAATCAAGTTTTGCAATAGTTTAAGTATTTCCCATTAGTCCCAATCAGTGACAGGCATTCATCTTACCTGTAAATCTCCTTCCCACATGTGATCATCCATGCAGATGTGTCAAAGAATATATTTGGGGGATTAAGAACTTGTGGCTTGTTATATCCTATAAACAATAACTGCCAGCATTTCAGTAACTATCTGTCCTTGGTCAAAAGGCTTACAAATCAATGGCACTTTTATGTCAAGGATCTCTAAAGCATAGTAATTAAAACCTAAAATGTAACTTAGGCTCTCACATAATTTTAAAGACATAGCATTCTGAATTCTTTAATATATTACCTTAAAAATATTAAGTATGACTTGGAATTTGAGCATGTATCTTTAGTTCTAGCATTTAGGAAGCAGAGGTAGGTGGAGCTCTATAGATCCTGCTACTTGTAGAGCAATCCTGTTCTACAGAGTGAGTTTCAGGACATCCAGAACTATACAGAAAATCTGTCTTGAATCCCCTCCCCCATTGTGTTAATCAAAAGATTTAAATTAAATAAAAGTTGGGATTTGAATTTAAACTCGCTAAATATGTTTCTTCCCTGATAACAACGTGTTAAGTTTCAAACCTTGGTCAAATGACTCAGGTGCCTATTGAGCATATCAAATTGAAACTAATCACCAGATTTTCTCAGCATCCCTCACGTTTTACTTGATACAGATATTGTTGGCCCTCTACTCTGAACTTTCCATCGCAAGAGCTAGGCTTTCTAAAGAGGCTCTTCCCTCTACCATCTAAACACTTTGGGTTACCTGCCCATTTTTGTATTTTTGGCATCCTGGCTACTGCCCTGGTTCTCTTTCTCCCCTTTCCTTTCTCCTTCTTCCCCCCCATGAACCAGCTAAGTCTTGTCATGTTCACTCTGGAATGTCAGATGTCCTTGACTGACTTACTTCTCCATTTTATCTACAATAAACTTTCTCCTCCACTATACCTAGAAGCAATCACAATTATAACTGGTACATAGCTGTATCTGGTTGTTATGACAACTACAACATGCTCAGAAAAGCAGAAGAGGAGAAGAAAGAAGCAAAGAACAAAAGTGTTGTTGATCAGGCTGTATTACTTGTATTATTTCAGTCAATATAAAGAGAGAGGACATTTATTTAAATGATAAATACCATTCAGAAACCTATGATGTGGGCTAAATTAATAGTATGTGGTTTGTTAGGATTTAAATTGAGGGAGAGGTTACACAGGCTGATGTGAACAGACTACCTTCTCTAGAAAGAGATTTGAATCATTCTTAGAACAGTGGTTCAGAAGGGTGGATAAGAAGGATGGGAAAGAAAGGAAAGCTTATTCTAAGTAATACTTAAACATACAGAAAACTTATAGAAGTGAGAGCTCAGATTTAGCTGTTGGATGATGTAGCCGCAGTATGCATGGATTAATAGTAGCAAAGGTCCTGCAGAATGCTGCAAAAGCCAGCAACAAAGGAGGTGAGAATTTTGCACAAACAACATCAACCTAATGAAAGGCACTAGGTCTCCATATTAATAATGTATTTTTGTCCAATATTTCTGTAAAAGTACTCCTTGATCCAATATTTATTGATCTCATGTTAGTTTATGTCAGTAGAATATATCACTCCATCTTTTCTATTGTCAAAGAAGTAAAGACATCAAGAACCCATAGAAAACATGAGAATCAACAATAACCTTATAAATGATAGAATTCCTAGTACAGCAAAAAATGAGTAAACAACAATCAAATATTCATATAATAACGAGAAAATTATATGCAATGTTTTATTTTGTTGAGGTAAGTATATAGTCTCTGCTCAACACATATGAGGCTGTGTTCATTAAATAATTAAACATATTTTATTGACACTGAGGTGGTAGAATAAGGTTGTGGGCTGTGGGATCTCTGCTAGGTATTCGTCCAGTTGCTTTGTTAACATAAGAGGCAGTCAATAAAATTAATCATGGATATTTCTTTATCATATAAAGCCAAACACCCTTCTAAACCCGTGACCTCCCTTGTTTCTATTGTTTTGGGCCATTTTTCTCCAGATCTATGAAACAAATCAATCATAGAGTGTTTAAGAAGTCTGTTGAATGTGGCAGAGAGTACAGTGTTTTCCTCAAGCTCATCAGTATCTTTCCTTAGAAAGTTCTATTTTCAGAGACTTACCACTTAACTACAGAAGCACTGTTATGATTTAGAGCTTGTTCGTGAATTCATTGGTGACAAGATGGTCACAGATGCTCTTTGCTTCTCTATCAAATGAGATATTTGGACTACTTACTTCCGAAAAAACTAAGCTAAAAATAAGAGGTTGTCATTTTTATACTTACTCTCACAACTATAAAAACAGATGCAGTTAGTTGAGGAAAACTGTTTTAGGTCACTATATTGTCATGTGATAGAAAATATATCTATTAAGTAACACATGGGAATACAATATTAGTTATTTAACCAGAGTAATAATTTTCTGACTGTGTACAAGTACACAGATGCTATGGATACATCAAATAATATTGATTTCCATGTAGTGGAGACCAAACACTCTCACCTAACCTGAAGGTGTGGACTTTAGACCTTGTAGCTCCAGTATTCTGGGTATTGCCAGAGGGCCAGTATAAAACTGGGTACACATATGTCCTGACTTCCTTTTCTGTTTCTCATGCTTTTGCATGGATGACCTGATCTGTTGAGCTTCAGCCTCATAGACCATTCCACCTTTCCAGGAATCACACAACTGCCTAATCTCTTGTATTAGTGAGTTTCCTCTCTGAATCCCCTAAATAAATATTCTTCATCAGTTGCCAGTGATTTGCATTAATATGTGGTGCCCCATGGGCTTTTGATCTTACCTGACCTTTTAAAATGGGACCTGGCACTTACTCCACCTGGCGAGAAGGGAGTGAGCAGAGGAACTAACCAGCCAGAGATGTACCCTCTGCCAGGCTCCATGACTCCAGGCTTATAGCTGCTATGCTGGCACTCTCAGTCCCAGAATCTGAGAACATATACATACTCAGAAAGTGTAGGGCATAGAAGCAGTCTCTCCCAAAACCACTAGCCTGTCTAACTCCCATAGACCAGAAGTCACATGATCCTAGAGCCAGCTGCAACAGATTAGTAGATCAGTAACCTCACTCCAGCTGTAAACACCCAGTGCTTGGTGGGCTCCTTTCCACAGCAGCTCTAAAAAACGGGACTTTTTTTTTCTGTCCTGAGTCAAATCTGTCCTAAGCCTCTGAGCTAGGACTCAAGCCTTTTGCAGGCTTCTGAGAACCTTGGGACCAGCACCAGACTACAGGCACCCTACTGCTGGCACCTCACCAATGACACCTCTGCTTCGGTGCTATACCTGTGGTACCTGCTGGCCAATTATTACCATTTCATCCAAAAAGCATCCCAACTGAAAATCATCATATAGTGAGGTAAATAATTAAATATTTTTTTCTGCACAAATTTGTCTCGACCTGTGAGACTACTAGTTATTCGGGGGTCTTCGAAGAGGTGCCACCTAAAATACCAATGGGGGTGAGAGAAAAAAGGAGACCAAGCGCGCTAGGAAAGAAGGAGTCAGTCTGAGTGGCGTCAAGGTCTCCTTTATTGAACAAAAGGCAGCATTATTTATAGGCACGCCCATGCAAATTAGGTGTATATGTGCACATGTGCACGGACCAATAGGGGCCTAGAGGATGAAGCCCCCAGGGGGAAGGGGTTTAAGGGAAAGAGAGGAACCCGTCTTCTTTGCTCTGTTCTCAACTCAGTCTGCTGTGCCATTTTTTGAATTTTGCGCCCTTACAATGGCTAGCCAGGAAGGAGCGGGGAGTGGTTAGTTGCAGGGAGGGGTGAGTGACTTGCTATTTTTGGCCACTGTGCTTAACAATACCAGAAAATAGCCTAAAAAGGACATCTTGTGGTTCTTTAGAGAACTGCCTTTAGCAAAACCAGGAAAGTGCTTAACAATACCAGAAAATAGCCTAAAAAGGATATCTTGTGGTTCTTTAGAGAACTGCCTTTAGCAAAACCAGGAAAGAATCTCTTGCCAGCAACACAATGTGCTTAAAAACCATGAAAAGGTCACTGCTTTACACAATGTCCTCAACACAAATTAAGTCTTTTTAATGTCGTGGCATAAAATATAACCATTCAGGAATTTAAAAACCTTTTTTGTTGCTACAAGTGATGAAATTTTGCGAGCTGTGTATGACATCCCTGGGATGTACATAATTTCAGCTGTCATGGTAGTCGATTTTGTCATTCATATCATAAAAAAGATGATTTGATAACAATATGAAATATATATGAGACATTAATTGAACTGATGGGTAGTTTAAGAACTTGCAATGAGGAACTAAAACACTGCATTTATTACTGAGAATCTAATGAGATAAATTGTCACAGACTTTGCAAAATATTGAAGAGTAATTAACTACCTTGAGTCATGTCATAGAATCTGACAAAGGTAAACTATCACAGATTTCACAAATTAGTATTGAGAAATTAAATTATCAAATTCATACCATAGATTCTGCTAATAATAAGTTGGCATGCAAATTAATTTTATAAAACCTGGTTATTATAAACTTTTAGATAGAACAGTTTTTTTGGCAAAAAAAATGAATACCATGCACTTACTTTTTACAGATGATAGGACCCCAGTGATGGAAATGTTTAAATCTTTAGAATCATACATTAATGATGAAAATAAAAAAAAACTTATTAATTTCATGGAATCATTAGAAAGTTTGCTGTTCAAGAGATTCAGATATTGCAAAAATTGGTGGTCTCTGAGTTTCAAGCATGAGAAGATTGTACTTTTGTAAATAATAAGAATATTAAAGCACAATCAACATAGAATATTGAAGAAACATCACCAATACCTTATAGAGTTGGAGATAATTCACCAAAAGTTGTAAACATTCAGGGTTATCCCTTTTCCTTCTTATGATTTATCCAGTTGTTATTTCTGAAAGACCAGTAAGTGATAGATATACAGGAGGATATATGAAATATAAATGGGAACCTACACATTTGAGATATTTAATAGACATCAAGGAAACTATAGTTGTTTATAGTATTCACTACACATATGTAAAACAAATGCTAAATGCCTGATCTGCTAGAATAGGCTTATACCAAATGACTGGATGCAACTGGCAGCAGTTGTATTAGATTATAGTCAACAATTATAATGAAGAAACTGCCTGAGAGATGAGGCTAAAGCCCTTAAACAACAATGTAACATTAGAGGTTTTAACATTTCTCAAGAACAAATTCTTGATGAGAGCCAATTTTTTTGAGGTAAAGAGTCAATGTACTGTTAATGAACAAACATTATTATGTTGTAAGGCAGTCTTAAGTGCTTGAGAAAAGATTTAAGAACCAGGACAGACAACAGATTCATATATTAAGGTCATGAAAGTCTCAAGAGAAACTTATAATAACTGAATGCAAAGATTGAATAAAGAAGTATAGAGTGGTATCATATCCAGAAGTTAGACAACAGCTAATTAAATATTTGGCTTTTGATAATGGGAATTTAGGGTGTAAAAAGACACTTATGCTTTTAAATATCAGATCAGTACCCCTAGAAGAATGGATCTAACATGTAATAAATGTTGAGTCTCTTAATTATGATGATGAGTCTTGGGAAGGGCAAGCAATTTCTAAAGTCTTGAAGAGAAATCAAATGTTTTAACTCTGGTAAACCAGGCCATATAAGCAAAGGAACTGTAAATAGGGCACTTCTACAATTAATGTTTCTTCTAGGAATTTCTTGAACAGAAAGCCTCTAACATCTGGATTTATGCAGGCTGGCATTGGACCAACAACCGTAGATCTAGAAGGGACAAATGAGGCAACAATTTACTAACAGGAAATGCCTTTTTAAATGAATGAAAGCCAAAATTAAAGGTACAACTAGATAAAAATTTTAATTAAAGGCCCTCTGGACACAGAAGCTGTTGTGTCTATAATAACACCACAATCATGGCAACAGAATTGGCCTCCATAGGACATAAATGTTCAGTTTCTAGGGATTGGAACCATATCAAGCATTCAATGGCTTAAATGCATAGGGCCATCAGGACAAAAAGGATGGCTGAGGCCATATTTAGCTAATGTAGCAGTGAATCTATGGGGTTGTGATTTCTAACAACAATGTAATAACCAAGTTAAAATTTCTCCAATCTCAGATACAATTTATGTTTCTGTGAATAATATTATGAGGTGTTTATATATATGTATATATGTATATATATATATATATAAACCTCAGATATTGACTACTCAGGCTAAACATAAACAGGGCACAACAGTTATCAAACTCTCAGAGGTACCAATAGTCATACCCTTAAAATGGCTAACTAACTAACCAGTATGGGTTGGGCAATGGTCTATCACTAAAGAGAACATAGAGGCTTTAAAATAGTGGGCTTAGGAATAGTTAAAAGCTCAACATGTTAAAGAAGCTACCAGCCCTTGGAATTCTCCTGTGTTTGTTATATTAAAAAGAAACTAGAAAAATGGAGAGTGCTGACAGATCTGAGAGCCATAAATAAAATAATTCAGCCCATGGGCTCATACTATCTGAAGTACTTCTGCCATCTCTGTTACCTAAAGATTAGCCTATTGTAATTATTGACTTAAAAGCCCATTTCTTCACTATACCTCTGAAAGAACAGGAGAGAGAAAAATTTGCCTCCACATACCCACTTATAATATTTCTCATCCAGTTAAGAGATATCAAAGGAATTAGATATAAAATTTAGCCTCACAAAAATAGTGTAGATGGTAGAATATTTTCTTTAATTTTGCTAAGTGCTAATCAACTAGATATTGTACCCATAATTCTTACTTAATAGTTGTTTTGCTATATGTAATTTTGCTATGTTGAAATTGAACACTTCCTTCTAGATTAGACAGAAGTAATGTGGGCTGTCTATCTGTGCACTATGAATATGCTCTACTGACATTTGTTGAGAAAGAGGTTGTTTCACCTATGGCAAGGCAGTTTAGAGATAGGCTAAAAATCAAAGTATAGATGAAGGAGGACAGAGTCAGACAGATGCTGCACATAGCTGACCAAAGAGCAAAATGTAACTAAACAAAGGCAAAGCCATGGAGCTACATGCCAATACATATATTAATAAGAATGGCTTGAATTAAGTTGTAAGAGCTAGCTGGCAATGAGCCTGTTCCAAGGCCAAATACTTTGTAGTTAAATAAGCCTCTACATAATTATTTGGGACTAAGCAGCTGCTGTATCTCTGACTACAAATTAATATCACTATTAATTGTGATTATTATAAATATTAGAAATAGAGATCATTATATATATATAACACACATCAGTTTCCATATAGTATGGCAGCTCTTCTAGCACAAGGTAATGATGAGATTAATTGGTTGTTAATATGAAATGTGTTGGAGGACTCAAATTTTCCTAAGAAACACCGTGTTACTAGCAAAAGATTTAAAAAGGGAGGAAGGGGGAGCTTTTCCATCACTTGGCATGAAGCCTAGAAAATCGTTAGAAATGCCTTGCTTGTTCTGTCTATAACCAAAAACAGTTACATCAAAGCAATGAAATTAGTAGATTTATGTGTTTCATTTTATTGAATTTAGAAAATTAAAACAGATACACCATATCATTGATACATATTTAAGATTCCAATGGGCAACTTCTCTGAGATTCTGTAATTACACACCTTTTTGAAGTTATCGCTATTATAGGCATACCTGTACAAATTAAGAATTACAACACACCAGCATTTGTTTAAAAAAAAACCAGATATTTGCATATTATAATATAAAGCACATTATGGGTATACCACACAATTATACAGGACAAGTAGTTGTTCAGAGATCCAATCGCACTTTGAAAGAGATGTTTTATAAACAGAAAGAAGGAACATAAACAGCCAGAGATAGATTGTATAATGCCTTAATAATCTTGAATTTTCTTAATGCTGATGAGAAAGGAACAACATCTACAGAGAGACACTGGATAATAAAAAACCTTCTGAGATAAACCAACCAGTCTACTTCAAGGATCTTCTAAATGGAAATCAGGATATGTGCTATGTTGAGGAGGGGGTTTTGCTTTGATTTCCACAGGTGGTTAAAAAAAAGTATGAATACCAACAAAATGAATAAAGATTTGTTTCAAACAGAAGAAATCTCATGATAAGGAAAAATAATGGCTCATTCACCAATATGACAATTCTATTAGTGGCAAGAAAATTTACTTAACAAAGATCAGGGCAGGTTTTTGTTTTTGTCTTTACAAAATAATAGAAATAATCACCTTCAAGAAATTAAAATGACACTGGACTCCTAGACATCTAAAGCTAAAGAGAAAAAAAGTCCTGAAAGTTTATAAGCAAATAATATCAGACCTATTGGCACTAATATAGTCTACAGGGTAAGTTCTTACTGCTTAACACACACACACACACACACACACACACACACACACACACACACACACACACACGTACATACATATATCTTTATCTTTTTAAAAAAATGTGGTTCTGATTCAATTACAAATCAAGCTGGCTTTGGACTTGGAGTAAGTGGCTTTCCCCTTCTCTAGACCCAAGAATATTGTTAAAAGACTGGCTTTGGACTTGGAGTAAGTGGCTTTCCCCTTCTTTAGACCCAAGAATATTGTTAAAAGAAAAAAAATTGAAGAGATTCTGTCTCATATTGGAAAATCCACCTGGTGTAGGAAGAAATCAAATGTCTAGGGACTATTGTCGTAATTCCATTTCTAATTTTATTTTTTTCTGTTCTTATTCTTGACCCTTTAAACCCTTTCTTTGTATACAATTCTTTCCAAAGAATTAAAAATTTCCATTTTTTGATGTCAATAATGTTTACATTTTTCAAATTATTCTAACAGCGATCTCTAAAGCATTTAGAAAGAAGATGGGGCCCCACCACAATGATTCCACAAGGTTCTTTAAGATACCTTTAAGTTGGTATACATCACTCAGTGGTTTTAGACTACAAACTGTTAGACTAAAAACTGTTGAGGAAAGTTGTAAGATAGCTTAGTAAGATTATCCATAATATTATACTTACCCAGTACTCTGAGACTGGTTATAAATGGTACAACCAGTCCTATGAGATTTAACATGGTTTTAGTTTTGTACAGGCTCCCCTTCACACTGGTAAGCAGGAAGAAATCCTAAGAAAAACTGTGACCCCTCTCCAGATAAGATTTTTTTTCATATGGTTATGAATAATTATAATTCTATTAGATAGTTATATATGGTATTAGGGCTGAGGGTGGAACAATAAAATTAAACTGAGAAATCTATTTTGGTAAAGAAAAAAAGGGAATAAAAAGACAGATATAGGTAGATTATTGTATTTACCTTTAGAAATATTTAGTCAACTATTAGCCATGGACAATTTTCACTGGTATAGATTATTACATATTGATACAAATGTGACATTATTTTCTGTGTCTAAGACAATTTTTATATTGATATAAGTACATATTGTACAAAGCTTCTACCTATATTAAAGGTGTTTTGTATATACATGTTGAGGATGTTATCATTTCCACTATATAATTTATACCTCTGCTTATTTATATTTGTCATTAATGAATATATGAATGTATGTATATATCATCTATCTACACCAATATCAATATATATTCTACATCTCTTTCAGATATTTTGTATATTGACACATTAAGAATATTGTCACTTTTCACTATACATTTTTGTACATTTATGCTATACATTTTTCCTCTGTTTAAGATAATTTATATGATTGCCATACTCAAAGTCATTGTCCCTATAGTCTATGTCTGTTTATAGATTTTTCTACTTTTATAAGTCTCGGTCTTTAAGTTATCTAGGTTGATAAGAATTACAGGTTATAGTCTATTGCACAAATTATAATTAGAATATAATAAAAACTCATAACCAAATATTGGGGAGAAGCTGGAATATCAGAGAGAGGAAACAGACCACATTAATTCCCACTCAGCCAACTTTTATGGTTGATTTGTTCTAGAGTCCTCTGCATTTCAGATCACTCCTACAAAATGCCTGAATCTCTGTTCCTCCTGCTTTAGATATCTTCCTCACCCAGTTGCTTTACTTCCAAGTTCAACTCTGTATCATATTCTTAGAGTTAGATTAAAGGTGTGAAATAATACTGTTTGGTTGTTAGGACTTGAACTCAAGAAATACAGAAAGATCTCTGTCTCCTGCCATCCTGAGTGATGGGATTAAAGGCATGAGTCATTACTCTCTGACCATCATGTTTTGACTGTGGGTGATACTGTTCTCTGATTTTCCAGGTTGATTTTATTAAATATACAATATGTCACCACAATAGTAACTCATGTTTTTATATTTTAGGCATGTTAATTAGGTTTTCTGTATGTATAATAATTTTCCAGATGGATAGGCAATCTTCAAATACTTCATAGACTTAAAGAATATGTCATTTAAATGTTTTAGTATTCAGAATTTGCCCGACATGAGATAGGATCGCTACTAACAATGCTATTCTTTTCCTGAAATGATGTTAAGCATCAAAGACATTCCACATGAAGTTTGTCTTTGTTACCTCAACCTCAACTGCTGACAGTAAATATGCTGTCCAATCTGGACAAGCAGGGCGAAAGATAAGGGACTCCTAAACCTTTCCAAGACAGGATAGGATGGTCTCAAATTATCCTGCTTCTGAAAAGGTCTGTCAGATATTCTGGGCCTATAGCCAAAATATTGGATGCCCCAACTCTGCAGAGAGTTTTGAGTGACTGTCCAGGCTGCCAATGATCACTCTCTTCTCCTACTAAATTTCAGTAGTTGCTTTCTTGCATTTCCAGTTTACTTGAGCAATTTATTTTCATTCTTAGGCCTTTGATTGGGCTGAAGACTAGGTAGTTACAGTTACAGTTATAACCACTACATATCTTAAGGAAGAGTAGATTTATATTGTTCTAGATAGGACAGTTTTGGAGTAATCTGTATTTGGCCACTTATCAACATACTGGACATTTAATATATGCTTTATGTTTGATGTTCTTGCTGGTTGTGGTTTTACTTTATGTTATTTGCTCTTTCCTTCTCTAGGACATTACCTAACAATTGTTTCTATTTTTATAGTTTTATATTTAGGTTTAGAACTTTCTTACTTAGACAAAAGTAGGAAATGTATTGTAGAGCAGGCTCTATCACCTTGACCTAGAGGCATGGGCCCTAGGTCTTAAGCCCAGTATTCTGGACATGGCCAGAGGGCCAATTTAAGATTGAGTGCATGTACATCCTGGTCTCTTCTTACTGTTTTTCTCCACATTCTTGGATTAATGACTTGACCCTCTGAACTTCAGCTGTGTGGACCAGTCCAGCTTTCCAAGAGCCTCACAACTATTTAATCTCTTATATCAGTAAGTAAGTTTCTTCTCTGAAACCCCTAAATAAATAATATTTTTCTATATCAGTTTTCAGTGACCCAGTGATTTGTGTTAATAGTTCTTTTTTTCTTTTTTCTTTTTTTTCAGTAGTTTGTTAAGGTGGCATCACCTTATGTAGCTTAGGCTGATCTCAAAACCACTATTAACCTGGGCTGGCTTCAGAGTTGGATTTTCCTGTTTTTACACACCAATGCTAGGTTTAGGACATAAACATTGAGTTATCTTGGAGTTATTGACTTCTTTCAAAATTTACACCTATAATAATGTTTTAATTTCTTTCTTATTTTAATTCTAAGACCTTGAAATTGACAACATAGAATGAAACAGATACAGAATTCTCAAACACACATTGCTACTCAGCAGTGAAACAGCAGTATAAAATCATTATAAATAAACATACAATGGAGTCTTAGGAACCAAGAAATTCTGCCATTTGCCACAACATGAAAGAAATTGGAGATCTTTACCTTAAGTGAAAGGATCCTTAAAGAAGAAGATAGGAACATATCTCCTTATATGTGGCATATAAAATTATTGTTTTTCTAGAAGGTAGGAGTACCCAAGTCTAGGGAAAGGGAGAGGAGAGAAAAAGATCATTAGGTATTAGGCACAGTCACTCGGGAAGGAATTTCAGTATGCTGTTGTATAACAAGGCATCTGTGAATAACAGCAACTACTTCCCTGCTTCCAGAGGCTAAAGAAAATGATATTGAAAGTTTTAACTATAAAGAAACAATGTCTGGCATGATACAGTTAATCTGATTTAAATGTTACAGATATATTCAAATATCACAACACACCCATTATTGTATATGTCTTATATTTTACATGCAGCAAAATATTAAATAAGAGGACCAAATGGCTTATCAATAAGTTGAAGATACAGACCACTTATTAGTAATACATCCTGCTTACATTTAATAAAAAACCTAATATCTTTTAATTAATTTCCTATAATTTCATAATATTACCTTCACAGTGATAAGGAAGGCAAAAGAAATATTATTTTCATTTTCCAGAGATTACTACTAAAAACTTGAAAATGTAGACATTTTTTTATTCTGTTGCCCTTTCTTTTCTCGAGTGTCCTCTGTTACCATGTTGCAATTTTGAACACACACATATATATATAAATGTATGTTCAGACATATATACACATGTACATATGTATATATATATTATATAATGTGCACGCACACAGAAGAATCTATTTATTTCTTTCTTTCTTACATGAATCTTTCTTGCTTTTCTTCACAGGTAGCCTTTGGGTCATCTAGGATTTATGCATTTCTCAGCGAATGGGGTAGTATTTTCCCACTGTTGCTACAAAAACAGATGGGGAGCTCTCCTGCTATATCATCTCTGTTCCTTGTTGTAGGTTTGCTTGATTTAAGTAGCTTTCTAGAGAGAATAACTTTAAATTCCCTTTATGTTCTCAGTTACTTACAAAATCTCCCTCTGTTCCTAAATTAGCTGGTTATTCTGTGAGCAGGAGACACCAACGTCTTTGAAGTTGTGGTTTTGTTTCTTTGTGTGTGGCTGGTGACAGTGCAATAGTGGTTGCTATAGTAACCAGCTACCTTCAACAGAGGAGGGGTATGGGAGTTTCACAATGCTTAAGACATATTAGAAATAGATAAAGTTTCTAGATTTCATGTTCCCTGGAAGATGATTGTAGGGAAATCTCTAGGTTTTAGTTTCTATTTTTAAATAAAAGGGAAATTTAACTGTTAAAGCTGTTAGTCTCTCTAAATTAATGTAGATAAATTCAGTCTTTATTAGACATTTAAATTGATTTATGCAATTATTCATCTAATGAATGCCCCAGTTTCAAAATAATGAGCTCATTCTGTGTGGTCAGTTTTGTATACTATTGCCAGTCACAGAGAGTGTTTAATTTACAAAGAACTAAATTCTCTACTCATGCTTTCTAATTTGTTTCTCAAGCTTTCCTCCATGTTCTGAAGAGAAAACAGGATTTGTGCATGCATGGCATGTGTTCTACTCATGTACATTTATTTTACTTATTTTTTTTATTTTCTATTAGTTTAAAAGTCTTTTATTCTCTTTGGAATCGCAGTTTGAGTAGCCTTACTAGTAAATCTATTAATATACAATTAGAATGCCATGTCCTGCTTAAATTGTCTACTCACCACAAAAAATAAATAGTCAAAATGTATATTTTGTCATAGAATAAAAAAATACAATATTTATTAATAATTTAAAATATTTTTTAAATTTTATTATAACTATATCATTACTCTCTTTTTTTCTGCCCTTTGAACTCTTCCATGGAAGCTTGTTTCTTCTTTCTCCAAAGGAGATTGGGTCTCCTAGAAATGTCAGAGTAGCAATACTCATGATGTCTCACCGGCATGGCTGCCTTAACAGAACTTAAGCAATGATGCCATCCATATGCTACCATGAAAAGGTGGAAAATCATGAGACCTCAGCCTTAGACAAAAATTATAGGTAGCTAAAGAGTTTTGAGAGCAGAAAAAAGATTTTTTATTCACTTAATATAGCACAGTATGAGTTTATGTTTAGAGATTTCACTTATTGAAATAAAATTTCAATGTTTTCTCCATCATTAATAGACGATCCCATTGAAAAAGTGCTTTCTAACTTATTCAATAATCTCCAATTATATGAGAATATTTTATATTTCATTTTTCTTCATTGATAGACTTGTGAATTCCTGGAGCAATTCCAATATGCATAAACACAAATACATACATCAATTACAAATTACCCTGTTACATATTTACAACAGCCTGCCCTTCCATGTAAAAGTATTTCTGTTTATTTGTAGATTTGTTTTTCATTTCTGTAGGAGAATCTACATAATCTCTTAAGATGTTTTAGAATAGTTTAGCTTTTCAACACATTTCAGATATTGTTCTTACTAAGACAGCAGTAGTCTCACAAATAATTTTAAACATAATATTATATTTTCAGTAATTTTGGCATATGTTATATAAAAGTTTAGATTTCGTTAGTTGACACTTTGCCCAAATAACTTACTTTTTAAATATTTTTGTTGTTATATCATACAAATAGTCTTCAGAAGGAATAGTTATTTTACTTATAATTTAAATAATATTAGTATATGTTTCTAGATATTGTTTTTTATCAAGTCAAGGTAATTACTTTGTCTAATTGTTAAAATACTTAGAATTACTTGTTTGATATTATTTGTTTAATTATACAAAGTTCTCATGGAAAAAAACCTGATCTCATAATGAAAAATAATTTGAAATTTTATAGTCAAATGTAACCCTCCATGCTAATCCTCCCATAATAAAATTAAGAAATATAAAATAAGAAGTATAAACTTTACAAAAGTATAGAATATTTTGCAGACACTGAACAGCAAATTCCTAAGAGCTAGTGTTTTTATTTCTAGAAAGATAGGTAAGACATCTTAGAGCTGTATCTCTCTCTATATTTTTTTGGCATTATTCTTCTGTTTCTGAGAGGAGGAACTCAGAAATAGTAGTTAACAACAATCAACTTTGCTTAATTCCTAACTACATAGATAGGCAAGATCCAAAGAAGCTTGGGGACCAGCAGCAGTGTAGAAAAAAACAGGTAGAAAAGTGAAATTTGTGCAGTTAGTGAACAAGTAGAGGGCGGAGATTGCGGATACTTTTTCTAGACAACTTAAAAGTTAATAACCACTGTGTGTTTTCACTGGAAACCAGATGAATTACTGTACTAAACCATGCACTGTAACTGAGTGATTTGCCAAGGATTAAGAGTAATAGTAAAATTGAAAAGTCACCAGTGACTTAAAAAAAATTGTGTCTCCATGATATCCAGATGATTTACTCACTTTAGTTAATAGGGATATGATTAACATTTTTCTGAGGAAGACAATAATGTTTGTTTATCATACAAATAGCAGGAAACCACAAAAGATGCAGTAAAATAAGAATACAATCTTAATGTTCAAGTGGAGTAAAAGTTTATATAAAAATAGCTCAGTTGCCTTCTAATTATATCAATAAGAACATAAAGGACAATAGTCAATTAAAATGGCAGTTGAGAACACACTGGGAGAGAAATAAAAATGGAACTTTAAGAAATGCGGAGAAATCCTGCGAACACACAGGCCACTCTGGGCAGGGAAATACAGAGGCTGACTGCAGACCTTTATCTGCCCCTCTGCTCCTCCAAATCAAATCCCCAAGTCTCATCAACAGTTCTGCAGAAGAACACTTGCTGCAATGTCCTCTCACCCTACTCCCACCTCCAGGGGATCCCACAGATCTTCCCTTCCATACAATCTTCCACAAGCATGCAGATTTATCGTGGTTCCAGCCAGGGAAGCAAATAGACTTACCTGCAGATCTTTATCTCTCCCTCAGTTTCTCCAAGCCCACCCCCTTTCCCCACCCCCAGTCTCATTCCAAGGTCTATAGCAGATCTTACTCTTTACACCCATTCCCAGCACACTAACTGAGCACATCCTGGTGAACATCCAGCTTTTATCTCCCCCCACTCCCCCACCCCCGAGAGGCCTTCCACTACCCTAGCCCATCTCTGTTCCTAAACATCAGGTCCCAATTCCCCAAAACATATTTTCCATGGAACTCCAAATGGCCACACTTAGTAAGACCCCAAAAGGTTTTCCTACAAATAATACATAGCCACCATTTCCTCCTAAGACCAGAGGGGAAACAGAAACCGTGAAACAAAACATCCGTTCAACATAAATAACAGCATACATTAGCACATAGAATTACAATCTTCCCAATACCAGCTGCCTAGATGCCAGCATCAAAACACAGTATTAACCAGGACAATACGACTCATTAGGGCCCAGCAACACTACTGCAGAAGGTCCTGAGTATTCCAAGCACAACTTTTAAAGTACAAATGATTGTGATAGAGATTATTAAAAAGGAAAGGAATAAATACCTTAAAGAAATATATAGGGCCACTCACCTGAAAAGTTTCCAGGTGGCAGCTCTGACCAAATTTCATCTTGGTCAGTATTTAATATTTTAGTAAAAGCTTGCTTTAATTTGGCCAAAATGGTGGAAATGGTTTTTGGTTTTTTGTTTGTTTGTTTGTTTTGTTTTCGTGTTATTATTTTCTTTGCTGTCAGATTTCAAGATTAATATATGGAGCCTGCTCCCCAAATTTTGAAGCTAAGTTTTACTATGGCTCCTGGGAACCCCTGAAGGGAACAGCCATGCTCAAAATAAGAAGAACAAGCTTTTTTTTTTTTTTTTTTTTTTTTTAATGGAGGTCTCTTTTTAAAATTATTTATTTATTTATTTATTTAATTTAATTTAATTTAATTTAATTTAATTTAATTTAATTTAATTTTATTTTATTTTATTTTATTTTATTTTATTTTATTTTATTTTAGCTCTGTGACGTTTTTCTGCCTGGTTTGGGGGTTTTGATTTTTGGATACTCTACTAGGAATGAAGGTGGTCTCACGAGACCAATAAAATCCTTTGTTCAAGGCACAGTGAGATGCCTGTGGGCTTCTAGTTATTTCTGGTTACCTGAGAGTTACTGATTGTTTTCTGATCTGCACTGGATCTCTAATTTCATGTCCAACCTTGGAAGGCCCAGTGCCTTGGTGCTGTCAGCAGGGTGTCAAATCCTAGACATCACAACAATGTCAAGGACAGACATTTGGGGAAGACCTGGCATTTGGAAAGGCCCAATGTGTCAGGTAATCCAACAGATGCACAGCTTCCTATCCATTAAATTCTCCTGGTCAAACTGATTAAACTTTTGTGTGATGCAAATTGTTATTGTCATTGTTGTTTATGTCTTGTTATATGTTTCTGATTTGTCTTTGTGTGTCATGACTTGGGTCTAGCTACGTGGAGCCATGGATACAACTAAATGCCACTTCCACAGAGACAAACTTCCTCCAACAAGGCCACATATCCTAATAGCTCCACTATCCTGGGGCCTATTTTCTTCCAAATCACAACATTTCACTCCCTTTTATCCGAAGGCTTTTTAGCAATAACATAATGCAGAAATGCATCCAGTCAAACTTCAAAGGTCCTCATAATCTCATATAACACTCTCAAACTTATTTAAAAATACAAATTTCAAAGTCTCTTCTGAGATAATCCCTTGTAATATTAAAATAAAAAAGATATATACTTCCAATTTATAATGGTATAGGACATAAATGACCATTTCAAGAAGTAGGGAAAGAAACACAGTGAGGAAATACCAGGCCAAAGCAAGACCAAAAAACAGCTGGGCAAATTTCAAACTCTGCATCTCCATACAGATGTTAAAACATTCTTCAAATCTTCAACTCCGTTTAGCGTTGTTGACTATAATACACTTCTTTGTCTTGGCTTGTTCCCCTCCTTCTTAGCAGCTTTCCTAAGCAGGTATCCCATGGCTCTGGCATCTCTAACATGTTGGAGTCTCCAAGGCAATTATGACTTTACCTTCCTAACTTTGTACAGTGACCTCTTTGGACCTTCATTTCTGGCACCCCTGACAAATGCTGGGCCTCAGCAACCTTCCATTGTTATTTTTGACTCTAAAGCCAGACGATGTGGCCAAAGCTGACAAATTCTGCTGCTTTGTCAGATAAAACATGGCCTCCTTATTCAGTTACAACTTGGCCAGCTTTCTGTCTAAGCTTGGCTGTTCTGAAACTTGATCTGTAGACCAGGTTGTCCTCAAACTCAGAGTTCTGCCAGCCTTTGCCTTTCCAGTGCTGAAATTAAAGGCATGCATTACCACAAACAGCTCTAATTTTTTCTTTAATTCCCTTTTACAAGTTGGAAATTTAGCTGTCTGGAATCTTGCTCTGAGGTCACCACTTCCTTAATTCCATTTCTTTATCTGTTTATCTCATTGAACACAGGACATAGCTCCAGCCTACTTTTTCATACCCCTTTCTCTTCAAATATTTTTCCTTGTTCAGCTTGCTCCATTGTATATCTTCATTAGAACTAATCTAGGAATCAAACAAACTGGAGGAGGAGGCTCTTTCAAAATTTCCTCTTTCAAGCCAATTAATCCACAACCCTTTACTTTAGCAGCAGCAAAGTTTTTAAACAATGATAAAAAGAAGCCACACTCAACACCTAATATCAAAAGAATGATTTTTAGGCAACATATTACAATTCTCCCCTGAAACCTCTTGAGCCAGACCTTAACAGATAAAATCACTTAGCACCACTGTTGTGAATGCTTCTACTGGCCTATTAGGTAGCACTTAAAGCATTATACTGTTTTCCTAACCCAAAGTACCAAAGTTTAAATTCCTCCAAACAAAAACATGTTTAGGCCTATCATGGCAACACCCCAGTCTCTGGTACCAACTTCTGTCTTAAGAATTTTATTACTGTGAAGACATACCATGACCATGGCAACTTATAAAAGAGAAAAACATTTAATTGAGGTGGCAGCTTAGAGTTTTAGAAGTTCAACCCATTGTCATCATGGTAGGGAGCATAGTGTCTGGGAGTATATGGTGGTGTGCAGGCAGACTTTGTGCTGGAGATTTCTACATCTTGATCCAAAGACAACAGGAAGTAAATTGTCTCACTGTACACTGCTTGAACATATTGGAGACCTCAAAGTCCACCTCCACATTGTCACACTTCCTCCAACAAACTAATAGTGCCACTCCCTTTGGGAGAAAAAGAAAAACATGAAAACACACAAACACATACACACACAAACAACAACAACCCCTCCAAACAACAACAACAATAGCAAAATGGTGGAAGGAAAAGAATAAAACTGTCCAAGAATTGAAAGTGAAAATAGAGTCAATAAATAAACCCAAACACTGAAGAAAATCTGGAAATTAAAATTGTAGAAACTTGGATAAGAACAACACAGACTACTTCATCAAATAAATACAAGGAATGGAAGATAGAATTTCAGATATTTAAGGTACAATGGAAGAAGTAGATACATCTGTCAATAAATGTTAATGTAAAAACACTCCTGGCACAAAACATCAAGGAAGTCTAGGACATATGAAAAGGACAAATGTAAGAGTAATAGATATAGAAGAATGTCTAGGCCCTGAAACTTGATCTGTAGACCAGGTCAAAGGCACAGAACATATTTTCAACAAAATCAAAGAAGAGAAAATTTTCCTAACCTAAAGAAGATAACTATCAAACTACAAGATGCACAGAAAAAAACAAATAGACTCAAGCAGAAAAGAAATTACTTCAGGCACATAATCAAAATACTAAACACACAGAACAATGAAAGAATATTAAAAACTGCAAGGAAAAATCACAAATGACAAATAAAGGCAGACCTTTTACATTAATGCCTGACTTCTCAATGGAAATTCTAAAAGGCAGAAGAACCTTGGCAGATGTGCTGCAGACTCTAAGAGACCACAAATTCCAGCCCAGACTATTATACCCAGCAAAGCTTCCCATCACATTATACAAAGAAAATAAAACATTCTATTGTAAAACAAAATTTAGCCTACAGAGACTGCCACAAATTAAACACCAAGGTAAAGATGTTAATTATAAACAATAAAACATAGGAATAAAAAATTCAGACCAGAAAACTCAAGAAGAAGAGAAGCACACACACACACACACACACACACACACACACACACACACACACACACAAACATACATACACACACACAAACATACATACACACACCACCACCACCACCACCACCACAACAGCAACAACAACAACATCTCCACGAACACCATCAGCACCAACATAACAGGAAACTAGGAAACTATAACCCAATAATCATTAGATATTTATATTGCTTTACAGCAATGGTCTCAATTCCTCAATAAAAAGACAGAGATTAACAAAATGGCTGTAAAAATGAGATGTGTCTTTTTGCTGCATCCAAGAAACACAACTCAACATGAATAATAGACATCATCGTATCATAAAAGGATATAAAAAGATATTCCAAGCTAATGGATCTAAAAAACAAGCATGTGTTCCCAACTAAATATCTAACAAAATATATATAAAACCAAGACTTAGCAGAAGATATAGGAAAGGATACTACATGCTCATCAAAGGAAACATCAACCAAGAGGACATTACAAGGCTTAACACCTATCCACCAATCACAAGGACACCAAGTTTTATCAAAGAAACACAACTACAGCGTAAATCACACATTGACAGTGAGATACTTCACCACCTTACTCTAAGCAATAGACAAGTCATACAGAAATGAACTAACTAAATAAATATATGACCTATCTGAAGTTATAAAACAAATGGATATAGCAGATATATGCAGTACATTTCAACCAAGCACAAATAATATATTTTTTTCTGAGCACCTCAAGAAATGTTCTCCAAAACTGACCACATGCTTGATCACAAAGCAACTCTCAACAAATATAAGAAAATTAAAATTACTTCTTTTTTTTAAGAAGAATCCTAATAGATCCAAACTTATTACCATTCACAAAAATGAATATCCAATGGTTCAGACCTCAACAAAAAATGAGATACACTGGACTTGATAGAAGAAAAAATGGGAATAGCATTGAACTCATTGCTATAGGAAAATATCAGAACAGAACACTATTACTACAGACATTATTATCAACAATTAATTTATGAGACATCATGAAAAGGAAAACTTCTAAATACAAAGAGCACCATTATTTGGACATAATATTAGTCCATAATTTTTGCAAACCACACATCTGATAGAGTGCTAATACCTAAATTGTATAAATACCTTAAAAACTACATCAAGAACATAACCCAATTAAAATGGCTTATAGATTTAACAGAGAACTCTCACTAGAGAAAATTCAAATGATGATAAACTCTTAAAGAAATGTTCAACATTCTTAGCTATCAGGGAAACGTAAATCAAAACTATTTTGAGATTTTATCTTATATTTGCCAAAATACCTAAGATCAATAAAGCAATTGACAAGTCCTTCTGGAAAGATGTGGAGTAAGAGGAAGACTCATCCATTGGTGGTGGTAATGGAAACTTTTATAGACTCTTTGGCAATCATTTTGGCAGTTTTTTTAAGATGAGAATAGATCTACTTCAAGAACTAGCTCTATAATTTGAGGGAATATACTTAAAGGATGTTTCATTCTGCCACAGAGCCACTTGCTCCACAATGTTCAGTACTGTTCTCCACATACAACCAGAAATTAGAATGTCTAGATGTCATTCTATATTACACAATGAAGTATTACTCAGCCATTAAAGAAGTGACACATGGAAGTTTTCAGCCAAAATGAATGGAAGCAGAAAAAATATCATCCTGAGTAAATCACCCCAGACTTAAAAGACATAAGTGGCATATATTCACTTACTTGTAGATATGAGCTGTTAAATCAGTGATAACCTAGCTTCAATCCATAGAGCCACAGGAAATATGTATTGAGTGAGTAATAGAAGGAACACATCTCATTTGAGAATAGAAATAGAATAGAGATTTTTCTGGGAGTCACAGAGATACAAAATAGAAACATTGGTACCACAAGGCTGACCCACCGGAGCCAAGGGTCTTCGATGGAAAGAAAGCCAAGATCTCAAGGAGTCTTGGTGCCAGTTGTTCTTACAGGTGCTGACCTCTTCCTAGAGATGATGTCTGTGTATGAAGGCAGCCCTCTTTGTCTGCTATTTCCTTAGAATTTATGAATACATACGTACATACATACATACATACATATATATATCCCTGTGAGAAAATGGTCACACAGATAAAATCTTCCAGACCTTTATTCCCCCTCCTACAGCAGACTCATTGTCTGCCTTTCAAAAATAACCCTTGCTAGCAAAAACAGAAATAACTCATTTGAAACTTCTCTCTGGCATCCAACAACCACAGACAAGATAACCCACTGACATATCATAAAGTCACCTCATACTGATAGGAGAGCTATCCAGAGCCAATTAACCCAAGAAACTTTCCAAGGCCTCCTGGCACCTGGATTCACACAAGATCCTAATTTGAAAATTGAAGAATGCAAACTAAGCCTTCACTAAATCTCCCAGGGAAAGTGCATTAGCAGGTCAAAAAGCTGGAAGTTCCATTGTTTACCCAGTCACCTAGCAACCCTGGTCCTAATGGCTTTGCCAGGTAACTTGCCTGGTTGAAGTATATAAGACCTATGCTGACATTGTATTGCGTTATGAAGTTGCTGTATCAATAAAGAGATATTGAAAAGGAATTTCTCTAAGTTTAATTCCTGAGAAAAGACTATAGTAAATTTCCTGAGTGGCTGGTGAAGAAGGGCATTACCTGAAGTACTAGGAGATTGCCTTTCTGGGGCTAGACCCCAGAAAGTTTCATTATAGATTAATTGATTAATGAGGGTATTTGGTATGAAAGGATCTAGTGGGTATGGGAAAAGGAGAGGTGGCTAAGGAAGGAAATATGGGAGAGACAGATAAAATTAAGGGGCAATTAACTTGTAGTATGGCAACTTAATATAGTAGAAATCTTCAAAAATATATAAAGACAATCTAAATGAAATCATCAAATCATAGGAAGAGAGACATAAATGTCTATCTCTCTCATCTCTAATCAAGGCTTCTAGTACAGAGTTTGGGTTGCTAGCCAAAAGGGCCTCACAGGAATTTCCAGATTACCCAGAATTTTGCCAAAACTATAGATTGCCAAACACCATTGCTGATGACAACACCAACACAACCCATTGAACATGAAGAGGTTAAGCTGATGCCTACATAGAACCATCACTTTGTATTTCAATATCTGTGTTACAGAAATGTACTCTGCATGCTATCAAAGAAAAATGCAAACACCAAGCCAGCCACAAACCATTTAGCTACAATTGTGTATTATCTGCAAGATACGTTAGGGCACTGATAGCACAAAATTTGTAGAAATAACCAAAGAATTTCTGATTTACTTAAGGTCCAGTCCTCCACGAATACTGAATACTGCTTGGGTTATCAAGAAACTGAGACTAGCTAGCTCAGGTACCCATGACAAAACTAAATAATACTGATCTAAAAAAGAAAAAAAAATATAGAGATAAAATGACTCCTGATAATATTTTGCTATAGTCAGAAACCAGTGACTTGTTCATCCATTATCAGAGTCTTTCTACAGCAGATGGACACATTATAGAGAATGACAGTCAGACATTGCTAAGAGAGGAGTTGACCTTAGAACACTTTGTTATAATTGGAGTGTCTTCATCAAAACCTTCCCCTTTGAGCTCTAGAATTCTTGTGGAAAAGTGTAAGAGTCAGAGGGAATGGAGGACACCAAGAAATCAAGCCCCACTAAATCAACATGAGCAAATTACATGTGGTGACGTATTATGTATCAAATAACAATCATCTGAGGATCAGAGGACAGAGTCAGCCATAGTGGTATCATATGCCTTCAATCCTAGCACTCAGGAGGCAGAGACAAAGATCCATCTGGATCTTTCTGAGTTCAGAGTCAGGCAGTGGTGGCACACACCTTCGATCTTAGCACTAAAGATCACATACCTTTAATCTTAGGAACACAGGCCTTTCATAATAGCATTAGGAAGATTGAAACAGGAAGTGATAAGCTGGGCAGGAAAAGGAGTATAAGGCGGGAGGAGAAGGAAGTTCACTCCTTGAACTAACTTCCGTTTTGGTCAGCCTTGCACTTTTCTTCACTTCCCCTATTCAGTCTGAGGATTCATGGAGACAAGATCGATCCCTTTAGGCCCGAGAAGTTGGCTAAGTGAGAAGTGGCTGTGGCTTGTTCCTCTGACTCTCTAAATTTTCAGTGTCTCCCCAATATTTGGCTCTCAGTTTTTATTAGAATTTATGCCACACTCATGGACTCACAGAGACTGAGGCAGCAACCATGGGGCCTACAAAAGTCTGTACCAGCTCCTCTGTGCTTTTATTAAAATGCCTAGTTTAGTGAACAAGAGGACCTCTCATTCTTATGCCCTCTCTCCAACTCTTTTCCTTCTGTTGGTCTACCATGTCTGACTTTGGTGTAATATTTTTTTTGTTTTATCCTATTATTTATTTTTTCATTACATTTAAAAAACAAATGATTGAAAACTCAAAAGAAAGAATAAAAGAAATGAAAAGTATTCCACAGAAAGAACGAGAAGAAAAGGACACTGGATTAAATAATGAATTAGAAGAATAAAGGTTAAACAATGTAGAAATATTATTATAACTTATTCTCTCTGAAAGATAGATAAAAAATGGGGTAGGCCGTCAGCCTAAGTGAGGTGTGTTACAGAAAAGAGAAGTTTCATTATACACTTAGTTTTAACTCCTGGTGGAGAGAGAGGATAGAGATTGAAAGATATCTGAGAAACAATGACCCAAATTTTTCACAATTTCTAGAAAACATCAAGATTTTAAAGAACCTGTGATGGCAGATGTTAGTAAAATACCATGAGCTGCTAAAATTTCAATTGAAAGTTAGATAAAGAAGAGGAAGTTTTAAGACACACCCAGAACATAGTTAATTATTTCGGTGCTGTTTAATTCTGGTTTTGTTGATATTTTAAAGAAACAGAAGCACATGCTGGTGAGGATGGGATAGTGTCTTTCCTCTCTTCTGGAGACAAAATCAGTACAGTCACTGTGAAAATCTATATAGAGATTCTCAAAAACACTAAAAAAACTAACAATAAGCTATGCATACATTTCTGAGAATACACATAAAGGAATTGAAGAGAGTATACCATAGACAATACACCTTGATGTCTGTGTTTAATGCAAGACTATTGACATTAGACAAATTATTGAACTAGAAGGGTGCCCATTAATATAGAAACAGATAAGTGAAATGTGGCATATATAAGTAATGGGATTAAATTCAGCAATAAATAAATTTATATCATTTGCAAAGAATGTACAAAAGGAGATAATTATACTAAGCAAAAATAAAGATCTACTCTGAAAGGCAAATAATACATTTTATTTTATATATGTAAATTTGTATATGTGTTTATATGGGTTATATATGACACATGCACATTTATGTATTCACACATATACACACACATATAAAACATGAGACCGAATTTAGACACTATTTGAGGTCAAGAAAGAGATGACCGAAAGGCGAGAGAAAGACAAGAGGCAATAGAAATTGAACAGGAACAAATTATAATGAGATATATTTATGAAACTTATTATTTTTAAACTAAAAAATGTAAAAATTGGAATAAAGACAGGGACAAAAATGTCATGCACATAGAATTCCTTATAACTAATGTTTCCCGGACAAAGCAATGGTTGCTAGTTTTATGTGTCACATCATCTCAAAACTAAAACATACATGCTATCCTTGAATTCTACTATTGACTAAAAAGTAATGTTTTAAGTGAATGATGGATTTTTTTTAAACAGTAATAGCACAAAAAGGAATTTCCCCAAAACAATATTTAAAGGGTTTTTTTTTTTTTTTTTTTGGAGAAAAAGTGAAATACACTCAGAGAATAAGCTGAAGAAGCGAACACTAGAAAGTACAAGTAATCTTGGAATTTCTAATTCATCTTACACTTATATTAGCCTCATATTATTTGTCAGAAGGAATAACAATACAAACAATATATGTGATAATAAATGAAGAGATAAAATATGTGAGGCTATGCAAATTAGGCATGTATCATCATTTCGTACTTTTCTTAAAATTTTTCTATAGAGTTGTTTTGAATGCAGATAGTTGCTATTATAAGTATTTCATTTCTGTACCAAGACAGAGAAGGAACAGAGAACATATAGCAACTGAGGCAGATAGACATCAAATTATAAGAGGCTAGGATTCTGTGCAAATTCAATATTATATCAAAAGTAAGTACAGTGGTATTTAAAGAAAAATATTTTCATATTGAATATTATTTAGTAGCAATAAGAAACTATATATTTTATTTAAACAGATATGGTTGATAAACAAAAATACATATGCATATCCATTAAAATAAAATCATGAAGTGTTTTTAAAGTATATTGTCAAGAAAAATGACAAGTAGAGAAATTTCCTCTTGAAAATTCCATCCTATTAAAAATATAAACCAAGTGTTTGTATTTAAAATAAAGCTTTCCAAATTATAAAGAAAATTCTATATGAACCAAAATAAAATATATAGAAATTTACATTAATTACAGAGAGTTGCTATACTCTCAGGTAGAAAAATAGATACAAAACTATGAATATGTACTTGAATAATATACACTGACCGACCAACTATAGCTAATTAATATTAATAGGTTATCGTACACCCCCAAAATTAAAGACTAAGAATTTCTTGGTATGGTTATGCAGACATCACATGGGAAAGAACATATGGTTAAAGGAATAATGGGAACAAATGGCACTATATTTTCCCCACTCCATCACTTGTTAAATATCCAGGATTCACAGGCACAATGCTCTCACAAACTTCCTCTACCATCGGGCTGAACAATCAAGCCATCCCTAGCAAACCTAGCTACAAGTCCTCTCACAACAAATATATATGAGCTCTACCAACAGGGACTTTATAAAAGGGGTCTCTAGTGACTGCCACTGGAACCACAATTAGCATTCCAATAAGAAACTACAGAATTTTGGTCTTAAGAGCAAGCTTTAAACAGTGCTTGAAGACCCCATGAACAGCCACAGTTATGAACCAACAGGAAGAATAGCATCCACAGCAGAGGAGGGTTTACATTGGCTATTCCCAGATCATAGAAAATACTACAGAGAGGTGGAGTTGGATGTAAGAAAACAGGTTGAATAAAAGTCAAGAAAGACCTCAGTGGGACACAGCAACCAGGTATGCCAACTAGATGAAAACTGCCCTACACCACTGTCCTCTTTCCAGAACAATGTCTCAATTTTTAATTTATTCTTTAAGAATTTCATACATGTAGACAATCTGTTTGGATTGTAGTCACACCCCACCTCCTACTTTTCTCAGTTTCATGCCTTTTTTTTTTGTTATTGACCCAAGAGTGTTTGCCAATACTTTACATTGTAGACAACAGTGATTGTTCACAAATTAGTACCAAACATATACAATCATATTCTGACCAACTGCTTATACTCTCTATTTTTCTTTTCTTCTTTTATCTTTTTGTTATTACAGCATGCTGATGGGAATATGAGTGATGAGCAGTATTGATTATTCCTTTGTGACTATTTAAAGTACCAAAGTGAGAAATCTGCTGCTTGAAATAGAAAACAAACAAATGCAATCAATGTTCTCCTAGCAACAAACACTCAAGCCCTTGTGTGCTCCTGTAAGCCGTTACTATATGGAAGTGGGATTTTGGGGTGTGTGCATTGATAAGAAGTGACAGCTACCCTTGTCATTTAGAAATGCCCTTCTATACAGACTGGCCATTCCTCTTTCTCTCATCTCTGTTGGAACCTGTTCTATTCTCTCCAGGCCACAGTGTTTCACAGTGTGGAGTTCTATTCTTTAACTCTGATAATATTCTTCAGTAACATGCAGTCTTATTTGTCATGGATTTTGTTGGCAACAAAAAGAAGCCAGGAATTAGAATAAATAAAACCAATCTTAGCCAGAACAGCTGCTACTTCTGAGGTCATTGGAAACAAACTAGTACTGGAGTTTTAATAAGACTGTTCTATTTTTAAAAATAATTATTAATTCATATAAAGTACAAAATTGCATGTATATATATAGAATATATATGTGTATATATATATTACTGGGATAACATGATATTTTGACACATGTGTACAATCTGTTATGTGAAATTGAAGTTATGCATGGCAATTTTCTGTTATTTCTTTAAAGTAAAATCATTTTTCTAGTTTTTGAAATGTATGTTGTATTATTATCTATAGCACCAACCATTAGCTGCAAACCAGAACTTTACCAACTGTAGCAATATTTCTTGATCCATCTTCTCCTATTAATTTCTTTCTTCTATATACCACAGTATCCACTACTCAATTCTTAGTGTTTAAAAGTTCAATGTTTTTATGTTTCGTTTGAGTGGTAACACAGACAGAACACTTAAAAGAATAAGTTATTTAATGTGTATGTGTAAAATTCAGTCTTTATTTTGACAGAGGCATGTCAAAAGTCAATTATTTTCGTTTAAGTTATGTATATTATATGAGGTAGCAAATAATTCACATTATTCTTTATTTTATTTACTAAATAACAAATTGAGATACATTTTATTCTATTCATCTCAAAACCGAAGAGGAAACCAATAGTAAAGCGATGGTAAAAAAAAGAAAGTGTGAAAAATAGGATCAGATGAAAAGAGAGCTTTAACAGTAGGCTGCAAGCATCATGAATATCTTATTGACTAAAGTACTAAAGATTGTTTTGGATTCTGTATAAAACATTGTAAAAATAAATAATCCTATTGAGATACGTTCTAGCAATACTAGTGTAAATAAAGCCTACTGATTTGATGGATTTTTCTTATGTTTTTTTTTTCAAATCTCATAAAAATTGTGAGAAAAAATGTATTTTTAAGGTTAAATTTATGATAACACCAACAGGCTGGAAAGATGTCAGTGGCAAGCTGGAGCAGACAGGTACTCAGATAGCTGTGGACCAGATGCTGTACACTTGACAGTGAAACTCATGGGCAGCATGAATTCTCCAACTTCAGAGAGGTGAAAATGAAAATCTCCCTGAAGGATGCATGCCTTTAGTAGAACCATAAAATTTCCATTATCACAAATAGTGAATGCTTTTGGTCAGAACTGTGTTTATTGAATCATTCTCAAATTCAATAAACATATACAGTTATCCAAATGAAGAGGTTATTGTTGCCAAGGACACTTACAAAGCTGGCACATGGGCAAAATGTCAGATTAGTGGGAATCATGGGGACTCCATCTAATGGAAGGTGTATCATCTTTATTGCAAGAAAGGTACCTGAGAACAAACACTATTCTTCCATGTATATCTACTGGCTTTTCTCTTCTGAGACCCTACCTCTTTTTATGCACAAACAACATTGTCTCAGGTTTGACTCTTTTCCAGTTTGTTGGCTTAGATCATATCATATTTCCAGTGATATGAACTTTAGAGTTCACTCGAAAATTCTCATTTTTGTTCTCTGTCTACTATTTTTTTTTGAGCATTTCAAATAGATGGGATTTACCTGATTGCTTGTTTTTGTCCGTTTGTCATAAATAAATTTGTAAGTTCCATCACTGTTCTTGATTTGTGTTCATGGTCCTTTACCCTTTATAACTCAGAGCTGGGTATTCCTGGGAAAAAATGAGGCTCACAAGCACCTGTGGAACAAGTGCTGACACCAGTTCGTGTCTCCTTGTAGAGAAAATACCTACAAAATTAATGACACAGACACTGTCATGTTTTTGTTTGTGACTTTGAAGTTTCATTCCATGCTCATTTCTCCTTTTCCCCTGGGCCCTTGGGGAGATTCCTGTCTGCAAGAAGAATGTGGCAGAATGACAACACATCTCCTGAGTGCTGGGAAGCAGAGAGAACAGTCAGGGAAGAGTGGTGGAGGTCTGTAGGTGGAGTCTTACTTAGAAGGCATCAGTCCAAGATTAATATTTATTAAAATATAAACCAACACTCACAATACAGGTAACAGTTTATAGTGGAGCCTGAACAGGGACTGGAGTCTGGAACAATGGACCATGAATTCCAAACCGGTCTCTCCAGCAGCCGGGAAACAGATAAAAAACAGGCTTTCTGGGGTCCCAGCAGCCCCTTATCAATGGGGTTGGCCACTCCCCCTTCAGGGGCCCGGGACCCTGGGTAAGCATCCTCGGATCTTATCAGCTGACATCTTAAACTCACCACATCTCCCCTTTTGTCTAACTAAGAAGGTTCTAAACTAAGACTATGTATAATAGGGAAATATTATGAAGTAGTATCTAGGAGAGAATAAAGTACAAATTACAATCAAAGCCTAACCTATATAAAGTACATCATATATTTCTAGAATATTGGTAGATGGTAGGGTGTATAAATTACTTCAAAAGGTTCATCTGGGAAAGTGAAAATTCAAACCTGAATGTTCCTTTCTAAGGGATAATAGGGTAATAACCTTAAACACCTATTCTTCAACCCCTTCAAGACCTGAGAAGGAAGATGTATCACCTGAAAGTCAGAAGTACATGGAAGAAGTAGCTTCCAAAATTTGGGAGAGGACAGCAACACAGCTACCTGGACAATCACCTCTGGATTTGTGCACTGTTAGAGCATCTATCATATTGGCTACAGGCCTATGGTATCTTTTCACAAGCAGGGCTATTTTGGAGGGACTGTCTTATCCTGTCCAGGCAGGTTTCGTCAGTCTCCATCCATCAACTTGTTCATCTAGCTTGGACATCATGTGTGTACTGTCAGCAATCAAGGTAAGGGCAGTTCCTTGCCCAACCAGCCATTCTCTTCCAAAAGGACAAACTCCAAAGGAGTATCTTCAATGCTCAACACCATCTCAGGAAAGCAGCAGTGACACCAGGAGTCATCATGTCTCTCGTGGCCAAATTTCAAATGTTAAATGCCATATTCTCTGGGTCTATGAAATGGTTAAATATTCCTGTCTATCTATGATATTCTAAACTGTTACTGAGATGACTGGGATATGGTACCTTAAGTAATGTTGACTGCAGTTTTTATTGTCTTAAGGAATAAACCCTGTACTAAAAATTAGAATATCTATATAAGGGGTGTACAATTTCTTAACAATGACTTTTAGTATGACTATCAAACATTAGCCAGGGGTCTATTACCATTTAAAGTGGCCACAGCATTTTAGACATGTATTTACATATATATCATCTAAACAGAGGTATATAAAACATCTTGTGCATATATAACTAGTGCAATCATACATTATATCTAGTATAGTTAAATGAAGGTAGTAATTGCATAGAGTACATGACAATAATGTGCAAATATTTTATACAGAGGTAGAAGCATATATAAAATACAGCAATTACAGATTCAATTTTACATAATAGTTACAGATTCAGATTTATATCGAAGTACACGTTGCTTTGGTTATATAAAGCAATTTCAGATTAAACTATGTACCAATGTACAAATTATCACAATTAAGCATATAAAATGATTTCACATTTGTGTCAATATACAAATATCTATGCCAGTGCAAATTGTCTTTAGCTTAGCCCATACATTCAGCTAGAATTGTGTATAGGTAGGTAGAACAATCTACCTTTATCTATCCTATCTATCCCCTTTCTCTTCTTCAAAAGAGATCCTTGATGCTATATTATAGTTCTATCCTTCATGCAATTTTAACTTATAACTATGCTATTAGAATAATAATTACCCACAGCCCTCAGAGCACAAAACTTATTGGGAAAGGGGGCGTAGTCTTTCATAAGGTTGCTTCCTGCTCACTTAAGGGAGATGGCATCTCTTTAGGATCCTGTAAAAGCTAAAACAATGGTTAGATCTTAATGGACTGACTATATACATCTATAACCATTCTCAGAATAGTGGTTAACTCCATCTGGAATTCTAATTAGAAGTGTGATCTGAATATAATCATAGAGAGCTATCTTGCAGCCATTTTGAATGATCTATTTTCTGAAAACAATCATTGTTTGGTGTGCACCAGGTTCTTGATTTTTCTATTTTTACCTCTGTCTGTCTACCTGTCTCTTACTCTCTCTCTCTCTCTCTCATACTCTCCCTTTTATTCTTGTTTCACTAGTAGGAATTATTGCAGTGGGGGCTACATCTCGGTTCCAGATTCTTTGTAGATAGCTTGTAGGAGGAAATGTTATTAACAATGGAAAACTTAAGCATTGTTGATACTCAAAGAAGATATTCATATCTTCTATGACTTCAGGAGATTGTATGCAGAGAGGATGTTTGAAAAAGATACAGAGAGAAACATGGTTTAAGATGAAGTCACAATAATATTGGTCCCTAAACATTCTGCCTTCTGTCTCACAGAAGGTGGCTTTTCTGATATGAGACAGAATTCTTCACATTTTCTTTGCCAATATGTTTGGGTTTATAGAGAGAGAAAGCCACTTGCTCCTAATCTAAATCCAGCCCTATTAATAGTCAAATCAGAACCCCCCCCCCCGTTTTTTTTTGAGGTGTAGATGCAAGATGCAAAGCAGTAAGAATTGAGAGATTACTCAGTAGTGCATATGTGTATCAGTTGGTCTCATAGTCCGTCGTTTACATTCCTTCATCATCGATCTCTCCTCTATTGCAGGTGAGTAATTATTCAATGTCTAGTCAATGTCTTAAAAACAGTTGTATCCATTTTCCTGTAAAGACAAGATTAAGACCCTGCCCCAGGTTTGTTAAATGTGTTTTCCTTACCATGTATCCATTTGTCATATCAGGGATGAGCAATTACTTCTCCCCCTCAGGGAGGGACTCCTTTTCGAAGTGGACTTTTATTAGTTTTGTCAGTACCCATATCTTTTCTGTCTCTGTTGAAACAAGAGCAAAACCCCTACCCCATTGAAGCACATATCTCAGCTTCCACTCTGAAGTCAACACATCTTTGAATTAGATGGGTTGATTTATTTCGGATGATTTCTCTATTACCCAGTTTCTCTCAGCAGCTGATGTTCCCTTTTCATCAGCATTAAGAAAATTTAAAGTCAATAAGGCACTGTGAAACCTCTCCCTGGGTTTCCTCATTTCTTTCTTCTGTTTAAAAAGCATCTCTTTCAACATGCGGTGAGATCTCTCCACAACTGCCTGTCCTGTAGGATTGTATGGTATCCCTGTAATATGCTTTATATTATAGTATCCAAAAATCAGTTTCATCAATCTATCAATTTCTTCATTTAGTCAAAGGTTCAACAATTTCTGCAGGGTCCTTTCCAGTCAATTGGCAAAGTCTTAGTTTACCTATAAAAATCAGATCAGAAATTTTTTCGATATATGTCTTCATCTTCTTGCTTGGCCTATGCGGCAGAAATATCTATTCTAATATAATACTTTCTCTTTGCATTAAGATTCCTGTTGAAGATTGTCTAGAAGATAAAATAACAAGTATGCAATCTAAGTCTGGATCCACACGATCTACATGTGCTTCTTGAAGTTTCTTTTCCACCAACTCTAATTCTTTCTTGGCCTCATCAGATAATTCTCTTGGACTATTAAATCCTTTTCACCATCCAAAGTCTTGAAGAAATTAACTATGTCATAGTTTTTTATACCAATCATGGGCCTTATATGAGCAATATCTCCTTGTAACTTTTGAAAATCATTGAGTCTTCAATTTATCTCTATTTAATGTTCACCTTTTGTGGCCTAATTTTTTGTAAACCTATTTTATATCCTAAATAATTGATAGAATCTCCCTTGTGTAGTTTTTCTGGAGCAATTTGTATTCCCCAATCAGGCAATATTTTCTTTAGTTCTTCAAACAATGTTTCTAATGTTTTTGGGTTTGGGTCTGCCAACAAAATATCATCCATATAATGGTAAATGATAGATTGTGGGAAGTGCTTGCGTATTATTTCTAGTGGTTGTTGTACAAAATATTGGCATAATTTGGGACTATTCAACATTCCTTGGAAAAAGACTCTCTACTGGTACCTTTTAACGGGCCCTGAATTATTAAGAGTAGGCACTGTGAAAGCAAATTTCTCTTTGTCCTTTTCCTGTACAGGTATGGTAAAAAAAAAAAAAAAAAAACAATCTTTCAAACAATAACTGCAATAGTCCATCCCTTAGGTAGCAGAGAAGGCAGGGGAATACCAGATTGTAAAGAGCCTATAGGTTCAATCAACTTATTAATTGCTTTTAGATCTGTTATCATCCTCCATTTTCCAGATTTTTTTCTTAACACCAAAAACAGGAGAATTCCATGGACTGGTTGATTCTTCCATATACTGAGCCTGTAACTGCTCCTGTACCAACTGTTCCAAAGCCTGAAGTTTTTCTTTCATCAAAGGCCATTATTGAACCCAAATAAGATTTTCTGTTAACCATTTCAAAGGCAGCGCTGAGTGTCCTTTTAGGTTCTGTGTTTATTGGGCAATGCTTTTGTACAACCTGAATGGCAGGTGAATTTTTTTCATAGTACCTTAGAGCATCATATTTGGAAACATAATTAAGTCTCTGGTTGATATCAGAACTGGGGGGGATTTTAATCTTGGTATTCCATTGCATTAGAAGGTCACAACCCCACAGATTCACTGCTCTGTCAACCATATAAGTCTTCTACTGTCCCTTCTGACCTTCTGGTCCTATGCATTCAAGCCATCTCACACTCTGTTTTATCTGAGATATTATTCTAATACCCAGAAATTGGATATCTACTGCCTGTAAAGGCCATCTTGGGTGCCATAATTGTGGGGTTATGATGGTAACATCAGCCCCCATGTTGACTAAACCCTGGATATAAATATTATCTATCCGTATTTTCAATTTTGGTCTTTGTTCATTTATCGAAGTTTGCCAAAATATTTGTTTTGTGACTCTTTTTGGAATTTCTATTTTTTATTTTGAATTTATGTTATTATCTAATACTGTATGATCTTCTAAATCAGGTATTGGATGCTCTATTCATCCTGAGAATGCTGGTCTTCTACTATGACTGTATATGATCTTACTGTCCTCGAATTTGGAGTGTGATTTTTGAGGGCTTCCCAGGGGAAGCCCCGAAAGGCATTTCCTGAAGATAAAGGGTTGCCTTCTTTATCCCTGGTAGATCTACATTCATAAATTCAATGTCATCCCTTGCCACACCTTCTGCATAATCCAGAAGGCAATGGCCTTCTCTTCGAATTAAACCTAGATCGGGCATTATTTCTAAGAGCACCTTGTGGAAGGTTGTGTTGTTTCATTTTAAATAATTGTCCCACCCACTGGTTTAATAAAAAGAGCTGATTGGCCAAAGGCAGGCAGGGAGTGTAGGCGGGACTACCAGACTAAAAAAAATCTCTGAGAGCAGAGTGCCAGACAGAGCACCAGAGAGAAGCCACAGGAAGCAGAGGACAACCATGCAGCTCTAAAGAAAGGTACCGAGCCGCATGGCTGAACAAGAGACATGGATTAGATGAAGGGTAGAGAGCTAGCAAGTGATATGCCTGGGCCTGAGGCTGATCAGCCAAAAACTAATGAAAGCATCTGTGTGTCTCTGTGGGACTGTGGGATTGGGAGTCTGCAGGACCGTGGGCCTAGACCTTGAGGTTAGACCCGAAAATCAGGGCCAGAAACTTCTTACTATAGCACCTTGTGTACAATTCTGTCTTATGTTGTGTGGTAGGATTCAGGTGTCAGCAGATAAGGTCCGAAGACGCTTATCCAGGGTCCCGGGCTTCTGGAGGGGTGTGGTCATCCCCATTGATAAGTGGCTGCTGGGACACAAGGAGGTCTCTTCCTGGTCCCTGGCTGTTGGAGAGACAGGATCAGAATCCATTGTCTGTCCATCGCTCATCCATTGCTCATCCATCGCTCGGATACTCCAGTCCGTGTTCAGGTGCCATTATAAGCTGTTACTAATATTGTGAGAATATTGTGAGTATTGATTTATATTCTAATAAATATTTATCTTGGACTGGTGCCTTGTAAGTAAAACTCCACCTACAATATGGCCTTGTTTACCACAGTTGAAACAAGTGATGCCTTGGTTCCTCACCCTAACATTAGCAACGGCTTGGTCTACCCAATTCTCCTCATTGCAATGGAGAGATTCAGCATTGATTGCATATTGAATCCATTCTTCTATAGGTGCAGCTCTGATCATTAAAGGCATAAGCATTCTTATACATTCCAGATTAGCATGATCAAATGCCAGAGAAAGTATTAATTGCTTCCTAACTTTTGGGTCTTATATTGCTCTATGTACAGCCAGGGTAAGCCTCTTTAGAAAGTTGGTATAAGACTCTTTTAAGCCTTGTTTGACCTTAGTATAAGGCTCAATTTTTTTACCTGGGTCCAAATTCTTTTCCCAAGCATTTAGTGGAGCAGTAGGGCATAGTAAAAAAGTATGCTCGTCATAAGTTGTTTGAGCCTTCACATCAGCAAACATGCCTTCACCAAGGATTTGGTCCTGAGAAGCAAAGAAACCCCAAAATTTTCCTTGTAGTTCTAAGGTCTTGGCCTCCTCTCTAAACCAGCTTCTCTACTGCAAATTCTGACTTTGGTCCAAGACAACACCGTTAGCTGCATCCAATCAATTGGGTGTTTTCGGTTTTTTTGCTGACGAATTTAAATACTGCTTTACATAAGTAGAGTGAATACCGTACATTGATATTGCCCCTTTAAAATCCTTAATGTCTCTCATATGTACTGGCCCATAACTATACTCTACATATTCTGAGGATCCCCCAGGTGCTTTCTTTGTCTGAATAGTAGCCAGGAACAATAGTGGTAGGGAAAGGAGTAGCCCAGTCATGTTTAACACCTTAGGTAGAGTATCTCTAGTACCATAATATCCCATTGGGGGTTGACCTGAACTGTTCATAGCATAAGATGCATCACTACCCTTTTCCAGTATTGCAATACAGTCCTCCCATTCTTGAATTTTGGATACTACAGGTTCCCATTCCTGGATATTTGATACTATCAGTTTCCATTCTTGAAGTTTAGATACTATTGATTTTTCTAGAGCTTGATTTTCCTGATGAAGCAGTCCTTCCAAAGACCTCACTGAGCCAGAAATTTTTGATCCACATCATTAACATAATTAATGATTTTCTTGTTCTCGTCATTAATGTAGTCAACAAGTTTCTTGTTTTCATCATTTACATAGGGCCTATATTTTTCTTGTACAGTGTTATCCATATCTAAAGAGGAAGCCTTATCTGAAAGCTTGTTGTAACCAATTTCCAGAGTATCAATCTTTTCTGCCATTTTAGTGTTTGAAAGTTCCACGTCATATACCTTGGACAGCAACTGTTGATTTACATTTTTTACCTGTTTAACCTCATCTACTATTTTTGTGTTTGATATTCCCATGTCATATATTTTGGACAGAAATTGTTGTTGTCCATTCTTTACCTCTTTAACCTCATCTGCCACTGTAGTGTTCAATAGTTCCATAACACATATTTGGTCAGTAATTGTTGGTTTCCATTTGTCACCTCTTTCATCATTCTCTTATTTTGAAACACAAAATAGAGAAACAAGCCAAAAAAATCGTAGGACTTGGGTATTGAAGCCTTCAAGATATTCATTTAAAAATTTGTCAATCACCATGGAAAAATATGACCTGAAGTCATCAATAGAATAATTGTCAGCGATTACCTCAATTCAGGTGTGATGAGGTTTAGTCCTCAGGTGTCACAGTAGTGTTCAATGTCCTGCCCTCTATATGGCAGATGCAGAGACTCTCAGCAGCAGGAAGCTACCTACAGACCTTACGTGGTTTTGAAGGGCCCCAGCAGGCAGAATACAATCCGTGGAAAAAGCAAATACTCACAAATTAAGACAGGATGTTAATCACCAAATAGAAGGGTTTTTGTTTCCTTTGTTTGCTTTCGTGAGTAATTCAGTTGCCTGGGTCACAATCAGCTACCACGTGGGCTGGAGGGGGGGGGGTAGCATGCCTGGCTACTGGGGCTAGATGGGCAGAGCCACTGCAGAGGCAGGCACCAGGAGGGCTGAGCTTTAAACTTGAGATCAGTAACTGCGGGGAACCACTGGGCGGGGTTGCCGCAGTGCCAAGGAGAGCAGGCTGGTCCTGCGTGGTCCAAACGTGACCCACCTAAACTTGACCCGCTCTTCTAAACTTGACCTGCAAGTTCCAAGCCTGGCTGTTGATGAGCCACAGTACCAAGGAGACTGGGCTGCTGATCCCAACAGTCTCCAAAATACAAAAGGACACCTTATGCTGGTGGATACAGGCCCAGGGATGTTGGTCGCCAGATGTAGGCGGAGTTTTACTTAGAAGGCACTAGTCCAAGATTAATATTTATTAAAATATAAACCAACACTCACGATACAGGTAACAGCTTATAGCGGAGCCTGAACAGGAACTGGAGTCTGGAACGATGGGTGATGGATTCCAAACTGATCTCTCCAGCAGCCAGGAACCAGGCAAAAAACAGGCTTTCCAGGGTCCCAGCAGCCCCTTATCAATGGGTTTGGCCACGCCCCCTTCAGGGGACAGGACCCTGGGTAAGCATCATTGGATCTTATCAGCTGACACCTGAATCCCACCACAGAGGTCTCTGTCTCTTCTCTGGTGCATGCTCTAATCCACCATGTTCCAGAAAATGCCACTGGCTGACATTATATATCAGATTTGACTTGACAGACATGACCTGTAGAACATATTTTAGATTCAAATCATAATAGACCAGTTCTAAACAAGCCATATTGATGACTAAATGAAAATGTTGCATATGTCAAAACAATGGGACATTACTAGAAAGTATTACAATTATGTTCAGGAAATTAGTGAGAAATGAAACATCTTTATTTAACTAAATAAATATTATGTTAACAAGGTAAACCAGTACTATGTTGAGTTGACATTTTAGAAATATCTATAATGCACAGACTATATCGATGAGTCTACATATTTTTAAAACAAAGAGCTTTGGATATGATCATTTAACCTAAGAAGCCATTTCATAACAAATGAAACAAAAGAACAAGAAGAAATAAATTTACATATTAATTATATATGTATATATTTATGTATATATTCATTTTAATTTTAAAGAAAAGATCAACAAGCTAACAAAATTTTTGGAAGTCTGAGCATCTAGACTTTTCAAGAGAGAGAGATGATTTGATTGTATCATAAACACCACAAACTACTGATTAAAACTCATTCTTTCCTTATAGGGTGTGGTGTGAGGAAACAATATCAAATGAAAGCATCGACGGATTACCCCCAAGGCAGCTCTTGCCCTACAAGTGGTAGGTTCCTTCTTTTGTCCTTCTGAAGTCTTTTCTTTTTCCCCAGATTCCTGGGGTGTCTCTTATCTATACTTTTTTTTTTAAGTTGGAAATTACATATGTGATGTATCAATGCCTACCATGGAAGCCTCATTTTCAACTTAACATTTTATAGTCCCCACTGAGGTTTAGTACTTCAATATCTGATTTTGTTAATATGTTAAGAAACAATTCAGTCCCTAACACATATATTTCGAAACTATACACAGCACAGTAGTGAAGTTAAGGCAACACCCACTGACAAACAAACATCTTCATTAAATTTATGTTGAACTTTTAACCAGTTAGCTCAACATCTTGTGAAGAAAATTGGTAAGTCTCAGAAAATAAAAATATACAAATCTGACAGATGAAGTACAACAAAATTTCTATCCTCTATTGAATACAAATAAAATAAATAAATGACAGTCAACTATATCCCTAATCTCAGTTCACAAACTTGAGTCAGTCAACTACAGCATTATCACATACCACACAGAGAAACACATCACATACCACACAGAGAAACACATATTTCATAAAAAAATTTATCATTGATTCCAAAAGAATTTTACAGAAAAAAATATCTCATGATAAAGTAAAACAATCACAAATATTTCAAGTTAACAGTTGTCTGTATGATCAAAAGAGTTATAGCTTGGCCCTGAAGTTTTCCTAAAAGTATGAGGTTTAGCACTTGAGGCAGCAGAAACATCTGGGAAGCATTACATTTCCAGTGGAATTGTTAGTAGTAATTGCTGAAATGTAAATTAACAACTGTACTGTACTGACTGGGACTTTCAAGTGCTTTTCAAAACCAGTAATTTGCTTTTGAGAAAATACTCTTAACGTTTCTTTTTGAAATGGAGTGCTTCACATACAAGGCTCTATGCAAAAATAGCTTTCTGCAATATACTCTTTATGCAATAGTAGTCCTTAAGGCCCATAAATAGTTGCTTTTGAAATATAGCAGATCCTTGAAATTCTAAATCTATAACATTTACATATTAAGGAACTTATACATAATACTTAATGTTCTTGAATATATAAATAAATATATATGTTCATAATTCTGTGGGAGGAAAGAAGTAGGTATTAAAAGGCTTACATATATGGTCTGGATATTTATTGTGTCTACGTGATGTAGAAACATCAATTCCTTCTTAGCAAAATGTTGACCAGAAGAAAATCTGTTCTGGTGTGTTAGACTGCAATCTTAAGAGAGAAGAGCAATATTAATTCTACACAGCAGGTTGCTGGAGGAGTCTGCCAGTTTCAGTGTTTGGGGAATGCCAGAATCAGTAGGAAAAAAGACTCAGGATCTTGCACTGTCAATGTGTGGTTGCAAATTGAAAGGATTGCTGTTTACTCTTGGCCAATTCCATCATAAGCAAGTTTGGTGGAAGCCTTTGAAAGAGAGGCTGTGCTTAACAATGCTTTGCTTCTCTAGTAGTTCTAACAATCTCAGGGTCATATCTTCTTTGTATGAAATAACTATTAATAGGATGCTTTCTGTTTCACAGCCTGGAATGATATAAAGGAATCCAAAGCTTAAGCGTTATAGGTAAGATAATAATAATAAAGGCTGAATAAACTATAAAGTATAATGTTGTGATGAAGATCTTGAATTTCTTCAGTACTATTTAAATACTAGCAGCTGTTATTCATCTGCATTCTTTGCATTATAGTAACATTATGGAATTAAACCCAAGCAATAATTATCAAGAGGACTGTTGTTAGTTTGAGAAGGTATAACAATTTGAATTTCTAGCTCTCTCTTATGCGATTCTTCTGTTTTATTCATTATCTAAACCATCAGAGCTCTGGAATCATTCCATGTTCTTGTCTGCAGCCTTTATAATTTTTATGAAATCTGTTCCCCTTTGACATATACAGTTTTTGCAAAAATCAAAGTTCCAAGACATCATCTTAAAATTTACTCTAAATGAGAAATTGTCTTGGAAATTTATTTACCAAGATCGACCAAGTCTTAAGATTCACTAAAGCAGTGGGAATTTGTCACTGATGCAGTCTGCATCAAACAAACAACAACAAAAATAAAAACACCCTAGGACAATCCCACAGTCCTCTGAAGTCCATGCATCCTGAGTAGTCTTTGACTCTCCAAGATTTCTCTGGACCAACTTTGCCATTGCTGTTTGCACACATTATGGGGAGTCAAAGGATTATGCCATGATCACTAGAAGGAGAATAGAAAATCTTCTTGAGAAGATTTTGATACTTTAATCCAAATATGAAAACTACAATATGGAGTTTTTGTTAATTAGATAGCATGAAGGTCATGAAAGTTCCCAAGATTTTTGTGTGTAGAAACATTACTTATGTGTAAAATTTGGTATTATTTTTATAAATATGTGTTACATATCCACAAATATCCTTCAGAGCTATTGAGTATATAAATTCAGAAACAATACCACACACATTAACTACAAAACCTTACACTTCACCTCAAGTATTAGAAAGTCCTATAGAGTAGCTGATTTTGAAAGAAAAAAAAAACAAAAAACAAACCAAAACCCCAACAAGTTATTTTTAAAATAGCAGGATTTGAGAAATGCATATTTTAAAACTCAAAGATTATGTGCACATCTATATCTATCTCTCTATATATACATATTTCTATACATACATCTTTGTGAACTTATGCTATTCCTCTAGATAGAACATTTAATACAAAAATAGAAACAAGTTAAATTCAGTTCTTAAGTTTTTTTTTTTTTTTTTTTTTTTTTTAATAACAAGTCTGCTTGAGTTTTTTTCCCAACTTTGGTGATGAGAGCTTGGCACATGGTTTGGGATTGATATTCTAAAGATGTCTTGCACTGATTCACACAGACTAAACTGACTGCAGTATCTCCATGCACTTGTTCTTAGGTTTGTGGAGAAAATGTCAGCCTTTTATTTCCTGAATATAATATGAAAATATCAACATTTTATTAATTTTGTTTTAAGTCTCAATTTGTAAATTCATAAAAATGCAAATGATTTTAAAGACATCTATATTAGGAAAGTGAAATAGAAGAAGCCTAGCTATAGACCTAAGCAGCTAATTATTCAAAATGCCATTACGCAAGGTCTATTCTCAGGTGACATTCTGGATTACCTAAGGCCCAGTGAGGAAAAAAATCTTTGGGTTATGTTACTCTGCATGCTATTGTTTTAGGCATGTTTTGTTTCATAGCTGGTTTGAACTACTGGTTCCTTCCCTCCTTTGGAAGTTTGTATGGAGCCTTCTGGTACCATAAAAGCTATTTTTCAGGGAGGAGGCATTTATATCTGAAACTTCCAACAACATGAAAACTAGCTTTTAGAGATGAAGCTTTCAGCTTCTGGAATTTGGTTGAGTAGATTTATTACCTTTAAAAGTGTTTCTGGTGGAGTTCTTAGTATATTTTATTCATAGAATCATATATGATGCAATTAATGAAATTTAAAATACTTCTTCCCTATTTGTTTTCCATTTATTTCTCTTATGATTTTAGTTAAAATTTCAAGTGCTATATTGACCAGAAGTGGTGATAATTGACATTGTGCATGATGTTGGCAGTGAGACTGTTATAAATTACCTTTATTATGTTGAGATATATCTCTTATATATCCTTTAATTTTCTATATGTTGTTTATTTTTAGATTTGTTATTGTTTTTTTTTTTCTTCTATAGATAGGATCTGACTATACAACCCTGGCTGTCCTGGCACTCACTATACTAACCTGGCTGGCCTTAGACTAACAGAGATTTGTTTACATTTGCCTCCCAAGTGCTGGGCTTAAAGATGTGCAGAACCACATGCAAATTGAAGTTTCCTAATATAGGCAATTAATATCATAAACTTCTCATTTGGGACTTTTTCATTGTTTGGCATAGATTTTGATAGTTTGTATTTTTATTTTCAATCAATTCTAGGAATTTTCAAATTTCTTTTTGATTCTATTTTGCCCCAATTTTTGTTTAATAGTGTTTTGTTTCTCTTCAAAAAGATTGTGTGCTTCTGATGCTTCCATTTTTGTGATAACTGGCCATAAGCTTTCATGGTTAGCTGGATAGCTTTAATACTGTCTGTTTTGTTCCCTAGCTGGAAGATTTAGACAGTTGGAGTTAGGTCATTGGTGTTTGTCTAGGTATGCATGTCTGCTCTCGGCTTTGTTGTGTGGGTGCTTAAATCTTTTTCATTTTTGGTTATGACTCCAACTAGTCTGATGGGCCTTCAGGTGAATAAGAGTTGATTTTCAGTCTGGAGCTTACTCTGTGTTGATGTGAATTTTGGCTGGGATTCTCTAGAGTATCAAAATATACAAGATGAATCTGTTTTTCTCCTATGTACACACACACACACACACACACACACACACACACACACACACACACACAGAGTTTATTAGAATGATTTACAGGTTGTGGCTAGCTAATCCAATAATAAATATCTAGCTATGAACAGAAAGTTGAGTCCACAAGTTTGGAAGTCTTTAGGGTATGCTATAATTGCAAAGAAGTAGGCTCTAATCCCAGTGAAGGATGGAACTGCTAGCAATGTGAGAACAAGCAGACAAAATCCAATAGCTTCCTTTACCCATTTTCTTCTGTGTGCTTCCAGCAGAAAGCATGGCTCAAATTAGAGAAGGTGAGTTATTTTTTCAGTTCAAATGATCTAAATTAAAGGTATGTTTTCCAACTCAAGATCAGGATTAAAGGCAATTTTTCTTGTAGCCCAAATGATCTGATTTTTTTCTTTCTATCACAAAGATCTGGGTTAGAAGTAGGTTTTCTCACTTCAAAGTAAGCAAAAATTTCTAATTTCAGACATAGACAAGTTGACATCCAAGAATAGCCATCAAAGTCCACCCCTTGTCAACTTGAACCAAATAATATCTCCAAGTGACAACAATAATCAGGTGTTAATCGTACCTAATATTTATTACTGTTCCACATTCAATTGCAAATGCATTATGTATTTAACCAAGTTATAATTATGCATAACATGACACAACTATTTATATTACAACCCCAAATACATTACAAATACAGACTAGGTTGCAAGGTCCCTTGAGGGATACTCTTTTAAGATCTCAAACTGACCTATGATAACAACTAGTATTCTCTTAACTAATTTTATATTATACAATAGAGGAATTAGGGGAAAAAAACCAGACATATCTGTGCAAATACAGTCTCAACAAAATATGACATAACTACTCTGGTAAATTCTGATCTTCTTTCGTAACTGGTCACATGGCCTTACTGGTATTTATAACCCCTTCCCCTACTACCTATTCTGTATTTCTTCTACTCTTGGTAAAAACCTCAGCAGGTCTAGGCTCTTTTCCTGGAAGAGTGGCCTATATCCTTTTCATTCCTGGAAAGTCTGTGCCCTTTGTAATTCCACCTATAGTAGGCAGTTGTAGTTTTCCATTGACTTCACTCACAGGATATGGTAGAACCAAGAGATGGCCTAAAGCAATCTCAACATGTGGGTCATAACCCCACAGAGGTTTCATTTCAGATATCCTGTATATCAGATAATTGCATTATGATTCAAAACAGTAACAAAATTATAATTATGAAGTATCAAAGAAATAATTTTGATTGATGGTCACTACAACATGAAGAACTGTACTAAAGGTTGAGAACTACTTAGGCCCTAAAGGATCTCCTGCATTCCATACATAAACTTTCTAATTTCCATTGTGGAGAAGCAATCCAATTCCTCCATGGGTATCTGTATCAATCACCTCTTCTAATACTGTTTGCTCAGAGAAAGTCTGAGTTTCCAGCTCAATGGAATGCTTTTTAAGGCTCTTGGCAGGAGTGCTTCTGCTCTGGAACCAAATTTCTAGGAACAGCAGAATTAAGGTCGTTTGAACAGGAAAAAAAAATTTTCCTAGTGGGTTACTAGGGCTGATAGTGGGTGAAATTATTCCCTTTTATACACCTTGATTTCTGAACCCATGAATTCTGGCTATTGGAAAACCTATACCTTACATGGGAAGCTAATTCAAAGAGTATACCTTTTTTCTGGAGAGAACTGTCTCATCGCCCCAGACTGATGTCATGTAATTGGCACTGTAATTTTGTGTTTAAATGGCCATTTCATATTTCTACCATGTGAGAATTTTAAGAGCAGTGGATTCCATGATCATGGGACTGACAGTCTCACTTCTCTGTGGAGTGAGCTCCTTTGTCATAAGCAATGCTTTGTAGAATACCATGGTAGACATAAGTCATTTTGAAAGCTCACAGATGGTGTTTTTGCAGAGGTCTTTTGTGCAGGAAAGGCAAACTCATAACCTAACTAAGAATCTACTTCTATTCTATGGAATAACTGAACCACTGTTATGACACAGGGCTGGAGAGTTAATATATCCTTGAGGTAAAGCTATAAAAGCATACTGCTGGACTTGTTTCTTGTGGTCCTTGTAAACAGTTAGTGAAAAAAAAAATGGCACTTGATAGATCAATAGCTGTATACCATGTAACAGGGAATGTGCTAATATATTCTAGAAAAGACACCACACCATGTCTGGTACAGCAGTTACAAGTAGAGTCACCATCTAATTGAATTTTTTGATAGTCAACTGTCATTCCTCATCTGTCTTCTGCACTGGTTATATTGAAGAATTAAAGATATGGTGGTAACAACCACCCCTGAACCTTTCAAGCTCTTGATGGTGGCACGAATTTCTGTAGTTCCTACAGGAATATGACACTGTTTTTATTAGCCATTTGCTTTGGCAGACGCACCTCCAAAGGCTCCATTTAGCATTTCCAATCATATAGTCCTCACTGTTCAAGTCAGGAAGCTAATGAAAAATTTTGCCAACTTTTAAGTGTATGTATCCCAGTTGAACATTCTGGGATGAAGGAAATAATCACAGGACAAATTGGGGACCCAATGGACCTACTGTGAATCATACTCAAGGCAAAAATCTATAAATCACCCGACATCCCTTCTTTAACTGGAGGGCTACCATGTTTCTTTGTATCTCCTAGATTCAGCATTAATTCAAAATCAGTATCTAACCCAACTCCAGAAAGTCTTATTGTTTCTTTTCCCCCAATATATAGTGACCTTTGTAAAGGGCCGTATGTTCGTCCTGCTGTGGAAGATGGAGGAAGGCTAACAATAAAACTTAAATGTTTTACCAAGGTCTTTTTTAATGCATAAGCACTAGTAAGAATATTATTAAAACCCAGAGCCACATATAAGGGAAAATCTGGAATATTAGAAAGAGGAAACAGCCCACATTCAGACAACTTCTCAGACTTTGGGTGATTCTGTTCTCTGATATTCCCAACTGATTTTGATTTTATTAAATCTACAATATATCACATATCATCACACTTTTTTTTTTTTAAAGAACAACTCAGCTAAGCCTTCATTGAAGATTTTCTAGTTCAAATCTGGACATTGATTCATTTTTGCCATGATCCATTGTAGCCTTTGTTTTATTTGTTTGGGTATTTTGCACTTATAAGATAAAGCAGAAATTATTCCTAGAATAATCATAATTAGTTAGCCAATACCAAAGGTCCTTAAAAGTCAAGCCAGCATAAAATTTACTTTTACTCTGCGGATAATTATGGGTTAGGACATTGTGGATGTTTCTTTGTCTATGTTGTCTATTATGATAACTATGATCTTTTTACCTAAGGCAAGTCAATTGGTTCTTTCTTGGCAAGGTTCTTGGCAAGGTTTGACAGTTCTTTCTTACACATCTTGCTTGTCCATTTTGGAGTTATAGTCAAAAGTCAAGACAAGGTCACTCTATTGCCCAGTGGCTAACTAGGGCCACAAAATAATCAACTCCATGTGGAGATTCTTCAAAACCCATAATCTTTTGTGAAGTTGGTGCTGCCAGGAGCAGACTTATCTCATTGTCATAAAATAAAAATAGCCAAAGTTATTAAAATATCTTAAATGCCATATTCTGTGGATCTCTGAAGTATTTAAATAAACCTATCTAAAATATATCTCTGCTTGACCTCAAAAACCTATCTCATATGACAATAAGTTTGATTGTAATTTCTAACTACTAATTTGCATTTCTTTATATTATAATTAGTTATTAACAATAACTTTCAAGAACTAGCAATTTTTATAACTTTTTAGATGAACTGTATAGGTAGAACATTTTAAACAAGAATAGAAATATATGTAAAGTAACAAAATTAATCTCAACTTTATATCAGTGTACACAATTTGAATACAATATACAAAAATCCAATCTTATGTGAAATATTTAGAATTAGTAATTGCTTTTTAAAAGTAGATTCAATAATCTACCCTTTTATGCCATAATATCCATATTCCACTTTTCTTAGAGTAGATTCAGTAATCTAATTTATATCCTATTATATCTGTATCCTGTTTTCTCTTTTTTTTCAAACAAGGATTCCAAATCTATTTCCCATTTCAACATTTTTTTTCTAAACATAACCATAACAATTGTAACCAATCACACTAAATAATGACAATTATCTATAACCCATTGACAGACCCAAAACTATCCACCCCACCTCTTGGGAATTTGTTCTTAAATTTACTTCCTACTGTCTGGGGTCAATAGCAACTTTAAGGGATCATGGAAAGAAAAAAAAAATGTTAAATGTCAAGTCTTGAGATGGGTAGCTGCATCATTTATTGTCTGGTCTCTGCATAATAAAAAAAAAAAGGTACAAGGCTTGTCTGAAGTCCTGCCTAAAGAAGTCTGTGAGGCTGGGTCAGCTCAGCTAGCCACCTTGAAATTGTCCTGAGCAGATTGTAGTCCAAAGCCAATCTCTCGTGTTTGTCAGGCTAGTGGCAGTGTCATAGTTTATGTGAAATTGTTGTGGTACCCATCTTTCTTTGGTGAATTCTAAGGTCACGATTAGGCATTGTTATGGTTCACTGCAGGAAACTGATAAGAGACTCACACCCAAAGCAATTTAGAGGCAGCAAGATAAATCATTTATTTTTCTATATTTAATTAGTACTTTATAAGATCATTAATATCACTATACTTTTGTTTCTTCTCTGCCATCAACTGGATAAGTTTTCTAACAGTGGCTTCCCTTTTCTGGTGAGTTGTGGGTTTTTTTATTATTTTTATTATTTTTCTGGATCCCTTTCTTGGGCTGCTACTAAACTAGGTAGTTACCCTACTTCAATCATCTGAATATCATTATAGAAAATTGGGTAAGTCAATTAGGATTTTCTTAAAAAGAGTTATTTTAAGACTAAGAGAGAGTTTTTTCTCACATTAAAAATGAAAACAGTATAATGATGGAAGTGTTTGTTCTTTGTTTGATATTATTCTAGATTTAAAATGTTTGATATTACTCTAGATTATTTTAAACTGGAACCGATAAAGAAAAACATAAATAATGTAGATGGCATTATTGTAATATCTTAAAAATATTATTTCTTTGATTATTCTTATTTTAGCATTAAATAAAATTGTTTCTCTAGTGTCAAGTTGGTTGATATGAGCATTAAGTTATAAATATTTAAAAAATCTTATCAAGACAAATCATGAAGATATTCAGATCCAGACAGAAAAATTTAAAGAACCAGTTTAACACTGCCTCACAAAACCATAAGGCTTTCAAACAGCCCAACTTAATATACCTAGTAGCCTTACAAAATTGCCAAATGTACAAAGGCTGAGTGTACAAAAGCTAGATTTAAGGCGATTCAAGGAAGTCATTGTTTGTAAAGCAAATGTTAAATTATTGGTCAATTTATAACAGAATTTTTCCTAAAGGCTGAACATATTTGATTACAGGGCTACAACTGTAATGGAGAAGCTGTGGAAGAATGAAGCTAAAAATCATAGAAAAATGCAATAGTTATACAGGATTTGAAATCTCCCAGGAAAAACTTCTTGGGGAGGAAGAATATGTTAATGTAGACAGACAATCTTTATATGATAACCACATTCTGGCTTTATGTCAAATGGCAGCTTTAAATGCTTGAGAGAGGCCTGAAGACACAGAAGAGAAAGTTGAATTCTTTGTAAGATTGATTCAAGGATCAAAACAAACCTTTACAGAAATCTTAAAAAATTAACTTCAGTGGTAAATAGAAGGATATCATATTCAGAAGATAGACAATAATAATTGATTCTCTGGCTTTTGAAAATGTGAACTCACAATGCAAAGATAATAAGGTCATTAAGACAAAGTTTGCACCCTTGGAGGGTTGGATTCATGCCATTGCTGTGAGTTCGGAATCTTTTAAAAGATTTTTCATTGCCTGATGATGGCCACCACTTGGAACCTGAAGTTTTCTGTGCTGTTAAGGCCCATGGCCTGAAGAAATCCTCTCATTCATGGTTCCATGGCAATTTATAAAATAATTATTAAGACACTTATATTACAAACTGTTTGGTCTATGGCTCAGGCTCATCATGATCTAGTCATTACAACTTAACTCAAGTCATTTTTATTAATCTACATATTGCCACAAGGTTCTGTGGCTTTACCTGTGTTCCATTACATTTTATCTTCTGCACGGCAGCCTGCAGCATCTATTTTACTTCACCCTTCTTTTTCTCTTATCTCTACTGCCTTGCCAGAAGTGAACACAGCCTCTTTATTAACAAATGAAAATAAAGTACATTTGCAGCATACAGATTGATATTCCACATCACAAAAATGGTATGTACTTGCTCACATGTGGATATTAGCTGCAAATTCAATGATAATCAATCAGTGTGCAATCCCTAGAACCACTAATTGTTGATATAGAGTAAGAAACTATAGAGTACAGATGGTTTTCTTTGTAGTTTTTTTTATTTTCAGTTATTTCTCACCAGGATAGGAAAACAGAATACATAAATAAGGGGGAAAGTCCCTGATAAAATCATGTTTGCCCTGTACTAGATAATGTGCCTAAGCATGGGCACTAGCCACATTTTGCTGAGCCAGCATGGGATCTGTTGCTTTGCCTGGTGATTGGTGACATATTATCATTAAGATGTTGGAGGCCAATGAGAGAGAGAGAGAGAGAGAGAGAGAGAGAGAGAGAGAGAGAGAGAGAGAGAGAGTTAAATGACTTTCTAGTTGCCAATGGGAAATCAGGAGGAAGTATATAGGTTTGGCCCATATCTGCAAAAAAATGGGTCTGTGGGTCTACGGTTTGATTTAAAAAAGTTTGCATCTGATTATCACCTGACATCCTGTGTCTGTACCTTAGACTTTGTACCTTCTCACCCTCTTCTCTAAGGAGTGCCTAGATAGAATGCCCTGTAACATATATAGAGAATGGCAGGAATGGAAGAATCAAGTTTGGAGGTAGGAAAAAAAAAGAGGAACTTTAGGGAAAAATTTGAGGGGAGATTGCTAAAATTAAGGAACATTTGAGGGTAGTATGGAAGCATAATACAGTAGAAACTTTGAAAAGTAAGTATAAATATATGTGACCTAAATAAAATCACCAAATAATGAGAATGAATGAATCCTAAAGGCCATCTTTTGTCAGCAAATAAAGTCTTGCAGTACCCAGAAAAGTCTACAGTTAATTGGGTCCTTAGCCAAAGGGGCCCCATAGGAATACACAAACTCAAACTCTTCGCAAACTATAATTGATTCTCTACAAATTGACAGTAAGGCCCCATTGCTGAAGAGAACACCCACATAATACTAACATAGAGAGTTCAAACTTTACCACTGTTGCAATGGGGTTTCTTGGTCCCGGGCGGCCAGAGGCCCAGACCCACAGACCTGCCACGCCAGACCCCTTAGCCACCATTGCTGCTGCTCAGGACCCCAGAAATGACTCAGACACTTATATTAACTTTATGCTGTTTGGCCTATGGCTCAGGCACATTGCTAGCTAGCTCTTACATCTTAATTCAACCCATTTCTATTAATCTATCTGCCAGGTGGCCCGTGGCTCACCTGTGTTCCTTACATGTTACTCCTTTGGGCTTCAGCTCCATCTGCCTGACTCCGCCCCACTTCTTCTACCTATGCTCTGATTTCTCTTCCTACTTTTTCTATGGTGCCTTTTCATAGGCCAAAACAGCTCCTTTATTTAAAGATTGATATTCATAGCATACAGAAAGGCATTTCCTCATCACACTCCTACATTACACTATTTTAAAAAACAAAAAACAAACAAACAAACAAAACCCAGTTATACCAAGCCACCTACCAACCTTTTCTTATCTGCAAGACATGCAAAAGAAATGGCTGCACAAAGCTTTTGAGAATAACGAAATAATATTTGACTTATTTAAGATCCACTCTAGACCATGGAACCCATTTTGAACATTACGTGGGTGATTAAGAACCTGACCTTAGATTGCATAAGTATTTTGGGCAAAATCAAATAATATAAGTCTAAAAAAATAAAAAAAAATATTGTACTAAAATGACTTTATGAGATGAAACCCATGTCTGATATTGCTGAGCTAATCAACAATCTGAAATTAGATAGCCCAGAGATGTAGAATAACACCAAATAATACTTGTCTATAAAAGGAGGGATGATAGTGATAAAATGACTTTCAATGAAATTCTGCTCTTCTAATAGATCAGTTTCATATTCAACCATTATCGGAAAAACTTCTTCTTGCAGCAAATGGAAATAAATATATAGATCCATAACTTAGATGCAGACATTATTCAGAGAGTGAGATAGATAGGAACATTTTGTACTAAATAGGGTATCCTTATCAAATCTTTTCTTTTAGGGTTTAGGAAACCCCAAGGAAGAGGAGGTAGAAAGACTGTAAGAGTATGGAGGGTACCAGAAGAATAAAGTCCATGAATGAATAAGCTCGTGTGATTTCATGGAGACTAAAGCAGCTAGCAAAGGCCCTAATAGGTCTGCACCAGGTCTTCTATATATATTTTTTAGTCTAATTTAGTGTTCTTATGGGATACCTGAATGTGAGAACGCATAGTTCTTGACTCTTATGCCTTCTCTTATGCTCTTTTTGGTCAATGTGATTGATTTTGTTTTATCTTACTTTATTTTACATATTTTAAAAATAAATGAATTGGTAATAAGTGAAATGAATAAATGAATGGAAACTTAATAACTGAACTGTTATTTATACCTACAGAAAGGGGAAAATCAGTTTTTCTAGTGGAAAGAAACTGAGTGTAGCAACCACTCCAGTGCAGGCCTCATGGTCAGAAGTAGTTGACCAACAGATAATGGACTCCATATTTTTTTGTGTGGTTTTGTTTGCTTACACTTTTGTGGTTGTGGTTTAGGGGAGTGTTTTGTGTGTGTGTGTTTCTCTGTATGTGTGTATGTGTGTACACATACATGTATGTGTGTTTGTGTGTATGCATATGTGTGTGTGTTTCTCTGTATGTGTGTATGTGTGTATACACACATGTATGTGTGTTTGTGTGTATGCATGTGTGTGTGCTTGTGTGTGTGTGCATTGTTTTTTGTCTTATTTTGGAGTGCAGTTTTATTTTGCTTGGTTTGGGGGTATTGTTTTTGTACTGAGTTTATGATTGTTTTGAGAAAGAAATATGGGATGAATACAGATGGGGAGAAGACATGAAAGCACATAAAATTAAAATAAGCTTAAACTAAAATTGTTTTAAATAATAAAAATATGATTTAAAATGTAAATGGCTGAGCTACCTTGGGAGTACAGTCAGATGTGTAGTCCAGCACAACATTGAACACAAGGGTCATTTTATAAAAATAAAAATAAAACATGCCAGAGTAAATGATAGTTGATTTGAGATATAAAAAAATGACTTATGCGTCATAATTTTTAATTTTCTTTTTTTGAAACATTTTCTGCCTCTCACAGGTAGGGGCAAGTGAAAAATATTTAAGGTAACTATGTATATTATTTTAAATTGCTACTACAACATCAAGATTTGATGTTAGCATTGTGTTTATAGACTTTAAATTTCCTTTATTTTTATCCATAAACACAGTATTTATAGATTTAACAAATAATAATAATAAAAGATTATTTACAGTTTTAACACAGATATTTCTTTATTTTAAAGTGATCTTCAAGTTCTTGTGTGACTAGTTGTAGGTATAACTTCACCATTACACATACATGTGTAATAGTGGGCAATCTAATTCATAATGTCTAAGCCATATCTCCTGTTTCCTCCTGTACTATACCATATTACTTAGTCACAGATGTGACTAGATGCAGTTCTGTTGTGAAACTGTATTTTTGTACACTGTAAATATGTGTTGCTCTCATTGTTTTAATAAAGATCTAAATGGCAAATAGCTAGTCATGAAGAGATTAGGCAAAACTTGCAAACAGGGACAGAGCTCTGAGATGAAGGAGGGTAGAGTCTCTAGGAAATGAGAGAAAATGACTAGGCCCTGATAATAAAAGGTATCAAGCCACATGCTAAAACATAGATAAGAAATATGGGCTAAATTAAGTTGTAAGAACTAGTTAGTAACAAGCCTAAGCTATTGGTTTATCATTCATAGTCAATAATAAGTCTCTGTATGCTTATTTGGGAGCTGTCTGGCAGAAAAACAGTACCCAGAGTCTAACCACATACACCGGCATAAAGCCTGAAATTCTCAGTCGTTTAAAAATTTCAAAACATAAAATCAAATGTGATTTCCTGGTGACTGAGGTTTCTTGGATAGGCCCAGGCTGGAGCTGCCAGAGACATGTGTCAAACCATACCGTAAGCTGAGTGACACTGGTGGCTTAAATAGCAGTTTTAGATACATCTCATGTGATAGATCACAGAACACTGCAGATGCTCAGTAGAAACAGATCTAGACAAAATAAGTCTCTAAAGGTTGCAGTGTATTTAAAAATGAACTTCAGAAATAAAAGTGAAAGGATATAGACAGAAAAAACAGTTTAAAATAATAAAGTCTTTAAAGAGAGAAGCACAATAATAAAAAAGTAAACAATTTAGAGATGGGAAATGCACATGGAATCTGGATTTTATATGGTATTGTATTGATTTAAAATTTTTTGATTGCTGATAAATAATAAATTGCTGCTAATAGACAATGGATTATGGAAGGTGCTAAATTAAACCAAGCTATACATTTTTAAAATGTCTTCAAAATACAAGTTAAAAATATATTACATTAGGGGAGAGGTTATGCTTTTATTTCCATCAAAAACAAAAGACTATAGATTTGTTCAAGATTAAAAAGGATCAGGTTTGATTGTGGGAGACCCTTTAAAATTCCTGGATATACACATAAAGAAATAAACTAGAGAAACTCTAAGACATGAGATGTATATTTTACCTGCTCAAACACATATAAAAGATCATCTTTAAATGGCTTGTACACACTGCACTGTCTAAACTTGTATTAATGTTAATATATATGGTTCCTTAGAAAGTTTCTGTTCTCAGAGTAAAGGCAGTAGAAACCTGTAGTGGGATTCAGGTGTTAGCTGACAAAGTTTGGAAACATGTCTCTGGAGTTCCAGGAGTCTGTCTGAGGCATGGCCAGACCCCATTAAGAAGCTGCCAGGACACTGAGCTTGTCCTTGTTTTGTTCCTAGGTTCCTGGAGAGCAGATCAGCAGCGATGGCGTGGGACAATGTCTATCTCCAAGAATTATCTTAAGGTACAATTTGTATTGTGAATGATCATATGCCCCTGGATAAATATTAATCCTTTATATGATATATTGCTAATGAATTTTCTGCAATAGACACCAATGAAAATGAGTGGTCCAGGAAATCTAGGAATTCAGAATGGACCTTCTTGGAGTTTCCTCAGAGTTCTGAATCTACAAGAACTTCACAACTGCTGGCTGACATGATTCATTTTCATAGACTTTCCAGCCATAACTTTACTGTTATCTTGATTTTCTCATGGTCTCCCCAACATAACAGCACACCCAGACAACAGGAAGTGGTCTAGAAGATACAATGCCCACATTTCCAAGAGATGGATCATAATCATTTTGGAGAGTTAAAAATTGTTATTGGTAATGGTAAGAAAAGAAACTAAGCAAAGGAGTTAGATACAAGTATCTCTTTCTAAATGAAAATGAGGGTTTATAGTACAGAAATTGTCAAAAAAGTGTATATTATTGAATTGACTTTAACCAAAAAGCAACTATTAATCTCAAAATATAATACATTGTTATAGATTTTGGTTTATTGATACAAATTTAAAATTATTTTTATTATGCTATATGTGTGTTTCTACTCTTGGGTTTTGTGCTTATGCAACTCATTTAAAGTGCAATGTATAATTAAGAAATACAGGTTAATAATCATCTATAAATCATACTTTGTAGTCATATTAGATGTGTTTTCAAGGTTATATAGATATATTTAGATAGATAGATGGTCTTCAACACTTAAAAGATGTATAGAATATGGCATTTAAGATGTTTAATTACCTGAGGCTTTTTATGACAGTGAGATAATCTACTCCTGACAGCACCAATTTACTTCAGAAAAAGATGATGGGAATTGAAAAACCTCCATATAAGGTTTCTTTCTATTTTGCAAAAGCTACCTATTTAGGCAAGAATCTGCCTTTGGCTCAACTGCTGATACTATGCTATTAAAATTAGATCAACAAAATACAAAATAAAGTCATTGCCAAACTTTGCTAAGACAAGATAGGATAGCCCTTTGAAATTTCCTGCTTCTCAGAAGTATCTGTCAGCTATACTATGCCTGAAGGCCGAAGATGAATGCCCCAATGTTACAGAAAAACTTTCAGTGACTATTATCTAGGCAGCCAGATGTCCAAATAATTAGGTGGTTTCATATCCTTCTGAAGTGTCTGGTGGAATTAAAAACTAAATAGTTAGACTTGTAGTTTTTCTTAGTTATAACAGAAAGTAAGTTAGGTATGAAACTTTAGACTCATACATGGTAGATAATAGTGTATTTTCTCTAAATTTGAGTAAAAATGGACCAGATATTGTAACTGTGATTTATAATTTTTAATTATAAATTTTAATTTATAATTTAATTTAATAATTTTTCTTGAATATAATTTTACTATGCTAAAGTTAAAACCTTATTTAATTAGACAAAATGTAAAAATATTGTAGAATAATCATTTTGAACACTGTGAAATTGTGTTTATTTCATTGCTTTAATAAAGAGCTAGATGGCCAATAGCTAGGCAAGAAGAAGTTAGGCAGGATTTACAGACAGGAGAGAGAGCTCTGGAATGAAGGGGGGCAGAATCATGAGAAGATGTGGGAAGAAGAAAGATAAATATACCATGTTAAAAAGATACCAAACTACATGGTAGAATGTAGATGATAAATAATGGTTAATTTAAGATATAAGAACTAATTAGTAATAAGCCTAAGCTATTGACTGATCATTTATAATTAACACTAAGTCTCTGTGTGGTTATTTTAGAGCTGTCTGGCATGTAAGAAAATTATATACATAGACCCAGTATTTTTCCTTTTGAATAGTAGACTAAGTATGTCTATATTTTGTGTTCTCAGTTTATATATATATTTTCTAAAGAACATGTAACTAATATGTGAAATTCTTTTTATTGCATCTTTAACATTGAAAATGTTGGGATTTGCTATAACCATTCATAGAAAGTAAATAAATATAAACAGAATTGCTGTGGGATTAGGTTCTGGTACATTGTAAATATTTGTCCCTCCTACTGGTTTAATAAAATGCTGATTGACCAGAAGGCAGACCAAAAGTGTGGAGGGGGCTGCCAGACTAAGAAAAACCTGGAGAGAAGAGTCAGACAGAGATGCCAGCAGATGTATAGGAAAGAAGGACACTGCTCTGAGAAAAGTTACTAAGCCACTTGGCTAATAATGGGTTAGTTTAAGAGTTAGCAAGTTATATGACAGTGCCATAGGCTGATCAGCATGTAATTAATGTAAACTTCTTTGTGATTATTTAGAGCTAAGTGGCAGTGGGGTTGCAATTGGGTCTAAACCTTGGGACTAGTCTGGGAAGTCCAGGCCAGAAACATCAGACTACACAAAATGATTTACTTTTATCTTTATTGCAGTGAAAAGTGGATAAATTCACCAGACATATACTTCTGCATCTTTCACCTCATTTATTTTCATAAAATCTTTTTTCATATTGTACTCTCTATTTCCATAGTCTTTAAAGGGTGGATTTCCATTTACTTCATTGGAATGGGAAAGAGCACATGCAAAAGTGGCTTGCAGTATTCAAATGCTTATTCTATTTACCATTCTACTACTGACATCTTATTACTCTCTTCAAGAGACTAACTGGCTTCATTAAGGCTTAAACAAGAGTTTCAAAAATTTCTATAAAAGTAGCATTGATTAGTCAAAACAAGGAAAAGAAAATTAGCCTTACTCTGTTAAACATTAACATATGAGAAAATTACTTAATAACTCTACATCAAAATTTAATTTACATAATCAAACTATGGCAGCATTCCATGTGCTATTCATTTACATTTTTCCTCTCTCATTATGAGAATTAAAATTGATATGATTATACTCAATTTAATTTGCAGTCAAATTTCAAAAATGAAAGCATTTTTTCAATATTTAAAATTAAATCTTTTAAGTTATAACCATTTTTTAAATCAGTTAAGTGCATAAACCTAATTATAATAGAATATTTTAAAATATTTTGTTTTCTTTCTTTTATAAAATATGATGTGTAAGTTTCTACAGTTAATTTCATTTACCTTATTCACTTCCCTACATTAGAAAATTAATTGGTATTCAGAGTTTGCCACAATTTATCCAAACTGTAAATATAAAGAACATTAATTCTCTATTAATTATTAAGTTTTGTTAAAATTTAATAAACAATAAGATATACTTTCTGTGTGATTTACATTATATGAATATATTGTTAATATTGTATCTCTTTGCATTTGTCATAATGATTGACCTTTTATACCTAAAAAATCAATGTGCCATCTAAGTTGTCAATAAATTCTAAATCACGGTTGTAGTATAAAGTTTCTGGCCTTTCTGGCCAGTGGTCCAGACCTGCAGATCCTCAGTCCCACAGAAACACACAGATGCTTACATTAATTTTATGCGGATTGACCTAGGGCCCAGACACATTGCTAGTTAGCTCTTGTTCTTAAACTAACCCATGATTTTTCTTTTTAAAACAAAATCCTCAAATCTAATTTCCTTCATATTTTTTTTTCACCATTATCTATAACAACTTGTAACCAACACTGTAAACAAATACAAACATCTGTAATTCATTTTTTGGGGAATGTGGACATAATTCTCCATTTAAGTATTTGACAGGAGGGCCTCCTAAAAGACTCATAAGTGTTTTGCCTCTAAGGCTAAATCAGGAAGCCTCTCTTAAAAAATCCTCACCTCTGCTTGCCTCCAGGACTTTCCCTAGAAAATGCTCCTGCTACTAAGAAGTAGTGTTTGACTCTCTTTCTTTTGTCTATATAAACAGAAAGCTTAAATAAATCATTTACACTTGTTGATTACATCTAGGCTCCTGTGAGAATTCAGGAATCAGCCATTTTGGACCTTAAACTGCACTCCAAAAGCCTACCATTTTTAATTCAAACCCACACACCACTCCAGGGCTTCTCTGAACCACGGCTCAATGAGAGACATAACTCAGAAGATGTTTTTGGCTCCAATTCTGTGCTCTAGAACTGTTTTTTAATATTTTTAAGCCTTTATGTGGGTGTATTTTACTCATGTTGGTGTGCCATTTGTAGTATGGAGTTTCTGGCCTGTCTGGCCAGTAATCCATACCTGCAGACTTGCAGTCTCAGAAATACACAGATGCTTATATTAGTTTTATGCCAATTGACCTAGGGCCAAGGCATATTGCTAGCTAGCTCTTGCTCTTAAACTAACCCATGATTCTTATCTTGTTCAGCCATGTGGCTTGGTACCTTTTCTCAGAACAGCATAGTAGTCCTCTGCATCTGCTGTCTCCATGGTGTCTCTCTGGCTTCTCTGTTCGCTGTTCCTGTTCCCCAAGTTTTCTTAGTCTGATAACCTCACCCACATTTCCTATCTGCCTTCAGCCAATCAGCGTTTTTATTAAACCAATAGGTGGGACAACTTTTTACAATGGAACAGAACACAATCCCACTACACATGGTTGTTGTTGCTGAACTTTTATACCTTTCTTATACTATGAAATGAGGATGGAATGTTCTTTTCATAAACAAGGAACTATAATTGAAGATAAATTACCAAATAATTAAAAGAGCAAAACTTCTGCCTCCAGAAAGACACAACTAAAGATAGTATAAAACAGAGAGATGGGAGGCTTAAACACAGGCAATACCTGTTGGAATAGGATATTTTGTAGGTGGTATGCCTCTACTTCTATGTTATAAATGGATATCATTTAAAAGTCATTCTACAATCTATGCCACCGTGACAACAACCTAGATATAAACTAAGAAATCCCTAATTTAAATTCAACTTTATTCCTTAATTGAGCACATTTCTCTAAAATTTTCAATTTTACTTTTATTTTATATGAAATTGTCTAAATTTGAACAACTTTCTATGAAGCTTGGCTCACAGGAGTTGGAATTATGACTTTAGCTAGAAGCATTCTCCACAGGCTAATGTTATGAATACTTGATTCCAAGCTGGTGCACTATTCTAAAAGCTGTGGTTCCTGTAGGAGGTATGGGCTGGCTGGGTGTACTAGGGCACTAAGAGTTGTCTCAATCTATATAAGGTGAACAGGATACATATTATTTTCCATCACTGTGTTTGTCATTCTTTCCCTGAAGCTTTTGTCTGTCTTTCCATCAGGGCTATGCAGAAAGTAACCAAAAACAAAGCATCTTAAAATAAAATGGAATTTATTCTAATTGAATTTTATTATTTTTTGAGACAATGTCATCTTATGCCTAAGTCATGTCTGGAGCTCACTGTGTAAAGCACATTGATATTTAATTAAACTCTTGAAGCTCCTGCATCAGTAATCTAAGAAGTGGAGTTATAGGTACGTGCCATCATCTAGTTATTTTTCAACAGTAAATATCTTGGAGAAAAAAAAATTATTTGAACTTAAGAAAAAATTTTGTGTTTACTATGGAAATAAGGCTCAAATAATACATAATATAAAACTTTCATTATATTCAATATTAATATAATTTTGAAAAACAATTTAGATGAAATCTTGACCTTAAATATGTGCTTTATAGCCTCTTTTCATGGGAAAAAGGCTTACTGGGCAATAAATTTCTCTGAGCATTGTTACCACAAAAATCACAGTCTATGCTTATATTCTGTGATTTGGTATCAGTTGGACTGACTTCTAAGATGACATCACATTGATAATCCATGAACCAAAGTTCACTGTTTCTCTGCTGACACATTTAGCAACTGTCTCACTTGTTCTTCTTAACATCTAAGTATATGGTCTCATGCTCTGTCATGGAGGCAATTTATACATTCTAATTATTAATGTGGAGCTGTTTTAGAAATCCAGGTAGCTGATATATTGTTTGAAAATGTTTTATTACTGTCTAACTGATATCCAGAACTTCTTGTTTTTACCTTGTTTTGCCAGGGTGAAGGTAAGGCAGCAAGGATAAAAAGACAATGCTCCTCTCTGATGTGTTAGCATTTTGTTACAAGTTCTTTGAGAATTTCACACATGAACACAGTTTCCTTCTATTTTTTTATTCTTATCTCTCCCTTCCAATTCCCTCTGTGTTTGTTCACCTGTTTTCAAATGCATCACATATTTTGATGCATACATACACATACTCATGTGGAGAGAGAGAGAGAGAGGGAGGGTAAGAGAGGGAGGGTAATAAAGGGAGAGAGAGGGAGAGGAAGAGGGAGAGAGAACTATTGAATCAAATTATTATAGTCCTTCTTTGCTTGTATTTACAAGTGGTCACATACGTTTAAGATTGAAGTCTCTGAAAGAAACAAAACAATTTTTAATCTCTCAGCAGCCATTGACTACATATAACTTTTCATTTATGGGGCCTTGTGAAACTGTTGCATGTTCATGGGTGTAACATCCATTCCATATCTAAAAGATAATGTCCTGAGCCGGCAATTACCATCCTCATGTTCTTACAATATTCTCACACCCTTTCTGTGATAGTCCATGTTACTTTGCAGAGGTTGTATTAAAGATGTCCCATTTAGGATTGGGCACTCAACAGTCATTTATGCTCTGCAATTTGATGACTGAAAGATTTCTCCATGCATCTCCATCTGCCAGAGGAACAAAAGAATAATGCATTTATTTATGGTTATGCAATCAATATTTCAAAGACAGTTGTAAACTATTCTGCTTTAACTACATAGTAGTAGTAGGTTCTTCTCTAGGGCCTATTATCCATCTGACCACAGCTTTATGTTTACAGCACTAAGTATGAGTCACTGCAATTTAGCTGTATTTAGGTCCAATTAGACAGCTATTGACTACTCCCAAGATACAGCAAATGCCACTACAGATATTTTGGAGGTAACTTACTATTTAGTCATTGTTTTCATTCACTAGCTATACGGCTAAGAAGACTGTTGATAATTTCTTTTTCTTGGGACCTTGTATAGCGTATTCTGACACTGAGAGCTAGCCTCAGAGAGGTGACTTCCAGGTCAGTACTAGCTTGATCCTCCCAAGTTATATAACAGAAAGATGAGATGTCTTCAGCAACAGAATCTTATTTTCATATTATAGCAGTCAGTAAAGGACAATGGCAATAGCTTACTTTATTTTGGGAGCCTCTTTGACCTATTTGACCTACAATTTGAAAAAATTAATCTCTTGTTTTACAAGGTCCCTGAAGGGACTATTATCCCACTATATTTGATAACTGCATTGAATATTTTTATTTCTATACATACAAGTACACATATTACACACATACACATGCACACATGCAAACACATGTGTATGCATATATAATATGTGTGTGTCCTGAGGCTGTGACTTCCTTCAGCTGAGATTAAAAGCTTGTTTTTTAAAAATATTCCCACATAGAAAGATGAACACAAGTATAGTATATTCCTATTTACATTTCTGGAGTATTTTATGACATGAATTTAGACACATTTATTGCGTCCAGTTTCTGTGGGTCGAGTCTTGTCCAGGCAAGGGGCGTCAAGGTTAAATAATCTGCACTCAGGAGGCGTTTAGGTTCCATCATTCAGGATCACAATGAGAGACCCGAGCTTTATTCAGTACATCTTATATCTTAGACCTGTTTCTCTCCTTGCCATGCTTCTCTCCTGCCATGCATCTCGCCTAGCTTTTTTCTTTCTAGCTTCCCGCCATGTTGGTTTCCTTCTGCCCCTGCTCACACTGACTCTACTCTCTATTCAATGCTTTTCTCCAGCTTCTTGCCTGTCCCAGGCTTTTCCCCTTGTGTCTCTCTTTGTGTCTCCATCTCTCCTCCTCTCTGCTTCCTTCTTAACTCTCTCACACCCTGCCCCCTCATCCGGGCACACCCAAGGTCTTGGAAGATCCCAAGAGACTAGCACTCAGCAGGTGGCAGTGTCTATAGCGCAGGAAAACATGATTTTTTTCCTTTTTCCCCCTATTAACATAAGGTTTTAGTCCTTTGGGGAGGAGGATAGCCATAAGGGGCCAGAATGGCACTTATTCGGGAGACAACACACATTCTTACCGCGTCCGGTTTCTTGGGTGGTTCAAGTCTTGTCCAGGCGAGGGACGTCGAGGTTAAATAATCTGCACTCAGGAGTCATTTAGGTTCCATCATTCAGGATCACAATGAGAGACCCAAGCTTTATTCAGTACATCTTGTCTTAGACCTGTTTCTCCCCCTGCCATGCTTCTCTCCTGCCATGCATCTCGCCTAGCTTTTTTCCCTCTAGCTTCCCGCCATGTTGGTTTCCTTCTGCTCCTTCCACTCACACTGACTCTACTAACTCTACTCCATGCTTGTCTCCAGCTTCTTGCCTTGAGTGTCCCAGTTCTCCCCCCACTCAATGCTTCCTTCTTAACTCTCTCACACCCTGCCCCCTCATCTGGGCACACCAACGTCTTGGAAGATCTCAAAAGACTAGCACTCAGCAGGTGGCAGCGATAAGGAGACTTGTAGAGCAGGAAAACATGTTTTTCCTTTCCCCCCCTATTAACATAAGGTTTTAGTCCTTTGGGGAGGAGGATGGGCCATAAGGGCCAGAATGGCACTATTCAGGAGTCAACACATTCTTAATTATACTCTAAATTATATGGATAGTACTTTCTAAGTTTGCACACCACAAAGTTCAACTGTAACTGTTTTATCTCCTTGGTAATTAATATCTTAGACTGAAGTCTTCTAGTTTAATCATTCTGATAAAATATAACATAAAATTAATTTGGGCTTTATTTCAAAGTACCTTAAGTAATATTTGAATTATTATTCTAATAAAGAAGAGTTTCCTCTTAGTTTCTAATATAAGTAAAGATACTCATCATATAGTTTTTCATCGTATCTTAAATGTTAATAAAAATAGAGTGCTTGATATTATAAGAATAAATTGCCTGCTATCACACTTATGCTGCAAAAATTTCCATAAAGAGAAACTTTCTCAGCATATTCCCTTAGGCTCTGGAGGCTATTAGGAATATTTTAGACTTTCCAAAGATCTAAGATCAGCAGAATAATTAAAAAGTGAATCAGAGATATCTGAATTCAGATATGACATGCAACAGTTTAAAAGACATTAATCCTTTGCAACAGGAAAAGATTAACAATATAAAAATTAAATATTTATTGAACTCATTAGTTAAAGCCATCAGGTAAAATCATCATCATGCAAACCAGAGTAGTATTAAATTTATTAATAGCTGATATTTACTTGGTTGAAGTCTATAGATCATGTATTAAAACAAATGAACTCTTTATTATTTGTTCTAAGATACTTTGAAAACTGGGGCTTTGGTTGAACCTGGAGACATTTTATCTCCCATAGTTAGCTAAACCCTTGTTATAGTCAACACTTCACTGTAGCACATATTTCAAAACAAACTTATTGATCCAGAGCTTTTAGCTCAGACACCTCCTCTGCTGAGCTCACATTCTTGGCCACTATCCAACAGTCATAATCACCCCACACCCACACACCAAGAGATAGTGCATTGGCATCAGTGCCTACTGCGATGACTCACAGTAGCTGACCATGAAATTGCTTGCACTTTCATGCTCCCACTCCCTTGCCTCCAGAAGAAACCAAATTTAAAGCTTGTTCTCATATTTTCCCATCTGAATCCTTTAACTAGCCCTAGTACTTCCTATTTGAAATGAGTGCATATACCAGAAACATTATCAAACATAGTTGTGTCTTTCCACAGTCTCAGAATTAACCCTATAACAAGTCACAAGTGTTAGCAAATACAGTTTGTCATAAAATCCACCTCACATAGTAGCTTGGCTGAGGTGAAAGCAATTTACTTATTCTAATATAAATTAGTAATTAACATCACAAAGCATGCAGGACCTACCCATGTATATATATGTGTATTAATAAATTAATATTAATAAAGATTAAAGCTATAAAGAAGTAGTAAATTAAATTTTATGGTTGAGGGTCATCACAACCTGAATAACTGTAGTAAATAACATAGCATTAGAAAGGTTGAGAACCATTGTCCTACAGTTTCAATTTTTCCAAACCAATGGAAAAAATGTCTCCCTTTTTATTCCCAGGCATTTATTTACCAGTCTGTACTAGATATGTTGTACCTGACACAATACAGTTTCTGGGTCCAACCAGAGCATGGAATTATTCTCTTTCCTTAAAATGAAATTAAAAAAAAAAAAAAAAAACTGCTGTAAAATGAAATCATCTAGTACAATGCACATTTTGAAAAATATACTATTTTATATACTATGAGGTGATGCAGGCAGGCAAGCTATTTCCTGTGAAACAATAGGGTCTTGGGCAAACAGGAGACTGGCGAACAGGGGACCACCTGGGGATATTCATTTCCTGGAGCAATGGTCCCAATGGGCAATTGTGCAAGCTTCAGAAAGTTCCTGCCTCAGCAAACAGTTAACAATTCTCATGGTAGGGCTTTCCTGGGTGGCCCCTCCCAGGTTGCTACATCAGGAATGAGGAATGAGGAATGAGGTCTCACCAGGTTGCTAGGAATTCAGTCCCAGCCAGGCAATGGTGGAAGTACATCTTGTGAACAAAGCTTTTCGGTGAAACAGCCATCTAATTTAGTGATACAATGAAGCCAAAACTCTGTTAACCTAGGCTAGTTTCAGGGACCTCAGGAAGGAGTCAAGGGGGAGAGAATTACAGGATTTTTCTATTTTCACATTCCTCCCTTTTCTCTTCTGAATATCTCTAATCTTAGGGATGACTCTTTATCTAGTCTCTCGTCTAAGCCCTGCTGACCTCGGACCGAAACCCCAGCACTTAGCAGTATTGTGAGTGTGACAGGCTCTCTTCTAGACCTTAACTGTAGTCAGTAAAGTGATATGGGAAGCCCTTATTGTGCTTATTAGGTCCCTGCTGTCTCATATCTCCAGGCTTGGCAGTAAAACGATTCTACTTCTCTACACTAATAAGCTGTTGCCCTATCTCTGCTGTCGCGGGGGCACACATAGAAGGGTAGCTGCTGCAAGACCTGCTTATTCCACCAATATGGATGCTTGGGATTAAACTTGCGTTTTTGATAGATTAGTAAATACACTTAATCACTGAGTCATCTCTCCAACTCCTGTTGGTAAGAACCTTTAAATAATAGTTTTGATAGAATGTTCACAAGAGTAGTAGTAGTAGATTGAAAGTCAGAATCTTCTGAGAGTCAGTTCTTGGTGAAGCAACTTCATCTATGAAGGTTTTACTTGTAGAGATCACACTGGATTCTAATGAATAGCAAAAATGAATCTTCTAGCAGATTTGTCAGAAGGAGGGCTATTTGAAATGAGGCAAGGCATTCTCCATAATAATAGCCTCACTTAGGAATGCCATTTCTTTAAATAGGCTACAGTTTGGATGGCTCCTTAATGCAGTGAGTTAAAAAGAAAAGGAAGAAAGGAGGTCACATGCAAAAACACAGCCTCAGTTAAACAGATTTAGTCAAAAAATATAGTTTTTCTTTTGCATTCTTCACAGTCCACTGAAATGCACTGCAGTAACAGTACAAGGCCATTTTAGTGACATTGTGGATGCATAAACTATCTGGAAAAGGACTTTTGAGGAAAGCGCAGGACTTAAGAAAAGGTAAGAACAAAGGCACTACAGGAATAAATTTAAAGCCAGTGGCAAAAACTATACATAACCTATGTACCGTGCAAATTCATGTAAAATCTCTCCCTAGATGCCTATCAACCTCAGTTCCAATTGCTCCACATAGTAAACAGTTTTCAATAAAAAGTTGTGAGTCATTTTAAAAGACGTGGAAAAACAAGTAAGATAGAGATCAAAAATTACCACAGTGAGTTTCAATCATTATTTTAATGTGAAGAAATCTAATTTAGAAAGCTGAAAGGGTATAGCATTTAAAACGGAGGGTTAGAAACTCCAAGAAGCAAAAGCATAGGCAGAGTTTTCTTATCTGGCAGACTTCCAAATTACAGAGGCTTGTATTAATAGTAAATGCTGGGCTGATGTTACTAGCTAACTCTTATACTTAAATTAACCCATAATTCTTATCTATGCTTAGTCATGTGGCTTGGTACCTTTTATCAGAGTGACATTCTTGCTTTTCTGTGTTTTCCAGCAACTATTGAAGAACAAGAGAAGCACTTCCATTTTTGAGCAAAAGTTTCTTAGCCCCAGTTTGAGGCAGGCCTGCCTGAGTTCTGCTGGGATCAAAGTACAATAAAAGATGGTTTAGGGACTATCTGATATCAGTTAATTAACCATGGATTACCCCAGCATCCAGCACTGGAGATAGCCTGGGAACATTCACTAGCCACAGAATGTCCCAATCCGGAAGGTAGTCTAGGGAGAAATGTTTGACAAATAGCCGGCTAAAATAACAGAGGAAATTTGGAAAGTCCCCCCAAAGGAGTTAATCAGAATTGTATCCATACTAAGACCCCTAATTGATGTATAACCTTGTGAGTTTTGTTTTTTAAATCCCAGCTTGCAGAGGGGCGGGTACCTCCTCCAGCCACTGCCACACCAGTGAGCCAGACCAAAGTACTTGTTGTGACTTGCATTTTTCAATAAACCTTGCTTTTACATTTTGGAGAGTTTGCATCTCTGGCGATCTCTTTGGGGAAGGTGTCTCGAAACCAAAGCACAATATTATCTGATAAAGTTCTTAAAAAAGAAAGAATAATAAAATTTTTTATAAGCCATGTAAAATGGAAAATACACAGAGAATATGCATTCTATATTTTATTATGTTGTCTTTAAATTGTCTGATTGCTGAGAAAAAAATACTTGCTATGAGACAGTGGATTATAAAAGCTATTAAATTTAACCACCCTATATATATTAGAAGCATCTTGATTTAAACTTAAGTAAAAGGATGTTACTTTGGGGAAGAGGTTATGCTTTTATTTCCACAGGAAATGAAAGGGTATTTATTTTTTCAAATTTAAAGATGATCATGTTTAAATAAAGGAGACACCCTGAAAAAGTCTTATTAAAAATAATAACCTTCAATAATATATGAAAATAGCATAATAAAAAATAATAGTAAATAGCATAACAACTCATAGCATAAGAAAATAAACCCAAAAGAACTTCAGAATGTATGATATGTATTTTACCTTTTCAAACGCATAAGAAAAAATTATCTTTGAGTAACTTGTGTTTAATGCAGTTTCTATACTTCTATTAATGCAGGGATGTTTGTTATCTTTAAAAGTTTATGTATTTTCAAACCAAGAGGACCAGACACCAACAAAAATAGCCCAGGAGACCCAGCATCCAAAGCATCTTTAAGGCTGGTAACTGAAATGATCCAGCCAATACTTAACAATTATCTTGATTTTTACAAGATTTCCCCAAAAATGTCAGAACCCCCATCAACAGGAAGTATTCTAGAGAACTATGTCTACATTTCCAAAATATTGATAATGAATGTTTTTTTATCATTTAAGGGGGGATTGCTTACAAGTTGTTACTGAGAAAGGTCAGGAAAAAAACCTGAGCAAAGCAGATTATATTCAGGGATTTTGTTCTGAAAAGAAAAAGGCAGATATAAAAATGATAATATAAAAGGTAAATTATTGAATCTACTTTTAAACCAAAAAAGAAACTACATGTCTTAAATATTTTACATTACTTTTAATTTTTGTGTATATTTGAGCTTATTTTTGTTATACTATATGTTTTCTAATCTTGTTTAAGATAGTCTTTATGTTGTTACATATTTAAGATTACTTTTGTTGTGACATACTGTATATACATTTCTGCACTCCACTTGTTTAAGGTATTGATCTTATGCAGCTCATTTAACAATGTAATGTAAATGTCTAGTACTTGAAAGTTACTATTATGAACTATGTAGAATAACAAAGAAATGCATGTTAGCAGTTAGTCACCTATTAAAATTGAACTTCTAGTCATGTTATGCAAGTTTTCAAGGTCAGAGATAGATATATTTTAGATAGATAGATAGTCTTCAAATACTTCAGAGATTTACAGAATATAGCATTTAAGATGTTTTAATAACAAAATTCTTTTTTTTATGACAGTGAGACATGTCTGATGCTGGCAGCAACAATCTACTTCAGGGAGATGATAGACATCAAAGAGATTCCATATGGAGTTTACTTTCTTTGTGGCAAAAGTTAACCACTGAATCAAAAATGATCTTTGTCTTGACTGTTGACAGTATGCTGTTTAAATTGGAAAAGTAGACACTAAATTAAGTGACTGCCAAACTTTCCAAAGACAAGGAGAATCAGTCATTCAAAAATTCTGCTTTATAGATAATGTCTGTCAAATATTCTAGCCCTACAGACTGAGGACTGATGCCCCAATGTTGCAGAGAAATATTGGGTGACTATCCAGGCAGCCAGCTGTTTCTGTTATTATTTTAGTTTTTAGAAGTTGTTTGTTTTGTAATTCCTGCTTACTCAGGTAACATTATATCTTTCTGGGATCTTCAAAGAAGTTGAAGACTACATAGTTATAGTTTTTCTTAGTTATGATAAAAAGGTAAATTAGATGTAAAACTTTAGACTCACTAAGATACGATAGATAATAAAATATTTTCTCTATGTCAAATACAAAAACACTAGATATTGTAATTGTATCTAACTTAAACATTTTATTGTATACAATTTTACTATGTTAATGGTAAAACCTCTTTTTATTTAACCAAAAAAGAGATAATGCTGTGAATCAATCTATTTATACACTATAAATATGTATTAGTCTCATTGCTTAATAAAAAGATGGCAGGATGGTAGCCACACAGGAAGTTAGGTAGGAAAGCCACACTGAGAATGATGAAGAGAAAGAGGGCAGAGTCAGAGGAGATACCAGCCATGAGCCACGTGGCAACATGTAGATGAATAGAAATGGGATAAATTAAATGTAAGAATCATCTAGTAACAAACCTGAGCTATCAACTAAGCATTTATACATAATATAAACCTCAGTGTGGTAATTTAGAAGTGGTTGCCAGGATGATAAAACTCCGCCTACAAAAAAGAAAGTCTTAGCATTAACGACTAACAAATCAATATTTTTCTTTTGTTTTTGAAATTACAATATAATTGTGTCATTTCCTTTTTCCCTTTTCCCTTCAAACCCTCTCATATTACTCTCTTTGATCTCTTTCAAATTTGTGTTTTTAATTAATTCTTATTGTATACATATATTTGCAGGTAGTATAAACATGTTATACATACATTTTCTAACATATATATGGTTACATGTAAGGTTACAACCTCAGTAAAATAGATTTAATCAGAATATATGTACATTTTATATATAACACATATCTATATCTATATTAATTATTTATTCCTGAATATAACCTGATCAGTATGGATAATATTACTTACCTGCAGGTTTTCAGTGCTGACCACTTGATATTTGATAAGCGGTGATATAATCTTCCCTAAGGAAAACAATTTCTCCCCCTGTCATTACTCTTTAGTTGCTTGCAGTTCTTTGTGTGGGACTGGGGCCTCTTGGGCTTTCTTCCCATTGACTTTGACATACATATTCTTGTCCTTTCTCAGCTCAAATTTATGCAGTCATATTTGTAGGAGTTTATGAGTTCAGTTTCTGACTTGAAGACACAGTCTTACAGCCAATCCCTAGATCTTCTGACCTCTACAATCTTTCTGGCTCTTATCTACAACTCCCCCTTAGCCTTAGATGCAGGAAATGAAAATGGGTGAAACTCAGGCTAGACATCTGAGAAGCAGGTTCAGACTCAAACAAACAGTCATTTTCTTCAGACATAATATCCTCAATGGCAGTGCAAATGGTGCTTACAGTATACTGTATATCAAGGTCACTGGAAGGCTTATTAATGCACAGATATTTTTTCCCTTTCCAAAAGCTTCAGGCTTATTACAGCTACAGTGTGGCTTGCAGTATTATACTTCTGACATTTCTTCAGACAAACTTCAGATTGCCAGTCCAGGCTGCTCTGAGAATCACCACACTCTACTACATAATACCTCTCTGTGTTTTGTATTTTAAAAACATATAGGAATTTTTTAATTGTCTTTTTCCCCTGGGTAGAGGATTATGCCAAAATCAATGATCAGAAAGCTTCTGTGATTAAAAATATTTTAATTAACTCATATTCTGTCCCCCACAAATAAAAATAATAAAAATCAAAATATTTTGAAATGCTTTGGAGTATACACATACTTAATATTTCATGAATTTTTCTGGTAATTTTATTCAGACATTTTTTTCTGATAATTCTATTCAGTACACCATTCTTCATGAAAAAATCATAACTTTCTAAATATTTGATTTAATAAAACACAATTTTTGACTCTAGAATTCTAGGTCACATAACAAATTGGCATAGAAGTAGGGGGGCCTTACATGCTGCTCTGCTCACATGCTCTTGAGTTTTTATTGATTACTATGATCCCCTCAACAGACCATACAACCCTATGTTCTCCATTTTAATGTGTCCTAGATTAAACCTAATGATTTCTCTGGAATTCTGTAAATGCCAGTTCAAAATTCAGCATGAATGACCAATGTGCACCAGATCAGAGCCCTGCTGCAGTCACTTTATGGTGTTCTCACAGCTTTCTGTTTCTAAAAATGAGAAAATAAAAGACAACTCTGCCAGCAGTCCACTAATCATGAATCTGTGCAACACTGACAGTTAATCTCCCCCTCCTGTTAATAGATGCAGGTGCCTAAGGGGCTTAAAATTTTCCTACTGGCTTAATAAGTAGAAAAAGTTTGAAGCAGAGGGAGAGACGGATAATTGCACAGCTTGTAGCTATGGCAGCATTGCTTCAAGGAGGAAGCTCAAAGACAAGGGGAGACCAGGTGGAAATTCCTCATCAGCTATGCCAGCAAACTGTCTACAAAGAAAATCTAAAGCAAGTCACTTTGCTTGGGGGAGGGTGAGGAATGAGGATTTTTATGAGATTGAAGGTAGTGTTCACTGCACAGTCATCCTTGGCTACAGAATAAGACTATTGCACAATAATAAAAATAATAAAAATGAACAAGTCATTTTGATGACTTCATCAGTGTTTGTATGTTCAATTTAAAAGTCATATGTAATTTATGTCAGTAGCCTTTCCTACTCTATAAGTCATAAATCCTCAGTCTACTAATCTCTATAAATATGCTATGGAACATCCACTAAATCTACAAAGTGATTCAAAAGACTCTCTGGCTTTGCAAAATTCATTGTAGTTATGAGTTCAGTAAGTTATTAAACCTTATATTGCTCAGATGTTTTGTGAATATATAAAGACATAAAGGCTGTGACACAGAAAGAGCAGGTATATAGGTAAATTTTAAATTTTATGTGATTTTTGAGGCTTTAGGTTTTTTTTTTAAACTAGTTTAGTTTCAAATTAAATGGATAGTTATTCTTTACTCTCTAATTTCTCCAACAAAGATAAACACTACCTTGAAAATAATTTCATCAATATCAACATTCTACAGAAACTGAAAGATATTGCAAATATAATTCTACAAAAATATATGAATCAAGGTAATACTTAAACAGCAAAATTTTTGTTAGTTATCTGTTGACTCCCGAATAGTGCCATTCTGGCCCTTATGGCCCATCCTCCTCCCCAAAGTACTAAAACCTTATGTTAATAGGGGGAAAAAGGAAAAACATGTTTTCCTCCTCTATAAGTCTCCTTATAGATGCTGCCACCTGCTGAGTGCTAGTCTCTTGGGATCTTCCAAGACCTTGGGTGTGCCCGGACCAGGGGGCAGGGTGTGAGAGAGTGAAGAAGGAAGCAGAGAGTAGGGGGAGAGCTGAGACACAAGGGGAGAAGTGGGAGACAAGCATGGAGTAGAGAGAGTAGAGTCAGTGTGAGTGGAATGGGCAGAAAGAGACCAACATGGCGGAAGCTAGAGGGAAAAAAGCTAGGCGATATGCATGGCAGAAGAGAAGCTTGGCAGGGGGAGAAACTGGTCTAAGACATAAGATGTACTGAATAAAGCTCGGGTCTCTCATTGTGATCCTGAATGATGGAACCTAAACGACTCCAGAGTGCAGATTATTTAACCTCGACGCCCCTCGCCTGGACAAGACTTGAACCCCAAGAAACCAGATGCGGTAGTTATCTACTCAGATTCCCTCATATATAGAATGCTGAGTCTAGATGGTAGAGAATAGGAGATAACTATTGTGGTATTCAAATTGTAATGCCTACCATAGTCTCCAGTATTTAAATGATTAGTCCTCAGAAGGTAGAACTCTTTGGGAATGTACAGGATATAGACTTTTGATGGGTTATGTTACTGGGGGTGAGATTTAAAATTTTAAAAGCCCACACCATTCCTATTGAGGTGTTACTTTTATCCCTCTTTCTCTTCCCTCTCTCTCTGTATTTCTGTTTTTATCTCTGTGTTCTCTGTTTCTCTCTCCCTTTCCCCCTTAAGACTGTGGGTAGATGTAATAGCTCTTGGCTACTACACCAACACCATGCTTGCCTTGGCTACTACCTTGTTCCCTGCCGTTACAGTCATGGACTGTAAATTACTTTTATAAGTTGCTTTGGTTATTTTACTTTATCACAGACAAGACAATATTATAGAAATTATTCACTGGTAATTGATTATATAAAATGATTAATATTTATTAAGGGGTTATATAAAAACCAACTGATAAAAGATTGAACCTTAGGGCAGTTCCTGGCAGGTTGAAATGTCCCATGAGGCAGCAACACTTCTTTCACCAAGAATGTAGGAACAAACAGGAAGGGCAGGCAGTATGCAATAGGTCTTCAAAGGGAGCTGACCATGCCCCCTATAGGGGCCCTTAAAACCTCAAAGCAACACCTAAGTCTTTCTCAAAGAGCCTGAACCCACCACATCTCTCCCTTTTGTCTAAATAAAAAAGTTTTAAACTTAAGTATAAGACTATATATAACAGAAATAAGTATAAGGTAATGTCTAGGAGAGGAAAAGGCAAATAAAATAAACAAGATCAAACTACAACCAGCAAACAACAAACAAAGTATATTTTAAATGTTTAGAATATTGGTAAGTGGCAATATATAGAGATTACTTTAAAGTTGCTTATCTTATTGAATAATATGAATCTAATACTTGAATGCTCTTAGCTAAGATATGAGATGGCAGTAACTTTAGATATTTAGTCTTTAACTTCATCAAAGACCTGAGAAGGAAAATATATTACCTGAATAAGCTGAAAGCATGAGAGAGTAACTTTTAAAATTTAGGAGAGGAAAGTGACAGTCAGGTGCCTGGACAGTCACGCATAGTTTTTTTGCAAAGTTAGAGCATCTACACTTTTTGGCTATAGGCCATGATATCTGACAGATTTCTTTAGAAGTAGAGTATTTTTAGAAGCTGTCTTATCTTGTTTTGACAGATTTTCATACTCTTTCTCTTTTGTTTTGCTCATTTGGATTGGTCAGCATGCTTATTGTTAGAAGTCAAGGTAAGAGCAGTTTTGACTCAATAGGCCATTATCTGCCAAGGAAGACAAACTCTTTGTGGACTGTCTTGATTCCTAATACCATCTCGGTAAAGGAATGGTGCTGTCAAAAGCTATTGTGTCTCTCATGGCCAAATTTTGAATAATAAAACATTAAATGCCATATACTCTAAGTCTATGAAGACTTTTGTTTATCTTTGATATTTTACTTATATATCTGAGAAGTTCAAACAACATGACTAGTACATGGCAAACCTAAGTAACTGTGATCTATAATTTTTATCATCTTAAAGACTGAAGCTTATATTGTAAAAATAGACAATCTGTAAATTGGTGTGCAGTTTTTGAATAATGACTTTAAGTATGATAATCATATAAACATCAAACAAAGGTAAGTGAATAGTATAAAATGATATCAGTATCTTAAATATCTTATATATATAGTATTATACAAAATATCTAAACAGAGGAATACAAAGCATCTTAAACAGAAGTAGGATCTATATATAATGATGAGTATAATTAATCAACAGTAGATATTGCATAGTGGAAATAACAATTTGCTTAAATGCATTAATGTGCAAAATATGTTGAACAGATGTAGAAATATGTGCAAAATATAGTAATTACAGATTCAACATTGTATCAATATACAAATTACCTTAGACATATAAAATAATTTTAGATTTGAATTTGTATCAATGAAAAAAATGTCTTAAATAGGCATATATATTAATTTCACACTTGTGTCAACATACAAGAATCTATACCAGTGCAAATTGTCTATGGCTCATTTTTGACTAATAATTGTTTACAGGTAGATACAATAATCTACCTATAATCTGTCTTACCTACTCCCCTTTCTCTTTCTTAAAAGGGATTCTTGAGTTTATATTATTGTTTTACACTTAACTTATAATATAACTTATAACAACCCTAGCTGAATGATAAATATATATAACTCTTAGAGGACAAAACCAAAGCTTATTAGAAGAGGGGTGTAGGGTTTTCTATTCATTTATTTACTTTTTATGGGATTGCTTCTTGCTGACCTGTGGGCAACAGTATCTCTGTGTGGTCCTTTTAAAACTAAGAGAGTAGTTAGGTCTCAACGGACTATAAACATCTGTAACCAGTCTCAGAGTACTCTATAAGGCCATTTGCAATTTTTGTTAGAGATCTGATATAATGGATAGTCATAGAAAACTATCTTGTAACTGTCTTGAATAGTCTATATTTTACTTATTTTTTACTATTTATTTATTGACATTACTTCTTTATTTTATATAAAGACATAATATACCTGGTAGATACTTTCCTGTGTTCTTCAATAGTTTCTGAAAACAATTTTTTTTTGAGACATGGTTCCATGTAGTCCGCACAGCTTTGCACTGGCTTTATAGCTGAGGATTGCTTTAAACTTCTGATATTTGTGCTACTTCCTCCTGAGTGCTGGGATCACAGATGAGTATCTCCACATCTCATTTTTGTTTTCTTCACTGCTGATTCATCTCTCCAGCTCACGGTTGTCCATAGGTCCAGTTTCAGGTGATCCAAAATTCTCTTCCGGCCTCCATGGGCACAAATCACTCACACAACACACAGGCAAACACTTATACACGTAAAGTAAAAGTAAATAAAATCTATTTTTTAAAAAGACAGTACTTTCATACATTCCAGTGATTCTGATGTTACCATGTTAACAATGGCAGGGGCCTCTCTTTGTCAGCTCTTAGTTGGCTGTAGGCCAAGGTTTCAGGTTGTCACAGGGATCATTCTTAGTCAAGTCTTAGTTGGTTCCTTCCAGGCTCTTAGTCAGCTGTCGATCAGGAGGCTTTGGGCTCTCTAGTTGTGGAAGTGTGATGATGCAGATTGTGGTTTGGATAGTGTTTTGCTGGGGATTGGGTATGGGTGAGGACGCTCGGGCTTTCTTTGGTTTAGGGCAGAGCTGGGTGTGATTGGGATGCTTGGGGCTGTGTCCCTGGGCCTGGGTTGGGAGATCATGGTCTCTGCTTGGCCTGAGGGTCAGGGTGCCACTCAGCTCTTAGTCATCTGTGGACTGGGTAGGAGGCTTTGGGCCATAGTTGTATTCCTTATTTTTATGTTATAACATCTGATTTTTAATTAAGCCTTCAGAACATAATCTATTTATAACTTGGAGACCTCCAAGAATATAGAAACCCATATTAGCACTTACATATTAATAATGAAAATTGATTATAAATAAACTCTACTGCATATTATGTTAAATGGTTAAAAGGTTAAACAAAAATGCCAAACACTGGCAAATCCATCCTTCAAGCTGAAAACATGGCCTTTGCATTGGACAAACATAGATTTTTAACCTTGTTATATTATGTGGAAGAATATTGGCATTCTCAATGATTTCCATTATGCACTTTTCACTGAATGCATATCTACATGACCTACTTTACACAGCAGGATGCTATACAAACACTTTGTCTTGTTCACATTTTTGTAGAAGATTATATATGACATTATTTATTAAAGCCATGATAAATTTTATATTTTATAAAACTTTTACAATATAACATTATAATTTTATATTATAGTGTAAAATATCTAACAGGCATTTGGAAAAAATAATATTTGGAAATGGTAACCTTGGAAGAAAAATATTTTAAAAGGGCGTGTTCAACAAGATAAGCAATAACACAACCCTGGCTATGGTTTTGAGTCTGAGCATAAAGGAATGTGAATATTTTCTTACCATTTTCTCTCCCATAGTCAAAGCCTGGATTAAGAGGTGGATATCACTCTGTGAGGACTTCCTAGGCTTCACAGGATGTACTACACTGGATCTTGTTTCAGCATGTGGAAAATCTACTTGTGAAATTGCTGTTGCTTATTTCATTTAATGGACAAAAATATATGCTCATAAAAATTCTTAATTTAAAATACAGCATAATAAAATTATTCAGCCAGAAGTACTTTGAAATTCCTTCCATAATACTACTAAATCCTTGAGTATAAATATAAATACTTTAAAATAAATATGGAATATATATTGAGGTAATAATAATATATCATAATACAATCAAAATATTTTTCATGTACTTTTTGTTTCTTTTAGTCCAGAGTGGATTATTAATATGTCATAATTTCTTTAGTTCATCATTATTTCTCAGATAATCTAGTACTACTGCTATTCAAACCCAAATTTATGGTTAATACTGACCATATTTAATTTTATTCAACAATAAATCTTTATTTTTATACATACTTTAGTGTGTGTGTGTGTGTGTGTGTGTGTGTGTGTGTTGTGTTATGTATCTATGTGCAAATATCTGCAATACTATGGGGTGAAAAGAAGGCATCAGAAATCCTGGAAATAAAAGTACAGGTTTATGGACAGCTATTTATGGCCTGTGTACCGAACCCAAGACCTCTGGAAGAGCAACTATCAGTCTTAACAGCTGATATATATTTCTAGCTCTATGTGTTCCTTGAGAATAATGCTTTCTAGTTAACTGTTTTTATTCTCATTTCAAATCCATCAGAATAAATGACATCATATGATAATCTAAATGTATGGCATGAACAGTAATGTCAAAATACCAATATAGTTAGAGGGTAAATCATTATAAAAACCATTTAACATAGATTTTGTTACTGAAGTTGACTATTTTAGAACTTAATGAGGTTACACAACTGTAAACAAAAAAAGAGGAAAAGGTAAACAACACTGAGGGAAACTTCCAAGAACTCACAGGACGTCTCTGGCTATGTCTCCAACCATAGCAGAGGGGGTGCCTAAACAGGACTTCCCCTATAATCAAATGGATAACCACCCTAAGTGTCATCACAGAACCTCCGTTCAACAGTGAATAGAGGTGGAGGCAGAGATCCATGGCTGAGCACTGGGCAGAGATCCTGCTCCAGAGAGTCTGTATGAGCAAGGGAGTAAGGATTAAGAGTCCCACAGAGATGGTTGGCTGGAGCTCTGGGGAGCTCACTGAAAACAGCCACTAGGGAATCATTGGGAGGGGGAGGGGGAGAGGGGGAGGGAAGAAGGAGCTAAACCCTCCAATAGTAGGCGATTATTCACTGGCATGAGCATATGAGGAGCCTAGAGGGGTGGGATCAGATTGTGCTCCTGTGGGTGAGCTGGCATCTTGAGCTCATTCCCTGCAGAGGAACACCTAACCCAGTCTTGACTTTGGGATGAAGAAATAGGACTTGCCAGGAGTGGATGTGTCATGCTGAGCTGACCCACCTTGGGAATTTTTGCCCTTTTGGGGGAGGGTGTGAGGGCATTTAGAAGCTGATGGTTGACTGGGAGGGCTTGGTAGGAGACTGTATTTTAAAAACAGTTATCGAGTGGTATACACCAGGATTTTTTTTGCCTATTTAAAAACCCATGGTGGGTGTCAGATATTGTAAAAATTATTTGCTGGCAATTAATTATATAAAAAATTAATATTTATTAAATAGTTGTATAAACCCTCACTAATACAAGATTAAATTTTAAAACAATTACTAAAAGTTAAAATGTCCCACATGGTGATGGCGGGTCCTCCCTCCACAAACACACACAAACTCCCCGTGAAAGACAATGTACAACCAGTCTTCAAAGGGTGCTGGCCACAAACGTGCCACAAAACAACTAATGTTTATTTAAACTGCAAATGAAAGTTTGTGTCATTTTTCAGGGATAAGAGTTCCATTGGGAGATTCTGAGAAAGATTGCACAAGTCATAACAACAGAGCTAATTAGAGATTAGGAAATTTTTGGTGTTGTAGAATATCGTCAATTTGCCCTCTGAAGAAAATCCACAGCCTCTACTTGTTTTGGTTAAACATTAAAGATAACTGCAAAGGGACAAACATGCTTGATGTCAATCTCTTTGGATGAATCTGGCCAATGCCAAGTTCACGTTTGACTTCTCCATGTTTATCCCTGTGTTTTCTATCAGTTTGTAGTGTGTGGCTACTAGTCTGTGTCTATGCCTGATGTGTCTAGAAGCACGACAGTGTCAATACTGCTCTTTGTTTATCTGTGCCTGACTATATCTAACTATAAATCTGTTATTCTCTAATCAAGAGATTTTCTCTACATTTATTGAATATTTCAGGAAAAATAACATCGGGAAAGAATGAAGAGTTCTTTACAGAAATATTCATGAGTTTTACAGGGAATTAAATTACTTTACTGACCTCAAATGACTAAGAATAGCAAATAATACTTCTAACATGCACTATCAAACTATATCCATCAGTTATTTCAACATTTGAAGTGGATATTTTCTGTGTAAGTTTGATTTTCAATATGTAGGCTGCTTTCATAAACACACATGTATTACTCTCAGTCAGGGGTATAAAAGAGTACATAATTTAAGAATAGAACTAGGTATTAGTTTAGGCCATAAAAGCTGATTATTTTGAAAACTCAGGGCATATAAAGTTACTTATTATATTGTTCTTTTAAAGATAGTTTAAAAAAAATAAGTGAGGACACAGCAGGATACCAGGCTATCTCAAGTGACCTTAAGGTATATTATTAACTCAGCTGTGAGATCCAATAAAAGTTTCAGCCTCTTTATATACTTTACAATCCTAAAATTTGTATCACTATATTCATGTACCACATATGGTTTCTACTGTCTACTTTCCAGGGACCAGTTGAACATGTAACAACTTGTCATAACGAAAATGTAGGGGAGAGAGTGTGGTCCTTCTTCCCTACCCCTTTACAAACAAAAAATGCCAGTTAGAGAAAAACGTAAGAAATTTGAGTAACTAGTATGTTGGTAAGAATTTTTGTTATTGTTGCTTTTGGGGCTTTGTTTTTTAGCACAATCATCATCATCATCATCATCATCATCATCATCATCATCATCATCAGGAAGAAGGCTCTCTACGGAATTCAACTCCATCAGGTAGACCAGATTTTCTGGGAGCATACTTGTTAATGATTGACGTGAGTGGCCTCAGCCCATTGTGGTCCTGGGTTCAGTAGTAATGCAAGCTGGTTAAACCTGTTGGGACAAGTCAATAAACAACATTTTTCCATTCTCTGTTTTAATTATTTCCAGGTTCCTGCCTTACTTTTCTTGATGACGGACTGTAACATGTAAGCCAAATAAACCCTTTCCTCCTCAATATTACCTTTGTTCATTGTATTTTATCACATCAACTTAAAAAAGCTAGTACAGTCTAACCAGTTTTATAAAACCCTGAGTCTTTCAGATGGAATGCTAAAAGACCCCATGCTTTTTTTTTAATCCATTTGAAGAACTATATAGGTAGCTGTGTAAAATGTGGTTGGAAAAGGAGGTATGATGCCTTAGTAATAGAGTCATTCAAAAAAGTCTCACACTATTTTCTTCTCAGTCCCTCTGAACAGCATTTTCTCAACATGAGTAAGGAGCAAAACTCAACATAATTAGGACCTTCAGTTCTGCTAATGGATGAGGCATTTCGGAGAGTCTCTTTACTATTACTCCTAAGACAGAAAATTAGAGAAAGTTTATAAAACTGTACTTGGGCTTTATGATGTTAGGGAGTGTGGAATTTGGTTTATATGGGCTTCTATGGGAAAAGAAATTATTGTTTCCATGTTTATAAGAGGATGAATTTCTGTCCATTAGGTCAGATATCAGCACCTAGTATCATTTCCTAGATGACATTCATCTGTTACAGGTTCCCTCAATAGCCAATAAATAAATAAATAAATAAATAAATAAATAAATAAATAAATAAATAAGTAAGTAAGTAAGTAAGTAAGTAAGTAAGTAAGTAAGTAAGTAAGTAAATGAAACAAACAAACAAACAAAGGAACGAAGGAACGAACGAAGGACCGAACGAACAAACAAACAAACAAACAAACAAACAAACAAAATAAATAAATAAATAAATGAATAAATGAATGAATGAATGAATGAATAAATAAATAAATAAATGGGCTTGCCCAGATAATCTGTAAGTCATGGGGATCATTCTTAAACCACAAACAACAAACACACAACCATTATTCCAGCTTGTATGTGAGTGTTAGGAGGTTGAACTCAGTCCTTTGTTTGTGTGGAAAACACCTCATCCATGCTTTTATTTTTCTTAGAAACTTTCTATTTCATTTATGTATTGAGTGAAAAGTAGTTTAAAAACCTCTTTTAATATATTTTCTTTGTTTTCTATGTGCCTGTTTTTAACTCTTTGTATGACTGCCGCTGGTCTGTGCCTTTCTTCTGGATTTTATGCCATTTACTTAATTATTTAATAACTTAGCTTGAAGTAAGACAAAATTATTGGGTGTAAATTTTTATCTCAGTCATTTCTATCTATATTTTAATTACTGTTTTATAACATTTCAAGATGTATTAAATTTTAAAATATGAATATCAGTTTAAGTAACCTCTGTTCTATTTGATATGTAGGTGTTTTTACATTAATGAAAAGACTATTTAATACACTTTAGAAAATCATATGATGATTAAGTATCATAGAGATAATAAGGTATTTAAAATGCTTCAATTTAAGTGCAATCTTAAATTATAAGCATTTGAGTATGGATTCTTGTATAATAGGTAAAAAGAAAGTACACAGATGGACACATTATACTCATAATAGCTAAATATTTGCTTTTTGTTGTGTTGTATCCAAGAGAGGTTATCAGCCTTGTGTTCATCACTGCCATTTTGTAGTAAGATGAATTTCATTAGAATTATTATATTTTAATGATAATTTGTAAATGGTTACTTGTCTATAATTTTTCTTGTAACAATGACTAATCAAGCACTGTCTACTCTTGGTTATATGAATGAGTTTAGGAACACTGAATTCTTGTACATTATTAAAGGTTTGAATTATTGGAAAATAAATGTTCAAAGATTTAACTGCAAATATGAGAGATTAGAAATGCATTGCTAATGCTTAAAATGTAGAGAAATCACACACACAAACACACATCATACATGCAAATACACATCATATATATATATGCAATACATATACATAAAGTTAAACATATAAACATGCATACATACATAAGTTCATACATCTACATGCATTGTGCAACCACACACACACACATCTCTGAACTTGCTACCCCTGTCCCATTTAATCTCTAGTAAGTGAAACTTCCATTTAAATGTCATTCTTGGCAACAAAGAACCATGGACAAATAACTTCTTCCTAATCATAACTAGCTCAAGAGAAACAAATAACTGTGACTATTACTAGAGTAAAATACATTCATTATTTGAATAAAAATGTTTTTACAAATATGGAAATGTTAAAATGAACTAAAGTTAATATAAAGATTTCTTATTGTTGTTTTGTTGGGTTTTGTTTTGTTTTGTTTATTCTTCAAGAAATGATTTTCCTTTGTAGCCTTGAATGTCCTTGAATTTGCTATGTAGAACAAGCTGTCCTTGAACTCACAGTGGTCTGATTGCTTCTACAGAACTGAGATTAAAGATGTGTGACACTATGTCAGGCCATTAATATAAAGTTTTATATTTGTATAAAATAAAATGAGCACATGGTCTATACTGTATGAACAAATTCATATTCACTTGTTTAATGAAAACCTCATGTCAGCTGCCCAGTTGCATCTAACAATCAGGGCTGGCAGTGTTAAGCTGCATAAAAACATGGCAAGGCTGTGTATATGCCTGACCCATGAAGAAGCAACAGCACATGTAAGTGGCATATATATATATGGAGGAAAGCAGTCATTTTAGTGCACTAAAATAATTAAATCAATAAAGATCCTGTACTTTTGAAATTGAAGCATTTTTAAATAAATAATTATTTGAACTGGGCACCAGACTAGTATTTTTAACATTGGAATCTATTTAATGCTACTCAGTGAATACGTATGTCTGAGCATCACCATTTTCCTGTTTCACATTGCAAATCACTTTTTGTTTCAGAAGTTCCTGCTGAGAATACGTGTTTCTATTATACACGTTTACTTTCAGGTTGTTAGAATGGCTCATGAGAACTTGGTCAAACTAAAGTTATCATAACTAAAAATTTCCATGCACTGGAAATTGTGAAATTAATTCATATAACTATTTCTATTAAGTTTTCAATGTGTTTGAAACTAAAGGCAGAATATGTTAAATATACTCTACTTCATCAAATACTAAAGTTTACTTCAGAAATATTACTCTAAATAGGAGTCTTCAAGCAGTATGAGAGACAAAAATATTAGCCGCCTTGGGGTCTTGTGCCTAGTATTAATGCGTCTTGTTATGTATTGTTCAAGTTACAACACTGGGAGGTCTTCTCTTTTCTGAAGGGGAATGAAATATTAGTGGTTTGGGAAAGAGGGGAGGTGAGGAGGGTCTTAGAGGTGAGAGAGAGGAGAGGCTGTGATCAGGATGTACTTTATAAGAGAAAATTAAATTTAAAAAAAATGCTAATAAAATTGTCACTAATATTTTCCATAGGAAAATTCTTTTTTTAGTTTAAAAGATATAATTCAATGTTTATCTAAAGGCTTGGACTATGAAAACAGGCTCAGCTCAGCTGAGTTGTCTTTCACTGAGAGAAGCAATCTTTGGCTGGTACCACATAGGTGATGTTTGCTCTAAGACTAGAACAGAGACTGACCATGGTTCTGTGCTTCATGGAGATGTACATCCTTCTTCTGTTGTCCTGGATACAAAGTAAGAGCTTGTCCTTTCCAGGAGCAAGAATCACTGTTACTAAGAGAAATTTTGATATTTTTTGATATAATATTTATTCAAAATAGCATTGTAATACATTTGTAATGGTGAGAAATATTGAGTGATATTTTATTTCTGTAATTGTTTCATGTCTTCTTTCATACGTTTATTATGTGTATATATTTTACCATTTATGTCATAAAAGAGACAAGTTTTTGATTTGTCCCCCATCTTATGTTTACTTATAATCCACTATTTTCTGTATTGTTGTTCAGTCTTAATTTTATTTTACTTTATTTACCACCATTTTTGTTTTAATTTCTTAGCTATTGGGTTGAGTGCTTTATTGAATAAAAATCTTTTTTTCTTAATATGTAGTTGTGTACATTACTTACCAAATTATCTTCATCTAATTCTCTTTTATTTTGATCTGGTTCTATGTTTATAAACCGTACTATCATCCATTTCTTCTTTGTAATCACATTTAATAATTAAAAATAAGATTTTTGTATTATTTTCTTGTTTTCTACTTAAACTTCAATATATTTAAAGATTATTTAATTACTAATAAGCATATTTTTATGTGTACATATATGTTTGTTGTATGGGATTAGGATGTAGGTATTCATTAGGCTTTTCCGTATTGCTCCTTTTTGTCGTATTTTATTGTTTGCCACAGGTAGATATCAATGTCCCAAATGAATAAAAGTAAGAATCATTCTTCAAGAACGTGTTACTTTTTCACTTTCATTGAATATTAATATAAATTTGGCAAAGTTTAATATAATTATAGTCTTATATTGGACGATTCTAAACAATTTCATCTACACAGTGTATCACAACAATCTACCTTTAAAATTTTTCCATTTTTATTTTGCTATTCTTGCATAGGTCAAGATTCCTTCACATACACTTGATGTGTTTCAGAAACATTACTCACATCCAATTGCAGTTGCATATGCACACACGGATGCAGGTTAATATGCATCAGTCCCTGATGCTGAACTTGCATCAGCACCTTTTCTATTATCTGACTTTCTTCCTGAGACTTCGGTTCTCTGGCTTTATCCTTTATCCCATCTTTTTCTTACATAGTCCTGGTGAGTATAAAGGGATCCATGGGCTCTCAGTACGGATGCAAACAAGAAATGGCTGCCCTCTGATTAGGTGATGCAGATGTATTGTCCAGACTATAAATGCAGCCTTGGCAGCTTCACTGCCTGTGCTAAATTTGACTATGGATACCAGGGACTTAACACATATTTTAAATGACTTATTTTATGTATAAAATAAGATCTACCACATACGATCTCAGGCAGAACCTTTTAGGAGCTGGAGTTTAAGAAACAGTGACCAAAGCATAAGCATCTAGTGAGTCTGGATTCAGTGGAACACCTCAAGGAATTTTGGTCCATATGTTTCAATGGACATTCTTGCAGCATCGTGGACTTTTTGTAACTTACCCAGCCTATAATTGAATATGTGCTTGGTATTATAATGTTAAGAGATCTCCAGAGAAGCAACTCCCTTTGTTGACAGGTGATCTGAGATAGCATAAGAGAAGCTACAATAAGCTTTTAGGAACCTTATGCTTAGAAGGCATGACACACTGAGAAAAAAAAAAAAAAAAAAAAAAAACAAATCTCCCAAAGGAGAACACACTGAATGAGAATACCTACCCTGATGAAGGCACATGCTGAGGAATGGCACACTAAACAAACACAAAGATGGCAAGGGAGAATCTAATTGATAAAATTAGATCTCCAAATAGACTGGCCAGCTTAAAAAGCAACAACAACAAAACATCAAAAACCTGCTCTTCTGCTGTGTATAGTAGAACATGTCTTTAATCCAAGCATAGAGGGTTATCTTCTGTGAGTCTGAGGCTAGCCACAGTGAAATTCATATTGAATTTCATAGTGAATTTCAAGCCAGCCATAAATTCATAGTGAAACCCTGTCTCACAAACATTAGTAGCAGCAGCAACAAAGGATAGCCAACAGATATTTTTCTATTCCTTCTTTCTAAGACCCACTTTTTAGATTACCTTTCCTGGAAGAGTTTTTATATATATATATCCAATAGATTGTCTGTCAAGATGGCATGTGTAACTACTAGACTCAGTTTATAAAAATCTCCCATCGGATTTACAAAATCTTTCTCTGGGGACTGATGGAATATCAGTTTCCATGGTGATTTTCAGTGAGATGTATTTAAGTTGGCACCTCCTGCCACACTACGAATTTCTGAATCACTTAACAGATTATGTTCCCTCCCTAGCCTTGATGTAAATCTTCAATGCACAAGAAATCAACATAAGTAATTTGGACCTCTGAAGATGTGGGGAGTGATGGCTATAGTAGCTATATTTACCATTGCTTTATTATATTAAATTCATTCAAGGACATTTGGTTACTAAAATTTATTAATGCATTGTGAAACATGTGCACTTAAGTAGCAGGTAAGTATATGCTATAAGAGCTAAGGTTGAAATACCTTTTATGTTTGTGCTTATTAACAATACAAATCAAGTGTGTGTGTGTGTGTGTGTGTGAGTGAGTGTGTGTTGGTGTGGTGTTTGTATTTATGCATGTATCATGCAGGTGTATGTGTAAGCATGTGTACCTGTGCATGGAGGCCACAGTTCAGTGCTACTACTTTTCCTTCATCTCCACTCTACTTTTTGAGATGGAGTCTGTCATGGATCCCAAAGTTCATTTATTGAGTACACTGGTTGATCAGAGAGCTTCAGAAGTTCTCTTTTCCTCTCCCTTCCCTTACACTGCCAGGGCAAGGGTTCTAGACAAGCACTGCCTTGCCTATCTTTTATATTCGTCTGAACTCAGATCTTTTTGCCTTTGCTACAGCCCCTTTATCTACTGAGCTCTGTCTCTAGCTCAGATTTTTAATTATGGTAAAACCTGAATTAAAATTTCCCTTAGTTTTTTATTTTCTGTCCAATGCTTAAAGTAAATGCTGCAGATCAAGAAAATGTGAATTAATTTTAGAAGATGCTGAATAGAGATATATTAACACTGACTGACATTTTCAGGAATTATTAGTGTGTTTCATAAACCAATCTATGTTTAGTTCCCTTGCCTTTTACAACAGCAGATGATTTTGAACCTCAGACAGTCCCTAATCATTCATTTCTCTGCTCTCCACTTTTATATCGAAGCTGCAAACTAGCTCCTTGGAGAAAATCAGGAAAATATCCAATTTGTCAGCTACAAATTTGATTATAGTGAACTCTCCAGGCACTTTGGTAACCTTTTACTGGCATGATTAAAGGCAAGAAAGTCAGATAGGATGTAATATTTTATATGCTTAATATTCTTGCAACTGAAATTATTCTCTTAAAGGTAGAATCTCCAGAAATGTAATTTCAAACACGGAAAGTTCACAGATAATTCAATAACATTCATTACTACAGTAACCCAGATTTTCCACATAAATTTTCATCATAGAGCAGGACATGAGATGTATTTCAGGTGAGTCTTGAGAAATAAGAGATTAAAATGAACACAGGTTTGGTTTTCTTTTCTTGCTATCATGGGAATAAAATATTTGCTTGTGACTGAAGGTCGAACTGGTTGAATCCCAGTGTCATGGAGAAAGAGACTGCAGCAAGTTCTTATCAATCTTAATAAAAGTATAAATCCTGCCATTTGTCACCACCTAAGTGTTGCTAGAAATCCAGTTAGGAGAAAAGATATGCACGAGAGAAAATGTCCTAGTGTCTCACGTACATAGAGTTCCTGAAAAAGCTAATCTCATAGAAATTAGGTGTAAATGGGAAGTTACAGTGGAGAGTGTAGGGAAGTCATCAGGGAAACAGGACTGAGTAGGCATTACAGGACAGTCAGACAGAAACAATATATAGGTGCTATTGCCCAGAAGGATGACCATTGACAACACTGGACTGTACATTCCACTGGAAAAAGATCACAGTGTTTCAGTATGACACATGATGCTCTACATGTTTTAAACATGTTATACCATTTGTTTAAATGTGTTTTATGCTTTTTAATGCATTATTTAAATGTTGAGTTCTTTCTATTTTTGATTGGAGGACTCATTAGTTCTTAAAAATGTACAGAATATAATTTGAATTTGTCCATGACATTTTTTTTCCTGAGACATTTTTTTTAAGGTGCCCGTGCTTAGGAGTCCTAATTTTTTTGTGTTTGTGTGTTGTTTTTACTTAAAAAAAAAAAACCCCAAGTATTTAATATTTTTTTAAAAAGTTCAAAGCCATTATCTGAGTCATTATACACGGAAATTACACATTATTTGGCGGGTAAATAGCATAATAATCCCTTCATTCTTTTCTTGGATATTGTCTCTGTAGTAATGTAATTATGCCCACAATTATTCCTTCTTAGGTATTATGTATCATGTGCTGCAATGCAAATGTACATTTTATTTTGAAAGGTCAAAGCTTTTATAAGCAACATTAATTTTATTTTATTTTTTGGTACGGAACATCGAAATAATAGCCTCAAGCATGTTATGTGAATAGTGCACCACTGAGCTTCACCTACCTCTGAAGATTTAATAAGCATCAATTTAATTCAAGACATTGTAGAACACTTACATTCTAAGTGCGTCAAATATCATTTCTGATATTATTTAAATGTGAATGTGGTGATTTAAAATGAATGTGGTGATGTGGATTGTTATTTTTTCAAAGGCCATTTTCATAATATTTCTTTTAGTGACAAAATTCTAGTATTTTACATTATTGAGAATTTTTTAATTTGTAAAGTAATGACTGACTGTATTGCTCTACCTTGAATGATATCAGAATATTCTGAATGTGTCCTAGAGAACTAGATGTAACCAAGCACTAATTTGCATGCCCCCTTTAAGCAAAATTATTTAAGATATGTAAAATACATCAAGGGGCTACCAATAATTATTTTTACTTCATGGGTATCAGTGGTCAGATTATAGTTATGTTAATTTATGCTTTGAGAATGAAAACTTTTTATTGTCATTAACTTTAAGTTACACTTTTCTCTGAAATAAACTAATACAGAATTCAATAATAGGAGTTATTATTTAATTATCTATGGTTATAAAATCACCATAACAAAGGCATAGTTGATATGTGGCATATTTTAGTTAGTTATATTTGATGGCACACATAGAATTCCAGCAACTGGGAACTGACAAGGAAGATTATAGAAGCTAGCCTGAGCTACATTCACAATGAAACACTATCGAACAACAAAGAATTAATCTTAACTCTGTAGCATTTCTCAGGAACATCTCACCTCCCTTGGTCACCCTTGAACTGTTTGCTACTGAATTGTTCTTGTCTTTTGTAAGGCAATAAAATCAGAGATACAAACATTATCTCTGATTTTGCCAAAAACACTGACACATCAAGGCCCATGCTCACAATCTTTTAACTAACTGAAACAAAAGAACCTCTAGGTTGAGATACTCAGGGAACTGCCTAAACTTAATCGAGACATAAGTTGTGGCACCTTTGAAATACAATTTTGCATGATGGTTAATATTTAAATAGATCTACTTGCTTACAAACCCTGTATGCAAAGTCCAGTTGGCTAGGTTGGCTTCTGCTCCCCTCATCCAAAGCTTTACAAACCTGTGGGATTACCCATTGTGAATGCAGATTTATTCCACCTCCTTGGGAGTGTTAAGTGAGGGCCCAGGGAAAGCTGTCATTTTACCAGCCCTATGATAGAGAATCTGTTTTGTAACCTTATTGTGTTATTTGCGTTGTTTAGAGTTATTTCTAGTTCACAGATAGTTTCATGGTCTCTAGCACCACAGGCATGAACTGAAGCAGCAAGGACATTAAGAAGCAAAGGTCAACACTGTCATGTATGTAAAAGACAATGAGAAAGATTTCCATTATATTGTTTAACATCACTTAACTTATCTCTTCTCACTATCGATAGAAATATAATGTGTACAAATAGAATACATAAAAAGTATTTATTTTACTGTATGTTTGAAAAGAATCCTGTGAACAGAAGGATAAGACTTAGCTTTTTGCGGAGTGTACTGTCATACCATGAAAACAGTGGTATAAGGGGTTGTAAGAGACATACGTCAAAGTAGGCTTGCAGTCATTTCAATTAAAAGAAAAAAAGGTGGCTAAAATATAGTAAATAAAATTTTCATTTTTGTAAAAACATAAGTATTGTTTAGAATAGAAAAGAGTCTCCATGTGACCTACTGAAAACTTTTACACTCCATACTATTTATATTTCACCTATTAGAATGGGTTCAGGGTTTTCAATGAAATCTAAGGCAACATGTGTAATATTTTGATTGTGTTCTGAAAAATAAAGGTTGCTTGGAAACAGAGGGTAGGTCCAGCCACTAGCTGACCATAGAGGTCTGGAGGACTGTAGAGAGGAGACAGAAAGTGCTGAGGTGGGCCTGAGGGAGGATCTGAGATCTTTTGGATGGGGGAAACAAAGAGGTAGGAAGCAAGGGTAGCTTCCCCCTTACCTGCTCTCTGATCTTTCAATTTCTTACCTCAATATCTGACTCCTCATGTTTTACTGTGTTAGGACAAATAAAACTTGTTTGGAGTCATAGATAATATTAAACCTTAATAAAAGTGTTAGAGGGTCATAACAAAACCAAAGAATTAGTTGACTGTTGTTGTGCCCAGATTCCAGACCCCCGTATGCAACAAGAGACCGAGAGATCAGGCCCTATGTAACAGCAAAAAAATTCTCTCTCTCTCTCTCTCTCTCTCTCTCTCTCTCTCTCTCTCTCTCTCTCTCTCTTTCTGCTTTTAATTTTCTTTTGAGATTTTTTTTAAATTTTTTTAAAAAAAACGGGGCTTTTTTCCATGTATATAACTGCTCCCCCTCCCTTCTATCCACCCAGTCCCTCCCAGTCCTTCTTCAGCCTCCCCACCACATCCCCCATCCATTCCCCAAGGAGGGCAAGGAGTCCCAAGGTGGGTCAGTTCAGTCTGGCATACTCAGTTGAGGTAGGTCAGAGACTCACATCTCAGTATTAAGGCTGGGTTAGGTGTTCCTCTGTAGGGAAAGGGCTCCGAGATGCCAGTTCGTGCACAGGCACATAGTGTGATCCTACTCCATGAGACTCCACAAACTGTCCATGCTATTTAACAGTTGTCAACATTAAGAGGGTTTAGTTCCTTTCTCTGAAGGTTCCATTTGCCTGAAAATTTTAGGATGGATTTGGAGAGTATTATCATGAGTGAGGTAACACAGAGTCAGAAAGATAGACATGGTATGCAAACACTCATTAGTGGATTTTAGATATATTCAGGCTACAAACCACAGTGTAATAAAGTTAGCTTTGCAAATACTAAAAGCCAACAGAGTTCTGTTTCTCAATGTAGGAACCAATGTAACATATGTTAGTAGGTATGAGTGGTGACTGGAGACTTTTACGAAAGTAACGAGACTTCTTTGTCTGTAGATGTCTCCATTATGATACTTCTCTGGGGACCTGATATTTAGCTAAGCTGGCTTGAGCTTAAATGAATTCTATATGTACTGTTTCCTTTGTGAGCTTAAGAGGGTTATCATTTTAACATTTAGCAGGCTATGGCATTTCAGATATTACCATGCCACAGGAAAGAGATTGGTTCTTAACCAACTGCCACTTAGGAAATAGAGGGAGAGAGTGAAGAAATAGCCTTGGGGGATATTTGTTCTAAGGCCCCACAAATAACAACAGCAGCAGCAACAATTAGAAAACAGAAATCTAATTTAGGAAAACGTGTTTTAGATGTTAATAAGCTTTCAGAGTTCATTAGAAAATTCTTACTGAATATATGAAGATATTATAATGATTCTCTGGAGAATGTTAAAGGCTCTTATTTACTCAGACATTCTCTTATGTTCTCGTTTATTGATTGATTCATTAATAAATGCTCATTAAGTACTAATCCCTAGCATCAGATATAAAAAGTAAACACAACTTGCAATAAACTATTTCAAATTCTTGCTATCTAAATTGGTGGGAGTCATATCCCATCAAATCATACAGAACTAGCTTTCCAAAGCTGCCAATCTCCATGAATTGTTTCTTATTAAGTATTGATTTATAGACATATATATTCAGACATTAAAATCTGCATTTTTGTTAGATATTCACTACTTTTAAAATACTATGATAGTTTCAATAGTGAGTGTTTCTTAAGAGCCCTAAGTTTAAAATGTGTGTGGTTTTCTGTCACAGATTACTGGCATTTGTGTTAACTAGCAACAGGCCAAACAGAACAGGACCCAACAATTGTAGATTAGAACCTCCAAAACTATGAAACAACAGTTACTTTCTTTATAAAGTAAGTATCTTAGGTGTTTCATAATAATAATGAAAAACCAAGTCTATTTGTACAATCACACGAGTTCCACATGTGCTCATGATACAACTGTAGGTTTACAACATTGTATGTAAAAAAAGAAGTCCATTAGATATTTGTTTCCTTGCAATAGATATCATAAACGTCTTAACAATAAAAAAAATGGATGGTACTATTTTCAGAAAACAGTATATATGTGACTCCTAAATCTCTCTTTTTTTCGCACACACCACACACACACACACACACACACACACACACACACACACACACACTATAGTATGAGAGTATTCTGTTATTATTCATGCTGATTTATTGATTTCACTTCACACTTTCTGTGAGCTCTTGTCTTATTTCCCAGTATAATCAACTCTCTGATATTTAAATGCGTAGGTATGAGGTCTACAGTTCCCAAATTCTCCTAAGTGCCCAATTAGCTTTATTAAGAACCCTACTGCTATTATTGTTATACTGTTATTTAATCACATCAAAAATTTAAAAAATAAAATATGGTTGTAGAGACTCCTTGAGGGAACTCACAGAGAGGAAAAAGGCTTTCTTATTTTCTAAGCCATAAATCTATAGAAAGCGACATTTGATAGCCTATTTGTACTGCAATGAAAAATTCAATAGTTTTTTTTTTTAAATTCACCTTTGTTTACTCTTCCCAATATATTTTGTTTAAAATAAAAAAATGATAGATTTATATTGTTCTTAGTTATATTATTAGTATTGTTTCTTATATAAGCTGTACAGCTTTTTCATTATTTTATTCTGGAAGCTTTTGTCATAAAATTCTTTTACTTAATGAGTTACCAGATGAACCTGTTTTGTTTTGTAAGAGTTAATGAGACAAAATTGTGGGAACTATTGTTTTTTCTTTGTATTTCTTGCCTTCTTTTACCTACCTCAGAAATGCTAGTTAAAATTCTCTTTAACTTTTAATCTTTGACTTGTGAGAAATGTGTCCCCCTGTCTTTTATAACGAATGGCATCATGTGCTCCATTCAAGAGTAAAGATGGCAAGAATCTTCGAAAGGTTGGCTAATTCTTGTTGGTACCCAGAACTGCGTATACAGCCACAACATTCTGTCTTGTATCCATAGGCAGTATGATGACATGTGTACTGGCTGAAGGAAAGGGACTAAACAGAGAAAAATGCCTCCATATCACCTGGCTGTTAGGTGTTTTCTTAAATAGTGACTTCAGGGACTGCCAGCCCACTGTGACTGTGGGTGCTTCTCAGTCTGTGTTGCTGCTCCTGGGTACTATAAGAAAGCAGACTGAGCAAAGCGTGAAAATGAAGTCAGTAAGTAGCATCCCTCCATGGCCTCTGCATTTGTGTCTACCTCCAGGTTTTTACTTTGTTTTTGTTCCTGGCCTGACTTTCTCCAAGATGGACTAGAATGTGGAAGTGTAAGTCAAATAAACCCTTTCCTTCCCAAAGCAATTTGGTCTTGGAATTTCATTGCAGTACACCTAGATAATTCACTGAAAATAAAACCAACCCTGTATTTGGCTTCCTTGCCTAGACTGTTTAATCTCTTATCTCCTTTTTGCTTTCAAGAGTGTGTTTCATTTTGATCCAGGCCTTGGAGAGTTGTGCTTAAAGATTTTTTTTCTTGATTGTTACAAAACAAATATGCGCACCTGTGTATTGCAGGTTGTCTGGATGGTCTGAGGTAAATAATGCTTTTCTTTTTTTAAGGGGATAATAAACTTTTGCATGTGCAGACAGATTTACCTTTAAAATGATATATGATTGATTTTAAGCATACAAATAACATAGAACTTAATTAGGTCTAAGGTTTTCTGAGCCAAAATATTTAAAAGGGGAATAAACAGAAAATTTTAATTTAATTGTATATAACTAAAGTACTGTGACTTTATAAATACTTTACTGCCTGATCTTTCAGCTCTGTGTCAGTGTTATCTAGGATCTATGTTGTCGGTTATAGTCCAGCGTGTCTTAATGAGCCACACGAAATGTCTACAAGGATGTCTACAAAGAATGGAAGCCCTACCTTACAAATCTGTTCACCCATCAATTACCTAACTTTCTGTCAGATAGTCTTCCTTCCAAGAAAAACAGAATTTGAAAAGCTAGTTACGGGTAAAAACAGGTTTATCTGGAAACTCGTGTCATGAAGAATATTTGTGACAACATCTGAAATATTAACATAATGAAAACAAATTTCTACATTTTAGGAAATAAACAAAATGATTTAGCTAAGAACTGTAAATGCAAGGTTTGGGAAAGTTTTAATGACCTCTTCTCAAAGATATCTTGATGATGTGGTAGAATCAAAAAGTATTTTAATAAGGCCATAAATATGAATACAGTTATATCAATGTTACAAGGGAAAAACCACATCTCAACATATTTACCCTTCCTACTTCAGTCTAAAAACCAGCTCATTTCTAAATCTGGACGGTGTTAGAAACTCTGAATGCCACATATATTCTCTGCCCTGTGCTGCATTAAAGATCATTTCTCCTCAATATTTTTAAAGTCTTTTTGTTTGTTTGTATAAACCATTTTTATATCCTTAAAATTTCTTTTATTTTTGTATAGTAACCCATTATTTTCTGAAGTTCAACACTCAGACTTTTTGAGTCTTTTGAGATGATCATTCACCCATTAATCTTTTCTGTATCCCCAAAGTTCAATGTTCTGAATTGGAAATCCAGCAGCAAGCAACAAAACCAAAGGTTGTCTTACCCTAAAGCAATTTACAGTGAATAAGGCAGCCTCCGCCATAGCTGCATAAACAGGGAAGGAATTAACTTCAGACATTAATATGTGTCCTAGGTGCTCTGATAATGAGAATGTTCCGACAAAGCCCTGCCGGATAAGATGCACCAGAGTTGCCATGACTGAGGACTTGAGCACAATGTTGAGACCTGTGAGAGGGCTGACAGCAGAAGGATCTCCTAAAGCCAAATGAGCCTCACAGGCTGGTGTGAGGCAGAAATGAGCAGCAGAGAGCAGAAAAATAGATTGCATTGATCATGAAATGAAGGAAGTTTTTGTTGTTGTAATGTTTATTGTTATGGCTTTGTTTTATTTTATTGTTCTGTAACAACACTATAAAAGTATTTTTGTTCTAGGACCTGCTTTAATGGACCCTGAGGACAGAAAACAGTGACAGGTGTGGACTGACTGCTATGGTTGTTGCATCTTAGATCTGCTTAAAAAACAGCATTGATAATGATGTAATTTGCTACCGAGTCTTTCATTTCAGAAGTGCTTAAAAATGCGAGAAAGCAGAAAGCCTGTGAGGTGGTTGTTTATTCCTATAGTTCAGTAAGTCTGATTTTATTTTGGACTTCACATGCGTGATGGGGCACAGCTAACCTATACACAGAAAATCCAATTGCTCCTTGTCTCCAGATTCTCTGCTCTCTCCATCACCAATCACACCAGCTGGCTGGGAATCTACAGGACCATGAGGACCAATGCATCTTTAAATTGTGAGGAGCAAGCAGCAATGAAAGCATGGACAGCGACATACGATTTTTCTTTTGTCTAAAGCACATGACTTCATCACAAAGAGTGTAGGCATTTTAAGGTCACTGGCAGCTCTAGGAAATAAAACTGAGTCACTGGACATTTGTCGTCATAGGACGGAGTTTGTGAATTTATTTTCACAATACTAAAAACACACAAGTTGGACCACATTAAATTTGCATTCAATAAAGCTAACGCTGAATTTAAAGAGAGATGGAAAGAGCCATGAAACATGAGAGTAACACTGGGAAAACCTGATGAGTCCTCTAAAGCCTCCTAAGTAAACCATGAGAAGAGCCCGGACTATGGGAATGAAAACACAAGGTAGGACCAGGCAATATTCAAGTTTGTTCAAAGGATTTACAAAGGTCCAGACTTAGGTTTCCTGCTAAGGAATGGATGAGTAGCCAAGTACCCTGGAATTAATCTACCCAGTGAGGTTCAGCCTTCCCACGTTTCTAGCAAGGTGGGGAGCACGCACATGCTCCAAATCTCTCAATAGTCACCCCGTTTTATTTTTCACTCTACAGTATTTTCCATTTGAATAATAAATATGATGGGATGTTTTACACTGATAACATGTGTCTTGCCTATTACTTAAGTCAGCATGTTTAACATCTGATTTCACCATGAAACAATTTGAGTTGAAAGCTTGCTTACAGTGAGTGAGTGCTTCACAAAACTCTCCACCCACACATTTTTTTTTTACTGATGACTGAGTCATCTTTTCTACCCAGTTTCTTCCGTCTATGTCACCTTTGCTAAATACAGATGACATGGGTTCTAATGTGCTACTGGTGGTACAAATTCACAGCTATGTGAGCTGTCCTAAGAAGACATTTTTAAAAAATAGTACAACTACTTTTAAAAGTAAAGATTTTCATCCTACTTGTAAAAAAAGAAATAGGTCAACTATCCAGCTGATTAATTAAAAGATAAATTCAATGCCACAATTTATTTTCATTTTTTTCTTTGCGTTGTATTGCACTGTCATATTTACCCTGCAAGTCAGTTCATTTAGAATGGCTGATTTCTGAGTTGGGATTATGGGTCATTGGAAGAACCCTTTCTGATGTTTTTGAGGCCCTATGTTTGCTTATTTCTAATATTGCTTTAAATATTTTTGTATTATTCTCTTATTTTTTATCTGCTGTCTACCAACTTAGTAATCTAAAAACTATTGTCTATACATACAGTATCATATCATGCTATTTCTGATACAAAAACTAGTGACTATTTTTGGATTTTTGAGATAGGGTTTCTCTACATAACCGCCCTAAGCTTTCCTGGATCTAGATTTGTAGGCCAAGTTCATCTCCAGCTCACTGATATCCTCCTAAGTGCTGGGATTATATGTATGTGGTACTGTGTTAGGCTGTGACTCATCTACGTCTGTCTGATAGTGAGGAAACGTTACCACATGGTATCAACCAGACTTTCCCTCGCTGTCGCATTGGCAAGTACCGAAACACATTCTGTATATAAACTCACCAAGTTTTAGAGAAAGTAAAAGAAGAATAAACTAACTGGCTCCGACCTAGAGGAGCACATAGGAGAGCCCTACAAGTAGGCGCTATTATTTTTTGTTCCTGCAGTTCATAGCTTCTCAGCTTAGATATTTGCTGATATTCACTGGAAACTGAGTCTTCCATGCCCTGAGTATTACAACAATAAGAAGACATTATTTGACATGTTTTATTGTTGAAAGGGGATAAAGAATTTTCATTTCTTTTATTATTTTGATAATCTTTCTTAGTTTTTTTTCTTTAAATGTTCTGACTGTCATTTTCATATGAATGCCAAAAATGATTTCTGTTAACTTGGCAGGGTCTCAGAACTGATTTAAATTATTAATGTATAGTCCTGAAGATACAAAGAATTCATCTATACCTTTTCTTTTTTACTGTTCCAGAATGAATTCCTGCCCTCCTCCTCCCTGTCATGAATTCTACACTTGTCTGAACACAAGTGGTGCCTTTTATATGTAAAGACCAGAGTGAAGTTGCATGTGCATGAATCATTTCTTAAAAATGCTTCTGACTAGAGCTGGAGAGCTGGATCAGTGTTTAAGAGCGCTGGTTGTTCTTTCAGAGGGCACAGGTTCAATTCCCAGCACCCACATGGCAGCTCACAGACGCTTGTAACTCCAGTTCCTCATTATCATACATTTTCCTGTGGTCTCCAAAGTCATGGAGTACACATGTGGCACACAGACATTCATGCAGGCAGAACACAAACATACAATAAAAATAAATAGACCTAAAGGATGTTTAGAAACCCCTTCCACTAGGAAGTGCTTCACCCTATGAAATACTTATCCTCATTGTTTTTATACAGTTTTTCTTTTTAGTGTTTTAATTTAAATTGTTTAATTTATTTAAAAGCACAATTTATATAAATTACTTATTTAAAAAATTGGTGGACAACCAGTTATATCTAAAATTAAAACAATATTGATACAAGTTAAACAACTACATCTCAAAAATATTAAGTGCCTTCCTGAAACTATTTAATTTTTAAATATATTTGCAATAGAATTTTCTCTTTTGTGTGTCTTCATGCCTACAATATTTATTTATAATCTGGCCTTTTTCAGTTGAAAAAAATTCTTAAAATCAAAGAGATGACTGAGGTTCACAGAAAGCAATCATACATGAAAATAGAGGTTACTGCTGGGTGGAGAAAGGTACCTAAAGGGGATAGGAATGAAGGAATAGCAAAGCCTGGGAAGGACAGTTAGCCCAAACTAAGGATGTATGAAACACTCATATGGAAACACTATTTTATGAACTAATTATAAATAATAACAAGACAATAGTATAAGTGGAAGATGGAAGTAGTCTGTGTGAGTAGATAACAATACACATAGAAATCATAGGTTATTCAGTGAAACTTCCAGTCCTAGGTGCTGGATACCTCCATAAGAGTTTCTCAGGGGGTTTCAGATGCCTTCCAAACAATATGGGCTATTGTCACTGTTCCTCTGTCCACCAGCACTGTATAATAGTCCTGTTGGTAAAGATGAAACACAGTTTAGTTACAAGATACTTAGAAATCAGATTGCAATTGAAATAGAAGGTTCTTCCTTATTGGCTAGCTTGTAAGGTTTAGTGAAGGATACTAAGGGGTGGGTGAGAATTCATCAATGGTTATTGCCGAGCTATAAATGATGAAAACGAAATGCCAACCTGGTAGGCAAGAAAAAGCCATGGCTATAATGATATTCATATTCTGGTTACAACCAACTGCTTATATTCCATAATACAAAATGTATCCCTGCTATCATAAATCTTGAAAGAAAACCCTCCCACAAAACCATTGCTGTTGGGGAGGTCATAGGCCTTTGAGGGAAATAAACCTTCTCCATCTGTTTTGCTCAGTTAACATGGTGTAGAGCTACCTTCAAAATATTATGTTTATGTCCATAGATTAATAGTTCTCTCAGTTTTGATCAGTGAAGTGCCTGTTAATATTAAGCAATAGTTAATTTAGAATCATAAATAAGTGGTCAAAGTATTGACAATAAGTGGTTATTGAGTACTTAGTCCTAAAAGGGACATCCATATAAACCCTCTAAGACTCAAAAAATATTATAAGAGGATACAGAAACAATGTAAGAGACCGAGTATTATGATGTGGCCATAGCACTTATGAATTCACAACAATAGTGGTGGTAACCTGCACAAGACTGGGCCCCTTAATACTCCTTTCTTCATAGGTAATGAAGTCAGTAGGCCTCACTTCTCCCTCAGGGATTATTGGCAGTTAATGATTGTTGGGGGCAGTAGAAGTTATTTATTTATTGAGTGAGTGACTGAATTTTTTTTTTTTTTTTTTTTTTTTTTTTTTTTTTTTTAGACAGAGTTTCTCTATGTAGCTTTGGAGCCAGACCTGGAAATTGTTCTTGCTCTGTAGACCAGACTGGCTTTGAACTCACAGAGATCTGCCTGCCTCTGCCTCCTGCATACTGGGATTAAAGGCATGTGCCACCATAGCCCAACATCATCTATTTTCTTCAGTTATTGTAGCAACTGGTAACTTATGCATGTTCTGTGAAATAACCTCTGACCCATGTTCATGAAATCAACCCTAATTAAACTTAATGGGTCATAAAGCAACAAGAAGATAAGATACAAAAATAAGAGTGGGCTTGCAGGGGATAAAGGGATTCAACAGGAGTGGGAGTAAGCATAGAGAGGATAATGTGGTTGAAAATGAGCAAAAACAAACATGTAAAATTGTTGATTAATAAAAATAAGACATTCATACAAAGACTGTTAAGTTAATATATTCATTATTTTGGAAATTAAAAATAAGAACTGGAAACATGACTATTAAAACGTATTTGTAATCCATGAAGTTTATAAAATCTAAGCAATGCAACCTGAGAAGTCATTCTAGTTAACAAAAACAAAAGTCCTATTTCATGGTCAAAAACTATGTGCTTTGTGAATAAACTGGAGCCTTTAAGTCAGATGGTGCCCTTTATCAACTCTGACTATACACAAACCTTTCTTAGGCTGACCTTGGCTTTGCAAATTTATAAACATAGAGCTACATAACATGACCTCATCCAACATCAAGAATCTCTTAGAAATATAACAGATTCCTGTGAGGTTTATTTTATTTTCATCTCTAGTGACAGGGTATGTAGGCTTTTCTGTTCATCTGTTGAAACAATGCCTAAAGCCTCAATTTTTAGTTGTGGCTTATGCGAACTTTATACAGGTGGCCTTTTTCTGTAAGAAATATTTTTTTCCTCAGGAAATTTCAAGGTAGGGGCAGTTACGTATGATGTTTAGCTTATTAATGAATATTGCAGTTATTACAAAAAAATGAAACCAATTTTGAAAGAATATTGCTCTACCATCTTATTCCAATTTTCAAAACTCACTCTGTATTTGTTCTGTGAGGGTTAATATCAAAATTTGCTCCTCATAAAAAATGTATTTGGTGACTGTCCATTTGCTACCCAATCTGGATAATTTTATAAATTGTGTGGGCATTCTCCTATGCATATATCTCTTTATTTAAATTGATTGTCTGTTGTTTGAATAGTGAATATCTTAGTAAATAATTTATATGGAAAATGATAGTCAAAATTTATTAAGTTTTGATATTTTTTTAGTTATATTCAGATGACAAGAGCATAGATAAGAAGCAGAAGGAAAGTACTGTGTATTTGGCAAAGCAAAGAACCTTACGAAACAAGTATGATAATTCATACCAGGATAACTGGTTCATTTAAGTCTTCTTTCTGCCATATTCTATTTATAAGCAAAGAAATGAGAAGGTGTATATAAGGATTTACATATGTAATTGATAGAGATGACCTCTAGACAGCTGAATGAACTTGATTTATTGGAGGAATTTACGTAAGGCAGAAAGACTTCAGAAGAATGGACTGAAGCCCATGATACTTGATGGTCTAGAAAATAAGAACAAACTGTTCTAAAGCTAGGAGAACAGCATGCATCATACACAAAATAAGCTACTACAGTCATGGCCTGCAGAGATAAATTCCCTTGTCGTGTTCTTCCTCCCTGGTTTCAGATGGCCAAGAGTCAATGAACCGGCCATTACTGCATGAAGAATAGGCATAGAGATTAAGAGAAGGAGGAGGTGGTGTGCACCATGCTCAGTATCAGCTGTTTATTTCTACCAAGATTATTGAAATTGGATAAAACTATTTACTTAATAGAAATTTGAGGTGTTATTGGGAAGGGGATGATTCTTTTCAGATAGAAATTGACTGATGTGCATTATTATTGAATCACAAATTAATGTTTCATCAAATTTTACTTTGGCTATTCAAATAATGAACATAGCTTGCAACATATAGCTAAAAAAATTTCAAAAGGTCTAGACAATTTTTAAGAATATTTTTATTCTTTGAAGGTTTTATACATTTATACACAGTATATTATTGGTCATATCCAACCACTACTACCTACCTGCAACCATCCACCTCCCTACTTCATGTTCTGATTTTGTATTGTTATCAATAATCACCTAGTCAAATATTTACAAATAAAAAAATGTATTTACTAATAAAGATGCAATATATAATGGAAAAGAATAAGTTGAATCAAATGAAAATATAATTGATCTTACACAAACTTACATTAGAATTAAAAACCTTCAATGTTTTAAATAGTGTTATAAAATCATTGTACATGATCAGCAGGTTTCCCATAAGGTCTTTCATTTTTATAGATTAAAAATATAAGAATTAAAACAGATCATGAAATTATTAATATTTTAGTTTATAGTTGCATCTTGATCACATTCCAATATAATATCAGTTGTGCATATTGACTTTAGGTTGGTATTGAAATGTCCTATATCATGGCATACTAGCTCTGTTACTTTGAACTAGGACTTTACCTTTTCCGTATTTTTTATTCATAGAAAGTGAGGTCAATAGTGAGTATTGTTATATTAAGGGTTTTTTTTTTTTTTTTTTTTTTTTGGTTTTGGGAAGGCCAGAGGTTTAGATTTATAGACTTGTAGCCTTAGACTGTTTAGTTTCCTGACATTATTTAGGCCTTAAAAATTATTTAGGCACTTATATTAATTTTATGTTTACAGATATTATGGGCTATAAAAATGCATGGATTTAAGCAACATGCAAGTATAAATTAAAAGTGATTTAGATACCGTTGTTCTGAGCACAGTTACACCCTTGTGTGAATAATATTATATCAGGTAATTTTTTCTTTCTCTAACATGCAGCATTCTATTAGCCCCACATTTTCTGGATGCTTAATATAGTTGATAGTCCGGGTATGTGGAAATGTGGATTCTGACTTGACTCATTGTCTTATATTTCCACTGCAATCTCTTGAGAAAGCAGTAATATTATATTGTTCAAATCATGCAGATTCTCAAGCTGATGCTCAGCCAGTGCTATTTGACATATAGCACTAACTCGGACTGTTAAATGTCTGCTTTGTAAAAAGCAAAACAAGACCAAAAAAAAAAAAAAAAAAGAAAAAAAACAAAAAAAAAAAAAAACAAGAAAATTAGTCTGATAATTAGTTTGTTATTGTTAGAGGTAAGAAATCCAATTAGAATCTATGCAGATTCTATGTTTCTAATTTTTCCTTATTCTTTCAAAATATGAATCTCTAATATATAGTCCTTGGGTCATCAAATAGTACTGGAATTTCCATGTGTACAATTGAAATAGGAATGGGAATTGCTGTCATGTGAGCGTTTCAGCATTATCCCACACTTAGGAGGGTTGTATGAAAGAGAGACTCATCTTTCTGGTTGTTGGCTTTGCTGCTTGTTTGTGTTTTCCTTTTTTTTTTTTTTTTTTTTTTTTTTTTTGGTCAGTACCTATCAGCTATTTTTATCTCAGCCCTCTGTAAATTTATTTTGATTGTAAATGTTTATTTAAAAATTCCATGTAGTCTAATAAATAACCTGATTAATTAAAGGTGATAGTGCTAGCTATCTAAGAATCCAAAGCTAAGGGGTGTGGTTTAATTATGTGCAGATTAATCAATCTGACTGAGCATCATGCTGTAGTCTTCTGATTAACCTAAATTACCAAAGACCTTTTGCTCTGAAGAAAAACAAATGATTTGCTGAAGTAAATATTCTAGCTTGAAACATGTAGAATGTATTACTTAACATTTATGATTTCTTTCTTTCTATGACTGATCATCACGTCATGTAAATTGTTTAAATCTTCATATTTTATAAGGAGGAGAAGAGAGAATCAGTGTTAGTCATAAGATTTGGGAATTTCCTGTTTTGAAAAACTTACCTGACTCTTTGGCGCTAGAGAGATGGTCAGAGATGAAGTGCATTGGCTGCCTTTTCACCTGTACACATAAAATAAATAATTTTTAATTCTCTAAATTTCAATGGGAAAATATTTTCTGTACCAGGTTCGTTATTTTAACTATTTAGTGCTGGATGCTAACAGACAACACAGTAGTCTTTTCCCCATCAGGTAGAAGTATCTAGATGATATCATGACTAAAGTGTCAATATCAGTATTAACACACTCAATCTGCTTACCAAAATGCAGAATTTTGAGTAGCACATCTGCAATATTTTTTGGTAGATTTTTAAAATGATCTTGTAAAAAATTCTGTAGCGGAGGCTCAATGTCCACCATGAAAGCAAATATTTTCTTAAGGAGTTTTGAACTCCACTGATAATTACGGCCAACCCAGCAGCGCATTACCCGAAGTATCTTTTGCGTTAGCCACAGTCTTGTCAGAAGCGTGTCTTGTTAAAGGAGTTTTGACTGTAATAACGGGTAGCACTGTCCTGCATCTTTGTCTAACTCATGGTGGTGAGTACTTCAACTTATCATTTGTTGCACTGCTCATGACATGTGAAACTACTATTACTGTCAGTGAAAAAACAGAGGGGGGAATCAAGTGGATGTGGACCAGAATAACCACTAACCTTGAGCCACCAAATCTTTGTTAGGATGTGCCGGTCTGTCAGTGGCTGTATTTATTATCTTAATACAAATGATAACATATTGATCCACTCACTGTAGCCTCTGGATAGCACCCATCTTTACATCAAGCAGAGGGATACACCCATTCAGTGTCTTGTATGACTACCTTACTGATGTAGGATGTTTTAAACACCATTCTGTTTCTTTTATTATTTGTATTGGCCTAGAGCTAGAAAATGGACTCTGTTCTTGGCATGCTTCTGCACTGCTTTATAATCTTCAGCCTAACTGATTTAATCTCCATTTCCATAGATAGTTGACATGTTCAGTGATAATGATTTGCTATGGCACGGCCAAAGAAAAATTTGTACAGACTTACGAACTGTTCATTAAGGGAGAATAGAATGAAATGTCACATTACGTGACAGAAATAGTTAGTGGTGTGACACAATTGATGATTTCTGCCAGAACTGCTGTAGTGAAGCCTTTCATACTTCTAAAGCTTTGGATACTTTGAATATTTGCTAATATAACCCATTAGCCAGAGGGTTTTTTTTTTTTTTTTTGAGAAAAAGAGGGTAGACAGGTAGCTGGAAAGGTGCACGTATAGGTAAGTAGATACTATTAGGAATTGATTCACAAGACTACAGATACTTAGAAGTGCCATGACTTACCATCTACATGCTGACATGCTGAATGCAAAAGAACCTTATGGTACATATTTAGTTCAGACCTGAAGATGTGAGAATCAAGGGATTCAGTAGTATAACATCTATTCTTTCTTCGTTACAGTACTACTATTGAGAAGAGACACCATGGCCAAGGCAATGTATTAAAAAAATATTTAATTGGGGATTTGTTTGTATTTTCAAAGGCTAAGTCCATGAACATCATGGCTAAGAGCCTGGCAGCAGGCAAGCAGGCAGGCATGACACTGTAATAGTTCCTGACAGCCAATAATTGATTCACTAGCATAGACATAGACTGACTCCCAGTGATTCACCTCCTCCAACAAGGCCACATCTCTCCATTCCTACCAAACATTTTCACCAACTGGAGACCAAATATTCAAACAAAAAAGCCTCTGGATCCATTCTCATTTGAACTATACCACATTCCAATGGTTACTTACTAATATAAGTTTTGAAGTCTTAAATTTCAAACTCATGAGAGCTGATATCTGTGTCTAGGGATGTGCCTGCTCGTGTGGAGTATGGAAATTCATCTTTTCTTTAACTTGTTCTAATCAGACCCAAAGTTGACTGGATGGTACCCACACAAATCGACTAGGATGTTCTTTCTTCAATCTGCTAATTGCAATCTCCTTAGGAAAACTCCCCATAGATATTTCAATAATTTAAAGCAACTATCTGGGCTCTTTTAGACCAACCATGCTGTAAAATTAAAAATAAGCAGAATAATATTCTTATTTGTTTGCTTTACATTCCATTATCTTTAAAGGTTGAAGATGAAAATTGCAATATTTCATTAGAAATAATATTCAAAATCAAACATAGCAGTTTCTGAAACCTGTTCCTAGCAATTTTTCTTGACATCTATGGAACAGACTCTATCTAATGGAATTATTCTGTGGATGTGATAAAATGGATGTGCTCAAAGTGATAAATTGAGCTTTTGTGAATTGAGGCCTTCTTTTTAGGATTATAGAAGTTGAAAAATGAGCTGCTTTGCTCTGCTAAGGCATATTTATGGTCTGGACTCCCTGATGATTGAAACTGCATTGGCATGAAAAACATATAATGTAGCCTAGTCAGAACAGTGATTCAGATGTCATGGTTTAGCTTAATATGATAAGTATTCTGTGTGGAATATTCCTTACAGTTTGTGAATATATGACACTGTGATTGGTTTAATAAAGAAGCTGCGTAGCCAATAGCTGAACAGGACAGGTTAGGTGTGAGGGGTGAGGATCCAAACTCAGAATTCTGGGAGGGAAATAGCAGAGTCTGAGGAGTCTCAAGCAAGCACAGATAAAAACAAGATGGGCAAGCCATGCTGAGAAAAGGTACCAACCCCTATGGCAAAAGGTAGATAAGTGGCAAAGATTAGAAATAAAAATATGGGTTAATTTAAATGTAAGAATTAGCTAATAACAAGGTGGGCTATTGGCATGAGCCATTTGCTATTGATATTATGTTTCTGTGTCAGATATTTGTAAACTGGCAGGTGAGAAAGAAACATATGCCTATAGTTCTGTATTTGTACAGCCACAATAACTTTGTATATTCATATTTTTTAATTTTTTTAAAAAATATACTGTTCCTCTAATCATTTTCACCTTGGAGTTTGTTTTTACTTTTTTTACTTTGAGGAAACTTTCAGCTATATAAAGTAACATCCACAATGGCAATGATAAATATGGACTTAATAAGTCATAACTGAGAAACACAGCAAACTATTAATGATGTAAATTATTTCCTGCTAGATTCTTTTAGCCCATCGTAATAATAGTAAGCTAAGTTATTGTGTTATTTATTGCATTTCCTATTATTTCTTCAATTGAAATAGGAAAATATTACTATGATATATATAAAAATTGAATAGTATAATTGGCAATAACACCCATAATAAATTCATGACAAAAGTCCAAAAAAATTTAACCTGGCTATGTATATCCAATTCAAAATAGAACATAAAGTATAGCAATCATTCATAATCCTCTATAAGTCATGGTAATGAATTTTCAATAATGTGATTGAAATTTATACTTTTCTGATCGTCCAGGTAATATTTAAGAATCACTTAAGAATTTTAGCATGGACTTATTTGAATTCTCCCACATCCTGTTATCCAGTTGTACCAGCATTATTTATTAAAGATACTGTCTATTTTCCATTGTATATTTTTGGCCTCTGTCAAAAATCAGGTGTTCATAGGTATGTGGGTTAATGTCAGGGTCTTTTATTTGATTCCCTTGATCCTCACATCTGTTTTTAGGCCAGTACCAGGCTGTTTCTGTTACTGTAGCTCTAACGTATAGCCTGAAATCAGGGATGGTGGTTCCTCCCGAAGTTCTTTGTTTTGTTAGTCGTTTTTGTTGTTGTTTTTCCATATGAAGTTGAGTGTTGTTCTTTCCAGAGTGTTGGAACGTTGATGAAAATTGCATTGAATCAGTAGACTGCTTTTGGTAATATTGCCATTTTTACTTTGTTGATCTTACCTATCAAGGAGCATAGGAGATCTGTAGTATGAGGTTTCTGGCCCTGACTTTCTAGGAGCAACATGTAGGAGCACAGGTGAATCATGGGCCACGTGGCAGACAGATTAATAGAAATGGGTTGATTTAAGATATAAGAGCTAGCTAGCAAAGTGCCTGAGCCATAGGCCAAACAGCATGAAGTTAATATAAGCGTCTGAGTCATTTTTGGGGACCTGGGCGGCTGGGCAGCTGAGGGGTTTGGCACAGCATGTCTGTGGGTCTCGGACCTCTGGCCGCTTGGGACCGAGAAACCCCACTACTACAGAGATCTTTCCATTTTCTGATATCTTCTCCAGTTTCTTTCTCCAATGATTTAAAGATTTGTTAAGCAGATCTGCTACTTCTTTGGTTAGAGTTATGCCAAGATACTTCATGCTGTTTGCAGCTATTATAAAAGGTGTTTTCTTATTTCCTTTTCAGCCCTTTTATCATTTGGGTGTAGAGGGCTATTAATTTTTTGAGTTAATCTTGTACCATTCTACCTTGCTGAAGATGTTTATCAGTTTAAGGAGTTCTCTGATAGAATTTCGAGGGTCATTTATGTATACAATCATATCATCTGCAAATAGAGATAGTTTGATGTCTTTTTTTTACACTTTGTATCTCCTTAATCTCATTTTGTTCTCTTATTGCACTAGTTAAAACTTTGAGAACTATATTGAATATATAAGGGGAGAGATGACAGCCTTGTCTTGTTCCTGATTTTAGTGGTATTACTTTGAGTTTCTCTCCTTATATTTTGATGTTGGCTGTTGCCTTGCTGAATATTGCCATTATGTTTAGATATATTCTGGATTTGGAGATTATCATCCTGAATGAGGTAACACAGGCCCAGAAAGATAGATGATATGTATTCACTCATAAGTGGACTTTAGACAAAAAGCAAAGAATATCCAGGCTGCAAAGCACAACCGTCACAACAGCTTAGTATCAGAAAGAACTTAAGGGAGACATCCAGGTGCCCCTGGAAAGAGAAAACAGAGATCTCCTAAGTAAATCTGGATCATAACAGGTAATTACCAAGAAAAGATAGAAACAAAACATGAGAGATGGAGAAGGTTGAGTGAGAGGAGCAACAAAGAGGAATAAAAAAGAGATGGATATCTATATATAGAGAGACACTGTGGGGTTGGAAAGAAGCCAAGTGCTAGGGAAACCTCCAAGAACCCACAGGATGTCTCTGGCTAAGACTCCAACCAATGATTGAGGGGGTGCCTAAACAGGTATCCCCTATAATCAAATGAATGACCACCCTAAGTGTCATTATAGGACCTTTATCCAGCAGTGAATAGAGGCAGAAGCAGAGATACTTAGCTATGCACCAGGTTGAGCTCCTGTTCCAGCTAAAGAGAGAAAGGAAGTTGTATATGAGCAAAGGCATCTGGATCATGAGGAGGAGTCCCACAGAAAAGGCTGGGTGGAGCTATTGGAAACTCACTGAATCAGAAGCAGCCACTGGGGAGCCTTCAGAGAAAGGAATTAAACCCTTCAAAGGTCCATGATTGTCAAATGGCATGGGCAGTATATGGAGTCTCTTGGAGTAGAATCAGACTATGTTCCTGTGCATAAACTGGCATCTTAGAGCCCATTCCCTACAGAGGAACACCTAACCCAGTCCTAATATTGGAATGAGAGAGTCGGACCTATGTCAAATGGATACACCACACAGAACTGACCCAACTTGGGATTCCTTGACCTCTTTCGGGAGTGGATGGGGGAATGGATGAGAGTGGGGCTGAGGGAGGACAGGGAGGGACTAGAAGGAGGGAAGGGAGGGAGAGAAGGGGTATACATAAAAAACCTTTTCAAGTAAAAGACAATTTGAAAATAATATGATACTTAGTGTGTGATGGACTATAGAAAGTATTTCCTTACATAAATGTTATTTCCATCATGTAAAATTTTAGCAATGCATGAGTTTATATGGACTAATGACTGATTACACTGATGTGTAAAAAGAACGTAAGTCTCTCTGACATATTAGAAACATCACAAAGAATAGCAATTGTTTTCTCTTTAATAAATACATCTCCCCTTCTTCACAAGTGGTCTGAGACTCTCCAGAAACTGTTTTGTCTTTAAACGTTTTCTAAATTTTTAAATTTCATTATTATGTATGATCAAAATAAGAGCCCTTGGTTTTCTCCCTAATTTTCAAGGCATCTCCAACTGAACTACTCTTTGGTGACCCCTCCTTATTTTCTAGGTGCTAATTTATGAAACAGTGAATGCTTCTCTTCTTTAAACCATCATCTACCAGCCTTTGTAACTGCAATGTTATCTGTTTCCCAAGGATTGCTATAACCATGTTATATAACAAGACCTATGCATGATTTCCGTTTTAGGAACTGTGATCTCTTCAGAGCTTGATTCTGAGTCGCAACCACATTGCTATTCTCTAGTAGACTGGCAGATGGTCTTCCTGTATTTCCTGAGCTTTTCCTTTATGTGCCTTGAAGCTAGTAGCATCTCCTGTGTCAGCTTCCTCTAGGGGCAGAGCACCTCTCATCACAGGTCTGTATACAAGGTCCTGTCTTTCCAAACAATGTGACATTCTCAACTGATGATTCATAAAAGCTGAAAAAAAGGAAAAAATACTCTAAATCTCTTGCTCCTCTGATGGTGCGGCTATGAGGCAACACTCTACTGTGGCTTCTACAATCTTTTTTCAATCTACTATAGTAGCTTCAATAGTACCTCTCTAAATCATAGTTATAATCTGTTTTACCATGTCAGCATTTATTCATGGTATTTTTCTAGATTAGAAAAAGTTACCAGGAGATTAAATTATGGGGTTATTCCACAGATAGTAGATCACAGATAGCACATGTTTAAAATGAACACAGCATGTATGCAGGTACCAATTTCAGATAGCATAAACTGTAAATAGTGATGCTAGTTCTGTTTTCAAAGCAGATCAGTAACAATGTTAAGGTGGCATTGTTATTATTCTCATAAATAAAAAAAATCACAGAAGACTCAAGGAAAGGCCTTACTGAAGGGTTTTATTGATTATCAATCACTTGGAGCCATTTTTTTCATTTAATTTCTTGAGATTAATCTTGTCTATATGAAATTCACTGTCATTGTAAAGAAAATTAGATTACAGTGTCAGACTTTTATATTTGAAGATACTTTTCACTCTGTCCTCCACTGTCCAGCAGAGGGAGCAGTGTGTCATCCAAAGGCCTCTGGATGACATCTTTTTCATTTTGATTTGCTCGGTTTGTTTATAGTTTTGTTTTAATTTCATTAAATTTTTTTGATATCATAATTACATCATTCCTACTTTCTCTTTCTTCCCTCCATGCTCATGTATATACTACTTCTTACTCTATTTCAAATTCATACCTTTTTTTTCAATAATGATTGTTACATGGCATACATGCATATGTATATAAACATATATTCATAAATATAGTCAACTCATATTTTATAAAGTGACCTTATGTATGCTTTCAAGGCTGACCATTTGGTGTTAATCAGTTTCTGTGTTCTTTCCTGGAGAAGGCTATTTCGTCCACTTTCAGTGTTCCTTAGTTACCTACATAGCTCTTTGTGTCGTATTGAGTGCTTGTGATTCTTTCCCAGTCCCCTTTGGCATGTCTACCGTTTCAGTCCTTCTTCAGCTTAAGCTTATGCAGTCATACTGTTATGAGTACATAGGTGTAGCTTTGGACATTAGGAGGAGACACAGTCTCACGGTGCCTCCCTGATCATCTGGCTCTTACAATCTTTCTGTCTCCTCTTCTGCAATGTTCTCTGAATCTTAAAAGTGAGAGGTGCTTTATAGATGTGTTCCATGGGACTGGACTCTCCAATTCTATTAATTGTCCTGGTATTCCGGAATGTTCTCTACCTGCTCAAAAGGAAAGTTTATTTGATATGGGTGAGGATAGTTACTTTCAGCCACATTTTTACCTGAGCATAGACTACTAAAACCTGAACATAGACTCTACTATGTGTGGAATATTAAAAATAGGATTATCCTTGACAGAGCTGGAGAGCAGAAATTCAAACCAAAATACCAATGATGGTTGAATGCTGACTCATTTCTCATATCTCTGCTTGAAATCTGTTTTCATGGTCTGTTCTTTCTGTTAGTGGGTTGAAGGTTCTTCTGAAAGAGAGGAAATCATTTCTAGAAAAATTATTTTCAGCTGTGGCATCACAGCTGACAGATATATCTGCATAAGTGAGGCAATAGCAGAAGTGAGTGGAGAGAGGGAACCTTTGGGTCCCTTTGCTTCTATTCCTGACTGTTTTACATACTAACTCTATGACTGGACTCCTTACTTTAAAAATGATGATGCTGCTTATTTCAGAGTGTGGCTGCAACTGTTAAAGCACTTTAAAATGACTAGTCACAGGAATAGCAACAGGTTGATATCAATTTCAATGTAAATACAGAAACATAGAATTACAAAAGAAAAAAGCCTAAGGAGGAGAAAACACTAATGGTCATAGATCCTGAAGATTACCAACTCTGTTCCTGGGCCCTGGCACTTGATAGAGAAGTCTGAAAGTGAGCACCAAAGGGATCATGAGATTGATAACTAAGTCAAACAAGGACTCTTTCGTTGAATTACCAGTTTGATTTATTCAGGAAATTCCTTTCTTTTTAGGATTGCAGGGGTTCCAGAAGAGGATGAAGTGACTAACATCAATGCAGAGCACTGTCCAAGTTGAATTTTACTACATATAAAACATTTTAAATGGTGTTTGGTGAGTCCTTTCAATCAAAAGCAGCAAGGTGGCTGGTGGTCAAGGCTGACAGGCTTTCCTACACCGGATGACCTTTGTAGATATTGCAGTTCTCACCCCTTTCCAAAGAATCATTTCCTTGTCAGTCCTTCAGTAGCAGCATCATCCATCAGCTCTAAGCTTTCTGAGGGTATCTCTAGAGCTGCCTCAGTTCAGAGGTACTTAAGCATAAATTCATTCACATCATGTGCAGTCAGGTCATTTCATTTTCTTTCCATATCCCCTAGGATTCTTATTGTCCCCTTGAAAATCACCCGTATTTTATTCTATAGTCCACTCACTGCATTTCAGCTAGATTCCCACCCTCCCTCAATTTCGCACATGTATATCTAAGGTTGTTGCTGTGGCAACCTTCTGTAAGGAAGCTTTCAAGCTATTCTATTTCTGTATATTAAGGTAAATTATAACCAAGGGAGTCATTTTTAAAACAAAAATAAATTTAACCAATATTATATCTAAAAATTTCAAAGCACCAGGACTCATGGTGCAAAAGTATCTTATAATTGACTTCATCATTTATAAATATTATTGGTGTTATTAGTCTTTGTTCTCATTTGTATCTCTCCCTTTAAATTTTTAAATTTCCTTACAAGATATTACTATACAATATTACATAGCATAACAAGTAGAACATTATGTTTCAAAATACATTATTCTTAAACAATATGATGCTTATCCACAGGTTTTAAAGATGACTGTAGACTGAACAATAGTGGAAATTGAGTGAATTAATACTAATATTGTTCCATATTTAGAATGGATTAACTGGATAACATATTTTTATTTTCATAAAATCAACTAGCACCTTGCATAAATGCTTGCAATGTAAAATATATTGACAGTCTCTGGATCTTCAAGTATATTGTGAATTGGCATGTAGTACATTTATTCTTAAGTGCCTTTTTCAGTGTGTGTGCTATGATGGCTCTGGCTCTCTCTCTGCATTTTCTTTTGTAAGAAATACTAATTTATAATTTTCCTTTCCTTTGAATTACACTTAGAGGGGAAAATATATTTATTTATAAAATATGAATGGTATCCTCTCCTAGCTGCATCTGCCATGTCTCAGAGCACCGTGAACACAGTGTCCTTGGAAATCTGTGATTTCTGAAGGTAACTTCTAGGTGATTATTAAGAGGAGTATAAGGCATTGAATCTACTACTCTTTTCATTTATTGGTATCTCACTCATCCGTGTGTGTGTGTGTGTGTGTGTGTGTGTGTGTGTGTGTGTGTGTGTGTGTGTGTATGTGTGTCTGTGTCTGTGTCTGTGTTAACTCATAATCACAAAACAAAATAGGAGTTTACACATCGATTTCGTAGGAGAAGGTTGGAAGTTGTTATGATTAATGGCTTGTTTTCTGAATCTCTCTAAAGTACTCACAGTCTGCAAGTTTTTAGTATGTGTCTTTTCTTTTCCATAATTGTCAAGTGCACTATACTGAAGATTTTGAATGAGTACTTATTATTTTTAATGAAAGGAAGGATTTAAAATTTCCTTACTAGATATTTCTATACAATATTACATAGCATAATGAGTAGAACATTATGTTTCAAAATACATTATTCTTAAGCATTATGTTGTTTATCCACAGGTTTTAAAGATGACTGTAGACTGAACAGTAGTGGAAATTGAATGAATTAATATTAATATTCTTCTATATTTAGAATGTACTATCTGGATAACTTACATTTTTATTTTCATAAAATCAACTAGCACCTTGCATAAATGCTTTCAATGTAAAATAAATTGACAGTATTGAAATCTTCAAGAATCCTAGGTGGTTCGGACCTTGTCCATTTGTGTGTGTGTGTGTGTGTGTGTGTGTGTGTGTGTGTGTGTGTGTGTGTGTAGAAGACAACTGCAGATGTTGGACCTGACCTTCATCTTGTTTGGGATATTTTATCTTCCTGGTGGTTGTGTATTCCAGGATATATGCCTTGTAACTTCAAGACTTCCCTGTCTCTTCCTTCCATCTTGCTGCAGGTCATTGAGATGAGGATGCTTGTAGAACAAACACTTTACCCATTGGGCGGTCACTGCAGCCTCAATTGCTTTGCATTTAAGTTCTTCAAGTTCATGGTAAAATACAGCTAGCTTCAAAGGCAACCCAAGTGCTAAAATATAGGAAAAATTGTATTGGTTTTGTAATTTGTATTCATTGTTTTCATGAATATCTGAATATGCCTTTCTGGAATTTATCAATGAAAATTACAAATTGCTGCTGTGGAAAATATGGCTTTGGCACATACTATTCAGAAGTAGCTTTCGCTATAATTTTTTTTATATAAAGGAAACACAGGAATATTGTCCAATGTTCTTGAAATACGCTGTAGAAAATGAGAAGATATTTTAAATTTTTATAATTCAAATTTTTTATTTCACTTCCAGACTTTTAAAAAACTGATTATCTAATTTTAGCTTAAGATGTTCACTTGTTTTCCTATTATACTAAATTTTAAGGAAATCATATTGAACAGTATGTCATTTCTTTGGTTATAAGTTTTCAAATATTTCAGGGTTACAAGTGATATAGTTCACATTTATTACCAAGTAGACAGTTCATCAAGATTGCAAGGGCTTTGCATATTTATAAATGCATATTTATAAATCTATACAAATTTTATACTGCTTTGTCTCCTCACTTGAAAGAAGTGGAAATTTTAATTAAATAACTCTTCGTAGTTACTTTTACACATTTTTGGTTCTCAGAATAAACATCTATCAAGTAACTTAAATCAAGACGTTCTTCCGTTTTTCCCTATTTCACTGGTGTCCATCCTTCACGTTGCCTCACAAGTCAACGACAAGCATTCCTTGAAGTGTCCCTCTGTTTCAACATCAATAAAATGACATTAATTCCTGTTTACGTATTTCCTCGCTGTAACCGAGCTCTTTCTCTGTCTTGCCAGCTACTCCCAAATAATGACATGGACACTTCTTATTAATTATGAAGTCTTGGCCTTTAGCTTATGTTTGTCCCAGGAGCGCTTATAACTTAATTTAACCTGTCTTTATTTATCTATATTTTGCCTTTTACCTTTTTTTTTTTTTGGACCTGAATGACATTTCTGCTTTCTCTGTATCTGTCTGGAATTTTTATTTTTATTTTTTTTTTCTTCTCTAGCCTAAATTCTTCCTCCTACTTACTTCCCATGTCTTCAAGTACCACCTATGCCTCCTGCTTAGCGATTGACTATTTATCTTTTTATTGGACAAATCAGGTGCCTTAGGCAGTCAAGGTAAACAAATGCAACACATACTTACATAGTTAAGTAAATACACTATATCTTTAAATAGTTCAACTAATATTCCACAACATCTCAGTGTTTAATAGACAGTATCTACTTCTAGTGGTGCTACAGGAAGTATGTTGAAAAGAATAGGGATAGAGGACAGCCTTGTCTTTTTCCCTGTTGTAGTTGTATTGCTTCAAGTTTTTCTCCATTTGGCATTAGTTGGGTGTGAGTTTGCAGAATGCTGGCATTTATTATACTGAGATTTATACTTTGTAGTCCTATTCTGGATAGACTTTGGTCATGAAAACATCTTGAATTTTGTCAAAGGCTTTTTATGTGTCTATTGAAATTATCATATAAGTTTTAATATTAAGTCCATTTATAGAATTCATAATTTTAATTGATTTATATATGTTAAACCAATATTTCATTTTAAAGATAATGTCAATCATGCATACATGATCTTCTGGTTATGTGGTTCTATTCAATTTTCTAATATTTTATTTAGAAAAATTTTAATCTGTTTTCACCAGGGATAAAGGTCTGAAGCTTTTTGTTGTTTATGTTTGTTTATTTTGGTGTGTGTGTGTATTTGTGTGTGCACACACACAAAAATGCCATTACTAGATTTTGGAAGGACATTATGATGGGTACTAGAAATCTAGACAAGATCCTAGGGCTAATGATATGGCATAGAACTTATGAGAGCATTCACAACTACCACTTTATTAGACCAGAATAAATCCTAACTGTATTTCAAGCCTCATCATCACATTGTCAGATAAATGTAATTATCACTCCTCCTTAAAGAAACTTATCTGCACTTCCCAGAAAACTACAACTGGCTGCTGTGCATATATCAATGTATCTTGGCTACCCCAGCCCCAATGAATACATCTACATCACAGCTCCTTCACCTCTTTCCTTTTCTTAACATAATATTTTTATTGTTTAGAAATTTCATAGAACGCACTTCAATCACATTTGTTTCCTGTTCTTCTCAAGGTCACCCTCCCACCCTTGTTCTAGTCCCTTAATAACTGAATGTTTTCCCATTCTTCTGCTGGAAGCCATCAACTGTCAGAATACATGTTAGAATGTTTATCAAAATTGTTAAGAATATTCTTTAGTAGCTTTCTTTCTAGACTGCTAATTCATTCATTCATTCATTCATTCATTCATTCATTCATTCATTCATTCAGAAAGGGTAGGTTGTCGCAGAAGCCTTCAATATCTCTCATTCTTAATTATGCGTCTGGAATCATAATACCACTGAATAAGAAGCTTCCTATACCATAACAGTCAGTAGCTGCAAAGATTATAGACATCCACATAGTTTCCAGAAGCCTCATGGACCATGGACATTCACACAGCCTCTGTTGACAGCAAGGATCATTGATACCAACATGGCCCATAAAAACATTATGAACCATAGAAATTCACATTGCTTCCAGTGGCAGTTTGGAATATGCCTCTCAACAGGATCCCTGGTGGTCGCACAGATCACTAATCTCATCTTGACCTCCATTAGCAACACTGACCATGGACATCCACATTCTGGTGGTAGTAGGGACCACAAACATCAAAACGGCTGTCAGCAGCAACATGGACCATAGACATCTACGTTTAGCTTTATATTTGATTTACTAAATGATTGCACATGGCAGCACTAAACAGAATTTTTGACTCTACTGTCTTCTTAATTACAGAGAAGGAATTGTGGTAAAAGTGCAAATAAAAACTGTGGAAGAACAATGTCATGAAAACTCCTAACCAACTGGACAGCTTAGAGACACAGGAAATGAAAGGGTATAAAGGACTCTTGGTGTACCTGAGTTCTGTTTGCTCATTATACTTGGCTCCTGTCCCTCACAATTGCCACACAAGCAAACCTTCCCTCAGTTCTCTCTTTTTATGAAAACTAATATATCTTTAAAATTTGCACTTACACTGGTTGACTGTATGAATCATAAAAACTATTATCAGTTTGAGATTCTCTTTACAACTTCAAAAATACAAGTTAAAACAACGTGCACATAAAATATATACACATTTAAATTAATTGACTATACATATAGATCATATACATATTATATTTGTATATGTATATTTATATTACAAATATTACCTTTGCTTATATGTGCATATATATGAATATATCTAGAGATATATTGAGTTTTTCCTTTTATTTCTTTTTAAAATGCTTTGCCTGTCATCTCTGGTGGGTTCCAGCATCTTAAGCAGATGTGAAATCAGCTTCTGTGGTATAGCATTCTCTTCTTCCAGAGTCTGTGGACATCTCTTTTCTGGTCTCTCTCTTCCCCCTCCCCTTTTTTTTTTTCTACAGAAAACTGTAGAAAATTCCCTTCTCGTCTTGGCTTTATTATATACACAGTTTCCAAAACTTAATATGTTAAGTGAAGTTGGCAATTGGACTTGGTAATTGTGAGATGAAAGCATTAAGAGCCGGTTATACAGACTTACTGTGAGGTGTAATGTTCAAAGGTTAATGGTATATAGTATATTTAAAGCTCTTAGAATTTTATTATTTAGCCTTGGAGAATACATTGTTTTTATTTTCTAAACAAATGTTTGATTTTGTAACTCTAAGGTAGACTTGATCCTGCCTTTTGAAAATATTTTACTTCTTAATTCCTTCAGGAAGAAGTTGAACACTAGACAGCATTCTTCGTTGTGGTGAATTGGCAAGAGTACCTTTGCTTGACATGAAGCATTCTAGCAGTAAAAAGAAATATATCATTCACATCAAAGAAACAAAAATGTCCTTATTCTTTCAAGTTATTTCTTTGTTGCTTGTGTAAAGAGAAAAAAGTAAGCCAACAAATGCTATTAAGTGTAATCTTTATCAAATGACTTAATTCATTTTCAGCTCTTTTCCGAATGTCTTTTAAAGTGACTGCATTGCCCATTCCTCCACACTGAAAATTGCTCCTTTCAGTCATTTACAATGCTGGCTACTTGTCTAGGGCTTACTGATTAAGTTGAGAATTTCCAAAGTTTCAAAATAACCTTCAATTATTTGCTAATTTATTTTTCTTAGGAAGTATTCAAATCATATATTGAAATGTCCGGGTCTTTGTTTGGTCATGTGAAGTTTCTAAGTTAATTTCAACTATGTAATTCAATGATTAAATATTTATAGTTTTGTCTAAATTTTGTACAGATAAATGTCATGTAAATGGCTCCTGAATGTTTAACCTTGTGTATTTATAAGTGCTTATATGACTAAAAATAAAATTAATTTTATAGTTGGACATTTTCTGGCCTTGGTAATCTGCAATAAATTTTTTCTCCTTTTTCACGACGTCAACAGTCAGTCCTCTTTAAATGGAATGAAATAGAAGTAACATACTGGCGAAATTTATGGCAGGCAAGTTACTCTTATGCCTCACAATTTACTTTCTTTAATATGAATGTAACAGCTCTGATATCCCAGATTCAATACCCCAATCTCACCCCTGTTCTCTGCAGCAGAACATCTCTAACAATATTCCCTGTCCTCCCTGTACCCATCTCCAGTGGAACCCACAGATCTTCACCTTTTAACCTCCGTCCCCCTCCTCATCAGTTTATGCCCCTCCTCATCAGTTTATGCCAGCCCCCAACACAAGCAGGCACCTCCTGCTAACGTACAGGCTAGGACTTCCAGAAGACCGGGTGGCCTGCTGCAGATCCTCTCTTGTTCTTCTGTTTTCCCAGATCCAATACTCCAGTCTCATTCCAAGCTCTACAACAGAACACCTGTGGTAGTTTTCCCTTCCTCTCATTCCCGTCTCCTGTAGATCCCCTAAATCTGCCACCCCTAATCTTCTCCTGATTCATTACTTTGACTCAGTCCCAAATACAGCAGGGACTCCCTACCAACCAACAGAACATTCACGTCAAGGAAAAAGGTAGGTTGTTCGTACATCTTCGCTTTAGCCTTCAGTTTCTCTAGACCCAAGCCCTTCCGGTCTCATCTCCTGCACTATAGCAGACTCTTTGTGGTGACCTCTTCTCACTGTAACCATCCCACTCCAAAGGGACAAAATAAGCGTATTAGTATTGGCCGTTCTCTTCTCCTCCCTCCTGTGAACTCCCTCAGATCCCTTGTCTGTCCTCATTCCTAAGTGTTAGCTCCCAATAGCCAGAAATATATTTTACTTGAAATCCTCAGCATTCTCAGTTATCAGGACAAAAGAAAATATCCTCCCCCAAACTAGAAAGGCATCATACTTTCTGAAAATCCAGAAGCCAAGGAACAAAACAGTCACTGAGTAAAAACAAATACAGTAAATAGACTTATGGCAGTAATCAACCCAATCCAGATGCTTACACACCAATGTAAGAGCACAATATCACACAGAACAATATGTCACCACTAGTACCTAGCTACCACAGCAGGCTCTTCATATTCCAACATAGCTGAAGCACAAGAAAAACACCTTGAAACTGACTGTATGAAGATGATAGAGGCCTTTAAATAGAAAATTAATAATCCTTTTAAAGAATCCAGAGAAAATGCAAACAATCAATGTAAGAAAATGAATAAAACAGCCTAGGACCTGAAAACAGAAGTAGAAGCAATGAAGAAAACACAAACCGATGAAATTCTGGAAACGAAATTTAGGAATTTAATCAGGAATACAGGCAAGCTTTATGAGCAATATACAAGCAATGGAAGAGAGAATCTCAGTTGTTGAAGACACAGTAGAAAACACGTATACAGTTGTCAAAAAATCGTCAAATCTAATGACAGAAAGCATCCAGAAAAACTGGGACACTATAAAAACATCAAACTCAAGAGTATTAAAAATAAGGAAGCAGAAGAAACACTGCACAAAGGTCCAGAAAATGCTTTCCACAAAACTGCAGAAGAAAAAATTTCTAGTTTAAAGAATGAGATACCAGTAAGGATACATAAAAAAGCAAACAGAGCATCTAAAATATTGGAGAAGAAAGGAAAGTCCCCTTAATAATAATAATCGAAAGATTAAATGTACATAGGAAAGAATATTAGGAGTTACAAGGGAAAAAGACCAAATAACATATAAAAACAGACCTATTAGATTTACATTTGACTTCTCAATGGAGACTTTAAAAGCCAGAAGGGATTGAAAAGATGTGATACAGACTCTAAAACACCACAGATGTCAGCTATATTTTACTTGTTAAGTCACCTGAGATGTTTAAATGTTTCAATAAATTTAAAGTGGTCAAACCCCTACCATATTGAACATACCCAGTATTATTGCCATTTTATTACTATTTTTAAAATTGAGAATATTTAGTATAAAGTTACCCATTTTTTCCTTACTGAATAAGTTTGTGAAATTTGCTTACAAAACATAAGAATGCTCCACACAGACTGGTGAATATTGCGGTTTGATTCCAGCAAGCATTATTCTGAGATTATGAGTTTCATTCAGATATGTCTCATGAGAACCATTTAGATTCCATTTTCATATAGCTAATATTATTGCATTTTCAAAATCTATGCAAAACTCAATAATATATTTTCATAAATTGTAAAAAAGCTTCCTGACACATGTACATGGGAGAAAGCGTGAAGACCCTTTATAAGTATTTAACACATCTTCAAACGTGTATGTAGAAGTGAATCAAGTCATAATCTGTCTGTTAGGAAGCTTCAAACAGGAATGTCTGGAAGTGATTAATTCTCATCATGAATCATATCTTATCTAGAATTCTGAAAGCTGCCTTCATTTGTGTAAAGGTAAGTTTATGTTGCACTTACACATTTTCTAAACATTATCATTTTACCCTAAAAGAGTTTTGAGTAGAGACATGTTCCCAATGAAGCTTAATAGAGTAAACACATCAACTTAGTCTGTTGGTTTCATTACAGCCCTTATTATACTCCATGTACACCATGTGGGTTTTTTTTTCTAGTCTTGGAGTGTGACTGGTTGTTTATTAGAGTGAATTTATGTTTATTTTTCTTAGACCTTGGAAATGGGTCTGTAGTTTTACAGCTTTTGGCTGGGGGAAGCAATTTAAGTTAGTTATTCTTGGTGACCTAGAGGGTGAAAGGAATCATTATGTCAAAGGATGTGATATATAGATTTAGCACAAACTATACAAAACCTAAACATTTTCTGGGAAAGCATGCATCTCTCACAGTGGGATAGTGAGAGGTTCTGTAGCTTTTTATGTTTTACCATTATTAACACACTATGTCCAGGCACTATGTAAATTGTCCTGAGACAGATGGGTGAATCTTGTATTCTATCTTTTCCTGAGCACTTATGGTTAAGAATAGTTCTTGTCTCTGAAACCACAAATAGTTTTCTGAGGTGGGAATTTTGAGAATTTATGCAATTTGAACACAGAGTAAGAGGACATTAATTCTGCTGTGACCTGAAGCTACTGCCAAAGTGAGATTTTCAGAGCGGTTGCTTCCTGAATATAGGAAAATAAATCCTATTTATCATCTTTGAGAAGAAAATGATGTATAACTTTGAAACTAAGATTATCATATATGCTCAGAGAAAAATGAGCCATCCAAAACGCTACACATTAAAACCATGAAGTATGGAACATAAACAAAATAAGGTTAACACAGAACATAGCATAAATTTTGTTTTAGAAAGATTATTTGGAGGGTTGTATCTTAAAGACAGAAGCAAGATGGAAATTACACAGCTGAGCTATTGTAAACTACATAACTGATGGTATGTAGTTACACATTACTAGGCAATGAAAAGCAGATTCAGAATTAGTTTAAAGATTAGAAAAGAAAAGGATATATCATTGATTGAAACATTTTGAAAAGCTGAGAAGTTCCAAATTATGTACAAGACAATTAAGTAAAAGGGAAATATTGGTGAAGATACAGTTTCAATAGTAGACTGCTAATTTAGTGAAGCCTGTTATTTACTCAGAAAAAGACCATCTAGAAGAAATAAGGTAGTGTTCAATATCAAATTCTGATATGAATATATCAACATGAGGGCTATAGAAACATGTAATTAACTAAGGACAAGGTATATAAAGAAGAAACAAAAAAAGATAGATCAATCTGGTCTAATATCTAAGTTAATTAACAGAAGGGGAAATACATTTACAGCTTGGTTTTGTTAAAGGAGATGTTCTTATATACAATGGAAAACAACAATGCATATTAATCACAGCCTGATCATAAGGAGAACTTCTGTATTTTGAAGTAGAATTATATCACATTTTTCTCATTTGGTCCCTCCAGCTCCTTCCAATCATTCTCCCTTGAATTTTTCCCACAACCCATTATCAAGTTGATAGCCTCTTTTCTCTTTTTATATTTGTTACAGCCATGTGTGTATTTATGTGTGTGTGTAGGTATGTGTGTGTGTGTGTGTGTGTGTGTGTGTGTGTGTGCAAAGTATAAATACATACAATCTGATGAGTCTATTTTTCTTGTTTGTGTATGTGGTTTCAAAGGTGAGAACTCTGCATTGAACAACCGTGAAGGAGAATCATGGAAGAGGCTAATTTTCTTACTCCTCAGAGTCCGTGATTTACTCTCAGCATTCAATAGTTGCCTGTGGTTTTTTTCCCTAGGCTTCGGACCCCATACAATTTTTCCTTTTATGTTAATATCTTCATTGATATTGATATTCTTTCAACCTTGTTTGTGCAGCAACTTACATGACTGACCATTTCACAGTAGGTATCCTGATATTCTACCTCTCACATTTTTTCTGCCTTCTTCCTTTTTTCTTCCTGAGACACAGATAGAGTAGTGATGTACTGTATCTCTTGTGTTTGAGCTCCCCATGATCTCTGTGTTGTGTGTAGCAATAGATTTATATGACATAGTAACAGATTTACTATACAGAAAAGCAGAATACACTGAGAAGAGTTGATAATTATATTGTCTGTAGGTACAAGGATAAGATACAGTAAGTAATAAAAAATAATGGTGGTTTAGCAAAGCTATAGTGGTAAATTCCTTTCTAAGTTCTATGACCTCAGAAACTCTGAAAATTGGCAGGATCAGCAGTCCCAGATGTGACTCTTATTGAGTAGGACTTACGTCCAGTTAGACAGCTGACTGTTCCTATGAACATGAAAGTTCCATGTCTTGCACATTTGTATACATCTTGCAATGGTGTCGTAGTTCATAGCTGTTGCAGTGTGGTTGATTACTTTCCTTCTATGGCAATTTATCTTCTGCAATAGAGGCATACTCTTCAGCCCCAAGTAGAAACCAAGTGATATATATATATGTGTGTGTGTGTGTGTGTGTGTGTGTGTGTGTGTGTGTGTGTGTGTGTGTGTGTGTGTGTGTGTATGTATTCTATATTATTTGGGGAGTTACCTGGACTACCCCAATTAAGCCTTTGAAAAAAAATTTCATGTGCTTTGGTATTGACTTTTGTTAGTCTATGGCTTTTGTGGCAAGAATTGTCAACCCAAGAGAATTAGCTAGTGTGTGTGTATTCACAAATAACATATTTGTATATATATATATTTCATAAGAAAACATGTACATGCATTTACATGTATTATGTATAATTTTAGTTAAATATGAAATAATATGATTTCTTAATATTTTATCAAGCAATTTTAGTGTTATTTGTTTCCCCCTCTTTTGATACTAGCTTCTTTCTCAGTTAACTTCAAACAATGTTACATTTTGTTTTTAATTTCCTTCTTCCTAATGTCTCTAAAACTATAAATACTTGTATTATGTTGAATAAAGGTGGTGAAATGCTCATTCTTTTCTTGTTAATGATTCAAGAGATAAAGCTTTAAGCCTATCCCCACTACATTCTAGTGTGATGCTGGAAGTGTTATAAATAATCAGATCATGTTGAACATTTAATACTCTCTTGTGAAATTGTAGCCTATTCTGAATTGTGGATTCTCTTTCTATACAAGTGGAGTTTAATTTTGTCCAAGAGCTGTTGAACACTCTTTGTTCATGATGATTGCTAACCACTGGAGATTAGTTCTGCACAGTCCCTGTTCTTTATTTCCAGAAAGGACTTGTGACTTGCTTATAGATTATTCTATTGCAAATAAAATATGGCAAAGGTGATGAATTGTCAGTTCAATAATTAATTGTATATCATGAAACTTTTGGTTAGCAAAACAAAGAAAATACTCTCCTACAAGTGCTTGAGAAGAAAATAACCCATGTAGCAAGGCTTGAGGGTGTCATCACTAACCTAAGGCAAACTTAGAAACCCCCAAGAAACCAGGACTCAGTTTTATGGCACAGCAAGAAAATGAATTCCACCTACAAGCCGAGGATATTTTGAAGCAGAAATTTCCCCAGTCGACCTTTGGAGGAACTAAAACACCCAGTAGATATTGAACTTCAGCTTACTGACACCAAGCAAGAAATGTTGCGACATTGTGGCTGCATACCTAACCTAAAATATCTGGCAAATGAATACAATTTTAGGCCAGTAGGTATATAGTCATTTATTATGTATCCAGGAAAGCAAGTACTATTTGTGTGTGTGTGTGTGTGTGTGTGTGTGTGTGTGTGTGTGTGTGTGTGAGTGTGTTCATAGATACTCCTTTTCAGGTACATTATTCTACAAATTCTAGTTACCTCACATACCTTAATCTCCAATTTATGGCTCTGTAAGAGATCAAGATTACTCAGCTCTATTTTGATCTCCCTTGACTACCTTGTTTACCCCCCCCCCCAAAATGCTTCCAGTGTTCCAGTGATAAAAAAGGATCACATAAAGATTCTCTCTCTCTCTCTCTCTCTCTCTCTCTCTCTCTCTCTCTCTCTCTCTCTCTCCCTCCCTCCCTCCCTCCCTCCCTCCCTCCCTCCCTCCCTTTACATCTCTTTCTTTGCTGCAGGAATTGCAGTTAGTACTACTCATTGTCTTCTAACAGTTGATTTTTTAAAATTTATTTCCCAGTTTTTATTTTGTTGATATTACTGCTGTGAATTCTTATTTTTCCTTCATATCCAATTTTATTTATCTTCTTATTGTCTACAAAAACTCTAAGTTCCCTTGAATGCTTTGAAGGAAAAACACATTTTCTTTGTGGGTGTCATTTTATTTTTTTATTCTTCACTTTATTTTAAATTCTAGCCACAGCCACCTCCCATCCTCCTCTTCCCCTCCCCACCAACTCCCCACCCCCAATTCCCTCCTGTCAGTCTCCATTCAAAAAAGCAAATTTCCCATGAGTATCAATAAAACATAGCATATAAAATTGCAGTAAGACTAAGTACCTCTCCATGTATCACAGCTGGACAAAGTGACCCAGTATGTGGTGTAGGGTCCCAAAAACCCAGAAAAAAAACTAAAAACCCTTGTTCCCATTGTTAGGAGTTCCATGAAAGGAGCAATCTACACAACTACAGCATATACAGAGTGCCCAGATAAGTCCAATGCAGGTTCCCTGGTTGCTGGTTTAACCATTATGTGTCCAGGTTAGTTGATTGTGTGAGCTGTCCTTTGGTGTTCTTCACCCTCTCCACATGGCTGCTACACTTCTTTCTTGCCATCCTCTGCAAGATCTGAGAATTCTGCCTAACGTTTGCTTTGGGTCTCTGCACCTGCCTCTATCTGTTGGTGAATGCCACTTCTCTGATGACAATTGAGCCATGTATCTATCAATCTGGTCAGAGGAGATGGCCAGTTCAGGCTACTTATCTACTGTTGCTAAAACTTTAAGATGGGGTCCTCCCCATAGATTCCTGGGAGATTCTCCTGTGCCAGGCTTCCATCTGACCCAAATTACCCCTCAGCACTCTTCCCTTCCCTGCCCACCCCACGCTGATTGCTCATGTTGCCACCCAACTTGCCCTCAATCCACTCACAAACTTTCTTTCTTCTATGACCTCCCCCCATGGAGAACTGGGTATCCCTCCATGAATCTTCCTTGTTACCTATTGTCTCTGGGGTTGTAGATTGTATTATAATTATCCTGTATTTTATTCCTAATATTCACTTATGAGTAAGTACATACCATGTTTGTCATTCAGAGTTTGGGTTGCCTCACTCAGAATCATTTTTTCTAGTTTCACCTAGGTCATTGCTTTAAACTGCTGAGTAATAACCCATTGTGTAGATATACCAGATTGTCCCTATCCATTCATCAGCTGAGAAAGATACAGGTTGTTTCTAGTCTCTGGATATTACAAATAGAGGTGATATAAACATACTTGAGCAAGTGCCCTTATGGTAAGATTGAGATTCTCTGGGAAGATGCCTAAGAAGGGTGTAGCTGGGTAGTGGTAGGTTAATTCCTAGATTGCTGAGGAATTTTCACACTGACTTCCAAAGTGGCTGTCCAAGTCTGCACTCCCTCCAGCAGTGGAGGAGTGTTCCCCTTGCTCCACATCCTCTCTTGAATCAGCTGTCACTTGTGTTTTTGATCTTATACATTTTGACAGGTGTAAGAGTTTTTTAAGTTGGATTTTCCTAATAGCTAAGGATGCTAAACATCTCCTTAAGTGTTCTCTTCTATTTGAGACTTTTATGTTAAGAATTCTTTGTTTAGATCGGAACCCCATTTTTTAATTGTATTACTTGGTATTTTGACATCTAGGTGTTTTTTTTTTTTTTTTTTTCCAGTTTTTTAAAGGTCAGTCCTCTACCAGATGCTGGGTTGGTGCAGATTATTTTCCCATTCTGTGGGCTTGTGATTTGTTCTATTGATGGTGACCCTTGCCTTAGAAAATCTTTGATTTCATGAGGTCTCATTTATTGTCATTCTAGTGCCAGAGCTAATTTTTTTTTTTTTTTTTAGGAAGTTGTCACCTGGGCTAATGTGGTAAGTTTATTTACTACTATCTCTTGTATCAGTATTTGTGTTTATTTTGAGGTCTTTGACCCACTTTGAAGTGAGATGTGAGTTTTGTTTAGGGTGATGTATATGAATCAAGTTGCATTCTTCTGCATGCAGACATTAAAACAGACCAGCGCCATTTGTTGAAAATGCTTTCTTTTTTAATCTATCATACAATTTTGGCTTCCTTACCAAAATCAGGTGTCCAAAGGTGTATAGATTTACCTTTAGGTCTCCAATTTGATTTTATTGGTCCAGCTGTCTTTTTTGATGCCAATATGAAGTTAGTTTTATTACTATAGCTTTGTAGTCAGCTTGAAATCAGGGATGGTGATACCACCAGGAGTTCTTTTATTTTACACGATTATTTTTGCTATCTTGGATCTTTTTTGTTTTTCCATATAAAGTTGAATATGTTTTTGCAATGTTTGTAAAGAATTTTGTTGAGGTTTTAATGGGGGTTCTATTAAATATGTAGATTGATTTTGATAAGATTACCATTTATACTGTTAATCCTACTGATCCATGAGCATGGGAAATCTTTCCATCTTCTGATATCTTTTTCTGTTCCTTTTCAAAGACTTGAAGTTCTTATTATGCAGATCTTTAACTTGCTTGATTAGCCCTTTATCATTGTGTATAGGAGGGCTAAGTTTTTTGAATTAGTCTTATATCTAGGCACTTGAGAATGGTAGGAAATGTAGGAGTTTTCTTGGTAGAGTTTTTGGAGTTGCTTATATATCCTAGTATACTCTCTGTGAATAAAGATATAAAAACCCAATATTTTCTAATATCCATATGATCTGGTATAATTTAGCATTTACTTTGTAAATTTGTTTGGAGTACATAGCTTAATTATTTTATTTGAAGTGGAAGTGGAGTATACTAACTATCATGTTATTCACAGAAGGACCTTGATAATTTGTTATAAGACTATTTCAGTTAAGTAATTCAGGAAAGATATTATTTGAAAAGAACATATTCCAAGAAGATGGTAGGAGTAAATGGTGATTACACAGTAATGATAAATAAATGGATCACTTATAGAGAAAAAGAAATTTTATCTAAAAGATAAAAATATCCATGAGTTAATATTGGACCACATACAGCATGATGAGATTTTCCCTGAGAATTTACCGTGACTTTGTTTGATTTCCATAAATCATTTTTAGTGTACAAATCTTGAGAACAAGACTGACAACAGACAGAAGTCACAAGGTAAGAACTCTAGCAGAAATATAGTTGGCAGCTGCTTGGGGGATACATCAAGTAAATCAAGAGATAAGTATCATTCTGAGTAAATGGTGCTGCCACTAAAGAAAATGTAATGTTAGGGCACGTCGGATGTGACATTTACTGAATTCAGTTAGCATTATCTTTATGTGGGTTGTTATAATACTTTATTATTTAAAAAGTCATTTTTATCAATGTGTCCCCTTGCTCCTCTCCCTTCCCTGATCCCAATCCCTCCCAGTCAGCCTTCAGCCTCACCACTCCCCATCCACCCAACCCTTCCCCTAAAGGGCAAGAAGTCCCAAGGTGAAGTCAACTCAGCATGGCACAACCACTCCAGGAAAGTCCAATTTACTCATCCCAAAGGCAATGTTGGGTTAGATGTTCCTCTGCAAGGAATGGGCTCCAAGGTGCCAGCCCATGAACAGGAACACAGTCTGATCTCACTTTTCCTGGCTCCACATACGTGCATGCCAGGTGAAAGTTACCTGCCCTTGGAGGGCCTACCAGCTTTTCCTGATGGATCTCTAGAGACTATTCTTGATTCAGTGTGCTCCCCAGACCTCTAGCCAGCAATCATTGGAGGAATTTCCCTCAGAATCCCTATCGCCTTGCTCATATAAACTCTCTCCCACCCCTGCTCTCAGCTGGACCAGTAGCTCTGCCCAGTGCTCAGTCATGGATCTCTGCCTCCACCTCTATTTACAATTGGATGTAGGTTCTATGATGACACTTAGGGTGTTTACTCATTTGATTATATAGGAAGTCCCATTTAGGCACCTCCTCCACTATTGTTTAAAGACTTGGCCAGGGATATCCTGTGAGTTCTTGGAGGTTTCCCCAGCACCCAGTCCCTTTCCAACCCCACATTGGCTTCCTCTTAATGAGATATCCATCTTTTTCTATCTCCCTCTTTGCCCCTCTCACTCAATCATCTTCTCTCAAGATTTGTTCCTAACTCTTCTTGGAGGCAACCTGTTATGACCTCAATTTGCTAAGGTGACCTTCTCTTCTTAGAGAAATCTCTGGGTGTCTCTCTTAAGTTCTTTCTAATTCAAAACTGTTTAGGGATTGTGGTTTGTAGCTTGGGTATTCTTTGCTTTTTATCTAAAAATCCACTTAGGAGTGAGTACATCCCATGCCTATCTTTCTGGGCTTGTGATACTTCGCTCAGGAGGATATTCCCCAAGTCCATTTACTTCCCTGACAATTTTAGGATATCATTTTTTTCTGCTGAGTAGTACTCCATTGTGTAAATGTGTCACAGTTTATTAATCCATTCTTCAGTTGAGGGACATCTAGATATTTCCAGGTTGCTGCTATTAGGAATAATGCTGTTATGAAAGCATAGTTGAGCTAATGTCTTTGGGGTACAAATATGCATCCTTTGGGTATATGCCCAAGAGTGGTACTGCTGGATCCTTAGGGAGATTGATTCCCAGTTTTCTGAGGAATAGCCATACTGCATTCCAGAATGGCTGTACAAGTTTACACTCTCACCAACAATGGAGGAATGTTCCTCTTGCTCCACATCCTCTCCAGCACAGGCTGTCATTTGTGTTTTTGATCTTAGCCATTCTGACAGATGTAAGGTGTTATCTCAAAGTTGTTTTGATTTGCCTTTCTCTGATGGCTAAAGATATTGAACAATTTTAAGTGCCTTTTAGCCATTTGTAATTCTTCTGTTGAGAATTCCTCTTTTAGGTATGAACCCCATTTTTAAATTGAGTTATTTAGGTTTTGGGGGATCTAGTTTCTTGAATTCTCTATATATTTTAAGATCAGTCCTTTGTCTGATGTAGGGTTGGTGAAAATCTTTTCCCATTCTGTAGGCTGTCATTTTGTCTTGTTGACTGTGTCCTTTACCTTATAGAAGCTTTTCAATTTCATAGGTCCTACTTATTAATTGTTGTTCTTAGTGTCTGTGCTACTGGTGATACATTTAGGAAGTGGTCACCTGTACCATGCGTTGGAGGGTATTTCTTACTTTCTTTTCTATTAAGTTCACTGTAGCTGGGTTTATGTTGAGGTCTTTGATCCACTTGGATTTGAGTTTTGTGTAGGGTGTTAAGACTGGATCTATTTGCATTATTCTACATACTACCACCCAGTTATGCCAACACCATTTGTTGAAGATACTATCACTTTTCCATTGAATATTTTTGGCCTCTTTGTCAAAAATCAGGTGTTCATAGGTGTGTGGTTAATGTTGGGGTCTTCAATTCAATTCCAGTGATCCACAAGTCTGTTTTACGCCAGTACCAGGCTGTTTTTTATTACTGTAGCTCTATAGTATATCTTCAGGTTAAAGATGGTGATTCCTCCTGAAGTTCTTTTATTGAGCAGGATTGTTTTGGAAATCCCGGGTTTCATTTTATTTCATATGAAGTTGAGTATTGATTTTTAAATGTCTGTAAAAAATTGTGTTGGGATTTTGACAGGGATTGCTTTTGGTAAAATTGCCACTTTTTACTATATTGATCTTACCTATCCAGGACCATTGGACATCTTTCCATTTTCTGATATCTTCTTCAATCTCTTTCTTCAGTGACTTAAAGTTTTTGTCAAACAGGTCTCCTACTTCTTTGGTTAGATTTACACCAAGATATTTAATGCTATTTGCAGCCATTATAAAAGGTGATATTTCCCTTACTCCTTTTCCAGCCCTTTTATGCTTAGTGTGTAGGAGGGCTATTGATTTTTTTTTTGAATTAATCTTGTACCATGCTACCTTGCTGAAGGTGTTTATCAGCTATATGAATTCCCTGGTAGAATTTTGGGGTCTCTCTCTCTCTCTCTCTCTCTCTCTCTCTCTCTCTCTCTCTCTCTCTCTCTCTCTCTCTCTCTCACACACACACACACATATACATGATCATATCATCCGCAAATATAGTTTGACTTCTTTCTTTCCAATTTGTATCCCCTTAATCTCCTTTTGTTCTCTTATTGCTTTAGCTGAAACTTTGAGAACTATATTAAATAGATCAGGAGAGATGGACAGCCTTGTTTTGTTCCTGATTTTACTGGCATTGCTTTGAGTGTTTCCCACTTAGTGTGCTGCTGGCTGTCTGCTTGCTGTATATTGCCTTTATTATACTTAGGTATTTCCCCTGTATTCCTGATCCCCACAAGACTTTTTATCATGAAGGAGTGTTGAATTTTGTAAAAGGCTTTTTCAGCATCTAATGAGATGCACACATGAGTTTTTTTTTTTCTTTCAGTTTGTTTATATGATGGATGACATTCACAGTTTTACTTTGTTGAACCATCCCTGTATGTGTGGGATGAAGCCCACTTGATCTTAATGTATGTAAATGTTTATGTAAGGACACTACCTGTCCTTTAATTTTTTAAAAGGATTTCTTACTTAACGTTTCATTTTACTATGATACTGTAGATAACTTTCTTGTCCATTAACATATGGTAATATTGTTTCCTAGTGGAACTTACTGGACTGGAACATCCTTGTGTTTATTATCTTAACTAATAGGGACTTCCCTTTTTTTTATAGGCTATGTAGCTTTCTAACTATTAATTGTTTAAAAATATTTATATGATTACCCTGTTAGACCAGCTACTAAGACACTTAACTTTGTTTCTTCTGGTGATTGTTCCCTATGCTTTGACCTACTTCTTGCTCTCATTCTTACGTCTTGGCTACATCTTGTCTTTTAAATAACTGTTTCAATCTCAGACGGGTATCTCTTCCCTTTTGAGTTTATTGCCTGCATAGCTCCTTCTTAAGCTTTACTATCTGGCTTGATGTTTTCTCCTTATTTCCTAGACCTCCAAGTATTGTAATTTTTGAATTCACTGCCTTCTTTTATATCTATAATCATTCCTTGGTGATCAGTTCATCTCACAGCTCCCTCAATCTACAGGCAGGTGGGTGGGAGCAAGTTAATGAAATTGTGGATAGCCTAAAGGTCAGAAATGAATGACAGATGTATAGGCTTATTCCAGACCATTTTTAAGGACAAAGAGATGGAAAATAAAAGAGAAGCTTTAAAAACAGAACCCTATATCAGGAAGACTGCTTTCTAGATAATTTTGTTCTCAGAGCACAAATTACTCGTATCGAATGAGATTTTGATATGTTAGCCAGAAAATAGTCAAATAAAAGAAAAGCATTGTATATGCTTACAAAACATCTTCTAACAAACAAACTAATGATCTTCTGGAATTTTAATCGTGATATTGTCAGTATATAACATTTGAAACATAAACATTGTGAAGAATGTAACTCCATGAAACAAGCTAGTTCCAATAGTCTAGGCTCTGACTATTCCAACAGTTCTAAGAAGTTCTTTCACTTCAGCATTTAGAAGATCTTTTCTTAGCATAGTAATCCTTTTCTAGCACTATGATAATAGAACAAAGCCAACCTATAACTTACCATCTGGAAGCAAATAAGAAATAAGCTTTCATTCCATCCATTTTGTATCTCCATGGGTATACATCATTATCATTTTTGTTGGGAATTCTTGCTTTCTTCTTGTGGAATTTTGAAATTTTATGATATGAAGTGTTATTCCCTCCATCTGGCCACCCAAACACTTGGCTAGAAGAATATTAAAGTACTTAACTCCTACATAGCAAGTTAAAAATTCTTAAAGTTCAGTGAAGGTTAATGTATATTTGATTCAGTTTATTGGGAAGCAATGCCATACAGAAACATACATATTCTAATTTCCAAGAGGACTGATAAATATTGAATCCTTCTTGAAAAATAAGTCATTTTCTTATTCTTACTCATTGAGCAAACATCTACCAACAGTACCTTTGCTTTCCTTATTTAGGAAATTATAACAGCAGAGAAACTGGTCTGGTATAAAGGTTTAGTTATATCATATACTAACTTCATACTTCAGCAATATTTACACTCAATCTAAGTAAGTTTAACTGGAAATGGGTAGAAAACTAAATTTAAATACATACCACAAATGTTTCCAATAGTAGCCAGTGTTTCAGCACTCTGTGTAACTGATCATGATCATCATTTGGTTATACAATTTATAATAACAGAATTGTTATAAAGTTCTATATACACTAGGAAAAACATAACAGACAAACATTTACACTCTGGAAATTTATACTGGGAAGATAAAATATTTTATACACGTGATAGGTATGGTCTGCATAAAATGTGAGTGTATAGAAAAGCACTTTCTAGCTATCTGCAATAATTAAAATAGGAATTTTAATATGATTGCTTTAAAATATTTTTAGCATTTTGGTCTATTTTTTAATAATTTTGTATTTTTAGGAGGGGCAGATTATTGAGACATCAAATTTGCTACATCCTGGAGAATAACTTTGAAACCCTGTTTTTTCTGACTCTGCCACTCCCAGCCTTGGATTACATGTGTGCACAACCAGTTACTGCAGTGCTGGGGACTGAAGGCAGTGCAGTATGTGTGCTAGGCAAGAATTTGCCAACTGAGCTACATCTAAGCAGTGTTCTTTTAACTTAAAGCAAAATCTTTTGCAGTTTCTTCGTGTTTTTAAACTGATCATCTTCATCTGACATTTTTTTTTGTCCAGCTTTCTTTTCAACTGTTTAATGAAAATGTTCTGTGAATATTTCCTCCAAGGTCTTCTAGATTCCACTTCTGGGTTAATTTTCCGCTAACCATCCTTGAAGCCATGTTAGTCTCCCAGTGAATGCATCCAAGGTCCTATATCCTAGGGCAGAAAACAATATTTTTTTAAATGTCTCTTAAAGTTTAGCTTAAATCTGTGTCCCAGTTATGGGCACTGATTGATTATACTTCTGTCTTCTGAAGCTCTATCAGTAATTCTAACCTCTGTCAGGAAAAAAACCCTCCTTTTTGAAGTAGAGGATTTAAAATAAGCCTAATAGAAATAGCACATCTACAGGCATGCACGGCTGTTTTTTTAATCCACCCCTTCATTATGATGAGGTAATAAAGCATAACTTAGAGAGTTATGTCTATTTTCATTCATATTTGGATCCTAACTTTGTAATTAATAACTTAAATTGCAACATAAATTAACCGGGTTTTAAAATTCTATTCATAAATCATTATTATAACTTTAAATTTAAATTAAAAATTAAACATAAATATACATCAGAGATTTTTTTCAAAGTATTCCTGTTCCTAATTATGATGATTATTTTAGAGATGAGTTATAAACTTTCAACTTATAGAAGATGAAGCCTATGATAACCTAAATTTTTAAACAGGTAAAAAGTATATCTAAATTATTATTACTTATACTTTTAGTTCTTGAAAGGCGAAATGAATTTTGGAATAAAAACCTTGCATGTGTTATCCCAGTAGGACAGCTATTGAAGAGCATAGAATAATACAAACACAGCTTAATAATCATAGTTTTCTCATGAGTACACTTTCCTTTGCAAATGCTACTAGATCAGTTCCAAAAATAATTAAATTGTAAAAAAAAAAAAAAAAAAAAAGTAAAAATAGTATTGTAAATTACGTCTGAAAATTAGAGGGTTACTGTTACTGGATTTTTGTTTTATGTTTTATAAAATCAGAACTTAAAATATCTATTCTATACATACAGTGTTTGTTATCTTGGAAGCTGTTATTTTAGGCTGTGTGAATTTGTTTAGTCACTCACTGTTACAGTGTTTAAATTTGCATACCTAGAAAGTCTGAAAGTAAATTTTATGCTGCACAGTCATTTTTACTTCTTTCCAAGGCCTTATGATATTGACACATAGTTAGAGTATTTAAGAATTCTGTCTGATATGTGTCTATGTGTGTGTGTATTTAAAAGACAGAAATATATATGAAACAAAAGAAATTATAATATTAGAATTATATCCCATATCAGTTAATTATTTTCCTTCCAGTTTTTTTTTTTTTAATTTACAAAGGGTTTATCATATCCACCATGGCTCCTCCTTCCTACCTCCTACCCCCACAAAATTTTCCCATCCTCTCCAAGAGGAGGTCAAGGAGTGATAATGTGAGTCAGTTGGTGTGGCATATCCAGTTGAGGTAGGTCTGAGTCCCTCACCCCACCAGTATCAAGGCTCAGTAAAGTGTTGCTCTGTAAAATGGGCTCTGAGATGTCAGTTCATGCACCAGGAACATTCTCTGATATTACTGTGAGAGGCTTCACAAAGGGTGCATGCTGTTTGACAGCCATCTGTCTCTGGAGGGTTTAGTTCCTTTCTCTGAGCATTCCTCAGCAATTATTTCAGAGTCAGTGAGCTCCCAATAGCTTGGGTAGCAGTCTCTGTGGGCCTCCTCCTCATGATCCTGGTCCATTTGCTCATATGGACTCTCTCTATATAGTTGGACCAGGAGTTTGAACAGGTCCTTAGCTATGGATCTCTGCTTTTGCCTCTATCCATTGCTGGATGAAGTTCTATAATGACAATTAGAATGATCATTCATTTGATTACAGGGAAGTCCTGTTTAGGCATCCTCTCTATTATTGCTTGCAGTCTTAGCCAGGGACATGGTCTGGGTTCTTGGAGTTTTCCTTAGCACCAGGTTTCTTTCAAACCCCACAGCTAGTCCTTCTGTCAAGGTAACCATTTCTTTGTTTTCCCTCTCTGTTGTTGCTCTCACTCAGCGCTCTCCTCAGGTAAGAATGTGCATCCTTTGGGTACATACCCAATAATGATATTTCTGGATCACTGGGCAGACTGACTCACAGTTTTCTGAGGATTTTCACTTCTATGTTTTCTCTCTCTATTGCTCCTCTCACTCAACCATCTTTTTCTCCCATGATTTGTTTCCACCTTCACTTGCTCGCTCCCCATTATGGTCCCAATTAACTCAGGAGATTCTCTCTATTTCCACTGCCCAGGGGTTCCATGGTGCCTCTCTTAAGTTCCTCTCATTGCCTAGCTGTTAGGGGTTATGGTTTGCAGCCTGGATATTCTTTGCTTTATGTCTAAAATCTACTTATGAGTGAGTACATTCCATATCTATCTTTCTGGGCCTGTGCTAACTCACTCAGAATGATACTCTCCAAATCTGTCCATTTGCCTGAAAATTTTAGGATGTCTTTTTTTTTTAACTGCCAAGTAGTGTGCCATTGTGTGTAAATGTACCACAATTTTTAATCCATTCTTCAGTTGAGGGTTATCTAGAATGTTTCCAGTTTCTGACTATTACAAATAATGCTGCGATGAACATAGTTAAGCTAATAACCTTGGGGGTAAGAATGTACATTTTTTGGGTACATTCCAAAGAATGGTATTGCTGGGTCACTGAGGGGATTGGTCCCCAGTTTTCTGAGGAACTGTCATATTGATTTCCAAAGAGACTGTACAAGTTTACACTCCCACCAGCAATGAAAGAGTGTTCCCTTTGCTCTACATCCCTTCAGCATATGCTGTTATCTGTGTTTTAAATCTTAACCATTCTGACAAATAGAAGATGGTGTCTCAGAGCTGTTTTGATTTGCATTTCTCTGACGGCTAAGGATGTTGAGCAGTTGTTTAAGTGTCTTTCAGCCATCTGCATTTTCAATTCTTCTGTGGAGAATTCCATTTTTAGCTCTGAAACCCATTTTTTAAATGGATTATTTGGAATTTTTTGGCCTCTAGTTTCTTGAGTTCTCTATATATTTCAGAGATCAGTCCTCTGTCAGATATAGGGTTGGTGAAGATCTTTTCCAATTATGTAGGCTGCTGTTTTGACTTATTGAATGTGTCCTTTGCCTCACAGAAGCTTCTTAATTTAAGGAAGTCCCATTTATAAATTCTTGTTCATAGTGTCTTTCTACTGGCATTATATTTAGGAAGTGGTTACCTGTGCCAGTGTGTTGAAGGGTATTTACCATTTCTTTCCTCTCAAGTTCAGTGTATCTTGGTTTATCTTGAGGTCTTAGACCCACTTGGATTTGAGTTTTTGAGAGGGTGATAGATACAGATCTATTTGCATTCTTCTACATACAACCAGTCAGTTATGCCAGCACCATTTGTTGAAGATACTATCCTTCTTCCATTGCATATTTTTTGTGTATTGTCAAAAATCATGTATTTATAGGTGCATGAATTAAGACCAGGGTCTTAGATTAGATTACACTGATCTGCATGTCTGTTTTTATGTCAAACTGTCTTATTACGATAGCTTTACAGTGTGCCTTGAAGTCAGGGATGGTGATGCCCCTGAAGTTTTATTATAGAACTAGATTGCTTTGGCAATCCTGGGTTTCTTGTTATTCCATATGAAGTTGAGTATTGTTCTTCCAAGGACTATAAAAATTATGTTGAAATTTTTTATGGGGATTGCATTGAATCTACGGAATGCTTTTGGTAAGATTGCCATTTATACTATGCTGATCTTACAGGAGCATGGGAGGCCTTTACATTTTCTTATATCTTTTTCAATTTCTTCCTTCAATGACTTAAAGTTCTGTCATACAGGTCTGTAAATTCTTTGGTTAAAGTTACCCCGATATTTAATGCTATTTGCAGCTATTATAAAAGGTGATGTTGCTCTGATTTATTTTTCAGCCATTTTATCATTTGCGTGTTGGAGGAGTGCTGACATTTTGAGTTAATCTTGTACCTTGCAACATCGCAGAGGTGTTTATTAGATATAGGAGTTCTATGCTGGAACATTGGGGGTCACTTATGTATACTATCATATTATCTGCAAATAGAGATAGTTTGAGTTTTTCTTTCCAATTTGTATCTACTTATTCTCTCTTTGTTCTCTTAATGCTTTAGCTGAAACTTCGAGAACTATATTGAATAGAAAAGGGGAGACAGGACAGCCTTGTCTTGTTGCTGACTTTAGTGGGATTCTTTTGAGTTACTCTTCATTTAGTTTGATGTTGGCTGTTGCCTTGTTGTATACTGATTTTACTATGTTTACATTTTTTCCCTGAATTCCTGATCGCTCCAGAACTGTTATCATGAGGTGTGTTGGATTTTTTCAAAGGTTTTTTTTCAGATTCTAAAGAGATGATTATGTTTTTTTTTTTTCATGTTTTTTATATAATGGATTACATTGACAGTTTTTAGTATGTTGAACAAACCCTGCCTTTCGAAGACAAAGTCTATGTGATCATAGTGGATGATTTTTTGATATGTTCCTGAATTCTCTTTGCCAGTATTTTATTAAGTACTTTTGCATCAATATTTATGAAGGAGATTAGTCTATTAGTTCTCAGAAAGTCTGGTAGAATTCTAAACTGAAACCATTGATCCTGGGCTTTTTTTTTTTTTTTTTTTTTTTTTCTTGAGAGACTTTTCATAACAGCTTCAAATCCCTTGGTGGTTATAGATCTATTTATGTGATCTTGATTTAATTTTTGGTAAGTGGTACCTGTCTGCAAAGCTCTCCATTTCTTTTAGATTTTCAAATTTAGTGAAGTTTAGATTTTCAAAGTATGACCTGATGATTCTCTGGATTTCCTGGGTGTCTGTTGTTATGTCTCCCTTTTCATATAGGATTCTGTCAATTTGGATTCTCTCTCTCTCTCTCTCTCTCTCTCTCTCTCTCTCTCTCTCTCTCTCTCTCTCTCTCTCTCTCTGTAGCAGTGGGGGTTTCTTGGTCCCAGGTGGCCAGAGGCCCAGACCCACAGACCTGCTGCGCCATACTTCTTAGCAGCCCGCTGCTGATCAGGCCCCCAGAAATGACTCAGACACTTATATTAACTTTATGCTGCTTGGTCTATGGCTCAGGCACATTGCTAGCTAGCTCTTACATCTTAAATCAACCCATTTCTATTAATCTGTCTGCCATGTGGCCCGTGGCTCACCTGTGCTCCTTACATGTTGCTCCTTTGGGCTTCTGGCTCGATTTGCCTGACTCCGCCCTGCTTCTCCTACGTATGCTCTGATTTCTCCTCCTACTTTTTCTATGGTGCCTGTCATTGGCCAAAACAGTTACTTTATTTAAAGATTGAAATTCACAGCATATAGAAAGGCATTCCCACATCATATCTCTCACTCTCTTCCTTTTTCTCTGCTTTTTGGTTAGTTTGAATATGGGTTTTTTTTTTTATTGTGTTATCTTTTACAAAGAACCAACTCTTTGATTCATTGATTCTTTGTATTGTTTTCTTTGTTTTAATTTTATTGATATCAGCCCTGAATTTGATTGTTTCTGCCTTCTACTCCTTCTAGACTGGTTTACTTCTAATTGTTTTGAGCTTTTATCTCTGTGTTAAGTCTCTTGTGTGAGATTTCACTAGGTTTTTGTGTAGGCCTCTAATGCTATGAACTTTTTCGTTTAGTACTGCTTTCATTGTGTCCCATAAGTTTGGGTATGCTGTGGATTTATTTTCATTGAATTCTAGGAAGTCTTTGATTTCTTTTTTTACTTCTTCCTTGACCCAGAGGTGGTTTAATTGAAAGATGTAAATTTTCCATGAATTTTTCTATGATTTTTGTTGTTGTTGAACTCTAATTTTAGTTCATTATTATCTGATAGGATACAAAAATTATTCCCATTTTTTTGAACCAATTGACATGTCTGAATATGTGATCAATTTTAGAGAAAGTTCCTAAGAATAAGGAATATTTCTTTTTGTTTATGTGTAAAGTTCTGTATATATTTATCAAGTACATTTGGGTCATAACATCTGATAGATCCTTTTTTTCTCTGTTGAGTTTCTGTCTGTTTAACCTATCCATTGTTGAGACAAGGGTATTAAAGTCTCCCACTATTAATGTATAGTTTGTTGTGAGATTTAATCTTTAGTAAAGTTCCTTTTGCATATATACACACCTTGTGCTTGGTGGGGACTAAATGTTCAGAATTGAGACTTCATCTTGGTGGATTTTTCTCGAGATAAATAAATAATATCTGTTCTGCCACTTTTGAATGATTTTAGTTTGATGATGTGAGAATGTCTTCTGTATGCTGTGAATCTCAATCTTTAAATAAAGGAGCTGTTTTGGCCCATGACAGGCACCATAGAAAATGTAGGAGGAGAAATCAGAGCATAGGTAGGAAAAGCAGGGTGGAATCAGGCAGATCGAGCCAGACGCCCAAGAAGAGCATGTAAGAAACACAGGTGAGCCACAGGCCACATGGCAGGCAGATTAATGAGAATGGGTTGAGTTAAGATGAAAGAGCTATCTAGCAATGTGCCTAAGCCATAGGCCAAACAGCATGAACTTAATATAAGTGTATGAATCATTCTGGGGTTCTGAGAAGCAGTGGGAGGCTAAGGGGTCTGGGGGTGCAGGATTGTGCGTCTGAACCTTTGGCCGCCTGGGACCAAGAAACTTCATTACAACAGTTTGAAATTTATTTTGTTAAAATTTAGGAGGGCTACACCAGCTTTTTTCTTAGGTCTATTTGATTGGAAAGTCTTTTCCCATCCCTTTTCTGCGCCAGTGTCTGCTTTTGGAATTGAAGTGTGTTTCTTGTATGCAGCAGAAGGATGGGTTCTGTTTTTTATATCCATCATGTTATGCTGTGTCTTTTTATAGGTGAATTGATTCCATTGATATTAAAAAATATTAATTACCAGTGATTATTATTTTGTGTTATGTTTGGTTGTAGTGTGTTTGTATTTCTCTTCTTTGGTTTGTTTCTGAGAGATTATCTATGGCTTGTTGTTTCATGCAGATATCTAGCTTCCTTAGGTTGCAATTTTCCCTCTAGTACTTTCTGCAGGACCAAATTTATGGGTAGTTATTGTTTGAATCTGATTTTGTTGTAAAATATTTTGTCTACTTAATCTATGATGATTGATAGATTTGCTAGGTATAGTAGTCTGGGCTGGTAACAGTGGTCTAACATCTGACCAGGACCTTCTTGCTTCCATTGTTTCCATTGAATAGTCCTGTGTTATTTTGATAGATCTGCATTTATAGGTAACTTGGCCTTTTTCTTTGCAACTCTTAGCATTTTTTCTTTATTCTGTAGGTTGAACTGCTTGATTATTATTTGGTGAGCAGGGATTTTTTTCTTTAGGATGGGAATGTTTTCTATGATTTTTTAAATGTCATTTTTATGTATGTATCCCCCTGCTCCATCTCCCTTCCCTCCCAGTCAGGCTTCAGCCTCACTCCTCCCCATGTACCTGTCCCCTCCCCCAAAACGGCAACAGTCCCAAGGTGGGTCATCTCAGTGTGGCACATCTACTCCATGAAAGTCCAATTTATTCATCTCAAAGTCAAGGCTGGGTTAAGTGGTCCTCTTCAGGGAATGGGCTCCAAGGAACACAGTCTGATCCCACCCTTCAAGGATCCTTATACTGCTCAAGCCAGTCATCATTTGCCTACACTTGGAGGCCTAGCTCCTTTTCCTTATGGATCTCCAGTAGCAATTCTTGATTCAGTGAGCCCCTAGAGCTCCAGCCAGCCATCACTGTGGGAATTTTCCTCATGATTCCTAGCCCCTGCTTATACAGACTCTCCTCCCCTGCTCTCAGCTGGACAAGGAGCTCAGTGCTCAGCCATGGATCTCTGCCTCCACCTCTATTCATTGTTGGACATATGTTCTGTGATGACACTTAGAGTGTTTACTCATTTGATTATAGGAGAAGTCCTCTTTAGGCACCCTCTCCTCTATTGTCTAGAAACTTGGCCAAGGACATCCTGTGAGTTCTTGGAGTTTCCCTAGCACCTAGTCTTTCTAACCCCACATTGGCTTCTTCTATCGAGATATCCATCTCCTTCTACCTCCTTCTTTGCTCCTCTAACTTAACCATCTCTTTCCTTCAAGATTTGCTGACTTTTGTTGAATATATTATCTGTGCCTTTGAGCTGGTTTTCTTCTTCTTTGCTTCCAATTATTCTTAGGTTTGGGTTTTTCATGGTGTCTCATATTTCCCAGATGTTTTGTGTTATGAAATTTTTGGTTAGGTTTTTTCTTTGACTGATGCATCTATTTCCACTATGGAATTTCCACTTCAGAGATTCCTCTTTCATCTTTTGCATTCTGTTAGTTATGCTTGCATATATAGTTCTGGTTCATTTCTTCAGATTTTATGTTTCCTGGCATTGCCTAGATTTGTTTCTTTTTCTATTGCTTCTATTTCAATTTTTAAACCTTGAAATATTTCCTTCACTAGTTTGATTGCTTTTTCTTGGTTTTGCTTTATTTTCTTTCAGGGATTTGCTGATCTCTTCCATTTTTATTTGTCTTTTCTTATATTTCTTTAAGGGAATTTTTTATATCCCCTTTTATGTCTTTTATTATCTTCATAAAGTTGGTTTTAAGGTTGCTTCCTTATGCTTCTTCTGCACTGCCATAATTAGGTCTTGTTGTAGAACCACCAGATCCTGGTGGTGCCATGTTCTTTATGTTGTTGTATGTATTCTTGCACTGGCATTAGTCCATTGCTTCCTCAGATCACTGCAGGGTTTGTCTGTATTTCAGGGAGCTGATTTTGGCATCTGTTCTGGCTTCATCTGTGTCTTAGGAAGCCTCTCTTGGTCCAGTCTGGGTTCTTGGTTCACTTGGAGGTAGTGTGTTTTGTGTCTAATGACTTCTCTTAATTCAGTAGATGCTGACACATTATAGGTCTCAGGTGGTCACTTTTGTTTCAGTAGGTGCTGAGAAACTGAGGGTTTCAGGTAGCTACTCTTGATCTAATAGGAACTGAGAACATTTCTTTGTCTGATAGATGCAGAGGATCTGTGGGTTTCTGGTTGCTGCTGACGTCAACCTGTGATGGGATGTGTTTGAGGGTAGGGCATGGTTTTGTAGCTGAGGGTTTTCAGAAAACTTGGTTTTACTTTGGTTTCTGGCCTGCATGGGTTTTCCCTACTGGCCTGGAATTAGGGCAGAGATGAGTATAGGTGGAATTCCAAGGCCTGGTTCAGGATCTCTGCCTGGGCTGGGTAGAGAGTTATTCAGCCCTTAGTCTGAAGGGTGCAGAGGCATCACTTAATATTTTGAAAACAAGATTTCTCAAGATAGAAATAGAAGGAGAGATCATTGCTCTCAGTCATACACTGGAAACATCAGGTAGGATGAATCTGTACATGTAGCTCTATGACTGAAAGCGATACATTATGAGAAAAAGAAATTAAAGTTAAAGTATTATACACTTCATATGAAGTTGTGTAGTGAACTGTGACAGTTTTAGTACAGGCTAATCTTAACTTTCTAACTGTGGCATTATCTAGTTTATCCTGTTGTTGCTGTGAAAAGACACTAGATAGAGAAATTAAGATATACAAATCCAGAATTCAGATGAAGAATACTTACGGGGAAGGAACAGGACTCTGAATATTTATTAGAATTGCTTTAAACAAATATAGCATCATATAATGCTCAGTGTGCTAACAGACATAAAATCTCAGTTATTAAATATAAATGGCTTACTATCATAATTCTCTAAGATCAGTGGGAGATTTCTGCTGACTGCATAATGAACAAATGAGAACGTGGATGCAAAAAGAGTTCAATTGTAGGGTATAGAATGAAAACAACATTAAGAGATTTTGAAGTAGCTCAACCCCTTCCTATCATAAGACTTTGTACCATTCTGTCTTTGTTTCTCCCTCTTCCTTTCTTGTTCTTTCTCTCTCTCACCCTCTCCCTCCCTCTCTCATATTTTCTCAAGTTCTTAACTTAGGTTTGTTTGCACCACACAGAACCAGTTCCCATAAGCACAAAGGTAAGGATTTCTTGGGGCATTTTATAATTTCTTCTTGATAAAGTGTTCAAAACATTTATAGAAAAAATTATAGGTAAATTTGATGCTCAATGTGATCAATGATGTATATTTTAAAAATCCATCATGACTTTCCTGGATAGTAAACCCCCCATTAATATTTACAGATAATTCTGTAACGTACTTAGAGATGTTATGCAGTATCCAGTGAGGACATGGTTCAAATGTCCTTATTTTTCAGTGTCATTTGCCTATCTCTGTCAAATATGACATTGGTGGAATGTTAGGTTAGAGACACTGATGCCAACATACTTGAGATCTTGAAACAAAGATACACAACTCTTAAAAGGTGTGCTTTCTTTCTCCTTTATTACAAACTGTGTCATGTACTTGGAAAATCATTAGTTTTTTGTAATTTATATTTCTTAAAAACTATTTTCCTTTTCTTTTTTTTCAACACTGAGTTTCACTGTATAACAACCTAGTCTATCCTGAAACTAACATTGTAGACAAGCTTAACCTTGAACTGACAGAGATCTGGCTATTTCTGCTTCCTGAGTGCTAGGATTAAAGGTGTACTCCAACACTACCCAATAATGTAATTTTGTACATTTAAAATATTACATATATATATAAACATATACATTATATATTATAATGTACAATATTTCCAGTTGTTTAATGGATGGTCTGAGCAATTCAGTTTTTCACTTAGTTAAATGAACACCTGAAACACTTCCAAGTTACAAATATAATTGTGGATATGGCTTATCTCAGGCTAGTATATCATAGAATTTATGAATAAATGAATCGTCTTTAGTACCTTCTGAACCATGTATTCGAGCAGACAAAAACGAAAGCTGTACTTTTCTTTAAAGTCATACTCAAGCATTAGTTTCTTGTCATTGTTACCAAGAGCTGAACACTGGTTGAATACAATAAAATTCAGTGATAGCTATATTATTAAATAGCAAAAACCACAATAAAACAGAAGGACCAAAGACAAGGCTTAACTAATAGTCATGTTAATTGGTAAACCATAAGGTAATTGATAATTTTATCACTATATTATACCTACCAAAATTAAATAAAATTTTGATAAGCAATTTAAACAGATAGATAGCTTCTAGTGTGACATAATTAAAAGTTTTTCAATTCCCAAAAGCCCAGGGCCAGATGATTTTGGCACAGAATTCTATCAGACACTGAAATAAGAGTTAATATCAATGTTCTTCAAATTATTCTACAAAATAGAAACAGGAGGATTATTGTTTTAAAAAAATTATTTAAGAAATTTTTCTTTTACATATCATCTACTGTTCCCCCTCCTCTTCTGCTGCCCCATTCTCCCACCCCACCTTTATCAACTCCACAAGGGGGATGGTAAGGCCTCTCTTGAGTAGTCAGTATAAGCTAGCACACCAAGTTGAGGCAGGATCAAGACTCTCCTCCCTATATAAAGGCTGAGGAAGGCATCGTACCATAGGTAGTGCACTCTAAAAAGCCAGTTTATGTACCAGGGTTAATTCCTGGTTTCATTGAAAGGGTTTGATCAACACAGATTGATCAACACAACTCTCACCTTCATTCGGAGGGCCAAATTTGGTAACATGAAAGCTCCTCAGCTGTTAGTCTGGCATCGATAAGCTCTAATTAGCTCAGGTCAGTTGTCTCTGTGGTTTTCTTCATTATGCTCTTGATGTCAACAATTAGAAGATTGCAAATCGATCCATATGTATCATCATGCATAAAGCTCAAGTCTGAATGGATCAAAGACCTCAACATAATTCCAGTTACACTGAATCTTATAGTAGTAAAAGTAGGAAGTAGCCTTGGATGAGTTGGCACAGAAGACCACTTCCTAAATATAACACCAATAGCTTAATTGTTTTTATGAATTCACAGTTACTATGACATCTAAACCACATAAAGACCCAAAAAGAAAGAATTACAGGCAAATTTCCTATATATATATAATACTTGCAAACTGAAATTAAGAACAAATCAAAAAGATAATATGATCACTCTGGGATGAAATTTCAACCTACAAATACAGGTATGAATCAACATATCTAAATCAATAATAAAATGTCCTTATAAACAGGCAGACAAAATTGGGATGCAGACAAGACCTTTCACAAAATAAGACATTTTTTTTTTCCATGATAGAAGTTCTAGAGAAATTAGGGATGCATGGGACTTATCTCCACATTAAAAAAAAAAAAAAGGCAATTGACAGTAATCCCATATCCAGTATCCACTTAAAGGAAAAGGAAGTCAAATGTCCACTAAAGACAAGGCTGTCTACTTTCTCCAGACCTATTCAATATAGTACTGAAAGACTTCATTGGAGCAATAAAATAACTGAAAAACCAACTTGAAACAAATTAAAAATGTAAATATCAAAGTATTTTTATTTGTAGATGATACAATAGTAGAAATAAGTGATCTGAAAAATTTCAGCGAGAAAATCCTACAGTTAATAAACATTTTCAGAAAAGTATCTTGGAAACAAGATTACCTCACGAAAATTCAGTAGAGGTTTTGTACACAAATGACAAGGGGACCGAGAAAGAAATCAAGAGAGAAAACTACTCACAATAGCTTCAAATAAAATATCAGAGTAAATCTAATAAAATAAGGAAAATAAATATTTATGAGATAATAGCAATAAGACAATGAAGAGATAAAATGAAGAGGATATCAGAAGATGAAAAGATTTCTCATGCCTGTGATTAGTGAGATTAATGGAGTAAGAATAGCAATCCTATAAAAACAATCTCTAGATTCAATGCAATACCCATCAAAACTATTCACAGACCTTAAAAGGACACAGGGAAACACACACACACACACACACACACACACACACACACACACACACACACACACACACACGAGAGAGAGAGAGAGGGAGAGAGAGAGAGAGAGAGAGAGAGAGAGAGAGAGAGAGAGAGAGAGAGAGAGAGAGAGAGAACAGGATAACTAAAATACTCCCGAATGATAGAAGTTCTGAAGGTATCAACAACTCCAGTGTCAAACTGCATTGCAGAGCTATGGTAATACAAACAGCATGGAACCGGCACAAAAACAAACAGATTGATCAATGGAATCAAATGAAAACCCTGATTTTTTGGCAAAAATGCCAGAAATGCTGACTGATAAATAACCTTAATAAATATTAGATCAAATTGGTAGTTGCATGCAAAAGAATGCAAACAGGTCCATGCTTATTGCCCTGCGCAAAACTCCAATCCAGTTGAGCCAAAGACCTCAACATAAAGCTAGATGTACTAAATCTGATAGGAAAAAAGTGGGGAGGCATGGCCACAGGAAGACTCTCTGAACAGAGCACCATTAGCTCAGGATCTAGAAAATAATGTACTAGGATGGGGGATTTGATCTCCCTAACAGATAGGGAGGAGGAGGGTAGCAGACTGGAATGGTACTGTTAAAAGAGGAGAGAGAAGAAAGAGGGATCAATGGACAGATTAGTGAGGGAGGGAGAGCTAAAACTGATGGCCATTTTAGGGATTGCGTTAAAACCTAGTACTATAGGCATTTTGTCTCATAATGCTGAATTAAGGCTGTCAGGGTTTTATTGTTGTTGTTTGTTTGATTGTATTGTTACGTATAATTATCCTGCAGATCTGCGCATTAATATTATGGTTTCTAGCTTGGTGATTTTTATGGGATTCTTGTGTGTTGTTGCATCTGTGTGCATGTGGGGGGCTTCCCCCCTATTTGTTTGTTTGTTTGTTTAATTCTGAAATATTTTTATTTATTTATTTTATGTATTGTATTATATTATTTTTCATTAGATGTCTGTTGATTTCTAAGAAGAAACAGAAAGGGTGTGGATTCCAGATAGGAGGGCAGTTGAGGAGGAAATGAAAGTAGTTGTGGGAAGGGAAACCATACTCAGAATGTATCATATAAAATGTTTTAAATAAATAAAAACATACAGCTGTTCCTTACATTTTGATGACATTAGATGCTATTATATATTTGATAACAAGCAAATCTATGTTGCATATGGACTTAAAATATTTTATGCATTTTCTTCAATAGGAAACTGTTTCATCTTTGGTTAGTCAGGTTTGCTTTGAACTCCCAGACTCAAGTAATCTTCCTGCTTCAAACTCTGGAGCAGCTTAAAATACAGAGTATCACTGTGCATAAATTAAAACATACTTTTAATCAGAATTCTTGTGATAAGTACAAGCATTTTTTCTTAAATATGGAAAGATAAGAGAAAGAAAATTTAGATCAACTGTATTAGCCGAATCTCCATTCCAGGAAGTAGATTCAGGATACCAAATTGCTCTTGTGTTTGAGCCTATGTGCTTCATTAAAATATAAAACTATATATACGTGTTTTATCTTCATAACACTCTGTGTTTAGTGAGATTAATGGAGTAAGAATAGCAATCCTATAAAAACAATCTCTAGATTCAATGCAATACCAATCAAAATTATTCACAGACCTTAAAAGGGCACAGGGAAACACACACACACACACACACACACACACACACACACACACACACACACACACAGAGAGAGAGAGAGAGAGAGAGAGAGAGAGAGAGAGAGAGAGAGAGAGAGAGAGAGAGAGAGAGAGAACAGGATAGCTAAAATACTCCTGAATGATAGAAGTTTTGAAGGTATCAACAACTCCAGTTTCAAACTGCATTGCAGAGCTATGGTAATACAAACAGCATGGAAACAGCACAAAAACAAACATATTGATCAATGGAATCAAATTGAAAACCCTGATTTTTGGCAAAAATGCCAGAAATGCTGACTGATAAAATAACTTTAATAAATATTAGATCAAATTGGTCCATTTATCAGACTTTAAAAGATGTAGTTACAAGATTCTCTGTCCTACCCTGCCAATCCTACAGCCTTTTAGTCCCAAATAATCACACAAAGGCTTATATTAATTATAAATCCCTTGTGCTATGGTTCAGGCTTATTACTTTCTAAGTCTTACCTTAAATTATCCCACGATTCTTGCCCATTTTTAGCCATGCGGCTTGCTGCCTTTGCTTCAGTGCAGAACTTTCATCTTTCTTCCTCTGTGTCTAGCTCTTCCCAGAGTTCTCCTCATCTGGTGTCCTGCCTATACTTCTTGGCTGCCCTCTGGTCAATCAGAGTTTTATTAAACCAATATTTGGAATGATAAACATTTACAGTATACAAAAGCATAGTTCCACAGCAAGAAGAATGTGACTGAAATGTTAGTCTAATTTGTTGGGCAACCCCAGGAAATCTCAGGTGTCTGATACTTTTAAAATTAATTTAGAGTTTTCACAGGGTCAAAGATTTTGACTATATGAACTTACAGTTTTACTAGACTTCTTATATTCCAGATGCAAACAACTTGCTTCGTAGAAAGTATTGTATTTCTTATTCTAAATGCTCTGTTATAATTTTAGTGGACATAATGAGATGATTGTTAATAAAAATATAATTACATTTTTGAAGAGAATAGAACATAGTAATACACCAAACAACATTATTTCATTGTACTAAAAATAATCAGAAATGAATTAACCATATAATTAAAATAATGGTAATTTTATTCTTATTTGGAGCAGATGTAATTTGAATACATATTCATGTTTTTCTCATTACCTTAGCAAATATTTAATGGGCTACACTGTATTAAGTGAATCATATCCATTACTGTATGAAGGTAAATATGCATACTAACCAGTGTAAGAGGTATCCTGTAGTGTGACTGTGATAGGCTTTGGGAGTGAGTTTGTTTACTCTGACGTCCTTTTGCCTTTTGTTCTGTACTTTTAGAGAACACACTTTCTTTGTGCCTATCTATACACAATGTCAGCCTAACTGTGCAGAGCATGCCATTCTTTGGCCATGATAACATTTCATCACCTTAATCTGTTATCCTTAACCTTTATGGTGTTGTTTAGGTTCCATTGCATTTACCTGGAGATACTCTAGGTCAGTGGTTCACCACCTTCCTGATGTTGTGACCCTCCTGTTGTAATGACCCCTGACCACAAAGCTACTTCATAATAATTTTGTTGCCATTGTGAATCATAATCTAAAACTCTGATAAGCAGAATATCCAGTATGTTACCCCTGTCAAAGGGCCATGACTATGGTTGAGAACCTGAGGTCATCTTAAATGGGAAATTAAAACTTACCATTTTACAAATATCTATTTGCCTTTCCCCCAAGAACATGTTGCATTTACAGCCTTAGGATGCCACCACCTTTCCTTTGCACTGTATGTACACCATCTAAAACGACCGCCTAACTCATCCATTTAAATTCAAGTATGGTGAAAAAGAGATGGACCAGCATGCAGTAGAAGGTTAAGTTTAGGGTCTGTGGCTGAAGGCAGAAAGCAGAATTTCCTTTGACTTCAGAGTTACCTTCTGCATGTGCAAGGCCCAGAATTTAAACTTCACCTTTGAGAGAAACACACAGAGGGAGAGAGAGAAGCAGGCAGGAAAAGAAAAGGAAAGAAAATAATATGTTTTAATACATGATGAGAAACTTAATATTTTTATAATTTAGAGAATCACTATCTTAAGGAACATTCTGTGAGACAATTGATGAATATATATATATGTATATAAATTTTTATATATATAAATTTTTAAAGACTGCTCTAAATACCCTCATGAATTATCTGTGGCCATATCGAATCAAATATTGAGTGTTGGACTACTTTGTTTTTAACACGATGTCCATTACCAGTTAGGCCAGTGCTAATTTACAGTCACACTAATGGTATATGAAGTAGCCTGTTATTTCACACACTCACCTAACCTAGCAAACATTTCCTTTTTAAAGATATGCATTTAGTAGTCAGTGTATCATTGCTTGATTTACATGTCCATCACACATCAAGTAGCTTTTCATTGTTGACTTTCTAATTTCTCTACTTAACGTGCATCACAATTTTTCAATCTCTGGGCTAAATCTTAAAAAAAAAAAAAAAAAAAAAAAAAAAAAAAAAAAAAAAAAAAAAAAAAAAAAAAAAAAAAAAAAAAAAGAACTTTTATGCATAGAGCACTACTCTAAAAAATAGGAAAAAATTATTTTACGGGAGCAAAAGTGGGGGTTAGTATATTAAACATCCTCATCCTTTTCTGGAATATGTTAGTCCATTTACATTTTTGTGAGGAAAAAACTGAAAAAAGCACAGTAAAACAAGAAAGATTTGTTTTGGCTCCAGGCATTAGAGATTTTGGCCCTCAGTCATTCCAGTCCCATTGTCATGACCTGTGGTAAGGCATAGCATCAGTGTGTTTGGGTGGTGGTGTGTTATTTATCACAAGTGGAATAGATAGGAAGGGGTCAAGGACAGGGACAAGCTATACAGTTATTCAATTGAGAGACACACTTATCTACTCCCTCTAATGTGACTTTCCTTCTAGTAGTTTATTCAGCTACAAATGTTTGCATGGCTTATGCCATGGTAGTATCCTCATGATCAAAGCACCAGTAAATAATGCAATCTCTTGGGGACACAAATCTTCAATATACGAACTTTGTGTACCAGGTGATATCAATCCATAACACAGGGCATCACTCACCGATGGCATACATTCACTTATGCTTATTCTTACAGTTAGCTAGTTTTATGCTTTTCTTTTCCCTTGTGTATAACATCAAAACTTGCATTGTTTCTCTCAAAGACTGGAAAATACACAGGAGAGCTTTGTTCTTGTAGAGCATCGAGCAAATGTGTGCTGAATAACTGAAGAATGAGCCTGAAGGAAATCTTTCAACCTAGAAATTAATCTTATGCATTCATGAATTTACTTCTCCCAAACTAGTTTTTTCTTTTATAATTCAAAGCAGAGCTATTGATTTATAAAATGGTTTACAAGAATACTATTTTCAGTCACAATGTTGAAATAATACAGTTCTCAGTATGCAACCCAGAAGACAAAGGCAAGCACAATATACAGAATACTTGCTCAAATAATCTGCAAATTTCTTTGTTTTAGGCAAAGTTTGCTGATAGAAATTGAATGAATTCCATTTATGATGATAGAGTAAAATACCTTTGTTGGGGGGCTGTCTTCTACTTTCTTCTTAACTGTGGACACATCCGTTGCATATATCTAAGCAAACAGCACATCTGAGGTAACATGAGTCTTTGAGACTTATGAGACCATTTAAGGTAACTAACTGCATAAAGCAATATCATTAACAATTTTTAACAAACATTCATCTTGCTTCATTTAGCCTCCAAATTATATTAATTAAATTAATTACTCATTTATCAACAATAATCAACTTTAAAACATAAATAAGTATGTTGACCAAAAGGGCTTCATAATATATCATAGAAGTTGTAAGTTTCAAAAGTTATTTTAAAAGCATAAAAGGGCAGAGAAGGAAGTTTCTTGTCCAAATACACATTATATTTTCAGCACCATAATTATTGTCATTTTCAGTACTGTGAAGATTTAATCCAGGGGAAACTCATCAGTGAAATATGACTCAGTTTGATCTGAGAGTCCTTGAGAGAAGGAGAACTTTCTGCAGATGGTGGCTCATCTGCATCTCATAATTACAGTGTATGCTCACACTCTAATAAACCTAAAAATATATAAAGACCCACATAGTCAGTCTTCTGAGTAAGCAATAACTAATGAACATCTGGAAATGCCAACACAGCTTATAATTGGGTAGATAATTTCCAGATCAGTCAGTGAAGTCGTAGCTGTTAATTTCTCCATGTACATACTCCAGTCTCACCTAGGCATTTAAAAATCACCAAGCACATACAAAACATGTATTTGTACAAACTATTTGTAAGCCTAAATAGGCCATGGGGAAGTATGCTTCTTAGAGACAGACAAGCACATTATTTGGAGAGTGGCTGTGAGTGCTGGTATGAGAGGTCTAGGATAATCTGACTAGCTGGTGGGAAGATGAAGTCAGTTCATAAACTTTCTTCAGAAGAGCCAATTCTTGGGGAAAAATATAACTTAACAAGGATAATCTGTTCCCAGATACCTCACTACAATTGCCTTTATCATTAAATACAACCAATATTCCTCTGGCTAGTGTTTAAAATAAAGTAAAAATTTTATATAAAATTTATTAACTAGGATTCATGAAACTCTTAGAAGTAGTCTGTTCTCTGTTTGATGCTTCAGCCAGGGCTCTAGGCTCCTAGTTCTCTGAGAGTGACTCAATCAAAATTGCTCTGTTTTCATCTCATTTAGATTTTCAAATGTCATCAGTACTTTGTTTTAATCAGGCACTGTGTTACCACAGTGAAGAAATGTTGTACTCCTTGGCTTATAAAGATACAAATTTCTTAGTGACTTCTGTATGCAAACACCCCCGTCTCTAACCCTGGTACAGGAGTTTAATTGAAGCTATTGTCTCACACCTATTGGTCAAATGTTCCACCACTGATTCATGTTTCCATCTCTGAATGTAAGGTTTTTAACCTACAACAAATATAAGGTGTCTCTTACATAAAGGAAGGCCACAATGTAGAATCAAATAATTACTTTTTAAATAATATACCATCCACCACGTTTTTTCTAGGTATGTAGCCAAATAAAATTAGTATCTTGAAGAGATGTCTGTGCTCCTATTCCCATAAAATAGCTCATTTTAACCAAGATACGAGAAAGTCCCATATCTACCTATAAATGAACACATAAATTTACTATGGAATAAATGAATACAAAAATTAACTATGGACAATATAATATTTGGTCTTCCCAAGTAATAGTGCCATTTGAATCAACATACATAAATTGGAAGAACATTATTCTAAGTGATCTAGTTTCATTTCTGTTGCTCCTAAAATACTTGACAAAAAGTAAATTAGAGGAAAAGGGTTATTTGGCTCATAATTGGAGGCCACAGTTCATCATTTTGAGAATACTGAAGCAAGAACTTAAAGCATCCAGTCACATAACATCGACAGTCAAGAGAAGAGAGAATGAAATGCATGCAAACTGCATAATTAGATCACTCTTATACAATTCAGGACGGACAGTGCTCACTTTCAGGCTGGATCTTCTCACAGCAACAAAGGAAAACAAGAACGTCTTCCACAGACACACAGGCCATCCTGCCTCAGAAAAATCTGTGACTGAGCGTCTCTTTCCAGATTATTCTAGGTAGTATCAAATTTACAATTAAAGCAAACCATCATGTAGAGTAATATAAATCATATACAAAAAGAAAAATACTTTATCAACTCACTTGTCTTTTGTTTTCTCTCTTTCTTTGAGACAGGATTTCTCTGTAGAACAAGCTGGCTTCAAACTCACAGAGATTTGCCTGCCTCTGCCTCCCAGGTGCTGGGTTTAAAGGCTTTCACCACCAATGCTGTCCTGGCCTTAAGTATTTTCTTAAAACACAAAAAGAAACAGAGTAAATATTGGCAAACAAGAATGGAAAGGTGAGGATTGGTCAAGAGACACAAACGTGCAGTGACTCAGGATCAGTACATGCACATTCCTAGTGTATGGCAGGAAGAAAATAGTTCATAAAACTAATTTATTTTGCAACAGATGTTGTTTGCTCTTCCACTACCACACAGAGAACTAACCGTTGAAAATGAACAGCATGTAAATGGCACCTTTTCTTCATTCACTTCACTCTGAACACACACAGCGAAATTTCTCTTTTGATATAAATTTAAACATATTAATAAAGGAAAAGCAAACAATGAAAATGAGGATCATATTTTTAAAACTTGAATATGACTTCTATACTATTGATTTTCTTAGACAGGAGTCTCTCTTTCCCCTAATTTTTAGATTAAAAAAAGAGAATGAAGGGAACAGAAGCAGCTAAAACTCTTCTTTTTCATGCTTTAGGCACTGGGTTAAGTGCTTAGTAAGCATCATCTTATTTAATTTTAAGGCAACTTTCTAAAAATTGACATAAAAGGTGGTTATTACATTTATCCCAATTTAATAGAGAAACTTTAGTCAAATAAATTATATTTCTGACTGAAATGATCATGCCTTTATTTTATTTTCTTACTTTTGTCTGACTCATTTGCCTGATGTTGGGATCTTTTTCTTTCTATGGGGTCACCTCACCCAGGTCTGAGATGAGAATTTCTGCTTAGTCTTGCTATACCTTATTCCATGTTCCAAGGAGCAGGAGGATGGGAAACTATGTTTTGTATATAATGTATAAGATAAGAATATGTATAAATAAAGAGGACTAAGCATTATGTGAGCTGATGTGCCTTACTGTGTCTCATGCTTATATTTTTTCAGGAATATGGATAAGAGCAAAAATAAATTCTGTCAACTGTATTCAGCTACAAGCTGAATAACCAGTTATTTTGGGTCTAAAAATACATTTAAAGTTTCTTTTAAGCTAATATGTCAATGATTTTTCCCAAGTAGATATTTTACACCTCATTTATTTTGATGTTAAAAAAATGACATAAAAGTAAAACATGTCTCTTTCTTTAAAAATAATAGCAACCCTCTCTCCACGCTTCAGATTATTAGTCAATTATGAATTTGGATCTGGGATTTATTATTCACCCGTTTTCTAATCTACCAGCCATAGTTGCTAGGGGATCCAAATGTTTGGTGTTCTTTCTTTAGAAATAAGGAGTCCGACTTCCGTCGCTGCATGTAATCCCTATTTTATGACACAGGACTAAATTTATTTGTTTGATGGGATGAGATGTGTATGTCATGCATGTGTGGAAATATAAGGAGCATTAAGAGCACTGGCTTTCTCCTTCACCATGTGGGTCCTAGGAAAGAAGTCAAGCTGTCAGGAATGGTGGTGGGCAGCTCTAAACAACAAGCTGTGTAATTAGCCTAATAAATCTACTTTGACATCATTTTAAACTATTTACTTTATCAAATAAAAACACACTTTACCAGCTTCCATCTGAAATTTTGGGTGTAAAATTTTAAATATTATGATTGATTTCTCTATTAAATTCCTCTTAAGCAATGCTTCTCGCTCTCTCTTTTTTATGTTTTATATTGTATTTCCCCCGATTCCTTTTTACAAAACCAAGAAATCCTTCTTTGTAAGATAGTTTTATTGATTTTTATGAAACCAAGAAAAATGCACTCCTCCTATAAGTTGTAGCTTGTGTATGATATTGAGTTAGCTATTGTTATCAAGTGAATTATATCTCCCAAAAATTCACTTGGGCCATGTCAACCTTCTTTATTCAAAATGTGGCCATATATAGAAAGATGGCTTTTTCAAAAGTAATTAGCATTAAATGAGAAGAATGGTATCACGGGTATATCCTTTGCCTTTCATGACACATATCAAGATAAGAAGAAAAAGAACGATACCATAGAGACGATACAAAGGTCACATGAGGCCAGACAAGAAGAAAGCTGTGTGCAAAGCAAATATAGGCATCAGAAGAAGCCAACTAGGGGAAATCTAGATTTTTATCTTGTATCTTCTAGGACTACAAGAAAACAAATCTCTGGTACTTAAGGCATCCACCTGTGAATTGTCTTGTCAGCCCTAGCAAACTAAGACACCTCTATAGAGTTCAAGATTCCTGGTAGCTGTACAAGAATACATTTGAGCTGGTGAGATAGATAAGCAGTTAAGAGTACTTGTTGCTTTGGCAAAGGACCTGAATTTGGAAGCATCCAAGTTGGACAAGTCACAAATGTCTCTGCCTCCAGCTCCAGGGGACTTAACACTATCTCCTGGAAACCGTAGGCAGTTGTATACATGTGGCAAGTACACATGCACACATACACACACATACACACACACTCACACTCACACACGCACACAAAGTAAAAACAAAAATCTTAAAAAAGATATTACCCTACATTTGGTAATGAGTGTGTTTTGTTTCACATCAGTATCAGAGGAAAAAAATCAGAAGTATGCTCTAAGTATGCTCAGTTAATTGGCTACTTTATGTGACACATAAAATTTATTAGACTTCAAATTCTAAAGAAGCAAAATCACCAATCATTAAGAAAGTGCCTGCTACTAAATGAAACCCAAAATTCCAAAGGGAAAAAAAATGTTTTTTTTTCAATTGTATTTGCTTCCAATTTACTCATTCTGATAGGTGGCTGGTCTCATAATATAAGACTTTCTTTAAGTCAATATAGGCTATTGCAGTTACCAATGGTTACTTTTCAGTAGCTGAATAAAATTTCTTATTATTGAAGAAAATTGCACACTTAGGGTACAAGGTCTGGTTAACTAAAGCTGAATGTAACCTGCAAACCTCCTTCCTAAAGGAATAAAATATTCTATGCAAGCTTCCAAGGGAGGGAAGCCATAAATAGCCCTATCCAGGTGGGATGCCTAGGAACCCCAACAATTACCAGCATTTCAAAGTATCCATAAAACTGCAATGGTGGCATTCACTCTTTTGCCAGAAACCAAAAGCTGTCAAATTGGACTTCTTGCCTACTCAGTGTGATAGAAATCATGACTGGTCCTAGAAACCTAGCCTACTAGCTAGGGCTGGTGTGGTCACATCCTGGGTATTAGTAAAGAATCACTTACCGCCACTTTCATAGACCAACACAATTTGCTTTGTTTAAAATTTTCATTGATTGTGGATTTCACATCATGAATCCCAATTCCACTCATCTTCCAGTTTCCTCACTTCTGCCTTTTGCCCTGAAACCTTCCCCTGAAAACAAAGTGTAAAAGTAAAACCAAAATCAAACAAACAAATTTCATTGTGGAAGTTGTATTGTGACACAGAGTTTATACATCTATACTTGTAAATGTTCACAGTACTGAGTCATAGGTCTAGTTCCAGGTGTCTGGTTTCTGCTACAGTATTGATATTGGACACTCGCTGGACTCCTCTTTGATATCCTATTTTTGCCCTGTGTCATAGAGATCCTGCTGTTTTATATCTGCAGGACGGATCAGTTCCATTCACAGATGAGGTGGATACTGAGGTAAGCTATCTAGTAGTCCTGGTTTGGGGCCTGGTGCATAGCTGGATTGGTCAGGACTGATGCTTTCCTACATCATCACCCCCAGCGCAAACTCTGCTGCAGCACAATCCTAGTTAGCTCACCCAGTGTAGGAGACAGCAAAGAGAGGGGACCAGATCACGTGCTCTCTGGCTTTTGGATCTAGCTCACCCACACTCATACCATCAGGGCCAGCTCTACTGTTTTGTCCAGGTAAGGTTCAAGGCCTGCTCTCTGGCTGCTGTACTTGGTGAGGGGCAGGACCAGCTCTTCCATCTTGTGTGCCCAACACCAGCTCTCCTACTCGCCCAAGGTTTCAAGGTGTATGGTAGAGGGCATATTTCCTTTACCCTCGCCATCCCATGGTATATGAGGGATAGGACAGGGTCTGCATTCCTCTTCTCAATTCCAAATGCCCACCTGTGCTCCCATCAGCAGAGTCAGCTCTAGTGTGCTACTCAGGAAAGGTGGAGGGCCTGCTCTCCCATCTATTGCAACTGTTGAGGGACAAGCCCAGCTCTCACACTCTCATGTTCCTGGAGCCAATGCTCTCATTTGCCACAGCTGACAAGGGACAATGAAGGAAGGAGGGCATTTTTTTTCTTACCCATGCCATCACATGGCAGATAAAGGGGATGGAGTCTCTTATGCTCACCTCTGCCCCTGCCAATAGGTGTGGGACCAGCTCTTCCAAGTGCTGCTGCTGGTGGGTCATGGCAGTTCTTCCACTTTCATGACTTTATCAGCAAGTGTCCCACTCTTGTGATGTAGTATGAGGTTTCTGGCCTGGACTTTTGGGCCTAGCATCAAGGGCTAGGCCCGCAGACCCACAGACCCGCAGAGACACACAGATGCTTACAATAGTTTTAGGCTGATCAGCCTAAGGCCCAGGCATATAACTTGCTAAATCTTTACCCTTATGATTCTTACCCTGTTCAGCCATGCAGCTCGGTACCTTTTCTCAGAGCAGCATAGTTGTCCTCTGCTCCTTCTGGCTTCTCTCTGGCATTCTGCTCTGCTCTGCCTGTTCCTAGAGTCTTCTCTGTCTGGTAGCCCTGCCCTCACTTCCTGTCTGCCTTTGGCCAATTAGCACTTTTTTATTAAACTCATAGGCAGGGACAATTATTTACAATGGAACGACATAATCTCCCTATATATCCCCTTTTCTCTTTTTAAAACAAAAGAACTCCACATCTAATATTCTTTTCCTCCCTTATCTATAACAACTTATAAACAATACTGTAAATAAACATAAACATCCATAATCCATGTTTTGGGAATGTGGGCACCTTCTCTAGGCTACTTCCTGCTGAATGGGGGCACTGGCAGTCTCATGGGAATCCAAAGAAAAATGTAGGATTATGTACAAGTCTTTAGTGGAGTAGTCTGTAAGGCTGGGTCATCTCAGCCAGTCTCCTTGAAATTAATCTGGATTCAGAGACCTGGAAATTTCAACAGAGGTGCCCTGAAATGCTGAATCATCTGGGCCATCCATTTCTATTGGAGATTTTTCTGGGGGTCTTCCTCTATCAAACTTTATGTTATTCATTCAAGAATAAATCCACAGCCTCTCATTTTCTGTGAAAATAAAAAGAAAACCTCTTCTCCAAAGTAGCATATTTTTGGATTATAATTTTAAAGTCAACTCATTTACAAAATATATCGATTGAATTAATGCAACAGCATTTATAATCAACTGTCTTTTAGCAGCTTTTACTAAGTCATTTTTAGTCAAGAAGCTTAAAGATAAGACAACATACAGTATTCAGATACTCTTTGTATTTTCCATCTTTACGTGGCTTATTTTTTATTTATTTATTTATTTTACTCTATTTCTTTTTTAAGGGCTTTCTCTACCTTTTGTTTTCTTTCTCTAAGCCTATGTATATATATTTTCAACACACTCTAAACCACTTAGACTTTTTTTTTTTTAAAAAAAATGTATTTATTATATATTTATTTCTTAACTTTTTCTGTCTCTAACCACACCTTTGCTTGGCTAGGGTGATTGACTCCACCCAAATTATTCTATTTCTTTCTGTTTCTGAACATACCTTTAATCTGCCAAGGTCCTTGGCTAAGGATGAAAAATTGGTAGGATGGATGGATGGCTCTACCCAGCTCCTAGTGCAATTTCATAGAATTTAGCTTTTAGCTCAGGTATTCTGGGGAATTTTAGGGTCCATATAATTACCAAGTAAAGCTTTGCCATTTGCTGCTCATTTACTCCATTTAAGTATTAGGCAGCAGGACCTCTTAAAAAACTCACAAGTGTTTTGCCTCTAAGGCTGAATCAGGAAGCTTCTCTTCAAAAAGCTAAGCCTCTGCTTGCCTCCAGCAAACAGAGCTGATCCAAGAAAATACCACCACTAGAAAGCCATCTTTGATTCTGTTCCCTTATAAACAGAAACCTTAAATACATCATTTACAACTTTTTGCTTATATTGAGGGTCCTGTGAGACTTGAGGAACAAGCCATTTTACACCTTAAGCTGCACTCCCAAAGCCTGCTTTTGTAGCTCAAGAACACATGCCTCACCAGGGCTTCTCTTGAGAAACACAACTCAGAAGCTGCTTTGGGCTCTAGACCATTTTTTAAACTTTCTATGGCTTTATGTGGGTATATTTTACCCACGTTGGGCTGCCATTTGTAGTAGGAGATTTCTGGCCCAGATTTTTGGGCCTAGCCTCAAGGTTTAGGCCCACAGACCCACAGACTCACAGAGACACACAGATGCTTACAATAGTTTCAGGCTGAATGACCTAAGGCCCAGGCATATAACTTGCTAACTCTTTACCCTTAATCTAACCCATGTCTCTTATCTTGTTCAGCTATGCAGCTTGGTACCTTTTCTCAGAGCAGCATAGTTGTCCTCTGCTCCCTCTGGCTTCTCTCTGGCATTCTGCTCTGCTCTGCCTGTTCCTAGAGTCTTCTCTGTCTGGTAGCCCCGCCCATACTTCCTGTCTGCCTTTGGCCAATCAGCACTTTTTTATTACACTCATAGGCAGGGACAATTATTTACAATGGAACAACATAATCTCCCTGCACTGTGACCCTGAGACCTACTTTTCGTGCTTGCAGGAAATGGTGAGGGTTGAAAGACAAGGGGGTATATCTCTCCCTCTTGCATGCCTGACCATTTGGGTAGCTCTCCAACTCTCGTGTCTTCAGAGCTGGCTCAACCATATCCCAGCCAGCAAAGATAGCTATGCTGTGCTGTCCTGGGAAGGTGCAAGGCACACTGTCTCCAGTGATACAGCCAGTGAGGGGAAGAACAAACTCCGGGCATCTCTAGCCTCACTACATTCATTGGTAATGAGCCACAGACTTCCACACAGATAATAGCTGTGGCAAGGATACCACAGCTCAGGTCCAGATGTCACCGTGGCCTTAGTTGGCATTGCAGATTGCCCAAATCGGCATGACCGCAATAGCAATGTAGCCCTCAAATGCCAACATGTTCGCCCAGACCCCAGGCATCTGCTCAGCCTTTGTTGGTAACAGGAGCCACAGGTATCAACACCGACCCTGACCACCATAGGGTCATGGACTGAGACATAACTCAATGCCACAGTTCAGCTCTGGATGATATTGTGTCTCCAGGTGGCAGCATAGGCCATCCAGTCTGTATGCTCCTGGCTCCAGCTTAACTGACGATGTTCAACATTTCCTCAGGTATAAACCCAGATTATGGACCTTTTTAAGGCCTTGAGTGGCAACAGAAGCAGTGGGCATCAACTCTAAGTCTGACTGACTCAGGGTCATGGATTCAGACATAGCTCCCAGTAGCAGTTGGGGCCTAGGTGCCACCATGTTTGTGGGTGGCAATGCAGGACTCCTGTATTAACAGGCCCCATGGTCCCGGGTAGTCCTAGGTGCTGGCCTCTTACATCTGCATGTTTCCAGTGCCAACACATCCTTCAGACATCGACTTGGTCACAAGTAGTGGCCCAGACTCGGGGCATCGGCAAGGCCTTCAGTGGTAACAGAGGCTTCAATATAGACATTCACAGCTGTTATTGGCAACAGCCCAGGCCCAAACATTCCCATGGTCCTTGGTGGTAAGCAGGCCATCTATGTCAGCCTAGTCCTCAACAGCCTCACTTCTTGAGATCTGCATCTCTCCCCAGACATGAATTGTTCTGCCCTCTTTCCCTACCCTTTCTCTTCTTCTTAAACTCTCTGTCTCCCATTTCCCCACCTGTATTTGCTTACCATATTGGTGCTGGACTGGCTTGTGGATGGTTTCTTCACTACACAAACTTAAAGATCTATGATAGAGATGTGACTGTTCTGTGTGCACCAGCCAAGCATCATAATTCTTAACTGCATCAGAAATAAATATTACCTTTTACTCACAGATAGTTCTCACACTTATCTTCAAAAAAACTACTCTTCACAGCAAATGGAGATCATTACAGAAACTGCAACTGGACACATGCAGATATCGGTAGATCATGGGGATCCCAGCTCCAATTGAGACATCTACAACACTACTTTAATACCCGAGGCTCAGGGTACATTATGGAGAGGGGACAGAAAAAATTTTAAGAGTCAAAGAACTAGGAAGTCTTCTTTGACAGTGCCTCCTAGCAATAATATAAAATGGCATCCTAATAAAGGAAGGGAAAATCCTACGTGAATCAAAACTGCACATAACTAGTGACTGCTGAGAAAGGAGAATTAGCTTTTCCAAGAAATGAGTATCCTAACTAGTTATCCAATACAAATCATATTTATATTGTCATGAAACCATCTATTCACAGAAGACTCAGCAAATTGTGTTGACACGTTTGTGTATATATGTGTGTATAAAAATAAAGAGATAGAGGCTATCGATTTGAAAGACAACGAGAAGGGGTGATGTAATTATAGTTTATTAAGAAAGGATTGTAGGGGTGAGGAGAGAGGACTGCAGGAGAACATGGTTCACAGAATCAACTGAGGGCTCATAGGGACTCAGAGACTCAAGTAACAATCATGGGGCTTTCAAGGGTCAGTGCTAGGTTATCTGAATATGTTGTGGTTGTTTAGCTTGGATTTTTGTGGGACTCTAACAGAGGGAGTGTGGGTGTCTCTGACTCTTTTGCTTGCTCTTGGATCTATTTTTCTTCTACTGATTTTCCTAGTCCAGCCTTGATATGAGAGTTTGTGTTTAAAATTATTTCACTTTGCTTTGCCATGTTTAGTTCATATCCTGTGAAGCCCATCTTTTCCTGAAGGGAAATGGGGAGCAGTGTATCTAGGGAAGAGGGGAGGTGGGGGTAGAAAAATGGATGGAGTGGAGGGAAGGGAGGCTGTGGTCAGGATTAATGTATGAAAGAATAATAAATAAACAGAATGGTAAATATATTTAAAAAATAAAAATAAATAAAAGCCTTCTTGATTTTTATAACATTACTTCAAGATAAACTCCAAATGCCTGTAAATGGCACAGAGTGGCAACCTGAAGACTGCCATATTTCCCTCTGGAGCACTTTCCAACTTAAGCTCTGTCATCTCCTATGGCTCCTATGTGCCACACTTGGGACTTCTTCCCCTTTGGGGGGAGGGGATGGATGGATGGGGAGGGAGAGGCTGAAAGATGGGCTGGTAGGGATTGGGAAGAGGGAACGAGGAGCAGGGAAATACATAAATAAAAATGACATTTAATAAAAATAAATAGACTCCACACCTGCCACATGCCAGGTTTGCTCACCTATTGTCATTTCAGTTGCTCTTCTGTTTTATTTATTGTCTCTTTCAACCACTTCATGACCCCATGATGCAAGAGTAAAGACTGAAGACCCTGTAGCTGGATTTCACAAGTTTAAACTCTATTTTGTAGAAAATGGTAACCAGGATGTATTATGTGAGAAAGGAATCTATTTTCAACAAGAAGAGAAACTACACTATCAAAGAATATATATATATATATATATATAAAACTATATATATAAATTATATATAATTCAATTTTATATATGAGTTATAGAATGTTTTTCATGAATTATAGATGCAAAAATGAAGCTAGCCCTTTAAAAATAAAAAAAAAACCTGTTTTTTTTTACTTGCTAATATACTGGCTTTTCTCTACTTCTCATCCTTTGGTAATTAAATTCATGTTAAATTATCATTTTAGAATTATTATCTTAATAAATAATTCAATACTTGTAAAGAGAACAGTGTCTGATCTATTCATTATAAGTACTCACTTGACTATTAGTTATCAGTTTAGAGTACTGGGGTCTCTGACATTGGAGCTTCTCTCCAGCCTTCTGCATGTTTCTGGTGTAACAGGCTCATCCACCTTAGCACAACTGACACTATGTTAGAGGTATTACTCTAAACTCAAAACCCAGCACACAGGCTCCATTACCTGCTACAGGAGGAACAAAGACCTAATCCATCAAAGATCTGGCCCATAGGAATTCCAGGATCCAGGAAAGTCCCTAGATGAATAAATCTTGCCTTTTGGCTTCTGTAGTTCTGCTTCTGGATAGCTGGAGTACAAAGACATGACATCCACAGAATGTTAAAAGAGCAACAACAACATAAAATGTGAAAACAGCAACTACTGGCTGACAATAGAGGTTTTCTTCTAGTTTTAAGAACATCCATGTGTGTTCTCTGCTGAACTAATTTCACAAAACCATATTCATATCAAATATTCTAAGGTAGATCAGATAAGTAGAGCTTTATATTCTTACAATCTTTTTTAAAAAATTGTTTTTTTATTAATCTATCCCTGACAATATCAAACATGTACGCAATATATTGTGCCTGCCTTCATCCCTTCACACTGTTATGTCCCACCCACTCTTAGAGCTTTCCTTCTGTCCTTCTACTGAGGACTCATGCCACTTTCATATCTTTTTTGTTGACGGTATTGCTTCAGTTTTAATCAGAGTCCTCCAGATAGGCATGAGTGTGAAGCTATCCACTGGATCATGACTGACTCATCACTGCTTATAGCACGGAGGATAATGACTTCCTTTCTTTCTTCAGCTTTCAACTGTCTTTAATTCCCTAGGTGAGGCAAAATTCCCATATGGCTCTGTCTTATCTATGAGTGGAAATTTACTGGCTCTGTCTTGTGCAATCCTTACTCAGGCAATCAAGCTGTGGGTCTGTGAGTACCATAGCCATGTCATATTCATGTCATTTTATGCCCCAGCCACATTATTCAGTTCTCAAATTCTGCCTCCTCTGTGAAAGTGTTCTTTGATTTTTTTGAAGAGATGATGCGGTATGCTATTTAAAGAGGACCACACATGTTACTCTCAACATCTAAACAGTCTGTGTTAACCACCATTTACTGAAAAGAGAAGCTTCTTTGACCGAGGCTAATGACAACCCTAGTCTACTGATATAAACATAAAATATTTCAGAGGCTGTTTATCTAGCAAAAAAAAAAAAAAATGTACGAGACTCACTTCTAGAGTCTATGACCTCCTCTGCCTTGGGCCTTTGTCCTTTGATCAGGTCCATAGTACTAGTCATGTACTGTCTTATAATCAGACTTCAGATTTAATAAGAACTTAGTTACTCTTTTAACAGTTGAGGCAGTTTCTGCAGTAAGTTCCTCTTGCCTGGGAAGTGGAACTATAAAATACAGTGTGTAGAGCCAAGGAAGAACCGTGCTAACTATTCTTGGCCAGTTGTGTGCTTAGCGATCTGTAGTACTCTGAAGCTTTGCAGATAGGGAAGAAACTTTCATATTCATCCCAGAATAATTTTATAATCAACATGTGCAATGTCTTACCGTAATCCAGTTCTGATGGACGACCAATAGCAATGGCCATAGTTGTGTGACTTGGAGGCTTCTGGTCAGTAACTCCTAGAAAGGCATCTCATTGGCTTCTGAAACAGACATTATGTACATTTTCCCAGAATTATATTTAATAAAACACTTCGATATTTTCCACAACATAAACTATAAAGATGATAAGAAAAGTTTTGCTTTTATGTATTTACACAGCATCATTGCATGTGATGTACAGGAAATATTCAAAATGTGAAGCAATTGTAGCTGATGAGTAGATCAAAGAAAGAGCTGTGTTTGGCTCAAAAAGAAAATTTCTTTTAACAATTCTAAAAGAGAGAGATTGTTTGCATACATAAAACAACTTTATAATTCCCTCATTAACCAGTGCTTTTACATATGAAATATATAGAAAGTAATTTTCAGTTTAGAAACCAATACAAGGCATATTCCTAAGGTTCTGAAAATATAATAAAAAGGACAAATACAATTATTATATCAACCAAATATCACTATTATTGATGATATAATTTATCTTTAAATTCAAAAGAATATTTTTATAAATTACTTGCTAATATTAATCTTTATACATTATTCAAATCTCCCAAAAACTTTTTATTTAGACCATGTGATAAATTAATAATTGTTTTCTTAAAGGAATTTTATTATAAATTATTAAAATTGATCGATTTTGTTAAAGCAGTACCTTAATGTAAGTCTTTATATATGAATCTTGTTTCTGACTAGACAATTATGTAACACCATAATTGTATATTAATTTTCCTTTGGTAAATTGGAAACAAAGCATAAAGGAAGTCATAAAATGAAAGTCCAAAAAGATATCTGATCCCCCCCCCCCAAAAAAATCATTTGTGCCATTTTCCTTATTTCTCAGAATGTGAAATTAAATTGCACTGAAAAGTAGTAAAACAGTTGGAAACAAACTCCTATTAAGTGTATTTACAAAGAGGCAACACATAGAGTCTAAATATCACATGTCTAATGATCAATGATGATGTGGAAATGTGGTTTATGTATGCTGTGAATCTCAATCTTTAAATAAAGGAGCTGTTTTGGGCCATGACAGGCACCGTAGAAGAAGTAGGAGGAGGAATCAGAATAGATAGGAAAGGAAGGGCAGAGTCAGAGGCAGATCAAGCTGAAGCAGCCCAAGGAGCAACATGAAGGAACACAGGTGAGCCACGGGCCACGTGGCAGACAGATTAATAGAAATGGGTTGATTAAGATGTAAGAGCTAGCTAGCAATGTGCCTGAGCCATAGGCCAAACAGCACGAAGTTAATATAAGCATCTGAGTCATTTCTAGGGGCCTGAGCGGCGGGTTCCTGAGCAGTCTCGGGCGGCAGGTCTGTGGGTCTGGACCTCTGGCCACCCGAGACCTAAGAACCCCACTACTACACAATGAAAATAAATATGCCAATGTATAGGACATTCTACATAAAGAGTCAAATCATTCTAAAACCTTGGTTTATGGTAATGAATTTAGAAAATGAAAAGTTAATTGCTATTTAATTGTGACTTGCATTACTTAGCCATATGGCCATCAGTCCTCTGCCACTAAAATTGGTATAGAATATGTGGTCTTCCTTATGGACTGCTCTGCATCCCAGTTGCTTGTGGAGACGTGTGCACCTTTAAAATACATGCTCATTTTAGCTCTGCTTTAATTGACAAAGCTGTACAGTTACTGTGTTCTATCTGACAATCCTTATATCTAATAATAAAAATGGTGATGATAACAATATGGTAACCAACATTATAACCACATGAGGATGCTTTAAATTGTACTATTTCTCTACCCTGAAATTTATATTACAGGTTAATTCAATGAAACAATCTTGTTGTTTTTCTAGGTTTATTATATTTTTTATGTGTATGGATGTTTCTTTCCTCAATATGTGCCTATTATATATCACATGTATGCTTGGTGTCTGCAGCAGTCAGACAAGGGCATTAATATCCTTGGGGGTAGAGTTGTGAGCTTCACGTGGGTTCTGAACATCAAACCCAAGGTCTCTGGTGGGGAACCAGTGTTCTTTACTTCTGAGCCATCTCTTCAGCTCTGAATATCTTTTTTTATACTTACAAGTCTATGGATAAAATTAATTGGTGGGTACTTAATACTGCACTCAATGCTTATATAAAAAGTCTATGAATAGTAGATATTTATCAATCTAAAATATGTGTTGTATTGTAGCATGTTATCAGAATGTCTCATAAGTAACAAAAATTAAAAATACTGATCAGACCAGTTGTACTTTCTCCTACTGAGTAGGTAAACACAATTTCTCTCTTCAAAATTCTTCGTTCTGCAACAAATGTATTCTTCCTCTTGAAACCAGTTTTCAAGACTCTGTCTTAGATATCTGTAACAGAAACTTCCAAAACTGTTCCTCCATTACGAAATTTGTCTGTCTTTCTCACTGACTCTGTGGTTGCAGAGGATTTATCTGCCCATTGTGTCATAATTTCTCTTTCCCAGTTGTTGGTGGTGATGAGCCTGCTGAACCATCTCCCACTTCTCTGCAGTGGGAAGCAGAGTGCAGACACAAGCCATTACCCTGTTGCATGTGTCAGTGAATGCTTTCAGGAGCAGCGTAGTTCTGACCACAGGGCAAGGCTAATGGTGCATCTCCAAGAATCAATCTCTCTTAGAGAAAGCAATTATTAGCAATAGGCCCTGAACAACAACACTGTGGTGTTTGATCATAACACTCTCCTTATTAATTTTTAAATTATTTCTATGTTAATACACAACCCCAAATTAACAAGGTTTGATCTAGGCAAGGTTTTTTTTTTTTTTTTTTTTTTTTTTTTTTTTTTTTTTTTTTTTTTTTTTTTTTACAACTCTTAAATCATAGGCTGAAGTAACAGCTTTCATAGAAATGGAGATTTCATTATGTATTTTTACTTATCATAATATTTGAAAAAAATGACAATTTTTTTTTCCACTTCATTAGCTTTGCTGCCTTTTGCTTTTGTTTTTATTTTAGTTTTCACATGTAAGGATGTTATTGTTTTGTAACATAACATAAGAAATGCTTGTGAAGAGCACAAATCTTTCTGAAAATTTAAAGTCAAGTATGTCAAGAGATTTGACAAGATAACAATGTCTAATTAATTACAGCTGATTCTTTATTTTCATTTATTGCTAATGACATTTCTACTTATCTTTCTGATCAAAGTTTAAATTTTCTTTCTATTTTTTTTTTAAATCAAACTTTGATTATGGTTAAGGCACAGTAGCTTTTGAAGTGGTGTCTTCTGATATCAACTGTATGATGACAATTTTTCAGGCCAGTTTCTCAGGACCAAACTCATAACAAAGATCCTTTGAACAACTTCGTGGCATGTGTTCTTCGAAAACTTTGAACATCTTCATGGCATGTGTTCTTTGAAAACTAACAGGGTAGCTACTGAATTGCTGTGCAGTGGGTTAATACACTTTGGTGGTACCTGGGCATATGTATACATTACTGTATTTACTGATATCCTTGTAAATGTATCTGTCAACGATGTTACATTCCTGTCCAACATCCTCTTTTATACCACAAAATTTTCTTTTATGTTAATTTGTAACATTTGTGTGTCAGTATAATTGTCAATTTGTAATCAACTTAATTGTCTGTTTGTTGACTATTCTAATTAGTAAGGTTAAATTGTAAATAACAAAGAGGTATTTGGTTTGATTGAGTGCATGGTGTTGTGAAAAGGGAAGGTTTGGATTCACATATGATTTCATTGGAGGTTTATTAATTTTTTTCTAATAAACTCAGCTATAAACTTCTCCGTTCTGTATGTCTTCACATATTAGTTTATCTTAATGATGGTTTCATTAACATAAATGCTGAACTCCTGAGCTTTATATTTGTGTATGATACTATCTGTTTATAAGGAGCTTAGCAATACTTTAGTAACTCTGAGGTTTAATATTATTAATATTAATAATATTAATATTATTGGTTTAGCTTAGAATGTTTATGTCACTTAACCATTAATGTAGCAAAGGAAGAGCTGGTATCATATTTCCCACATCCAATACTTGGACTTCATCCAGGTTATAAAACTGGAAACATGAGACTATGAAATAAAATTCAGAGACTGTTGCAAAAAAAAAAATAAACAAATAAAGGAAAATGGGTAATAGATATTGTTCAGAATAAGAGACTGTCACTCCATGGTATGCTGTAATATAGGAACAGAAATAGCATTTGTGGTCTTTAGACTCCTATGTCCTGTTCTGTAAACAAAAAGGGACAATATTGGGATATACTTTAACTGTTCTGTGCATTGTTGGTGAGTGGGCGTCAAAAAGAAGTCCAGCAGGGAGGCAGAATGAGAAAAAGTTGGACAATTTCCCAGCTCTCTTGAGTCAGGTCTTCACAGTATGGCTTCATTAATCCTTTTGGAGCACTTCCTCAAAATGTCAGATACATTCAAATTTTAGCACAAAAAATGGATTTCAAAGCCAAATATGAATAGTCATCATGCTCACCTCACTTTAGTAAAATTTACTTATTTCTCCATGATTTAGTCAACTGTTTCATTGTAAGTTTCATTATATAGATCCAAGAGAGGTATTCAAATACTCATTACTTGCCATGTCATGAGCTTCTGACAGTTGCAATGTACTCAGTACATTACTAATCATTAAGTACTGGATTATTGGTAGTCCTATAAACATCCTTCCGTGAGGAACCTTTGTCTGGCATATGAAGTCTTAAGGTATAAAAAAATTATTTTGAAATTTTCACAGATAAAATACTACTAAGTGACTTGATCTTTGTGAGTAGAAACTTGTGCCTTTGGCCTTTTCTAATTGCTTTTGGATCACCTGCTCTCATTTTTTTTGGACTTCATTATTTCTTTTTATATTATAAAAAATAACCATAAATTAAAGATTTTACACAAATCATTATCACACACAATAACTTTTTAATTTTTTTATTTAAAAATTTTACTATGCTCACCTCTGTTCCCCCTTCCTTCCCTCTTCTCAATCCTCCCCCAGCTTCTCCCCCCCTCACCCCCATCCATTCCTCAGAGTGGGTAAGGATCCCAGGATGAGTCAATGCATTCTGTTAAATCCAGCTGAGGTCGGGCCAAGTCCTGTCCCTTACTATCAAGACTATGTAAGGTGTTCCTCTGTAGAAAATGGGCTCCAAGAAGCCAATTCATGTAGGAATAAGTTCTGGTCACACTGCCAGAGGCCCCATAAACTACCCATGCCATTCAACTGTCATCCACATTCAGAGAGCCTTGTTCAGTCCTATGGAGGTTCCCTAACTGTCAATTCACAGTATGTGAGCTCCCAGTAGCTCAAGTCAGATGTCTTTGTGGGTTTTCTCATCAGGATTTTGATCCCTCTGTTCATATACTCTCTCTTCCCTCTCCTTGCCTGGGCTGGGAACTCTACTCAGCATTTAGGTGTAGATCTCTTCATCTGCTTACTTCAGTTGCTGTATGAAGATTCTATAATTGGCATGGTCATTAATTTAAATATAGGGAAAGGGTAGTATAGGCACCCTCTCCACTATTGCATAAAGTCTTAGCTGGGTCATCTTTGTGGGTTCTTGGGTGTTTCCCTAGCACTGGGTTTCTCTCTAACCTCACAATGGCTCCCTCTATCCTCTATTAAGATGTCTCTTTCATTGTTCTTCCTCTCTGTCTCTTCCCCAACTCAGCCACTCCATTTCCTCAAGTTCTCTCCCTGTGTTCTCTTTTACCCTCCTTGCTGTGGTTCCTATTTATTCATGAGAGCTTCTTTGCTTCCTCTTCCTAGTGGTGTTCATGGATGTCTCTCTTAGGCTCCTCCTTATTACCTAGCTGCTCAATAGTTATCTTTTATCTTAAGTTAAAATCCACTGATGAGTGAGTAAATATCACAAACATAATAACTGTATTACCTGTTAGAATAGATAAACTTTTGTTATCCAACTATTTTTGTTTTGTTTTATTTTCATTGTTCTTATGTTACTGCTCTGCCAATGTTCCTTAATGTTCTTCGTGAATATTCAGCAAAGGCTGAAAGAAAATAAACATGCTTTTGGGTGCTATGTTGATCTTTGGTTTTATTTTTTTTAATTTCCTTCCTTCCTTCCTTCCTTCCTTCCTCCCTCCCTCCCTCTTTCTCTGTTTCTTTCTTTCTTTCTTTCTTTCTTTCTTTCTTTCTTTCTTTCTTTCTTTCTTTCTTTCTTTCTTTCTTTCTTTCTTTCTTTCTTTCTCCTATGAACTAATGCCATTGAGTGGGTCATTCATAATAAATAGAAACTTGCTTTCTGATTATGGAAGATGCAAAAGCAAAGTTTAATGCTTGGAGGCCCTCAAGCTGTACAAGCCTTATTCTGTAGCATCCCATGGAAGAATGAAGAAAACAAGAAGGAGAATCAAGAGGGGGACAAATTTGCATTTTAACTAGGTACTATGACCAGGACAATAAGCTCATTCTAGACGTAGTTCAGTTAATCCATTCCTGAGGATAGAGCTTTCTATCTTGATTAACTTAAAAAAAAAATCCCTGTCACTTACTATTGCCACAATGGCAACTAAATTTTACTTAATTTGAAGAAATGAACATGCAATTCCTAACAGTTAAAGGCTACTCATACAGTTGCTTGTGTGTGTTCACAATTGGCCATCTTTGTACCCAACTAGAAGATCCATGCCTGACAGCTGCCACAAATACACTGTATGAATTGTGTTAAGAAATCCAGTTTTATATCAATAGACATCACTGGTAACTTCGAGAAAACTCTTGGTGATGAGCTCCAATTATTCAAAACATTCCTGAATAGTCACTGCAAATAAAAATAGTCTCTTTGGTAGACAACAGTGAGTACAAATATACCCTAATGTAGCAAAGCAAAGTATACAATCTCAGAAGATCTATTTAATTTCTAAAAATTGTATCAAAATCATAATTGACTTGGTATCTAGAAGCTGCTTAAATAAAAAGAAAACACACACTGTCTTGAGTGATTTCCAAAAATTTTTGTGGATGTCCTTTTCTCCTACTGACACTGCACTTTACTAAGAATGGGAAAGAGGTACATGCCTTAGATAAGATACATGCACATACCTTACACACCTAAACATCATTTGTCTTAAGACTATTTCTTTATGACTTTTTAGTTCTTAATATCTATGACCTCTGTCACTGTTTTAAAAGTGCTATCATAAAGGAAAAAGCATGGAGCTTATCAGTTTTGTGATCACTGACAAATCACTTTCGTATTATAGGCTTATGTAGTTTATTTGCATTTCAAATTCAAATCTCCAAAATAGAGTTGAAAACTCGATCTCCCGTTCCATCAGAATCGACATTTTTTTGTCATCATTGCATGGTGGTAGAAAGCTGGGAGTCAGCTCTCATCCTTACTCCGATAGTCATAACTAGATGATCAATTGACAACTTCCTATGAGCTCCATCTCTAAATGTATCTCCAACCCATCAACTTTTCTTAAGTGCTACTTTCTCCTTTCTCTCATTTCAGTTTGACCCTAAAACTGTGTTTATCTTCTTTACTGCTTCATTTTTCACAGCTGTCAGAGGCAGCATATCCTAAACATATTTTCTCATTAGGATTCTCTAATGTAAGAAATGTTAGTGGTTTCCCCATAGCCCATAGGAATGCAAAGTAAAAGAAAACACAAAGTCTACTGACCTTGGCATGGCACATAAAGCCATCACCACACTTTCCAAGTCTGAGCACTTTGCAAGTGCCCCAATAGAGACTGATTTTACTCACTGATGTTACTTCTGATTCTTTGAGAAGGTAATCTATTGAGCCTGACGTGCCTTACAGATGGAAATTGACAAAGGAATAAATGGAAGACAAACACTGAATAGAGAATACTGGCAAGCAATAGGCACTTCCCTATCATGTTTGGGACCTGTTGCAACTGCTGTCTATTCAACAGTGCCCTATGGCCATGACTTTATGTGTATTACTCAGCATTACCTCGAGAAATAGAACAAAGAATATTATAGAATGAATACTGTAGAATAAATATTATAGAATAAATAGAACAATAGAATATTAAAAATACTATTGTATCTTATAAGTATGAAGGCAGACACTTTAAAACCATGCTTCATTTGTATGTGTTTTAAACTTCTAAATTTAACTAGCCATTAGTTTAAGATATTTGGGAAAATGTTATCTGTACAGAACATGAATATAATATAATTTTCAGTATTCCCAGGCAACAGAGTCTCTGAAACAAAATAAATAGGTCTATGGTCTATGTCTACATTTAGATAAATTATGTATAACATTGTCCTATAGTGGTTTTTTTTTGCCAGCTAGATTTAACTTATAGTTAGCAGAAAAAGAAAACTCCATTTGAAGAATTGTATTGATTAGTTTGACATGTGCCTATATCTATAATAGATTATATTCACAAATGTGTGGAGAATTATCCACTCTGTGTAATGCTACTTCTTTTTTTTTTTTTTTTTAAAAAAAAAAAACTTTTATTGATTTTTTTTGTAGATTTTACATAATATGTTCTGATTCCACTTATCTCCCTGTCTCCTCATATCAACCCTTTGTCCTTACAAGTGCCCCCCACAACAGAAGAAATTTGAAAGAAAACAAAATCCAAACCAAATATTACCAAGCAGAAAATAACCAACCAACCAACCAAACAAACAAACAAACAAACAAAAAAAAAAACAACAAGAAAAAATGAGAGATGAACCTTGATGTTGGAGCTGCATTGTGGTTCATTGAGTCACAGAGTTTACCCTTTCATCCACTCATCTTGCTTTCAAGTGTTCATTGCCAAGAGTCATTCATTGATCTGGCTCCAGGCCTCTGGCTTCTGCTACGCCACTGATAATGGGCTCTCACTGTGAATATTTGTTATTAAGTTTAATTAAAGAATACATATGAACGCTGGGTCTTTTGTTTGACTTAAATCTATCACAACCTGTGTGAGATCAAATATGTATTACTGCCATTAGGTCTAAAAGACACTTCTCTGTTGAGGCCATCCACTACCTTTGGCTATTCTGTCTTTGCCTCATTGAGTCTTAAGGCAAGAGGTTTGATAAAGATTCCATTTAGGACTGAGTTCTTCACAATCTCTCTCTCTCTCACTCTCTGCGCATTGTCTGCTGTGGTCTCTATTTTACAGTGCAATATACTGCACAAGGAAGGTTCTTTCATGAGAGTTAAATGATATACTGATGTATATATATAGCAATATCATTTTGATGTTATTTTTCTTTAGCAGAATAATAGTGGTAGGTTTTTAATCTAGGCCTGTGAGATCAGGCTATTGGCCACTATAACCATGTCAGATATTGGTTCTATCTTATGGAGTGATCTTTAAATCCAATTTTTAAAAGTTTTTGGTTACTTACTTAACATCTTTGCCACTAATATAGAAGTATATTTTGCAGGCAGGGTGCTATTATAGGTCATAATATTGTATCACCATGAAGGTTAGTCAGTAGGACTAAATATTCTAGTTGGGAACCAGCTTAATTTCTCCATGCTTGATAATATAAGTAAGTGATACTTTTAGCAATAAGGCCTTACCATCAGGTTGTAGAGAGTAACTATAGCCTTGGAAACAGTAAATGAAATGTTTAGACTATTTAAGATCTCTGTAGGTAACTATTCAATGAGATTTTACTTGATGGTTAATGATATATAATTGGCTTAACCTCATGAAAAATCTATTTTCATTTGATAACTGTTTGGAAAGAGAAAGTCAGTTTTCTCCATGGAGTATCACTGGGTACATTATTAGGCACAATCTAGGGCTGACCCCATGTCCAAAGTAGTTAGCTAATATAGAAGACACTATGTGTTTTTGTGACTTTTCTATGTTTTATACTTTCATTTGTTTATGTAATTGGCGTTTTAAAAATTATTTTTGTTTTGTTGTTTTGGATTTTGTTCACAATGTTTTTCTTATTTTTATTTTTTGAGATTGAGAGACAAAAGTAAACAGAATGTTAGGAGGGTAGGGAAGCAGAAAGAATGGGAGGAGGCTGGGTAGGAAAAGTAATATGATGAAAACATTAAATAAATTGAAAAGTAAAGAAAGTGTGTATGGAAATGTCACAATTAAACCAATTATTTTGCACCTTAATTAAAACTTAATCTTTATAAAATCACAAATTGATAGATTCAGTTATCATCCCTTCTAATAACCTCATTTTTAGGAGTAGTTTAAGAATATACCTGTCTTTTGCTCAACTTAATCATGTAGATGCTTTCATTATTTTCCTGGATTGTTGTCATATAGAACCCATACAGGAGATAAATATAATTGCTTTCTGCTGTCATCTTTGCGTTGGATTCTCAATTTTTTAGACTAAAATATTTATTTAAAGTGTAGAACCAATACCAACCAAAAATGTTTATATAATGTTAGTTTTTATTATTGTGTAATAGGGTAATATCTAGACCTGTCTAAAATGGCAGCAGAGGTCACCTTCTCTAAGTTTTTTCTCATTTTGCATAATCTTCAAAATTTAATTAAGAGTATCGCTTTGAGATACTATATATTATCCTGGGTAATAAAGCTGCAAATGAGAGGAAGCTGGCTTTATAGCCTTATGTAGTGAATTATCAAGTTCATTTATGGAAATATTTTTGAAAACCATTTTCTTTAGACCCTATTTATTTGAAATATTAGTTCATTCATCAAGAAGTGGAGTTAACACTTTATGCTATAATTCTTGACTGAGTCATGACATGCAGTAAAGACCACTAATGATTTTGAATACTCTAGGGAAGATGATTTTAGTCTATCTTCAGAAAACTTCCCAAGATTTTTCCTTATGATTAATATTCTTATTTTATATTTTGTAGCATGCTTCTTAGACTCACACTTTGAAGATGCTAATTCAGAAGGTCTTGCTGCCACTTAAAACTCTTTTAATAATAGCTCATTTGGATTCCTACTGTTGTAGATGATGTTACACATCTATACTGTGACACAGAAATATGAATTAAGATGCCTTCTTGTTGTGAAGGGATCCACAGGTTGGAATTTTCGGACAGAACAATGGAAATTTGCAGTATTATTATCTAGAGATTTAATGAAAGATCAGTATGGCACAAAGAATTGCGGAATAATACACTAGTCTTTCAGATAGGCTTGAGGCACTCAAAATATAAGCATTGCTTCAAGCACTGTTTTGACCCTAGAGCAGGAATTCAGACATGATCAATAAATGACATGTTGGACCTATTCGTAGAAATATGGGGGATAGTAGAAAAGAGAGCCTGATGGAGTAAAGAACATATGAGAAGTTAAAACAGTATTTCAGAAAATTAATCCTGTGTTTCTGAGCTAAGGAAACCCAGGAAAATGGGAGAACATAAGCTGAAAGACGTCTTGAAACAACTAACAAGGGAGCTGAATATGAAGAAGAAATGGAGACAGAAGTGTTTGTCATTTCAGATTTCTACCTTGAACACAAAATGGAGAGTAATTGTGATAACACCTCTGAGACAGAAGAAGAAGTCGTGTGTCTTAGGGGAAGCAGTATTGATTTCAGATTTAAACTCACAACCCTTGATAAGCTTGTAGGACAAAAGTCACTCATCAGTCTAGAATTAGAAACCTCGACATGAAAGTCAAAGGAGATAAGAGCTGACAAGACAGATTTAGAGGGCATCAACCTGGAGATAATTGGATTTGGAAGTGAGTGCAAGAACACTGAGAGAGCATACTAATTGAGGGAGAAACAGAAAGAAGGCAGGAGCCTGGCTCAAGAGCACAGTGCACATTATGATAAAATCCGAGAGACAGCAGCTTAAAGCTTAAGCATATATCATAATCAATGGAGTTCTGGGTGACAGTGAAGGAAGGGGTTTTCAGCACTGCAGAGATTACTACTCATTTGTAGTGTTACAATCTGTTCTACTGCTAAGGTACTTAAAAAGCGTCTTTGGAGATGTTAATGACTATCAGTTAAATTACAATGAATTGTCAATTGTAAATGTGGAACCTGCTAATGGACTATCTAATAGTTTTGTTTTTTAGTTTTATTTATTCACCTTTTGAGGAGTAAATGCAATGCATAGGTTAAAGTGAATTTCTCTTACCTGTTCCATAGTCAATTTTTTAGTCTCAAATATGCAGCATGTCACAGAAATTCTGCCTCAACCTTTCTTTCTTGTGTGTTTATTTGTACCAACTTCAGGAACTATCATGAAGATCAAATAGGGCCTCTTTCTCCCTGCCTCCCCCTGCCTCCCCCTGCCTCCCCCTGCCTCCCCCTGCCTCCCCCTGCCTCCCTGCCTCCCCCGGCTTGATGAAAGGGAGGAAGAGCTTACCATTCTTGTGCATTTTACAATATTTGTCTAGAAATCTTTCATCATCAATTTCTCTGAAGCATGCTGATAACCACTGACAATGGGGGTAGGCTCAAACAGAAACCTTTGATTTCTAGTTTAAGATAAAGTATTGTAAAGATAGAGTACTGTGAGAACTTTTCTGTTTACTGCTGCTTAGATTTTGTTTTAGTATTAAGTTGTGTAGTATTAAGTTGTGTGTGTATGTGTTTGTGTGTGTGTGTCTGCATGCACACACACATGTGCACACAATTACATGCTGTTGGCCTAGGGAGTCGGTCAGAATGGAATATTTGTGTAATAGGCGGGCACCCCTAGAGCACCCCAAGAGCACCCCAAGACACCCCAAGACCATGGCTAATGACCACTGTTAACTTTAAAGAAAAAGAGAGTTTGATGAATATGAATACCGGTACTCACATATGTGTGGGCTCCAGGCACTGTAATGAATGAATGTTAGAAGCCAAGAGCCCCGAATACTTTTGGGGTAGAATTCTTATACCTTACTCTGGGTAGGGGAGGGGGTATGGGCGGGCTCAGCATGATAACAGTGTGGGGCCAAAGGTCAGTTTAGGACTGAGTTTAGGAATGCAGGCAGACAGGCAGACAGGCAGGCAAGCATATTTCCTGTGAAACAATAGGACCACCTGAAGACATTCATTTCCTGGAGCAATGGTCATGATGGGCACATTGTGCAAGCTTCAGAAAGTTCTTGCCTGGGCAAACAGTTAACGGTTCAGGAATATGGTCCCAGGGCCTCAACTTGGGTGATTCTGCTCCAGTGAAGTCCCCAAGGTCAAGCTGCTCACCAGGTGGGTCTCAGGAATTCAGGAAGTATCCAGCTCAGGCTGCCAGGTATGTCCCAAGCAGCCATCAATCCTGTGAGCAAAGCTTTTCCGAGAAACAGCCATTTAATTTAGTGATACAATGAAGCCGAAACTCTGTCAACCTTGGCTAGTTTCAGGGACCTCAGGAAGGGGTCGAGGGGGAGAGAGTTACAGGATTTTTCTATTTTCACAATTTGTTCATATGGAGGTGAAATTGATGAAGGCCTTGAACTGCATGATGTCTGCACTGGGGAAAAAGTGTGTGTCTTTTGGAAGAAGAGGAAGGATATGTGTTCTTGTTGCTTGAATATCTGTCTAGTACCCTTTACTTTTTCTTTGAAAGAGGTCTTTGTGATGGCCTGTCATAAACAGAATTCAGAAAGACTTCATTCAACTTCTGATAGTGAACTGAAACATTTCACTTTACAATGGTATAGAAAGCACTATGAATGGAAACTGTACTTTAAATGTCAAATTTTGAGGCTCCCAGGGGTAGCTAAAGTGTGATTCTGAGCTGTGGCAGTAAGCTGATGTCTTGTCATCATGAGATTAAACAACCAATCCTCTACAGCAGGATATTGCTAAGGTAGTGTTTGGTAAGAATGCTAAATGAGATGCATTTTCAACAAATGGTATTTTTAACTTGTGATGCATTATCTGGGCACAAGCTCTCCTTATGTGGAGGAAAACCTGTAATGCGTATTTTTAAACCACCATTGACTTTCTCATATCCTTTCTATCACTATTGCTGCTTGTATTTAGCTTATCTAATAAAAGCCACCCCATAAACCACTGCTTCAGGATCTATTTTCCATGGATCTAAGGTTGAGGCATCACTCAAAACTAATAATGAAACAAATAACTAATTTTTTTCTCACTGACTTGTAATTCATCTATGTATTAATACGATGTTAGTAGGTTTCTGGGGTTAAAACATATCCATTGATTTCCTCTTTAGTTTTTTTATTCTAGTTCCATAATATTTTGTAATATACAATATCCCAATTCTCTACACATTTTCTCTATATATTAATTTTATAGTGGAGAAACATTTCTTAAGCTCTTTAGGGTCTCTGGTTGGAACTGAAAATAAAACAGAAAAAGTTTGGAAGAAATCAAGCATGCAAATTTATAATTTATTTAATAACAATGTTCATCACCTAAGAGCATACAGGCAGAAGCCCTAAAACTGAATGAAGCAAATGTCTATGTTAATCTGATGAGCGGCCATGTGAGAGTGATGGAGTGATGGAATTATAAATTGTGATAGCACAAGAAGCTCTATTTGTTTAGATATTTTATGCTTGTCCATTACTCTTTCCCACCCTGGAGCAGAACTCTTGCCTCATGAGCATCACTGTAGGTGTAGAGAAAAGTTACAGTCTTTACTAACTATAAGCTTTTCCTGTATGGTTTTCTTCTTGGCAGAAGAATGTTCTGTGACCTACTTCGGAGGAGAGAAATTCTAATTGTTCAGTCTTGGAAGAGCCAGAAAGGATAAGAGGTTAGTAAGACTTTTCTGCTTCTATGGTTTTCTGAAATTCCTTCACCTTAAAGTGCTCAGAATGATGGCCATGTTGCTTCAGGACTATAATCTCATTTCTCCGCAGTCTGAGGCAGGAGGATTTTTCTGAATTTGAAGACAGTTTGGGCTACAAATGGATATCTCTGACTCATAAGAACAGAAACAAAATGAAAATAAATCTAAAAGATAAAAAAAATCAGATTCTAAGCGGTATTTATATGAGTTATAATGCTTTGGGCTACTCAATTTTTAATACTGCTGTCCACGTACACTGATTGAAATAATAATCATCATATGACATTAATACCTCCTGTAATAACTTATAATTACTGTATAATGTGATTTTGGTGATTTTAATAGAAATGGTTCCATAGGTTCATGTATTTGAATGCTTGGCTTGATCATAATGGAATGGTGCTTCCTGACAAGAATTAAGAGATGTGGTCTTGTTGGAGGAAGTAGGTCATCAGGGGTGGGCTTTAGGGCTTCAAATGCTCAAACCAGGCCAGAGTGTCTTTCATTTTTCCTACTCCTGCAATTGTAGAAATTTCAGGTCATTGTCTAGCATCGTGTCTGCCAGCATGTCGCCATGCTTCCCTCCATTATGATAATGGACTAAACCTCTGAATCTGTAAGCAAGCTTTGATGTGAGAATGTCTTTCTGTATGCTGTGAATATCAATGTTTAAATAAAGGAGCTGTTTTGGCCCATGACAAGCACCATAAAAAAAGTAGGAGGGGAAATTGCAACATAGGTAGGAGAAGCAGGGCGGAGTCAGTCAGACTGAGCCAGCCGCCCAAGAAGAAGCATGTAAGGAACACAGGTGAGCCATGGGCCACGTGGCAGACAGATTAATGGGAATAGGATGAGTTAAGATATAAGAGCTAGCTAGCAATGTGCCTAACCCATAGGCCAAACAGCATGAAGTTAATATAAGCGTCTGAATCATTTTGGGGGGCATGATCAGCTGCAGGTGGCTAAGGGGTGTGGGGCTTCAGGTCTGTGGGTCTGAACTTCTAGCCACCCAGGACCAGAACAATTATTGCAACAGATTGCATCCCAGCGTGGACCGAACACTCACATACAACCAGAGAAAGACTAGAAAGGGCTCTAGATCACAGAAACTAATCCAAAGCAGCTACTAAATGGTGTATCTGAAGTGGGTCATTGTACAGAGAAAGTGTGGTGTCCAAGCCACATAAAAATGGTGCCAGTGGACTGGCAGAAGCAGGGAGCTTAAGCTGCAACCAAGCTGGTTCCTGAAGTCTCACAGAAGATTCAGTAGCATGTGATTGATTTAAGGTTTCTGTTTACTTTGAACAAAAAGGAAACAGAGTCAAATGTTTTCTTAGTAGCAGCATTTCTTGGGTGTGCTTTGTTTGCTGGCAGTAAACAGAGACGTGGCCCCTTTAAGAGAATTTACTGATTCACCTTTGTTTTCTGCAAAAACTAAGTGGATCTTTAAGAGAGTGTGAGTATTTTAAAAGCTCTTGTGGTTGAAAGATGATTAAGGATTTACAATAAAACAGATTCAGATGGAAAAAAAAACTGTAAACGGGTTACAATGTGTGTAAAAGGTACATAGGCTTCAGAGAGAAAAGAAAGAAGGTAGAGAAAGTCTTTAAAAAGAGAAATAGAGTAATAAAAGTATAATAACACATGTAAAGATGGAAAATAGACACAAAATCTGGATTTTGGTTATTATTGTGTTTTCTTTTAATTTTTTAACTGTTAATGAGCTAATTGTAAAAAGACAATGGATTGCAAATGCAAAGGCTGCTAAGTTAAACAAGAATATATATTTTAAAGATATTTTGAAATTTGTATCTAAGGATTTATTGCTTTAGAAGAGTTCTGCTTTTATTTCCACAGAAGATGAGAACCTGTGGATTGCTTCCAGGCAAATATGGTTTCATCAACCAAGACTCCCTGAAAAAAAAAAAATCTCTGATGGGAAGAGATGGTCATATTAGCCTCAGGACTGCAGACTATAAACCATTCTCAAGAATCCATGAGATTTTCAATGTCCCATAATCAGCAGGAAGTAGTAATGGAAAACTACACCCAAATTCCCAAAATATTGTTTATAAATGTTCATTTTCATTATAAATGGCTAATGGTCATAGTTAATCTCTTTATAAGAAGAAAAAAGGGATAGGGAATATGAATAATTTTTTAAAAATTAGATTAATGAATTCACTTAGATCAGGAAGTCAGATGTCTTACATTGGTATGGATTTTCATTTATTGATACAAATTTAAGGTCAATTCTCTTATGATGTATGTATTTTTCTACTCTTGTTTAAGATATGATGTCTATGTAACGGTTTTAAATTGTAATGTATAATTAAGAAATGCATGTTAGTTAGACAAAGATATAATTCAAATAGGTAATCTTCAAACACTTCTAAGACCTACAGAATGTGGCATTTAAAATGTTTTAAGAACTTATACTTTTCTGGACAGTGAGATAGGTCTGCTCCTGGCAGCACCAATTTACTTCAAGAGAAAAATGGGCATCGAAAAACTCCATATAGAGATTAGTTTCTTTGTGGCAACAGTTAGGCACTGGATGTGAATCTGTTCTTACGTTGACTGCTTGACAGTATGCTATTTAAACTGGACATGCAGGTTCCTCTGAAGGTAACCTCTGAACTTTGGCAGAACAAGCTAAGATGGTCATTCAGGTTCCTGTTTTGCAGAGAAACTGTCAGACATTCTTCAGGACTTGGGGAGATGCAACTGATGAATGGGCAGAGCAGATTTCACTGAAATGAAAAGAGCCTATAGGCTGAAGATGGATGCCCCAACTTTATAAAGGAACTTTGGGTGACTGTCCAGGCAGATAGGTGTCATCTCTGTCCTTTCTAGATTTTAGAAGTTGCTTGCACTTCTGGTTTACTTGGGTAAATATATCCTTCTTTGGTCTTTGATGTAGTTGAAGAGTAGTTATAGGTACAGTTTTTCTTAGTCATTTGAAAGGTATATTGGATATGAAACTTTAGATTCATAAAGATAAGGTAGATGATAGAGTATTTTCTTTAATTTTTCTAAATACAAATAGACTAGATTTTGTAACTCTAATTCTTGCTTGATGGCTATTTTGTTATATGTAATTTTGCTATGTTAAAATTGAAACCTTCCTTTTTGATTAGACAGAAAGGGGGAAGTGATGTGGGAATATCTTTCTGTATGCTGTGAATATCAATATTTAAATAAAGGAGCTGTTTTGGCCCATGACAAGCACCATAGAAAAAGTAGGAGGGGAAATCACAACATAGGTAGGAGAAGCAGGGTGGATTCAGACAGACGGAGCCAGCCTCCCAAAAAGAAGCATGTAAGGAACACAGGTGAACCACAGGCCATGGGACAGACAGATTAATGAGAATGGATTGAGTTAAGATGTAAGAGCTAGCTAGCAATGTGCCTGAGCCATAGGCCAAACAGCATGAAGTTAATATAAGTGTCTGAATCATTTCTGGGGACCTGATCAGCTGTGGGCGGCTAAGGGGTCTGGGGCTTCAGGTCTGTGGGTCTGGACCTCTGGCCGCCCAGGACCAGAAACCTCATCATAACAATGCCCCAAGGAAATGTTTTCCTTTATAGGAGTGACCAACATCATACTGTCTCTTCATGGTCAGAGAAATTTGACTAAGGTTGTGATCAATTACAGTGTGACCTATGTTTAACATTACCAGTTTGTGTGTGTGTGTGTGTGTGTGTGTGTGTGTGTGTGTGTGTGTGTGTGTGTGTGTGTGTGTGGGTTGGAAGTGTCTGTGTCTGTGTCATTCATCATCAGCACAAAGGAAATGAAAGGAATCTAGAATGGGTTTGTCATTCAATCATTTATGTTTGTAGAATTCAGCAAGGTAATTATATGTTCAAAAATTTAACATTTGATTGAAGATTTTACAAGATTGAGGAGAATAAAAATATCTGCATCCATGTCTTAGAAAGTGGAAAAAAATTCAAGATAAATTCCTTGTCCTAAGCAGAAATTTTACAGTTTGATAGAAAAGACAAATATTGAATGTTTGTTGTAATACTCATTGAATAAACATTACTGCCTAATAAGAAGACATTTCTGGATATAAGAAATATTTTTTAATATTAAAATTCTATATTGAGAGTGGTTTTGCTGAAAGTTGATAAATTACTACATATTTTCCTTACAACTGTACAAAGCAGGTGAGGACAGGCACTCTTGATTTGTGCACGCTGCAGCCTGTGGTATCCTGAGGTAAGCACCTGGATTACAACTGAAAAATCTGGAGAAAATGAGCCATCCCTGGTGAGGGCCATGAAGGTCACAGAAGAGGGCTCTCTTGGGGAGCATGTTATATTTGTGGAGCAATGTATTTCTAAGGAGTGGAGGCTTCTAAAACATTTCCTGAGGGACTCCACCATGCTTCTACTGCCAAAGCAAAGAAGTCAGGAGAAGAGATGAGCTCTCAAAAGCAGGAAGCTGAAACATAACCATCTTGTTGCACAGGAATAAATATATTCTAAAACAATATATTTATCACTTAGGTGGCTAATTAGATTATTCAAAATATGGATCCCCCAAATAATAATTTCCCCTAGAAATCTCCTCTTGAGAGATTTAACATGGGCTCCTAGAGGAGAATTTTTGTCTTCTTGGAGAAAAAAAAAAATATTTACAACTTGTCAGACAACCTTGTAGGAGAAGCTAGCTTTGCAGGGCAGACATGGAGCCAAGACATGGAGCAGCAGACCATACCTCAACAGACTGTTTAGTTATGTTTATCTCTTGATTTTTTACTTAATACCCCCATGTTATCATCTTCCAAAGACATATCTGGGTATGTGATGAGAGTTTTATCTCTTTATTTTTCTTCCCAAACAAATAAGTAATTGTTTTCTGCTTTGTACTGTTATTTTGTCTCCTTTAATTGGCTTATCGAAGATGGATGATAAAATCTGCTTGGATGAGACAAAGGCTCTGACCCTAAATCTGGTAGCAGCAGAACTTCAAGCTAATAGCAGAGTCCAGTTGTGATTTCAAGGCACAGGCAGGGAAATTTCAGCAGTACTCTAAAGACACTCAAAACATCTTCAAAATTGAAAATCTACTAAAGAGGCAATTCCATTGACATTTATTTTTTTAAATTCTTTTACTTTGTGAATATGAAACCATGAGACATGGGCTCTAGAGGATGCCAGGAGGTGGGCCATTTAAGAGCTTCTGAGGGAGATCAAGGTTTCCTAATGAGGACCTGCCCAAGAGATCTGAAGGTCATTTATAAAGGGCATATGGGAGTGTGCCTGACATTACATTTCTAGTGACTAAGACTATCTTAATAACAATAAATACTTTCCCCCAGAGAATGAATCTACTTAACTTCAACATGGGTCAGGACAGAGGATGGCTCTTTGCCATCTCAGGAACCCAGAATGCCTGGGTCACACTCCCCACCTGTCCACCATGTATATGCTTTATCAAACCTAGACTTTTGTTGTGCCCTAATAAACCAGCTCTCAGCGACTCCGGGGTAGATTAGCTTTCTGACCATTACTAACCTCGGGGATTCCATGGAGACTTTTCATTCTTTTCTATCCTATAACAAAGTGCCACTTGCCCAGACATTAAGATGTCGTCTAAGGCAACCAGGCGAGAACAAGCCCTACTGCATATGCAAACTGAAAGCAAGATGTCTAAAATATTTCAGAAGTGCAGGGATAGAGATTGGAAATATGCAGTGGAGGAATGTGACCCATTCCTGGAACACGAGAGCGTTAAGATATAATGTGATCTATGCAGATAACTTCTTTGACACTGTGTCCCAGCATTTATTTATCTTTCTTATGACACAGATTACATCATCTGCCGCACGTTTTATAGGAATATGCTGATGGTTACTTATTAGAGTAGTTTAAGATCTGATCAAATGTCAAAACCTTGATTTTCTTTTCTTTCCCTTTCTCCCTAGCTTCCTCCCTCCTTCCCTCTTCCTCTTAATAATCTCTTTCCTTCCTTCATTCCTTCGTTCGTTCCTTCCTTCATTCCTTCGTTCGTTCCTTTATCCCTCCATTCCTCCCTCCCTCCCTCCCCCCCTCCCTCCCTTCCTTCCTTTCTTCCTCCCTCCCTCCCTCCCTCCCTCCCTCTCTCCCTCCCTTCCTTCCTTCCTTCATTCCTTCGTTCCTTCCTTCATCCCTCCATTCCTTCATCCCTCCCTCCTTTCCTTCCCTCCCTCCCTCCCTCCCTCCCTCCCTTCCTTCCTCTTTTTCTTTCTTCTGTTCAGCATCTTTAGTGAAAGGATGCCCTGCAGAACAGGAGCCTATGGCCTGTATCTTCTGCCAACTTACTAGTTTCCCTTTTTCCTGGCGGAGAAACTAATTCTGGAGCTGCAGCAACCTGATACCATGTGCTCTACCCATGATGCTCCCTATGCATCCTGAAAGAGAAATTAAGCATCCTTTGAGAATTCCAAATGATTTTGGAGTCAAACTTTTTCAAAGCAACTCTTTTGAAGCTTCATGCTTTTCTACAGTGGGACCAAGGCATCTAGCATTCATAAAAACAGAAATATTAACGAAGCAAACATTTGACTTTTAAAATTAGAATCAATCCAACACTTTTCCATACCTGGATAATTCTAAGGTTTGTGTATTAAACCATCAGTGCCTGGATACAAGACATTTTGTGTGATCAGCAGCATATGGCAGAATTGCTCATGCCTCGGTGACTAAGGCTTTGCTACTGCCGGTTCTGATATATTCCATCATCTTTTTGAAGAAATTACTTAAAGTATTTTATGATCCCTTAGCCCTCAAGCAATACAGTTCTCTTATATCTGTGCCATGTTTCTCAAAATAACAAACATATATATCTTGGGATGAAGTTAGCATTCTCCCTAGATATGTGTTATGTCACAGTACTCCTGGAGAAATAAACAGATGTCTAATCATCCTACATAGGTAAGGAGACAACCAAAATCCAACTAGTGAATAAATGAGTTTGCCTTTATTTTCATTAAATACTTTTAAACTCTTTGCACATTTAAAAACTATAATATATTATACCATTCCTCACTTTTCTCCTCCGGTTCCATGTTCCCTCCCCAACCTCTCCCACTAACTCTGATAAGTTATTCTTCTCTAATTATTACTGTTACATGCAGACAGACAGATACATTTTTATTTATGTTAAATTTACATATACCCATATATACATATATGGACAGCTATATAAATACAACATACAGAGCCCTTTTTTGGGGTGTGTATAGTTTCAGAGGTGACCAGTTTGTTTGATTTTGTTGAGCCTACTTTCAGAAATAACAGGTTGTTTATTGGAGCAGAAATGATTCCAGGACAGCTCTATCACCAAAGCCCACTCAAACATTGAGGATGGGTCATGAAAGCTAGAAATTTGAGTGTAATATACAGCTTGCAGGCAATTCAACAGGTTGGTGTGTCTTTCTGGTAGGTTAGTTGATCTGAATTCATTCCAGGTAGCCTAGTTTATCTCTGTTTGATCTAGATAGCTAAACTGGTCTTAGAGTGTCTCTCATCAGACCTCACTGTTTATATAATCATGGGAAGAAATGTGCCTAGTGCATCTTGTCAATTTCAATGATTTCCTAAAGATTTTAAATGATTTACATCTGGAGTCTTAAAAGTCTTCCCTTCAGGATGGGATGTTTCACCTCACTTTAGGTCACTCTAAGACTTAAGGAGTTTTCTACCATTATGTGAATGTTTTATCTCTGAGAAAAATTCTTCTTAATACTATGTTATCCCTCTGTCCATCTAGTACATTCTAGAAGCAATGGAAGATGGAGTTTGCCTCTCAGACATTTGTAAGTCCACAGTTTTCATTTTGTTATAGGATTCATGGACAGAGAAACTGGACCCCAAAGATTTCTACTAGGAAGCAGCTTTTATTTATGTAGTCACTGGCTCTGTGGATTTACATTCAAATGCTGAACCCTGAACACAACAGGGCTTTATCTTATATACATTTTGCTCCTCCATGCATATTATATTTTCAGTGCAATATAATATCCACACATACTCTATGGTTATAGGTCTGTGACACTGTGGGTACAAGAACATGATAAGACTGTATGCACGTGCACTGATATTAGACCATGTTGCCATCTTTGTCCTAGGCGAGCCCTTACTACACCTTGGTGGGTCTCAGTTGGGGGACTTTGCTCCTCAGCCATATAGTCTGACAGTAGTAGCTCCTCATCTCTTGTATTTTTCACTCCACAATCTTTGTTTTATCAAAGAATTTCAGTAATTTTACTTTCCTCCAACTCTCATCCTGAAGTTGCATACATCCCAGAACTGTTTGCCCCTGGTCATTGTTAGTGGCAACTTTGAAATATGTTCTGTCAGTCTGGTTTATCTTCTAGCAAACTGTTTGCGAGTATCAGGTACATTTAAAGAGCATACTTTTCTAATAAACAGCCCTGCCCCATTCACAATAACTTTAAAGACTAGTTATGATTTTTATGTATCTTTGTTCTGAAAATGAAATTCTCTTGCTCTGCACTTTGTGTATGAAAATATTTCTCACAAATTTTGTGTTTATGAGTATGTTTATGATGTATGGCAGTGTGTGTGTGTGTGTGTGTGTGTGTGTGTGTGTGTCTGTGTGTGTCTGTGTGCATGTTATGACTTTGCTTTTGTTTAGTACCTATAGCAAATAAATCAGTTAAAGCTTTTCTTGGGTTTTGAAAGGCATGCTGAATTAAAGTATTAATAACAGGTTTGGGGTTTTTATGGTATAGCTATTTTGTCATTAAAATTCACAAAATTAAACTTCTGTTGTGTTATGTAAGTTTAGCATCTGAACATTATTAAAATATTCTCTGAGAGTTGTTACCTTGTCATTTACAGAGCTTTTAAAATGTCCCTACCTGCCTTCATCTCTAAATCTCTAAACAGCCCTGGTCACTCACAGGTAACTCACAGAAGCATAGTGAACTTTGGTGGTAAAAGATGACCTGAGATAGTGATTGTCACCTTTGCTTAGGGAGAAATATTGTTTTAAATGACTTAAAGCACTTTAAATCAGTATTGCAAGGAAAAGATGAGGTGGGAGCATTGATCTGTCTCATGGAATTATCCCAACAGATTTGAACTGTATGGCCACATCATTGTCAAACTTTATGAGATTGGCAGGCTTAGAGGACACTTTCTCTAGGGTATCTTTCCTTCTTGCGCTTTCCTAATTTCCCTGTTGTGGTCTGCCTTCTGTCAAAGTAAGTGTTCAGTCCCAGCATTTCATGGACCTCAAACGTAATCTACAGACCGGGGATAGTGAATAGTAAAGACTATTCTGGAGAAGCCTTCTCTATCTTCAGGTTTTGCTGGCACAGACTCTAGGCCTTTATCTACAACCTTCCCTCTTCTCTGGGAGAAATAAGAAACAATTTTCTAGTCTCTCCCTGAGAGTCCTCTACCTAACTTTGCACTTTCCAGGATCTGACAAATTCATTTCCTAGAACAGATGATGCTGGGAAAAATCATTTTGAAAAAAGATCTCCAGGGGAATTACTACTTTGTTTTACTCTTTCTTTTAATTTTGTTGTTGTTATGCATGCATAAAGATCTCTTTTGTTTGATTGCTAAGAATTCAGTTCTTTCCAGATGAAAAAGCAAAGCTTTCTTGGATATGTAAACAGGGAGGTAGATGGGTTACTCTCATTTGTGGCCAAGGAATCTTGCATAGGAGTAAGCAAATACAGGAGTAGCAAATATTCCCATTAAGAAAGACTATTGATAGACAATTGGGGTAACTTCAGATGCATCCAACTATATGAGAGTAGCCATAGGAGAGCAGCAACAGGCACATTCTGATTTCTGTTGAGTTGAGGCCAGAAAATTGGCTGTAATTTTCAAATCTACAACATTATAATGAAGGAAAAAAAACCCTTAGAAATCTTCCAAATTTATTTACAATTTTAATGATTTAATATTTTGTCTCCAAAATTCTTTGTAGCCTCATTACTAGAGATTATAATTATTTATAGATTATAATATCCGCAGAAATTATAATTTCATGTATACATAATATTTTGATTTATTTTTAACTGACCTTGAAAATGTTTCATGCCAGATCACAGAGTTTATTTTGTATTTATATGTTGAACAATATTTCAATCAAGTACCTCTCAGAAATGATTGCTATTTCTCTCTCATTTTAATAGTGAAAATATACTGAAATATCACTAACTCACCTAATACCACACACAGGAAATTTAAGGCAGTAATTTCTATGCTAATAATCTCTCACCACCATCAAGGATCTGTGTCAATATCTTAAATACCATCTTGTATTAATATCTCTCTCTCTCTCTGTGTGTGTGTGTGTGTGTGTGTGTGAGTGAGTGTGTGTTTACAAGTATGCCTTTGTGCGTGTTTCTTTGAGTACACACATATACAGGTGCCTTCAAAAGAAACACATGCTTGAGCATGTGCACTGGCACACACATACACACACAAACATGTATACACAAATACATAATTGAATCCTAAAAAGCAATATGAAACAATTGGCAATTAAAAAAGAAAAATGATTGATACTTCCTTTTTAGTGTTGATACAGATGTAAGCTTGAAAGGAAATTAAGTGTTCCATGATAATTTTAAGTGCTTTACATTAAATTGTTTAGCAAAACATTTCCCCCTGATAATCATAGTAATGCTTACTGTGATAGCCAGAGATAGCATGCCTAATTTTTTTTTTTTTTTGGCAGAATTGAAGTTTATTCTGAGGATACTACCTTGTTCTTCATTTATATTAGCTACAACAATTGATGTGAGACCTTCAGCCACAGAAGCAGTCTTGTCTTTCAACTGCATTGTGAAAAAGCATAAGTAATCACGAGGTGACACTTTGACACAGGGGTTTATTTAGTGATGTTTGAATCCTGACATTGACTGAACATGTGAGGACATTGCATCAGCAGCAACTCCAGCCTTGCGGAGTGCAAAATTGAATATGCACTTGATTGATAGCTGAAACTGGTCACTGACCTTCTCTGACCTTCTAATTGCCACACACTTCTTTGTTTTTACTAAGATAATCAGGCAGAAAAGACTTGTGCTCCACACATACGTAAAGTGATTTCATTAGTTGGTAATTTCATCATATCTTATTTGATTGTTTTGTCCTTAAGTTTGATACAAAGCAGAAACGATACTGACATGCCAATATTATACAACAAACATTGTAGCAATGTTGTATTGCGATAGAGCTATAATTCACACTTTTAAGGAAGATATGTATTTAATTTAAATCCTCCTAGCTCAGTTTGGAGACCAGGCGATCAGTAGAAAGAGAGAATGAACACGATTAGCTTTAGAAATTATTCTTAGTCGAAAGTGCTCTTTATGGCTGTTTCTAGAGTGACAATTTTAACTCTGGGGTCACAGTAGAGAGGTAGATGACCTCCGTGGGAAAAATAAATACAACTTTTATTTTCAGATCAACTTAGGGCAGAAATTGCTACGTCGTTTCCAATTTGTGGTGCTTAAATGTGGAGGTTGCAAGTTGGAAAAATGACTGCATGACAAGAAAGTGAGAAGTCCTATATCGTTTCTACTTCATCCTTTAAAAAACACCAGTGGTTTCCTGGGAAACCCACCAATAATTGGATGGGCTGCTGGGTAATCATGGAGGTAAGCAACTCTGTGTTGCCATTCAGTGGGCTGAACCTGAAACTGATTTATTCCTCCAAGTGACAAGCTGACAACTACTATGGTGCTTTCTGGGGGTGGAAGATGAGGATGAAATTCTGCACAGATGCATGTGACATAATGTTCTTGTTTCTAGTCATTGTTTTATCCCTGCCATGACCTCCACGTTGCACCATATTCAAACAATCACAGTGGAAGAATAATAATAAATGATAAAACAACACAAAATCCCAAGCTGACCAGGGTACATGATTCCGCTTACCTCTATCCTTCTGGATGCTTAGTGATGAACTATCCCTTGCTTTTAAAAAGTCAATGCAATGATTGATATTTCCCTGCTTCTCCCTTCTTCTTTTCTTACTGTCTCGATTCGGGAAAATGTGATACACATTGGTAAAAAGACTTCTGAAGACAGAACTTTTACATACTCCTCCGCAGAACACAGAAACATTATTAATGAAAAACTTAAAACATTTATGGGTTTTACAACCAGTAGTGCTGGATTCCCCATTCATGTTTTATTTATGACTGTGTGGGTGGTAGATTTGGTTTAACCTGCCCTCTTTGCAAAATGTATCCTGCTTTGCTTAGGTGCTTTCCACTGAGGGAAAAGGACCCACTGTAAGCACACGTTTATGACCAGGGATGATGGACCCTGGTGAGCAGTAAGAGAGGAGCCTGGGTTTGCTCATCCTTACTGGGGTTGGCACTAAAGAGGAGGGCTGTCAGGACAGGGGCAGAGATGGATGGGGATTCTGTAGGTGACATTTCCCAGGGAAGCTTCTTGCTAATGGGAGTGCAGTTCCGCAGCAGCAGTGCTTCACAGTCCCAGCTGTGCTGTAAGAACCAACAGTGGAGTTTGTGAAAAATACTGATGCCTGGGTCACATTCCTACAGAGCTTGATATAAATAACCTGGAACGAAACCTTAAGGCAATGCTATGCATATCTAGAATCAGTAAACATGAGTATTCTATTATAGAAATTTATATTCATGGCACTTCCTTTCTTCTCTCTTTTTTTCATTTTATTATTATTTTTTTGTAAAGAAACGTCTTTTTTATTCATCTATTCTCCTGCTTCCCCTCCCTTCCTCCTTCCCTTCCCTCCTCTCAATCCCTCCCAGTCAGCCTTCAGCTTCGCCCATCTCTATCTCCCCATAACACTCCCCGCAAATAGCAAGAAGTCCCAAGGGTAGACAACTGTCCATGAGCAGCATGTGGAACCTCCAGGGGTGGGATCAGACTGTGTTCCTGTGCGTGGGCTGGCACCTTGGAGTCCATTCCCTGCAGAGGAACACCTAACTCCCTCTCTTTGTAACCTAGATAAAAACTTTGGCTGCCACTCATCACCATTGTCTCACAGAGTCTTTCCTAGTTTTCCACATTCTTTTCTGTTCCCTGACTTATACTGTTGTCCCTCTGCTCCATTACTCTGCCCTCGACCTCTCATGCTGCCTTAGTATTGGAGGATGCTAAAATAGCTACATACATCAAAATCAAGGTCAAAATAGCTTCAGTCATCTACTCCCACTTTCAAAGGGTCTTATAGGATTGCATAAAAATGAAGCCCAAAGTGTATGCACACATTCAATATTATTTTCTTAAATTATGGATGTACTTCTGTGTCTTCTTAAGTTTCTCCTGAAGAAACATCAATGACTTCTGTTTTTCTTCTCTAGTAGCCAAGGATGTGTGCTACTGTCTTTTCCAGCCAGAGGAGCTTGCCCTTTAGTTGAAACAAACAGCTGTAGTGTTCTTTGATGTAACATTTGGAAATTCTTAAAAGTAGTTCCTCCTCTGTCAGACACAAGGCATTGACAGCTAAGTTTACTTAGAGGACCAGGTTTTTTATGACCAGGGCAAATAATGTTTGTTGCAGAGCTCCTATTTTGCTTGTTAAAAATATATGTGGTTTACATCATGACTTACTTTTCTACCCGATCCTGCTTATGTATTTTGCCTTTTATAAATGTAAGAGTTTATTTTCACCACTTCTACTAAATGATTCAGGCTACATAATGTTACAAGAAAAATAAGTTTAATTCCATTCTGGAGAGTTAAGGATTTGTATTTTGTGATAACACTCTGGCCTATCATTTCCCCAAGTTGTGAAGGGTGTCATGTGCCAAGAGACAGGTATACATATTGCCAGCTCTAGATCCTCTGGTCCCTCCTCTTAAATAACGTGTTTAGTAAGTACTCTACCTGATGAGTTTACCTAATTCTATCACCTCCCATTGATTCTGCCTCTAACAGCATCATAATCCCATAAAATCTCTACCCTTTCAAGATTTCAAATTGAAACTGGGAGGGATTGAGAGGAGGGAAGAAGGCGGAGCAGGGGGGATACATGGATATAAAAGACTTTTTTAATTAAAAAATGAAATAAAATGAACATACAAAATAAGAGAAAAAAATGACGTTTCAACATAAGCAACTTGGAGACAAACTCACAGCATGCTCCAGTTTGAGCACAGGTTATGAGATCTGCTCCATGACCAACGCTTCTGACTCCTCTATTCCTTCCCTTTCATCTCCCAGCTCCTTATATCCTAAGAAAACCCTTGCCATAAATTTCAATACTCTTTACAATCTAAACTGATACATCCGTTCTACATCTTTACATTTTTATATTACAAAATAATTATTATTTAATAATTAAAGGCTGATGATTTCTAATTACTATCTTTTTAAAAAATACAAACACAGCACCTCTCACTTTCAAAATACTCTTCATTTTTGGTATGATTATTTTAATAAGCTTCTGTGATGTGGTATGTTTGTCTTGATACTGCACTAAATTACATGACAAAAGCAGTTGTTAGGAAGAACTGGTCTACTTTGCTTGCAGTTCCCTGTGGCAGCCCATGATAGTAAAGAAGGGAGGGAAGAAGCATCAGGTCACTGCCCACCTTGCATCCGTATTTAGAAAGCCCAGAACATTGAATACTCTTTCCTTTTTCTCTTTATTCAGTCTAGAACCTCAGCCTGTAGACTGCACAGCCCACATGTAATATGTAATGTTGACTATATGATCCCAGTTACAATAATTTAGATAACCTTTCATAGAGATGATCAGAGACTAACTTATTAATCCCCCACTGGCATGTCTAGAGGTTCATATTCTATGTAATTGCTAATCATTGTTAACTAGCATGCAAAAATAAACTTTATATATTATTTTTTATAATTATATACATATCTCTAAATTTTTATGAACGTTTTTTGTTTTCTGGGTTCTAAAATAGTTTGAAATAACATTACATGATGAACAACAAAATATGATTTTTGTAATACAGAATCTGGAAGAGTCTCATTAGCGGAAAAAGTTCGTGAAGGGACTTGTTCTGATTGCTAATGAAGTAATCCTCTTTATTTAATACTTACCACATACATAGAATACTGTTATTGCTATAGATACTATCGTTAGTGTACCTTACTGACATAATATCTTCTCATTTGCCCCCTGTACAGCTTTGGACTAATGATAGATACAGAATATACAAACTTTTATTGTTTGGTGGATTGAAGTAGCATAATTTTTATACATATTTAGATATTGGTGTTCTTGGAGGGGCAATCCTTGGAAATACTGACATGGGTCGTGTTTTTTTTTTTTTTTTTTCTTTATACCTTTTCTTTATACATGTATATCTGTACATCCTATAAAACAAACATTTACTTATTAAACAGGATGATTTCCAGAAGACTCTTTAAAAGTCCTTATTCTTTTATAGATCAGAGTACTCTATGGGACACTTCTGTGGTAAAGAGAAGGTTTAGTGAGGAAAGCCTTGATAATAAATGGCCTCCTAGTGACAATGGATTATTGCCTTCCTCTGAACTCTTAAGAAGAGGCCAGGTTGGAGCCAAGATTAAAGGCTTCCTGAGTCATCTGCCATGGTCTGGCAAGGCCTCTGTTCTCAAGTCTGTGCAATCGAATCTCAAACTGATTTCTCTTTTTGGTTTTCTTCTTCTTTTTTTGGCAAGAGAGAAAATAACTTCTGTATTCTTTTTTAGGAGAGTGAGAAAAAGGAATATCATTCTATTTCTTAAAATTGCATATAGAATTTCAAAAAGTGACCTCTTCCCAGATGTAGCAAAAACTTATGTTGGCAATGGAAGCATGTAGACTTTTGAAAGATGAAAGCTTTAGATCTCATGCCTTGCCACACCTCCATTATTCTTTTTGGGAAAGATTTGGAAAAGAAAATCACTTACAAAATAATATAAAACATTTTTTTCTTTTTGAGTAATTAATAACTATGGCAAGCTGGCAAGCCAGCTGTCTCATGGTGTGTCACAGTCACAGACCATGAGTGAGGAGACCCACTCTAGGTGTACCGGGGTTCTCAAAGCATTGCTTTTGTCACAGTTGGACGATTAAGTCATTTTTAGAATTTGGACTCCTCAGGGGCAGAGGTTTTATCTTTTATATTAGGTATGTTCTTTTCCTCACACTGTTCTGTTACATAATAGGATAACTGCATGTTCAAAGTCATGCTTTTTTAGTATAAAATACAAAATCATATCCTTCACTTTTGAAGTAGCAGTTATTCATGATAATAGTTATTTTGGACACAGCAAATAAGACAGTTTCAAATGTACTCTCTAGGCAGAATAAACATGTAGCTTATCTTAGTTTGTTGTTAAATATAGCTTTGTCCTATCCCTCTGAATTTCAAGTTAGTTCACTTCTGAGCTATCACCTTATCTTGAAATGCTAGACTTCAAATGATTATGAATTCTGCAATTATTTTTTTTCCAGATTTTTCTGGGCATTGTAACCTCGTCTGAAACCGTGTGCTTCTCTCATATTTTGACCCAGTCTGTAGAGAGTGTTTTCCTTCAGTTAGTCCAACAGCACCAGATTCAGTGGCCCTCTGTCATCTGTTCCCAACACATTCGCCTGGCCTCAGCACTGTGGGGCTGGCTGCACTCCAGAACCTCATCCTGGAAGCAGCTGTCCTCACAAGGAGAGAAGAGCTTGGTTCATCTGTAAATATTTTCAAGGAGTGGAACTCAATGTCACAATGGGGTCAAAGCTTCAGTCTCATGTAAAGTGTGACAAGATGACATTCTGAAAAACATTTAACTTACGAAAATAATAGGAACCTGAATTTGAGCCAGTGTATACTGAAATCTCTGCCTCACGTCTTTTTAGCTAAGTACTACAAATACAACTTGAAGATACAAATATGTTTTCTGGAGTGTTTAAATGAGCTCCTACTTATTAAGATTGGTTCTTTAGCAATCTCTTAATTACTTTATGTATACAAGGCTACAGTGTACCACTGAAGTACAGAAGGTATCAAAATATTAACATATACATGCTGAAAGGGCTTGCCTTCCACTTGGACGATTTTGGCAAATTCCAGTATCAACACAGGCTAGAATGTTAAATACGTCATAATGAAAATCTAAGGTAATGGGCACATAAGGAACGGATGAATTATTGTTATTAGGAGGACTCTGGAAAGTGGCCACTAAAATTGAATGTGGAAAAATTCTATTACTTCTGTGTATATTAGTGTTTGAGATGATGATTTCAGACTGTTAGGAAAAAGATAATGTAATTAATGAAAAATGAGGTGAGTTAATATGAAGGTGAGTTAATGAAGTTGCCATAAAGCACATTTGGTGGGATAGAGAGTCCACTCTAACTAAGATGTAGAAAATAATTTGATAGATATGGATCTTAACATGAGTGAGAAACATGGCCTATGGAGAAGAGGGTCCTGAGGTCTGTAAACTACTTTTAGAGTTCAGTCACTCCTCTAACTGCTGCCAGAGGGTGGATAAACTATAAAGACTCTGGGGATACACTGATTGAAATAAAATTTCAATGTCTACTTTTCTGTATGTGACGCTGTGTAACCATAAGCCCCTTTTAACCCCAGTGTGTTCTTTGTAAAATGAGAAGATTAAATTAGACCAAGTCTTTTTAAACTTTAAACTTGGATGCTAAATGTATAAAATATACATATAAATCAAACAGAATTAGAATTAATAATAAAAGACAAATTTACCTAAAAATAAATTTCGGTGTATATACATGTTTACTACTTACTAAAGGGAAAAGAAAATATGGACACACATGCAATATTTATGATTTCCATCTTGGATAAATGCTGCCATCAGAGCAGCTAGGACAAATGTAACAGTCCTTTCAGCACTGATCAATATTTGACTTATAATTGTCAGTTTGAGAATGACACTTTTCATGTAATGTAGTGCAAAATGGCAGTAATAAAAGTGCTTAGCATTATTTCAGAAGTGCTTAGAAATTCTTCCCAATTCCTAAGAGAAAATTAATTTAAGAATAAAAATAGATTCAAGAAGGTAACTCAAACAAAATAGTAAAATCAAACATTCTAAAACAATAAAATTCAAAACATATCGCTTTAATACTTACTGAGGAATGACAGTAGGAATATATTAATTTTTCATTAAGCCATTATGTTTTTATGTAAGAGCCCTACTATGTAGGCATGGCTGACATAGAGGTTGCCTCAAACTCACAAAGATCTGCCTGTTTCTGTTGACTAAATCCTAGGATTAAAGGCGTTTTCCATTAGGCTTGGCTGAATTGAGGTTCTAAAGAGCGGTTAATGGGGTTGTATTGAAGAAATCATTTCAAACATAGTGAATAAAGATTCAAAGAACTAATAGAATATGAACTTTTAAAGTGACAAGCACAGGAAACGTTCTCTTTTATGTTTGTACCAGTTCAAGTAAGTCACCCCATCCAGTGATGATTAGATTCTAAGTGAGAGTTTTAGTAAACTCATAATGGAGCTCCTAATGATTAAGAATGGACATAGGTAATAATTCTAGAATCATCGTTTGACATGTATGAGGCAAGCACCAGTCTAGGTATGAGGGACATAAAAGGAACAAGAAAAGGGAAGGAGCGTAATGGCAAGGCCCTTGGCCTCTTAGTTCCTGTTTTACGCTGTTGGCCATGGAGGGCAGGAACACTGACCAAAGGAAAAAAAAAACACCAAGAAAACTATCTTTTGAAGAAACACCCAGTTGATGAGACAGGCTGGGCCTGAGATTGCAAGGAAGATTTCCTAGTACGGAACACACTTCAACAGAGAGCCTAGTGAGTTCAGTAGCCCATAGCACCTATGGGAGGATTGCAACACTCCGGGAGAGGAGACAAGGATGGAATGGCCCAGGGATCAGCTTATGGTTGTGGTTCAGTAATTGAGAGCAGCAGCCTTCCAAGATGGACTGTGGAGGGGAGGCTGCCAGAGATGTAAAGAGATTATAAGTTAGTTCACAGCAAGGCAACAACTAGAGAATCTTGTTCATAATCTCTTCTTTTTTAAAACTTTGTAGCCCAGTATATATATCCTTTAGAGGAGAAATAATAAAATTCACTCACTCTCCCTCCACACGTTTGATTTTTCTATCAGGACTCGGGGAATGAAAACTCAATTATTTGAAGGAGAAAATTGGGCCTCAAAGATGTTTCTCTTGCTCAAGGTCACACAGCCTGTAAATGGCACAGCCAGGATTCAAACAGGGCAGCAGGATTCCAGGACCAGAGCCTTTCATGTTCTCAGTAGAGTCACTGTCCTTATGTAATCTCCAGAGAATAAGTTGCTGACCTCTTATAAGAGACCCTGCAGGAGAAGCTGTAACTGGAGCTGAATGTTTTACAGCCTTCCACTGCTGGCTCACAGGCCCTCCACTTTCGCCTGTTTGAAGGTTCCTTCTGTGGAGAAATGGTCTTGTGGTTGTGTCTTCCTTTGGCTTAGCACTTGCTTAGAACTCTTTGCTTTTATAGCAAGAGTTGACTTTCTACCAAGTTTGTGTAAATGGGCTGAATGGAATATGGCAGAAGACATTATAAAACGAACATGAAATGTGGTCAATAAGCTGGCATTTACCCATGGTGCGCTATATCAGCTGTTTCTGCCCTTTGCCCTTCCATTAAATTAACTGCCAGGTTGGGGCCATTAAAACACATCACTTTACCCTCAATTATAGTCTCGCGCTAACTCCAGGTATTCTAAGCCTTTCTCATAGAATTCTCTTCAGAAAGGATTGGGAGTTTTCTTTTAGTGTGGCCCTTCCTTGGTGCTCTCATTGTCAGATCTTTCTGTTTTTGTAATTTGGGATTTTGAATATGCCTATCTGAAAGCCAGATCTCTGTTGACGATGCATTCCCGAATCTAGTATTTGCTTAAGCGAGAGCCCTAGAAATAGAGACATATTGTACTCTCAGTAAGCAGCATTTGTTACTTGCTTGGGGGCTTTCTGATTGATGCAAGGGGGCGAGGAAAGAGTTGGCTGCGGTTAGGGAGCAGATTTAGAGAGGCTTCTCATTGGAGGGGCTAGCATTCTCTAAGCTGCCAGACACTGCGGGCTCAACCAAGGCGCGGAGGTGCAATTCAGGCTGGTGGAGCAGCGGGGGAAGGCAAGGACAGGCGGGGCTAGCGCGGCTCTGCAGCTGATCACACGCACCAGCACACACACCTCATCCCTGCTGTCTCTGCTCGAGCCTCGCATCCTCCATCTACCGGGGCAACCAAAGCGAGGACACGGAATAGGAGAACGAGGAAAAGAACACACAAATGTTACCGGAAAAGCTGGGGCAACGCCAGTGTTTAACCTGAAAGTCTGACCTCGGTTTAGCAGCCGCGCTGTCTCCTGGAAAGAGGGCATCGCGCGCGCCAAGGAACCCCAGAGTCAGGCGTCCGAACCAGTCTCTGCTTGGAGCACCAGGATCTTATGGCAGAGACTGGGTAGTGCCCCCCACCCCCAAGGGGTGAGGAGATTGAGGCACCTGCATTGGCTGTCAGCGTGGAACACCAGGAAAAGTAAGAAGGGGTCAGGAAGCCCTGAGCACAGGGTGCTTGGCCGGACTGCCTCAGCTGCTTGCGGCGGCTCGGTCTGTCCTCTGCTGCTGGGTGAGTGCCCAGGTTTCCAGTGCTCCCAGGAAGCACCGAGGGCTTGGCGTCCCCTCTCCCCCGAGGGTCCACACAGAAGCCCGGGTGGCGCGCGTGGAAACTCGGCCGCCCGCGAACCGCAGGAGTACAGGTCTCTGGAGTCCCGGGCGGGGGATTCTGAGCCAGCAGAGCGTGGGTAGGGGGCGTTGCACCACTGCCCAGCAGACATGCCTCTGGGCGGGATTTTGGCTAAAAGATAGGAGGCGGGAGCGACAAGAGAGCCAGGAGCACTCCCGGGGGGCGGCTGATCAGGGTGCAGCTGGGAGGGGGGAGGGTCTGAACCAAGCAGGTAGTGCAGTTCAGTAGCCTGGGGAGTTGGCAGGTGGGGTGGGACTTGCTTGACAAACTCGTTAATTTTCAGCAGCCAGTTTAGGGGTGCTGCAAGATAGTCAGGGGGTGGAGTGGTGTGGAAAGGTAGGAGGTGGCCCGGGATGCTAGTGGTTGGGGGGAGAAAAAAGGAGCCTTAAAGTGCTTGGGGGCAAAATTACACTTGGGTTCTTACACGTTGCATCCCTCCTGTCTTGAGTGTGAGAGAATACTTCTGTTTTAACCCTGCTCTTGGAAAGAAAGACTCTGTCCCAGGGGAGGATAGGCTACTGCTGGGGCAGAGCCTGCTGCTACCTGCAGGGTGCTCCCCAACCCCCCACCCAGGCGCCTGCTTTCGTCCCCTCCCCTCCTGCTTTCGTCCCCTGCCCCCATCTCCTTATTGGTGCTGGTTTGCAGCGCTTGGCTCCTGTACCTCTGCTTCGTGTTTGAATCTGGCTCGCCCCTCCATATTATGTCTGCACTCCGAAGGAAATTTGGGGACGATTATCAGGTAGTGACCACTTCGTCTAGCGGCTCTGGCTTGCAGCCCCAGGGGCCAGGGCAGGGCCCACAGCAGCAGCTTGTGCCCAAAAAGAAGCGACAGCGGTTCGTGGACAAGAACGGCCGGTGCAATGTGCAGCATGGCAACCTGGGCAGCGAGACCAGTCGCTACCTCTCGGACCTCTTCACCACCTTGGTGGACCTTAAGTGGCGTTGGAATCTCTTCATCTTCATCCTCACCTACACTGTGGCCTGGCTCTTCATGGCGTCCATGTGGTGGGTGATCGCTTATACCCGGGGCGACCTGAACAAAGCCCACGTTGGCAACTACACTCCCTGTGTGGCCAATGTCTATAACTTCCCCTCTGCCTTCCTCTTCTTCATCGAGACCGAGGCCACCATCGGCTATGGCTACCGCTACATCACCGACAAGTGCCCCGAGGGCATTATCCTATTTCTCTTCCAGTCCATCTTGGGATCCATCGTGGACGCGTTCCTCATCGGCTGCATGTTCATTAAGATGTCCCAGCCCAAGAAGCGCGCTGAGACCCTCATGTTTAGCGAGCATGCGGTGATCTCCATGAGAGACGGAAAACTCACTCTCATGTTCAGGGTGGGCAACCTGCGCAACAGCCACATGGTATCAGCGCAGATCCGCTGCAAGCTGCTCAAGGTAAGTGCAGCCTCCACCTTCCCCGCCAAAGAATGTGTTACTCAGAAACCCAGAGACAAACCCCTGGACACCACTCTCTCTTCTCTTTGGTTTTCCTTCCACCACAGGTAAACTTCTTTGGAACAAAGAGGCAATAGAGAGAGATGGGGGTTGGACGGAGGACATAGTTGCCAGATCTGTTACTTTGGAGCTCTTGTTTACATTCCTTACCTGGGATGCCCTGTAACACACCACGGATGGGATGGTGTGGGAGAGTGTTGTGGGACATGGGGCGCTTTGAGGCTTTAAGAGGCTCTGCTCTTAAGCTTCTGCTTTGTCCTGAGAGCTCTTCCGGTTTGTTGTCACTCACTACTCTCCTAAACTTGAGACACTAAAGCTTCTAATTTAAAGAATTAGGTAGGTGTTGAAGTTTCCTTAACTTTAGTTTTGGGATTGTCTTCAGTGTAATTCCTCCCTCAAAATAATACCATCAGGCGGATTGGATTACTTTTTAGGACACAGTAATTTAACTGTGGTCTTCTTTTAAAGAAACATACAGATCCAAGCAACTGTTATAAGTGGAGACGCCATATCAGTTTCTTTAAATTGGTATTTTTACTGAATAGTTTCTTTGAGCTATTCTGTAAAAGCTTGAGTGCTTTGCCTGTACAGTCACTTGTTAATTTTATTCTTAATTGCTTGTTTCTATGAAACCTTTGTCAGTTATAAATTTTACTTGAAGCTTTTCAGCATCCATTAAAGAAGACTGCTTTCTAACACCGTGCTGTAAATGCTAAAACAAATTGCTCATAGGGTGGTTGTTAAGGTCAGGTCTTTGTAATCCTTTGAAGATGTCACCATAAGGAAAAGGGGTCCCTAATATTTACCAACTAGATTCTGGGGAAGAGGGACTACAGTCTCCTTCTCACAGGCTACAGGTGTCAAATCTTCCTTTTAGCATCCTTGTCTTCTTCCTTCCTTCCTTTTATCTTTCTTTTTCTCTTTCTTACTTTCTTTTTTAAAATTTTCTCTCCTTTCTTCTTCTCACATCTCCCCCACCCAAGGAATTTTTCAGAGTGGTTTTAAATGTTTATACATTTAAAAAGATAACCTTAGGTGAATAGTTCATTATTGAAAAAGAGCTATCTAAAATTATATAAAGTAGCATGGCCAGGTTCAAAACTTAGGGGTAATATAATGACTGATACCCATGCTGTGGGGAAATTTGCCTTTGAAATTTCAATTTACACCATCCAATTATGTATTATTTACATATGGCTCCAACTTATTATGCAGTTAAAAAGTGTTTTGCTCTGATGTCACTTCCACTATCAATGATAAGATCTCACCCTAATTATTCCTGAGCAAGTTGCCCAGTGCAGTGCTGGAATTAGAGCAGTTCCCTTGCCCTGTCGCTTCTCATCACATGAGTGTTTCCTACTCTGCCTTAGTAGGTAAATGGCAGTTTTGATAACCAGGTGTAAAATTTTCAGCCCTAGTTCTAATGTACATTTTCACAAGGATAGCTATGATTATGTAATTTTAATGGGAATTTTTTTTATAATACACTTTAACTGTATAGAAGTGTTACACCTTAAGGTGACATTTTATTTTATCAATGTTTACATGAAGTGGCTTGGTAGATCTAAGTAGGTGGCTGAATTGCAGATGAGCTTATGGCAGCTGTGCTCGTGTGTACCCTTTTCTATGTGAACAAGGAACTCTTCCTTTGCTTCATTAGGGAGGCCTAGGCCTAGCGAGCAGAGAGGGGCACACTAAATGTTCAAACAGTGCCACAGTCACTGTCAAGGAATCTGTGTGCAGACAGCACTTTGAAACTTTCATTAAGAATAGTTTATTCTACTCACAAGGGTTTATGTTATTGTCTTTCTCTAATTTTCAGACCAAATTAAACTGCTGGGCTTTTTTTCATGCAACTTATTTTGGATGTTTCAAACATTGCCAAATTTTATGTTAACAAGTTAAGGACACAATTAAGAGATTAGTGGCATTGATGTGTACAATGAATTTGAGGTTCTTGGTCTCTAAAGTGCTGCATATACTCATAGTGATTTTTCTATATAATACTGTGTACCACATGTACCAGAATAGTAGCTTGAGCTAAGAAATAAAATATTATAATGCTGGAGAAAGGTGCTATATTGAAACAAGGTGATAAAAACAATATCACAGTCAAATCATTAGGAAGACAGTGCTGAAAGTAAAACTTGTTAGCATAAGATATTAAATTTATATTGAAAATTATAGTCAAGTTAATGTACCCCATTTTAAATTTATTCATTTTATGAATTCTTATAGTTTTAAAAATTGTTTTCTTACATTGAAAATAAATCATGCTCTACTGAGGAATGAATAACATTAAGCAAAATAAGAGGAGACATTTCATTTAATGAGTGACCCCTATTTTCAGTTAGAGATACTTGAAGTGACCTAAAACAGTCAACTATGATATGGGAGAAAATCTATATGAAAGTCAGGTTTTAGTATTTGTTTTCAGTTGTGTATATTCTTGCTAAATATCAGTTCAAATATTCAATTTTTGATTGTAACCATTTTAACACTTTAAATGCTATATTTATGTCTTCAATGCACAACACACAGAATTTTCATATTAATAAAAGCCAGTATGTTATTGAGTCATAGTAATTACAGTACACATATATTTTCTTATAATTTATCTAACATTTTTCTTCCCTGTTTTATTTGTTGAAAAATCTGTTATTGGCACAATATATATTTAATGGATCATTTTAAAGTATTTCCAAGTCCCGGGAAGACACTGGGAGCAGAAACATGTCTTTCTAACATTGGATGATACTGTGAAGTTTTTCACACATTCTTTAGAGCTCCCAATTACCTGATGGAAATGATTTTAACTTCTCTATCCAATTTCAATTTTGCTTTTCACTTACATGAAGAAAATTTACCTTTAAACGTCACACCTTAATTTTCTGAAATTGAAAACACTGATGTTCTCTGACTAATTATGATGAGGTCTCCCAGCTTTATTCATAGAGAGATAATATTTTTCATAATTAAGTAAAAACTAAAGGGTTTAGTTTAAATGTCTACAATCTAACTAATTATAAATACACCACAATAAGACTATTTTAAGATAAATATTCTTATTATTTTCCATTATTATCAAATTAATATTTACTCAGTTTAAAATTTATTTTGTCTTTCTATCAACCTAAGGAATAGAAATGAATTAATACTATTGAAGATTAATTAAATGTATTATCCTTGAGAAGTTTTAATAAAAGTGCCTAGACTGGAAAATTCAAAGTTCTGTGGCCAAGATGGTAGAGTATATAACCTTCTGTGGATCTGAAGAAAGTAGAAACTCCACTTACCATTCCTGTCATTAGTCAGTAATGATTGACTGCTCTTATTAGAGGAAGAGCAAAATACTCTTTGAAAGTCTGTTCAAGAATTTATAGTTTATTATTCACACACTGCCCTTTACATTCAAATACTTTTACAAAAAATTTTACAAAGGCAACTATTTTAGCTTCACTTTAGAATATGTAAGCATGAGTTTTTTCCCCACTGTAACATATTCTTATTTCTTCATATTCCCCTCACAGCTTTTTAGCTCTCATCCACCAAAAGGCAAAAGAGCACATTCCTGTCTTCTTATAACATCATGTACATTGTGTATACCACTTCTTCTCTACATTTATATGGCAAGTCAAAACTGAAGCAGTGTGGTTTCTGCAATAGGACCGTGATTGCCCTCATTATCAGACGGAAGAGAAAATAATATTGCAGTCTGCACAACCATTAAGTTCTTTACTCACTTCTTAGTTCTGGTAACTTAAAGCCTCATGCATGCCAGCAAGTATCTACCATGGAGATAAAACCTTGATTCAACATTTTATTATTGCTGCTATTACTATTATTAATTATTACTATTATTATTGTGTCACTGTAGTGGAGGTCTAACCCAATTACTGCCCACATTGAGAAATTATTCTTCCACTGAACTACACCCCCAGGCCTATCCAAGCATTTCACTAGTCAGTTACAACAATGATTCTTGGAGTTTGCTCATAAATGTATTGTTTTGTCTTTATTTCTGGTCCTCCACTTACATGTGATTTTGCTTCTCACTATATATCACCTCATGATGCCTGCTTGACTCATTTTACAAATACATTTTGATTTAACTTTCCTTGATACCTGAACTTTCTTTTAAAAATATCAGTCCACAAAAATAGTTATATATGAATGAGAGCAAAGATTCCTGACAAAGTATTAGAGAAGTCTAAGATGGAGAGCTTGGCCTGAAGTTATTTGTTTTAGATGAGCTCATTATAACCTTAAAAATAGTACAGTAGCTATTTATCTTAGCTTTGCTCCCTTTAACCCATGTGTGGCTATTCTCTAATAAGAACAGACCTTGGGTTCTTTTGAAAGTCTGTAGTTATCATTCAGTTTTAGACTAGTTGCAGTATTTTTTTGCTTTGTTTTGGTTTTTATTTTAAATATACTTCTTAAAGAGTACAGGATGCCTTGTACTCTTAAAATATGAAGACAAGGAACAGATGTGAAAACCCACAAGTAAACAGCAGTAGGTAAGAACAAGTGATAAAAGGAAGCAAGAAAGGGCATTTCATGAACTGAAGGGTGTTGTTGAGTAGAAAGTAATGTACAAACAGGCATATAAATTCTACCTATAGTTATTATAAAGCCAACAAAAGGCTCCCATAGTGGCACAAAGCAAAGCTTTCATTTGAACAGTACAAAAGGCTCATATAATCTATTACAAGATAAATTACATTACATCTAAGTAAGGTGCATTCCATTTTATGGGACATGTTATAGATAAAATAGCTGAGCATTAAAAAAAAAGGCTTTATTTTAGACTTGGCATTGACTTTAATCATTATAAATAAGCTGAAAATTCAAACATTATCACCAAACAAATATATAAGCCCGATCACATTCCAGATGAAATTTTAGGTCTACAGGTTTCTCTAACTACCTTAATTTATGACCTGCATGACATAGATTTTGTCATAGCTGCTTTGAGTCACAGATGTAATATAATTCCTGGTCTTAGTACATGTCTTAAACATATTTCCTACTTTTAGCTTTAGAATTTTACTCTGACAATACCCTATGTATCCTTTTTTTCTGTGACTTCACCATACACTTGTTGTATCTAAGCTCATAGATAAGATATGAGAAGTGAAATTTCAGACGTAAAGATAGAAGGTGGTAGAATAGGCTGTTTGGTCCTTTCCATCTTGTTATTTTTTCCTTATTAGTAACTATGCAGTACCTTGTCAGCTGAGAGTTGTGGGAAGGGAAATGTGCGGTTAGGTCACAGACCACAGCAGTGTCAGGCGATAATGATTGGCAGGTCAGAGATGGGAGGATAGACAGTTCCTAGGCAATGTTAGTAAAGTATGGCTCTAGAGAATAAATAGGGATATGTGGCCACATTATGCCTAGGAAGAAAATTTTTGAATGCAGGTCTGCTTATGTAGGACAGTGATAAAAATGTTTATGTGCATGTACCTTCAGTTATCCTTCTTTGTCACACTATTCAAAAGTACCTAAATATGATGCTCCTACCTGAGCATGTATGATGCTTGGTTATTTTTCTATCTGCATCCAAAACATACTTGACTATCTTCCATAACTTTGTGAAATCTGAGAGGACCCAAAGTCATTGAACAATAATAGATTTTTTTAAAAATTAAAAACATCACTCTGAAGTTAGGCAAAACCCATAAAGTACATTCAGATATGCCTTTCATTAAATATTAATTCTGTAAAATTAAACATTTGTTATATAGCTGTTTTAATATGAATAACTTAGAAGCTATTACAATAATCAAAATTATACAAAACTATCTCAAAATCTACGTTCATATAAACAATTGGCAAGCCTTAGAGACCACCATTTTTTCCTCTAACTCAAAGAAACAAACAACAATTTTGCTTCTGTTCTAGCGAGTAGTTTGCTTTTGAGGTGATGGAGCAATATTTAGTATGCTTTCTATGATTTCATGAAATTGAAATCCAGTTGTTTGTAAGCCATTTTTCAGATCAGAATTTCATCAACTTATCCTTTAAGCTGAAAAAATTACTGTTTTTTTTCATTTCTTTCTTTCCTCCTACTTTTACTTATTTTCTCACTAATTTCATAGCTTTTGTGAACCTTTGTAATCAGTATTTTTTTAATTTAAATATTTTACTATACTCTTCTAACTTTTTAGCACCTGTTTTTCATTTGGAGACAACATGGGTTACTGTCTAATCAGACCACCGTTTCACAGTGTAGTATGGGTAATAGTCAAGGTCTGTGCTACCTTTGAAATAGGAAAACTGTAGAGTTGTGAGATGTAAATGCACTAGCCACAAACACACTATTAATGGCAGTTTCCATCATAATCAAGCTCACTTATAATGACATAAGTTTAAAAAGATTAAACTTCTTTCATCTAAAATTATTTTGCCTATTATCAAATATCTCTATTTTAAGCACACTAATTCTTAGTCACACAAGACAGGAAACTGATGGAATATAAGTAGTACTGTTTTATCATGGAGTCACAGTGTAGAATACAGCATATTTCTATAATGCTATTTACAGACTTATCTTTTTCTCTTTATTTCTATTTTCCATATGCATGTGTATGTCACAGTTCTTTAAATGAAAAGTCTCAACTTATCCCACTTAAGGAATTACTTTTTAAAAATTTGTTAGTTTTGTTCTGGAAAATTTTAAGACTTATACCCGAATCAGGAGCTCATCGATTATAATTGTTAGAGATCCAGTAAAGAATGTGTCTGTTTTGAGAATGTACGTAGTAGGCACCTACATTTTTCTGCAGTCTTAAAAGAGTTTTGCTGACCAGTAATAGCACAACTTGACTCTAGTCAGCAGTTCAGACTTTAGAGAGGTCCACTCTTCCAAGCACTGTCTTCTCTGACTGCACGTTTTCACTTTTGGCCTTCACCAAAACCTTCCTTCTATCTGGTTCTAGTTATTAATAAACTTCTTAGACCAAGAAGACAAAAGAAAATCAGAAAATGAATAAATATATGAAATGTCTGATGTGCTAACATAAATGATGAGGACTCAAATGATGAGTATGAAAATACGTGTGAAGCATCTCAGGTAATTAAACAACACCTTATATACTGTCTGCTGGAAAACAATTTCAGTAACACGTGTGGAGTGTCACTGATATTACAAGAAGCATGAGAAGCACCTTCCAACTAAATGAAGTTACTATTATTTTCTCCATAGTGCCACAGAGTAGAGGGATCTGAATAGGACACAGAGTTGTCAGGACACTCAGTAGATGGTGAGCAGTGAATTAAAGAGCATTAATTTGAATATAATGAACAAGCATTTAAAAAATAAAGACATGTCAAGACTGAATAGATATATGCATGTTTAAACCTAAATGGCCTAGTTCTTAATAAAGAGCTTTAACTGAAAAATGAAGCATTCCCATTTCAAGCCTGAGGATCTCCTGGTAGTCTGGCTATGCTTAGGCCACCCATTCTTCAGTTTTTGAAAGGTTAGGAATTATTAAATATTAAGCTTATTCTAAAGCCACAGATATGAATAACTAGTATACCAAAAATTAGGCAAATTTTAGTTCTGTTATACGGTGTGATAATCAGAAATTATCTTCTTTGGAAAACTACTTTTTTTAAAAAATGAGATTTTAAAGACATTGTCCATGCCATAGTACAAATAAACAGACTTAGAATATCCAGTAAAAAGGACCCGATTATAGTTATTAGTCATAGATTCCAGAATATCACCTTGTGCTTGTATAGCACCTGCTGCCTCTAAGGTAGAAGAACAATGAACTGGGCCTTGCTGGTCTTTGTCATTGTTTTCTGTGTGTCAGTTATTTCATATATATACAAATCGAATATCAATACGCAGATGGCCATTTGGGAAGCTGTTAACCTAACTCTTATTTTACTAGCTTGAAACTATAGACGTTTAGTAAAAGCTTGAAACAGGAATTTTTTCATGCTTATTTAAAAATAACAACTGCTTTCCAATATTGGTTGCTAGAGCTGAGATTTTGGTTTTTGAACTATCTTGTTTCTTCAGAGATTGAAAACAAAAACATGATCAGGTATCGTGCTTCCCCCTCTCTCTTACTGCAGAGTCTCCCTTCTACTTTCTTCCTATTTTACATTCTATTTAAAGAAGAGAAGTGGGCTCAGTATTTCCCCTGAATATTCTCCCACACAAGTAAAGTTTCCAGTATTCCCAATTGTAAGGGAGCCCCACAAATGAATCAGCTCAGCTTTTAAAGCTCTGCCTGTGTGGTGATTGACACCCTGATACACTACCACTGATTCAAAACTACTCAAGTATTTTTCAGGAAAGTCAGAGTATTCAACAACTCTTTAGAATTTCCAGACTTAGCTGTGAAGTGTGGCATCCAATGTATTTGTTGCAAATGAAAATAAGATTTCTGTCTTGAAATGAGTGTTTTTCTTTGAGTACATTCATGTCCGAGAGCTATTTTCATTTATTAAATTAGTTGATGAAGGGTCTTAAATATATACTGCCTTCCAAGTCCCGAATGACCATTGGGATAGATGCATCCCTGGTACTTTTTTTTTTTTCTATATAAATCTAACCACCTAGCTCTTATTTTACCTGTTATCTATGCTAAATCTAAATCTTTGCTAGTACAGCTATTGCGTATAATAGATATGCTAAGCAAAATGAAATGAATGAAACAAAAATATTGAGTAAGTCTGCTTTTGTGGTCTGCTGATATTTGCTTTTCATTCACAGTCTTAGAGTGTCACTGGTTTGCTGAATTAAGCTTTAGAGTGATTATATTGAAACAAAATGCCAGTATCCTGTGAGATTTTTAACCAATTATTTGTCAATGACAGATATTTAAAAATTACATTTTCTTTTAAAAAGTTCAGTAAGGCTCATTTTGGACATATTTAAAAATTCATAAATAGAGGAATTGAGAATTACCTTACAGTTAATTATTATTATTAGAATGAAAGCCATAAGCTAATAGCTCATGCCTTTTAAGACTATGGTAAATATCACAATTCAGTATGATCGTGTATTATTTAAATACATTTGTTACTTTACTAAATTACAAAAAAAGAACTGTTATTCTTTTACTTTACAAGAAGTCAATAAATCTCTTCTTAAATTGAAGCCATCATTTCCCAGCTTCACACCCTCCAGTGAACCTACAAATTTATTTGCTTTCTGAGGGAAGGAAACTCTGACATGCCAATAGTTACCATGCAAAAATTTCTTTGAAGCAATGTGCACACACACACTCAGTTCCATAGTTGCGTCCACAGACATTGTTGCACCAGGCATTTCTCCAAAGCTCAGGATTTAGGAACTGGTAATTACAGTAAATTGTTTATTATAAATAATGCATGTATATTCTGCATGAACTATGTGTGATTTCAGCCCATTTGGTAAAATATAGCTGCATAATGATTTGTTTGGATTATATTACTGATAATTGATTGTGCAGATTGTTGGCAATGATGATGATGATGATTGTTGGGCTACCTTGAAATTTTCGGTACAAGTGGTGATTTCTTCTCTTTTTCTGTGTGCTTGTCTAGTCTCGCCAGACACCTGAGGGTGAGTTCCTTCCCCTTGATCAACTTGAACTGGATGTAGGTTTTAGTACAGGGGCAGATCAACTTTTTCTTGTGTCCCCTCTCACAATTTGCCACGTGATCGATGCCAAAAGCCCCTTTTATGACCTATCCCAGCGAAGCATGCAAACTGAACAGTTCGAGGTTGTCGTCATCCTAGAAGGCATCGTGGAAACCACAGGTGAGTAAGAACGTAGATGTGCCATCAGGTTTTTCATTTAGAATTCTCTACGATGTACCAATGCCTGCAATAACTGGCCTAATGTACCGAACGGTTCACAAGCATGAAAGCAAAGGCATGTTATTTAACACCCTGATAACACAAAATAGATACTACTTTACAAATGAAGATTGTTATTTTGGTGGTTATGACCTGATATTAACCCAGGAATGACCGAGACTAAATTGGGATGATGTCTTAGACACGAGTATGTTGTTCTATTTAATAACAAGGATTACCTTTAATAATGATTTTTCTTTCAAAATTTGAGGCTAATATATTTTTAGGGTAGTTATTGATCAGCCTAATTCAATATGTGTGTTCCTGACCTGTGGTGGTGAAATGGAGGGTATGTAGGTTCAGGGAATGGTGTTCTGCATGTCTGTGTGTGCACATAGAAGCAATATTACAGGTTCAGAGCAGAGCAGCAATTTTCTAAACTAAATACTGACCATACCTTTCTTTTCAAAGCAAGACATTTTTCCTCTCTCAGTTAGATTAATTTTTAAGCATCCAATGCCATTGGAATGCTCAAAAATAAATTGGTACTTTTGGAGGAGAGTTAGGCAGACAAAGAAAAGAACCAATAAATGTAAGTGTATTGTTTGGGCTGTAAATATTGCCAGTTAAGTATAGAGCTTGCTGAGCACTTGAAACTAATAATACATAACTATCTACATAATTACTTAATGAACACGTGTATGCAGCTTGACTTTTGCGTTTTCTTTGAGTAATAAAAAGCAACAAATATTTTAGTTTTACTTCCTCATCTTTTATTCATTTATAATTTTTGAACCAATACCTTTTTATTCTTGAAATGTAACTGATAACCTATGGCAATACTGGAATTAACACTATCAAAAATATAAATTCAAGTTTCATGCTAGGGTGTCTTTGATTTCATTGTACCTCTTGTCCAAAGAGTAGACATGTAGCTGCTGTCCTTTATGTCTGTGGTAGAGTAACGGTTTGAAATTAGTCTGGGTACCTTCCATCTCTAAATTTTGTCTTTGTCTTTATAGTGAGGGCCATTTAATGATCAACTCACAACTGACCATTAACTTTGCCTTGGTTATTAATGCCTAGCTTAAAATTAAGACTTTTGAAAAGAAGTGACAAAAGATTTATTAGCTGAGTAGGTCAGAAATTTGACCTCTCCATGTTTTATAATTTATACATACCATTCTCTAATTCTATACATTATCTCATAATTCTTTAATTTTATACATTAGAATCAAATAGTGCTAATATTGTTATGAAATATATTACTAAATAAGAAATCTATTTGAATTTACTTTATATGTCAATTTTTGTATATCATTTATCACAATAAAATGTTACACTAGAGCTTAAAGACAGATATTCTAATTTAACTTATAATATGTACTTAAGTGATTGTTATAATAATCATTGAGATAAGCGAATTTTTCTTTTTTGTGGCAATCTTAAAAACCTTCCATTAGGTCCATTACCTAGGTAACTGTTTACTCATTCATCCATCTGATTCCCACCACAAACACTCTAATTTTTAAGCATGAAACATTTCTCTACAAAATCAGTTTAAAGATGAAATACTTCCTTAGTTTTAGTGTGTGTGTTTGAGATTTATTTATTTATTTTTAATTATGTGTAGGTGTGTTAGTATATGTGTCTGTGCAAGTGTGTTCTCAGAGGCTAGAAGATGATGTCAGACCTGGAGCTGGAGTTACAGGCAGTTGTGAGATTAGACACATAACTGTGTACTGAAAGCAAATTAAGGTTGTCTACAAGAACAGTGTATTCTTTTAACTTCTGAGTCATCTCTCCAACCCTTCATTTTGTTTTTTAACCTCCTTTTGTTTAAATAATCTAGACCAGGTTGCCTATGTATCAGTTCTGTTTGTACTTGATTTCACATAATCAATCATTAATACTTTTTGAGGTGTGTGTGCATGTGTAATGATGTCTTTTGTTATTGTCAGTATCTTAATGGCAAAGCTGAAACATGGTATTTTTTAATTCTAGCTGTATTTCAGAGAATCATGATTAGTAAATGGTGCTGTATAAGGTCAGATGGAATTCTGTACCATCAATTATTCATCACTATTATTGATTTTATTTTGATGGCATTCTTTACTCTGGCATTTTTATTTTGTCTGTTTTGCTGAAAGTCAACTGGCAAAGAATACTTTGCAAAGGTAATGTAAAATTGTGGTGGAGAGTGAACTACTTACAGATTGTTTTTCATGGAGAAGAACATATATTCTTCTTCCTTTTTAGAAAATATCTTATGCATAATACACAGTGAAACCGCTGCTTAAAACACATAACACATACTTTGTGGAGAAATTTATCTGAATTTTGTTTATATTCCTGACACAACTGATAGGATCTTATACTGTACAAATTTTGTAAAATCTGCTTCTAGTCTCCATGTCCAAGCTTGATGAAAATAACACTTTAAAAAAAATTCACTTGATCATTTAGCATTTTTTATTGAAATATATGCTACAATAGGGTTTCTTGGTCCTGGGGCGACCAGAGGTCCTGACCCAAAGACCTGTAGTCCCAGAACCCCTAGCCACCCACAGCTGATCAAGCCCCTAGAAATGAGTCAGAGGCTTATATTAACTTCATGCTGTTTGGCCTATGGCTCAGGCACATTGCTAGCTAGCTCTTACATCTTAACTCAATCCATTCTCATTAATCTGTCTGCCATGTGACCCATGGCTCACCTGTGTTCCTTACATGCATTTTCTTGGACAGCTGGCTACGTCTGTCTGACTCTGCCCTTCCTTTCCTACTTATTCTGATTCCCCACCTACTTTTTCTATGGTGCCTGTCATGGGCCAAAACAGCTCCTTTATTTAAAGAGTCATATTCACAGCATTCAGAAAGACATTCCCACATCACCTCCCCCTTTTTAAAGATTAATATTCACAACATACAAAAAGACATTCCCACATCAAATATACTCAGATTTAATCTTGAAATTTTTTTGCTTCACATACTTCCATTCACATTATAAAAGTCTTTCTCCTGGCATTTATTTTGCAGAACAAGGCAGATAGAGTCAGTGTTATTTATGAGGCAAGACCATCATTTTTTTCCTCCAGTGTTTGGGTACAGAATCTTGGGATTTAATTTGTGCTTGGTGTAATTTTCCATTATGTTTAAGATTTAAAAAACATTTTTATCATTCATTAATTTACTAGGTAAGTATTTATTAAATATATGCTATGTGCTTGTAAGACTCTGAGGAACTAAAGTATAATGGAGACTTAGACAGGCCCTCTTTCTTCCTGGGGTTAATAAGCAACAGAGACATACCATAAATCATAAGTAAGCAAACCATTACCATTATCAAGAATTAAATAAAAGCAAACCAAAACCTAAACACTTCTCATCCCCTTCCCCAAAGTCAACTGGTAGTGGGGGTTGTTAATGGTTGAAGTATTCCTTAGGCTGATGATCAGAAAATGTTTAAGGGAGGTGACACTTAAGCCAAACCTCAGGTAGTTGATCTAAGCTAGTTGACAGGTCCTCAGGTGCAAATGCCTGAATATAGAATAAGCTTGATTTGTTTTGGTAACAAAGAGAAAGTCTGTAGATGGAGTAAGGGTTAACAATATGGAGTGCAAAGTGAGAAAATTGGGGTGGTGGTTAGCCTTCACCGAAGAGGCTATTACTTCACTGAGTTACAAGCATTAGGGGTTATTTAGAAGGAGGAGTCATCATCTAGTCAACGCACCTTGTATAAAACAAAAATCCATTTCCTCCCTCTGACATACAGTTTATTAATGTTAGTAACTGTCTTGTAAATGTATATGGTTCTAGACAGTTCTTTTGTTCCTATCAATCATCCTCACCTTCTGACATCTGTGCACTCACACTCCATTACTGGTCACTTCCAGACAATCTTTTACTAAGACTTTAAAAAAATTTTATGTTGTTTTTGCTTATTCCTGATCTTGTGGTCTCAGCAGGAACATTGAGGTGCAGAAGGTAAGGAACTGGAGGCTTCCCAATTTACATGAAGAGTCAGGTAGCAGCCTGGGACTTCTAAATTAACCTTTTTCTTCTCCCTCGGAAATATTCAGTTATCAGGCCCAGAGTCTATTGCTCTGCTTAATTGGAATAAGTCAGGCTCTCATGCATGCATGCCACAGTCTGCCTGGGGTGTCAGCAACAGCCTTTGTATCCTTGCTCACACAGCAAATTTCCGCTATAGAATCCCCCTCTGACTCTGTTCTCTTCACCACTTCTCCCAGGAGAGTGAGCACTACTGGATGCAAACAAAGTATTGCAGAATCCAGATCATTAGAACTAGATGCTTTCAGGCTTCAATCTGGTTTCTGCTGCTTTTTGGCAGTCTTTTTAATTGTCTTTTCTGTACTCCCAGACTCGGTTCCCATGGGATCTATTTTAGACTTTTTCTCTGTCTCCATGCCCCCAGTGCCAGCTGTCCCATCCCTTTCTTTCCTAACATGTCATCGCTCTATCTATTCTATCAAAAACAATACGATACTTCGGTTGTTGCACACTTAGTTGATTTTATCTCCTCTAGAGTTATGCTCTTTCTTTCCTTGTATTTGTTATGGAAGGCTGTTCTTTATTTCTATTCTGTTTTAAGACAGCTTCATTCCCTGGCAGTCTTGCCTCAGCCTTCTGGGTGCTGCCCTAAGCTGTGTGAGACAACATATCTCTTTAGTTATGCTTTGCTACCTACCACAACGTATCATGCGCAGTGTCTACCAACATCTTCCCATTGATATATTTTTCTGTACTCCAAAAATCTCAATTTTTTCCCTCACAGGAGAAATGCCATAGCATTTTCATCTATACTTTAAAGATTTTTCCTGGGATTAAGAAGCATGGCATTCTTCCCACACCTTCGCCTTTCTTCTTTTTGTTATTTTCTAGCCATTCCTTATTTCCTTAATCCCTTCATCTTGGTCTATATCATCTGTTCTTTTGATTTTGCCAGGTTCCCTGACCTTGCTTAGTTTTCGTTTCGTTTTGTTATATTTTATTTGTTATTTTTTTTTTCAGACATAGCTCTCCCTACTCTATCATTTTTATCATTTTGCTATTCATCTCCATCAAGGAAATCTTTCAGTAATGATTTTGTGTATTCTATTCATTCCACATCATTTTCTACTTATATGCTATAATCTTAATTCAGAGTTCACTTATCAAGTACCATGTCATCTTTTATTTTCCAATTATACTAATTTATCTGTTTTACCAACATATTTTTTGTCACCGACTTCCCCGTCACTTTCCATATATAGTTAATTTATTTATTGCGCTATTACATCTTGAGAACTTACTATGCTCAACCCTAGAAAACATATAAATTAGAAATACAAAATTCTTGCTTTTCTGCCTTCTTTTGTGAGGAACACAAGAGACTGAAGGAAATCCATCATGTCTGCAATAGAAAGGTTCTGTTAAAAACAGTGAAGTTCAGGAGGTCCTGGGAATGCAGAGGCCAAAAGGCCTCAGTCAAAAGAGGACAGCTGAGTCTTGAGCAAAAGAACTATCTCAGATGAGGTGACTACAGGTAAAGGTGCCAGCAGGTTCCCAGGCAGATGCTTCTATTCTCAGTAATGCCTGTGTTGTTACTGTGTAGTTACCTTCTTCCCTCCTGTATAGCCATGCATCATGATGGTATTTTGAGTTCACAGTTGTTCAGATGAGGATTTAGCTGACATAGGAGCTTTACTCAAGAAGCAGATTGCATATGACAGCCTAATATATATTTGCTTAAGACCCACTTTCATTATACGCTTGTGCTCAAAAATTCTGATGACAACTGTATAAAAATGCACATTTTTTTTTTTTTTCGGAGAGAACTGATTTCAACCTCTTCCTGTAAAACTCATGCATTCATTCACACTCACTTTTGCTTCTCATGTTTGTGATCATTCTAATTTTCATTGCCTAGTATGGAACTTCTGTCTTTCTTAAGACTGTAAGAGCAGCATAAACATAGCTTTTCTTGACACTTTAACCCATAGTTTCCTTTACTAGGTCATTAAGACTTATTAGCTGTAAAAGGGTGATTACTTAAATGCTGCTTTCAGAAGATGTAAGAAGTGTACATTTTCAAAAGTAGAAGCATGTTCTTAATTTCATTTGCTGCGCTTTTAACATTTTGATGAACTGTTCAAGTGTCTGTATTTGTTATAGTACTGAGCTCAGTGTGCCATCTCATAATTTGCCTTGTTATATTATCTATTGTTGCTGCCTTTATGTCAAGTCATAATGCTGCATCATTAATCTGAATGACTCGATTGTTTGCTAACATAATGCCTATCTTAATTTTTTTAAATCTAAGCTGATCTAGGCTCTTTAAATATCTTCTTTTTAACAAGGAAAACTCTATTGGTATCTTCAATTTATTTACTTTAACTAGATATTTTAAATAAACTACTAGAAATGGATTTGTTGGGTTTGTTGGTCTGTTTTTATTTGACATGAACTAGGATCATCTGGGATGGGGAATCTTAACTGAAGAATTCCTTTTCTCAGATTGGCCTGTGAGCAGGTCGATGTACCATTTTCTTCCTTCCTAATTGTTTTTGGTTAGTGTTTGATCATAGAAAGAAAAAGCAAGCTAGAACACTGGATCCAAAAGCATATAACTCTGCTTTCCTTGATTTTATTTTTAATTACCTTTGTAATTATTCTATAGTGTTGAAATTTGAACTCAAGTTGTTACTGAAGTCAGACAAGCACTGTATCAGATCACCACAGTCTCAATCCAACTGCCTTTAATTAATTTTTAGATTTATTTTATATTTTATGCTTATGAGTGTTTGGCCTGCATATATGTATGTATACCATGAATCTTTCTGGTACCTTCAGAGATGAGAAGAAAGCATTAGCTCCCCTGGGAGTGGAGTTGCTGACAGTTGTGAGTTGTCATATAGAATTTAACCTGGATCCTTTGCAAAAATAATGAGTGTTCTTAATTACTGAGCCAACTTTTCATCTCCCTACTCTTTTTATAATACATAATGTATCTCAGGAGTCCTATTTGAAATGGTAATATCAGTAAACAACTATAAATAAAGGTGTTCATTTCTTTACATATCTACTCAAAGTAAGCATTTTAAAAGATGTTTGTCATTATTTTCAAACTTTTGATTAGTGAAGAGGAATAAAGCATTCCACTTGCCTGCTTACTAGCTATGTTTTTGTTTTGCAAATTGTCAGTTAATATATCTCCTTTTTATTAATCAATTTCTTGTATAATTACTAAGGTAATGTCCCTGGTGGGTCTTTTGTTTTGATATGAACACTTTCCTTATGCAAAGCCAAGTAAGTCTACTGTAATTATTTCATAAGTACTTTATTATAGACAGGGCAGAAGCTCATCAGAATGATACTTTAACATTCTAGCAAGAGGGATAGCCAGTGTGAAAATTGAGGGTTCATTTTGCTAAGAGCATCACAGACAATTTGGAATACTAAGAGATGTGTAAAGTGACTGATCAAAGATAAGCCAAGGCTGATTCTGGATAATTTTCCAAGTGTAAAGAACAGACAATAAGACTCTGAAAATTATTAAGTAAAAGTGAGCTATGATAATGCTTCATGGTAGAAAGTTCCCTGTGGCAGCAGGTGGAAGATGGATTCAGTGGATCTGAGACTGACTACAGACTAGTCATTAGGTTGTTTCAACAGCCCAGGGCAGAGGTAATTGAGTTCTGTTTGAAATTTTGTAGCTGATGCAACTGTGGGGCTGTTGGAAGTAATGAAAAACGCCTCAGGTTTGATAACCCTTACTTGTGATTAAACAGGGATGGTGGGGGAAAAGGCCCTAGGATCTTCCCACATGGAACTTCCACTGGTTACTGAGAAGAAGCCTAGACATATGAGACAAGGTGGAGAGTGGGGTGGGGATCTAGATTAATAAAGAAAACAGTAGTAAGAAGCTGTGAGTCTTTTCCTTACCCGGGAAAAATCACTGAAGTGTTCTAAAAAGAATAATTCAAAAAGTAACATTTTACCTTCTTAGTAATTGAGATATGCCATCATTTTCTTCTCTTGGGGATTTTATGGTATTTAGCTTTATTATCTGTTATCAGTCATTGGGTCTTTATGATCTACTGGGAAACAGCAATCTGATCAGCAAACTGCTTTGTGATACCGAAAATGAGGCTACTCCGACATGCCTATTAGAAAATTCATTCATCTTTCTTTATTGTATCATTTCTGAATCACTAGGTTTTGAGTGAAACAACACATAATTTGGAGCAAAGAGTTATTCGCATACCATGTCTGGGGCATGTAATCGGAGTGGGTGGGAGATCTCTAACTAGCATCATCACAGTAACTTCCATGATCATTGTAGTCACTAAAGTTTTTTGTCTCTTAGTTTTGATTGTATGTACATTTTTCTTCTTATACCATGATTGCTGAGTCAATATAAATGTTAGGTATTCAGGTCCCTGTTTTAAACTAAAGAAACTTTATTATTTTTTTTTAAAAAAGCTGTTTTTAAATACAATTATATCTTATTACTTTCTTTTGTTAGGTCATAGACAATTTTCAGGCTAGAAAAAATAACATTTAAGTATTGAAGCACAAAGGAAGAGTATGAACTCGAGAAACTTACTATTAAAAGGCTTTGTCGAATAAAGGAACTTCAGTGGCAAAACTAAGAAAGTCCTGAGAAAACAGAGATGGCTGTTCACACTCCACAGAAAGCGAAGATTATTAGCTCAGTCTTACTAAATGCTATCTTCAATTCCATTTAATATTGCTTTATTGATAATGGGAAAAGATTTTCGACATTTATGTTTGCTAACTTCCACCATTTCATTTAATCTACATTCGACAACATTAATCTCCAGAAAAAGAACATCTACTATTAGTTTGTCCATGTTTTTAATTGCCATTTGATAGTTTCCTTGATGCCATCCCTAGCAAATTTGGATGAAGAGATGAGCGGTGATTCCTGGGCATGCAATTGGGATCTAGTTGGTTCCGCCAATGTTGCAGTATGTCTAAGGCTGCTAGGTAGGAGCAAAAGAAGTTAGAAAACTGGGTGATGGATGACACAGTTCATTGTTAAACATAAGTATCAAAACATAATATTGAAAAAGGTATTTTTCTCCCTTTATTAAACAATGATTCCTTTCTCCCACTATAGAATCTTAATACAATTTCCCTTTTCCTGATTTCTCCCGGTTTCTCCTCTCCCATGTGGATCCACTGTGTTTCTATATCTCATTTGAAAATAGACTTCTAAGAAATGACAAGGAAACATAACAAAATAAGATAAAAAACTCCACCTTCATATCAAATCTGGAAAGACAAATTAATAGACAAATAAGAGAGCCCCAAGAAAAGGCACAAAAACAGAGACTCACTTGCTCACTCATTCAAAAATTCTATAAATTTTGAAACTGAAAACTACAGTATATTTGCAGAGGACCTTGTGTAGGCCCACGTAGGCCTTGCGGCTGCTACTCTAGTCACTGTAAGTTCGTGTGAGGAGTTCTCCTGGTGCTCCTAACCACCTCTCTCTCTTGTTTCTTCTGCCTTCTCTTCCAAGGTGTTTCCTGAGTTGTGAGGGGAGGGATTTGATATTGATATCTTACTTAGAACTGTGTGTTTGAAGTTCTTTCTCTCTCTGTATGTCTGGCTGTGCGTCTTTGTATTTTTTCCCATCTCTTGTGGGAGGAAGTTTCTCTGATGATGGCAGAACAAGATCCTGCTCAATGAGTATAGCAGAATATCACGAGCAGCCATTTTATTAGAACTCTAATTTTTAGACTAGTAGTATTTGATTTTACCCTTGGTCTCTAAGTTATTTAATCTCTTGTTTTTGGTCACTCAAGCAGTGCATACTATAGGTTCTGTCTTATGGAGTGAGTGTTTAGTCAAATCAAATACTGGTAGTTACTACAACAAGGTTTGTACCACCATTGCCCTAGAATATTTTGCAGATAGGACAGAGTGTAGATAAAAGATTTTGTGGTTGATTTTGTGCTTGCATTTCTCTTTTGGTAGCCTACAGAGTAATTAATTGTCCATGTCAAAGACACTAGAACATTAGGGTGAAAGCTTTATGCAGGCAGCAGCTCAACCATATGTCCTTTTCATTAAAATATCTATTGAACTAAACACTCAACTATAATATACCATTAAATTTTAAAGCTTCTATTTGCTTACAGTTGTTGGTGTGTGCCACATGTGTTGGTCAGAAAACAACTTTCAGGAGCTGTTTTCTTCTTTTACCGTGTGAGTCCCAACGTCTGAACTCAGGCCAGGTTTGTCACGAAGCATCTTTGCCCACTGAGAAAACATGATGCTCCATCAACCTAAATATATCATTAAAAACTTAAATTTATGACTATTTGTATTTAAATTTTATCATTACTTATATGTGTCTGTATGGTATGTGGAAGCTGGAGAGGGGAAGAATTCATGTCAGGCACATGAAAATCCAAAGAGACTGCTGTGAACTCTGTTCTCTGTTTTCACCTACACTTTGGTTGAGCTTAGAACAACAGGCTTTCATGGCAATTGGTTTGCCCACTGAGCCATTTCACTGGCTCTCAGTCGTAATCCTTCTGAGTAAACTTTCCACATTCACACATGTTAAAACAGAAAGGGAACATATCTCTTTAAACTTTTGCAATCCTCAGAGATGGAGTTTGTGTTGATTCAGACTGTGCTGATCAATGTATCCAAATGCAAATTAATGTGGGAAGGAAACAGTGAAAATCAGGAGTATGAATTAAAATGTGTTGCTGTTCATCATCCTAACTACGAACAAGATGTGATATCTATTGTGGAACATTGTGTAAAGATGTAACATAAATGCCAAACAAGGATGCTGATGCCACTCACGGATGGAGACTTGCTGCACAGTCACTAGATGCAGAACACAGTCTGCAGTTATTTACTGCTGCACAGGAGGGAATAACATTATGTTTATGACAAAGTTCAGAAAGACAACTTTTATTTCACAAGAAGACAAACATCGGCAATTAATCAATGCCAAAACATTTTGGACTTTTCTTTTCTGAGAAGAAGTTTGCAGACATAACATAGATTAAATAGAAAAGGCCTTTTAATAGACAATGATAGCAAATGGATTAGATTTTGCATTCAGATAGAGTGAATGTAGCTTGACAAATTACAATTCTAGGCCAAATTTGACATTGTCTCAGTGTGATTAGTTTTTACTCGGTTATTTCCATGCCTTAGGCTGTGTCTGAGAAAGAGCTAAGATCAGTGACCTACTCAGCTCATGGCAAGGACTTTAGTATGGAAATTCAAGTGGAAAACAGGGCTACTGTGTAATGACATGAACACCAAAGCAGATGAAGTAACATGGGGTCACATTAAAAGTGAGGCATCTTATTATTTATTAATATTAGCAGCGAAGTCACATCAAAAGATGGAAATGGTACCTTTATGTACAAGAGTGTTGAGGAAAAGGCAGATGGATATTTGATTCTATATTGTTCAATGGAAGGCTTATCCTTTATTCTGACTATTTTGTTTATACCTTTTAGCAAAAAATTTCCCATCAAATTTGATCAGGTTGATCCACGGCTGCTTCCAACATCAAGGAAGAACTATGTCTAGACTATTACCAAAAGATGATTAGATCTTATGGCTTTGTAAAGAAAGAAATTCTTCATCTCTGTCACAGCACTGTTAGAAAGTTTTCATATATCTCTAAGCTAATTTTGAATATAATTTAATCTCTTCATTTTATTATACTTAATTTAATTTCTATGCTTTGTCTAAGTTGAAAACTGTTCTGTTTTCAGAACCATCATTAGTCATATGACGTACTAGGCACCACTGGCTACGCATTACCATTAAATGCATGTAATAGTGACTCTTTGGAAAGGAAGCTGTCTCGCCATACACATAAGAGGATAAGTATACTTTGAGCATGAAATAAGGCTGGGCCTTATGTACAGAATATGCCTATTGGTTTGTGGATGTTCTTAAGCATTTATTTTTCTATGTTTTCAGCATTAAAAGCGTACTTATCATGGAGCTTTCAGGGGTCTGAGCTATGTCCTCTGCATATATGTTATCATTTTATAGCTTGGTGTTCTTGTGGAATTTCTAACAGTAAGAATTATTCTTTTCATGTGTTTCCAAGGTTCCAGCAAATAAATTATAATGTGTTTCTTGCTCATACTATGAGAGCTAGTCCTCAGGGAGGAGATGTCCAGGTCAATTCCTCCAAGTCTTACGTCCAAAGGGGAAAATGTCTTCAGCAATGGAATTATACTTTGAAATTTTGGAGAAAATTAAGGGCAAGGATAGCCTATCTTGGTTTCAGAATTATTTTTTTTACCACTTTACCCCTTTTTAAAATAATTTCTTTCATATATTACATCCCAATATAGTTATTCTTGCTCTAATCCTCCCAGTCTTACCCCTTTTTAAAATAATTTCTTTCATATATTACATCCCAATATAGTTATTCTTGCTCTAATCCTCCCAGTCTTACCCCTTTTTAAAATAATTTCTTTCATATATTACATCCCAATATAGTTATTCTTGCTCTAATCCTCCCAGTCTTTTCTCCCCATGTACCATCCCCTCTCCATCACCTCAGAAAAGAGCAGCCACCCAGGGATATCAACCAAACATAGCATAACAGGTTGCAAAAAGACCAGGCACATGCCATCATACCAATACTGGACAAGATAACTGAGTAAGAGAAAAAGGGTCCACAAGCAGCAAATGAGTCAGTTATAGACCACATTCCTACTGTTAGGAATCCCACAAGAACACCAAGCAACCATAACATATATGCAGAGGAGCTAGATCAGACCCTCACAGGCTCCTTTGTCTCTGAGAGCCCCCACGAGTCCCAGTTAGATAATTCTACGGTCCATGTTCTTGTAGTGTTTCTGTTCCCCCTGGTTCCTTTGATCCTTCCTTTCCCTGCACCTCAGGACTCCCGAAGAGGGCCCTAATGTTTGACTGTGAGACTCTGAGTCTGCTCTCATCAGCTGCTGGATGAAGTCTCTGTATTCTCTTTGATGACAATTCTTCTAGTCTCTGGTCCCAGAACACTCTGCAGACAGGACAAAGTGTATGGTGAACATTATGTGGCTGGGTTGGTGTCCCAGTTGCTACACTTGAGGCCTTGCCTGGTTACAGAAGATGACAGGTTCAGGTTCTGTGTCCCCCCATTACTAAGAGTCTCTGCTAGGGTAGTTCTAGTATGAAGTGAAAACCTAGCCTAATGGAAAATTCACATTATTTGAAATTTCTTCAACTCTTTTTACCAAAAAATAAAGTTTACCATGCTTAGCTCTATGATTTTAGTTTTTAAAGATAATTTATGGTTCTTGGGATTAGTAAGCAATATCACCCTTAATTGGCGTGATTTCATTTAAAGTCTCTCTCTCTCCCCCTTTCTCCCCCCCCCCCGTGTATATGTATATACACACTCAAAGATTTAATGTGAACATCTTGAGATGCATATATAAATGTACACAGAAATCTTATCATAAATACTGTTCCTTATGACTTTTCTAACATGTTCAGTCTTAATTACCCGTCTTTGTGCTGTCTGCCCTTCCTTGCCTCTTCCCAGCTAACTCCAACCCCATTTCCCCCATTTTGTCCATTATAACTGTGCCCTACTATTTCCCCGCTAGAGCTCCTTAGTCACCCTCTCTCCTAATTGATACAGCCACGTTTCCCTTTTTCTACTTATTCCTCTAGTTTCTGTGGTCATTCCAGCTTATATACCAACCTGTAAAAAATTCTATTCTGAGAAATAGAATCTACAAATAAGATACATATAACTCTCAGAGTTCTCTTGAGAATTCAAAGATGAGGTTTAGCACGTGAGTTGTACAGCTGAAGTCTTGTATGGGAAAACATTTTCAAGCTCACTAAGTGTGGCTATGTTACCTTTACTCTTCCTCCCTGCTAACTTAAGACCTGGAATTTCATAGGTCTATTGACATTGTGATTATAATTATTAAAAGTATCAGCTCCCTATATCAAACTCTTTAGCACAAGTGTGAGAAAACAATCTCATTTCTCATTTAAAAATCTTATTTGATATATTTCAAATATATCTTTAAATAACTATTGACTCATTTTTGTGTTGAGCCATTATAATTGATGGAAAGAAAAGGAATTAATATACTTAAAGGTGTACATTTAGTGTTTATTTAATACTGTGGATAATATTATAGAAAACAACTGCTTCTGTTTTTCCATTTCTAGAACCCCGAGCTTACATGTTATAACAGTTTGAATGCAGACTGCTTCCCTAATGGATTTGCATATTGTAACACTTGATTCATAGTGACTAGTTCAGTTTTGGGGGATTTAGGTTGTCGCATTGCTGGAGGAAGAAAGGGTGAGCTTTTACAGTTTGACTTTTCCTCTGCTTCCAGTTTGCTTTCTCTGCTTCATACTTGTGTTTAAGGTGTGAGCTCTCAACTTCTTGTTCTGGCTGCCATGTCTACTGCTTCAACCCATGTTTGCTTGCCATGTTGGACTCATCATTCTGGTTCCATAAGCCCAACACAACTCTTCCTTCTATAAGTTGCTTCTTTAGGGGTGCTTATTGTATCAACAAAGCAGTAACTAATGTACATGTAATGTTAACTTAATACATTTTATTTCTTCTTAGAGAATTTTACACGCACACACACGTATATACAATGTATTTTGATCATGTCCACCTCCTATTTCTTTGGGCCTCTTTATCCTACATCTTCTCTTACTAAGCTTCATCTCCCCCCTCCACCCCACCCCTCCCCCACCTTCTCCCTCTCCCTCCTCTCCACCTCTCACCTTCTTCTGTCAGTAGCTCCTTTTCCTTTGACCCTTTGTTTTCCTTCTCCTCTTCCTTCGTAATTCACCATGTCTATGACGCTGCTATGCGCTCCTGGCTGTAGGGTTGTTACCAGAGCACAAGGAATCTTGAAGAAGAGTCTGGAGAAAACAGACACTCACCCAGAGGGTATTAACTGCTAGGTCCTCTATAGTTTGAACTTGAGCTTTCCTGCCCCTCCCTTATCCAGGCTAGACTATTGACGAGATTGATTTTGTTCAGGTCTCACGAAGTTAACTACAGATCTTACGAGTTCATGTGAGTAATGGCCTTGTCATGTCCAGAAGGCACATTTTAGATAAATAACCTCAACATTTCCTGTCTTCTGGATTTTGTAATCCACCCATTTCTATTCCATGGTGTTCTCTGGACTTTAGTTAGGAACTTGAGTTGTATATATACAGCAATTGCTACAGAAAAGCTGAGTTATATCCAAGTTCTGCTTTGAACTTAGATTATATCTACCAAGCCAAATATTACTCTAAAGTACAATTGGTCTTATTCATAATAGTTGATTACCATTCATGTCCTAATTTTTACTAAGGCAAAGGAAAATCATATTTAATAAAATTGTTAAGTGCTACAATATGAAAAAAATTTGGATGAATGAAAATATCTCAAGTATATTTTTTATTTCGTTTTCCTGAGTATTAAGTTGATGTCTGTTGTTTCAACTTTTATTGATTACACCAAAATAAGTAATATTTTACATTGTGTTGCATTGATATTTACTGAAGAAGTTTGCTGCAAGTTCAAGGTCAGTCTAAGGTACATAGTTTTTGCCATTGTTTCCAGGGAACCATAGCTTCATAAAAATGTCCTGCCTCATTGCCTCACTTCCCATTATACCCAGAACCCTGCCATTGCATCCTTGGTTATTTAATGTGATGTGTTTTTCATTAACAAAGGTTTACTTACATACAGCAGTTAAAACTACTGGTATCTTTAGTGTCATCTATTTTTTTTTTTTTTGTATAGAATTAGTGTGACTTTTATCTATGTTTTCATCAGCTCATTTATGAAATCTAATTTGTAACAGGTCAGAGCAAAATAATGATTTTTATGTTGAATTGCTATGTACATATATGTCTATACAGCAGTTTATACATCCCTAAAGCTTCATTATGTTAAAATGTCTTCTCTGTTAACTTATTATATGCTGTTAAATGGCTTGGCATCCCTTATTTTTTTTTAATTTTATACATTTGGTTCCTGAAAGCTCTGGGACAAATGCATCTCTAAAAGTAAAATTTAATGCTTTCAGAGTTGCTTGGATTTTTTTGTGGAAGGATGTGCTACATAAAATTTCAATTTATTGATGTTTAAAATATGCCAGATGTTAGAAGGCTGTTGGACTGCAGTAATTGAGATAATTTTCACATGCAGTGATTAGAAACCTTCTGAAGAAAATTTTCCTGGTTCAGTCTTTCTGTGATTTGTGTTATTGGTGTGATTTTGAGATGTTGGTTTACTTTCTCTTGACTTGGTACCTGTACACAATGAATTCAGGAAAAAAATATATCATTGCAATGTCCCCATTGAGGTAGGGAAAAATTAACATTAAAATAAGATTACACGGAGGGTATGATTAGCTCATTATTATGTAAATATACTATCAAATAATAATTGTTGATTTTATCATCAAAATGTTTAATATGCAGCTGGAGATATGATAGAAAAGAATACCTGTTATGTTTTCAGAGGACTGGAGTTTGGTTCCCAGCACTCACATTTTTTTTAGCTTCCAACCACTTTAAGTACCAGCTCCAGAAATAGCTGACTCTTCTGGCTTCTATAGGCTCTTACATGGAAGTACACACAAACACACACACACAAATAAATAAATAAATAAATCTTAAAATATTTAATGACATAATAATCTTTGTTTATTCAACTTTTGAATACTAAAACATCTTATAACATATTAACATATATACTAATATTTGTAAATTTGTAACATATATAATATACTTGTAAAATATAATTTATACTAATATTTGTAGAATTTAAATTTACAATATTTTAAAAATTGAGTATCAAACATGTTTTTGCTTACAAGTATAGGGGTAGAATAATTAGAAAATATTAAAAAAGTTAGATCAATTAGTTTCTGGTTGGAAGTATTGTACCTTGATTTGTGTATTGATAATTGGTTTGCCAGCCAGACCTCATAGAAGAGGTTCATCACTTCTATGGTTTATAAATTCAATGTGAAAAGATAAATTAATAAAAGGAATAAAGGGCTTCTGTTCATATGATTAACAATGGTCATTTTGTTTTCTTCTGAACTTGAGTAGGACCTTGATATAATAGTATGTATAATATTGCTATTATACATTATTTTGTTAATATCTTAATGTTTGCCTCTAATTAAATCATTCCTTCCCTCATACTATGTTCTCAGAATATATTGCTTCCCTCACTTCATTGTTATGTAAACCACTGAAGTGACACAATGTACAGGTTTATAATGCCAAGGAACTTAAGACATAGTGATTTCCCATCACTGAGGAGGGGCCGAGACTGACTACTAAGGGATCATGTGAGAGAGCAGCACAGACTCTAGACCATGTTTTAAAAATGAGATGAAAAGAATAGCGTATGTATTATAAACCAAGCAATAATGAGATCATTTACATCAGAATGACCTTATTTAGAAAGCTTGATTTATCGTTCTGTCAATTTCTCTCTAAATCATATTGTACAAACCAGGAGTGCACTTCATTTTAAGGTGTAGAAAAGCTCAAGATATCTAGTTTCCCTTTTGTTTATAAAATCAGAAATAGGCCCTATTACTGTACCAGCTGCTTTAAGATAGCATTTTATTCCTGCATGTTTTTGCCTTCTCTAAGCATGTGTTTTCTGCCTTAGAATTTAGAAATGGCTACCACAGACTCAGGCATAATTTCAGTTTTAATCTGAAAAATCCAGGGAAGAAACCAATGGCTCTTATCCTAGAGATGGTTTGACATTTTATTCAGGAAAAAAAAAAATCCTAGGAAAACCTGTCTCCACAGCCTTGGCCACAATTATCTCCTTCTATTCCCTGGTCCTAATTGGATGAGTTTTAGTAATTCAGTATTTTTAGCTGTACATACTTTCTTGGACTAAATAAAGATTCTCTTATTTTTTTTTTTTTTTTTTTTTTTTTTTTTTTTTTTTTTTTTTTTAGTGAGGAATAATGAGAGGTAGAAATGAATAATCTCACATATGAAAATGAATTCTTTCCTCGGCCAAGTTTTAAAAGTTATGCTAAAGAAACAAAATTAAAAACGATTATTTTATATTAAATTTTATAGTTTATTAACTTAAAAAGGTTTAAAAAGCTAAGTAATGAAATAGAGGAATGTGTATTTTATTAGTAGTATGTAATTTAAGAGGGAGACTTGGTTAGTAGAGAAATTCTAAGTCTTTCAATATTAAACTGTCTGGTTTCCAATCCCCTTGTTTGTTAGTGTGAAGTAATACCATTAAGATAGAAATGGAAACAAAGCAAAATGGAACAAAATGCCAACATCAAATGACTTTATTGACTCATGAACATTGCATATTAAATGGCATGTGCAATATTTTAGAAATACCCACATTTTGTTAAAGGTGTTTTTATTCCTGACACATATAGATCAAATTTCTTCACAGATTAAACATGAACCTTCACTATGATTGTTTTTTATAATATATTATTATCTCACACTATACAATAAACTAACATTAGTCCTTGTATGGGATGTAATCCAGTAAGTTTGACAAAACTGAACCCACATACAGGAACAATTTATCAGGGGCTGCAAAAATAGCCCATTGGTTAAGAGCTCTAACTTCTCTCACAGAAGACTAGAGTTAGTTCTTCTACCCATGTCGGGCAGGTCAACACCCATTCATCACTCGAACTCCTGGGGATTTGAGTATTTTCCCGCTTTCTTGGAGGCCTGTACACACAGAGAGACACACACGTACATAAATATGAATGAAAAAGAATGGAACCTTACAGATTGCTGCCTAGCCCAATTGCTATCCATCAAAGGATGGAAATAGATGCAGAACCACAGCCAAACGTTAGGTGCAGCTTGGGGAATCCTGTAGAACAGGGGAGAAAATATAATAGAAATTTGAGGGGTCATGGATATCCCCAGATAACCCACAAAACCAACTAACCTGGGCTCACAGTGGCTCACAGAGACTGAAGTGATAACCAGGAAGCCTGCATGGGACTGATGTAAGCCCTCTGCATCGGTTACAGTTGTGTAGCTTGGTCTTCTTGTGAGAGTCCCAACAGTGGGCAGTGGGGACAGGAGCTGTCTCTGATTCCTTTGCTGGCTCCAGGACCCTACTCTTCATACTGACTTGTCTTGCCCAGTCTTAATATATAGCGTGGTGTTTAGTCTTACTGCAATTGATACGATATGTTATGTTGATATCCATGAGAGACCAGCCCTTTCCTAAATAGGAATGGAGGAGGAGTGGATTGTGGATGGGGGTGGAGGGTAGGAAGAAAGAGATTGGTGGGAGAAGAGGGAGCGGAAACAGCAGCAGGGATGTAAAATAAATATCAATTCATTAAAAATAATAATTTAGCGGAATTATTTCTGAAAAGAATATAATTTATTTAAATGTGGTCGTATGATTCATGTTATTAAAATTATGTGCAGTAAAGATGCCACTTAGACAGGTGGGAATGCTGAAATAATCTTGAGAATATGAGGCCAAGATGGCTCACTCAGATGAAATGTTTCTCAGGAGACTTTTCAGTTGTAAACATAATATTAGCCATAACCAAGGTCAAAGTCTTGATATGATGGTCAATTTAGATTGAAGCAGGTTACTGCATTTATATTTCATATGGACATGCAATAAGAAATGAGTGGTCAGATCGTAACATAAGCAGATAGCTTCTTTAGGGTTAGGAGAATCCTGGAGAGTTGTGGAAACTAAAGTATGTGCAATACAATTTTAATATAAAACCATAGGTTTCAATTGTCCATCTTCACTATATTCCGACAACATGTAGATATTTTAATATAAATTTATAGTTAATTCAAGGACAGCCTTATTCATAAAATAGACATGAAATATATAAAAAAACCCAAATAATTTATTTGGCCATGTTTTAAATACTTGCCATAGTACTATCTGTTTAACTAAATAATGATATTTATATGCTATTGTCTGACATGTTTGTTGCTAGTGAGATTACGCTTTCAAATAGGTGATAGGGAAATGAACTGTGGTCTGGAAAAAAATAAAAAGAAGGATGCTATCTGTTAATATTTCCCCAGGGAAACATTTGATTCACAACTGCTTTTCTATTTGAGAGCATTCTGTGTCACCTAGGCTTTCATTCGTTGGTAGCTGACAGTTCTTACAAATTCCTCTGTTCAGACACATTTGGGTGTGTAGTGAAAGTCATTACTGTTGCTCTGCTGTATAAAATCAGCAGCATGCATTGCTTATAGTGAGGAGAGATAAAACTGGCAAAGACAGAGAAATTCTAATTATTTATCTTATTTTAAAAAATTTATCTTATTTTTGAGATTATACTATGATTAGACCATTTCTCCTTTCCCCTTCCTTTCCCCCAAAGGTCTCATATACTCTTTCTTATTTTCTTTATGGTCTCTCTCTCTTTCTTATTAATTGCTGTTCTACAAGAAGCACAGAATGAGAGAAATAATCTTTCCTTACCTAGAGAAGATGATATCAACTGACCGGATCTGAAAACAAGTCATATTATAAGTAATATTATACAGACTGAGCATATTGTATTCATGCCTTTAAAAATATATAGAAGCATGTATAAAAAGAGAATTCCCATATGTGTTCAGAAGGAAAATGTTTTACAGTAATTTGACTTTAAGATGTAAAAGTGAACTATAACCATGGCCTCTGTCTTGATCACTCTTCTATTTCTGTGAAAAGACACTATTATCAAGCAGCTCTTATGAAAGAAAACATTTCATTGGGGGCTTGTTTACAGTTTCAGAGGATTAGTGCATTATAATCATGGATGGAAGTATGGCAACACATAGGCAGATGTGGTACTGGAGAAATAGCTGAGATCTTTATATCCTGACCTGCAGGCAGCAGGAAGAGAGAGTCCCTGGGCCTGGCACCTGCTTTTGAAAGTTCAAGTCTCCAACCCAGTGTCACAGTTCCTTCATTAAAGCCACACCTTCTAATTCCTCCCAAACAGTTACACTAAAAACCAAACATTCAAACCAATGTGCCTACAAGCATCATTCTCTTTCAAATATCAACGACTTTGTGAAGTAAAATTTTAAAAATTGCTTAGCTATTAAATTAAAAAGGGCAGGTTTACAGTTTAATGTTTACTATGGATTTTTCTTCTCATGAAATTGTTCACAGAGCTGAGGGATGATAAAATTTTTCGCCTTTAGTTCTGAGTTTCTGCATTTAAAAAAATTTTTTTTATGTTTCCCGTTTATACAAAAGAAGAAAATGTTGCAATACAATTTAATATTTCTAATCAGAATAAAGTGTGTAAGCATTTGTGTTTCTAGTTCTTCTTTTTCTTTACAAATGGAGTGATTTCTTACCTACTCACGTTTGAGGAGATATAATACAATTGTGGAATTTAGTAAAATCTTCAAAAATACATGAAGGAAATTATACAGGATAACACTTTGGAATAGGATACAAGAGCTGTGTAGTTTCAATCCACTGTTTTCACTCGGTATCACCTCTTGGCTTAAAGTTTTGTGTGGAGAAAATGTCAAGTGGCCTCTGAGTGCCCATTAGCTGTACATTTCTGCTTTCTTTTCAATGTTTTCCTAATTGACTATCAAAATTCAGTGTGCATTTGTAGGCCTGTTTTAAGAATCTGAAATGGATCATTCACAGTAAAGCATCACTTACAGTTCACTTGGAAGTATGAAAGATTAAACAAGAATGGAAAAAAGACATTTGGTTTTAATCAATGATTTATTTTAAAATTGGAAAGTAAATGAGATTTACATGGATCCTATGAAATAGTGACCAATTCTTCCTAGTAGATTAATGGAAAAATCAGGCAATCCTGAAAGCAAGAAACCACTGACACTAACTTTCACTTACTATCTTAGTATTTTGTTTTTCAAGCTAAACATTTTTATGTAAAAATAGACATTAAATCACCCATGTAACCTATGTAAGAATTAAGGTGATTATTGAAATTTTGCTTTATATTAAATAATTCTGTGTATGTGATTATTAATTGGCTCCACCTTCCCTTATTATATAAGAATTACATCTTTAAAGGAAAAGTTACATTTCAAGCCTTAGAAAAATGAATCTCCCATATTTAGTTTTCAGCAAGAAATGCTGAGCATTTGATGTAAATAACAAATTGCCAACTATTTCTAGTATTCTGTGAAAGAAAAAAATTGTATTTTCCCAGAAGTATTAAATAAGATATGAAGAAAATTTTTTACTGCAAATATTTCTTATGAATTTTGTATTAGAACCCTTTTTGGATGGAGAGAGAATCCTGAGTTGGTGATGTTTCCCATTGTCATTAAAAGTGAATGATACCAACATTACATGTACTTCATAAAACATTCTTGTCTTTAGTTTTAAACTAAAGCAGTAGTTGAAATGACTCAGTGACCTATACCCCATATCAAAAGCAGATGCTGGATATATGCCTGTAAGATTTTTTTAAAAGAAAGAAAAACTGCTTAATGAAAATTAATACCTTGTTCTCTATTTGATAATTACTAATGTGGGACATGTCAGTCTGCAAGAAATTTTTAGTTTTTATTTTATTTAAATTTATTTAAATTTAAATTAAATTTATTTCACTTAATATATTCGGATCATCATTTTGCCCTTCTGTAAAAAAAATCCTTCTAGATCTTTTCAATCTGCCCACCTACTCTACTTCATGCTGCCTCATAAAAAAGAAAATCAACAATGAATAATAATCAAAATCTAAACAATCTAAAAGCCAACAAGACAAAGATAGCCTTGTTCCCGAATGAAAAATAACAAAAGCCCACAAAAAAGCACTTCATGTTGTTGCAATGATGAGTGAAAGGATTGTTTGATACCCTAGGAGACCTGAAAGGTTGAAATATTAGAGTTTTGAGGAGCAAAGATCTGAAAGAGTGAATGGAAAGAGAAGAAAGAGAAATGAAAACCATTTGGTCTTCTTTCCACAGAACGTTCAAGTTGCTCAATTAGAAATCACATTTAGATTTGGTCGGGTAATGAGGATGACTGCAGCTGGTTGGACTTTGACCTCCCGTTGCCTGGTCACTGAGCGAATATCTGAGTTTGTTATCATCAACACTGGTCACTTAAGATAAGACAACCAGGCTCACCAGGCAAGAATAGGTTGTATTTTGCTAAGGATTTTCTTTAGCTCATGCAGCAAACAAGGGAATCAGTAAAATATTGTAATATTTAAATTTTACCTTGTATCTTAGTTTGTTTTCCATTGCTAAAACACAACACGTGTTGTTTATAAATAATAGAAGTGTATTTGGCTCAGAGTTTTGGAGTCCGGAAAGTCAAAGGGAATGACTCGGTGTGTGGAGGTCTGAGTGTGAGAGAGGAGAGGCTGTGCTCATAGCAAGCCCACTCTTGGAATGAGGGCTATGGCCCAGTCACAAGAGCAGAGCCCTTGGACTCACATCACTCTTTTTGAAAGTTAGTTTTAGTATTTATTTCCACTTAGTATACTAATAATTGGGGTTTAGAATAACATTTTTCATTCATGTGTGTCACATAAGTTGTTTTTAGCCATCCCCCACCCCTGTGCCTGTTCCCATCTTTCTCCCATCAACTGGTTCCCTTTGGCTCCTGTTAGTCTGTGCTTCTGCATTCTCTTACAGAGGTGTAATCCATCACCTCTGTTTTCAGCCTCATAGAACCTTTTTTTTCTTCTATTATCCTCTTTATATTTTCACGACCTGTAAAGATACACATATAACATATGCAAATATAAATACATAATTTTAATATGTTTTTCATATTTGTACTTGTCTTTTTGAGATTAACTGGTTTAATTTGATTAACATTTTGATTGTCAGTTTTATTCATCTTCCTGCAAATGTCATGTTTTTATCCTTATTTAAAGCTGCACATACTACATTTTTCTTATTCATTCATCTGTTGGTGGACATCTAGACATCTAGATTGCCATTTCTGGCCTATTGTGGATAGCACATATAAAAAAAATGGATGTAAAAGGCTTTCTGTGGAATATTACCATAAAACATTTTGGAATATAACAAAAAGTACAGTAACTAGGTTATAAGGCTTTTAATTTTTATGTAAATTGATGTTTTGCATGCACGTGTATCTTTGTGATGGTGTCAGATAGTGGGGATACAAATAGGTGTGAGCTTCCATTTGGGTTCTGGAAATTGAACCCAGGTCCTCTGTAAGAACAGTCAGTGAGTTTAGTCACTGAGCCATCTCTCTAGTCCCAGTTCCCATTTTATCTTATTGTGGGTATGGTGGGTATGAATCTGTGTAATTTGGTATGTAAGTGTTTGATGGATTTTTGCATGTATGACTGTTCTATACATATATACAAAGTGCCCTCTCTGTCACTCTTCATTTTACTATAACAGGGTCTCTCCCTCTCCTTCTGGCTTCACTGCCCCTGCTCCCCATCACTTGATTGGATTATACGCATGCAATGACTGACATGCCTGACTTTCGGGTGCTGGAATCCAGACAAACTTTTAACCCTTATGCTTGTACAGAAAGCACTATCCACTGAACCATCCTCCAAGCCTCATAACATAGTTCAATTTTAAGTTTTGTGAGGAACCTCCATACTTACTTGCATAATTGCTAATCATGTTTGCATTCCTGATATCATTGAATGTGTACTTCTCTTTTCAAACCATCTCTAGCATTTGTCATAGGTTTTTGTGATAATAGCAATTCTGACTAGGTTAATACAACATCTTAAAGCAGGTTTTGTTTTTATTTCTATGATAGCTAAGATGTTAGATCTCTTAAAAAATACTATTTGGTCATTTGTAGCTCTTTTCTTGGTAACTGTCTACTGAGCTCACTTGCCCATGTGATGATTTAATGACTTGGTTTTTGGCATTTAGTTTCTACATTCTATATACATCATGAATATTAACACTCTGATGTGAAAATGGTATAGATGTCTCCCAAACTGTCAGTAGTCTTTTTACGCTGGTGAATGTTTGTTTTGTGGTGTGGAAATCTTCGACTCATTTAACATTTATCAATTTTTCCCATCATTTCTTGTGCTACTGGAGTCTTCTTTGGAATGTCTTTGCCTATCTTTAATGGCCTTTTCTGGCAGTTTTAAAGTAGCATACCTTACATCAAAGTTTTGGTCCACATTAAAATTCTAACCACATTCTTCCCAGAAGTAGAAAATAATTTCCAACTTAATTTGGAAGCACAAAAGGCAGGTCTCAGTGAAAAGTTCAATAATAGAGTCCTAAAATACCTAAACTAAAATATATTTCAGAAACATATTAAGAAAAACATGTTAATCACACTAAAAATAGATATATGGAATAGAAAAAAGCACCAAGAAATAGTCCAGAAACTTATCAGTTATAACCAAGATAAGAGATATGGAGTTTCTATGGAGCTGAAGTTACAGCATTTCTGAGATATTTGATGTGAGTGTGGGGAATGGAAATTATGTCCTCGGAAAGAGGAGTGTACTCTCTGAACTCCTATAACTCATCTCTCCACCCATTCAACGACCTAATGTTTTCTAAAAGCAGTGAAAAAACACATTGAGAAGAAGACAGAAGAAAATTTGTTAATTTTTAAGAATTTTATAAAAAAGAATTTTGTATGCTGGAATATATTTTATATGCTGGAATGAATTTTATAGGCCTGGGAATGATTCAGCTAATGTCTATGAGGAAGCTGTCTGAGGCAGTCTTATCCAAAAAAATATAGATAGATGAGCTGGAAAACATGCAAGGAAATGAGTAGTTTTATTCATGTCAACCCGGGAGAAAAGCTCATAATTCATAAGTTACCACATGAAATAGTCAAAGGCTTTGTTCAAAGTCAAGATAAAATCATTTCTAGATTAAAGTTTGTTGTGGATCTGCTTAGCAATGGTTAAAGAGGCAGTAATTGAAGATCTGACTCTATTTCCAAGGAACTTAATCATGTTCAGATCCACATTTATCAATAGCTACAGTACTACAAAATCTTTTATTGCACAACAATGCTAATAGTCAGTTTCTGGCATGTGCCAAAATAATTTTTAATATTATTTGAAAATGTTCTCTTAAATGTATCTAGTATGATTGTGTGTGTGTGTGCGCACACACATGTGTGTCTGAGTGTGTCTATGTGTAGTGTGTGATTTCATGTCTGTGTGTATGTGCACATATGCCAGGCTTTCAGGTGGAGACAGGAGAATACCTTTCAGGAATTTTCTCCCAGTGATCAAATTCAGGTCAATAGGCTCATGGAAGGTGCCTTTATCCACTGAGCCGTATTTCCAGACTAACTTTAGAAGATATTTTAAATACCCTCTCAAAACAGTTATATCTTTCCATTACATATTGAATACAGGAACATGAATAAACTGGGAAGCATGAATAGAAAACTATCCTAAAACTCCTATCACTTTCATATACTTAAATTCAAAAATGACATTTTTATGGAACAGAATGCCAATTAGGCATTGTTACAGACTTGCCAATGTAGTTGAGTTTGTTAAATTCTCCAGTACGATGATTAATAAGTTCTACAACTTACCATAAAAATGCCCTTCAATTTCTCCAGATGTGTGTGTTCCAGTATTTTATATGACTTCCATTGTACCAATACCTGAAAAGTTCTATGTTGGATAAAAAAGATTTTTATTTTCTTTCGATCATCTATTCTCACAAAAGATTCTATCTGTAGTTGGGATTCCTCAGACTCTAATGTAACATAGATGCTAAACCGAGCTTTTGAAGGTTGAGTTATAATTTCCTCATTCAATAATGTAATATTTGTTAGCCACTCTCTACCATCTCCTGCCAATCCCTCTCTTTCTTGTCCTTTTGGATGAGTGCTCATTCTTCCTTCCCAGGCTGCCCACTGCCATCACAGCCTGGTACTGTCAACCTAGCCAGAAACCTAGGGCCACTAAAGCCTTTGATCTTGAAGAAGAACCTCCACTTTCCACTTTACTATGTCAGCCTAATTCTTAAGTACATTATAACTATTTGTCCTTAAACAGATAAACATAGTTCTCATCCCTCACCAAGGAGACAGCTCTTTCCTTAATTTTAATTTTGTTGTTTAGCAGAAAATTTAATTAGCCCAATAATGGGTTATCATAAAACTACATATTTGAAAAACTGCTTTAAAATGTATTGGATAGTTCTAAGGATATTGCTTCAGAGAGTACCTGCAAAAAAATGCTTTAACAAATGTTTGTTTTTGTTTTCCCTGCTATTATTTTACTATTCGAGAAATAAGTTTTTTATGCTCTTAATTTTTAACATAGCATGTATCACCTGGGCAAAAGACGTGATCATCAGTGGTGATGAAAATGGAAAGGGGGAGCTGAGGATGGGGCCACCTGATCATCTGAAGGAAGGAAACGTGGCCGTATCTGGTGAAGTGGCAAATGATACGGGGAAAGGCCCACCCATGACATTCCTCTCATTGATTCCTAATTCTTGAAGCTTCCTTTAATTACAGTTTGCTTCTAGCCACCTATTAAAAAGAGAGAAAGAGACAATACCGAGGCCCCTTCAGGTAGCTGTTCTCTAGGGATTCAGACTCAGCCTTGCAATGGTAATTTTTTTTTTTTTCTATGTGAAACATTGAATAAGTTAGAAATCAGACTGCACAATGCAGGGAATTAATTTTTTATTTATTTAAAAAATGTCACTTTTCTGTATGTATCATCCTGCTCCCCTTTCCCTCCTCCCAATCCCTCCCAGTCAGCCTTCAGCCTCGCCCCTCCCCATCCACCCATCCCCTCTCTCAAAAGGGCAAGAAGTCCCATGGTGGGCCAGCCCAGCTCAGCACATCCACTCCAGGCATGTCTGATTCACTCATCCCAGAGTCAAGGCTAAGTTAGGTGTTTCTCTGCAGGGAATGGGCTCCAAGGTGACAGCCACGCACAGGAACACAGTCTGATCCCACCTCTCCAGGCTCCACACACTGCTCATGCCAGTCGACAGTTGCCTACCCTTGGAGGGCCTAGCTCCTTTTCCCGATGGATCTCCAGTGGCTATTCTTGATTCAGAGAGAATTCTTATCTGAAACACACTCGGAAGCTTGTATGGTTTCCATACATTTTGTAGAAAGCAAATAACACTAGAATTTTCTTTCATTTCTTATGAAACCTAGCATTATTTTCTCTTATTGAGGACATTGGATTGAGCTTCTTAACCTTTTTTATGCTTTTGTTATCGTAGATTTGTTTGTGCCCAAAGCTGAACAGAATCAGCATATTTGAATTACTACAGTATTGAAAGAAAGCAACACCAAATAAGGTAGCCATTCTTACAGTTATGGACTTCAGTTGAGACAGAAACCCTCCTAAAATCACTGTCTTGTAAACACTCTAGGCTTTAGTGTCTACGTTATTTGTTCCCCATGTTTTTAAACAAAGTTTGATACATATATTTATGAACACTTACATAACATGGGTCATTTAAGCTGAAGTCACTGCTGCTGTCTTAATATCGAAAAATGAGATTTTGGTAGCACCAGCATATGTTTCTGGCTTGAAGCTGAAGAGTATCCATCCCTCTACCTTGCACTAGCTCTCCAGGCTTCTAGTCTTCACATTGTCTATCCTTCTGATTCTTACTGTCTGCTTGTCCCACTGTTTCAATTTACAGTCTTATCCTTAGGAGAAGCCACTGTCAGCAGGTCCCTTTCCTGATTCAAACTGTTGTGAAAGACGTGTTGTAGCTTAACATGTTTAAAGCTTTTAAGCTAAAAATATTTTCTAATAAAGGTGAAAATTGAATGGAAGTGAAAATCCAAATTTAAAAATTCTTGTGCAAGCACCAACTAGGTTTTATTAACAGATGATTTTTTTTGGTTTCAATATTAATTATAGATTGTTTCTTATTTTTAATGCTGCATGCTACATGGGAGTCACCCGTTTTTATCTCTGCAAGCTTGCCAGGGTATTGTTAAACAGAGAACGATTTCCTTATTGTTTTGTTCAACTCTTCTTTGTGACTGGACACTATTTTTAGCAGTGGCTTCTGTTATTATTTTCCTGCTTGATCATATGTTCCTTGTTGTTGCCAATGATTAAAGAAAAAAAAAAAAAAAAACAACTCTGCCTGCTGGTTTCTTGGAAACTAGTTCAATACAGATTTTACATCACATCCCACAAAGCAGTATGCTCATTTTTGTTAATAGAATTTTATAGTGTAACAGTGTAATGGAGGCCATTTTTCATTAGGAGGGTGCTTTTGTTTTCTCGTGATTTCTCTGTTGCTGTTGTGGGGGACGATGCTTCTTTAGAGAGAAATTATAGGATTGTGATGTCACGCCCTCAACGAGACTTTCCAGTTTTAGCATCTGTCCCCTTGGCACTGTTCCTGGTGTTGACAGTTGGGCAAGAAGACACCCCTGGGTTTTGTGAAGTGCTCTTGCTACAGATGGCAGGCATTTGCTTTGAAGGGTTTGTTTTAGCACCAACTCCCTTTTAAATCTCATATATATATATATATACATATGCATGTATATGTATTTTACTGAGCATTTTACATAATAGAAATTGTGCCACACATACAATATAAGTGTAAAAAATCACTTAATGTTGCTCATGTTATATGGAATAAAAGGCTACAGATTTTAAATTCTCAGAATTTGTCACTGTGGATCCTATATTTGTCTTGCCTGAGTGAAAGTAAGGTCCATTACCAAAAAGACCAGGATGAAACACATCAAGAGCTTGCCTTGATGCTTGGTATGCAGTTGAATATTTTACTCTATATATAACATAAATTTCCCAAGACTTTTGTAACTGGAAGTCATTGTGAGATCATATTTAGTCTTTTGGTAGTATTGCATCAATATATTGTGTAAAACACAGCTCTTTAAAAGGTGATCTTGGGAACCACTACTTTCATGTGCTATTGGTATTTATTTGTATGTCTGCCTGCCTGCCTGCCTGCCTGTATCTATCTATCTATCTATCTATCTATCTATCTATCTATCTATCTATCTATCTACCTACCTACCTACCTACCTACCTACCTACCTATCTATCTATCTATCTATCTATCTATCTATCTATCTATCTATCTATCTATCATTCATCCATCTATATTTAGCCTCAACATATATCGTCTATATATCTTCATATTTGTCTCTATTTCAAACTCTGTCTAACTTCCTCCCTTATCCCATGTATCCCAAAATTGGGGCCTACTGTATAAATACGCTCCTTTAGCCTTTAGCTCTTTTTGGGCACTGCTCTGTTTAGGGCTCTGTGCAAGTAATGCAATAATATTCTATATGTTGTTATCACATATTTCTTATCATAATAGTTTAACTTAATTTATTAAAAAGGAAAAGAATTATAGTGATCCCCAGAAAAGTCATTAAAACTTTTCAAGCTACATGGAAAATTAAAAGTCTTTGTTCTCTTTCACTTACAGGCTTCTTACCCAGAGTTCTTGGGAATCAATTGGGAAATATATTCATATCACTATACATCATAAAATAGATGAAATATACTTTGTTTCTTAGAAATCAAATCTACCTGCTTTCCATGAAGCAACAGTCTAGGTTTCTAGTAAGACATCCCTGCTGTTGTTATTAAAATACAGGGAGATGCACAATACTGATACATCTGTAGTGCACTCCAAATCTGTAGCATTTTCACCATGAAGACCACTTCATTGGTTAACTTACTTCGGAATGAGTATTGACAGTAAAGTATGTCTTTTGAGCTGTTAATGACCTCTATTACTCTCCTGTTAGTACTGGGCTGATATGTTCTTATGTTATTATTTGTAACTTAAAAGGAATTTATAAGAGGAAAAAAACTATATAACTTTGGCTGGGATTTGTCATCATCGAGGACCTCTTAGTCAGAATATTGTTCTGTTTTATATCTCCATTCCAAGAAAGCAGAATTAGTGTACCTCACTATCATGTCTAAATTCTGAGTCTTCCATATGATGTCCATCTGTTCTTTATTAGAATTGAACAACATAGTATTTTATTTGCTCACCAGCTAGAATAGAGTTCTATTGTCAATTAGAAAAATTACAAATAACGAAATACAGAGGCAATTTCTCAAGAGAAGTGTGTCTTGACTCACAGGTTTTAGAAGAGAAAAAATCTTGGATGCTGAACTAGCAGAATTGTCCTCAATTTTTGCCCAACCCCAAAATAATACTAACATTTTTTGGGGGAAAATTGGTTCTGCTAAGTTATGAAAACTAGGGACATTGAGAAGTACCTTTTGAAGTTTCACTATCTGAGGCTGAAAATAACTTGATTTAAATGACCTTCAAATGGGCTTGGGTAAGGAATATACTATCATTAGTGTGCAATTTTCATCATGCCAACGTTCTTCAGCCTTTCTTCTTGGATAAAACATGCCCCTTAAAGATTGTTATAGCTCCTTGTCTTCCATCCCACTACAAAATATCACACATTAACCCAAATTAAAATGTACTGTCAACCTGTGTGACAAGGAGTCTCATTTCACTCAAATCCAATGCTCAAATAGAACTTATACCTTTTTTGCACATGTCTATTCTGTTCTTTGAAAGCAATGTAATCACCACTTTTCAATCAAGTTTAAATTGACTTTTTCCTTCTAATTTATTTTTTATTGATTTGAAAAATGGTGGGATTTCAAATAAAATGTATACTCGTATTAAAATCATATTGCAATTTTAATGTAATAATTAATACTGGATATACGTTTTAGAGAAGTTTTCCAGTTGTTTTCAAGGGTGCCATTCTCTAGTAAAAGCAGCTGAGAGGTGATAAGTCTGCGAGAGATTTGTTGCATGCCTAGTGTTCTTTATACTGTGCCTTAGACCCAAATCCTCCAGCTGTAGTGCACTAACTGTGAAATCACAGTGGATCATCACCTATCCATATAAATTGAAAAATTACTTAGAAACCTCTACTTCTCTGCAGTCACTACATTAGAATAACACATGAGTGAGAACCTACATTCTCAAGCAATTGTTGAGGAGAAAACAAATATTTTAAGCTAAGACTATCAGTGAGATGATTGAGAAGATATGCCAAGGAAGATATTTCATTTTCAACTAAACTTGGACACTGGATCCTTTGTAATTCTATCAAAGTGAATGGAAAATTAAAAACTACCTGTAGAATCTTTCTCACTTGAAAATAAAAAATGAAATCGTTTGCAAAATGTTTTGCATATTTCGCCTGATCAGATTCAGTGATGGAGAACTTAATATTTTCTTTCTCAAGAGTGGAAAGCATTCCATTTTATTTGTTAGGGTACCTGCATAATGAAAATCACACTTCACCTTGCGCTCATGTGGGCAGTGGTTGGGCAACAAGCATCAACAAACCAGTCAGTCTGCTACCCTTATAGCAGTCATTGATTTTGCATAAACGCTCATCTAGGAATGTAACCACCAAGCATTAAATAATGAGTTTAGAACAAGCAGGAAATATTTGAAATGTTGAGACCAAGTGACTCATATAATTTACTAAATCTTTCTTAGATACTACCTGCAGTTATACAAAGTCTTCTGTGCAGCTCATAAAACAAAACACATTTGTTCAAAAGATTCTTAAGCTCTTTTCTATGGTAGATGACAGTTGTAGTTAGATTCCCATGACTGGGATGAAACCCAAACTGCTAACCTCACATTTTCTCAGGTTTGCTGCATATGAGTGCAAAAAAACAAATTTAAGCTATTTGTGATGGATACACAGGCACCTCAACTATTCAGTTCCCTAAGCATATATCTTTTTTTGAAGACTTACAACTTAAGGCATTTTATCTTTTGCTTTTCTTTATTTAACACACACTTTGACACTGGATTTATTATCTCTTAGCTTTATGACTTTGGCAATGTAAGATAAATTCCTTTATACTCATTTCTCTTATCTGGTAGAAGGAAACATATATATCAGAGGAAGAGGTGGTCTATTAACCAGGAAGCCAACATACAGCCACCTGTCTTTTGTAAAAATTCAACACTTAAAATTATGCTTAAAATAATTTATCTTGTATAAAAGTCTTATAGATAATAAAACTGGAGCATAAAAGTAAGAAGAAAACACTTAAGATTGATTTTTTTTCTCTTTATCATGATCTTCCATAGTACAGTATTAATGCAATAAATGTAATCATATTGTGCAACATGTAGGTGAAACTGATCTTCATAGAAAGCAATCTTATGTTTAATTAGAGCACTCCTACATTATGCAGCTGTAATTAATCACATAATTTTACAAGGTTCTGAACATACAAGATTTAGTTATAAATTTTGATGAATTATAATAAATAGCTTTATATGATGATTATTGCTATTGTGATAAGAATATCTCTACTAAATCCTACTTCAGATAATTCCAATATATGTAAATGTGTGAAACATCAAAACAGAAGGAACTTAATAACACTTAATAAAAGGCTAACTTACTTCTGTATAGCATTCCTGTTCTGTAACTTTCCATTGTTTTTACAGAGACTGTAGACAGACCCTTACAAGGGCAGCTTTGCTTTGTCAGTGTAATGGAAATACACAAAGGTCTTCAGTAATCAGCAGACAGTGCTGATGCGTCCACAGACCCATAACTATTTGTTTCTTGTATCAATTGTTTTTCCTATATTGATATGAAGATATTTAATAGATCATAAACTGAATGAAAAAGGCATAAATTGTGTGCGTAGAAAGACTCCAGAAATCCTCATAAATGCTTATATGTTCCACTAAAAATAGTATTTCTGAACATTATTGTCAATAATAAATTTTTTTAAATAACAGTCTTTGAAAACTTATATTTGGGAGAGAAAAATTAATACTGAGTATGACCATTACAATATCATCAGGTTTTTAAATCAATTAAAAATTAAAGTTCTGTGAATTTGATTTTCTATTGTTTTTCTAAATTTTTGAAATGAATTCTTAACTTGTGAAAATCATATTGTTAATATAAACTGTAAATTTTCTTTTGAAAAGAAGTACATTTAATATAAATATATCTGAGAGTCCCATACCCACTCACCCAGATTCCATTTTGTGACTGATAAAATTTAACTTATTTTTGTGCTAAGATATTGAGAATTTCATTTAGAAAGTAAACCTTTAACTTTTAGAATGTTTATTATTATTATTATTATTATTATTATTATTATTATTGTTGTTGTTGTTGTTATTGTTGTGTATTTTTGTCATTCTGGGTAAATATATGCCAGCCACATTTTGTGAGTGTGTGTGTGTGTGTGTGTGTGTGTGTGTGTGTGTCTGTGTGTGTGTGTATGTGTGTGTGTCTGAGTAGAAGACAAGTTTTGGGAATCAGTGCTGACCTTTCATTGTGTGTTAATATAGTCCAGCTCCAGTTGTTATGCTTCTGCAGCAAGAATTATTACTTGCAAAGCTATCACATTAATTCCCAAATTCAAGATTTTTTTCACTAGGTTATATAGTTGCTCCCCACAAAATGATATATTCTATATGGTTTACCCCATTAACCTGTAAATCTTTAGCGGGTGTCCTTTTCTTCATAATTGTTAAAAGATCATGAAGAGATTAAAATGATTTTAGGATACATGTAAAAATTATAGAATTCGATTATAAAAAACAAGTGCCCTATGTTCCCATTAGTTTATGAGAGAGCCTTAATTAAAGTACATAAACAGGGCAGCTTAGATAACAGGAAGTTGTTACTATCTTTCAATTCTTAGGTTAGAATTTCAAATTCTAGATTGAAATGGATATGGATCTCTGCTGAGGCCTTCTATGTGGGCATGGAGATGTTATGTTTCTCTCTGTCTTCATCCAGTCTCTTTTCTCAGTCTACCTGTCCCTATCACTTCTCAGAAATTCATTAGTGCTATTGACTTTCTCCCTTACGTATTTCATTTAAATTTAACTGTCTTTAGAAGGTTCTTTCTTTCAAACACCTTTTTCAATTACATTCACGTTCAAAGGGATCAGTATGTAGGATATTAATATTTTACAAAGATACCTTTAAAACATAAAGTAGATAATTATTTTATGCAGTTAACACTATTTTATTCCATAATAAAATTCAAAATAATTCCTTCTTACAAATTCTTATGCAATTGAAACATAAGCCATTATGCAACCATGAAATGAATGTAAATAAGTCTTAGAAAGATTATAAAAACATACCAAGTGTCATTGAAGAAGAATTTGAGAAAACCACATTTAAAATATTTCAATTTTTGTTTGTTTATTTTCTATTTTTGTTTTGTTTTGATTTAAGGTTAAATCTGAATCACTAAAACAACAACAGAATTAAAGGATGACTAATAGAAACAAAATGTTACAATGAAAGAGAATGCCCAATGTGTTCAATAGCAGCATGTGAAGCAGTTTAACGGGAACAATACTGGAACATTTTGTACACTAGTTATTCTTTTAAGTCCATAATCTTGCTAGGGCAGTATTAACCAACCACAGATGAATACCTCAATTTCCTCAGATTAGACCTTAGTTTTGTCTTGTGGCTTATGTAATGATGTCATGGTAATGCATACTAATGTTGTAATCAAGAGGGCAAAGTCTGGTCATGTGGCAGATCCACATTAGTCTCAGTACAGTTTATACCAGCTACTCTCTGCCGGAAATAACACGGAAATGCTTCTAAGTAGGACCTTTTATTAACCAGATCCAGCCAGAGATAACAGATGACTTACATTGATACCAACGTTGGAAAAATGTTCTTTTCACTTCTTATTACTGTTTATTCATTTATTATTCTTGCAAAGCCCAGGTTTAATATTAGAAATGATCTTAATCATGTAACCTGCCCTGTGTGTTGTTTTGTAAGTATAAGTTTCCTTAAGATAATTTTAGATGTGTTGTGTTTCATAATTTACATCCCAGAGTCTGCTTTTTGTGGCTGTTAATTTTAGTCATGGTTATGAGTTAACTAACAGGTTTTAAATATTATTCAGAAAATATTTCCCCATCAAACTTTTTATCTACTTTACTGTTATGACCTTCATTTACTCCTTCACCATCGCCACATTTCTTTGAATTTTGTTGTTGAGACAAGGCCACACGCTGTAGCTCAGGTTATCCTGGACTCACTAGATAGCCTAGGCTAACCTCAAGTTACATGCAGTTGTTTTCTCTCAGTTTCTTGAGTGCTGGAACTCCAAGTGTTAATCACCAAATCCAGCTTTGCCCCTTCTTTATAATAGTTAAGTTTAAAATTATCAAATAAAATAAAGCTATAACTATTTTAATACCATAAATTTTATGTTTTGAAAAAATTCAGATTTAGAGAAATGCTACATAAAAATTCTTACTTAATTTTACCATTTCTCCTAATATTCATAATTTTCATAACCATGATACAACAGCAAAAAATCATAAATTTTTGTTATTTTAGTAATTCTTCACTATAAACTTTACTTATATTTTTCAAAATATACCTCTAATATATTTTATAATCAAAAATCCATCTCATCAACAGCATAAAATTTAATTTTATGCATATGAGTATTCTATCTATATGTGTATCTGTGTACCATGTATGTACCTGGTACCTTCAGATCCCCTGAAACTAGGGTGATGGTTGTAAGCCTCATGCAGAGGCTTGAAATTAAACCTGTGTCCTCTGGAAAAGGTTTAAGACAGTGGTTGTAATTACCGAGCAGTCTCTCCAGTGCTCCCCATTGTTATTACTTTTATGTCTATGAGTGCTTTTCAGGCATGTCTGGTTCCCATGGAGGCCAGAAGAATACACTAGATCCCCTGGGACTAAGTTACAAACTATATGGGTGCTGGGGGATTGAACCCAAGTCCTCTGCAAGAACAGCAAGTGCTCTTAGCTACTGCATAGACTCTCTAGCTCCCATCACTGAATTTTTCCTCAGCCAACCACATCCCTATCTTGTTAGCTGTGTGCAAAAATCCACATGAAACAAATGTAGACTTTATCAGAGATGCCCACAGTGAGCAATACTGAACTCTGTGTCTAAAGTAAGCTCTTTCTGTTCCTAATCTCAGACAAGTTAGACAATGCTCCAGCTCCCTGGCACCCACACCCTATGGCGGGCTTCGGATGGGGGTGCTGAACTGGAGCTCTGTGTGACCAGCTGTGTATTTCAATATTAAACTGATAAGAACAAATACTACATTTGATCTTAGCCAAAGACCATGAAGAAATTCTTCCTTCTATTTCAAAGCCAGTCAGGGACAAGAGCTGTATATACCAAACATAACGGTTGTGTATTCTCTGAATAATAGCAATAATAAAGAATAATAATGTGTGTACACCCCCAAAATAAACCTTCAACAAAATTTTTGGATTATAGTAATATTTTAAATGAAAGTATTACCATTTTTATCTTGAATAAGCATTTAATTTGTCAAAATGTATGTAACCAATGAAATTTAAAGTTCTTTTAAATTCATTCTTACAACATATTCAGTAGACCTTTAAAAATATATTCAACCTATCACAAGTCAATAACTTTGAAAAAACATTCCTTCAATAATTTTTAGATGTATGGGAAAGATTGAGAACTATACTTTTGTTTATTTGTTTATTTCATGCGAAGCTATTTTACATAGGAATTTTCATCTATTGTTTAAAAGAAAATCCTACAATTGATTATATTCAAATATATAATTAATATATTTGACTAGTTTGTCATTGTTATATCAGAGATGATACACAGTAAGTAGTAAGTTCACAAAAGTTTTATCAATTTAAAACAATTCAAAATATTATTTCTACCTTAAGTGAGATAAAATTTACTGGCAAAGATTTCTTACTCTTGACTTTGATGTAGTAGATTTTTAAAGTGCAATCTGTTTCTTTGTGGGTTTTTCATTTGTTTATTTTTGACATTTAAAAGTAGAGTTGATCTCAACCAGTCCTGACTTAGAACTGGCTACAGCTAGATATGCTTCAAACCTGAACTTTCTTGCTTCCACCTGGGACAAGTCATACTTTTCTGAGTGATATAACTTTATTCATACTTTCTTCTTTTTGTTTATTTTCATCAATTTTATTCATCAAGTAACTTAGTAACATACTGTTCTACCTAACAGGTCAAATTGTTGATGTAAAATTGTTTGCTAATACTTCGCATTATTATCGTGATATTTGAAAAGTCTATTGAAACAGCCCTAATATATTTTCCCAGAACCAGCCTACATCAGTCTTCTAGGTTTTGAAAGACTTTCAAAGAAGCTACAGAAATTTCTCTGCTTCAAGTGTCTGGTTACAAACTCCTTCCTTTCCTAGTCCTTCAGGAGAGGTTCATTTACTATATATTTTTAATTTCTTGGTAAGATAGCTTATATTAACACTATTGATTCCTGATTTTCATTGAATTTAAAATATTGGCTTTAATTTTAAGCTTTTTAGTGTAGCTATTTCAGATATTTGTAGCTGCATTTCTAATTACTGGAATATTTTAACTAATTGCATGTTTTATGACTTACAAATATTTTTTCTGCTTATGGGATCTGTATGAAGATATAAATAATTTTGCACATTTTAGATTGTTTGCAACACTACAGCATTTTCTGTTCATAAAATCTCTGTAGTAAATGGACATTCATTATAATGAGTTACATAATGGTTACCTTATACAATCATACACTCATATTGAGTTATGAATAGTGAACTTACCTTACCTTTTAAATGTTAGTCTGACAAAGTCTAACACTTAGATGTAAATCATATTTAAGCCTTAAGACAGATAGGCTCTGTGAAAATGCAAATTATAAACAAAGCAGATAATTTTGTCTAAAATGCCTTATAGAAAATTTCCTAAAATGAATCCCACTTTTGAAATACATGTGCTTATCAACATGGCAGAAAATTCCAGTAAATAACACTCTTAAAATATGTCATAAATATGTTACTTCAAAACTTGTTTAGGTGCTTTACTTTATTATTATACAAGTAAGTGAAATATGTCTACAAAAAATCTCTTACGATAAAATGCTTAACTTGGCTAGTTCAGGGATATAATACTATCTGCTTTTCCCTCCTGACTGGCTTAATGTCAATTTTTGGTATGTCTATTTTCATATTTTCCTAAATAATAATACATGACAATAATTATTCTATATATCATCTATAATTCTATACACTAAGCAACACAACTCAACCAACCTATTTATATATTTCACATCTTTGTGGTCATTAATGAAGAAGTGCATATATTTAGAATAAAGATGTCATTTTTATTTGACTTTTAATATCTAATTACTTCATAGAGGCACATGTATATCTGTCTGCATCATTTCTCCAACTCTTAAATTCAAATATCATCAAATCTATCCTCTGTTCAATGCTTATTTTTCTTATTGTATGTGTCATTAATAATAACTAATGTAATCAAAAAGAGTTCAGAACTAAGAATAGTGATTACAAAGAATTTTGTATTTGAAAATCAGCAAACCCAAATTAAAAGACAGGGAATCTTATAAATGTGAATTGTGTTTTCCGTTTCATGTAATGTCATTATTTGGTCCTTAGCATAACGGCAAGGAAGGAAGAAGTCAGGGGAGCATCACTTTACTTCTGAACTTTATTTTTAAGCAGGAAAAGCTAATGTAAAGCAAACAGATCCTCTTCAACTTAAAACAAGGTTCTATCTGAAAATCTATTGCTTGGAGAATGTACTTAAGTGAAAGATGCATTGAGTACACTTAACTTCTGGGAGCCTCATAGTCCAGAAAGCCCATATCTGTTATTTACCCTCACAATCATGTGACTCACAGGGATATGCCATATGTTACAGTTGCCAAGCAGTGAAAGGGAGCTGCCGACTGTATACTGCAAAGCTTCAAAAAAAAAACTTATTGAAATATATTCTCCTTTGTATATATTGTTTCCAAAAATAATCTTTCAGAAACATTAAGTCAAGCAACTGTAAGTTAGAAATTGTCCCTTTAAAATTTTCTTTCCATAATTTGTGTTAGTAGATGAACAAAGAAGATCCATGGACTGAGCAAATGGCATTCCTAAAGGATCAGTAAAAGTAAAGGGAACTGAAACATTTGGGTAACAAAACAAACCTTCCTATAGTAAAACTTTTAAAAAGAAGTAAAGCGGTGGTTCTCAGAAGAAAACAAAACAGCACAAAAAGATGGGTTACTTGAGGTTTATTTTGTTTGCATATCTGAGGAAATTAATAATGCAGGGAATACAGATGATAAAGGCCCTCAGACTTCATCCCTAACACATATCTGTCTCAAATATCTATACTACCAACATAGAGAGTTTTGTTCCAACACAGAAAATATATAAAGGCAAAAGCATGTATGACAAAAGAATATATGAGAATGTGTGTTCAAGAGGTCTAGCTTCCATCCATAATCGTTTTGTTAAGTGAATAGAATTCAAAGTATCTCAAAATACTTGGACCATGATACAGGTTAAGAATCAAGGGAAGTTATGCAGACAAAGTCTTTTGTAGACATATAAAAATAATTCTTATCACTTAGAAAAGGGCAAAAATATATAAAGGAAAGGTGATTTTTTGCTAGATCATTCTCAGGATATAAGAAAGAATACAAGGAAGAAAATCAAATATTTTGATTACCCAAGTGAACACTAGGCTATATATAACATCAAACTTGACCTTCTGATTGTGGAATGTGACAGAGAGAGAAAAGCAAGTGAGCCGCTGAAAGACCTACACTGTCATCAAGTGGCCACGGGGTGCTGGCCACTCAGTAGCTGCAGAATTCAGAGGTCGATAAAACAGATATGGTCAAGCTGAAAACACAAAAGTAGAAGGCAGGAAAGCTTTTTATGACCAGAGAGGACTTTGCCCTTTAGTTTCCATTGTGAATGATTACATCCATTACTCCTAATGATAACATTTCTTTTTTTCACAGAATGTGACTAAGATTCGTGCAACATTTTCAGATTTATAAGCAACTAGAAAAAGCAGTGACTCTGCCAACAAACATTGAGATCATAATCAAAAGAAAAGAATATTGTGTGCTTTAAATGATAACTTGAAATTATTCATAGGGGACACAGATGCTAGCTGTATCTTATCAATATTCTCACACTGGCTATGATAAAAGCTACAAGCTCTTTACAATTTTGACTGTGAACTACATTTTTTAAAACTTTTAGCAGTTATACAGCAAAGAAGAAAACAAGTAAGAATACTATGTTTATTAAGTATCTATTTTGTACATGAGGGATTCAGAGTGAAGTATTTTCATTTGATTCTATTCTATTCAATCTACCAAATAGCTTTTATTTGAAGTGAGGGAAAACAGGCCATGCAAGGCTCTGCCTGCCAAGATTTAGCATGTAGAAGCTTGGGCTTGTATTTGATGTCATTATTTTTTATGTCCAAACTGCTGTTATATCATACTTTTTTCAGAACACCCTCTTTTCTTCAATGGCTTCTGCATTCCAGACACATTTTTTTTTCTCTCTAGAAGATGCTGGAAAATCTGAATTTGATCACCTAATTCAAATACCTTGCTTCTCATACATGAAAGTCCATGCCCTCAAAGCGTGTGACCAAATGGCTGTATAAGATCCCAGCGTTTCGCCTTCTCTAACGCACAAATAGTAATGCACCCAGTAAGAAGATATTCGAAAGAACAGCATTAACATCAGACAACATTATTACTACTGACAAGAGTCTAAGTTCCATAGAACCACCTGAATAGGACACACCTGGAGAGCACAGAGAAATGCAATGAAGATAGTGAGTAATTCCATTCATCACTTGACCCCAGTTATTTCTAACAGCTATACCAAGTATTGCCAGGCAAGGTTTCAAAATCATTACGATGTTATCAGCTCAATCAAGCTTAATAGTTTTCTTCTTTAACATATTTAAAATTTTTTCAATTATATTATGTCTTTAAAGAATAGATCACTAGAAGTATAAATACCATCGGGAATGTCTTTTTGAGTCAAATAAAACTTTCATCCTTTCTATAACCCAGTTTTAATGTGCACTGAGTTCATTAAAAACTAGATAATCACTCTGTTTACATGTAATACTTTCAACCTGTTCAGAATTATCAGATTTTTTTTTTAGAAAATCATTGTAGTTGGTCTTTCTATATTTTGGTTCCCAGATGTACAATGTTTCCTGTCCTTTTGTGACCCATCCATGCACCTGACTCAGAATAATATATGTCTGTGAAACTATGGTAGCTAGACCTCAGGTCATTTGATGAAAACTGTGCAGCATTGAAAACAATGCCCTATCGTCAAGAAAAATGGAGAAAACTCATGGCTACAGATTGATGGCATTTGATTATAGTTTTGTTTTTGTTCTTAACCAATAGGTCCCCCAACAAATTTTCTCCCTTGTGAGACCCCTGTAAAAGACTTAGACAAAAGCTCTTCATTCTGTTTCTCTGTCTACCATGCTTGCTGTGCTCATCAATGAGTAGAGAAAACGGCCTCTGTGTAAGAGTTCAGTGCCGAAGACATCAGATCTCTTCTGAGCAAATCAGGCCCACTATAGGGTTAAAGGCACCAACTTTTCTTTCTTTGCACTGTACCAAATTATAAATATTATAAAATTATATAGACATATAGGGCAGGTGCTTTTTCCTTATTTTATTTCATTGTTACAACTGCTCTGACTTGGAATTTATTCATGAGTGACAGACTGAGAAAATGAGGTTTTAAACACGGAGAATGTTTAGTAGAACAGAAATGTTCCTGCACTGTCCAGCAGACCAGTTAAAGGAAAGAGGTTGATTTCATTGTTTTAACTTTTTAAATAATTTTAAGCTAAAATACAAAATAACAGATGCTGTGGTAGTATGTTCTGGTACATTGTTAATATTTGTCCTTTCTACTGGTTTAATAAAAAGCCAATTGGCCAGAAGGCAGACAGGAAGTATGGGTGGAGCTACTAGACTAAGAAAACTCTGGGAACAGGAAGAGCAGAGCAGATGCCAGAGAGACACCAGATGAGACTCCAGCAGATGTAGAGGAAAAAAGTTGAAATACTGTTTTGAGAAAAGGTACCAAGCCACATTGCTAAACAGATTAATGGAAATAGATTGAGTTAAGATGAAAGTGCTAAGTAGCAATAGGTCAGAGGCATAGGCCAAGCAGAATGTAATTAATATAGACATTTGTATGTTTCTGTGGGACTGTGGGTCTGTGGGTTTGGATCACAGGCCAGATAGGTCAGAAACTTATTATTACAAATAGATTTCATTATGACACTTTCACACACAGACACATACACAAATGCGCACCAGGCACATACACTCAAATATATGTTCATCCACAGGCAAATACAACCATATATTTCCTATGTTCACACACACATATTAAACATACACACAGAAATAGAGATCATTTACTGTGTATATATGTGTATGTTTAACCTAGACTCTTTAATGAGAGAACTCATGCCATATTTTTCTTATAGCATCTTATCACAACGCTCTCCAATTCCATCCATTTTCCTCAAAGTGTCTATTTTACTTCTGCCAACAGTTGAGAAATCAGTTCCTTACCATTCCCCCCTTGATGGCTATCTAAGTTGGGTTCATATATTTGTCGTAGTAAAGAGTACAGCAATAATCATGGATGTCAAAGAGTAGACAGCTAAGAAGTGAGTTCAAAGAGCTGGAACTCTCTGGTCATTCCTTCCCAAACCCCATCATAGCGATAGAGTAACATTCATGTCCAGCACTTAAGAGTGTGTTGCAGGGTTCACTTCAGTTCTGCAGTCTGCACTTTGTAGCTGAAACTTCCTCTGGGTTTGCTACACACAAAGAGACTATACATGAATATTTAATAGAAGGATTAGGAGGACCTTCTGTCCCCGAGTCAGCAAAAACTAAAGTGTCATGTTATTTCTTTGCTTATGAAACTTGTCTTGATACTGTCAGAGACCTTTAGGGCAAATGTAGGAGTCCAATGAGACACATAAGCTGCACACTCAGAAGAAATCTGAAGTATAGCTGTCATGACAAATACTTAAGAAGTACATTAAAAAAAAAAAAAAAACTGGGTCCCTGACTATCCTCTTCTAAACTCAGCTTAATAACTAATCCAATAAAGAGATCCACATTTGCTTAAAATCAGTAAAAGCTGCTTTCTTCCTTCTCACCTGAATGCACTTCTTCCAGGAATATCCCAAATTCTTTTATAAATATTCAATTCATATGTAAATATTCTGACCTATGTTTCCATGCTTTATGTCTTAAACTTGCATTAACTTAATTTTAATACCCAGTTTTCTAAAAGACAACACCCAATATAAATCATGAACAGTGTTGATTATCAAATAACACATATGTGATAAAAGACTACTCTTTTCTGGCTTTTATATCTGTATTTCATGCATCCTTCACACACATTCACACTATCACAGAAACACAAAAATATGTTAAATTAATAAAACAAATTTAAATTTTTTTTGAAATAGAGGCCCCTATTTAGATATTATGTTTAATAAGCTCAAGTACTGATCCTTTCTCTAACATTATTTTATGGAGTGTTCAAGTATGCTCTGTGAATTTTATTTTCCCCAAATTTCTATGTGGACCCTACCAACTGAAGTCATAGAATCAGGAGGTACAGCTTTGCAGAGCTATTGACTTATGAGATCCCTTCCTATAAATAGATTTGCACTTTATTTTATGCACATGGGACACAGCAACAAGCTTCCATTTTAGATACATGCAGAGAACATCCTTCATCAAACACCTAGAAATCATCTTGAAATTCCCCAACCCCAGAGCTGGGAGAAATAAAGTTATATTATTTGCAATAATTCATTCTAGTATTTAGGTGTATCAGGTGGAACACAGAAAGAGACTGTTGAAAATGCAGATTAAAAAGTAAGTTTACAAAATTTAATAAATAATCTGGATGTTATTTGCAGTTGTATTAGCTTACAAGACTTGGTGAGAGGGAAGGACAAGAGGTGCACATTTATAACACTGGGGGGTGAAGCAGAGAGTTCAAGAAGCAAAACCGTGAGGAGTTTTCTTGCTTGAGTGAAAATTGTATTTTAAGCTTCTATTTCTACTTTTGATAGTCTAGAAGTACTATTTCTGATAAGGGAACAGCCTGGAGCAGCTGCTGCAATACTAAATCTTCCTCCCTAAAAATATCCACTTCACTTAAGCTGCCATGCTGCTCACAAATACAGAATCAGCAGCTTTCCCAAGTTGTTCATCTAGAAAAATGCTAAAAAAAGATTGGAAGGGACATTCTGTTATTCTCAAATGTGTCGATTCATATTCTGTACTTATAACATTATATTCCCTCGTGTCTTACTCCAATGTGAAAAGAAATTAAAATTGCTCTGAAAATACTTTGACAATAAAATGTATATGTAATACTAATTATTCATTTATTTCTGAAGCTTTATATTGTCACCCTGTTTTGTTCATTTTACATAAATGATACAAAGATTTTTGACAAATTTAATAGTTTTTTTAAAGAGAAAATTTAGTTCTCTGCAGTGTATTTCACACAAACTTCCTCCAAAAACATTTGTACTTTCTATGATATATCTATTGAATGTTACTTGTATGGAAGGACATTTATCTATACAGGTAAATTAGAGAGAAAACCAATGACTTTGTTTTTTATACCACATTATACGAAGCATACCAATGGCATTATAAACATTTAACTATTTATAACACCAGTAGTATAGAACCTTAGAATGTAGATTTCAAAGACAAAGAATAATAACTTATTTACTACTAGAAAAATTGTCAAATATGAGTTCTAATTATAAAAAAGGATATCAGAGCATGACTGTATAGTAACATTTCAAAATATAAAATACTGCCATATTTAGCTTTAGCTAAAAACTAACACCCGTAATATACTTTTCACTTAGTAAAAATGGTCTGAAATAGCAGAGGACAGAGGCCTCCACAGAGCCAAGCCATGAAGGTCAGAGAGTGGTGACCCATACCTTTCATTCCATCACTGGGGAGGTAGAGATCCCTCTGGATCTCTGTTAGTTCAATGCCTGGCAGAATGAGGCAGTGGTGGCACACACTTTTAATGCTAGCTTTTGGAAAGGAGAAGGAGGAAGTGAGAAAGCTGATCAACTCTTTCTGTGGGTTTCCTCATCATGATCATGATCTCTTCATCCAGCAACAACTGTAAGCAGTTACCAGCTCCATAACTAAGTGCTGGGCTGAGCTCCTAGTTCATCTGAAGGGAGGGAGGAGGGATTCTAGGTACAAAGGGCTTAAATTCTGGCATTTTAAATGGCTTAATGTTACTATTAACTCTGAAATGAAATATTGGATTATTACATTTTAAAGATGTAGTGTGGGAAGATAAATTGATTGCAGTGTATGGGGAATCTGTGGAGTGTGTGGAACTGTTGGAACAGAGAAAATGGTGAGTGGGAAGAATATTGCATACTGAACCACAGAGTTCAAAAATTATATATTTCAACAGTTATGTATCTAAGGCTATGAACCAAGCAATTGTTATCAAACATGTATAACGTGGTAAGAATGCTATGGAATACTTGATACCATTCAAGAATCAAGCAGATTCTAAATAATATTGTTGCTGGTTATAGTATCATAACTTACACACATGACACAAGTTGGATTGTTCTGGTCTAACCGAGATAGTAGTATGAAAATGGAATTTTGGGATTAATAGCACTATTAAAATGTTAGGTACATAGAGATATGAGAGAGATTTCTTGGTCAAGAAATTAAGTTCGGTTTTGTAATGATTTTTGACCTCAGTCTGATCTGTGAGGCAGACACTTCTTTTTTTCCAGTGTGTCAAGAACCATTAGGTATAATCATGTGAGTCTGTGCTTCAACTGATGCCTTTTAATTATGCCTTTAAGATCATCACGTTTTCAGTCCTTTTTTGCTCACTTAATATTTCAGACATCTCTCTTTTTAGTTACACGTTTTTCATTATGTACTTTAAAATTTTGAATGGTCATTAAATTTAAGTTTCTAATATTCAAGCATGAGATCATATTTTAATATGTAAATTGTAACTCCTAAAATCATTTGTGTAGGTACCATGAGACTTATCATGAGAGTTAAATTTATTTAGTATGTTGTTAGAGAATGATGTTACAGATACAAATTCACTTGTCTTCTACCATCATTATCCTTACTGTGCAACTGTTAATACTGCATATTCATAAATGATATCCTTTAGTTGTGGTTTTCCATCAATCATATGCAAGGAGTTCCAGAAGGCCCTTGGGTGCAGTTATGGCACAATAAATTGAACAGGCATGGATATCACTCTCATATTTAAAGTTTTAAAAGCCATTCACTAATCTTTTAGTGTTTTAATCCATCTAAGTAGAGAAGCTATGCTGTGACCTCATAATTTACTTCTGTATATCCTTGTTAAATGACATGTATCCTATAAAAGGTCACTGGTCTGGACAAAGTCTTTAATGGAAATTTTACAGAGTAGGGTTAATTTTCTCAAATAGAATCTTGTATGTTTGCCTAGCTCTGCTTCCTTCATGATGTATCTCAGGCACCACTCTTGGGTAAAAAGGCTGTACTGATTTTCCTCATTATTCTTTACATTGATTGTCTCAATGATTTGCTGCTGCAGTAATTGCCAATTGGGAAAATTTCACTTATTACATATGTATCTCCCTTAATAATACAAATATCCATGGACCACTCTCCTCTCTGCTGAGATTTAATTTGCTTTACACTTCAGCAGGCCTTGTGCTTACTGTCCATAAAGCTCTGAGTTAATATGAAGTTTTCCTGCTGGGTCCAGAAGACACTGTGTCCTTGTCGTCATCCACCATCTCTGCCTCTCAAACTCTGATCAGTCTTCACAGTGATTCCTCAAGCCTCTAAAATGTGTGTGAACAGTCATAGTATAAATATTCCATTTAAGCCTCAGCATTCTCCAGTCTCTTGTTCATGCAGCTTGGCCTTTTGTGAGTCTCTCTGTTTCACAACGTCTAATAAAATTAGGAGCTTCCCTGAAAAGAGTTGAGAAATTCCATATATTGTGGGAATAATGATAAGTCATTAGGAGTTGGTTTTATACTATGTTCATTTAGCTGAATGTTCTTTCCTAGCATGAAAAAAAGTCATCAAGCCATAGATTCTTGGTCCAATGGTGGTGCCAGATATGAGTTTAATTTTCTAATCAGGATTTAAATCAATCAGCATATAACTGTTTACTCCCATGTTGTTTATGCCAATTATTGTAGCAGTGGACACAACCAGCCATGTCTGTCCTTGTAGATTTCAGGGTTCACATCTGGATAAGCTGATGGCTACTTTTCCTCACTAGTAGCTTACTGGTTGTAAGCAACCAGTAGGGGTAACGTTCTTGGGGACGGACTGATTTATTCATGTATCAATAAATCAGTGACAGATTTATTTATTAGTGGGCAATGACTCAAGTATGTAGTGACTACAGCAATAGGGTCTGAATATCAAGTTACAAAATATAACCACAGCATTAGCAGTACTTGTAATATATTTGAGTCTTTGTAGTCTCATTGGCAAATAACTCTTAGATGGGTAACTCATTACCGAGAATGGGCTTTGTTTTTGTTAGTACTGGTGCCTAGGAGAGAGGCATTTTACCCTACTATATGAATCTACTATTTTAACATTTTTTTTTAATAAAAAGGTTGTGATAAGAATTTTTACAAAAGATAAATAATTAAGGTCATAACAGGCTGCAACAAAGAAAAGCTGCTGGGAACAAATCATGAAAGAAGGAGATGATTGAGTGGGAAGAGCAACAAAGAAGGAAAGAAAAAGAGATGGATATCTCAATAGAGGAAGCCAATGTGGGGTTGTGAGACCTGGTGCTAGAGAAGCCTCCAAGAACTCACAGGATATCCCTGGCTAGCTCTCCAAAAAATAGTGGAGCGGTGTCTAAATAGGACTTCCCCTATAATCAAATGAATAACCATCATAAGGTCATCACATAACCTACATCCAACAAAGAATAGAGGTGGAGGCAGAGATTCATGGCTGAGCACTGGGCAGAGCTCCTGGTCCAGCTGAGAGAAGGGGAGGAGAGTCTGTATGACCAAGAGGTAGGGATTATGAGAAAAATTTCCACAGTGATGGCTGGCTGAAGTTCTGGGGAGCTTACTGAATCAAGAATAGCTGTTGGGGAACCATTGGGAAATAGACCTATACCCTCCAGATGTAGGCAACTGTAGATTGACATGAGCAGTATGTGGAACCTGGAGGGATGATATAAGACAGTGCTCCTGTTCATGGGCTGGCACCTTGGAGCCCATTCCCTGCAGAGGAACACCCAGCCCAGCATTGACTTTGGGATGAGTGAATCGGACTTGCCTGGAGTGGATGTGCCATGGTGGGCTGACCCTTTTGGGGAGGGGATGGAGAGATGTAGAGTGGGAGGCTGAATGCTGACTGGGAGGAATTGAGAGAAGAGTTAGAGACAGGAAGCAATGGATACATGGATTAAAAAAAGACATTTTTTAAAATAGAAATAATAAAATGAAGAAATAAAATTAAATTAAGATGACAAAACAAAAGTATAGAAAATACTTATTATGACATGATATATGGAAGCTGTGCTCGATATGCAAAGATCCTGTAGGGTTAAACCAGTGAGGTGTGTGTGTGTGTGTGTGTGTGTGTGTGTGTGTGTGTGTGTGTGTGTGTATTTAAGTATAATGAAATAAAAAAATCCAAAGCTCTGAAATGATATATTGAGATGAGAAACTTTCAGATATATCGTTGAGATTATTTTTGTTGGCAGTCTACCGCTGGGCATGCTCTCTATCCTTTAGAGTAGTTTGTTACTCAGTGAGACTTTTGGAGAGAAAACAAAACTTTCATTTTTTTTTTTCTAGTGGGGTTATAAATTGGAGATTGCTTCTGGATTAGGGACAGGAGGAAATGTTCACCTCTTTAAGCTCTCGGACACTATTTGGTGCATAGCCATGCAGGCCCTATACATGCTCCCTCATTCTGTTAGAGTACATATGTGCATTAATCTTGTTTATTTAGATGGCTATGTTTCCTCAGTGTCCTCCATCTTCTCTGGTTCTTATATTTCCAATCTTTTCAACCGGGTTTTCTCAACCCTGAGGATAGAGATTTGATGGAGACTTCGTGTTTCAGGCTGAGTGTTCCAATTTCTCTCACTCTCTGCATATTATCTGGTTGTGGATCTCTGTATTTATTCCCATCTGCTACAGAAGGAAGCTTCTTTGATGATGGCTGAGCTAGCCACTGATAGAAGACTATAATAGAATGTGATTATGTTATATTTTTTTGGAAGAATAGTTTTGATTTTACTCTAAGCCTAGTCTCAGGTTCTTGAACACCCAAGTGTCGTGTATGGGTTCAATCTCATGGAATGGGCCTTTTCTCAAATCAGGTATCAGTTGGTTATACCCACAAGTACTGTGTTACCAATGCATAAGCATATTTTGCAGCTAGAACACAATTGAAGATTAAGAATTTGTGACTGGTTTGGTATTTATGCTTCTTCTTTAGTAGCATGTAGAATATCTAATTCTCTGTGCCAAAGACATTATAATATAGGGCAGCAGACTCTCTGTATGCACCAGCTTGACTTCTCTATGTTCAATGAGTCATATAGATGTTGTCTTCAGCAATGGGTCTTGAAGTCAGCTTATGGAGAGCAGACTATAGTCTCAGCAATAGCCTGGGTGTTTGGGGGATATTCATGGGCTACCTCTGGACAGAAATTTAATTAGATTTAATCTAATTCTAATACTAGAAGCTTCATTGGTCACAAGACATGGCCAATTGAGACCCTTTACCATATCCCACTATTAGGTGATTTTATTTAGATTGCCTTAATATGTATGTGTGTATATATGTAATGAAATTTCTAATAGTTTAGGTTTATATAATACCCATTGAATGGCCTTTATTTTTACCTGTCTGTCCTTGTATTCCTTCACTTCACTCTGTTTCCTTCCTTTCCCTAATTACCAGGTTCTTGTTATCTACCCATTCTCTCTATTCTATTTTATTTTCCAAGAGAGATCTATCTATCTGTTCCTACTTAGGCTTGAACTAACCTCTGTGTTTCTATGAATTGTAACTTGGTTATCACTGTTATTAGCTAATATCTACAAATAAGATAATATGTAACAAATTAGTCTTAGTGTGTTGGGTTTCCTCAATTAGGGTGATTGTTTTCTACTTCCATCTAGTTACATGAAAATCGCACGATTTCATGTGCTTAAACAGATGAGTAATACTCCATTTTGGAAATGAGCCACATTTTCTTTAAAAAGTCACATTTAGGGACATCTAGATTATTTCCCATTTCTGGCCATTATAACTCGAGCAGTAATGAACATGGCTGAACAAGTCATAGAATGATGCATCCTTGGATATTGCCCAAAAGTAGTATAGTTGGATCTTGTGGTAGATCAATTCTCGAGGGATTTCTACACAGATTTTTGACAGTGACTATAAGAGTTTTCAGTCCCACAATGACGGGAGAATGTTCCACATATTGCACATCCTCATCAGTATGAACTGTCACTTGTTTTGTTGATATTAGCCATTCTGACAGGTATAAGGTAAAAATCTCAAAGCAGTTTTTGATTTGCAAATCTCTGACACCTAATATTGTTGAACATTTCTTTAAATACTTTTCAGCTATTTGAGTTTACTATCTTGAGGATTCTCTACTTAGAACTGTATGTTATTTTTAAATTGGGATATTTGTTTACTTAATGTATAATTTCTTGAGTTACTTATATGTTTTAGGCATTATTTGTCTATTAAATGATTAGATTGTAATAGTGGTTTATATTCTATAAGATGCTGCTTGGCCCAAATGATGCTATAAAGAAGTTTTCCAGTTTTGTGATGTGTCATTTTAAATCATTGACTTGGTGCCTGTATTAACAATGTTCTGTCAAAAAGTCTTTCCTGTGTTAGTGAATTCAAAGCTGTTTCCCACTTTTACTTCTATCAGGGTCCTTGTAGATGGCTGTATATGTAGGTCTCTGGAGTTGTTTTGTTCAGTGTGATTATTATGGATATATGTGCATTTTTCTATTGCAGCAATTCAATTGGACCAGCACCATTTATTACCTTTGTAAGACCTCTAAAAAATTGTGCTCAGGAGTACATGAGTCTATAGACTGCCTTTGGTAACATAGTTGTTTTTCTTTCTTATTTGTTTTGTATATTAATACTACTGATGAATTGTTTTCATGTTCTGTTCTTCAGCCATCCAGTTTGAACTGTACTGTTTGTCAAGGAAGCATTCTTTTATTCCTGTGTCTATTTCTGGCTTCTTTATCAAAACTGAGTATCTATAGGTAGATGAATTTAAGTCTATGTCTTTAATACAATTCGATTGACCATCATGTCTGTTTTTATCCCAATACCATGTGGTTTTATTACTATTGTTCTGTAGTACAACTTTAAATTAGGAATGTAATTTTAAATATTGTTTGGGATTCTTCTAGCAATTCTGGATTTTTATTTTCCCATACAAAGTTAAGAATTTTTTTTTTTTTTGTAGGAAGAATTCTGTTGGAATTTTGTTGGGAGTTGTATTGAATCTATAGATTGCTTTTGGTAAGATGATCATGTTTATGATGTTAAGCTTACTGGTCCATAAGCATGGGAGATATTTTGTCTTCCAATATCTACTTCAGTTCCTTGTTTCAAAGACTTGAAGATTTTATCATACAAGTCTTTCACCTGCTTGGTTAGAGTAATAAGATATTTTATATTATTTGTAGCTATTGTGAAGGATATTGCTTCCCTTATTTCTTTCTTAGTCTGTGATATATTGTGTTAATCTCATATCCAGCTACTTTGCTGAAGATGTTTATCATCTGTAGGAATTCTCAACTAAAACTTTTAGGGTCACCTATACATACTATCCTGTATTCTACAAATAATAAGACATGGCGCTATTCCTTTCCAACTTCTATCCTCTTGATCTCCTTCAGTTGTATTACTGCTCAAGCAAAATCTTCCAAGTACTATATTGAATAGATTTGAAGTGGCCAGCCTTGTCTTTTTCCTGATTTTAGTGCCATGGCTTCCTGTTTCTCGCTATTAAATTTTATGTCATCTATAGGCTTGTTGAAAACTGCCATACTATTTATATGTAACTCTCTAGGACTGATATCATGGAGGTGTGTTGGATTTTTGTCCCAAGTCTTTCTGCATCTATTGGAATGATCATGTAGTTTTTGTTTTCAATTTCCTTTTAAAATATAGCTGACTACATTTATTGATTTACATATGTTAAGTATCCCTACATCTCTGGAGTAAAGTTCATCTAGTTATGGTGCATTATCTTTTTGATGTGCTTTTTTCTTTCTTTTTTTTTTTTTTTTAAATAAATACATTTGCTTGTTTATTTAACATTCTGGCTGCAGTAGCTCTTTCCTCATTTCCCATACCCAAACTCTCTGTTTCCTATATTCCTCTGTTCCCACCCCAAATCCACTCCTCCTATTCTGTTTAGGGCTCCTATGAGTGTCAACAAAATATGGCCTATCAAGTTGCAGTATATTTGATTTGCTGTCATTTTATTGAGAAATTTTCATGTAGGTTAATAAATGAATTGGTCTATAATTCTTGGGTATCAGGGGGACTAGGGCCTCATAAATTTAATTTGGCAATATACGAAGAATATTTTGGTTCATTTTTGTTTTGTTTTTGCTTGGGAGACTTTTAATGATGGCTTCTATTTCAGTATGGGTATTATGTCTGTGAAAATTGCTTATACAATCTTGATTCAACTTCAGTTAGTGGTATCTATTAAGAAAATTACCTAATTCTTTTATATTTTCCAATATGGAGAAGTACACATTGTTAAAAATATGTCATTATGATTGCATTGCCTTGACATGTCTTTATTTCCCCCATATTATTTATCATTTTGTTAATTTGCAATGTCTCTCTACATATTTAGTTAATTTGATTAAGTGTTTTCCAGCTTACTGATATTTCTAGGAAACAACTCTTTGTTTCGTTTATTTTTTGTAGTTTTTTTTGTTGTTGTTTATATTTTATTGATTTCAACTCTGAGTTTGACGGATATTCCCTCTGAGTGTGATTGCTTTTTGCTTGAGCATTTAGGTGTGATGCTATTTTACTAATTTCAGATGTCTCCATTTCTTTTTATTATTAAAAAGTTTTTTGTTTCATTTTACATACCAACCACAGTATGCCTTCTCTCCCTTCCTCCAAGTTACCCCTCAGCTTTAACCCCCATGCCTTCCTCATGTTTTGTAAGGCTGCCCTCATGGGGAGTCCACAAAATCTGACATCCCAAGTTGAAGCAGGACCAATCCCCACCCCTTGGAACAAGGTTCAGCAAACTATATCTCTATAGGAATGGATTCCAAGGAGCCAGTTCTTGTTTGAGTTGTTTTTTATTTTTTTTAATGTAGGCATTTAGTGCTATGAACTTGACTGTAAGAACTGTATTCACTAGTTCCCATAAATTTTGTTATGCTTTGTATCTACTTTTATTTAATTATAGGAACTCCATAATTTCTTTCTAAATTCATGTGTTGGCCCATTTATTTCTTTTGTTAATGTGTTGTTTAGTTTCTATGAGTTTTCCAAGTGTTTGCTATTTCTGTGGTTGATATACAGTTTTAATTTTTAGCAGTCAGATAGAATGCATGATGTTGCTTAAATTTTCATATCTTAAAACTTCCTTTATGTCCTATTATGCTGTCAAATGTTGAGGAAGTTCCATGAGGTTTTGAGGAGAAGATATATTCCTTTGCATTCTGTAAACATTATGTCCCTTAGTTTCACGGTGTCAGTTATCTTCAGCATTTTCCCATCAGCTTTTTCTCTGAATCACTTGATTATTCGTAAATGTTGGGTATTTGAGTCTCCCACTATCAGGGTTGGGGGTCAATATTTGATTTAGGTTGTGGTAGCTTTATAGCTTATGTGCCTCTGTGTTTGGTGCATGGATGTTAAGAATTAAAATGTTCTTTTTGTGGATTTTTCTTTTGATGAATTTTAATATATATATATATATATATATATATATATATATATATATATATATATATATATATAATTTTTACAGTAGTAACTTTCCATATGCCTTTTTGGGAAAGTGTTTTGTTTTGTTTATATGTATATTGTCTCAGTTCATCCTTTCTACTCTGAAATACCTTCATCTACCTTAATTTATCCCTAATCCTCTAATAGCATTTCAAGAAATCCCTAGGAGACCATGGTGATTGGCTTTGAAGGACAGGATGCTCTGAGACAATTTCAAATTTCTGCTATAGCTCTGTAAGAGTGTTTGGGATAATTTTTCAAATGGAAAGAATTTGGAGTTGTGAGTATATAAGAAAAGTGATTGGCAAATGCAAAGCTATTTATTAAGATTCTGACTACCTTCTGGAATGCCAATAACTTTTTACAGTGCTGTATCATGAAATAGACACTTTCATGTCTAAGCTTCAGATAACTGGAAAAATATAGCTATCTCCTTACCAATATTTAAATAATTTAGCTTTTATTTTTTGTTATGTTAACTTTAAAAAAACACTCAAATAACACAATATTTTGAACCATGTACCTTTTAAGTTAAACATGAATTCATTTTTCTGTGTGATGTTGGTAATAAACTTAAGGCCAGTGATAAATCCCTAGCCTTAAAAGTAAAGACATAAATAATCTTTTAAAGAATCTTGCTATTGTATGTTTTGTGTAAGAGCCAGTTATTTTTTTTTCTTTTCAGAAATATTTCTATTGATGACACACTCACGTGACTCATTTCATTTTCTTTCATTACAGTGTTGTTTGCTTCTCAGAACTGAGTATCTATGTTTTCTTCTATTTTATGTTTCTTTCTATATGCTCCTGTACCCACTTGTGCCAAAAGCAGAAAAGACTGAATTTCCAGTGCATTTCTTGGAAACTCAAAGACTGAATTTGCAACACATTTTGAGAGGTAAATTGACATTGAACTAGAAGCAAACAGGCATTCTTGGTTGTGTATGCACTCCTACAATCACAGCACTCAAGAAAATCAAGCAAAATTTGCAGTTCTAGGTCCATGTGCTGTACACAATGAAACTCTCTTTCAAATAGTCCAAAACAAACAAACAAACCATCTGCTCATTAAAACCAGCCAATAAATAACACAATATCTCACATCCTCATAAAAACAAGAAAAAAAATTAAAATTAAACAATCAAACAAAAAATGCATTTCACCAAGTACACAAACTGAATTTTGAGCCATTTCAATTCTTACAAATGCCACTGTACATGAAATATTTGCTTTAGAGACAGAGAAATTTGGTACATGTCCTCTTGGTCGTCTTATAGAAGTTTTCTTTAAAGCTTTTGTACAACGGTTACAGAAAACATTGTATGGGAAAAATAGTACCCAAGAGCAAGATTGGGAGATTAATAATAAAAAAAGGACAGAACAAGATTGGTAAGCCCAACTTTACCTAAGAGATCCAAAAAAATTTTCTAAATCTTCCTTTTAACACACACACACACACACACACACACACACACACACACACACACACATACACTTAAATATATTTAATTTTCAGACACAAATTATGTTAAAAAAACAGTAGGAAGCTTCCTAGTTTCTTCTCTTTGCTTTTTATTTCTCTTCCTATATTTCCTGGCTTTAGAGTGTTGACAGTAAGGAATACACATGAACAGACATAGCTCTTCATTACCTGTTTGTGATGTAGACAGAACAGAACAAAAATAACCAATATGCACACTGATGCATTAGTTTACAGAACAGTTAAATTTAGTGAATTTGTAGTTGAGGAATTTGAGTTCCTTTGATTATCTTTGAAATGCGTTATTTATACTTACTGAAACAAATGGTCTCATATTTGAAAATTTCATATATCTAATTAAGAAGTACTTGATTCATGGCCCATATTTTTAAAATAATATTTAGTAAGGATTAGTGAGTTCTTTAATATATTATTATTCTCCTAAATCAAGACCCTAGCTATAAGTAAATATTCAGATAAATTACTTGAGCCACAACTATGTTAATCGTGAAAAAATTAATAGCACTAGACATAGCTGTGCTTCATAATGTGAAATTTTGTAATCTTTGTCTTTTATTTTCAAGTTTCTTAATAACTCATTAGCAAATAAGAGGCAATCCCTCTATTTTCATAGAAAATTTCAATCTAGTAGATCAGTGGTGTCATATTCTCATTTTAAATAGCATTATATAAACTCATAACTTATGATGTTCTATTGAAATCTTGTGCTTCCTAAATTTTCTAAAAGTCACTTAAACCAACGAGAGAGAGAGAGAGAGAGAGAGAGAGAGAGAGAGAGAGAGAGAGAGAGAGAGAGAGAGAGAGAGAAAGAGAGAGAGAGAGAGAGAGAGAAACAGACACAGAGAAAGAATTGTGTGAGATAAGGTATTCTGTTCAATCATAACAGCATAAAAAATCAGCCTGAAAACCCTCTTTGATCATAAATAACTTTATCTGAATATGCTGGATATGAGGAGGGTTTTTTCAGAAATGCAAGTTAGTAGATGTCATTAATTTCATGTCACCTCTTCATATTTTTTAACTTAACAAATAAACTTTATATGTGCATGTTTTTCCATTTCTAATGAACACTATGAATATTTACTGGTTTATAGAGGTTGGATGTCTAACCCAGTGAAACACATCACATAGACATCATACACGATTTACAGCTCCTCCTATTTTGTGTCTAGATATCTTTTATTTTGCTTCCTCTTTGCCTCTCATTCCCTGCTACCAGTTGCCATGTGTTTATAGCTCTGCCTGATGTAGAGTATTGCACGTGGTAATAGCTGATTCAGTGATTACCAACTCTTCACAAAGAATATGTGGTACATTTTTTTTTTTTGTACATACAGGGGACACTGGGAGCATTTATAGTTTTTATTTTTCTGAAATATATTCCTTCAGTCATGTTTTCTTAAATATTTTTTAAATTTTTGCATGAAATTATAAGAATGCAAACCTTAGCAGCTCTGAGTCAGTTGACCCAATTTAATTTTACAGATTTGGTTGGCAAAAGAAAACTTAAAGGAAACTGACTTCATGGATACTTTATTTTGGGAAATAAAACAGGGTCATAAACAGGAGACATTAATGCAAAAACCTAAGCTTAATTCAGTAGTCACTTAACTGACAACCTTGGATTTCCTACCATCACATATAAGGGATACTCTATATGATATCCATTTATTGTCTTCATTTTCCATTATCACAGGAGCAATGAACAGAAAGTAAAAATTAATGATGTATGAGACAACAAGAAAGCTGTGTGATCTTCTGACTCTGAGCCAGAGACTGAGCACTGCATTATACTTTAGTTATTTAAGTGTTGAAGATTTCTTTATAGTTTAATTGATCAAGGACTTATTTATATTTTTACTGGTACATAAATTATTAAAATTCTATTTAGCAATATATAATTTTATTCAATTAAAATAAAGGACCAATTGTGACTCTCTTTAGTAAGTTTTTAACAAGTTTCTTGTAGTGAACTGAGGTATTTCAAAGTCAAACAAAGGATTAACTTGTCCTTTAGAACTCTTCCAAAAATATGTGGTTGCTGTATATCTCATAGCAGCTGTGGCTAAGGAAAAAATCAGCCAGCCCAGTTTTCATGAATGAGGAGAAATCCCACAAGATTCCTCCCCTACTTAAAGAGGAGCTATTTCTAGCTCATAGATACTGATGGAGGGAAAGTCAACTTCTATAGTCAAAAATCTCTCTGGCCTGCCCAGCTGGTCCTATTAGCCACTTGTGAAATAATTGACTAGGAGGAGTAATTTTATCTTAACTTCTGGGCTATTAATTCAAGCTTATTACTATCTAGCCCTTAAACTCTTACTCTTAAATTAACCTATGACTTTTACCTATGTTTAGCCATATGGCTTGATATCTTTCTCATTGCAGCCTTCCCATCCTGCTTCCTCTGTGTCTGACTGGCATCTGTTGCTCTGGCTTTCCGCTTCTCAGAATCCTCCTAGTCTGGTTTTTCTTCCTCTATTTTCTGAACAGCTACTGGCCAATTAGTATTTTATTAAGCCACTACTGGTAGTAACAAATCTTTACAGTGTAATAGACCATTAGTCCACAAACCTGCTTTTGAGATGCCGCCCTGGTAATTTGTTCTGGACACAGTGGATGGCATGCATGAGTATGCACACATAGATAGTGCTGCTTAGACTCAAGGACTTTAATAAAACAAAAATAAACAAAAAATGCTATCAATCTGGAAGAGAAATAAGGTTTGAGGGCACTAGAGGAAGTTGTAGAAGGTGGTTGTGGATACATGGATAGATATATCTGCATACATATGTTATGTAAGATTATGAAACTAACAATATAAATTATATATGAAAAATGATATTTAAAAATACATTAAGAATAGGAGACAAACTTAATTTTCATAATTTATAATCAGCAGTTTGATATTCAGGTATTTTTAGAAGTATCTGCCAGAGAATTATGCTTGTTGAGAGTTTTAAACACTGCTTTTTTTCGACTTTTATCCTATTACATGTGACTTTTCCTACAGGGAGATGTGAATAGTTTTCTTTTAGGATACTTAAGCCCTCTTTAAACAATGCAACAGCTTCAGGAGCTCAGATGTTATAGAATTGTCATTATTTATTTAAGATTTATAATGAGAACACATGTGTCTTTTTGGAAAGAGTACATCTTCCTGGGAAATTCCATTTGAAACTAAAAAAAAAATTTTTTTTTCTTCTCTTTTTTGACTTGTGTCATCGCTAGTAACCTTTCATATATATGAAAAGCAGTTTAGGACCTGGGCTTCATTGGAAATGGGGACTAAAGCTCTGTGCCCTTAGCGCCAGAGGGTTTTAATAATGTTCAAATTTTCTGGTTTTTCTTTGTATATTTAAAGTAACGTATACAGTGTGCTTTTATGTGAAGTATCCTAAGATTAAACACGTAAATTCCACTGGGTATCCTTGACAAAGGAAACTGCTTAATGACCTTTAAGAAATCTTTTTGTTTTGAAGTTTTAAATCAGAGCTACCTTATTATTACCTTTTCCAGTTCTTTTGTGGAAAAGAGAAACTTTAGTTTCTTGATTGTTAACAGAATTGTATATTTTGAAAATTGATTAACTAGAGAATTATTTGAGAAGTTTAACTGTTTTAGTTTGGAGCTAATCATCTCTAGAAAAATTCTGTATTATTATTATTATTATTTTTATTAAGAAGAAATCATATGAGATGATGCACAGGGACCTAACACCAGTCAGGATACCTGTCTCTCTAACGTGGAAACTGGCTCTGGCCACTGAATAAATTAAAATACATGTCAGTGTGTACTGTTGTCATTGCATCTGAATAATGTGTGGTTAAAACATCTCCCAAAGTGAAACTTCCCTGTGCTCCTCTTCCTTAGGCTTATGATGCATTGGAATTTTAGTTTGGTGACTTCAAAATGTACCTTTCTTTACTACTGTAAAGAATAGAATAAGAAAAAAAAATCTCTTAAACACAAGTTTATTTCACAAATATTTTTCAATGAACTTGTGCTATATAAAAGATTTTTTTTTTTTTAGATTTTTGTCCATGAAAGGACAGAGTGTAAAAGTGGATAGAAAAATAGAAAAGATAGAGGGGGGAAAGAAAAAGAGACCCAGACATGTAAACACAAGCTCTCTGGGCTGTGCGCTGTGACAGGCATCCAGCCTATAGTTGCATAATTTCTCACCCAAGATGAGCAGCCAGTGAGTGTTTTAACATATGTCTACATATATTTTGTGCATATACATTAGCTACACACTAGAAACTGTCTCAAATTTACCTCTATTTTAAACAAAAGGATCATTTTGAGACTTTTCTGAATAGCAATAAAACCGTTGTCATTTGTGGTGGGAAAACTAATGCCCCCTCTCAAAGATACATTCTTCTCCTCTCCCAGCCTTCAGCAATACTACATCACATAGAAATGGGAAATTAAGGCAGTAGCTGGAACTAAGGCAGCCAACATATCAACTGCTCCCAAAATAGGGAGACTATACAGAGTAAATGTGTGTTGGGATTACTAAATGTAGAAAAGATGAGTTCAAGATAGAAGCTAACAGAGCACTTTGAATTAAGAATGTGAACCTTTAGTCCCTGCTGGCTTTGAGGTGGGAAAGGCCAAGAAAGAGGAATAAAGGAGTCACGAGAAAGTTAAAGGTCACCACACAGAATCTACTCCGTGCCCATAAGGGAAGCACTGCAGTTCCCTTGACTTCAGTCCGTAAGGATACAGTCCAGCTCAGTTTAGAGGACAGTACGATTGTATATTTGTTGTGAGCTGTTATGGTAAGTTGCTGTTGCTATGGTAAATAAATTTACCTCTAGATCACGAATCACAGTCCTTTTCTATATAGCGTTTTAATTCAGTCCTTTTGAACTCAATTATTTACACAAAAAAATTAGAAGGTTAGTGTCATTTTTTTCCCCAAGGACTCTCACCTTTGAAGTTTAGGCTTTTGCTAAATGGCGGGCAGTCTCTGGAAAGAAAAACAGGCAGTGTGCAGAAAGAAAAGATGTAAAACTGTCCTGTGGTGTCTGCTTTGGAACTTCAGCTAAGATGGAATGTAGTTTATGTCTGACGTAGTAGTACAATTCAGTGAATCTTGGCTTCCGATTGGCATGCATTTCAGCTACTAATATCATAGTTAGGTATGTATTAAAATATCAATATTTGTATGGTTCTTACTTACATGGGAATTTTATAAACTATTTAGAAGAACTATTAGAAGTAGAGAATAAATAAGTGGAATAGGTATATATTAAAATTTCTTCCATTATCATGGGTACACAGGAAGATCAATACAACTTTAATATATACATTAAATTATGTTTATTTGTCCTTTAATTAGGTTTGTTCAAAGATTAGTGGACCAGTGTTTTTAGTGGATATAATGTTTGTGGATTTAAGTGGTAAGAAATATCCTTTTATGAGTAGGTATAAAATGCTTTGTGGTGACTTTAAATATCTTCCTGGGATTATTTTACTTGCTGGGGATATTGAAGTATCCGTAAATCTTTGCCAAGTTAGGGTTATTTTAATTGTTTCATCATGACTATACAGGGGAGTAAAGGCCAAAAGAAACATTGAAATTCTGAAAAGAAAGATTATGAAGCAAATGTACTTGATTAATCTTGATTTAATACCTGATTGTCAAGTGATTCTGAAGAAATTCTCCATCCTTTCTGTGCTAAGTTTTTATTTTACACAAAATAAGAATATAATAATGATTGTTTCATGAAGATATTGGGATGTTTACCTGAAGTAATATAGTTATTGTGGTCAGAGCAGTAATCATCTATACTCGATGATAAATAAATAACAGATATAATAATTTTCTGTTTAAATCTACAATTGAAAAAGGGACACACATATAATTTAACCTACCATAAAATAAAATTCAATAAATAATATACATTCATGGTACTAAAACATAGATATAAATGTTCTCATGTAACATGAATTTTAATCAGAAAATCAAGATCAAATGACACAAGAAAATATATACTAATAACAGGATGTCCTCATCTTATGGTCATATTTTATGCAGAAAAATTAATAAATGTCTAAAATCTGAGTGGGGGGAAAGATTTGAATAAATTATAGGATTCTATCACATTGTTGTACTTAAATCTAGATACACTGAACCTATGACCAACCTAGGTCCAGGAGTGGAAATGAAGAATAAGAGATGAAATTATGTCACTTCAAACAATTTTATATTTATTTTAGAATAGAGTTTTATGTTCAACTAAATAAACATACTTTTATTTAATTTTAATAGAAAAATCCTAAAGAGGAATTACTGAGACAACTAAATGTGGGTTGTGTTTTAATGGTGTTTAAAGTCAAATATTTCTAAGGATGTTACTTTCTTGACTGAGTTTTAACTTTAATAGGCTTTAAGGATTTTCATGGGTCCCTGTTGTACAAGGTTTCTGGCCCAGACTTTCGGGCCTAACCTCAAAGTTTAGGTTCACAGACCCGCAGACCTGCAGACCTGCAGTCCCACAGTCGCACAGAGACACTCAGAGGCTTTCAATAGTTTTAGGCTGATTCAGCCAAAGGCTCAGGCATATCACTTGCTAGCTCTCTACCCTTCATCTAACCCATGTCTCTTGTTCAGCCATGTGGCTCGGTACCTTTCTTTAGAGCAGCATAGTTGTCCTCTGCTTCCTCTGGCTTCTCTCTGGTGCTCTCCCTGGCATTCTGCTCTCAGAGTTTTTCTTAGTCTGGTAGTCCCGCCCACACTTCCTGCCTGCCTTTGGCCAATCAGCTCTTTTTATTAAACCAGTGGGTGGGACAATTATTTACCATGAACAGCACAATACACAGGTTCCCCCCACCCCTTTTTTTTTAGAATCTTCATTTATTTTCACAAGATAAGGGAATATGAAAGTACAATCACATAGCATAATGACAGGAAAATGACATACTGGAACATGTCATTTTTTTGGCATTACTATAACCCTATAATTACAACATTTTAAAACTCATTTGACTTTAGGTAAAATATAGGTGACAATGTGTTCAAAATATGTTTTAATTGATTAATTAATAGTGATTTTAAAAATCATTAGATTTTAGGTTAGGAATTATAACTTTCCTTGCATTATAGAAAAGAAATTAAGGCAGAAAGTCATTCAACATTTTGCTGAGAGTACAGTAGTTTGCTTTAAAGTAAAATTTGAATTTAAGTATATTCTCTGCCATCTGTACACCATTGTTTCTGAAAGAGTTTATACTCTGTGCAAGGAAATTTATAATACCATTTCTATTATATAATTTTGAACTGCCCAGTTTAATTTTAATGTGCATTGCATTTTTCCAATGAACCCCTAGCTATAGTATTACTGCTTTGATTATATGTGGTAAGAATGTCTTGACCACACAGCATAGCAATATTTATTCACGAAAGCTACTATATCAGGATACTCTGTATTTCATAGACATTACATAAAAATGCAATTTAAAAGATTTCTTGATATAAGACAAGATTTTACTATTATATACAACATTTTTCTTTGGTAGATTTTTACATGAATATGTCAATCATTGTGACAAGGCTCAATTTGGTATGAAAATTCATAACATTACCCAAGAATTTTCAAACAAAATTTAATACTTAAAATTTTATCCATCATGGAAGCATTATTTATGATCACGGAAGTGTAGGGTATAATTTAGAGTTGTCTATCTTAGTCAAAAAATATTGAAATTATTAAAAAGAGAAAAATCTTTGATTTTTCTGGATGTGACTTTTGTAATATTCTCAGTTTATTCAAGGTGTGTATCTGAGTTGATACAAGGAAGCTTAAAGTTTTAGAAGTCTGTTTTGAAGATCCTGAGACATATTGGATATAGAACATTTTCAGGGAGGGCTGCCTACATTGCATTTGGACTCTATATGTACATTAGTATAGTGAGTTTAGAGAAGTTACACATTTTCTCCTTGTTTTCTAGTTAATAACATAGCATTATAGTAGTTCCTGTCCTATAAAATCAGTGTGAGGCCTAACTGATTTATCATATGGTGTACTGAACAGTGTCTACAGCATGTTGTGTGCTTCATAAAGGCTTCTTGTTATAATGGTGTTTATAGTAAAGGATGAAGAGGAAGAGATGGAAGAAAATAATGGAGGTTATATCTGCTCTAAGTGGGATAAATAGCAGATATAGGACAAGCTTAAGTTACTTTTTTCTCTCCTAAGAAGACACGCTATCATTGGCTCTTTAAAAGAAATTGCAATTGTATAATAAAATATATAATATTACACAAATAGTAAAAATGAGCAGTAAAGTCTTTGCCTTAGTTAATGGAAAGAATAGAATTGTATTTCATAGAACCAGACTGTTAGTACAAGAAAAAGATGCTGGTAAGTACAGCTCCTTCAAGGATTTTTTATATTCTTGGCACATGTGGTCTAGCCTCTGCGCATACAAATCTCTGATGTCTTTCTCTGTACCAAAACTATTTTAGGAGACAAATCAGATCAGATTAGAGCTCACTTCAGGAGCTAATTTTAACCTAATCATCTATTTACTACTCTTATTTCAAAATGCAATTGCATGTAAGGACTCCAACACATCAAAGAATGAAGCACAATTTGCCACATGACTGTCCTTCTCACCCAGTCCTACTGCTAAATATTGAACTTCAAGCCTCACAAATGCTTGGCAAACCCTTCCCAGTGAGCTAGCCTTCCACCCCTTAGTAGTCTTTTTGGAGCAAATGAATTTAAAATTTATTTCTGTGTGTCAGGACTTACTCTAAAATGTTCTTATCTTTTTTCAAAGTTAATTAATTGAAGAATGCCCATCTTTATGATTCCTGTTATAAAATGAGTGCCTTCTTCTAGGAAGGGTTGACCATCTATCTTTGCTCCGACAGAATGAGGATATTGTAGTAGGCTCTAAATAAATATACAGAAAACATGTGGAAGGGGGCTGGAACTTCATTCATGTAGATATAAAGTCTCTTCCATTTAGAAAAGGGTGTTTTTATTTTTGTTTATTCTGACAAAATATTTTTATTACATTAGTTTGAGAATGAGGAGAGGCAGGAAATTATAAATATTCTCTTGGTATACTCTGGGGAGACAAGAGGTCTTTGAGGGCTTGGCATTTCTTACATCAACAAGATCAAAAATTCACAAATATTTTATTTATTTCTGAGTCATCAGATACCAGACAAGAGAAACATGTTTTAGGTTCAACGATCTTTCCCTGTCAAAGCTACTTGGAATATTGGAAACCACTCATGTAAACAGTGGAGGGTCATTCCTGTGTAATTTTCACTCAGATTTCTTCTTGATTCATCAAGTTCTTGAATTCTGCACTATAGACCCACAGTACAAACACAAACACACACAAAACACATACAAACACACACAAAACACATACAAACACACATACAAAACACATACAAACACACAAACACATATACAAAACACATACAAACACACAAACACACACACAAAGCACACACAAACACCCACAGAGAGAGTGTGTGTGTGTGTAAGAGAAAAAGAGAGAGAGAGAGAGAGAGAGAGAGAGAGAGAGAGAGAGAGAGAGAGAGAGAGAGAGAGAGAGAGAAGACAGTCCGACAGACAGACAGAATTAATGAAAGCATATCTTGTCATTGAAGAAGAATTTTAAGAAGAAATGGTTATGGACTATTGTCAGCAGATCTATTTTGTTGAGGACATAAAATATTCAGGTTTCTATGTAATATAAATCAGAATACGTTGGTTTGCTATCCTCAAATTTTAGTTGGAGTATGAATTAGAGGAATTTTGAGATTACAATAGTTAGTGTACGAGGTTCCTTTCTCCTGTTTTCTAGACTCTCTAAATGCATATTTTTCTCAATCATTAGAAATAATGTGTCAATTTAAATATAGTTTAATGTATATTGTACAGGGAAAATGTAATTGAGAGGTAGAGAAAAACACTTTTCAATGTCTTTTGTGGTACTCTTTCTTCTTCCTTGCATCTTCAAAACATTTAGTATAATTGACATTGCATTATCTTCCTTTCATTTTTCTTACAAGTGCATAATTCACTAATGGTTCTCTTTCCTAGTAGCATTTTGAAATAAATTGATTTTTACTACTTGGTTGCTCTTTTCATTGTACTTTAAAAATAAAACCTTTGGAATATTGGTAGTTTCTTTATGGATCTAGTCTGCACTGATGATTTCTTGAAGATGTGCCCTTCATCTATTTTCTTAATTATCTGCCATTGCTGACACAATGCCACAGGCATCTCTTTGAAACCTCAATAGAATGAGTACAAAACACGAATCTGTACCAAACATCACATAGGAGATTGTTTTCCACCCATCATCCACCCTTCCTTCCTTCCTTCCTTCCTTCCTTCCTTCCTTCCTTCCTTCCTTCCTTCCTTCCTTCCTTCCTTCCTTCCCCTCTTCCCTCCTTCCTTCCTTCCTTCTTTCCTTCCTTCGTTCCTTCCTTCCTTCCCCTCTTCCCTCCTTCTTTCGTTTTCTTCTTCCCCTCCCCTCTTCTTCCTTCTCTTCATTTTCTCCCCCTCCCTCCTCTTCTCCTTACTCAAATTTTCTGAAGTCCATGTAGAAGTTAGTGCATGGAAAATCCATCTTCAGATTTGGATAGTATACTAGACCAGGGAATGCACAGGCCATGGTCTAGCCAATATTCTTCATGTTCCTAAAACTATGCCATGCCCTTTGATACTTAATAATTTCTCCCATGTATTTCACACAGAATTAATTTTATAGTCACCACATTTATCCCAAGTGGGATTCCTTGGTACTATCCAAGAAAATGAAATTCAGTGTCGTTTTTTAGCAACACGCTTTCCTTTCCTTTAATAAAAGCTAACATAAACTTGTGTTAATAAATCTCTTGTTTTCTGAAAAGAAATACATATTTTCACTCATGTATTTGTTCAGAGATTTAAGCATTGTAATGGCAACTAACATTTAGCGCTTGGAATCAGAACTGGTGGTTTAATATGCAGATAAGGAGGCCATAGAAAGCAAGCAAAACACAAACACCCTGCCCTAAAGTCTTTATTGAGGCGTAAGGCTTGTCTGAGATCAGCAGTTACTCGGATGGAAGCACTGAGAAGCTGTACTAAGCAAACCAGCAAATACTATAAAAGTGTGTATGATTGGTTACTGGATGGTACATAGGTGTTTGCAACATCTAAGGTCCTGAGCTGAACAAATGGTCCAGGTCACTAGTTATTACAGTTTCTGAATCTGGACTGTGGTGCAGTCATGACATCTGGATGAAAAGAACTTCTCATTTTACACATGTCACAAGTAGTAAATACAGATGCCTTTATGTGCTTGAGAAGGTCTTCTGTTGTTTTTTTTCCTATAATATTTTTAAACTTTCTACTACTTATCTGCTAATAAAAGCAGCATTAAAAATATTGCTAGGGAATGCTTTGGTGGTTAATTATGCTGATTATCTGGTTTTCTTCCTATTTTTAAAACGTTAGTTTCAACTATATTTGTTTTGTGTTATTAGTCTCTATAGGTTTTAAGGTGGATGTAAAAATTAAGTAGATGAATTTGAGGATTTGGTTGACTCTCAGGTGTTAGAATTGCAAATAAATATATTTATTCTGAAAAATAAGATATTGTGCTACACTAAAAAAATGAAATGCTTAGAAAAAGAGGTGTTTCTTAAAGCTTATTATGGTGTGATCAATACGGGGCATACAAGTGTAGTCATCTATAAGACTTAGTGTAAACTGGATGGGGCAGACAGTGAAAGACAGTTATAAGAGTTAGTGTACACTTCTTTAAGAGTTTTTCTGTCATTTGGAGTTTTTTTCTTTTAGAATTTCCTACTTAGCTCTTTTCCCCATTTTCCAGCTGAGTTATTTGATTTTTTTTTTTTTTTTTGACTTCTAGTTTCTTAAAGTCTCTTTCTATTTTAGAGATCTGTCCTCCGTCTCATTGTAGGATTGGTGAAGATCTTTTCCCATTCTGTTTTGTCTTATTGACTGTGTCATTTGCCTTACAGAAGCTTCTCAGTTTTGGGAGGTTCCATTTATTAATTGATGCTCTCAGTATCTGTGCTCCTGGTATTATATTTAAGAAGTGGTATTTTGTGCCAATGTGTTCAAAAATATTTGCCACTTTTTTTTTTCTATTAGGTTCAGTATAATTGGGTTTATGTTGAAGTCTTTGAAACCAGCCTTAACCTATTATCATATGAATGAACACCCTAATTGCCATTATAGAACCTTCATCCAGCAGCTGATAGAGGCAGATGCAGACATCCATAGATAAACACTGGATTGAGTTACTGGTTCGGCTGAAGAGAGAGAGGAGGGATTGCATAAGATCATCATGGGGGGACACATGGAGTAGCAGTCCTGTGCTTTTGGGAGCTTGCAGACTCTGAAATAAGAGCTGATGAACCTTCATGAAACTATGGAATGGTCTGGACTCTCTGAATGAAGATGACAGTTGAAAGAAGTGGACAACTTCTAGAGCCTCTTACAATCAGACCAGAGTCTATCCTGGGTCCATAAACTGGCTTCTCGAAGCCCATGGCTAGCAGGAAATACTTTCTCAGCCTTGATACTTGAGGTAGGGACTCTATCTTACCTCATTTGGATATGTCAGACCGAATTGACTCACCTTAGAATTCCTTACCTTCTCTGGGGAGTTAACCAGGCAGGGCTGGGTGAGTGAGGAGGGGAGAGGTTGGGGAAGACTGGAAGAAGAGATAGGAGAGAGAGCATTAGTGGGTATGGGAAATAAAGTAAAATAGTTAGTGAACAATATGGTGCATATATGTTGAGACAGCTCTGAGATTTTGTATGAACTGTATGGAGGAGGTTGGTGGACACAGCTATGAGAGATTTAGAAAACAATAATAATGTTTATTGCTTGTAATTTTGAATGCCTACTGTCTCTTCTGTGCTTGAGACTATTTTAGGACTTAAGCTTATCAGTGGTTGGAAATTTACAGGAGCGTACATGCTCACATTTCTTATATAAATTTCTGGGTTAGAAAAATTCTATAGCTTTCAATTTGTTCAAGATACAAAGATTTGGTGGCAGATATTTTTCTTAGCTGAATCATATTGGAAGAAGAAAAGCACAAGAGTATTTGACTATTGGATTTTATTCTAACCAAGAAGCCCAAAAGTTACCATGTACCTAGGGCCTAATAGCAATCAGGCTAAACTTAAGGCAAAGAAGATAGTGGCCACAGGGGAAATTAAAGCAAGGATCTCTTTGAATTTACTTTGTTTCTTGGAACACCATGGGGCTTATATATGAGGAAACACTGGGGATATTTATTTTATCTAACCATCTGAATTTCATAAGTTTGCTTGATAGAGGGCGTTATTAGAAATCAGGGGAGCAAACCAGTCTCCACAACTAGGCTTCTTTTCTTTGGAAGACTGCATTTGATACATTTCAAATACGTAGAAGCAAAGAGCTAGGAAATAACTCTGATTAGTGAAATAATGAAAAGTAAACTGCCTTGAAAGATACAAAGCATTGTTCAGATGTTACACGTTAATAGATTATTAAAACCAATGTTTTTCGGCAAGACAAAAACACAGACAGAAAATAGTTTATTGAGTACTTAAGCTAATTTCCGTTATGCTCTGTGCTCATATCGTACACATGCACACACACAAGAACATACAAAGAAACGCAATACACATATGCACATACAAAATGCACACAATCCCATACAAAAACTCAGACACACAAACATACACAATAAACACATGCATGCTTTCACTTACCCAAGTATTCTAAATTGTCCTATATTTTCTAAAATCTTTATTAACACGATGTACAGAAATGTTTGACTATTTTTAAAGTGTGTCCATTTAGGAAAATCTTTAAGTAATTAAAAATAGAAAGGAAAACAAAGGAAGACAATTTGAAGCAGTTACATGAAGATTTTCAGCCTGGAACTTTTAGAACAACTAAAGCAATACAGATGGCATTAATGTTATCAAAGGCACTCTTATATGAGTGTCATTAAGAATATTTTATAATGATAAATTAAACACCACCAATCCCCACTAATATTAAGCAGTGACCTTATTATATATAGTAGAATATGAAGGCAACTGATCTGATGCGTTCCAGGTACCACATACATTATAGCTCATCATCTTTGCTCTTCCTCAATAGATAACCAGAAAGAAATCAGATACAGTTTTAATACTGCTTTCACTATGTATTGAAACTGACACAGATTACTAAAACATTATCCTAGAATATGAATTCTTCATTAGAGCAATACAGCAATGTGCAGAAAAAACTTTAGCTTTACAAATCATGTTTTAAAAATGAAATAATTTTGCATGTAGAGTAACAGACAGCAAGCATCATTAGTAGCCCTAGCAGGATCTTTTAGTACATCTCATGATTCCTTAATTACCTTGTTACTCGAGCTTTGATTATCTCTACTTTCTCACTGCATGTCTGGCTTATTTAGAGGCTTCTCGAATAAATAATTATGGTAGCAGAAAATGGGAGGAGAGATGCCTGGTTTTAGAACTGTGTTGCTTTTTTTACATTCATCACTATAGATTTGTTGTTCGTTTGATGCTTTGAAGATACTTACCACGTCTAAAAGAGAGAGAGAGAGAAAGAGAGAGGGAGGGAGGGAGAGGGAGAAGGAGAGGGAGGGAGGGGGAGGGGGAAGAGGAGGGGGAGGGGAAGAAGAGGGAGAGGGAGAGAGGGGGTATGGGAGGAGGTAGGAATGAAGGAGGGAAGGAAGGAAGGAAAGAAAGAAAGAAAGAAAGAAAGAAAGAAGGAAGGAAGGAAGGAAGGAAGGAAGGAAGGAAGAAGGAAGGAAGGAAGGAAGGAAGGAAGGAAGGAAGAAAATGTGAATGAGAGACAACCAGGTTGGCCTGGAATTTAACATCCCCCTGCCTCTCATCCTCCTGAGTGCTGGGATTATAAGTGTCCAATATTAAGCCAAGACAGCATACTTTTATGGATAACACTATTTTCAAAATTATCATTAGCTCCCAGTTACAAGACTCCATGTTTTAAATTCCATACACCTTCAAAAATGAATCTACCTGTGCCAATGATTTTGAGGGTTTTTTCCCACTTTCCTTTCTATTAAGTTCAGTGTAGCTGGGTTTATGTTGAGGTCTTTGATCCACTTGAATTTGAGTTTTGTGCAGGGTGATAGGTCTGGATCTATTTGCATTCTTCTTCATATTACCGTCCAGTTATGCCAGCACTATTTGCTGAAGATACTTTCTTTTTTTACATTGAATATGTTTGGCCATGGGCTGGCACCTTAGAGCCCATTTACAATAGAGGAACACCCAGCCCAGCCCCGACTCTGAGATAAGTGAATCAGATGTGCCTGGAGTGAATGTGTCGCACTGGGCTAGCCCACCTCGGGACTTCTTGCCCTTTTAGGGGAGGGGATGGGTGGATGGGAAGGGGTCAGGCTGAGGGCTGACTGGGAGGGATTGGGAGGGGAGGGGGAGAAGGGAGACATTTCATTTTTTTAAATGAAAATAAAATTAAAAAAATTTTTTAAAGAAATGAATCTACCAGAAGAAGACTTGCCCATGTGGCTTGCCCCTTTATCCAGAAGACTGATGAGGGTACCTCCATCACAGGAGGACATTATCTGTGAAGAAATTTGAAAATAATTCAGGAGGTCATGGTGAATTTCATATGATTTGATTCCATAGTAACAATTCACATTAAGATTAAAGCCTTACTAACGTAAAATACGTGAAAGCTATTTATTAATCAATTTCTGAAAGTCATTAAGACATAAACATATATGTTCAAAATTCAATCCTGGTAAGAGAAAGAAGGAAGCTCCAGAGTTGCTTTTGCAATAGATTAAAGCTAAGTATGTGGGTGACTTTCTCATATTCTCATGCTGTCTTATTGCTCTAACTAAGACTATAAGTATTATATTGAATGGGCATGAAAAAAGTGGACAACTTTGCCTTGTTCCTTATTTAAGTAAAATCACTTTATGTTTCTCTCCATTAAGTTGTTATTGGCTATGGGCCTGCTATAAACTACCTTCATTATGTAGAGGAATGTCCTTTGTATCCCTAGTCTCTCTTTCATCACAAATTGGTATTGAATTTGTCAAAGTCCTTTTATGCATCTTATTTGATCATATGGTAGACTACACTTGTTTGTTTCCATGTACTGAATCATGCCTGCATCTTTGCACTGAGGCCTACTTATATGGTGAATGATCTTTTTTTATGTGTTCTTGGATTTGATTTGCAAGTATTTTTGTTTTGGAATATTACTTCAACTATGTAAAGGTGCATTACATTTGTTTATGCTTCGTTTGTTCAATTATGTAAAGATGTGATGTTTTGCCTGCATAGGGAACTTGATTGGTCTAATAAAAAGCTGAATGGCTTAAAGACAGACAGGGAAGGGATGGGGGGGGGCTCTTGGGCAGCGAAAATAGGTAGGAGAAGGAACATATGGTAGAGAAAGAGAGGGAGACACCAGGGGCCAAATAGGCAACCATCAGTCAGCCAGACACAGAGTAGGACATACAGAATGAAAGAAATATAAAAAGCCCCAAGGCACAACATAGCTGAAGAGAAAAAGATCAAATAAAGTTATAAGACCTAGTGGGACAAGCATAAGCTAAAATAGAGCATTCATAACTTATAATAAATCTCCATGTCTTGATTGTGAGCTGCTTAGTGGCCCCCCAAAAAGCCTGCTATATAATTTACTGAGTATTTTTGTACTTATGTTCATAACTCAAATGGGTCTGTAACTTTCGTTTTTAATTGGGTCTTTATGTGGAGGAATTGTCAGGGTAATTGTGGCTTCATTAAATGAATTTGACAATTCTTTTTCTGTTTCTATTTTGTAAAATAATTTGCAGAATATTGACATTAAGCTCCATTATTGTCGCTTAAATTTCTCTGAGGTGCTATGAGCCCCATTTAGTTGACTCTGTGGTTTATGTTCTTGTGGCTTATTCTTCTCAATTCCTCTGGCTCCTACAATATTTCTCCCCATCTTCTTTAGGGTTCCTTGGGCTTCATCTCTGCGTCTTGCATCTGCTCCAGTCAGTTGCTGGGAGAAGTCTCTCTGATGATGACTGGCCTGATTACAGATCTATGAGTACAGCAAAATATCATTAGGAATTATTTCACTGACTTTTTTTTTCCGGTCATGGGATCATTTCTCTAGTTCCTCTCATTTGCCTGAAAATTTCATGATGTCATTTTTTTAAACAGCTGAATAATACTCCATTGTATAAATGTACCACATATCTTATCCGTTTCTCTGCTGTGGGACATCTGTGTTTTCTCCAGTTTCTGGCTTTTATTAGCAAAGCCTCTATGAAGACAGTTGGGCAAATTCCCTTGTTTTAGGATGACACATTCTTTGAATATATGTCTAAGTGTGATAGAGTTGGTTCTTGACTCAAATTGATTCCCATTTTTCTGAGAAAGTGCCATATTGATTTTCCAAGTGGCTGTACAAGCTTGCACTTTCACTACAAATGGAGGTGTGTTCCTCCTGCTCCATATCTTGGCTAAGATGAGCTGTTGCTTGTGATTTTCATCTTACCCATTCTGACAGGTGTAAGATGAAGTCTCAGAATCGCTTTGATTTGCATCTGACGGCTACGGATGATGAACCCTTCTCTATGTGTTTCTCAGTCACTTGAGATTCTTCTGTTGAGAATTCTCTGTTTAGATCTGTTTCCCATTTTATAACTGTATTATTTGGTTTGTTGATATCTAGTTTCCTGACATTTTATATTTTTAGAATATTAGTCCTCTGTCAGATGTGGAGTTGATGAACATCTTTTCTCATTCCATGGGCTACCATTTTGTCCTATTGACTGTATTCTTTGTCTTACAGAGGATTTTTAGTTTCCTGGGGTCCCATTTATTAATTGTTGATCATTGTTTCTGTGCTATCTGTGTTCTTTGTGTTCAGGAAGTTGTCTCCTGTACCAATGCTGTCAAGGATATTGCCCAATTTCTTTTCTTTCATGTTCAGTGTATGTGGTTTTATGCTGAGGTCTTTGATCTATTTGAACTTGACTTTTGTGCAGGGTGATAGATGTGCGTAGACCTTCATTCTTTTATATAAAGACATCAAGTTAGACTGGCACAATTTTTTCAAATTTTTCCAGTGTGCATTTCTGGCTTTTTTAAAAATCAAAAATAAGTTTCTATGGGTATGTGGATTTGTGACATGATCTTAGATTCAATTCCATTGATAAATATGTCTGTTTTTATACCAATATCATTTATCCTTTATCATGATAGCTTGAAACTAGAAATGGTGATACCTCCCAAATGTCAGTTATTGTATATGTGTTTTAGTTAGTCTGCAGTTTTTGTTTTTCCTTATGAAGTAGAATATTTTATTTTTTCAAGGCCTGTAAAGTATTTGGTTAGAATTTTGATAAGGATTGTGTTGAATCAGTAGATTGATTTTGTTAGGATACTCATTTTTCTATGTTAAACCTACCAATCCACAGGCATGAGAGATAATTCCATCTTCTGATATCTTCATTTTCTTTCTTCAAAAACTTGCAGCATTTGTCAGACAAAGCTTTCATTTTCTTCCTTAGAGTTACTTCATGATATTTTATATTATATGTGGCTATCTTAAAGGATGTTGGTCACCTGCCTGGCTTATTTCTCAACCTTCTTGAGATTTGTATATAGGAAGGATACTATTTTTTGAGTTAATTTTATATCCAGGCACATCACTAAGTGTGCTTATCAGCTATAGAACATTCCTGGTAGAATTTTGGGGTTGGTTAATTATGTTATCATATCATCTTCAAATAACAATACTTTTACTTATGCTTTTCCATTTAGTACCTCCTTGCTGTCTTTCCATTTTCATACTGCTCTTGCTAGAACTAAGTACTATATTAAGCAGCTATGAAGAGAGTTGATAGCCTTGACTTTTTTTTCTGATTTTAGTGGAATTTCTATAACTTTCTCTCCATTTAAGTTGATGTTATCTAGGGATTTGATGTAAATTGTCTTTATTATGTACAGGCATGTCTCTTTCAACTCTCATCTTTCCAACACTTTTATTATGTATGAAAGATGATGGATTTTGTCAAAGGCTTTTCATCATTTTTTTTTCTTTCAGTTTGTGTATATGGTAGATTACAGTGGCAGCTTCTCATATCTTGAGCATCTCTGGGATGAAGCATCCTTGATCATCGTCTTTTTGATGTGCTCTTGTACTCAGTTTGCGGATATTTTATTGAGTTTTGCATGTATGTTTATAAGGGAAAATGGTTTGTAATTCTCCTTGTTGAATCTTTGTGTGGTTTGGTTCCATAGTAACTGTGGCCTTGTAAAGTAAAACTGCCAAGGTTCCTTTTGTTTCTGTTTTGAGGGATAAATTGAGAAGTATTTTTCTTTGAAAGTTTTGTAGGATTCTGTACTAAACCCTCTGGCCCTTGGCTTTTTATTTATTTATTTATTTTAAATTTTTGGTTGAGATACTTTTAATGACTGGTCCTACTTCACTAGGATTTAGGTCTACTTAAATTGTTCTTCTAATTTTGACTTAATTTTGGTAAGTGGTATCTATTGAGAAAATTAATCATTTTTTATATTTCCATGTTTTTGAAGTACAGGTTTTAAAGTCTATTCTTATGTGTCTGCATTTCCTTGGTGTCTGGTGTTATGCCCTTCTTTTCCTTTCTTTCTTTTTTAAATTGAAGATAAATTCTTTTCTCAGACAATACATCCTATCACAGTTTCCCATTTCTTTATTCCTCTCAGATTCCTTCCACTTTCCCTCTCCCCTTGAGTCCCTCAGAGAATACAACAATATGAAGACAACAACCGAACATAACAACACAATATACAATAGCACCATGAGTACACAGAAAAGTCCTCCAGTTCCCGCTGTGAGGAGTCCTATAACACCAAGCCAATAGCCATAACATATATGCAGAGGACCTGGGACAGATGTAGGCAGGCCTGTGCTTGCTGCTCCAGGCTCTATAAGCCCAACTGCTCAGTTGATGTCTACCAACCCTTTGATTCCTACAGTCTTTATCCCTCATTTTTTTCCCCCAAAGTGTTCCCCGAGCACCAAGGGGAGGGACATGATGAAGACCTTCAATTTTGACTCTCTTTCCACACAATGCCAGGCTTTGGATCTAATATCCACTCCTATCTAGTTCTGGAGAAAGCCTCTCTAATGGTGTCTGGACAACGGAGAGATCTATGAGTATGGCAGAATATCATTCGGAATCATTTCAATGATTTTTTGCTTGTTTGTTTGGCCAGTCGTGTTTAGTGTTAGCCCAAGTCTCTGGGCTATTCAGTTTATAATTCCTGACCAATGGATGACATTCATATTCATTGTTATAGCATATTCTGCACACTGCCTGTGTGTTACTTCATTAAATCACTGTGACATTGATTAAAATACTATCATTTAAGAGAGCATACTAAATTTGTGTGAGCTATGTGAATCTACTCAGCATGTGATATCTCAGATTGCAGGGCAAGATATTGAAACTTGATGCTCTGATACCAACAAATACAGAATGTTAGTCCATATGGCATGGTGTCAGGGGCAATAAATCATGAGGGAAGGTCGCATGATTGTGGAGAGCATATGCTGGGGGAAAGTTCTGAGATATCTATGGCCTTATGTCCTCTGACCATGCCTAATGTCTGAGTTAAAGGTTGAGTGTTCAAGTAATCATGTAACAGGTAAAACAACAAAGCAGAAGCTTGAGATCTTGTATTACTAATCTGGAGGAACAATCAAACCTTGTATATACCCAAAGATTCTGATTCAAGCATAATGTATTCTATATCCAAGTGTTAAATCAGCAGAATGTTCAAGGGAACATGACGAACACACTAGAAAATAGGATTCCTGCATTCATTCAAGAAAGCGCAATAGAGATCTTATGATGGCTCGAGTCTTATATCAGTTCTGACATTACATTAGTCAGTAAGCAAATGTGAGCTTCTGTCCTAATGTGGCCTTTTGGGAGGCAACGTAGAAGCAGAAGTTGGTGGTTAGTCTTTTAACTGCTGTCACATTTCCAGTCCTGAGTGCATGGCCTCCTAATCTTGGATATGAACAAAGCAATTTTCAAATGTGCTAAGAAGCAGTTAGCCAGTCTCTTTCTGCTCTTCTTTCTTTCCCCCAGTGGGCTGTAATGGCAAAGCCTTACCTTTCCACTTATCTACTTCTTATAAGCAACTTTGCTGCAGGTATTCCTAAGCAGGGAAAACATCCCTGGCTTGTGGTCTGCCTCTGCTCTCTGACTAAGGACAAAAGAGTGTTCACTGATTCTTGAGATACTCCTTTGCACCCACATACATGTTATGCACATGCTGCTGCACTGGGCCTAACCCTCAGGTCTTTCCATGAGTTATTTGCTCTTAGGAGAATGTAGCCCAAAGTTGTTCTGTCTTGTCCATGCCCCTCATTCCAGACAAAGCTCTCCCACCTGTGTTCCTGAAGCTACTTATACAAAAATCACTCAGAGGCTTGCATTAATTACAAACTGTTTGGCCTATGCCTCAAGCTCATTACTAACTATCTCTTATAACTTAACTCAATCAAGTTCTATTGATCTATTGCATCTCCATGTGTTCTGTGGCTTTACTTGTGTTTTATTACATCTTGCTTTCTGGGAGCAGCTTGCAGCTTCTCTGCCTGACTCCACCCACCTTTCTCTTTATGTAAGCTTTGACTTCCTGCCTGCCTCTGAGCTGCCATGCTATAGGTCAAAAGAGCTTCTTTATTACCAAATGTTAATAAAGCACATACAGAGCATGCAGAAAGATGTCCCACATAGGAAAATAAGCAGATATGTGTACGCTTCTGGCTTTGGCCCTGCAGTTCTGGGTTTTCTTTCAGACACTGTGAATTTGTTGATCATCCTACCAATGTCTGTCCTCTCCCATTTTCCTGCTGCCCTCTCCCCTTCTCCTCTGCTACCTACAATATTTCATTAAAATAGTTCAATCAAAAAAAATCAAGATTAAATAAGAGCACGCATATGGCATCAGAAAAAAAAATGCTGTGTGGGTTCATTTCTCTTTGCCTTACTTATTCCTGTTTTAACATAATAAATAGAATAGTGTAAAAATATTAGCTTAGTTTTCTGTGATACAACCATACTTCAACCTCTGTGAAGAAATGTCTTCTGAACAAACTTATTTGTCATGATTAAAAATAGGCACTGCAGAGGTTGGAAAATGTTAGTAGAAATTTTACCACAGATCTCTAACATAAATATTCAAAAGTAAATTGAAAACCTGTTTTCTAAAGCAAACTGTATTAAATGACATGTTAGAAATGCTTCTTCAGATGCACAGTTTTGGGAAATGACAAAAAGTCCACGGGCTGCTTTAATCAGAATATGGTATGAATGCAATGCACAACAGAAAGGAAAGAAAAAAAATCTCCAGGATCTGAAGAAATAAGTTATCTTTTGAAAAAACACACAAGCCTAGGTTGTAAGAATTATATTTGACAGATCTTCCTTTCCTGGAGGCAGGAAAGTATGTATGACGCTGTCTTCTCTCCTCTTTGCTCATTGTAAAATGTTTGCAATGGTGTCCAATTGCTTTGAATATTCAGTGGCACTGCACTGTCTGATTTGTGCCATCTCGGCAGCACTCATCAGTGTATGAAGAAGGTGGAGCTGTGGCTCTTTTTCAAACAGAGGAAGACAACAATCCACCATCATGCATATTTTACATCTTTTAAAATGTATGTGATGCCAAGAATGCACTAGAATGTTCAGAAACTGTGATTGCATGAGCTTTTTAAACTATTCTACAATCTTCTAAGAAATAATCTTAGTATGCATGAAATTAAAAAATATTTTCAGAAACATTCATAAGCATACAGTATTGCAAAGCATTGGATTCACTAGTGTCACAAGTATGTGATAAAACAGTTTCTTTTTCTCTCTCTGATGAGAGAGAGAGAGAGAGAGAGAGAGAGAGAGAGAGAGAGAGAGAGAGAGAGAGAGGGAGGGAGGGAGGGAGGGAGGGAGGGAGGGAGGGAGGGAGGGAGGGAGGGAGGGAGGGAGGGGAATAGAGAGAATACATAAGCTGTGCTGACTTAAGTTTTTAAAAACTGTGGACCTACCTTTAACATTATTCATGTGTCTCTTTGTCAAATCCGAACCATTGTAGGGAACCTGGCACTTAAAAGACACTGGCTGGCTGTATGAATAAATTAATGATTGCTGTCCAATTGCATGAAGAAGGGTTGAATATATATAATTGGATTTAATGCCTAGAGGCACTTGGATTGCAGATTCTGAGCCCAAACATTATGGTAATTTCTTCCCTTGAAGCAAATACCTTGCTATTTTGAGGGCTGCTGAGTGCTCACTTTCAGTACTGTGAAGTGGAGGTGCTTAGAAACTCCTCGAAGCCATGCATGGAGGAAAGTTTGGTTTTCTGAACTTGGTGCTGACATTTCAATTCTAATTGAAGCCTAAGATTAATATAGTGTATAATTTTGTCCTGGCTTATTGAGTGTGAATCTTTATTTCTATGTTGCTGAGAATCTATTTATATAAATAGTTTTTATAAATTTTATTTTAAATTTAAGTATTAGACATTTTTATGGTCATTATTTTTTCTTGGCTATTTTCTCTAGGAGATTTAGTAAATTTACTGATTTACTTAGTAACTTTTGTTTTTATTCAGTATTTCCTTACACTGTTCTCTAAAATATTTCTGCCAAGAAAACAAATTCACCTCTTGTAAAATGTTAACATTTTGAAATTTAAGGAAAAGCCACCTTGCCAACAGTGTTATTTCAAATGTTTGATTCGTCATGCTATGTTCAGTCTATTTTTAAGGTTTTTCCCATTTGAATTTTAAGGTTGGTTCTTGTTCCAAGTTGGATCAGTGTGCAATATGTTGCAGAATGCCTGAGTGGGGAGAGAAAGAAACCCAGGAACAAATGCATTAATAGGAAGGCTTACAGCAAAATCTCTCATTTCCTTTACCAAAGATGATTAACTTGTCAAAAGGATTCTGCCCTCAAGGTCACAAATAATCCCAGTTATCAATAAATGAATTTATTACTTTACATAATATTTTAATTTATGTGATATACTAACTATGACTGAATAAGAGAATGATAGTCTGGCTTGTTATTATCAACCAAAGCAATTTAATGCTTAGTTATACTGAAATATTTGTTTAGTTTATTACATAGTAAGTACTCAATAGGCAGAACAATGAAGCACAGAAATCCACACAATGTAGCCTACTCTGTTCTTATTCTACAATGAGTTTCTTTCATAAAACCCAGAACTGTATGACTGACACTATACAGTTAGATATTGAAAGAGTGTAAGACAGGAATAAAGTAATAAGTAAGTCAATGATGTGAGAAGTACAGTCCAGTAATACTAAAAGGAGGCAAGTATGATGCACAAGAAATTGAGGAAATATCATGAAGGAAGATCATCTTTGTAATAACTTGACCGAGTGTCTGGATATAGTCTGAATTAAACTCTCCCTTAATGGATATTCAAGTACTTAATTAGCTATAGATTCCTTTCATCTCTGTAATAGCCCATTCTTTAAGATTAGCAAATATCTGTTGCTGAATGGCAACATATATGTTAGTTGGCACAATTTGGTTTGTTCAACAAAAATAACTTTACTAACTAAATTCAGATATATGACATTAAAAAGTGTAGATTTTATTATTGAATCTGTTTTAATCTGTTTCCTTGTACTTTTGCAAATAAGGAAATATGTGTTTATGTGTTTTATTGTTAAATATTTTGTTTCATTGTTTCAAAGGAAAGTTTATATTATATACAGTTGGTAATGATCAATTTAAATCTATAATTCTCACAAAAAAGATAAAATCAAGCAAAATTATCTTTTTATCTGAAATTATATTTCATTATCTTTAGTAGGCATGTATTATATATTATGTATATGTTTTAAGCAATATATAATTTTTTATTTAATAGACTCTCATACTAAAATATTATTCTATATTTAGCAATTTTATTAAAGTAATATCTTTATTCTGCTTCTTATAAAAATTTTAGACAAATTTCCTTCTAAATCATGCTTAAGTTTTCATGACACAGTCTAAGAGTAAAGCCTTTTTTTGTTAGTGGACATTATTTAAAAAAAAAATCTGAATACATTTCTACTCTGTAATGTGCCAGAAATTGTGCGTATTTGTGGGATATAAGCTGGCAGTTCTGTGCATGCATACAAAGCATAGTATCATATCAGGGTAATTGTCATTATATCACTCAAATATTACACTTTATATCAGAAGTGTATAAATTCCTCTATCAATTATTTTATAAAGGTCTTTGTTTTGGACATACTCCCCACTGCGTCTCTTAATATCACAGGGCTTCCTTGTACTCCCTATGAATCTTCCCTTTCTTTCTTCGTTACTGATACTATTCCCAGACTCCAGTCACCAGTATTAGATTTTCTATTTTCTTGAAGTAAACTGGAAGTCTTACTTATTAATGCCTCCTGCTGGTTTTGTTCATATTTTTTTTGGATAAAATTAGTTGTGAGTGACTTTTTTTTTTAATGTGTATTTTATATGCAGAACTTTTTGAGTCTTAAACATTCCCATCTTTCTCTACAATGTTTTTGGGGGTACTTTCCGTTTTATCCACATGTTAAATCAGTGTGGTGCCTACTGTCTCTTTGCAGAATGGGAAACAAGTTAGATAATTAGGTTTCTCCCTAGGAAATTGCATTCTGAAGAATTGGATTTCCCAAATATAGTTTGAGTGACAGTGATTCTAACTCTCAAGGAAGGTGCCTTTGGAGTGTTCACAGGCTGATTCACAGGAACACAGGCATAGTGATTATTACTTGGTTTCAGATTTTTATTTCATTGGCCTTTTTCTACCTAGTACACATAAATTCCAAGTAATGAATTGAACAGTAAACTATGTTGAGTGTTCTGAGTGAGGCTGTGATACTGTGGTAAATTACATGACCAGGTAAGGTCAAGTGAGGGATTGAAATAATTAAAGTCTATTGTTGGAGAGTTTTCTGTCCCATCCTGTCCTGCTGTCACCTAGTCCCAAATGAACACACAAAGGCTTATATTACTTACAAACTGTTTGGTCTGTTACTCAGGCTTATTACTATCTAGCTCTTTTATCTTAAATTGACCCACATTTATATTTACGTTTAGCCACATAGCTTGGTACCAACCTTTTCTCAGCAAGACATTCTTGTTTCGCTTCCATTGCATATGGCTGGTGACCCCTGACTCTGTCCTTCGTCTCTCTTCCCAGAATTCTCCTCGTCTGGTCACCCCACCTATACTAACTGCCTGTCTACTAGCAAAGCAGTGGTTTTATTAAACTAGTTTGAGTGATAAATCTTTAGAGTGTACAAGAGGATTATCTCACAGCAGAAATTTGTCTTTGAGGTGCTGAGGTAATGTTTTCTGAAAAAAATGACAAGCCAGAGAGAAAATCTGGATTTTCTGGATGTAAAACTTTTCTTTGTACTAAAGATTCAATAATTGCAGTTTTTCCAGTTATATTTTCTGGGCAGTGTTTAGTATTTCACTTACTTGCTTTCATATTTTGTCTTGGGAATTTGATTGATGTGCTGACAATGATGTGTTTGTGTTTTAGAAAGTTACCATTTTGCTAAATGAGATGTCTTTTGATCATACTGAGTTGAGGGTTCTGGGTTGTGTATTTACATCTAATTCAGACAAAAAAGTCAGTGTTTGAAAAGATAGCAGAGGATTCTGTTTTGCTCATTAGTTTTTGCCTCCCTAAACTTAAATCACTGTTTAAAATATCCTTTGAGATGGCATCTTTGAAGAAATGACATTATATAGTAGAGTAAATTATATAGGGGAGCATGGAGATGGTTTAAACTGTGTCAATGGAGTTCTAAGAGTATTGGCTTGTTAATTTATTGCAATTTCCCATTTCTAGTTTGCAAGATTATTTGTCACAGGATACACTGATTATATAAAAAGAGATAAAATAATCTAGATAGAAGAGGAATATCTTTTTAAAAGATACATGATGTCCAATTTGTGACTATGGTTGGTAAGATTGGCCATTGAATTTTAAACTTATTTCTTCCCATTTTTTAATTGCATGGCTAACCAACAAGCAGAGAAAAATTCACTGGGAAGTGTTCATGGCTTGCTTGCTCTGTGTAGGTGAGAAAAGAGCCTCTAAGTACAAGGATGAGACCCTTGGAATACAGAAACAAATATCTGTTTCTCATGTCACTTAGCATTTACTAAGACACAGTGTGTTACCCAGTGTTCTAGATGCTAGTCACTTTTCTGGTGCTTAAATGTTGTAAATATATTCTGTGTAGCATCTATGAGATGTTACCATATTATTAATGTTAATAATCATCTGATTTTGTTTTATGAAGTCTTAATTTAGTTATGTGCTGTAATAAGCTTTGATTGACACTAATATATGAACATTTAATTATGAAATCAAAATGATAACTATTCTTATGAAAATACCTAGTAATAGAGTACTCACTCTTCTCTAGAAATCACTGTTCACAGGACTGTGCTAATGTGAATTTACAATTACTAATAATTGTCAACACATTTATTTATCTTGTTACTGTTGTTTTTATGTACTCATTTTGAGAGCTTTTGCAAAACATTGTAGTATTTTCATATTTGTATGCTATACACACTATATATATGTGTATATATTATATATATTTATTATCTTTTTAAAGAGCGAGGGATGAACATATTCTCCTATGTTTCATATAACCTATTTTCTGAGACAGAGTTTAACTTTGTGACCAAGATTGGTCTCTGCTGATTCTTCTGTCTCAGACACCCAACTTCTGGGCTTACTAATCCCAGGTTACAGCTACAACATATAGCTCTCTATCTGCCATATTTATTAAATATGTGATGGTTTAATGAAGCTTATCCTTAATTTTTTCTCCTAATTACCTCTTTTCTCATTGTTATTTATTATTATAATAGCATTTAAAATGTGATTAACTCCTTTAGGATATTTCACTTGTAGCGTACAATATTACAGTTACCGTGCTGTAGGAGAAACAGACAGAACTTTGATACTTGTGACTGTATACATTTGAAAAGCCATTTCTTCCTGTTTACAGTCTCTGGTAACCACATTTAGCATTATTTAAAAGAATTTAAACTTGTCATGGAGAGATAGATGATCAAAAGTATCCTATTTAGTTATAATGGAGTATGACTCAGCCTTAAACAGATGAAAACCATGCTCGCTGTAAGTATATGGAAGGGCTGCAAGGGTATTAAGCTAAATTTAACAGCCCAACAGTAGTATGATAAACTCTACCTGGATCATGCATCCTAATGATCAGATGGCAGTATTCCTGGATTCTATTGTTTTAATCATGCACTGAGATTATACTATATTAACTCTTTGTATGTATGTTTCACCCATTAGGAAGACTGATCTTGCATTAATAATTTACTCTCCTCGGATATTTATTTTCTATTCTTTCACAGTAGTTTATACATTGGAAGTTAAAATCAACCAGATGTTTTCTCTAATAGGCAAAGCTTTGAAACTTGGTTAGAAAATGTACTGACTTATTGATGCATTTTGAAAATACTGACTTATTTAAAATATATGACCCTTTGCATAGGGATCTTTTAAGTTTGACTGTATATATTATGTTTTGCATTGCATCTTAGTTAGGGCTTCTATTGCTATGAAGAAACACCATGGCCACTGAAACTCTTACTAAGGAAAATATTTAATTGGGGACTGGTTTACAGTTTTAGAGATTTAATCCATTATCATCATGGAGATAAACATTGTGGCATGCTGTCAAATATGGTGCTGGAGGAGGAGCTGAGAGTTCTACATCTTGATCTGCAGGCAAGAGAAAGAGACTGCCAAACTAAGCCTAGCTTGGGCATATATGTGAATGCAATGCTCACCTTCACAGGAACACACTTCCTCCAACAAGGACACACTTACTCCAATAAGGCTATACCTTCTAATAGTAAAAGTCTCTATGGGTCAAGCATTCACACACATTAGTCTGTGATGCCCAGTTCTATTCAAACTACCACACATAATTAGGACCATGAGAGGCATGCCTGAAAATGTATATTTTTCTGTGTTAGCATATATATGCATACATACATGTATGTATGATGGAAGAAGTTGAATCTATAAGATGCTAAAAAAGTATATATTGTCTCATGAACTTCCCAGACTACATAGTCAAAAGAATAGGGAAAAAGACCTTTAAATTTCAAAATTATTCAGAGACAAATGTTGAGGAGGGAAGGGCAACAGAGAATGAGTCTGGTAGTGGAAAGCCAATGATGTGATTATGTCTCTGATGTTTCAAAGGCTGTACACATTGGTTTCTCTTACCATGGAAAGATCAAATCCTGGACTATCTGTGACTATGACTCTTCCTATACTTACAGTATAAATCTCCATTCCAGGTTTCTAATTTAAGTAGGTTTCTGGGTTTTCTTCTACTTTCCGTCTCTTCTTGTGGACTTCACTCATTATTTAACAGGTTCTTATGTGTATCTTTACTAGGGTCATATTCTTCTTCCTGTCTAATCTAATGATTCCATTTCTGACACGCATTAATAAAAAATTCCATCCACATGAAGTTTCCACACGTGATAATATGGAGTAAATTCTATTGTTAGTACATTCAGAGATTGTAAGTGCTTAGCATAAATAAAAATGTGATGGAATGGCACTGAGGTGGGAAAAGGGTTGTAATTTTTTTGTTTACATTTTACACATTTTTACTCTCTGTGAAAATGTAAAACACACATTTATATATGCTGTCCTGTTAGCATTAGCTTTTAGGAATTAAATGAAAAAGTCAGAAGTAACCTTCACAGAGGGCATGATTTTCAGGAGAAAAGTCAGGACACGTCAAGATAAAGGTGTCATTTGTGTAGTCCTGAAAGAGGTTGAAGCAATTAGACTTGAAACTTTGCACTAAAATGCTTCTTCTCTTCATATTTGAGCTCAGTATATATATTTTCTCATTTGCATTATTTTTGTCAGGTCAAGTGTCTTCTTTGATCTGTTGCTTAGGTTCTTCTCAACTTTAGCTCTCGAAGGTTTAACTGTTAAAACCTCTGAATAACTTGGGTATAACTTAACGACATAGTACTTCATTAGCATGTGTAAGGTTGTTGGTTAAGTTCCCAGCACCAAAAACAGGCACACTTACATACATGCACATGTGTACTCTCTCACACATGTACACACAGTTACATATGTATGCTTGCACGCACAAATAGATCTAACAAGAACATTTTTGAACATGTTTTAGATTATTTTTTCTTTGTTTTTCTTCATTTTATTCAACAAATTTCTTTTTATTCATGTATCCCCTGCTCCCCTCCATTCCCTCCTCCCAATCCCTCCCAGTCAGCCTTCAACCTTCCACCTCCTGATCCTCCTCCCCTCCCCCAAAAGGGCAAGAAGACCCAAGGTGGGTCAGCCTCGCATGGCACATTCACTCCAGGCAAGTCCAATTTCCTCATCCCAAAGTCAAAATTGGGTAAGGTGTTCCTCTGCAGGGAATGGACACCAAGGTGTGAGCCCAGGCACAGGAACATAGTCTGATCCCACCCCTCAAGGCTCCTCCACATACTGCCCATGCAAATAGACAGTTGCCTACCCTTGGATGGCCGAGCTCCAGCTAGGCATCACTGTGGGAATTTTTCTCACAATTCCTATCCCCTTGCTTACACAGACTCTCCTACCCTGCTGTCAGCTAGACCAGGAGCTCGGCCCACTGCTCAGCCATGGATCTCTGCCTCTATCCCTAATTATGGTTGGATGTAGATTGCGTATGACACTTAGGGTGGTTATTCATTGTTTTAGAAGAGAACTTGTAAATATATTAAAATTGGGCAAAATAAGGTAAATTTTGCTTCTTTAAAATTATATTCTTCTAAGACAATTGGATAATTTTGATAGGTAAGAGCATTGTTGGCCAGTTCTAAACACATGTTTCATGTGTGCTTCCTGAATGGTGAAACAAAGAACTGAAATTCTCTTCATTCTTTATATGAGTAATATTTTGCATTGTTTTCTACCTGTAACTTCCTTCTTTATAGGGATTTTTCTTTTTACACTTTTCATATTTTGTGTTTTCTGTGCATTTTCACATCTGTCTTGTTTTTTTTTTTCTTTATGGAACATTTTCTGTGCCTCATAGAGCATAATTTTTTGTAATAACTGCATTTTGAGTTCCATTTCAAATATTTTTCTTTTTACAGGTATTTTCCCCAGTGGTCTTAGGTAGAAGCCTCTCTATATCACATAGATTATATTTCTAGTAAAATACATAAAAGCATAGTCTGACATCAAAGTAGAACTATTGAAGTCTGTCCATCAGAGAAGCAAGCTCCCCTGGCCTTTCTGACATCACCAGAACACTGGCTGTCTGGTTCCTGGTGACTTCCAGAACAGTCACCAAATGCTTACAATATGTCCTGGTCAATCTCACTTATGAAAAGATATGGGTATAGTGCATAAAGCGTAGGGAGTTTGCTATGAGATGTGTGAATAAAATTCCACTCTACATGTTATCAGCTTGGGATCGAGAGGGAAGTTGCTAACTTTCATTTTTCTGCTCTTCATTATCCTGACATAAGAAATGAAAATAAAAATGCCACTGACCTTAGGAGCTTATTTCTAGAATTAAATTAATAAATATGTGTTTAGTTTTTTACAGATATTTGTTTCTTATTTACTTGAGAGAAAGAGAGAGGGTGGGAGAAGGAAAGTACATAAGTGTGATGGTCACAGGAGAACACTCTCTGATTTCACCACAACCGTCCCAGAATTAAACTCAGATTCAGCCCAGGCAACAAGCACTTTCACCTGCTTTGCCCTCTCACTAACACAAATATTAATGTTTAAAAGAATAATTGCCAATAGGAATTGCTCAAATGCCAAGGCAATTACTCTTTATTTTATTTATTATTATATACGCAGTTAATAGATTTCTATATTGTTCTGTTTTTCTTCTTAAAAGGGAACACTATCATTTGTTAACTTTAGATATCAAGTGAGATTTGTATCAGTTTAATTTCATTTTCCCAGGATGATTCATATTACTCTCTTCATAGTACATCCTGAAACCTATCACAAAAAAACTTAAAATTTGTCTCATCATTAGGTTCTTAATATATACTAATATAGACTTTATAAATATAGTTGCTTCTCTGATATTTTTCTTCTGGCCTGAATATTTTATTCTACTGAAATTTATAAGTCAATAGTAATGTAGAGATAATCCTCCAAGATAAAAATTCCTGATAGTCATTTTGCAGCATTTTTAGGGATTCAATGCTAGTGTGTTTGTTTGTGTGTTTGTATGTGTGTGTGTTTGTATGTGTGATGTTTGTAGGTATATATGACATACAGTTTATCTGGATTATATTGATTTTATTATGTGAACATATGCTTCCTTGTGTTGTGAATTCTTAGTTTTCTTGCTTTCCCGTTATCTTCTCTGAACTTGAAACTGCTGATCGGGACATACAGAGCTGATTTGTGGGAACTACACAGTTGAATGTTGTCTGGATTAGGGATGATAAAAAGGATTGAGATTGAGTTCCATCCTTCTTCCTGTCATGAACTGTTATCTTGCATATAGTTTTCTTTTTTGTAACTTATGGAAGAAAGATTTTATTGTACCTTACGGTTTTAGAAGCTGTGGTCCACTATGTTGCACCCCCAAACAGAACCACAAACTGGGGATCTATGGGGGACATTTTTCCTTCATTTTATTATTTTTTTTATAAAAATGTATTTTTTATCCATGTATTCCCCTGCTCCACCTCCCTTCCCTCCTCCCAATCCCTACCAGTTAGCCTTCAGTCTTCCTCCTCTTCATCTTCCATCCTTACCCCCAAAAGGGCAAGAAGTCCCAAGGTGGGTCAGCTCAGTTCAGCACATCTACTCCAGGCAAGTCCAATTCCCTCATCCCAAAGTCAAGACTGAGTTAGGTGTTTCTCTGCAACAAATAGGATCCAAGGTACCAGCTCACGCACAGGAACATAGTCTGATCCCACCCTTCAACACTCCACATACTGCCCATGTCAGTCGACAATTGCCTACCCATGAATCTCCAGTGGCTATTCTTTATTCAGTGAGCTCCCCAGAGCTCCAGCCAGCCATCACTGTGGGAATTTTCCTCATAATCCCTTTCCCCTTGCTCATACAGACTATCCTCCCCTTCTCTCAGTTGAACAAGGAGCTCAGTCTAATTTTCAGCCATGGATCTCTGCCTCCACCTCTATTCATTGTTGGATGCAGGTTCTGTGATGACACTTAGGGTGGTTATTCATTTGATTGTAGAGGAAGTCCTGTTTAGACACCCCCCCCCCCCCGCTATTGGTTGTTCTTGGAGGTTTTCATCAGTGTTCATTTTCCTTTCTTCTTTCTTTCTTTCTTTCTTTCTTTCTTTCTTTCTTTCTTTCTTTCTTTCTTTCTTTCTTTCTTTCTTTCTTTCCTTCTTTCTTTCTTTCCTTCTTTCTTTCTTTTTTTGTTATGGTTGTGTAACCTCCTTAAGTTCTAAAATAGTCAACCACTATATTAAGTGGTTTTTATATTGATCTACCCTCTAAATATATTGGTATTTTGACATTTCTGTTCATATTGTACATTTAGACAATCATATGATGCTATTTATCCTGGTGGATTTGTAATGAGAATGAAAATTGCTAAATAGAAAACCTTATTCTCAAGGAACATATATAGAGCTAGAAATATACATCAGCTGTAAAGGCTGATGATTGCTCTTCCAGAGGTCCTGTGTTCAGTACACAGGTCACAAATGGCTGCCCGTAAGCCTGTATTTTCATTCCAAGGCTTTCTGATGCCTTCTTCTGGCCTCCAATATTACTGCAGATATTTGCACATACATATAAAATACAACACACACACATACACAAAAAAATAAAGTACATATAAAAATAAAGATTTATAGTAGAATAAAATTAAATATGGTCAGTATTAACTACAAATTTGAGGTTAAGAGTAATGCAATGATTCAGTAATACTGGCTTAATGAGGCTGAGGAATTTTTGAACAAAAGAAATTATGACATATAATAATCCACTCTGGACTAAAAGTAACCAAAAGTATATGAAAAATTATTTTGATTGTCTTATTATTATGATATCTCAACCTATACTATATTCAGCATTCCAGTTTATTTTTAATGTTCTTATATTTATAGTCAAGGATTTAGTACTATTATGGAAGGAATTTCATAATACTTATGGCCGAATAATTGTATTATGCTGCATTTTAAATCAAGAATTTTTATGAGCATGTATTTTTGTCCATTAAATGAAAGAAGCAACACCAATTTCACAAGCAGATTTTTCCACATGTTAAAATAAAATCCTGAAAAGCAGTATAGTAAGTACATCCTGTGAAGCCTAGGAAGTCCTCACTGAGTAATATCCAACACTTAATCCAGGCTTCGATCATGGGAATGGAAATGGTAAGGAAATATTCACATTACTTTGTGCTCAGATTACAAACCATAGCCAGAGTTATGCTACTGCTTATCTTCTTAAGCACAACTTTTTAAATAAATTTTCTGCCTAGGTCTCCATTTAGAAATATTACTTTTACCAAATACCTGTTAGATATTTTACACTATAAAGTGGACAAGTGCTCAATGGAAGGAATAAATAAAAAGCCTTCTACCATAAATTTTGAACACAGGATTTCATTATGTAGCTGAGTATCACCTTGAACTCTTTACCCTTATGCCTCTACATCATGAGTTTAGGTATTTGACACTGTTCCTTCATCATATTCTTATCATAAAATTTATCCCGACTTTAATAAATAATGTCATAATTAATCTCTTACAAAAATGTAAACAAGACAAGGGTTTGTATAGCATCCTTCTATTTAAAGTAGGTCATGTAGATGGCATTCAGTGAAAAGAGCAAAATAGAAAGCATTAAGAAGATATCCAGTATTCTTCCACATAATATAACAGGGTTCAAAATCTGTGTTTGTCCAACCCCAAGGCCATGTTTTCAGCTTGAAGGATAGATTTGCATGTATTTGGCATGTTTTTTTTTTTAGCCTTTTAAACATTTAACATAGTATGCAGTGGTGTTTACATTTACATTGTTAATATGTAAGTGTTAATGTGGGTTTCTATATCCTTGGGGGTCTCCAAGTTATAAATAGAATATATTCTGAAGGCTCAATTAAAAATCAGATGTTATAAAACAAAAATAAGGAATACAACTATGGCCTAAAGCCTCCCTCCAGGTCCACCACAAACCACAATCTTATCATCACACTTCAACAGCTGGAGACCCTGAAGCCTCCTGGTCCACAACTGACTAAGCTGACTAAGAGTCAAGTAAGACCTAAGAACAACCCTTGTGGCAAATGGAAACACACAGCTCCTTGGCTTACAGCAAACTAAGTGGACTAAGAGAGCAGCCCCTGAAATTATTGGAGACATTCAGTCCTCCCACACACCTCATACCCCCTGGCTCACAACTGACTAAGAGCCAATCAAGAGCTAAGAGTGAACTGAGGAAGCAATGGGCAGATACCATTGCAAGAATACATATGACAATATAAAAAACAACAAGAGACCACCAGAAGAAGCTGATGTTTCCACAACATCAAGACATGAGCATAACAATGAAGAGGAAACAACATTAAAAATAACTTTATAAAGATAATAGAAGCTTTTAAAAAGGATATTAAAATCTTCCTTAAAGAAATAGAAAATACAAACAAGAAATTGAAAGAGACGAATAAATCCCTGAAAGAAAATGAAGAAAAACAAGAAAAAGAAAACAAACAGGTGAAAGAAACATGCCAGGAATTAGAAAATGAAATAGAAGCAATAAAGAAGGCATAAACTGAGGCAAACCTGGAAATAGAAAACCTGAAGAAATGAGCCAGAACTACATATGCAAACATAAGCAACAGAATGCAAGAGATGCAAAGAATATCTCTGGAGTGGAAGATTCAATAGTGGAGATAGATATGTCAGTTAAAGAAAACACTAGAACCAAAATAGTCATAACACAAAACATCCAGGAAATCTGGGACACCGTGAAAAGACCAGACCTGAGAATAGTTGGAATTGAAGAAGGAGAGGAATACTTGCACAAAGGTACAGAAAGATAACTTTCCCAACCTAAAGAAGGAAATGCCTATAATGATACAATAAGTTTACAGAACACCAAATACATTAGAGCCCCCCAAAAAATCTGCTCACCATATAATAACCAAGCCACTAAGCCTATAGAACAACAACAACAACAAACTACTGAGCATAAAAGGAAAAAGGCAAAATTACCCATAAATGCTGATCCATCAGAATAACATCCAACTACTCAATGGAAACAATGAAAGCAAGAAAATCCTGGTCAGATGTTATACAGACACTAAAAGAACATGGTTGCCATCCAGAATACTATACCCAGCAAAACTATCAATTACCATACATAGAATGATCAAGATATTTCATGACAAAACCAGATTTAAGCAATACCTATCCACAAGTAAAGCCTGAAAGCACTGAAAGGAAAACTCCAACCTAAGGAAGCCAGATAAATCCATGAAACCACAAACAATCTATAATCCCTCAGAAGAAAAACCCAAATAATGGAAATACACATAAGTTACCACCAAAAATGACAGAAAATAACAATCATTGGTCATTAATATCCTTTAATATCAATGGACTCAATTCACCTATAAAAAGACACATCCTAACACAATGGATACAAAAACAGAATCCATCTTTCTGCTGCATACAAGAGACACACCTCAATTTCAAAGACAGACACAGGCTCAGAGTAAAGGGTTGGGAAAAGACTTTCCAATCAAATAGTCCTAAGAAACAAGCTGGTGTATCAATCCTAATATCTAACAAAACAGACTTCAAACAAAAAAAAAAAAAAACAAAAGATGAGGACAGACATTACTTATTCCTCTCAGTAAATATCCATCAAATTGGAGTATCAAACATGAATATTGATGCCTGCAACACAAGGGTAACTACATATGTAAATGAAATACTGCTAAAGCTTAAACATCACATCAAATGCCACATACTAATAGTGGAAGACCTCAATATTCCACTTTCACCCTTGGATGGGTGAACCAGACAGAAACTCAACAGAGAAATAAGGGATCTAAGACATGTTATTACCAAAATGGACTTGATATCTATATACAGAACCTTCTACTCAAACAAAAAGGAATATATATTCTCAGCACACCATGGAACTTTCTCTAAAATAGACCACATACTCCATCCACTTCTAAAAATGAGTTTCAGGTAATCGAGTTGTTGGCCAAAGGAGAAACAGGGGCACTCTAAAGCAACCCAGGCTATTGCCAAGGTTATTTGTTGCTAGCTTCAAATTATGGTAGTGCCCTATTGTTGAAAACGACACTTAAACAATTGGATGAACATGGAGAAGTTGAGCTGGTGCCTACCCAGAGCCTTCCCTCCTACTGTTCATGGGACTAAGAAAGTACTTTGCATTTTACCAAAGAAAAAAAGGTAAACACCAATGTGACTATAAACTCTGTGATCTACAATGGTATCTTACCTGAAAGATACACTGGTGCAATAATGGCACATTTGTTGCAGTGATCATCCAATATCTGATTGGATATAAGGCTCATTTCTTGAGATGGAACCCATACTCACCATTGTACAGGTTGTCAAGAACCCAAGGCTAGACAGGTCAAGGCTTAGGTGAAATCCAAACACTACTGTGCTAAGAGAATTTAGAAATAAAATGACTCCTAATGGTGTCTACACTACATTGTTCAGCCATCATCAGAGAAGCTTCCTTTTGTAGCAGATGGGAACAAAAATAGAGACCCCCAATGGAACAAAGTACAGAGAGTGAGAGACCTTGGAACACTCAGTCCTAAATGGGATGTCCCCTTCAAATCCTCCCCTCAGAGCTCAGAGAATCAGAAGAGGAAATGAAAGTCTTTTAAGAGCCAGTAGAGACAGAGAACACCAGGAAAACAAGGCCTTCTAAGCACAGCAGGATAGATACACAGACACTGAGGCAGCATGCACAATCCATGCACAGGTCTAAGCCATATGGGGTTCTAGCCTGAGAGGGGGAAATGTACAAGCTCCATCTCTAATGCAGAAGCTATCTCCAAACGAGAACTGTAGCAGAGGAAAAATTAGCTCTCTCTAATGGAGTCTCACTGCATACAAAAACCACCCTGAAGGACAGACCCCATGCCCAGAGGCGGATGGCACATTGTGGAGGTTCCTTGTCTTATAATGCTTTGGTTGGCATCACCTTTATTATTTTTCCCATATGAGTCTTTCCCATATACACTATGATTTCCAGCCTTGCATTTTGATGGGTTTCTCCTTGTGTGACTATGTATGTCTCTGCATCTATTCTCCTTGTGCTTTTTTTTTCCTGATACTTTGTTGCTTCACCTTGCTCCAGTCTATTTGTCTTCATTTTATGCTATATCACTTTATTATTATTATTTTTAGATTTCTGTTTGTATTCTAATGAAAGAAAAAAGGGGTGTGGATTCCAGTGGGTGGGAAGTTAGGGAGGATCTGGAAAATGTTGGGGGAGGGGGAAACGTAGTCAAAACATACTGTGTAAAAGATCTATTTTCAATAAAAAGAACAAAAAATCAAAACATTTACTGTACACCAGAAAAAGGAAAAAGAAACACTATCAATTTTATAGATATACTATAGCTAGCTTGATGCTTTTTAATAAAAATATGAGTCTATCACAATATTGAAAAATAAAATGACAACTACTATAAAAATAAAAGAAATAGAACTATGATTAAACTTGGAAGTTGAAAAACATTTTTATCAGAAATGAGTAAGGTCATAAAGCAATATATATTCAGTGTGAAGAGGGAAGCTATGAATGCTTTGGAAAAAAAAAAAACAAATTAAATCTAGAGGAAATGAGCACATTCTCTAACACAGCCTGAAATCACCTGAATATACTGCAGAAGGGAAAAGTCATAATTTGTGTTCAAGATTTGTATTTAAAAACATGACTGAAATTAAACCACCCAGCAACAGTGAGGTAACTTACACATGCAGATGGACATTTCACAAATACTGCCTGCTAGATTAAAGAAATATAAAAGAATTAAGGCAGATGATGTTCCTTGGTGTTGATAAGAGAGTTCTTTTAGCCTGGGTAGGCTGGGTATTAGACTTGACCTAAGTATGTGGAGGGTAGTCGAAACTTTATTGAGAGTAGATAAACCTCAGGCAAGATGAAGTCTTCTGAAGTTGAACCACTTTGTACTTAAAAATAGAGTATCGTTAAGTCTTTTTTCTTTTCTGTTTCAGAAAATATTTCAGTAACACTTTGAAATGATTTAAAATTGGCCCTTTTTTCTTCCCGATTAATTAACTGAATTGTACTTCAGAGATAATTGCAAAGTTGGCACAACATATGAATTATAATTTGAAGCAAAGGAACTGAAGGAGTGTATTTTTACTTTGCAAACTTTTAACATTAAGATTTTCTGGAACTTTCCAATTAAAAGACTAATATATATCTTGATTCAAATTGTTAATACAAATATGTAATGATATTATTTAAATTTATTGCTCAAATGATATACTGTAGTATGGAAACTGGGCATGGGATGATTAATTTGTTAACTTGTTTTAAGAATATGTATATATCACTGACATAAAGTTAAAATGATAAGCTATGTGAAATTTATGCAAATTAATTGTCAAGACTGAATATAAGGTTTTGATAAACTTTCTTTTATCAGGTAATACAAGTAATTACATGAGAATCATGGGGAATATAGTAAGTAAAATATAAAATAGTCTACCATTATGAAACTGTGTTAATATACTGAGAAGTACTGACTAATAGACAAAATATGCTTCTTATCTATGATATTCAATTAAGATATTAGTCTCTCTTCATGCTATAAGGAGTCATTTTTCACTTTTATGCAAAATGTGAAGAGAAGGTTAAATGAAAGATGGTTCTTTCCCATTTTAAGTTCATATTGTCTCCCTCAGGATCTGAAAAGATTCCAAGATTTTTATTCTACTTTGAAATTAGAAAGTTAAGCTGTTGTATGGAATGTTGCAGAAACATGGAAATACTGGATAATGAATAAAAGATTTAATTATATCAGAGCTCACAGTATGCACATGTATTCCCTTTCCTCCTAAGTACCACTTGATGGAAAAAGCTATTTAGATAAACAGTACAAAAAAGGCATGATGTTCTAATAATTTATTGATCTAAAGCATACAGTAGAGCCTGATACTTTCCCCCAATCATCAAACACAGTAACAGTCATCAAAGAAATAAATTATTTTCCTATTGGAAACATTCGATGAAGTCCTTACACTCTGCACAAAATTCACTTACTTCATAGGTGAGTTTGCTTATTTAGCTTATGTTACCAACAAAAAAATCTACTCTGTATCAGAAAACAGACAAACCTTTCTATTTGTCATCCTAATGAAAAAAAATATACAGGATACTCAGAAGTCTGGAAGGCTGCCTATGTAAAAACACAAAGTATTATTAGACCTACATTTTCTTAGCTGAACTCAAATTTTCTTGTGAGTCTATTACTGCATGAGTCATAATAGAAATCTTGTCACCAAGGTTTTTATCAGTGGGGGCCTGGTACATACAACATTTGCTTAAGACTAACACTATGACTCCATACATCGTTATAGAGACAATCTGAACTACTGACCCTAACCCTGCTCAAATGGCTGAAAGGCACTTAAAAAATTGCTCAACATCTTTAGCCATCAGAGAAATGCAAATCAAAACAACTTTGAGACACCACTTTATGCCTGTCAGAATGGCTAAGATCAAAAATACAGATGACAGCCTATGCTAGAGAGGATTGCAGAAAGAGGAACATTCCCCCATTGTTGGTGGGAGTGTGGACTTGTGCAGCCACTCTGGAATACAATATGGCCATTTCTCAGAAAACTGGGAATCAATTTCTCCAAGGATCCAGCAATACTGCTATTGTGCATAAACCCAAAGGATGCATATTCATATCCCAAGGCATTAGCTCAACTATGTGCATAGGAGCATTATTCATAATAACAAGAACCTGGAAATGACCTAGATGTCCCTCAGCTGAAAAATGGAATGACAAACCATGATACATCTACACAATGGAGTACTACTCAGCAAAAAAAAAAGACACCCTAAAATTTCAGGCAAATGGATGGACTTGGAGAATATCCTCCTGAACAAGATATCACAAGCCCAGAAACACAAGAATGGGATGTACTCACTCATAACTGGATTTTCGACAAAAAGCAAAGAACACTCAAGCTGCAAACCACAACCCCTGAATAGCTTGGTATTAGAAAGTACTTAAGAACATTCAGAAAAGAGAAAATAGAGATCACCTTAGCAAATTGGGGTCAAAACAGGTTGCAACCTATGATTTTTGGAACAAATCTTTAAAGAAGGAGGTGTTTGGATGAGAGGAACAAAGAGAAAGATAGAAAGAGATGCATATCTTAATAGAGGAAGCCAATGTGGGGTTGGAAAGAGACTAGGTGCTGGGGAGACCTTCAAGAACTCACAGGATGTCCCTGGCCAAGTCTCCAGACAATAGTGTGTGTGTGTATGGGGAGGACCTGAGCATGACTTCCCCTATGTCAGGTGGGTGACCACCCTGGGTGTCAATAGTAGAACCTACATTCAGCTGGGAATAGAGATGGAGGCAGAGATCCATGGCTGATAGCTGGGAAGGGCTCCTGGTCCAATGGGAACAGGAGAGAGATTCCTGTGTGAGCAAGGGGAAGGGGATTGTGAGGAGAGTTCCTGCAGTGATGGCTAGGTGGAGCTCTGGGGGCTCACTGAATCAGGAGTGGCCACTGGAGATTCATCAGGAAAGGGAGCTGGGCCTATCAAGGGTATGCGACTGGCACGAGCAGTGTGTGGACCCTTGAGGGGTGGGATCAGACTGTGTTCCTGTGCATGAGTTGGCATCTTGGAGCCCATTCTCTGCAGAGGAACAACTAGCCCATCCTTGACTTTGCTTTGGGAAGGGTGGATCGGACTTGCTTGTAGTAGATGTGCAGTACTGATTGGCCCACCCTTGGACTTCTTGCCCTTTTGGAAGAGGGGCTAGGTGGATGGGGAGGGGCGAAGCTGAAGGCTGACTGGGAAGGATTGGGAGGAGGGAAGGAGGGGGAGCAGGGAGATACATAGATAAAAATGACATTTCTAAATAAAATAAAATTAAACAAACAAACAAATAAATAAATAAATAAATAAATAAATTAGAAATAAATAAGAGTCCAAATTTCAGCTTTCTAAATAAATTCCATGGACATCAGAGTATTCTTGGAAAAGGCATATATCTCTCTCGCTCTCTCTCGTTTTATTTAAAGTTTATGGTAGTTGTTTAACATACCCACTACTGTTCTCCCTTCCAGTCATCACACAGTCATTCCCCCATCTCATCCCCATCCATCTCTTTGACTTTTCCTCTTGCCAAAGATAATTAATCCAGACACTTCAAGAGAAACATGATGACTAAGGCTCCAATAGTATTTCTCCAGAATAGTTTTTGAGAAGGTCCTATATACAAATAACCAGCATTGTGTGAGCATATAGGTATTTTACCTCTGAATTAGTTTTATCTGTAAACAGCCCTATATTTTATACTTTTACATGTTAAACTTTACATTCTCAAAAAGTACATGCATTACAATGTCTGCATATATACTTGAATATAATTTTAGAGCTGATGGATCTACATGTATTCATACTTTTATTGATTTTATTTACAGTCTTCCTCATTCATTTCATGATAAGGTAGTAACAGGTTTTATGGATGCAGGATGCTAGACGCTGCTTTAAAGAGCATTGTTATTTGTTTTAAGATACCAGGTAAGAAAAATAGAAGATAAAAACTCAATTGAAAATCAAATAGGACTTCAAAGAGCATGGCAGTGGTCTCTTATTAAAGTAGTTTATCAAAACCGAGACATCCAGGCCTTAAAATAGCACCATTATGAGATTATTTAGACCCTTTGGTAAAAAAAAAAATATATAGTACAAAACAAAAGCAAAAGACAGATGTTATGCCTTGAAACTTGCATTTCACAACCATTTTTATATCATGAGGAAGATATTCCTATACCATTCGGTTTGCTACTAGGAAAAATAAATATATGAAACAAAAATGAAAAACAATTAAAATCTACCACATATTAAGTAAGTAATGGTGGGATTTTAAATGCTTTGAATATTTGAGTATTGAAAGTAACAAAGCTTTTTCTTGTGAAATAAAGGTAAACTTTGATAATGACCGACAGTTAAATACAGAAGACTTCATTTTCTAGAGGAGATTTTGGCGTGAAAATCTGGTTCAGTTCTGTTAAGATATAAAATTTGGCAAAGTTAATAGGTGATGCTTTCACTACTCTAACTTAAAGACTATTTGGGGCCATGTTTTTGCAATATTCCATTTAATGTTTCTTGTATTCTCTTATGAAAAGCAGTAGTAGGATGTATGCCTAGACTTACAAAACCTGGACAACTCTGCCACACTCAAAAGTTTTTATATGTATTTTATGTATATAGGTGTTTTGCTGGATATATTTGTGCAACATTTGACGGTCAGTGCCACTTGAGGCCACAAAGATTTTTGGACTCTCTGGAACTGGAATTGCAATTGCTATCTGCCATGTGGGGGCTGGAAACCAGTCTGGGCTTCTCCTGAAGAACAGCCAGTTCTCTAAACAATAGAACTGTCTTCCTAGTTTTCTTGTATTTTCAAAGACATGCACTACTTATTTAGTTGTGTGTGTGTGTGTGTGTGTGTGTGTGTGTGTGTGTGTGTGTGTGTGAAATAATACGTGGTGTGTAAACTTCCTTCTTTTTAACCAACTAATCTGTATTCATGCCCACATACCATAAAAAATGTTTAAGTTTCATTATATCATAAATAGACATGTTTACAGTCTGGCAACTTAAGTATAAACAATTAAAATATATCAAATTGGAAGGAAATAATTACATGAACAAAAATTTAATAATTTATGCCTCTATCATTTATCAGATATATGTTCTTACATTTTTAATTATCTATGTGTACGTGTATGTGTGTGTACATGTTGCATGTGGGTTTGATCACATAAGAGTCACAGCATGCAGATGTGGATCACTGGGTAACTTGCCAGAGTCAGTTTTCTGCTCCTATATGTTCTGAGGATTGAATTCAGGTAATCAGGCTTCGGGGCAAAAGCTTTTATGCACTGACCTATCTCACCAGTCCCATCCATCATTTTTCAATCTCCTGCAATGACAGGTCAGTAAAAAGCATAGATGCAGCCAATGCCTTATCATACTCTATATCAAATACGATAGAAGGAGGAAGGTAGATAGTCCAAACTATTCCAATATGCTCTTATGCCGTGATACACTTCACAAAGGAATGCCATCATTGATGTGATGCAATGGCGGTCTTAATTTTAAGCTCCTCATATGTTTCTTGAGAGGTGTTGCTCTTTCTTTCCTATTTACCCACGAGACATATGTACTGCACTTTTGCTGATGTACTACTCCCATGTGTGGATTCATCCAGCTATACTTCAGGATCAACAAATACAAAGTAAGAAACATATCTCAGTGTGTCCTTCTACCAGTGATTTCTACCTTCTACCAGAACTGATTTTGGAAGAAGAGTTGCAGTTAGAAAGTAAAGATCAATGATATGCTATTGATATTTCATTACCTTTATTTTTGAGATAATATAATTATAATATTTTCTCTTCTTGTCCTTCTGCCAAATGTGGCTCCTTGTTCTCTTTCAGATTCATGGCTTCTATTCTCCATATATATATATATATATATATATATATATATGTTATATATATTATATATTATGTATATTATATATAATGTTTTATGTTATATGCATGCATGTGTATGTATGTATATATGTGTATATATATATGCACTGTATATGCATATGTGAGTGTGTAAATATAACCTGCTCATTAAAATTAATTGTCATAATTTTTATAAGCCTGGATGAGAGACTGGCCCACATAGATTTACATTTTCTCCAGAACAAAGTATACTTAAAGCCTCTGTGCTTCTTTTCAATTTGATAGATACTCTTAAACGTTATACAATGAAAAAGGACATTTTGGTAACCTACCTCACCATGGTGTGAACGGGCAATTAACTAGAAGAAAAATAAAACTTGAGCAAATAGGTTATTACACTGTTTCTTAATACACACAGGCACACACACAAATATCTGTAATTAAAACAATCTTAAGACATCACTCCATACTTTTCAAATCATCATTGTTGATTTATGACTGTTACTTGAAAGCTCCAAGACTTCCTAAAGTTATTTCATATCACTCATAAGACATTGACGTAACTTGAAATAGTAACTGTGTCTTATTCTCAAAATAATTCAATTCTCTTAAATTAAAGGATTTTTATATATATTTTATAAATATGCAAGCCTATTTAAAATTTATGTTTCTCTTCTAAATACTTGAAATTGATATCGTTTCTTTGATTTTATTCTTCAAGGTCTGTTTGAATTTATTTTGGTTGTTTTGTAATCAGGTGTGGTGGTTTGAATGAGGAATCTCCCAGTTAGGCTCATGTATTTGAAAACTTGGACTTTGGTTGGCATTGTTCCTTGGAGGAAGTTCCTTTTGGGAAGTCAAGCTAAGAGAAGTCCACCTCTGGGGTGATCTTTAAAGGCTCATGAAGTTGTCCAACTTAACTCCAGCACAGTCTCTCTCTCTCTCTCTCTCTGTGTGTGTGTGTGTGTGTGTGTGTGTGTGTGTGAGAGAGAGAGAGAGAGAGAGAGAGAGAGAGAGAGAGAGAGAGAGAGAGAGAGAGAATATGTGTGTCTGTCTGTCTGTTCCTCTGACTGTCTGTCTGTCTCTTTCTCATTTTCTTTGTGTGGTATCACAATCCTTTAGGGTTATATAACTTATTTCAATTAAGTTTTGAAACTAGGCTATTTTTTTTGTTTTTTCTATTTTTTTTAAGTTCATTGAATTCTGACAGAAATTAGATTTAAATGGACATTTTAATTTTCCAATTTGTATTAATATGAACTGTACTCTTTGAAGATTGTATAATTTACCATAAAATAGTAAATACATTGTATTTGATTATAATATCAAGTGTTATTTGACTTTATTCAAATTTCAAACTTGGATTTTGTGATTTTAAAAATAGAAACTTTATGCCTGAAACAAAATTTTTAGAGCAAGTGGGGGCTTAAATTCCAAACCTGGGAAACATCAACTTTGAACTTCCTCATTTACAAATAACAGTTCATTACTTTTTATGGATTCAGAGATAAGTGTATTTCCCCAAGTGAACTTACAAGCTTCAGAAAATAGTCATTTCTGTGACTTTTCAAGTGGTATAGCAATCATTTGATTGTGATATTCATACATTGCCTTCAAACTACTCCTGTTTCTTCTTCTCCAAGGTTTTTAGGATTTGGTCTCATGTCATTTCCCCCACTCTTATCATTATATCTTCAGAAACCTGTCAAAATATTACTCACCATAATTGAAAGGTTAACTTTCTTTTAAATAAAACTTAACTTATTGAATTTTTTCTAAGTTGAATGAATTTTAACTTGAAGCTATGACAGGACCTTTGAGAGTTCCACGTACAGATGCAGGTGTTATGATAAAAAGCAATTAAATTTAAATATATGTCTACTGACATATGATGATAATGATAATAATAATAATAATAATAATAATCCTGAAGAGTTTAGGAATGAAGAAAAGAGTATGCAACAGAAGGAATTTTCAATACACAAAGTTATCAAAATGTATTTTTATCATTTGTTAATTTTTACTTTTACATAATAGAATTTTTTCAAAGCTTCAGATGAAATTTTGAAATACAAATTGCTGAAAAAAATATTCTCAGGAACAGTTTTAAAATCATTAATTTCTAAGAACGGAGTGGTATCTAAATGTTTTATTGTAAAGTACAATATAAACGAATAATTCTTCTATAACAAGAAAGCAATTCCCAAATCACAGCCATGAATAGCTAAGTCAATTCACACAGTCACCATGACCTGCAAAGAGGGGAGGGTATGAATTTATTTCAGATAGGTCATACACAGACATCTGCTATGGTCTTCAGAAGCCAAGCAGACATGCAAATAGCACTGCGTAAATTTTTTAAATTTGTTTCAATATCAGTATAAACATTTCTTTTAAAATCATTTTCATTTTATTTAAGATTTTACTCATTTTACATACCATAATTTTACAAACCAACCACCTCTCTCTCTCTTTCTCCCCCCTCCCTCTTCCCCCTCATCCCTCCTTCTTTTCCCGCCTAGCCTTCCCTCTGACTTCCCCGTCACATCCTACTAAAAGGTAAAGTTTCCCATAGGAAGTCAACAAAGCCTTCCTCCTGTATCAAGGCTGTGCAAGGTGTCCCACCATAGGTAATGGAGTCCAAAACGCCAGCTCATGCTCCAGGAATAAATTCTGATCCCATTGTCAGGGGCCTCTTAAAAAGACCAAGCTACACAACTGTCTCCTGCAAGCAGGGGGCCTATCCTAGTCCTATACCAGGTTCACAACTGTTGGCCTAATGTCCGAGAGTTCCCACTAGCTAGGTTTGTTTTTCTCTGTAGATTGTCCCATCATGATCTTGAGTCCGTTGCTCATATAATCCCTCTTCTCTCTCTCTAACTGGTCTCCTCTAGTTCAGCCTGGTGATTGCTTGTGGATTTCTGCATCTACTTCCATCAGTTACTGGATTATAAATTATTCTTTTGTATCTTATTGGCTTGATGTATACAAGCTGCATAGGATTCTTAGGGTTCTAAATAATCTGAACAGTTAACCCTTCTCTAAAGATCTATGTGAATAATTGGCACTATGTGAATAATTATCTGTTTCTTCTTTACATCTTCTTTGTAAAATGGCTGCATTAAACATCCATATTGACTGTGGTTCCAGCTTTTAGCTTTGTCCTGCCTTGCGATTTATTTATAGATTATTTCATGTTGATGGAGAAGAAACAATGAAGGGGCAAAGTATTGACTTAGCATGCATGCTTTTATGCACAGCCGTAAATGAAACGCTGTTGATTGGTTAAAGGGACATACTCTCTAACAATATTCTTCATGCTTCTTAGTAACATCTTTCCACATATGGGGGCTACATTAAACTTTGATAGTTCTTTGATTCAGTAATTACTCCATTGCCTGCTTGTCAGCTAACTTGGACTCTGCTACTGCCCATCATTGTGGAGATGCACCCACTTCAAGGTCTTTGCATTTTTTGTCCATTTTTTTTCCAGGAATCTTATTATTAAAAAAGTAATTCAATGTGTGTGTGTGTGTGTGTGTGTGTGTGTATGTGTGTGTGTGTGTGTGTGTGTGTGTGTGTGTGTGTGTGTGTGTGTCTGCCTGTCTGTTTCTTGCTTGCCTTTGTATGACATGAAAGTAGAGGGACATGTTTCTCTCTTCTACCATGTAGATACTGGGTGTCAGATTTGACATTAAGTCCTTTTATACATAGAGCCCCCTTACCAAACTCAAAATATTCTTCTAACAAAATATTTTCATAGTTTCATTTTTTTTCACTTAAAAAAACAATGCTAGCAAGGAAAGGCATAAATTCAAATTCTGCCATACTTCTTTATTTTCTACAGGAACAGATCATTGAGAGACCCACGGTTGCTAAATTATATTTTTGCTTGGTGTTGGTAAACTCTGTCTCTTCCTATCAGAATTCATATTTCATGAGGATATTATTTTGCCTGGCACATAGTAGGTACACAGAACTGTAAATGAAATAAAGAAAAAGCATTATTTGAAATTCAAAATCTTTTAAATGTAAATGAGCAAATCTACACAATCAAACACATAGTACAGCCTATGCGTTAATGAGAGTCTAAACGTCAAAGAAAGGTTTTTGTTCCTGGAACTAAAATTCTACTCACAAATGTTATGAAAACTACATGAACTTTTTTTTTGTGTAAAACTTTAACATTTAACTCCAATGTTACACATATGGAGAACACTTAATAATGTAAATAATGTAGCATAGTCTCTTCTATATTACTCTATGTATAAAATAATATAAGTGAACAAAAATAAATACATAAGTATGTGAAATTAAAAATAAAAAAAAACTTTAAAATTTCTGGTAGGTCATAGCTAATAGGAGAAATGTATTTCTCTCGGATGAAGGTTTTTAAACAAGTTTTAATTACTCTAGAAAACTGCTGTGAAATTTGGATATAAAACAGCTCAGCTTTACTCTTTGTATCCTTATTGTAATTGCATGTTGACCTTTACAAAGTCCCTAATAATAGTTCTACATTCCACAGATAAAGCCCACAAGTGATATTAAAGATCAAGACTGTTTTGTTCTTTGGCAAATGATTCAGTCCCTGAGCATTATATCATTTCTCTGGCAATCTTCTATGAAATAAATGATTTATGTGTGAAACAGGAGAATACCACAGTCATTTAAGTGAACTAATTGCATTCCAGAACACCACCCCCCCCTTTCTGATAATAAGAACCTATGTTTGGTTTTCTTCCAATTAATTCAAATTCCCTTTTCATTCTAATAATAACCTGCAATATGCAGCCTTAATCATGATTAGCAGTCTCAAACCACTTTATCTCATCACAGTGTTGGATAAACACTTCTGATTTAAATTTCAATAATTCAACATTAGCGGAGTCGGTTTGAGACTTAGATGTCTGACAGAAAATCTGAACAGGGATTACTTAGTAATTATGGGTTTCACTGAGGTTTATGTAGCCACTGCAGTTAGCTATGTGCCAGAAATCCAAGCCCCAGAGAGCAGGCTAAGCCAAGCTTGCATGATCACTACCGTTCACCTATTAGACATGTCATAAAAATAAAATTAAAGTCTCTCCAGTGAGTGATCAAACTGTCAAAATCTCATAGAATTACAAAATCACAGAAATGTAAAGATGAGAGAGCTCAATTAGATTACCTAATCACTTTCCCACGCCTCTCTCTACAGGGACTGTTCTCTTATTGCCATGTTTGATTACTTTCTCTACCTATTGAAATGGCTTGGTCCAGAACACTTCTATACTTCCCCCAGGAAAACCTGCCCTGCTCTAATAGATTTCATTGTAAGGAAGAGATTCCTAAGGGCAAAGTCTTTTTCTTCCTTGATTTCAGATAGTTTTCCATCCTTTTTCAATCTTTGTTTCATGTTTGTTTCTATACTTTGAATACAAATCAGATTTCAAGCAAACAAATAAATAGATAAAATATAAATACCACATTTAATTCTCTAAGATAAATGCCATGAGCACAGAAACTTCTGGAAGGTAAAACCTTGTTTACTGATTTCATATCTTTTAACCAACTAAGAAAATCTCCTTAGTACTATGTCTTTCAAACTTACCACAATAATTTTTAGAATATCAAACTCTTCTGTGCTTGTTAAAATAATGAATCCTACCTGATACCAAAATAAAATATTTGTATCATACTTTTGGTGAGACAAAAGCAGTTTACTGATGAGTTTTGAGAAAAGCAATATGCATTAGTCACACCATGGATTCCTTCATTCTTCAAAAGTTTATGAAAGATGACAGCTTTCCAAATCTGGGGAATTGAAGATTGATTAGATTATTTAACAGTACTCTTATTGACATAGTTATGGATGAAACTAGATCTTGAAAATTAATGTTGAACACATATGTCTCACTCATATGATCATTACAAATATCTACTGCTCCATGTAAAGATCAAAAGCTTGAGATGCCACCATCGCTATTTAGTCTGATTAGTCATTTTGTGATGGACCTTTTTCTAATATTAGTTATTCTCAATCTTTTGAATTCCAAGTGCTGAAATCTTCCTTTATTAAATGTACAAAAGGAATAAAATATGATAATATAGCCCCCTAGTAAAGGCAAATACCTAAGAAAATATATTTTTAGATATTCATTTTATTAATTTTTATAAAACCTGTATTTTTTAATACATGTATCACCCTGATCACCCACTTGTCCCTCCTCCCAATCCCTCCCAGACAGCCTTCAGCCTTCCCCTCCCAATTCTGACATTCCCTCCCCCAAAAGACACTAAGTCCCAAGGTGGGACAGTTCAGCGTGGCACATCCACTCTAGTCAAGTCCGATTTCCTCATCCCCCAGTCAAAACTGGATTAGGTGTTCCTCTGCAGGGAATTGGCTCCAAGGTGCCAGCCCACACACAGGAACATAGTCTGATCCCACCCATCGACACTCCACATACAGTCCATGGCAATAGACAATTGCCAACACTTGGAGGGCCTAGTCCATTTTTTTTTCTAATGGTTCTCTTGATTCAGTGAAATCCCTAGAGTGCCAGCTAGCCATCACTGTGGAAATTTTTCTCATAATCCCTATCCCCTTGCTCATACAGACTCTCCTCCGCTGCTCTTAGCTGGACCAGTGCTCAGTGATGGATCTCTATTCATTATTTGACGTAGGTTCTGTGATGACTCGGTGGCTATTCACTTGATTCTAGGGGAAGTCCTGTTTAGGCACCCCTCCTCTATTGGTTAAAGACCTAGCCAGGGGCATTCTGTGAGTTCTTGGAAGTTTCCCTAGCATGCAGTCTCTTTACAACTCCACTTTAGATTCCTCTATCAAGATATCCATCTCTTTTTTTCTTCCTCTTTGTTGCTCCTCTTGCTCAACCATCTCCTTCTCCCATGATATGTTCCCATCTCTTCTTGGTTGCAACCTGTTATGATCTTTTCTATTTTCTCTTCCTAGGGGAATCTCTATATCTTAAGTTTCTTCTGATACCAAGATGTTCAGAGGTTGTGGTTTGCTGCTTGAGTATTCTTTGCATTTTGTCTAAAATCCACTTGTGAGTGAATACACCCATGCCTATATTTCTGCGCTTGTGCTACTTTGCTTAGGAGGATATTCTCCAAATCCATCCATTTGCCTGAAAATTTTATGATGCCATTTTTAAAAAAATGCTGAGTAGTACTCCATTGTATAGATGTACCACAGTTTGTTAATCCACTCCTCAGTTGAGGGACATCTACGTTGTTTCCAGGTTCTTTCTATTATGAAAAATCCTGCTATGGTCATAGTTGAGCTAATGCCTTTGGGGTACAAATGTGTATTCTTTGGGTATATGGCCAATAGTGCTGGGCACTTGGGAATATTGATTCCCAATTTTCTGAGAATCTGCCACACTGCATTCCAGAGTGGCTGTAGAAGTTTACATTCCCACCAACAATGGAGGAGTGTTCTCCTTGCTCTGCATCCTCTCCAGCATAGGCTGCCATCTGTGATTTAGATCTTACTCATTCTGACAGGTGTAAGGAAGTATCTCAAAGTTGTTTTGATTTGCATTTCTCTGATGGCTAAAGATGTTATGCAATATTTTAAGTGCCTTTCAACCATGTGTAATCCTTCTGTTGAGAATTTTCTCTTTTGTTCTGAACCCCAGTTTTTAATTGGGTTATTTTGGTTTTTGGGCTTCAGTTTCTTGAATTCTCTATATATTTTAGAGATCAGATCTCTGTCAGACGCAGGGGTGGTGAAATCTTTCACCATTTTGTAGTCTGTCATTTTGTCTTATTGACTGTGTCTTTTGCCTTACAGAAGATTCTCAGTTTCATAGAGTTCCACTTGTTGATTGTTGTTCTTAGTGTCTGTGCTACAGGTGTTATATTTAGGAAGTGGTCACCTGTGCCAATGAATTGGAGGGTATTTCCTACTTTTTTCTGTCAAGTTTAGTGTAGCTTGGTTTATGTTGAGGTCTTTGATCCACTTTTGGATCTATTTGAATTCTTTTATGAACTGCCATCCAGTTATGCCAACACCATTTGTTGATGATACTATCTTTTTTCCATTGAATGTTTTTGGTCTCTTTGTCAAAAATTAGGTGTTCCTAGGTGTGAGTTTTAATGTTGGGTCTTTGATTCTATTCCATTGATCTACAAGTCTGTTTTTATACCAGTACCAGGCTCTTTTTATTACTGTAGCTCTATAGTATAGTTTGAAGTCAGGGATAGTGATTTCTCCTGAAATTCTTTTATTGAGGATTGTTTTGTCAATCCTGAGTTTCTTGTTGTTCCATATGAAATTGAGCATTGTTCTTTCAAAGTCTGTAAAATATTGTGTTGGCATTTTGATGGAAATTGCATTGAATCTGTAAGTTGCTTTTAGTAATATTGCCATTTTTTGAGTAAGTTTATCCTATATATCCAGGAGCATGGGAGATCTTTCCATTTTATGATATCCTCTTCAATTTCTTTCTTCAGTGACTTAAAGTTTTTGTCAAACAGGTCTGCTACATCTTTGGTTAGAGTTACGCCAAGATATTTAATGCTATTTTCAGCTATTTTAAAGGATGATGCTTCCCCTATTTCTTTTTGAGCCCTTTTATCCTACTGTATAGAAGGGTTATTGACTTTTTTTTTGTACTTGTTACACTGCTGTACTCTGTTACACTGCTGAAGGTGAATATTAGCTGTATGAGTTCCCTGGTAGAATTTTGTGGATCACCTATGTATATAATCATATCATCTGCAAATAGAGATAGTTTGACTTCTTCCTTTCCCATTTGTATCCCCTTAATCCCATTTTATTCTCTTACTGCATTAGCTAAAACTTCAAGAACTATATTGACTAGATAAGGAGAGGACAGCCTTGTCTTGTTCCTGGTTTTAGTGGGATTGCTTTGAATGTTTCTCCATTTAGTTTGATGTTGCCTGTCAGCTTGCAGTATATCACCTTTATTATATTTAGGTATTTTCTCTGTATTTGTGATCAATCCAGGACTTTTATAATGAAGAATTTTTGGATTTTGTACAAGGATTTTCAGCATCTCATGAGATGGTCATGTGTTTATTTTCTTTTAATTTGTTTATGTGATGGATGGCATTGACAGTTTTCTGTATGTTGAGCCTTCCCTGCATCTCTGGGATGAAGCCTACTTGATTGTGGTGGATAATTTTTTGATATGTTGTTAAATTTAATTTGCCAGAATTTTATTGAGTATGTTTACATGAATGTTCATGAGTGAGTTTGGTCTGTAATTCTCTTTATTTGTTGCATCTTTGAATGACTTGGCAATAAGGGTGATTGTGGTCTTATAAAAAGAGTTCAGCAATGTTCCTTCAGTTTCTACTGTATGGTTTGAATAGTTTGAGAAGAATTGTTATTAATTATTCTTTGAATGTCTGGTAGAATTCTGCACTGAAACCATCTGGCCCTTGGCTTTTTTTACTTGGGAGTATTTTAATAACAGCTTCAATTTCCTTTGGAATTATAGGTTTGTTTAGGTCTTTAATATGATCTTGATTTAATTTTGGTAATTGGTACTTATCCAGAAAGCTGCTCATTTCTTGTGGGTTTTCCATTGTAGTGGAGTATAGATTTTCAAAGTATGACCTGTAATTCTCTGGATTTTCTGAGTGTCTGTTGTTATGTCCCCCTTCTCATTTCTGATTCTATTAGTTTGGATATTTTCTCTCTCTCTCTCTCTCTCTCTCTCTCTCTCTCTCTCTCTCTCTCTCTCTCTGCTTTTTGTTTAGTTTAGTTAAGGATTTATTGATCTTGTTGACTTTGTCAAAGAATCAACACTTTGGTTCATTAATTCTTTGTATTTTTCTCTTTGTTTCTATTTTATTGATTTCAGTCCCAAGTTTACTTATTTCCTGTCACATACTCACATTCTCCTTCTAGGTGAGTTTGCTTCTAATTGTTCTAAAGCCTTCAGCTGTGCTGTTAGGTCTCTTACATGATAGATTTCTCTAGGAATTTTATATAGGCATCTAGTGCTATAGTTTTCCTCTTAACACTGCTTTCATTGCGTCCCATAAGTTTGGGTATGTTGTGGATTAATTTTCATTAAATTCTAGGAAGCATTTCATTTATTTCTTAACTTCTTCCTTGACCAAGATGTTGTTCATTTGAGTGATGTTCAGTTTCCATGAATTTGTAGGCTTTCTGTGATTTTTGTTGTTGTTGAACTTTAACTTAGGGCATGATGGTCTGATATGATACAAAAAGTTATTCCCATTTTATGTATCTAATGATATTTGTTTTGTGACCAAGTATGTGGTCAATTTTAGAGAAAATTCCATGAGTTCTCAGAAATATATAGAGATTCCTTTTTGCTTGGGTAAACTGATCAATCATTGTACCCAAGATTTAGTTGTGAACACATAAGTCATCTCTATTTTTTTTACTTTGAATCTCAAGATGAACATACAGATTATCCTAGCCTTTTCAACATCAGTATCAAGAGAAGCTATGGATGGTACCAAACAAAATACAGTGTGGAAAAGTCTGAAGAAAGACTGTGTTGGTCCCAGAATTTTCAACTACAAATGTATTCAAGCAAAAGTTTAAAATATAAACATTTTAGAAACCTTTGATCATTACATCTTGTAAACAAACACAAGTATGAAGAGGTGTTATTATATTCATTCTCTGATGTAGTCAGTATCACTGAGGGATAAGCAAAGCTTATTATTTTCTGTACATTATTTTAAACTTTCATGTGCCATCATCAAAGCATCATATTCTATCTTTTTACAAATAATATATTTTCTTTTACGATCAAAGTAGCCTTATAACAGGAAAATTAAGAAATGTAATGATAAATTTGCATCTTAATTTCCTAGCTTCTTTACAAAGTTTCCCTTTAGAGTTGATGGACTTAAATCTGAAACAGAAGTGGTGTGGACTGCATTTGCTTTTCCCCTTACTATTTTTTAATTGTTCAAATGTAAATAGTTTTGGAATTATTTAAACATTAACAAAATCGTATTGATTTTTCAGAATATTTTTCAGCAGCTCCCCTTCTGTCAACATCTTAGGAACAGTACAATATTAAAAATCAAGAAATTAAGGTCACAACCCAGACAGTTGTCTTGACAACAGGTATCTCCCTGCAAATTGACAGAAAGGATCCATTGCTGAAGACCACACCCACACAACTCATTGAGCATAGAGAAGTTGAGCTGGTGGCTACATAGAGTTTTCATGATTAAATCCGAGCTTCTTTGGTATAAGAACGTACTCTACAGACAACAAAAGGATAAAGATAAATAGCAACCCAGGCACAATCTTTTAATTTATAATGATGCCCTGCCTGCAAGATTTGCTAGTGCAATGGTGGCACAATGCTTGTGGGAATAGAACTGACATCACTTAAGGTCCAATTTATGAGTTGAAACCCGTACCCACCACTGTTTGCATCACCAAGAACCAGAGACTAGATATCCCAAGGTCATAGGGTAAAGGAAATACTTCTGTTATAGTAAAAGAACATAGCAATAAAGTGATTCCTAATAACATTCTGCTATACTTATAGATCACTGCATTTTTTAGTCATTATCAAAGAAGCTTCTTCATTCAGCAGATGGGGACAACTGCAGACACTCACAGCCAGAAAATATGGGTGGGGGAAAGAGAGAGGGAGAGAGAGAGAGGGAGAGATGGGAAAACTTAATCCTAAGTGGGATGCCTCCACAAATACCTCCCCTCAGGACTCAGGGAACATTGGGGAAGAGAAAACAGAAGAGGTAGAGGATACCACAGAAACAAAGCTACTTATTTAATCAAAAGAATCAATATACATATGAAGTCACAGATGAAGTGGCAGCTTGCACAAGATTTGCCTGAGTAGATATGAGTGGGTCTGCACCAGATGAAAAGAAGTAGATACAGGTGTTCTCTTCCCTAACTTAAAAACTATCATCAATTGATAACTACTTACAAATAAAAATTTAGTTTTCCCTTAGAGAGTTTCCCTGGGGATGCAAACTACTCTTAATGGTAGTCTGCATGCCATTAAGATGTAGATGACCAACAGAAAATGGACATGATGAGATTCCTTTTATTATGATGTACATCAGGTACTATTGTTAACTTTTACATTATTATCAATTTTATGTTATTTATTTATACCTATGTGCACATGTGCGTGCATGCATGAATGTGTGCACGCGTGCACACACACACACACACACACACACACACACACACACACACACACACACACACAAGATTCCAGTTTGTATTTTTATGGAATTAATGAGTGTGTGAACAAATGGATCTTTGATTCTACATCTGTTTCTTGTGACTTTTCCTGGGTCCTTTTTCGTTTGTTTTGTCCCATTCTGATGTGTCTGGTTTTATTCAATGATACTATATTAAGTTATATTATATTTTATTCCTTAGAAATTTGTTTGTTTTCTAATAAGAAATGGAAAGGGGTGGATCCAGAAGGGAGGAAAGATGAAGAGTAACTGGGAGGAGTAGATGGAGGGGAAATGTAATCAGGATAGATTATGTGAGAAAAAAAAATGTTTATTTTCAATAATGGAGGAAATTATTGAATAATGACTGGAATTTTTCTGAAAAGAGAACTAACATTTGTAAGTGAAAAGTCACTAGAAAACAACAAATAAGGGCCGAGGAAAAGACAGTACAAACAGACAGAGCGGAGGGGACAGAGAGGGAAGAGTCGCTGGATGTCTGTCTGGAAATTATTCACTTATCTACTCACTCCGAACATCATTTATAAAGTTTCTTTTATGAGACAAACTGTGACTTCAGTGTTTGAATACAATAGTATGACCAAAGCTGACAGAGTCCTTTTCTTAAGGATCTTAGCTTTTAATGAGAACAATAGTATTAATAATACCTTTTTATTCTAAAAAAGAATTTAATGTCAGTCACAATACTAATTACTAATTTCTGACCACTAAGCCTTTAGTACTACTGAGCTTTCACTATGGTTTTGATTAGCTTTCTAATATTTTTTAACTATCTGTTATCTTTTCAGGATTCAACCTAAAATCTCTTATAACATACACAGTCCACTTTTCCCCATCAGTTTTTTAAAAAGAAAAAGACCTAATACATTAGATATTCATCATCTTGAATGTACTTCTCTCTTCTTACTGATTACACTTAACAATCAGATTAGTTGTAATAAGTAGAAAAAAACCAAGTGGTTCTACTGAGTTTAGTTCCTCATGGCAAAATTTAAAATCACTTTAAAGATTAGGCTGTGTACACAATATTATACCACATCAGGAAAACTGTGTTTTCTTGTTCCATTTAAGTGGTAGGTAAAGTTGGGAAGACATGAGTCCTGACTTTCCTTATCTACTTTCCCCTTAGTGTCCATTGACAATAATAGCCTGATTCAATTATCTCATGCTCCGAGAAAAAAAAAATATTTCTTATCTTCTAATTTTAGAAGAGCAGAGAGAGGTACATTGGAAGGTTTGGAGAAAGAAATTATGTAATTATATTATAATATCAAAAATAATTTTCTATGAGTAATTACCCTTTAAGTAAAACAATGTTTGAATATCCAGACATAGTTAGTTGCTATGAATTTAACTTTCTTTTTTGAAATCTCTAGCTTCTACAATAAAACATTGGTATGTTAGCTACCACTGTTACAGACAAGGTATATGGCTTTCTCTCATCCATGCTCTCTGGCTGCTTTTGGGTGATTCGTGTTTTAGTTTCTGTGTTTTTGCATTCAAGGTGTCTGGTATTTTCACTTGTTATCCATTGACACCATTAAATTTCCCATCAGAACAAAATAAACCTAGACGACACTGGTGCCCTTTGCACAAAATCCCATTAGGATTCTGACGGCTACCTTGATTTCCATGGCCAACTACCAGCCTCATATTGTGTATTTTCTTTTGCAGATTTTTAATGAGATGACCTTCTGAAAAGTTCATGTTCCCTGTTTCGTTTATTTTCCTTTTTTTTGTACAAATGACATTGAAAAATTATAGTTTAGACCCAAAGAATAAAATATAGGCACATTTTTTGAAATGAATTTATTTTTATAAGCATATTACTGATAACTAACTCTTAGAAGATAATTTTATGTATTTATTTTGAAGTTTGGAAATTTTGTTAAAAGAATACTCTGTCTATACACTACTTCTTTGCATAGAAATGTCAACAAAATTCTGTAATTCTAAAAGCTGCAGCTTCCACTTTTGGGGGGATGGCTTTGCGTTTTGTAAAAGGCACTTGCTGCTCTTAAGGATTATAGTGATCTAATAGGAAGGCAAGAACCTGAGAATATGTAAAATGTGAAAACATGAGTGTACATTTGTCTGCTATACTTTACCAGCAACGCTACCAGCCCACATTTCTCCCATTTCTGGATTCATGGCACTTCAGTATAAGGCATATCCAATGGTGGTTTTCACAAAGATTAAAAATGAAGGAACAGTAGAATAATTTCAGGAACTCGCTAATTACTTTTGGAGTAACTCTTTAGATGTTTAACAGCAAATCTGAGCAGATATTCAAGTGCCAATTTGTAACAACTCCAATGCACACAATCAATGCATATTTTTTAAGATTTGAAATTAAACTGAAATTTTAAAGGGTGTATTCATGACACTTTGATTTCAAAACTCCATGCTTCATCATTATCCAGAATCACTGAGGCCTTTAAGCACCTGTAACTGACTTGTAGTAACATTTACATTTGTTTTATTCATTTTCTGGAATCCAAAGATAAATATCAAAGTGTCATTTGCTAGAAATATTTGATCAAATAAATCTACAAATTCATTAAGGAAAAAGAGTACAACCCTCTTCATATTTACTTCTGCTGCACAATAAAATGGAATGAAACTAATTTTCCCAACATAGCTGATGCCTCACACAGAAGATTCTAAATCCTTTGTTCCAGTGATGTAACTTAAAAGAGTTCAATCCCAACTAGACTACATGGATGAATAGCTATCTTAACGTACCAGAAACATAGGTATTTTTTGAAAATTTTCAAATTAATAAAAATGTTTTTTTTTCTAAAATATCAGCAGTTGAGAGCACAATGTACCAAAAGATGTTAGAGAAAATAATGTGGTATATTACACAGAAGTATAATTTTTGATACTAGAAAAACAAATAATTTTAGCTTCAGTAAGCAGAACTGAAGTATTTTAACTTATATGTGAAACTTAATACTGAATATTTTATTAGAATAATACAGATATACAATTATGAATATCCTAATCATTTCTAATTAATACATATTAAATTTGTTTTATAATGTATATTAGTCTTACTAAATATATGAGACATTTTAACAGTAAGAACTCATTTTTATAATGTTTATATTATATTTATTTTTATTTATAGAGAACCTTTACTGATATTTCTTATAATTATATTACAAAATAGTATTCCTATCTTACAATAATAAGATGGCATAAAATATTGCACAAATGAAGTATTGAATTGACTTTTAGCCTCTTACTGCTTTAAATAAATATTATTTTTAATAATGATTCAAACAATAAGATAGAGGAAAACCAAGTAATAGCAATCTTGACAAAAAATTAGACCACTAGAGAGTATAAAAAAATAAATGAGGGAGAAAAGTGAAGATTTGTATACCACAGTATTTTGCCACTTCCTCTCTAACAGCCAGTCAATACCAAATTCCATCTATAACCAATGGCTTTATTTATTCAATCATTTATCCCATCAGCCAACTCATATTTTCCAAGCATCCACCCTGTATTAATTAAGCTATGGATGCTAAAGCAAGCGTATCACATGTGTTATTTCCTGCCTGTGATTTCACTGCCTTTTATGGTCCTTAAATATACTGATTCTTCTTCACTTTTTAGTGCTTTTATAATTTATTTCTGTATTACAATCTAAGTTTATATATTGTTTCCACATTGCTAGTCTTTCTGATTTTATACGAGTTGTTTAATATTAAGTAGTTAACTTTTCTACCATTTCTATCTTTAGACATAGATTGCTTATGTGGTGGACACTATTTTTGGAGAGATTCCTGTCCAGAGTTTGTCTTGTATCAACATTCATAAATTCTCTGAAGATTTGAGTTTCCTATGCTATATTCATTCAACTCATTTTTTGTAATTCTTTATGTGTAAATAGAGGACATTGTCGTAAAAATGCTGTGATGTGTGTGAATAAATACTTGCTACCTTCTTTGAAAAAGTACTGAGATGTTATTTTGTTTCATTATAGAAGGTATGAACTTGAAAAATTATTTTATATGTTATTGTTATTGAGAACATATCATAATGTTATACTGATGTTTACTTTGATAAATTCATATCAATATCTTCAAGAATTAAATATTTGATTTTCGTTTCAGAAAGGTTGAGTTCTCAATTATGCTGCTCATAGAAGTCACTCAAAAACTTTATGATTTTGATAGCAGTATAAAAAGGTGTATGTCCCTTGTGGATGCACTTCTACAGTAAAATTAGTGAGGAAAGAATGGCCAAGTGTAACTCTTGTTTGTGACAGTATTTTATGTAGTTAGAAAACTATAAATGCATTCATAAAATATGAAAGATAAATGTCTCCTTTTAAATTATGTGATAAAACAGTAACTCATTGTTATGTGTAATGAGCAGAACCAGAATCCAACTGTAATAAAGAATGTTTTAGAAACCTTTATTGATTATATAACAAAAATAGCTTCTTCTTTTAGGCTATCCTGATAGTGAATATTTTAGAGAGTATTTTAGGCCAAAACAAGTTCTGTGACGTCAAGTCTTTATGAAAGATGTGCAAAGATGCTATGTGGGCACTAGCAGAAAAAGAGTAAAAAGGAGGATTTTCAGAAGAGAAGCCATTTTAAAAGAAATGCAGTCATTTTTCAGGTGAGGACGTGCTTGCCATTCTCTCCTTCATAGTTTCTTGAAGCCTATCGACTCAGCTTGTCTTCAGAGTTCTCCATAACCTGGCCACTCTGAAGCTACTTTATTTCTTTACTGCTCTTTTCCCTTTCTCTTAATACTCTGCCTTTTCTGTTACTGTTATTCAATTCATTCAAGTTATTATCATGACTTCTATTCTGTTAAACAGAAATCATGACTTGGAAAAGCTCTGGTCCTATAAGAAGCTGCTACTCTATTCCATTTATGCTATGTTTTCATCAGTACTAGGGATTAAATCTAGGGATAGCACATGTCATAGTCATACTTCAGTAATAAGCTATACCACCAGGCATGTTTGTTTTTAACTGATACAAGGTCTTATCAAGTTTCCCAGGTTGGCCATGCTTTAGTCTTGAACTCACCTAGGTTGCCCTTGAGTTTTTGATTCTAAGCCTAAGATATTTGGCTCCATTGGAATCATTATTTGTCACAGAGTGCACACAATATATGATGTTTAATAAGAAGGGCCATTTCCTGGGCTTTGCATTCTAGATTCTTAAGTCATTTTAAAATACTGTATATTAAAGTTGTACCTACATGTGTGCCACTTTGGCTACCCGGTGCCTTAGAGGCTAGAAGAGGATATCTGAACTTACGGATGATTTGAGTCACAGTTTTTTTTTTTGTTTGTTTGTTTGTTTGTTTGTTTTTTGTTGTTGTTCTGTGAGTTGTACCTGAGTTTTCTGGAAGGACAGTACTCTTAACTGCAGAGACATTTCTCAAGTTTCCTGACATAGCATTTTTAAGAAATCTATTTTAACACTCTTAGGTGTGTGAAAGTGAGGACCAATCATATTTGGCTTACTTATTCATGATCTGGTATGTGCCTAATACTTAGCAAGTTAATTACTGACCTCACTAAGAATATCTGGAGAAATTATTATCAGCATGAAAAAGTTTGTGGGAGCTAGCCATTGGCTATTACAAATAAACTCTATAAGTGCACGGATCATGAAGTAGTCATGAAATATTAGTAGTTATAAAAGAAGTGAGTAAAAACCATTTTAAAAGCAAATTCTTGGTATCAACACTTAACTTAATGGCCTTATAGAATAGTGATGCCATATTTTTCTTCTTAATTTACAAGATTAAGTAAGGAAGAACAGACAGACTGGAGCGCTAACCTCCTCCTAGCATTTTGGTTACATGTCTTCTAATCAATAGTCATGAGCTACTTATTAATAGCCAGATATGCTTACACTCAATTAGTCATTAAAAAATGGACATGTAAATAAAAATTTTTCCATGAAAATGTGTAAAAATATTCAAAAAGAAAAATAGAATAAGTGAATATGAATAATCTTGTGCTGTGTGATTATACTCTTGTATATTGTAAATATTTATTCCTCCAACTGGATTAATAAAATGCAGATTGGACTGAGACAGACAGAAAGTATAGGCAGGGCTACCAGAAGACAAAAACTCTGGGATGAGGAAGAGTAGAGCAGAGATGCCAGGAAGACACAGAGGAAGCAGGATCAGAACGCTGGATGGATAAGCCACATGGATAATCATGGGTTAGTTTAAGAGTAAGAGTTAGCAAGTAATATGTCTGAGCCAAAGGCCAAACAACATGTAAATAATATAAGCCTTGGTGTGATTATTTGGGCCTGAGCAGCTGAAAGCATGTCCAGACCTTGGGTCTAGGCCCAAACAAACAGGTCAGAAACTCCTTAGTTCCTTGAAATACCATTTGGTTACAGTAAGAACATATTAATTTCAGAGTTCTAAGAATCAACATTGTGAGTTTGGATTGTAATTCTCACACAAGTCCTATATATGATTGCTTTAGGGACAATTGTAGAATGAATACTAAGAAGTTATATATATTTCATGTATTAAATAAACTGTATGTGTACATATGTAGGAATTTCTTATTGTGAATACATGCTTTGGGCATATAGTTCACTGTAAAAATAATAATAGCAAACAATTTTATTCTCCAGTATCTTTCAGTGATTCTAGTACTCAAATTCTGGGAAAAGCAATATGTTTTTTGTAACTGACTCAGTTTTATGAAGTATAATTAACGTATATCAGACATATATTTGTGTTAGTCTCAATAAAATACATTTTATGCAATGTACTGACTATCTTAATATTATTTCCTTTCATAATAAATAGATGATAAATTTAATATATGTCTTATAATTATGCCAAAGTTCAGTGTCAGAAGTCATAAGCAACCTTAGGAGAGTGGTTTAACTCTAAAACAAAATGTCTGAAACCTTCTTGTTGTATATACTTAAAAATTGTGAGACAGTGTTTCTATAAGGTAACTGGTGAGCCAGTTTTCACTGGAAAAAGTCTTCATGTGTAAAACACCTTAGCTTTTGACTTCGTTTTCTTTAGTACTTCGAAGCTATAGATGTCTTATTGCAGCTCCCAATGACCCAAAAGCTGTCTACCTCCCACATAAATTAGAAGGAAGGGAAAGGCAGGGTTGTATTTCTTAGCCATGGAATAGAATTGTTGAACTACAAATATATACTATGTTAGGATTAGCAATGTGCTTGGCATGGGTAAGTAATCACATTTCTTTCTAGTGACTTGTCAAGAGTGGTCAAAGTAATTATTGGACTTCATAAAATCAAACTGTGGTATATGAGTGGGAATGAGAAAAGCTCTAGACTTTTAGCTTAGACTATATTGACTACCCCAGCTCAATAAAAAGCACCAACATAGTCATTCAAGCACAGTCAAGCTCTCCCCCTGAACTGTGCTCACACTATCGGTCTTGTGCTGTTTAGTGTCTCTTATTTCATGCCTATGATACACACAACCATTCAAAATCCATAATTTTCATTGCCATTAGTAAATATATTGAGGAAAATAATTTAGATAGAAATTTTGAAATGAAAAATAGAAAACACTTAAGTTACTATATCAAAGTATGTTATGGTATGTGTTAAATTATATATATATATATACATATATATCTTATGTAATGTTTAGCTATAAAGTCAAAAACAAATTCTATAAACCAGTAGTGATTTACATTACAATTTATATTTTATACCATGTTAGTTTTAGCTCTAAAAAAAGGTGGTGGGACCTCAAAATAGGTGTGCCAAAGTCTAAAACCCATTATTTTTAAATGACAGCAGAGAATGAGACAGATGGCTGTTTCCTTTGAATGTTCTAATAGCAACCAAGTTGTAATTAAAATAAGAGGTAACTCAGAGTGTTCTCAACCTGTTCAGAAAATTAAATTAATATGGATAATTTTGATATACAGTTTTCATTTTGAAACAAGATCAGACAATGTTCATTTAATCTCATCATGAAACCCATCTTCCCACTACATTGCACTATATGGTATCATCTATTTTCAAATTGTGTCAAAAATGGAGGAAATAAGTATGACTGACATCTGCATGGGTACTAATTTCTTTACCTCAGTTTTCCTGTCTATAACATGTTAGAACTTTTGCATGTGATTCCTGACACTTCTTCAACTAAAATCAGCCTATATTGTATAATTATCCTATATAGGAAGTAAAGGTTATTTTTTTTTTTTTACAAAGAACACACCTTTTCTTTCCTCTACATTCTTATAAAAGTAATTCCCCTTTCAGTTTTGTGCTCATAATCTTGGAAAAAGTGTCCATATAAATTATTAGAAATTTAATGGCTTTCATTAAAACTGCACTGTTCTATCACCAAACAACCATACAACTGTTGGTATTCCAGAAAGAAAGAAAGAAAAAAAGAAAGCCTTGGAAAACAGTGGTATTAAGATGCACATCATGTATTTAAGCCTTAATGTATTTGATCTGGTTAATTGGCTGAAACCCAGTCAGTGTTCTGTCAGCAGATTCAGAGTAAAACAAAGAGTCTATAATTAATAAAATTAATGCCAGATATAGAAACTTGAGGCATGAGGTGACACTGTGATCATAACATTTCTCTGTTCTAAGCAGAATGCACAGTCAGTAATTGCTCTTCAAGGCACAGGTTTACATTAGGGTTGATTATTTCCTTCATACAGCTGATGGCTCTGCTTTTTGTCAATCTTGCTACAATGTGATCAACTAGCTTTTGAAAATAAAGCTTAGTAAATGAAAAGGTATGTGTCACCTATTATTTTGTCTTTATTTTCTGAGGAAATTCCCGAATAACATTTGAGATCATATCCATCTTCATCATTTTAACATCACAAACTTTTGGAAACCTGCCATCTTTACCAAACCCAAACAGCTATCAGCTATTATGAAGCTGGTCTCCTCGGTACCATTTTCATCTCCCTGACAGCTGTGTGTTTGGCCATTTTCTCTTCAGTTTCTCACATGAGTTTATTAGTTTTTTTTTTTTTTCCTTACAGAGCAATCTAAGTGACCTCTGCAAAACACTCTCATACTGTGCTACAATCTTAACTTGTAGCACTTTACTTTTCAGAGTTATTCTGAGGGCCTAATTGTGATAGAGCATGATACCAGGTAACTGCAGTGGGGCATTTGTGTACATGAGAAGTATAATTGAGAAAACAGGAAAAATCCACAATGGCCTCCATAATAATAATTTGGCTTGCAATTAATAAAAATATCGCAACCAGAAATTATTACACAGTGAAACAATAGAAACAAGGAATGCATACCACATCTGGTCTGCTTCAAGGACATTTTCTTTGATTACATTCCAATACTTTGTAGGAGAAAAAGGCAAGGATGAAAACAGCATTAACTATTGGTTCTTGTTCCTAATGAGTATGTTTTTGAGCATTTTAATGGTTGTATGGTACTATAGTGAATATATTAACTACACATTCTCTACCTGTTTAGCACTTATTGAGAATAAAGTTTATTTCCACAACTATAACATTGTAGCATTGCAATAAAATCTCTTGAGTTGTGTTTTCAGATGTTAAAAGTGATCAAAGAACCCGTTAATGAGTTAAAATGATAAAACATTTACATTACTAGAAAGCAGGCTTGTTGGCAGATCTTTCTTTGACCATGGTTCTACTTTATGCATCATAGTGCCTAGGTCACATTTACTAGCAATGATCTGGCTGAAAGGAGGATTGCCTTAGCCTATGGCTGACTAGCCAGGACCTAAACATGGATAGTACCAATTGGCTTGCTAATGTGGAAGGGGAAAATCTTCCTAGGGCTTCCTGCTCAACAAACAATAAAAGACAATTAAAAAATGTTGAGAGAGAAAGAACTAGTGTTCTCCAGGGAAAGTGGCTCTACGTAGGTCATCCCTGAAATTAAATGCATTTAAACACCACCAAATCAACTCAGCAAAATTATATGTATATATTTATGAATTTAGTCATATAAAAACATCAAGTAAAGAAAAAGAGGTCATGCGTCTGAAAGGGAATATGGTGAGGGCATGGGAGGGATTTAGCGTAGTGGCTCTAAACCTTCCTAATAAACACTAAGGCCATTTAATACAATTCCTCATGTGGTGGTGCGTAGCTGGGAATTTTTCTGTCCTGCATGGCTGGACACACAGTTGTTTTCATTTGTATGTTATTATGTTTTCCTCTAAAAAATATAGGACCAGTAGATAATAGAATATAATATGTTCATATATTTTATTATTAGGTGGTTTTATTTGATATCTAAGTAAAATACTTCTGTTGGTTATTTAGAACATAGAATTTGTGAAATATATGATCATGTTATTTAGATACAGAAATGAGTCAATTATTTACATTCTTTCTATATTTTGTTAGATTATACAAAGCATCATTGCAACAAACTACAGACATATTGATTTTATGTAAAGTTTTGGTTGCTTGATTTAATTTATTTATTCTTTCAAGGAACTAACCAATTCCAGTAGGTAATGAAAATATCACTGTACGCCAAATAAAACAAAAATTGAGAAACAAAATTTAAAAAAGGAATATCCTAATTTATAAAATTTATTTGAATATATTTTCTAATTCTGAATGCTTTGAAAATGACTGAAAAAATTGCTACAAAGAAAACCTTTCTTAATATATCGTGGTCTCGTGTAATGCGTCCTAAGTGGATATCAGATGAGAGATCTTGATTTGATCTCTTTATAGATATATAGTTAAGTCCTACCTGTTTCAAAATATTAGCTAGGCGTTGACTATTAAGGATGTTAATATATTAAACATCTCAACCCCATTTTGTAAGGTAAATTATACTGTCAAGACATTTATCAAAGATGTAGATACTAAAATTTCTCCAAATGTTAGCAGTCTATTGGAGGAATTTTGCCTCTAGATAGAGAATCTCTACATTAGAGGAAAGCTTAACCACTTGGTCATTTCACCACTTGGGCAAAAGTTCTAAGACACTTTTGGAGGTTGCTACATTTCAATAGAGATGGCTTTTTTTCTGATAATTTAATCTTTATGGAAGTCTCATATTTCATATACTATTTATCTTAACATATCCATATTTTTGGCTTTATAAAAAGCAATCCATCTTTCATAAAATTGAGACAATGAAATATTGAAGAAAATGAGAAACCAATGTGTTTAGAAACAAACACATTAAAGTTTGACTTTAGTCTCTAGCTTCTATCTTGCCTGAAAATTAAATTCATTCTTACGACTTGTACATACATGCTACAATTGATCATTCATTTTACTTTAAAATACATGTGTTAAGGGAATGTATTTGCAATTATTACTACGATGTGCCATTTTCACACTTACAAAAAAAATTCCTCTGGAAACTGTTCTCTTAAAATTATAGGGAATTTATTTTTCACTTGGCCTCTAAAAATAGCATAACAGCAAAATTAGAATAAAAATCCCCTGACCTTTTCTGCAAAGCTTAGAACCAGAACAACTGCTGAATTGCAAATGTTTATTCAGCTCTGTTCTGAGCCTGCAAGCAAACAAAGTGTAGTTGATTTTCTGCCAAAGGAGATGTTAAAACTTAGATACAGTTGGTGACTGTAAAAGATGTGACAGTCTCTATGAAAAGTAAGAGTCATGAGCTAGGGAAAAACAAGTTTTAAACTGTCAGGTAGAAATAGATGTGCTGCACTGTATGAGGTGACCAATTTAGTTTTACGAGGAATAGAAATTTTACCAAAAGAATGAATTCTGAATAAGACAAATGTTAAAGGAGGGTTTAATTATAAGATTGAATTTAATTATTATCATACTGGTTTAATTATAATATGGCTTACTAGCTAATTGAAGGAAAATTAATGCTTTCTAATAATCATCTTTACATCTTATCTACTTGAGTATGATTTTATATTCATGTAAGAAAAATACGATGTCATCTAATGTGACATGTATTACTTATGATTACAGAAAATGCAATATTATTATGTTTTGTTTCATTGTTTCACAAATCAATTTAAGAATATTTTGCATAGATGTTTATCAGTCAAGTTTTGGGTTCACATGTATAATAAATTGTTTTATTTTCAATGTGTAGAAATTACTCTAGTAGAAATATCACAGATGCTTACTATATTAATAATTGTCTTCTGAAGTTTTGTGAGTGACTTTTAGTAGTATTAAAATATGCTATTGATAATTGGATAGAATTTATTGAAAGAGTTAATCTCACCACTAATACTTCTAATTTAACACCTTCTTCCTCTCCTACCATTTTTCTGGGGAGTGGAGCATCTAGTTCCCAATAAAACACTGGAGACTAGATAGATAACAGAGCTGAGGTCTCCCTTAGGACGGTTGGCTCCTTCGTTCCTTCGTTCCTTCGTTCCTTCGTTCCTTCGTTCGTTCATTCGTTCGTTCGTTCCTTCCTTCCTTCCCTCCCTCCTTCCTTCTTTCTTCCATTTTCCTTCCGCTGCCTCTTTCCCTCCCTCCTTCCTTCTTGTCTTTACTTCTTTTACATTTTGAGTGTGTATGTGTTGTGTCTGAGAGTGTAAGAGAGAAAAAGAAAGAGCACATGAATGTACACATGGCATATCATAACTATGCAGGTCAGAGAAAGCTTGCAAGTATCATCAGTTCTTTTCTTCCACTATGTGTGTCTTGAGGCTGGAACTCAGTTGGCTGGGCTTGCTTGAAGGTCCATTTATTTGTTATTTCACAAGCCCTAGGAATCCTTGTGACATCTGAAATGTGTTTGTTGGTTCAGAAAGTTGCCAAAGTCAACCTGTGCCTCAAATTTAAACACAGCTAGTATGCTTTTACATGTGTTATTTCTCCATACTGGGATACTACATGTTCACATTAAGGTCAATTTATAATAATGTTATACATTAGTAAGTTTAAAGTAAACATGTGGAAGTTGAGAGGGTTGACTAATACTTTATTTTTGAAGTACTTATTACTGAGTACCAGAGAATGCTTTTCAGAAAGTAGATTCTCAATAAATAAATGAAGATTCTTATTTATACTGTCAAGGCATTTATGGTTATGTCTGAGTGACAATGTTGATACATATGCAGGCATGTACACGTGAGGCAATTTAACATATTTAAAGGCTACAAAGTTGGAATATAAAATCTGGCAATGATTTGGTAGAGTTAAATGCATTTCATTTGTGCTTGGGATGAGTGAAGACCTTCTGTTCTTTGGAATTAGCATGTATGAACATGAAACCATAATTTCTACCCACTGAAAATTTGTGACTCTGTGTGTGATTGTGTCTTTATAATCCATATGTAAAAAGAAATAATTTTTCACAGATTCTGAGAAATTACATAATCATATACATACAAATACTTCTTATATGACATAGAGGTTTTTATTGTTTGTAATATTTTTGGTAAGGTGTTTATAATATAAATGTATTTCACACTATGCAGAAGATATGCTAGAAACATTTTGCTCCTTGTCTGTATGAGCCTTGTATTGTGAGGCATGTCAATGTTTTGGGGATATAGCTTTGAAGATACAAATTATTTTAAACAATTAATTATATTAAATTGTAAGTAATGTTTGTAAAAATAAAATGGACCTGTATTTTTGTTTCAGGAGGTATTTTAAAAGTCCTTCAGCTTATTTTGACTAGGAATGTATTTTCCTAAACCATTACTTGTTAATGTCTCCCAAAAGACAACCTGCTTGTGTGTTTGGAGTGGAGGTGTTTGAACTACCCATCTATTTTGCTTTGTTTTGATTTTTCCCCTTTAAAAATATCTTTTCTTCTATCAATCTTCTACAGGTCATTCTCTTGCAGTAACTACATTGTGCTCTTGCTATACAATGGAAATAGTGTGGAAACTAAATCTTGTCTTGTTAGAGAAACAACAATGGCAACCTTTGATTTGTTTTGATTTTATAATTAACCACACAGGCAAGAATATTTTGATAGAAAGCACAAGGAGAAATCCCAAAATTTGAGGCAGGCTGAGAAGAAAGCCTTTCCACTGTGAGATGTAGAGAATGATAATCAGAGGAAAGGAAATTATTCACTTTGCAATACTTCCCTAGGAAGTAGGACTTAGGGAGATAGAGGTAGTGTCTTGTCAGTGTCTCTGGGAAATTAACAGTATTAGAGAAAGAAGTTCTTCTGTAGTTATGCTACTTCACAGAGAGGCACGTACAAAGCAGGCCTTGATTTGTTGTAAGTGTGATAATATGTGCTTGTCAGACTCCAGGCAATGTAGGCAGTATAGTACAGCTCACATCACCAAAGAATAAGGATACAAGTTATTTGAGTTGTTTTTATTTGATTCTAAAAAAGTGAGGTGATTATTAGAAAATACATAAATTATGTCTAAACTGACCTCAGTTTAGAGAGAAAACTATGATAATAGTATGATGAATAATTTCTTCCAATTACCCAACCATTTTTATTTAGTGGCGAATATGTTTAGACCCTTAAATTGGTTGCATATACATACATATATACATATTTATGTTGCAAACACCTTGAGAATTAGATATTGTTTCCTTTCTACTATCCACATTTTATAGAATCTAATGTTCATTGGTTCAAATAACATGTCATTGGTCTTTTAGGGACAATCTCTCATTTATAGCCTACATTTCTGTTCTTTGATTTTAGAATTACCCTGTCCTTCAGAGTGTTCTGAAGGAACTAGTTCTGATGGACTACCTGCATATTCCATACTTTTCAATAAACCTGAGAATCCACATTGAAATTATATTTTAGAACCTTGATACTTATTCTGTTGGTCATTGTTAAACTTTTTTGTTGTTGTTGTTTTGAGATCTTAGAACTCTAATGTGTATTTTAAACATCTGTTGCCAAACCTCTTATAAAGTTCTATTTCCTTCAAATGTAATTAGGTTTTCCTCTGAGCATACTTGTGCAAAACTAGTAGACTGATATCTGAGAACACATCGGATGACTACATACTTGTAGAGAATAGAGCACAATATAAAATGAATGCATGCCTGCAGCTCCTCTCTCATCGTCTGCTTTAGCAGACTATGTTGGGCTTTGAAGGAATTCCATCTATTTGATCACTGCACTTTCAGGCACAACTTATATATACTTAATGACTTTGCAGCATGGATCCCAAGAGAACCTGATGCCAATAACCGTGGTGTTATCGAGGACTGAAGTACATAGTGTCTTTTCGTCTTGTAAAGAAGAGATAAAATATCATGAGCTTATTTGAAAAGCTTATAGTTTAAATTTAGTTTCAGCTCAGAACAGTAGAATAGATAAGAAGAGAAGGCGTAATAAACCCAACAGTTACTATCTAAGAGATATGGGGAAAATTCTGAAAGTACTTTAGGGAAGAAACAGCAACTTTACTCAATAATCTTAAAAGAAATACACAGGGCACACTGGTAAGTTATCTATGATATTTAACATGCCACGTGTCAGCTTCTAACCGAGACAGCTATAACTGCCAATTCGAAGAAAAGATAGAGGAAAGAACTTGAGAAAGAAAAATCATGCTTTCGGTTGAAATTTCCAGCTTTGAGTATCTATATGAATGTGAAAATTAACTTGTATTTATAGAACCTTCATTCGAGACACTTCCTGAGTGACATGACTGCTGTTTATTATGTAAGCGGTTTACATATATTTCTTAATCTTCTTCATCCTCACAGCATTCTTTTTCATTAAGCCTCTATGAATTATTTAAGCCTCTATTATTATTTAACAAATAATAGAACTGAAAACTCCAAAAGCTTATTAGCGCTTCTCTTTTCCAGAATCTTCATTAAATAATGACTGAGCTAAGATCCTCTGCTCGATCTTACAAGGACCTGGTATCAAAATCTGTGATTCATCTGTTGGCCTCTAGGGCTGATCTGACCCACTTCTTTAGATACTGGAATATCAGTTTTATTTATCCTATACAATAAATGTTCATAGCATTGCAACTGTATCTAAGTGTGGATTTTATTTTGCTTGTTTTGTATTTTTATCACAAAAGGATAAACAGCAAAATGACTTTCCTAATCAATAAACTACTCTCTGCCTCTCCCAAGTACATACATACATGTGTACATACACACACACTCAAAGGTATATGTTAGAATTAACTTTGAAACTTTGAGCAGACTCTAGATCTTTGACTAAAGATTACATGAGACACTAAGTCATTGATATGTGGTTTGCCACCAGTTTAGACTAGTTCCGCAATAATTTTCTGCTTCTGATTATTTTCTATATCCAATACTTTCCCTGAAACATGGTTTTCTATATCCAATACTTTCCCTGAAACATGGATTAAGTGAAACTCATATTAGAGTGTGACTGTGATAGTGTAGAAAATGTTAAGTTACAGAGCAGTACAATGCCTGGCCCACCCTTAAGTATGCTGTGATTAATAGTATCACTGAGATTAATAGTATCACTGTTATCTTACCAAGAATAGTGATAACTTTAAACAATAGCCAGGAAAACACAATGTGGCTAAATTCAATATTTTGTTTGTTAAAAATGTACTCATATTTTTGATTTATCACATATTTTCCATATGCTGTAAAAATAATGGTTACAGTAAATAAATGTCTAATACTTATGTAAATATTGTTTAGAAAATATATCTCATGAGATTATCCTGATGGCTCCAAGGCATAAGAGCTAATAATATTTTAGTTCTTAAAAATTAGAGAAACTGAGAATCAAAAAGATAAGAATGTTGTCTTCCAAAAGGTTTACATCTGAGGTACTAGTACTAGAATGTAACCATGTGCTTTAGGGTTAGAATCGTTACTACCTGAATCTGTACAAGGGTCCTTTGTGTTCATCTCCATAGAAAAGATTATTTTCCTTACGTTTCAATTTTGTCAATGTTTTATCAAATTGGTTTTCTCTAATCTACACTAATTTACAGGATTAATATTCCATCCACAATAATTAACACTTGAAGTTGAATTTTCATTGAGTAAATTTCTCTTATTTCTTCTTTTGACTACCCGGTGTAACTTGATAGACCACCAGCATATCATAGGGATTAAAGCCACGGCTTTCTAGGTTCATTTTCTTCAATTCAGTCCAGCTCCACCATGGGTGCATGATCGTCCTATAATTTAGTTTTACTTCTAGAATTGGGAAATGGTGTAACAGTATCTCAAGTATCTAAAAGTATCCTGAGGCGTGGAGTCATAGGCAACAGGCTTAAGAAGCTGAAAAGACGGAGTTTCCCATGTATATAACTAACTAGCTATCAGATTTTCCTAACGCCCATTTTGGTGCTCCTAATTTTATGAACCACCGGCAGCAAATAACTTCATGACTTTATGTAGTGGTTGAAAGTGTGCCTGGTGTTCAGAGACTTAGTGACTGCTTCTCCTTCCTTCATAATGATCATTTTTATTTGATGTTTTGATCTGAAAATTTTTAGATGTGGTTTGAATGGAAGTAAAAATTAGATAGATTGGTAATAAAGAAAATATGTTAAAAGACATGGAATGTTAGAAATTACTTTTGTCAACTTATATGTGCTTAAAATATTTAAAACTTTTTAATTTAAATTTTCTCAAAGGATAAATTTTGCATTTTTCTCTTCCCCAACTGCTCTCAGATCCCCATATCTTTCTATCCACTAACTTCACGTTCTTTCATTCTGCCTGTGTTACCAACTTCTCTCTTTTGAACTCTCAGCAGTTCACCAAACAAACAAATACAAAGCCATGGACACTACGGGGCCCTACTACTACCCAAGAAACTTTTTGAAATTGATACTTGCTGGCAAAAGAGAATGAATTTTCTCCAATGAAGTGTCACTGTCATTCCCCACACTCCAGGAAAGACCCCCATGCCAGGAGTACTTAGTGCACAATATAATTGCCACATTTTAAGATTGTTTTTTTTTTAATTTTTTTTTACTATTTGATTCATTTAGTTTTGTCTATTTTTGTCTTAAAACAATTTTTATGCTAAATTTATCATATGCCCACCTTTTAGATTTTCCTCAACATTTTGTTTCTACATGTGTCTCATGAACTGTCTCAGTGTGAATACTTGGCTTTGTTAAAAATGCTCTTAGTAAGTGAGTAAATAAATCTATCATAATTTTATGTTAGTGATACAAAGAAAATCATCTAGCACATTAACTTTTCTTGTTCTGTTTCTTTCATTTTTTCCATTGGCTGTAATAACATATTTAGACCATTCAAGTCCATACACACCATAGTTTTAAAATGTAGTCATACCTTGGGACCTTACTACTCTGAAACTGAAATATAGCTAATGATGAAGAAGCTTTATATATTGGATAACAGAAAAATTCTTACATTTCCTATTCTTTGCCTTAGACAATTAGCCAAAATATATTTGTGTAACTACTTTTCAAATTCTATCCCAAATTGGTGTACCTAAAAATAAAATGCAAACTCTAACTGAGAAACTATAAAGTAGATGTAATTATGTTTTCTAAGAATATGCATGCATTATAGCATCATTCCTTCTGGAATGCTTTATCTTTTCACTAATTTTTCTATTTAAAACAATTTAAAAATAAACCATGCTTACTATTATGAATGAAGATATCAGCTGAATTAAAGTAATTGCAGGTGAACACCATCATTCAAGGGGCAGTATGTGATTGCACTCTCAGATGGCAGGATGACTGTTTGCATGTTTAACCAGATTCCAGGCTGGAACAAATGTGGTGAAAATCAACACGCACTCATCCCTGTGGAAACTGGCGAAGCAGCAGATGCTGCTGCTGGAAATAGCTGGGACTTCTGCATCTTTGGATTAAAACACTTTGCAAAAAAAATGTTTCATGCATTGACTCACAGATTAAAAAGAGTATATGTTATTGTTTAATATGTTTTATTCTAGCAGAATAATAAATTTAGAATGGTAAATGCATTGCAGGTGACATCTTTTGTATTTCTTATAGCCAATCTATTATTTGTTCTAGACCAAGATCATGTATTCAACCTAATTCAATGTTCTGTAGAGTAACAAAAGGTCTGGTAGCTTTTGAGGTGAAAATTGCAAACCTTGATATTGTTACAAGTTTTTAATTAAACTGTCAGACTATCACTAACTCAGTAATTGTCCACTGTTTCTACTGGCAGAGAGAGGGCCTTCATAAGTCACATACAGTGGACAGGATATGCATAAAAATGGCATAACTACATGACCTAGTATAAGAGTTGCTATCGTGGTAGACTGGAGGGGGAGAGTAAGGGGTCAGGAAGAACACTTGACCATGATGATGGCTATTTTATCAACATGACCTCAAAAAAGATAAATAAGCAAGCAAACAGAGAAGATATTCTTCAATAAGCATGGTCATCAGATTTTGTTTCAGGGTTTACTCTGACTGCCGGAAATAATTCTACAAAGCTCATGGCTGCAATGACTTTGAGAATTCTTAATGAACAATAATATTTACAGAAATCTTAGGACAAACCTACAAAGATGTCACAGCTTCAGAATGCTGACATCCTGAGTATGTGCCTTTATATAAATGTGTACTGAACCCTGGCTGAGGTCAAAAGGAGGTAAGAAAGTTGGGTTGTTTAAATTAAAATAGTTTTTAAAAGGAAATATCACCACTTGACCATAAAATACATTAATCATAGTTTTATTCCATTGAAAAATCTTATGGATATTTTGTAACTTCATACAAAATGGTTTCTTTTGATGAGATAAGGGACATGCTAATATTATTTTCTGTATAATTTAGTATATAGAATATTTCTCCTGTAGTTTAATCTTCAAAATTTTGAAATAAAATTAAGTGAATATATAAGTAGAGTCATTTTTATCTTTTATGATGAAATGACATTCCAACATTTTCTAAAAAAAATATTTAGTAACGGAATATAAATACGTTTAGAATATAAAATGATGTTATTCTAGTGTAAAAGTCAGAAGTAACTTTTTTTTAACAGTTTTAATTACCGTCACATATGAATATATAGGGGCTGTTCCTGGTATAATATTTATTATAAATAGTGACTTGTAACTATCAGGAGTATATGTATTATTCACTGTGAAAATGAGGATTGAGTGTTTTTTGGCTGTCAACTGAAATATTGAGAGAGAGAGAGAGACAGAGAGAGAGAGAGAGAGAGAGAGAGAGAGAGGAGATTGAAACAATTAGAGGAAAGGTATTAAAACTAGCCTGACATTTTTCTCTGCAGCTTATTAAATCAGCTTCCCTATGAGTTTAAAAACTTAATGGCTTTGAGCCCTAGGTTACTTATCTTTCTATATGACAGAACACATCTCCTTAACAGGGTTGTATGGAGGATAAGGAAGAATTGCCAAGGCATCTAGCACAGTGCTTACCATGACACGAACATTTATTTTCTGCATTAGAAATTTGTAATCCCTTATGAAAGATGGCATGTGATGATGACTATAAAGTACCTAGTGATATATAACTGATAATGTTCATTTGACAAGATTTTGAGCGGTTCCAATAGAGGATTTAACCTTTCTCCAGTGTGGTTTTCCAAATGACAGACTTTAATCCTAACTCTTTGTAAGTACTGTCTGTGATTTGCTTTTCAGGCTGCAGAAGGGCACCATATCCCTTTTACTCATCCTCTTCTGTGTTTTAAAAGAACAAAACCACGTGTGTGATGTGAATAACCGAAAGAAGGAAGAGGGACATTGTTCCTTAGATAACACTTAAGTCTTAAAGGAGATTTAATAGTTTTATGACTTTATATTTTAATAGCCAACTGAAAAAGTTTTATAATGTAAGTACAGGGAAGAAATCATTTTACTTCACAGAAAATCATATTGTGATTTGTATAAAGCTTAGACTTCATATATGACTTTAAATTTCCACTCCATTTTCAAGGGTGAATATTAAGAAATTTGTTGAGTAAATAATAACATAATGAAAATAAGTTTTATTGAAAAAGCAACATTGGTTATGTCAAAGTACCATGAGATATAATATATTCAAGTAATATAATATATAAGCGGTACAATTTTACATCTGATGTCAGCATGACTTCTAGTATTTTTTAGAGCAGAAATGGAAAGTGTTATATTACAAAGCTCAAAGTAACTATTTTACTAACACAGTTTCTAAAATTGTAACCAAAGTTTATCCTGGACTTTTAGATCTAAAAAGGTAGAACTACCAGAACGACTTCGCATTACCCAGCATAGAAATTTCTGGTTTTATTTATTTAACGTGTTATTTGGGGAGAGATTATTGATATTTCTGCCTCACCTTGCTTGTTGTCACTAACTAAAGAGGAAAAAAATGAACTCTTATTTACTAGGAGCAAATTACATGTAATAACTATATGGTTTGTCATGTTTCTATATTTGACTTTTATTTCTTGCTCACAGCTTTAAATTCTTGTGTGTGCATACACTGCATTATAAAAAAAATTATTACGAGTTTCTAACTTCTTAACCTTTACAATCTGGTACAGTTTTTCAAAGCCAGATACATTTAACATATCACATGATGATATGTTCATACCATTTTTCCTTCAACTCCTGCCTATAGATAAGTGTTCTAAAATTATTCTATGTAGGTTTTAGACTTGGTTTGTGAGTAAGGAACATTGAATCCTGTGAATCCGAGCATTTCCAGCACCTTGTATGTTTCTGTGGAAGGAAAGCAAATGCAGTACAGCTTTATCATAGAGTAAAACTTTCTAAAGTCTTATACTGTGTTGTCTAATATGAATCTGCGAAGAGAATGGACTTCTGCTTTTTTTCTGCTTCTCTTGTGCATGATTTATCAAAGGGTTTCTTTGTGCTTGCAGGGATGACTTGTCAAGCTCGGACGTCATACACGGAGGATGAAGTTCTTTGGGGTCATCGCTTTTTCCCCGTAATTTCTTTAGAAGAAGGGTTCTTTAAAGTCGATTACTCCCAATTCCATGCAACATTTGAAGTCCCCACCCCTCCATACAGTGTGAAAGAGCAGGAGGAAATGCTTCTCATGTCCTCCCCTTTAATAGCACCAGCCATAACCAACAGCAAAGAAAGACACAATTCCGTGGATTGCTTAGACGGGCTAGATGACATTAACACAAAACTTCCAGCAAAGCTGCAGAAAATTACCGGAAGAGAAGACTTTCCCAAAAAACTCCTGAGAATGAGTTCTACAACTTCAGAAAAAGCCTATAGTTTGGGTGATTTGCCCATGAAACTCCAACGAATAAGTTCAGTTCCTGGCAATTCTGAAGAAAAACTGGTATCTAAAACCACCAAGATGTTATCTGATCCCATGAGCCAATCTGTGGCAGATTTGCCACCGAAGCTTCAAAAGATGGCTGGAGGACCTGCCCGGATGGAAGGGAATCTTCCAGCCAAACTAAGAAAAATGAACTCTGACCGCTTCACATAGCAAACACCAGTTTAGGCATTATTTAAGATTTTGATTTAGGATTAGTCCAACATTTGGCTTACAAGATAATCCTCCCTAGTAAATCTGAGAGGTCTATCCCAGTCCAGCAGGTATATTTCAGAACTCTTTATTCCAGTGTTGTTCCTGCGCAGAACATGAGTTATAAAGGGAGGCCATCATAGGGAAGTTATTAGTGGGCATGTATTATCACATCAAGCATGCAATAATGTGCAAAGTTTGCATTTAGTTTTATGGCATGATTTATAAATGGCATATTTATATTGAATATTCTGGGAAAATATATAAATATATATTTGAAGTGGAGATATTCTCCCCATAATTTCTAATATATGTATTAAGCCAAAATGAGTGGATAGTTTTCAGGGCACTAAAATTATATACATATATACATACAGACAAGTTAACATACATGCACACACATATATATACACACACACACACACACATAACATACCCATACAGATACATATATCTAATAAAATTGTGATGTTTCGTTTAAATTTGTATTTCTTGTGCATGTTTACTTTATTAGACTAGGAAGGCTGCTGACATTGATTATGAATACCAAATATTTTAGCCTTAAATTATTTGTTATTTAAAAATCTGATTTAATGTTTTCTGCTGTTAAGGTCATGGAATCTTTTGACTGTACTTTATCATGAAAGATTTTTCAGGAGTTTGTGGTGTTCATGACATCACATAGATATCATTATTATGTATTTAATTTGTAAATTTTAGAGTGTGTCAATACCTGGTACACACCTTTGAACTTTTCTTATGATTTTTAGAAGTCAGTAGAGCCGGGGTTGGGTAAATAAAAGTTTATTAATTCATCGATTAGTCTTATCGTAGACTAACTAATAACTTTTAGTTGGGTTTGTACACATCTAATAAAAATATGAGTTCTGAAAAAAATGCTGAATCATTGGAATTGTCAGTAGCCAGGTTATATTTGAATATGTCACAGTTTGTGTGAAATTTGCAGGGTAACAGTCCCTGTTTCCAAATGTGTTGATTACAAATGTTTTCTTCATTTTCTAGAACTTTTGTTATTTATGAAAAACATCTTGTAGATCTTTCAGGAGCTATGACAGCACAATGAAGCCGATGAGATACTCATGCTAAATGTGTATGTCTAACAGACACTTTGATGCTGTTCTCTTGTTTATGGAATTTGTTGTGAAAGGATTGACATATTCCTTATTTAGGGAATAATATATTCTAGGCCTGTCAGTCATAAGTTAGAAGAGACCTGAGGACATTGAAATCAAAAGAATTGACAATGTTTGTACACTCAGGATTTTTTTTTATTTCACTTTTCTGTTGAACAATTTTTTTATTGATGCCTTGGATCCCTGGTCTCACAAATAAGTTTAGTAGTACTATTTTTCACTGTCCCCATTATCTTGCTGGAATCAAAATTTAATCAGTAGTACACTTTTAACACAGGGTTTAGGGTGGGAAGATTTTTTTTTTTTTTTTGAACTGCAGAAATACTTTTTGGCATAATAGCATGGGTTCTCCAAAATGATTTCTTTGAGGAGTTTCTTTGGGGATTGCAATTCACATTGGTCCAGAATTAACTCACTTCTCATTAATATTAAAGTCACTGATGGATGGAATGAGCATACAACGTTTCCTTATTGTCTATTAATCCTGCGATAATTTTATTAGAGTCAAATTACTACATCAACAGTACATCATCCACTATATCTTCTGGCTACCTCTGTATCAACCAAATTCTGTAGGTGCAAACACATACCAGGGAATGATTACTGGAAAAAAATGATCAACTCTAGCATCCAGCCACTGTGAATAGAGCAGTTGCCCTACCGCTTGATCACTAAATGTTCTTATTTGGCAGATGAACAAGATATTAATAGAAAGAAAAATAGAACCTGTGGGTATGGAATATTTAGCAGTGGAAGAAGTCGCATAGATCATTTACTCCAACACCTTAAGAACTATACAGAGCCATAATATTCTTTAGAGAGTCATTTTAATTTGTTTTTGGTATTTTGAAGAAGAACCAAAAACAAACTCTCTGAAATTATTCATTTAAAAAAAATTGTTGCATGCCTTCTTTGTCCTAGGCATTGTGGCCTTTTTTTTTTTTTTCTTTTCCTGTTTTATTGTTTTGTTTTGTTTTTAGTTTAGTTCCTGGGGAGTTAGTATGTACACTACATTAGGAGCAGAAGGAGCATAGAAGAGATGAAAGAGAGACAGACAGAGAGAGAGAAAGAGAGAGCGAACCCAATAGTCAGCATTTCAAAATTTCAAATAAGAAACTGACATCAGGCTGAAAAGGAAAGAGGCTGGTGGTTGATGAGTACACAGAAGGTGACATTAGGAACTTGGCTAACATTAGTATTGGAACCTGAAGGAGCAGAAAGAGCCGTTGTGGTCATAATAAATCAATTCAAAAGGCCCACTTATACCTTTTCCACATATGTGTGGGAACAGTATAGTTTCTGCATGTACTTGCAGTTTAAACCCAATTTCAAGGTTGATGAAAGGATCCTGTCTGCCCAGGAGCCCAGGAGCCCAGGAAAATTGTTGTGTGTGTGTAATTATTAGTAGCCCTCTCTTTGATTCTATTATGTCCTGGTTTGGATGATATATGGTAAAGTTTTGTTGATGCTAACAAACTTATCGAGTCTAATATATTTGGAATAAATAAAGAATTGCTTTACTTCTCCTTTTCTTGATGTTTTTTCTTTCTTTTTCAGAATGTTTTGGGAAAACTCATTCCAATAACACCTCTTTTATTCTTAAGGAATTCTTTAAAAAGTTGAATCTGCACATGACAAGACTCTTAGTTTCAAGACTTTTGCATTTTATTGAAAACATAACATACAAAATAAACCTATTTGTATTTAAAGAAGATCTAAAAGTTAAAATATAAAGAACTAAAAGTTAATTTATGTCAATATGTTTTTCAGGTGACCAGCTAAGTTATAGGGAAACATCTTACCAAACAGTTGGAAACCAACGTGTTCCTAGTATTTTATGTCATAACTCTGGTTATAGTTATGATCTCATTTTATTTACCAAAAGGTTAACCAAAGATACAGATTTTAATAATGTATATCTTTAGTTTAAGTAGTTATTCATTGAAATAATATAAGAATATACTTTGTAATAGATGTTTAATGAGCTGGAGGATATTTTATCATTAGTTATGTTTAAATCTTATAATACTTTAAACTATTTATATAAGACTTTAAATATTTCAGAAGAGTTCCTTTACCCCAGTGCTGAAGAGAAACATTTATCTAATGCATGATCTTTTTCTGAAGGTACAATTATAGCACAGCTGACTTGCATTATTTATATCATGAAAAATTCCAGTATTCCTTATGATAAAAACATTCAGTTAGAATGCACAGTATGTATGTGCATTCTATTTTAAAATTTTATGCTTGAATTACATTTTGCATATTAAATTAGTATAAAACTTATTATATTTTCTAACATCCAGTTTACAAATATTTCAGTTTACAGGTTTATTTGTATTTCAAGCATATAAACTCATGCATTTAGTACAGAAAGTTTAATTAAAGATACATTTCAACTTTGGAGAAGCACTGAGCTTAGTTTTTAAATCACCATCATTTTTTCACTTTGCTACAGTCCATGAAACACACACCTTCATATAGCTGAGTATTCATTTCTTGATCCACTACAAGAGTTTGTCTATAAATTACTTTTATTGAACCTCATTATTGATGAGCTGTTGAAGCAACATGGAGTCTCTACTTACTAATGCCGATTTCTCAAGATCTAATTTCTTGGAGGAAGCTTCAAGAAAAGTTTGTCTTATGCTGAGTGATCTTTTTTAAATGGTGGTAAGTAAAGCAGAAAAAGTGCAGTTCTATTCAAATAAATAATATTTTAATACATATTCATTTAGTTCACCTGAAAATGTTTCATAATTATAAATGTGGCTCCATTATAGGACCATATATTTACTTTGATATGTATTACTTTCTGCTCCTGGATCATCACAGAATTCATTTTTATTAAAAATTAAAATCAGAAATCTCTAAATTGTAGGGCAAGAGATTTCTCAGTATTAAGAGAATTTACTGACCATTTACAACTATTTGCCTATAATACAAATACCAGGATATCTTTATCAGTTTTTCTTCTGCTGTTTTATGACACCATAACCAAAAAAACTTAAGTATTTAATTTTGGCTCATGGTTTCAGAGAATTAGTGTCCATGACTGCAGAACACAGGCATATTGATAGAAATTTTTGATAGCTTATATTTTTCCTGAAAGCATGGGAGAGAAGAGAGAGAGAGAGAGAGAGAGAGAGAGAGAGAGAGAGAGAGAGAGAGAGAGTTGAAATGTTGTTGTGAGTCTTCTGAAAGTCTTGAGCCCAACCCCCAGTTACACACCTCTTCCACAAATGCCACACATAGTCCTTTCTTAGCAGTTCTACCAGCTTAGATCAAATATTCAAATAGATTACTTATGAGGGGTATTCTTATTGGAACAACCACATTTCACTCCCTGATTCCCATAGGTTTGTGGGCATATCATAATGCAAAACAATGTTTAAAATTCTAAAGTTCAAAGTCCGGTCATTCTTCTGAGACTCAAGGCAACATCTCAATTTTAACTCCCTGTAAAAATCAAAAATCAAATAACTGAATTTCAGCATATACTGATGCAGAACATACCATTCCAAAAAAGTAAAGATGGGGACATAATAAAAATATACTAGATCTGAGCAAGACCCAAACCAGAAGGGCAAACCCCAAATTCTATAGTTCTGTGTCTAGTGTGGAAGGGCTTTGATGGTATGCCTTTCTATGCTTTCAACCTACAACATTCTTCTCTCTCCAAGAATAGTTCAACTTTTGTATATAGTTCTCTTTGGCTTTGAGATGTCTAGTATTTGTCACAGCTTTCATTAGTAGCCTCCCAGGTTCTCCACTGAGAGAGTCCCCTGTAAAATATGTGTTCTCAGTGGATTTCTTTAACCATAGAAGAAGATTTCAGAGTCCCTTATCTATGTATCATTAATAACTCTAAAGCCATACTCATGTTGATACTTTGACGTCTACTAACTTGAAATGGACCCTGGAAAACTTGAATCACAGTCTTATCAGTTTTAAAATTTTATTACTTTTCATAAGCAGAAAATTCCTCAGGCCTTTCCTTTCTAAAAATAAGAAGGTTAGCTGGGTGGGTGTTTCCCCATTGGGTGTTCCTCCTCCTTTTATTCAATTGAAGATCTGGAGTTATTTTGATCCTTGGCTCCAACATTAAATACCCTGGTGGTATTTTTCTTCTCAAACTATACATTTCGTATTTTCTTGTTCCACATCTTTTTGTTTTAAATTGTAAACAGGTCCAAAAATTATTACTAAAACCACATGTAAGAATCATGGTCTTGTAATCTCCTTTATCATATAAATTAGGTCTTCACTTTTCAATTTAGTTTCCGGTACATTCTCAGGACACCAGTGAAGAAAGCTATATTCTTTTACAGTGTTATAAGAAAGTCTCTAGTCTGTTTGCTAATATTATTTTCCTGAAACTCTTTGAGTGGGGCCTCCATAACCCACACCATTATTAGCCATATCATCTTCTAAATTCCTACAAGGATGGCCCATTAGGTCCTGCTTACAGTGTTCAAATGCTTTCCTAGTAGATGCATGTTCTCAAATTTTTCATATTCCTCCAACAAGCTGCATGGTCAGATCTGTCATAGCAGTACAGAGCTGCCAGTACCAGCTTCTGTCTTAGCTTCTATTGCTATCATAGGAAACTGTTACCAGGATAATTTCTAAAAGGACATGTTAGAGTAGATTTTATGGCTTTAAAGCTTAGAGTCCATGAATGTATATATGAACATATATAAATGCATCTATATTCATGCAAACAGTTGAAAGCTTACATTTAAAAAATTTATTTTCATATCCCAACCAATGTTTACCCTCTTCCCAATTCCTCTCCTCCACTTCTCCTGTGCTCCTCCCCATGTCCATTTCTCTCCACTGTTTCTCTTCAGATACAGGTGGGCCTCCCGTTAATATCAGACAACCAAAGTATATCAAGTTGTCGTGATAATAGGTTCCTCTTCTACTAAGGCTGAATGAAGCAATACAGTAAGAGGAAATTGGCTCCCAAAGCAGGTATCTAATCTCTCTGTTAGGAGTGGCATAAGATAATGACATTACATATCCAACATATATGAAGAGACCCAAGGTCAGTTCCATGCAGGCTGGTTATTGCTTCAGTCTCTGTGAACCCCTTTGAGCCCAGGTTAGTTGTTTGGGGCTTTTTTTTTTTTTTTTTTTTTTTTTTGGCTTCTCTGGCTCCTACAATCCTTGCTCCTCTTCAGCAGGATTCTTAAGCTCTACCTAGTGTTTGGCTGTGAGTATCTGCATCTGTTCCCAACAGTTGCTGGGTGAAACCTCTCTGATGATAGTTGGGTGCAGCACCAATCTATACTCTGTGAAAAGAGCATAGTATTGTTAGGAATCATTTTATTAAAATTTCTTTTTGCCATTTGTGTTTGGTTCTGTCTGGGTGCATCTCTGGACTAAGCCAAAAAACTAGATCAATGAAAATCCCCAGGAATCTATGAAGGTGACCCTAGCTATGACTCCTAGTAGTGGGAAATATAGAGTCTGAACCAACCATCCCCTATAACTAGGTAAAAATTCTAGTGGAGGATTCAGAACACCAATCCCATCACAAACTCTTCAGCCTACAATTTGTCCTGCCTACAAGATGTATTGAGGTAAAGATGATACAGAAATTGTGGGAGGGAACAACTGATGACTGCCCAGCTGGAGACCTCTACACTGATACAGCTTATATTTTAATATTCAAGTATGAGGCAGTAAGGAAAAGACTAAGAATGTTACAGGTTTTTTTAAATGTCATAAACTACCCCCCATGACACATCTATTCAAAGAAGGTCACACTTCCTATTTCTTCCCAAACAGTTTCAACAATAGGTGAACATTACTTAAACTTATGAGCCCACTGAAGTGGGTCTCATTCAAGCATCCACATGATCCAATACACTTTATTACAGCAGGCATCTGCACAATATTATAAACATAAAATTACATAAATATACATGAAACAAACAGAAATCAACTAAATTTCTTGAATATCTATTCTTATGGGCCCAGTGAAGATTGTCTTCATAAATTTTATCATTATCATCTCCAACTTTCTATTATTTTTATTTGTTCACACTTTTGTGCTCTCTCTCTTTCTGAGATGGGCTAGCTTCAAGCTCACATTCTGATTCATCCTCTTGGATGTTGGGGATACTGGTATGTGCCATCACATCAAATTAAAATAATTTTTACTCATCATTATCATTCTCTTCATATATCTCTGTTCTATTTTCCTATCTCTTTCCCCTTTTCTTATGTGGTGATTGATGTGAGGGTCTTGGTTATTTTAAAATGTATAGGGTATGTACAATTAATGGAAAACAAAAATGTAGGGTAGGACTAATTTAGCAGTGGGGTTTCTTGGTCCTGGGAGCCCAGAGGCCCAGACTCACAGGCCTGCCGTGCCAGACCCCTCAGCCGCCTGCCACTGCTGCTCAGGTCCCCAGAAATGACTCAGATGCTTATATTAAGTTCATACTGTTTGGCCTATGGCTCAGGCACATTGCTAGATAGCTCTTACATCTTAACTCAACAGGTTTCCATTAACTTGTCTGCCATGTGGCCCGTGGCTCACCTGTGTTCTTTACATGTTGCTCCTTTGGGCTTCTGGCTCAGTCTGTCTGACCCTGCCCTACTTCTTTCTACCTATGCTCTGATTTCTCCTTCTACTTTTTCTATGGTGCCTGTCATGGGCCAAACAGCTCCTTTATTTAAAGATTGATATTCACAGCATACAGAAAGAAATTTCCACATCACCCTAACTGTATTCTTATTTTACAAAAGTTAATCTACACCACTGAATATGTCAATTATGCAAAATGTTTTGAAAGTCTGGATCAAGTAAATACAAAATGTTCTTTTTTTTACACATGAAGAAATTTGTTCTCCAAGAGGATGTTTGGTGAATTTTTTAAAAGATTGCATATGAAATTAAATACTTCATTGTATGTGCAGTCTTTTGGTGAAATAATTGAACATCCTAGACAATAGCCATGCATTAACGTATGTTTCATTTACAATGGTCATAATTTCATAGGATACATTTCCTGTGATTTAAGAACTGATAGATGGAACATAAGCAGTAAACATGGTCACCGTTATGTGATCTTTAGAACAAAATTAGAAATAGAAATAAAAATAAAGAAATATGAAAGAATGTAAACGTTTTAAATGGTACACAATTGCATAAGGAGTCCAGGATTAATAATTAAATTAAAAAATCAAGAGTAAACTTATGTCTGGCATGGTGGCATATGCCTATAATCCTAACACTCTAGAGACAGAGATAGATGGATCTCTGCAAGTTCGAGGCCCTTTTGGTCTACAAAGTGAGTTCTAGGACAGTCAGAACTGTTACATAGAGAAGCCCTGCTTCTCCCCAACCAAAGACAAACAAATAAATTAATAAACAAAAGAATGGGCCTGGAGTTATTGCTCAGTGGTTAAAAACACTGGATGCTCTCCCAGAGCACCTGGGTTCAGTTCCCAGAACTTACATGGCTATTCAATCACGTATGTAACACATGTTTTGGGGGTTTTGGTACTCTCAAAAAGACATACATGAGGCAAAATTATAATAAACAAAAATAAAAATAAATAAATTAATATATGTATTAAATTTCTTAAATTATAATGGAATTTTCACAAAATTATGTACCTCACCCTTGGAGGTTAAAAAAATTAGAGTAACCATTAACTATATTCACTTCTCATTCTCATAAAGACTGATAGAAATACTTGAAATAACTCTCTGATTACTTTAACCCACACTGTTCTACATTTCTCTTCAGAAGTCATTCATTTTGAATTTTTTGAGAATATTTGTTTGTGTGTTTGTGATATGACAAAATTTATAAATGTGTACATATTTAATATACAATATTTAATATTAATATAATAAATGTATTTATATTCAAATATTTACTTGCTAAAAATATATCAAATACATAGATAACCAATTATATTTTCATTTTTCTTCCTTCTCTTAGAGTACATATTTTCATTACCTTTTAAAAATATTTTATTATTTCTCCAATCTTTAAGTTTTAAGCATTCACCTAGGCCCTAACAAAATTATAATGTAATAAAATATCTACCCTCCTTTCAAATACCACAGACACATTAAGCCTTGCTGAACTCAGTTGAATTTTATATTTAATGTAATTTTTATATAAAACATTTTATTTTTATAATTCACATTTTATATTTGATTTTGTTTTGTTTTGTTAGATATGGTGGTGACTGACTTTAAATCCTAGAACTTGGAAGACAGAGGAAGCAAGATCTTGAGTTTGAGGCCAATCTGGCTTGAATAGAAACTTTCAAGTCAAACTGCACAGTGATTTAATAAAATTAACATATTTACCGAAGCTACTTGTATCTCTCAGTTTTTCTTTTCTCTCATTTGCCTAAAGTTATTTGTATATTTAAGAATACTCTATAAAATTTTATTAACTAATGACATAGCTTTAATTGTTTGGGATAGCTTCTTACTGTGTCACATGGACTTTAATTGGAGGGAAAATCTGATACATATCTATGGGGAGATGTAATCCAGATAAATTCCAATTTAACTATGATTATATGAGCCAAGAGTCAAATAGTAAAAATGTTTGAAGTTGAATTACCTTCAAAATAGCTTCTAACTTCACAATGTGTAGCTTAGAGGTTTTGACTTCTGAGATCTCTTCCCCTTCTTTATCCCCATTCACAGATAGCCTTCCTTGTTATGAGTTCCTCTGTAGTAAGAGGTTTCTGAACCGGACTTTTGGGCCTAGCCTCAGTGTTTAGGCCTGCAGACCCACAGACCCACAGAGACACACAGATACTTACAATAGTTTCAGGCTGGTCGGCCTAAGGCCCAGGCATATAACTTGCTAACTCTTCACTCTTAATCTAACCCATGACTCTTATCCTGTTCAGCCATGCAGCTTGATATTTTTTCTCAGAGCAGCATAGTTGTCCTCTACTTCTTCTGCCTTCTCTCTGGCATTCTGCTCTGTTCTGCCTGTTCCTAGAGTTTTCTTAGTCTGGTAGCCCTGCCCACACTTCCTGCCTGCCTTTGGCCAATCAGCACTTTTTATTAAACTTATAGGCATGGACAATTATTTACAATGAAACAACATAATACCCCTACATTCTTCGGTGAAAAGTTTACTTGTACTAAGGCCACAGGTCTCTAGAATTTCACAGTTCTTAAGCACAGTTTTACAAGAATTTGTCCTGCATATTCTTTATGAATATGATATTTCCTTTATACTAATTAGGATTATTTAAGTCTAGTTTTTCTGAACCTAAACACACACACACGTGCAAACCCACACACATGTACATACACATACATACACAATCACATACACGGATGGAAACATTGCTTTATTTTGAAAGTTATTATTCTTCATAATTATTTATGAAGACATATAAACATATATCTGTATATATTTATAATCGTATATGCACTTAACCATGCAGTTTATATAAGGATTGCAGAAAAAAATCTCTAGTGTCTATCTATTGTCAATTCACTCTTCCTTTTCAGATACAAGACTTTTAATCTGAGTAATTTCAGTTGAAGTGTAAGATGTAGATATTAGTAGATCTGTCTTTGACAATATTTTTACTCTCTCTTCCTTAATTATCCATGACTCTTGGAGGCAGGTGTCATGATACAAACGGCCCATTTAAAGCTTATGTTTGCACAGTTCTCTGCATGTTAAGTGTTTGGGGGTTTCATACGAATCACCATCTTTTAAAGAAATTTCTCTAATTAGAGTTGAGAGAATCACCAGGATGAGAACATAGTTTCTTCATTCAGTAGCTCAAATACATAAAATTGGAACAATCTAGAAGATAAGCTTATTTATAAATACATGTATAATGTTAGTTTCCCTCTATATCTATTTCTGTTTATCTCTGTCTCTTTCTTTCTCTGTACTCTATAGCTTTCCATTTCTGTGTGTGTGTGTGTGTGTGTGTGTGTGTGTGTGTGTGTGTGTGTGTGTGTGTTTTAAATAGAGTTGTGCAACAGAGGGAGATATTGCTTTCCATAAAGGTCATAGACAAGAAGTCCAGTGCCAGACACTAGATATCTCCCTTTGAATTGTTGACCAAGAAAGCTCAAGAGACTCCCTAGCAACACAGGCTATGGCAATGCCCATGACTGTTTTCCAGAACACACACGTTAGTCACATACTTGAAAAAAATGGAAATGAAAATAGCTTAAAAGCTTCCTCCTACTTGGCTTCCAAGGGAGGAAAGTAGTCAGTAGTTCTACCCACTTTTAAAGCATAAAACACCACAATGACTATTCTTGCATTAGGTCCCTAATGATACATTGGTGGCCCTATTATCTTAGAATTAACTAATTACTATCTAAATGGACTGAAAACCCACTTATTTGAAAATAATTTATTCCTGGTATGGTAAACTTAGTCAATTAATAATGACTGAAGAGGTAATAAGCCTACTAGAGCTACTTTTCTACATCAGTGCAATTTCTAATTATGCTCTAAGTTCTTATCCTTAAATCTACAAATGTGTCCAGCTCTTCCCCTTCATCAAAGAAACTTGTTTTTGCAGCAAATGGAGCCTATTATAAAGATCAAAAAGCAGAGAATAAATGACAAGGGTTCCCAACTCCTACTATTAAACCCACAATAAGATTCTTACAGGTAAGGCTCAAGAAGTATCACAAGAGAAGGAATGAAAAAATTGTAAAAGCCAGAAAACCATGGTGCTTTCTGCTCGGTAGTATTGTCTACACATGACAGAGATGCTTGCACCAATAAATTTTCAATAGTGTGGTTGACTGCACAATATCTTTGTAGTGACAATATCAATCAATATGCCAAAATGGAAATTTCATAGGGTTCCAATTATAGATGAGGAGCAGAAGACAATCAATGGCTACTGAGAAAAAAAAAAAAAAAAAAAAAAAAAAAAAAAAAAAAAAAAAAAAAACAGTTTTCTCCAGGAATGAACTCACTGATAAGTTATCCAATGTAGGTGCCCAGTGGAAACAAATGATGATTGCTAGAAAGAGCAATTATTATTATTTTCAGGTGTGTAACAAGTATACATTGCCCACATTTTAGTGGATTTCCTCACATCCAGTATTGGCTGAAGTATGTAGACTTCATAATTTAAAAAAAGACATGAAATTGGGTGGGTTTTGTGACTGCCGAGTGAAGTTAAAAGAGAAACTGAGTTTGTGTGTGTGATTTAACTTGATTCTTTGTCAGTATGCATGCAATTTATAAAATAAAATTAGATTACATTAAATTCTAATGTTCACATAATTTCTATCTTTCCTAACATATAAACTGTTTTATCAATCTTTAATTTTTTTTCAGTTAAATTAGAATATATGTATGTTAGCCACTTTCCATTACAAATGAATCACAAAATTGGTGTTCAATCATAAGAAAGATTTAAAGTGAAAAATATTTGGTAAATTTAGGTCTAACCTGGCATGGGAATATACAATATTTTTAAAAGTAGCAATAGAACATTTTAGGCTTAGGAATGGATGAATAATAAGTTATAACCAAGTTAAATGAATAATAATTTTTGAGAACATACATGATGCCAGGTCTTTATAATTGTTACTTTCCTCTGTATTATAATCATAGTTGTCGATTATAATGTGAATGGACATGAATAGTGAATGACCTGAGTTCATACAAATGTTTTTACCCATATTTTATTTTATAGTCACTGTTTGACTATAAAACATAATGCCAACAATTTCATATTGCTAAATACTCTTTTGTTGAGGAAAAGATCTTACTAAGAATAATGAATTTAATTTATAGCCAGTATAATATGAATACCACCTGATATCTCTTAACATGTAATTTTGGAATAATTATATCCAGTTGTAAGTTAAATGCAGTAGTAAAGTCTCCAGAATGACTCACTTATCATAAATGTTAAACTAATAATCACTTCTTGGGTCATTTTGTTTTCAATTCTAGAAAACAAACTGGAGTAAATATAAGAATTATAAAAGTCAAGCCCTATTAGAGATGTCTCTTAATGGAAATAGAATGTTCTAAATGTTTTAAAACAGAAAAGCACAGTATTCTACTAAAAAAGAAACTGAAACATAAGTTGGTACATCTCATGTTTGATGTAAGTTTGAAGTTAAAATTACAAAATCCCATAGCATTTAAAATGACTGATAATACATGTTACAGAAATTACATCACAGTATCTTTGAAGATATATTCTAAATAATGAAAAGGTAGAATAAATGTCAACAACATATATATATATATATGGTTTGAAAGGCACATTATGAATAGTAAATAAAATTAAAAATATAAAATGAAGTGTAAAATTTAGATTAACATGGGGCATAAAGTCAAGACAAATAGGAGATTGATCAAAAGAGGAAGGAAAATACATAAACAGTTGCTGTACATTCTTTAAATAACTTAATAGGAAGAAGAGATAAATGTTTTCCACAATAAACTGAGAGCAATCAAAAGATTTCCAATATACCAACTAGGTTACATTCAATTGAATTGTTGGCCAAGAAGGTCCCGCTGAGATCGGTAAACAACCAAGGCTGATGCTCTGACAGAAGATCACTCTCTAAAAAGTGACATTGGCCCTTGTGTTGCTGAAGACGGAATCCACATAGCTCACTGAAGATAAGACTAGCTGGTGCAGATTCAGAAACTTCACCCCTACATTCATGTTTCTTTGGAAAGTTCTTTGCAGGTTACAGAAAGAGAAATCCTGGCACCAACCCATGATATAATGGGGTTTCTCGGTCTCCGGTGGCCACAGATCCTGACCCACAGACCTGCAGTCAGCCCCTGATCCTTTAGCCACCCGCCAAGGCTCAGGCCCCAAAAATGATTCAGACGCTTATATTAACTTCATGCTGTTTGGCCTATGGCTCAGGCACATTGCTAGATAGCTCTTACATCTTAACTCAACCTATTCTCATTAACCTGTCTGCCACGTGGCCCGTGGCTCACCTGTGTTCCTTACATGTTGCTCCTTTGGGCTTCTGGCTCTGTCTGCCTGACTCCACCCTACTTCTCCTACCTATGCTCTGATTTCTCCTACTTTTTCTATGGTGCCTCTCATAGGCCAAAACAGCTCCTTTATTTAAAGATTGATATTCACAGCATACAGAGAGGCATTCCCACATCAAACCCAGCCACAAAACCCTATACCTATAGTATGTCCTGCTTGCAAGATGCTCTGGGGCAAGGGTGGCTCAGGCTTATAGGTATAGCCAACCACTGTTTGCTTTAACTTGAAGCTCAGACCATAAGAAGAAGCTCATATCCATGATTTCAAGAATGGCCAGAAACTAACTAGAGAATGGATAGCCCAGAGACCTAGAATAGAAAGAAATTTATACTGGTAAAAAACATAAATCAATAAAATTATTCCTAATGATAGTTTACTGATCCTATAGATCAGAGTCTTGTTCAGTTGTTACCAGAAAGAATTCTTGCAGGAGTAGATACAGAAAGCCACACTCAGACATTGTGCAGAGAGAGAGTCTCCACTGTGTCCTTCTTCTCATAGCTCACATAACCCTAAATAAGAGGTGGTGGAAAAATTATAGGAGTCAGAAGGGATGGAGGAAACCAGGAGAACATGACCCCATGATCAACTCAATAAGGCTCACATGAGCTCACTGAGACTGAATTGGTATGCACTGGGTTCTTGGCATACATGTAAATGGCTGTTAGCTTAGTGTTTTTGTGAGACTCTTAGCAATGAAATCAAATGTGTCTTTGACTCTTTTGTCTGCTACTGGGACTCTTCCTCCTTTAGGGCTACCTTGTCCTTCTTTCATATAAGGCTTTTGCCTTGTCTTGTTTACCTTGTTTGGTGCTATCTGGTTGTATCTCATGGCGGCCTGTTCTTTTCTCAAGAAGAAAGAGATGTGGAGTGAATCTGGAGAAGAGATGAGGTGGGGGGAACTGGGGAAAATGAGGGGAAAGGAAACTGTGGTTGAAAAGTATTAATGAGAGAAAAATCTATCTTCAATTAAGATGGAGAAATCAATACACTTTGATTATATATTACATTGGGATTATTTTTTAGTGAATTTTGTTTATAGATCACATTTCCCAGAGAAAAAAAATAAAACTAAGTGCAAAGTGGTGGTGTTAGTGGTTTCCAAAAACTAATATTTTCCAAATTATCAAGTAAGGCCAAAAAGAAAGCATCATTTTTATGTGGTTACTTTTATATGAAATAGAGAAAGACAGCAATTCCCTTAGGACTCAACAAATTTTAGTTCCTTTTCAATCACGGAAGACTTTCACATAAGGGTCTCTTTTCTCATTACATGTAATCAGGTTTTCTGCTAGAAACTTTCCCTAAAAAATGTTACTTGAAATTTGCTTTTTTTCCTCACTACATTAATAAAATGAAGCTGCTTATAAGAGAAGCAGTAAAAAGGGGACTGAAAAAAGCAAAGATTAAAAATAGAAATAATGATATTGGGATTCTTTGTGAATCAAGAAGAAATTTTGCCTGGGAAGTGTTATTCAGATGAATAAATTCTATTCATCTTTGCTCCAAATGAAATATAAAAAAGGAGCATTGACATATAAGCTATACATAATATAACCTTTTACATATTTTATTACTTGAACTGTAATAAAATTTGACTAGTAGACTCACTATATTTGTGTATTATTTTGTATCTTCAATGTATATATGTATAGATTCATGTCTGTGTGTGTGTACATGCAGGTGCATGTGAGTATTAATGTGGAAGCCAAGGTGGAAATAAAATTCTTCCTTAATCACATTTCGCTTTATTCTTCTTTTAAAATATATTTACCTTTAATACATAAGAGATTTTTCCTCTGTGTTTATCTGGGAACCTTGTGTATGCAGATTGTCAGCATCCAGAATGATGCATGTGATCTGACCGATGAGGACATCACAGGAAATAATCAAACTAAGGGCTGAACACAATAAAATAGAAACAAAGAGAACAATACATAAAATCAATGAAACAAAGAATTTGTTCTTTGAGAAAATTAACAAAATATGTAATCCTTATACAAACCGTGTAAAAGGCAGAGAGAGACTATCAAAATCAGAAATAAAAGGGGGCATATAACAGAAGGCTATGAGGAAATATGGAGAATCATTAGATCACACTTCAAAAACATTCACTCCACAAAACTGAAAAATCTAAAAGAAATGGAGAAATTTCTTGATAGACAGCACTTACATAAATTAACTCTATATCAGACAAAAATTTAAATAGACTGATAACCTTTTGTGTCAGGGCTTATTACATTTCTTACTTCTATATACTCTGACTGATTCTCTATGTCTGTCTGTCTGGAAGCTGCCTGGCTTAATGCCCTGGGAGTCTCCATTGGTCTCCATTGTTTTTAGCCTTCTTTTTATTTGTGCCTCATTCTCTCTCCCCCTCCCTCCCCCTCCCTCTTCCCCTCCCTCTCCCCCTCCTTCTTCCCCTCCCTCTCTCCCTCCCTCTCCCCCTCCCTTTCTCCCCTCCCTCTCTTTGAGCCTAGCTTTCTCCCCCTACTCTTTCTTTATTTCCGGAAGTCTCACTTATCTCTCCCTTCCTTTTTTATTACACTATTCTGGTGCCTCAAGCAGGCACCGTGAAACAAATGAAAGGCGTCTGTTAATAATTGAACAAATGCAGCATGAACAAAGTAACACACTCTTGCACAGTTAAAATAGTATTCTGCAGCATAGACAAGTATAAAACACCTTTGCCTAATTAAAACAATATTCCAAAACAACATAGATTAAATAATTCAGCATAAATGTAGATCGGTAGAGAAAATGGAAAATAATATCCAACGCTTTGGCACAGGAGATAACTTCGTGAGTAGAACACCAATAGCGTAGGCACTAAGATCAACAATTAATAAACGGACCTTATGAAATTAAAATTTTTCTGTAGGAAAAGGACACCATCAATAGAACAAAACAGCAACCTACATAAAGGGAAAGGATCTTCATCAACCCTACATCTAACAGAAGACTGATTTTCAAAATACATAAAAAAATTTCTAGATATCAACAAGCAAAATAATCTAATTTTAAAAGAAGGTATATATCTGAACAGAGAATTCTCAACAGAGGGATCTGAATGGCAGAAAAACATTTAAGATGTTCAACATTCTTATCCAACAGGGAAATGCATTTCAAAATGACTCAGAGATTACATCTTAAATCTGTCAGAATGGCAAAGACCAAAACACAGACAATAGCTCATGCTGGAGAGGGTTAGAGATTAAGGAGCACTCATCCATTGCTAGTGGAAGTGCAAACTCATACAACCACTTCAAAAGCCAGTGTGGTGGTTTCTCAGAAAACTGGGAATTCATCTACACAAGACTCAGCTATACTGCTCTTGAGCATATACTCAAGAATACCACAAGAATACTTGTTCAACTAAGTTCATAGCTGCTTGATTTTTATTAGAAACTGGAAGGTGTAAAATAAAGGTAAACTATGTTACAATACACAGATCCAGAGATACCAGGTAACCAGTAGGATTCATGGGAGGGGTACCCCGATATCTCTGGGAAGGGGAAGTCGAGATTTTGTAAATGGATTCATGGCAGTTAAGGTTGAGAATATGAGCTATCCGGGTGAGCAGGCATGGAGATGGAGGACACTGAGAGGGACTGCGCAGGACATTTCAGGGTTGGATAGAAGTCTAGAAGAGAGAAATCTCCCAGAGTCTATGGAGAGGACCCCAGATTAGGTTCCTATAAATAGAAAAAATAATAATGACTGGTCATTTTCCATGATCAAGTTGACACCTGGCCCAATTGCCAGTTGTCGTCAAAAAGGCATCATCTAGCAGTTGATAAAAACATATGTAGAGACCCACAGCCAAACATAAGGCAGAGTTCACAAATCTTATGGAGGAGGAGGAACAACTAATGTAGGAGACAGGGGGATTAAGAACAACATGGGAAGGCTGACACAATCAACTGAGGTTGGCTCATAAAATCTCATCACAGATTGACCTGATAACCAGAGAGCCTGAATGGGACTGAACAAGAATTCCTACATATGTTACAGTTGTATGACTTGAACCTCATAGGAGACTCCTAACAGTGGGATCAGGGCTATCTGAGACTCTTATACGGGCCTTGTGGACCCTATTCCTCATATTGAGTCATCTTGCCCAGTCTTAATACATGGAAAGTGCATAGTATAACTAACTGTCTTATTGTCTGTCTTTTGCCTCACAGAAGCTTCTCGGCTCAGGAACGACTTATTGATTATTGTTCTTAGTGTCTGTGCTACTGGTGCTATATTTAGGAAGTGGTCACCTGTGCCAATGCGTTGAAGGATATTTCCAACCTAACCAAGAGGAGAGAGAGAGAGAGAGAGAGAGAGAGAGAGAGAGAGAGAGAGAGAGAGAGAGAGAGAGAGAGAGAGAGAATCCAAGAAAAGGGGGACATAACATCAGATACCCAGGAAACCCAGACAATTATCAGGTCATACTTTGAAAATCTATACTCCACAAAATGGAAAACCTAAAAAAATGGACAGCTTTCTGGACATGTATCGCTTACCAAAATTAAATCAAGATCAGATAAATAACCTAAACAGACCTATAACCCCAAGGAAATTGAAGCTGATATTAAAAGTCTCCCAAGGGAAAAAACAAAAGCCCAGGGCAAAATTCTGCCAGACATTCAAAGAACTAATTGTAACATTCTTCACACTCCTCAAACTGTTCCGTATGATAGAAATGAAAGGAACTTTGCCGAACTCTTTTATGAGGTCACAATCACATTGATAACCACGCCACTCAAAGGTGCAACAAAGAAAGAGAATTATAAACTAATCTTCCTCATGAATATTGATGCAAAAATACTCAATAAAATTCTGGCAAACCAAATCCAACAACATATTTAAAAAGTTATCTTCCATGATCAAATAGGTTTCACCCCAGAGATGCAGGGATGGTTCCTGAATGTCATCCATCATACAAACAAACTGAAAGAAAAAACTCAAATGGTCATCTCATTAGATGCTGACAAAGCCTTTGATGAAATCCAACACTCCTTCATGATAAAAGTACTGGAGAGATCAGGAATACAGGGAAAACATAAATGTAATAAAAGCGATATACAGCAAGCCAACAGTCAACATCAAACTAAATCAAGAAAAACTCAAAGCAATTCCTCTAAAATCAGGAACAAGACAAGGCTGTCCTTTCTCTTCTTATTTATTCAATATTGTCCACGAAGTTTTAGCTAAAGCAGTAAGAAAACAAAAGGAGATTAAGGGGATACAAATTGGAAAGAAAGAAGTCAAACTATCTATTTGCAGATGGTATGATCATATATATAAATGACTCCTAAAATTCTACCAGGGAACTCCCACAGCTGATAGACACTTTCAGCAATGTAGCAGGGTACAAGATTAACTAAAAAAAAAAAATCAATATCCCTCCTATGCATTAAGGAAAAAAGGGCTGAAAAAAGAAATAAGGAAGCATCACCCTTTATAATAGCTACAAATAGCATTAAATATCTTGGCATAACTCTAACCAAAGAATTTAAGTTTTTAAAGGTATATTGATGCCTTGTCTAGCCCTACTCTCCTCTTTCCTTTCTGGCATCCATGGGATGCTCAGTTGTGGATTAAGGTGTTATTTAGGGCCACCTAAAGGCATGGCGAGCCCCCTTTGAAGAGGGATTGCAAGCTGCCTGCCCTGTTTGTTCCTGCACTCAGAAGGACGGTGACCATTGCCACCACCACCATAGTCACATGGGAAATTTCAACACCCCAAGTTGCCCCTAAGGCTCAGTCTTATAAATAACCTCTTAATAAGTATTAGCCCTTTATATAATCAACTGCCAGTAAACAATTTCTATAATAGTCATCTTAATCTACTATCTGTTGCCTTTTATGAGGTTCTACCTCATTATATATTCTGAAGCTATAGCATAACCATAAAAGCATAGGCAAAACATGCATTTTTTCCTCTGATAAGTTTATTTCTCAAGCATATAGCATAATAATGAAATGCTTACTAAATTATAGCTCCTTATATTACAATGAAAATATCTTGTCAGTTTTAACAGCTAAGTACTACTTTACAGTGTAATGTATCACATTTTCTTTATTCATTCACCTGTTGAAGAACTTATACGTTGTTATCAAATTTTGATTATTATAAAAACAACATAATGAACAAAGATGGACAAGGGTCTCTGAGACAGAATTAAACATTTTTGGGTCTATGCCTAAGAATAGTCTAGCCTCATCTTGAGGTAGTGTAATTTCCATCTTCATGAAGATCTGCCACAGCGATTGCCACTGTGACTGTAAAAATTCGCACTCCCATTAACAATGGAAGAGTTACTCTTTCTCAATATCACTCATGTGTAACTGTAATTTTTTGGTGTTCTTGTACATTTTGACAGGTATAAGATTAAATCTCAAAGAATATTTGATTTCTATAACCTTTACTGCTAGTTTCTTGAGTTCTTTGCATACTTTGGATATTAGTCTTCTATCAGATGTGTAGGTGGTGAAAACTTTTCTCATTCTGTAGGCTGCCATTTTGTTTGAATGATAGTGTCCTTTGCTATGTGACATTTATTAATGTGACAATTAACAAAAATGTTCCATTTAATAATTTCTGAAATTATTGCCTGTGTGTAGGCAGATTATTCTGGCCCACCAGTCAGCTCTGTCTCATGAGTCAGCTCCCAAATAACATATGGGGACCTCTTATTAATTATAAATGCTTTCTTTGTAGCTTAGCCTTGTTACTAAGTAGCTCTCATAACTTAGGTTAACCCATTTTATCAATCTATATGTTGCCACATGACTTGTGATATTTAATTGGCTTCTTTTATGTCATGTTCTTTCTCTATCTGGTGACTTTCCTTTCTTCTGAGCATTTTCTCGGTCTGAAAACTTCCTCTCACCTAGCTATTGGCCATGTAGCTTTTATTAATTCCATGAAAGCATTATATCTTCACAGTGTGCAAAAAGATATTTTACATTTCTCTTTCTGTATAATTACAAAAAAGTTTTTAACTTTAACATATTAAAATTATACACTACAAAAAGAGATATCAAGTAAAAATAATACTTACAATGTCCAGTCCTTTTGCATTTGGCAAATCCAAGGAAAACACTATACTATCTATTATAACTTTTTAAATCTAAAGTTTTATTCTTAATTTATTTTTATTATACTAGGTAAAATTAAATTTTAACTATTTTTTTTAACTCAATCAAAGTTTCTAGATGTTATAAAATTATGTAATTGCAGAAATAGCTGACTGCCTGGACAGAAACTGAAAGTTTCTTTGTTACATTGGTGCATCCATCTTGGACCTTAGGCCTACTATACCTGACAGACATTTCTGAGAAGCAGGAAATTTTAAGGACTGTCCTACCTTGTCTTGGCAAAGTTTGGCCACTTACTTTTGTGTCTTGTTTGGACAGCATACTGTAAGAAGTCAAACAAAATATAATTTTTTGCCCAAATGGCTAGCTTTTGCTATAAAAAAAAAAAAAACCTCCATATGGAGGAGGTTCTTCAATGCCTATCATCCTTTTAAAAAATTAATTGATGCTTAGTGGAGCAGAATGTGTCTCCCTGTCATTAAAATTTTTATGCTATTAAAACATTTAAAATGCTATATTCTGTAGGTCTTTGAAGTGTTTGAATTCCATATATCTATATAAATATATGTGTTCAACCTTGAAAAAATACCAGAGATGACTACAAGTTTGATTATTTTAGATGACTAACTACTAACTTGGGCTTTTGAATTATATATTGTAATTTTGAAGAGATGTATAAATACAATATTTCAAACAAGAGTAGAAACATATATACAGTACAACAAAACTAACTTAAAATTTGTATAAATAAATAAACATACCCATATAAAATATTTTCAGATTAATAGTTTGTGTTTTAGATGAAAGTATTCAATAATCTATTTTATCTCTTCCTTTCTTTATAATATCCCTTTTTTATTCAGAGAGAAAAAATTTAAAGTAATGTTTAACTTTCTTACTGACCATAACCAATAGCAATTTGTAACCAAGTCAGTGAAATTATTACCAAAATCTATAACCCTTCTCTTTGAAATGAGGGTGTTCTTTTCTCTACATTACCTTTTATTATATGAGGGTCAAGTCCTGGCTGGAGTAGTCTGTGAGGCTAAACCATCTCAGCCATTGGTCTTGAAGCTGTGCTCAATACAGAACCCTGAGGAAACTGCAGTAGAGGCGTTCTGAAATGCTGGATCACATGGACAATTCAGTTTCATTGGTCTGGTCCCCCTGTTCTGAAAACACTTAACTTTTAAAGGTAACTTACATAACTACATTAATACATATATACACTGTGCATTATACATAACTTATCCAAACAGGATTTTGTTTTTGTTTACATTTGATCAGCTAAAATATATGACACTTATCTTATAGTTCTTCTAGGTTTATTTATTTATATCTGTAGCCAAGATTTTCAGCAGGCCTTCCCCCATCAAACCTGTTTCTCTTCATTCCTGAATAAATCCACAGTGTTTTGTTTTCTGTGGAAAGAAAAGCACAACTTCTTCCCCAAAGTAAATCACTGTTGATTTACATTTTGAAGTCAAGATATTAAAAATATATAAATTCGTTTAATCCAGCAGCCTCAACAATCTAGTGTCTCCCAGTCACTATCACTCATTCATCAGGAATCAAAGAATTTAAAGTTAGTACAATACCTTACAGGATCCCAATTCTCTGTGTATTTCCCATATTTTCATGGCTTTTTTTTAAATTATTTTACTTCTCTCCATAAAACTTTATTATTTGTAAACTATTTTGTTTCTATGACTGTCTATACCTTCTCTCTTTCTAAGCCTTAAACACAAAGCAATATGTTTAAAATTTTTTGTTTTGTTTTTAGTTGTTTGGTTGATTTTTGGGTTTTTTTTTTGTTTGTTTGTTTTTTTCTGATCTGGATCTGTCTGTAGTAGGCATCTTTAGCAATCTCTGATTATATGAAATGAATCTTAAACTACTATGTCAGCTGCTGGCTTAGCTTAGTGCATGTTGCTAGCACATGGTACTAGTGGCTCTACCATACTCAGTTCCCTGAGAGCCTCGCTTCATGGTGAGGGTAACAGCAGGAGCCATATCTAATGCCCAGCTTGGAAAGTTTTTGAGTCCATGATGCTGTAGGTGATTATACCCAGTCTCATGTCACTTGGCAGCACTCTACCTGCTGTTTATAAGTCCCATACAACTTCTCAGTATCAAAGCCTCTTAAAAGAGCTATGCCTCTGTTTGTGGCTAGCACCCAGACTACATAAGAGAAAGTGGTTTTCAGAAAATTATTTTTGACTCCGTTTTCTGGACATTTTATTTTAATGTTCTCAGGTATATGGATGTACATGGCCCTGAATGTTGGGCACCATTTGTAGGCAAAATACAGTTCTGTCGGTCAGTTCTTTCCCACCAGCCATTTCCCAAATCACTACATAGAGACTTATTCATTATGAAAGCCAGCCAGTAGCTTAAACTTGTTACTACCTAGCTCTTCAACTTAAATTGACTCATTTTATCAATCTACATGTTTCTACATGATTAGGGACATTTACCCACTTTTGTATGTCTTGCTCTCTCTATGTCTGCTTGGTATTCTGGCTTTATTCTTCCTAGTGTTCTCTCTTGCTGCTTTTTCTGCCTATACCTCCTTCTGCTTAGCTACTGGCCATTTATCTGTTTAACCAATGAGAGCAATACAACTGTAGAGTGTACAGCTTTCCCCCCATAACTTTGTGCTAATGATGTCCTATGTATATTTTTTTCTTATGTCAATGAGTTCAGGGTTCTTTCTCACCGACCTTATATCAGGTTCAGTTTATATGTTTTTATGTTGACATCATTGATTCAGTTGACATTGAGTTTTGTGCAGAGTGATAAATAAGGATATATTTTAGTTCTATGTACAGCCATATTTTTTTGAACAGCAAAAATCAGGTGTTCGTCCATGGATGATTTCAGGTCTGAGTCTTCAATTTGATTACATTTATTAATATCTCTATTTTGTGCCAATACTTTATTCTGTTTATTCCTATAAACTTGTAGTATGATTTTATGTCTTATCTTTCAACTTATATCTTTTAATTTTCTTCAGTTATCTAAGAGATGCACAAGCTAAGATATCAAGTACTATATTTAACAGATATAAAGAATAAACAACTATTAGTTTTTATATAATTTTAGTGGGATTGCTTTTTGTTTTTCTTTATTTGTTGATGTTGGCTATGGGCTTGCTGGAAGCTGCTTTTATTATGTTGATGGACTTTCTTGGGTTCCTAATATATCCAGGACTTTTATCATAAAGTTTGTTGGAGTTTCTCAAATCCTTTTTTTTTTTTTTTTTTTTTTTGCATCTACTGAGATAATCATGTGGTTTTTTGTCTTTCAGTTTACTTATATGGTAAATTACATTTATCAGTTAACATATGTTGAACCATTCTTACATCTCTCAGATGAAGCCTACTTGATCATGGTAGATGATTTTGAATTTTGTTTGCAAGTATTTTATTGAGTAATTTTGCCTCTGTGTTTATAAGGAAATTGAACTGTAATTCTATTTTTTTTTTTATACTTGGGTCCTGATGTAGTTATTGGGGTAACTTTATCCTCATAAAACGAACTGGGACACGTCCCCTTTGTTTCAATTGTGTAAAAAAATTGGAAGAATATTGGTATAAATACTTCTTTGAATGTCTGGTAGAATTCTGTGCTAAAACTAGGTAGATATAGAGTTTTTATATTTACTTAATTTTTGGTTAAGAGACTTTTTTTGCTTCTATTATACTAATTGTTTATCTGATGTTGATTTTACTTTGGTAAATGGTATGTATCAAATAATATATTTTTAGATTTTTAAATTATGTTAAAATTTTAATATCTGTCCTTCTTTTATCTGTTATATTCATTTTTTCATTTTTAATTTTGTTAATTTTTATATGCTTTCTGTGTCTTTTAATTTTAATAAGTGTTTTCAAGTCTTATTGAATTTCTAAAAGAATCAATTTTTGTTTTTGTTAGTACCAATTTCATTGAATTCATCCCAGACTTTGATGAATTTAATAAAATTGGTACTAACAAAAACAAAGTCTACTCCTGTTTGGGATGGTTTTCTCTTTCTGTTCTAGAGCTTTCAACTGTGCTGTTAAGTTGCTTTATGAGATCTCTCCATGTTTTTAATGTAGGCACTTAATGCTATCAACAGCATTTATCATGTCCCATAGGTGTGTACATGTGGTACATTCATTTCCATTAAGTTTTAGAATTTTTCTTTCTTTCTTAATTTGTGTTGACTTCCCCCATTTTCATTCAGTAGAGAGTTGTTTGGTTTCCATGAGTTTGTAAACTTTCTCTTGTTGTTGATAACCATATTTAATCCATGGTGGTCAGGTAGAATGTAGGGTGCTATTTCAATTTTATTCTATCTGTTAAAACTAGTTTTGTGTTTGAGAATTTTGTTAATTACATAGAAATTTTCATAGGGTGCTGAGAAGACGAACATTTTTTTGAAATAAGGCAAAATGTTTTGGAATATTTGTTAGGTCCCTTTGGTTAATATCTTTAGTTAGCTACAACATTTCTCTATTTAGTTTCTTCATTTGTTTTTTGGTCAGAGAAGGGTATTGAAGTTTCCCTCTAGCTGTTAGTGTGCATCAGTGTATGAATTAAATTCTAGAAATAAAATCTTTCTCTTACAAACTTTAGTGCCCTTGTATTTGAGCATAGATGACAAGAATTGCAATGCCTTTTTGGTGGTTTTGTTTTCTTCATTGATTAATATATAGTATCCTTTTCTGTTTCTTCTGATTAGTTTTAATTTTAAGTCTATCTTCTCAGATATTAAAATTGTTATACCAACTTGTTTCTTATGTACATTTACTTGGATGTGATATTTATTCTTGATGTGAAGTTATGTTTCATGGATACAGCAGAAGAATAAATTTTGTATTCACATCCACTCTCTCTTCTGTGGGTTTATACTTAAGAAATGAGATATCAATAACCACTGAGTATTGATTTATGTTATTTTGTTGGTGGTCATGTTAGAAGTGGTGTGTGTGTGTGTGTGTGTGTGTGTGTGTGTGTGTGTGTGTGTGTGTGTGTGCTTCTAATCTTTGGACTTTGCTGCTCTGGGATTATTTGATGTTTTCTTATATGTAGTTAATCTCTTTTGCATGGCTGCTATCTTCTAGGACATTATGTAAGGCTGGATTTATAATAGACATTGTCAAATTTGGTTTTATCATGGAATGTTGTATTTTCTCCATCTATGATAATTGAAAGTTTTTCTGGGTTTAGTAGTCTGGGATAACATTTTGTTCTCTTAAAGTCTGTAGCACATCTATCCAAGCTCTTCTGGCTTTTCAAATCTCCATTGAGATGTCAGGTATAATTCTAACCATATTACTTGGTCTTTTCCATATAGCTTTTAGTATTCTCCCTTTGTTCAGTTTGTTTAGTGTTTTTATTATTGCATGCTGAGTGAACTTTCTCTTCTAGTCTAATCTATTTGGTGTTCTGTATACTTCTTGTATGTTGATAGGCATGTCTTTATTTAGGATAGAAACATTTTCTTCTATGATTTTATAAAGTTCATCTTTATGTTTCTTTGAATTGTATTTCATTTTCTCTCTCTATTCCTATTATTATTATGTTTGATCTATTCATAGTGTCCAAGATTTCCTGAATGCCAGGATTCTTTTCTGAGATTTGACATTTTCTTTGAGAAAGATATTCACTTGTATCTATAGTTTTTGTTTGTATGTATGTGTTTTCATAGATTTATTTAAAGGATATATTCACTTTTTTTATTTAAGGACTAATAGAGGGTATTTTAAGGCCTTTGTTTCATGTTTCAGGTATGCTGCAATATTCAAGGCCTACTGTAGTAGTGTTGCTGTTCTATAATGGAGACATTATTTTTTTTTGTCTATTATTGATTACATTTTTACTCTGTCATTTAAGCCTCTGGTATTAGAAAAATTATAATTCTAAATGCTGATATTTGTTGAGTAGATTGAGAGGGTATGCCTGCTCTGTGTTGATGGTAGCAAATTCTCATTTGATCCTGGTAGTTGTGTGCACTGGCGATTTCAAGTAGAATGTGTTTCTGGACGCCAGATAGTTCAGAGACTTTACAAGGAGGAGGATGGCATAGTTTTCCATCAGGATCTGCTTAGTTGTTTTTTAGAGTATGGGGGCAGACAGTAAGCAGAGGCCGTTCCAGAATAGGATAAGACTAGGGGATTGGACTTGGAAATGAAAAGAGAAGTAAGGATACACAGATAGCCTACCTGCTTCCTTGGCTGGAGTGGACTGTGAATTACCAGGGCTGCATGCTGGAGATGGGGAAAGGACAGAGCAATGAATGGGAGTAGGACCATTAGGAAGGAAGTATTTGTGGGATCCATCAGAAATGAGGTACTGGAAGACTTCCACAAGTGTGCTGCTGCAGAACTTGGGATGGTACTTAGAGACTGAACAAAATGATTTGAGGAAAAAATAAAGATCTGCAGTTAGCCTACTTGCTCTGCAGGCTCATGACATAAATCAGGTTTCTAATCTTATAATAATTATTAATAGTGTTAAGTAAACAAGGTTCAAAATCACCATTATTTCAGGTAATTCTATATCTGATTATGTTTTAGGAGAATTTTATTATAGCTGTAGAAATATATCTTTAAGTGGGGTTTTACAACTATGCCACATTATCTGTTTATGAGGCAAATATATAATACAAAAGCACAAGCATTCTAGAATCACTATAATGGGTAGGAAGAGATGGGTAAATGGATTTTACTACAGGGTTAGAATAAAATAAACTTAGAGATGAGTGATTTATTAGGAAGTTTTTAAAAAGGAGACTTATTCCAAGGTAGTACTATCTACATTCTGGACTGTCATTTTTCTTTTCAGGTTAATTAAATATAGTCTATTATTCTTGCACATCAATATTTCATTCTGTACAAATAAAAGTGTAATGGAATTTCATAGCTCAGGCAGAATAAGAATTGTAAATTTGATGAATTAGATTCTGAAAATAAATATTAAATAGCATTGATAAACAATGTATTTCACTTTGTTATAAAGGTCAGTTTCAAACTATTTGGCGTAACTAATATTCAATAGCATTGTTTGGCAGTTCTAAAACTATAAAATATATCAATAAAATTTATAAAACAATTCTATCAAGTTGTTAAATATTAAACAAAATTTAATAGATATTTTCTCCTAAGAGACACAGGACGTGTGGACATATTTGTGTAAATAAAAATGCTATCCCAGATAGTCTTTGTATAAATATGGGTTAAACAAACTTTGAAGCCATAAAATATTATCAACAATGATGAAAGCCAAACAATATAGTATACATCTATGTTAAAATTCATAATAAAAAATAATCAACCTGAAAAACCTTAAAATACAAGTATAAAGTGTATCCAATGGATATTAATGAATTAATTTGTATAAAGATACTTGCCGTAAACCCTGGTGGTAAGAGAATATGTAATTTATCAAGTTGTTCTCTGATGCCTACATGTGAACATGGCAGGTATACACACATAAACATATGGTCGCATAAACAAACAAAATTTAACAAAAAAAATTCAAATTAAAAAAATGACATTTGTAAATAATATGGTAGTTTTTCTTAAAAATGGGAATAGAACTATCTATGGAATCAAAGACCCAGTTATTCTTGGGCATTCACCCAAGTAATGCTCAACAATGCCACAAAGTACAACTGTTCAACTATGTTCATAACTTTATTTGTAAAAGCCAGAACCCAGGGGAGAGAATAACAACCTAGATGCCTCTCAACTGAAGAATGGATAAAAAAAAAAAATATGATACATGTGGGGATTCAATAAAAGTTTTAGAAGTTTCAGAGCTATCAGAGGGAATCTACCCACAGTCTATGTGGGGAGTTAATAGAAGCTCCAGAAGTCCCAGAGCTCTAACCACAGTCAGTCTAGGAGAATCAGAGAGTGGTGATTCAAACCTTTAATCCCAGCACAGGGAGTATCCTGGGAGTGGTGACCCCAACCAAGTCAGGTCACTTTAGATTATAGAAGGAATTCCAGGCTCCCAAGCAGGCAGTGGTGGGGCCATATCTTAATTACCAAAAGGGTACTTAAGATAGGATAGAAACACAGAAAGGAAGCCATCCCAAGGGAAGCAAGGCTGAGGAAGCTAGAAGACAGCTGGATAAGATCTGACTGCTTATTCTCTCTAATACCTCCAACTTCTTCAGAGATCTATCCCTGAGTCTCATTTATTCATGCGACAGATACATTTACACAATGGATCATTTCAGCTGTTAAAAATAATTCCATCATGAAATTCGAAGGCAAATGGATAAAACAAAAATAAATTATTATGAGTGAGATTGGTGATTACTTCATAGAGCTTTCACTCAGTAACTGATAGAAATCAACGCAGATACCCACATCCAAGCATTGGATCAAGCTTGGAGAGTTCTGTTGAAAAGATAGAAAAGGATTGCATTATCAGGGGTTCAAGGACATCATATGGGAACAAACAGAAACAATTAGCCTGGGCCCAAAGGAGCTCACAAACTCTGGTCTGAAACAGGGAGCCTGTATGGGACTAACCTAGGTCTTTACATATGTAAGACAACTTTGGTTTACACATGGGACTCTAGCAGTTACAACAGCACATCATCCTGATTTTTTGTCTGGTGTTTTGGAATCTATTACTTATACTGAGTTGCCTTGCCCACCCTCAAAACTACCTCAACTTGGTATGTGTGATGATATATTGTATATTTAATAAAATCAGCCTGGAATACCAGAGAGAGGAAAGAGACCACAGTCAATTCTCACTCAGTCAAATTCTCAAGCCTAACAGGGTAAATGCTATCTTCAAGGTTCTTCAGCCTGGCTAGTCACTTCTACTGAATGCCCAAATCTCTGCCTCCTCCTGCATTAAATATCTTCCCACCCAGCTGTTTCACTTCCAAGTTAAACTCTCTATCATAATCCTCATGTTAGGATTAAAGGATAAGCTACTACTGCTTGGCTGTTAGGCCTTGTAGAACTGTTGAATCTTGCCAGGACAAGGTAGGAAGATCTTTAAGGACATCTTGCTTCATGTAGAAGTCTATCTGATATGCTAGGCCTTGAACTCACAGAAGTCCAGAAATATCTCTGTCTCTTGAGGGTTAAAGATGTGAAACACCACTCTCTGATCTTCATTGCTTGATTGTTGGTGATTCTGTTCTCTAATATTCAAGGCTGATTTTATGAAATATACACTATAACACCACAGGTATGCCTTGCTTTGTTGAAACCTGTGTGAGCTCTGACCCATTCTGAACAGAAACAGAGGAGTTTATGTTGGTAGGGGAAACAGGGCGATTGTATGAGGGAAAGGAAAGAAAGGTGGAAGGGAAAGTGTAGTTAGGATGTAAAATAAGTGAATAATTGTAATTAACAAGATATGAGATATTTTAAAAGTGATACTAAACACAATACTTTGAAATAGTGACTTACAATGGAATATTTTAAAATTCTTTTCAGTAATTGTAAAATTATAAAAACGGTGGGTAATTTTTTTTAATATCAGTGGCAAAGAGGATGTTTAGTTATTAAGAGCACTTCTTAATTTTCCAAAAGATCTAAGCTTTGTTCCTAGAACACATATCACATGGCTCATAAGTACTTGTTGTTCTAAATCTGCGGTGTCTGACACGTTATCTTGGCCACCGCAAACTACAAACATATGATCACGCATGCACAGACACACACACATACACACACTCACACACATACACACACACACAAAGAAAGAGAAAGATACACACAGAGATACAGATAAATGAGTAGGTCAATAGATGATAGCTAGAGAGACAGAAGTAGATAGGTAGATAGGAAGACAGACAGACAGACAGACAGACAGACAGACAGACAGACAGACAGACAGACAGACAGACAGACAGATAGATAGATAGATAGATAGATAGATAGATAGATAGATAGATAGATTCATCATTTCATTAGCCATAAAACACATTGCATTAGGCAGAAACCACATGATGTTGAGCACATTTTAACGAAAGTGATTTTGAATTGTTAGGTTTTAATACCTTGTTTGTCTGGCTGCATGTTTTCAAGTCTATGATATGTTGGAATGGTAAGCAAGAGTAAAGCAGATAATATCATATTACAGTATCTTGGAAGGAAAGGAAGAAAGAGAAGAGGATCTGGGCACGAGAATAATGTGTAGCTTTGAAGAGCATGCTCCCTGTTTTGTTTCTGTGAGCTTCCAAACTCCTGATAATAGTTGGTGAGGTATTCAGCAATGAATTAGTCTACTGTTGTCATTGTTAAATTTGCTGACACTTTTATATGTGCATATGATGAATTTAATCATTTTACCCCATTAGCCTCTCTTGAGTGCCTCCTTTCCTACTGAAAGCCCTTTTTTGTTCCCTCTAGTGTCCTTCGAGCTACTGTTTCTTGTTTCTATATGTGACCCATTTTGTTTGAGTAACTTAACTTACATAAACACAGGTTGAAAGTTACTTAGTGGAGATGTCTTATTTCTTTGCAGTCATTAGCTAACTGCCTGCCAAAAGCTGCTCAGGATGGAGTCTTAAGATAAAGTTATTCAAAAGTACACTCTAAACTGGAGAACAATCCTTCAGCAATGATATGTTGGGGACTATTTATTTTCAAATTATACTGAAATTTACATAAGAGTACTTCATTGCTTTCAATAAGGATTAATATTCATTGTTTTGAAATGTAACTCTAATATCAACAAAAATATATCATGCACTCCACTATAAAATACATGTCAACAAGTTTCAAATTTAAAATTTCACTAAATGATAATTATGTTATTGTCCATAGACCCAGAGAGGATAAGTAACAAGAAGGGCTCAATGACAGATTCATGGATCTCCCTGGGAAGGAAAAATATAATAGATTTCGAGGTTGGAGAAAGAATGAGAAAATACTGAGAGAAAGGACTGAAATTGAAGACATTTTGAGGTCCTTGTGGAAACAGTGCAATGGAAACTCCATGGAATCTACAAGAGTAACCTTAGCAAAGGCTCCTAGTGATAGAAAACAAGGGACCTGAGTTAGCTGTCTTCTGTAAGCAAGTTGGGCCTTAGTGGAGGTACTGGAACACCAACCCAGCCACAAAACCTTCCACCTACAGTTTTTCATGCTTCTTACAAAATGTTCTGCTACTAAAGCCTAGCAGAATCATCACCAAAGAGAGCAGGATATTTCATTCATTAACTGATGGGAACAGAGGCAGAGTCCCACAGCCAAGCTCAGGAGTCCTCCAAAGGACCTGGAGGAAGGATAAGAGAAACATGAGTTGTTAAAAACACCACAAGAACATAATCCATTGAATCAACCGACTAGGTTTCATGGAGCTCACTGAGATCGGAGAACCTGCAGAAGTGTGATGCAGATTCTATAGATATATGGTATGGCTGAATAGCTTGGTATTCTTGTGGGACTCTTAAGAGTGGAAACAAGGACTGTCTCTGATTCTTTCACTGTTTGTAAGATCCTTTGCCTCCTATTGGGTTGCCTCACTAGTCTTGATAGGACGGCATGTGCCTGGTCTTATTGTAACATATTATACCATGTTTGATTTATATCTCTGGTAGACCTGCTTTTTCTAAGGGGGACAAAGGGAGGGCAGTAGATCAGGAAGAGAGGGGAGGTGTTTCAAGTTTCAAATTTAAAAATTTACTAAATGACAATCATGTTATTGTCCATAGACCCAGAGAGGCTAAGTAACAAGGAGGGTGGACTGGGAACAGGTAGGGTTGGGAACAATAGGGACAGAAGGGTGGTGGGGGTGAGAAACTTGGAGATGGTGGGAGGGGAAACTGCCACATGGATATAATATATTAAAGAAGAATAAAAAATTCATGGAATTTGCCTTGTGGTTGCACCATAACTTAGATATTAACAATGTGCAATAGCTAGCTAGAAATAACATATTTAAAAATTAACAATTATTTATAGAATTTCTTGTTTCAATAAATAGTGCTGTAAAATAGATAACACCTAGTAAAACAATAATGACAGTTTTAATAATTTACAGGATACAACAAAATTAATAGAAACACTGGGTTTGCTTAAAATAATAAGCAGAAATAATAATTAAAACCAACATACTAAGATCTCTCCCAATAGTTAATTAAATAAAATAATAAACTAAAATAAAATGATACACATAAAATAATAGTAACATGGGCTTATTAATGGTATCAGCTATTATTTTCGTATACCTTATTTATATTGTATTTTTTGTAATTCTAAACTGTTATCAAACTTATCTTCACTTGGGAACACCAATCAGTTAGGGTTAAATGCAATCTTACTTCATTCTCTCAGAAGATAGAAGAAAACGGAAAATTCTTCAAAATGTGCATTTATTATAGCTTCAAGTGGGAAAAAATGGCAAGTTCAGTGTGGTAGTTTGAATGAGAATGTCTTCCATTGACTCAGGCGTTTGGCAACTTGGTGCCCATTTGGTAGAGGTTTGGGTGGTGGAACCTTGCTAGAGGAAGTACATCCCTGGAGATAGGCTTTGTGAGTTTAAAGCATCACTCCACTTACAGTAAACTTTCTGGTTTCCACTTCCTGTTTGTGATTGAGTGTCTTATCATCTACCTTCCTTTTCATGAGCCATGAATTCACTGCCATGATTGAATAATCCCTTTGGAACTATAAGCCAAAATAAATCTTTCATAGGTTGTTCTTAGTCATAGAATTTGTCAATACAGAAGTAACTAATAAAGTCAGAAAATTAATATGTTAGTATGGTATAAAGCATATTATATCTAGTACTATTATTATCTAGACTAATTGTACAAAGTATTATACTAGATATAATTTTAAACAAGTTATTAATAATACTTATGTTCCTAGAAATAACTGTCTAAACAAATTATTTCCAAATAATGTCCATCAGAATATTAAAGTTAAAATAAATTTTTCCCAAATTGAGTTTCATTATAAATCAAGTTTGAATTTGATTAAACATAATCATCTCAAAATTTTAATTATTATACTTATTATTAGTCTCATAAATAGATTTTTAACTACATAAGTAATTAAAAATACTTTTTAGAAAATTTATACTCACTAAGGATAGATGACCATGGCTAACAGAATCAAAAAAGACATTAATATGCACAAATGCTTGCATAATTTATAAATCATGGAATTGTGAAAACACTCTGTGAACAAAGTAAGAGAAAGGTATCTTATATTATGACTTGTATTATATGGAGGTCCTCCGAATTTGGTAACTGTGGGTGACATGAGAATAATAAATGTGAATACAAAATTTGGAAGTCATAAATCCTTAAACTCTTCTTCACCATACCATACTCAAAGCTAAATTAGTAAGAGTTTTCTGGCTCAGACTTTTGAGCCTAGCTTCAAGGTTTAGACCCACAGACCCACAGTCCTGCAGAGACACACAGATACTTACATTAATTTTAGGTTGATCGGTCTAAGGCCCAGGCATATAACTTGCTAATTCTTTACCCTTAAACTAACCCATGATTCTTGTCCTGTTCAGCCATGCGACTCAGTACCTTTTCTCAGAGCAGCATAGTTGTCCTCTTCATCTTCTGGCTTGTTTCAGGCATTCTGCTCTGTTCTTCCTGTTCCCAGAGTTTTCTTAGTCTGGTAGTCCCGCCCACACTCCCTGTTGCCTTTGGCCAATCAATGCTTTTTATTAAAACTCATAGGCAGGACAATTATTTACAATGTAGCATCATAAATCCACTACACTAAATCATGGGATTAGTACTTTTAATAATCTATTAGTGAGCTATAACACATCCCCATAGGCTTCATTGTATCTTCCCAAAATCAATAATGACACAAAATCAACTTTGTTCAACTACAAGTACATCATTTTAGACACAGAAATATACAGTGTACTGATTCACTGAATAGAAGATGACTATAATAACCAAGAATAAAAGTGCTATAAATTTAGATAATATGACAAAACAATACCAATTATAAGAGCAAATAGAATAAACTTTCAGTTGTCATATGTAGGCATAATTATAATTGTTCCAACACTGAAAAAACATAGGGAAAGAATAAAGCAATGATGCTTTAAAATATGTCTACATTTATTTTATTTGTATTATTATTTCAATGACTTCATCGTTCAACAATGAAACTATGGAAATATGAATTATTAATAAGTAATTATATATATTTTATAAATACATCACAAGTTTTGAAGAAATTCAAAAGTAAAAATAATAGAAACAAGAATATTGAATTTTTCTGATAATTTTCCAAATTTGTCTGCTTAAAGTATTCTATTACCAAGATAGTAACAACATTTTTCAACACTATAAAAGAAATTGTCCAAATTTTTCTCAGAAGTTGATGACATCAAAATTCAGACAAATTTCATCAAATTTTTGTATTAAACTATTTCTACATTCTCACAAGACAAATGTCATCTATCAGAATCTTTGACACAACTTAAACAAAATTCTATTTCAGAGTCTATTTCATTTGGAAATAGAATAAAGTAAGGTGATAACCTAATAGATCCGTGATTACTTTGAGATCAGATCATTCTATTAGTTTCTGTGTTTTGTGTAACTTGATGACTTCATATTTAATGGACATGCTATCTGGTGTAGACAGAAAGACTACTTGTCAAAGACCAAACGCTTCCCTACCCACAGTTCTCCTTGAACAGATTTTGGGCATTATCTTGCTGCAAAATATTACTAGTAAAGAAAATACAGGTATATATTGTTTCCTTAAAGAAAAGTATGTATAGATTTTTGTTTGTGTGTGTGTGTGTGTGTGTGTGTTTGTACACAAATTTTCATTAAGTACAAAAGTTACAATTCCTTTTCAGCTTTCTAATTAAATGATGAAGAAATATTCCCATTGCCAAATGAATTATGAAGTATGTTCAAAACTGATGCACTTATTCATAGTTGCAACCTTCATTGTGAGAGCTAACTCCTACTAGTGCTCAGAAGCTTAAGGGCTCTTGTATTCACAAATAAAATAAAATATGCTTCTTATCTCCAAATGGGTTTATATACAGCTATGTTTTATGCATTAATGCACAGAAGGTAAGAAAACAAATTCTTGCTCATACATTTATTCCATGCCTAGAAAAAAAATTAAATGTGTAGAATTGATTTTACCTTAATACAAAATTTCAATTTATTGTGATATCTTGTATATTAGAGTATATTGTGATATACTCTAATATTCTTAATATCAATCTATCATCAGGTATAATAAAACCAAACATATAAATAACTAAATATGTAAGAATAAATCTACTGAAAAGAAGCATTGCTTTAAACACACTTTGATGTATTTTAAGAACTATAAAATCCTTTACAGTAATATGAATGATTTAAATGTGCTATTTCCCAGATATGTAAGCAGAACTTTTTATGGCCTCCAGGAAAAATAATTTACCTCTAAGTATCCTTTAAAATTACTTTTCTGACATGTTATCAATGATACATATATCTAATATTCATTGAAGAATAATTCTGGCCATTAAAATTTTCCATTGGCTCATTTCTGTGGTGCATAGATGTCTGAGGCCTTATCTTATCTTCCAACTGACATTTCTTCTACAGGCATTTTTCAAACCACAAAATTAATTTAATTTGGAAACTTAGGCAAAAATATAGGAAAAGACTGTTTTAGATTACTGGTTTGTGAAGAATAGTATTTAGATATACATTCCAAAAATATTGTATTAACTACTGTTTTTATTGCTATGGCAAAATAGCAGATAAAAAGCTAAGAGAAGAAATACTTATTTTTTCTCATGTTTTATGAGATGTTAGGTCAAAATCAGAGATACCATGGCATTGAGAAAGCAGAAAAAACATACCATGAATTGGGGTCTTTCCTTTATTCACTTTGTTCTACTGACTCCAGACCATGGGATGACATCAATATATTCAAGGGAAAGTTTAGCCTTAGTTTGTTCCCTTTGGAAATTTCTTCACAGGTGAATCATAAGTCTTCTTGGTGTACCTCAATCCAGTCCCCATGACAATCAACAATAATCATCACATATACATAAATATGTCTGCTTCACTTAAGTCACATACAACTATGACCAGAAAATCATTAACAAGTCATTTTTATCACACAACACTGTTTTTATTATTTCATGGAAGGTAATCTTTATGATACATGGAATTTCTTCTCTAACAATTTTGTTGTGATGTAATTTAGCCAAATGAAATTATATAATTTCTAATGTTATGTCAGTGTTGTTCATTAAATAAACAAAGTTGTAGAGCAACTGCTGTATTTAATTTTTACTGTTTATGTTTTCGCTAAGAGAACTTGCATATCTATTTGTGGGTAATATTCTCACCCAAACCTATCTGAGGCCACCCACAAATCTCCTTTATAATGCTTACTTTCCTTTTTCTGATCTTTACTTGTTGACAGACTCTGAAAAGGTTCTTGTAATCAATTGTACATCTTGATAAATTAATATTTAGACATTTTCATATTTTTTCTTAGGCTACTCCTTTTGTATAATTCTGACACATTTTTGTATCTGATTTGCAAATATTTTCTCATTCTAAATAGGATTTTCTCCAATGATTAATTTTGAGAGAGACATTTTAATTTATATAAAATCAACATGTTCAGTTATTAATTTCAGAAGACTATAGTTGTGATGGCTAGTCTTCATTATCAACTTGACTATATCTTGAATGAACTACAATTGAGAAATGGAGTCACACTTGAGGCAGAGAGACAACATGCCTTTGATCCTGATCTTGAAGCTGGATGGCACACTTTAATCTGTGCCACACCTTAGGTTGGAAGCTTTTTTAAGAACAATGGGAAGAATAAGGGGTATTCTTTACCTACTTGCCCTTCCCTCTGTCAGCATAGTCATTTCCATCTTTAAGATTCCAGAAGACCAACGGAGACATTCAGCCTTGTGGGACTGAGCATCTACAAGATTGATTCTTGGACTTTCCGTTCATAACTAGCCATTGTTAGGCAGCAGCTTTTAAGTCATTCCAACCCACACACACACACACACACACACACACACACACACACACACACACACACATAAAAGAGAGAGGGAGAAAGAAATTCATTACATAAGATCTCTGATTAGAGAACCCTGGCTAACAAAATAGTACTATCAATATCTCCTATAAATTTTAAAAGACAATATTATTGCTATTTTCCTAGAAAAAAAATTCATTGTCTGCTTATACACTGAGGTTTCTCATCCACTGATGTTAGCCTTGGTATACACTTTGAAATAACAATGAATATCTTTGTGTGGCTGTTTAATGGATCCACTACTACTTATTTAAAACAATAACACTGAGTTGTCTTGACTTCTCTGTGAAAAATTAAAGTACTAAAACAACATTCATTTACTTTTAGGTTATCATGTTTATTCTGTGCATTTATATATCTATGTTATGGCACAATTGATAATACTATTGAATTTAGCATGTGTCCTATGTGAGGCAATAATTTAGCACTAAGCATAAAAACAGTACCATAACATGGACAGGTAAAACTTACTAGCAGTAGAAGGAACAGTGTTAAAATTTAAATGAATTTCTCTTAAAGTACAATATTAAGTTAATAGAATTTAGAAACTTAAATAAAAAATTGCAGTTTTATTTTTGATCTGAAAATAAGGTGAAACACCGTTAGCAGCAAATGCTGTTTGGTATTGCGCATGACATTTAAAATGATCATCCACTAAAAAGAACAAACAATGAAGCACAATATCAGCAAAATGGCAGGAGTACATATTCTGTCAGAAATGTAGCACAGATTTATTTCCTTTAGTCATATAAATAAAACTGAAAAATAAAAACAACAGTTATTTGTGCATTTTAATAATTTTCTTGTGGATCAATGATCAGGTTAAATTGTAGTTTTAGTATTTTAAAATAGCTAAATAAATAAAACTTGTGTTTGTTTGGCAAATTTGTCCAGTGTTACATGAATAAAGGAAACTCAAGGACAGATCTCTGGGAAAGTTGGAGATATTAAAGAGAGTAAACACCACAGTCAGATCTTACCCAGCTGTCTTCCAGCTTCCTCAGCCTGGCTTCTCCTGGCTTCTTCTGCCTTTCTGCCTTTCTACACCTGCCTTAAATACTCTCTGCCCTCAGTTAAGGCGTGGCCCCTCCACTGCCTGCCTGGGAGCTTGTAAAATAAGATGACCTAGAACTCAGTTTGGATTAAGGGCATAGGTCACCACTCCACTGATACTCCCTGTGCTGCAATTAAAGATGTGATTTACCACTCTCTGATCCTCCTAGATTGACTGTGGGTAGATCTCTCTGACATCTCCGAAACTTTTGAGTCTTTTATTATATCTCTACAGTCCAGTTTTATTTTCTTTCTTTGAAATTGACTAAATTCCCAGGTATGGTTCCAATTCAGAAAGATCCATCTCAACTACATATTTTATATTCCATTTATGCCTATATAATTATTCCTTCCTAATTCATCTAGGGTTTGACTCATATATGTATTCATGTCAATAAGATTTTGTTCCTGTTTTTTGTTTTGTTCTGTGGAGATGCTAATGCATATTATCTTCACTTTTAAACTATTCAAACTAGAAATAGTTTAGTATATGAATAAAATTTAAGGACATCTAGGCATATTGGTGAGAATTAATTAAGGACAGTTGCATTACAAAAAGTTTACATTCCTGCTTGAACAAGTCATAGGAGATAGATCTTTTTCTTTTTTCATAACCTGCATGAACACTAAAAGTTCCAAAAAATGCATACAACTCTGTCAGATTCTCTTATCCCTTAGCAACATTTTATTGCTTATGCTTATACTTCCCTGGTGATGGTCACATGAGACTTCCGAGTTCTGGAAGCTTTCGTGAAGTTCTTTACTCTTATGACTCTCCCTTTTCTCTCCCAGAGGAATTGTTTCATGCAAGTGGGAGGTATCAACACACTGTCAAACATATTGAGTAACAAACCTCAATGTCAGGAAATAAGAATTTGGTGTCAGCAGTACACACTTCACATAGAAGCTCAGATTTTGTTACAACCAGAAGAGAAATAATCAGTCACAAGATATTGTAGATTCTTCCATTGTCATAGGTCTTCTTTATTAATGATTTAATTTTTAAACTCCCTTTCTTGTACCTTATTTGTAAATTTCTTGTAACTCATTTAGCCTGTTAGTTTGCACACTTCTATTCCTCATTTGTAGAACTCTTATTGCCATTTACTTCGATTTCCCCCATTTCTCTAATTTTATCTCTATTATTAGTAGCTAAAGTATAGTTATTAATGGAAAAATAGTTGCAATGTATTTAATGTATGTGGTGCTGATCAGCCTCTGGTATGAATGCTGAGGAGGAAGTAGAAAGTACATGACATGTTTCTATGTTCTAAGAGTGAAACTAGCATTGCTGTTATTGTTTTTTCATCCTATGCAAATAAATTAAAAGGGTCAAAGTGGTACCTAAAATGAGAGATTGTAATAAAGTATCACCTACAACTGTTTATTCTTGATTATGTTAACACAAAATATATTCTTCAACATATTATCACATGGCTATATTTCATATTCATTGCTCTAAAAAAATCCAATGATGTGGTATCTATATCATTCAGAAATGAAATGGCAATAAACTATAAAATGTGGTCTTTTGATGGTTAAATTGAGCACAGTACATTTTATTGTATAAATATTCCTTCATATATCAGCTACCATATCAATTAATCTCCATTGCTTAAACATGGAATTACTACCTTGGCCTTTTTAGTTTTTATTTCTTTGTATGGGATGGAAAAAAGAAGGTGGAATAAACAATTTAGTATTTTATTTAGGAGAAGAAAAGTTATTGATTCGCTTCTTTATGTTAATATAAACAGGTCTGCTTCAAATGCACGTTTTTATAAAATAGTTGTAAATAGTTCCCAAGTCAAGACTTCTGAATAAGAGAACTCTGGTTCATCTTCTCCAAGTAAATGTGAAAACTGACTTATTCAAAAATTTAGAATTTGTATCTATGTTATATAGCTTGCCTATAAAAGCTTTTGTGGTTGGGGTATGGCTGCCATTTCTGATATAGCACTTGGCCCTTGAACCTATCATTAATAACACTAGTATTAGTACTAGTAGTAATTATAATAGTTGCAAAGATTTAAGAAGTTACCCATATAACTGGTCCTATAGTTCAGAGAGGGGCAATTTCTCCACTTTAACCATGTCTGAGCCACAGTTTAGGCATCTATTAGACATTCTTTTAAATTAGTCCCAAAGTATTTGAGTTACTCAATTCTAATCTGTTTACTCTGTACCTGTCTTGCTTTTCTCTTACTGTAACCCCTGTAAAAACTGTAATGTGACCCTTCTTTTTCTCCAGTATCTTCTTCCTGACTACTGTGTTGTCTTCTCTAATTATCCCAGGAGAGAGAGAGCCTCTAGGATTGTGAGCTTAATACCTGTGTTTCATAGCATTTCATATGTGTTTTATGGCCACTCCTGAATCAAATACCAGATGTAAAAAGAACCAACTCTAATTTTCTGTGATACTAAAAATATGGTGAAATCTCTTAATATATATTTCTGTAGCTATCTGGGATTTACTTGTATGTGTGAAATAATTTGAGTTGTTGAAAATGTAATTTTTACTGATAACTCTTCATGATTAGCCAGGATAAATTCACTGTTTTAAATAAAAGATCCTTTAAAAGAAGACTTTATTTTTATCTTATTTAATATTGTGTTGCATAAATACTACTAATCAATTACTAGAATTAAAGTTGTATGATATTTAAAGGTATTTGAATATGTTATTAAGATCCCTTTGGAGATGCTATATTTTTGCATGCATATTCTGATATCTTTCTAAACATGTATGTTACAGATGTATGACTGTATTTAGATTTCCACTCCTATAGGGAAAGATAAAGGGAATATTTATATTTTTAACAGAGTGAGATTAAAACCTTAATGGATAAAGACAAAACAATAGAAAACACAAAAAATCCCATAAAAGTGAAAAATAAAAAATAAAGTCTGTCAAAAAAAACCTGTGTGGTAGCCCTTCCAAAGTATTTTCCATGACCTGGTACACATTAGAAACAACCATCAGGTCGCATTCATGTTGCACAATTTATAAGAGAGACAAATATTTCAACATTTGGAATTTGAGAGAAGTTTATGTTTGGTGCCTGTGAGATTCTTTAAAATAATTTCCTTTTATCTTCAAGCTTTTCTCTCTTGAGTCTCAAGCTCAAGCTCAAGCTCATTGTCCCTTCTAAGAAACTGTCCTATAGAGAAAAGAAAACTAACTTTTGCAGTTCTTTCCATTTTTCCCAGCCCTTAAACGAATACCTCTTTTTACTGTTTTCAGCTTCTTGTTAAGAAATAATGATAAGATCAGCCACTATGGAAATGAATATGGTGGTTACTCAGAAACCTGGGAATTGATTTATCTTAGGACCCAGCTCTTGGGCATATACACAAAAGACACTCCATCCTGTCACAAGAAACAGTGCTCAACTTTGTTCACAGTGGCTTTATTCCTAATAGCTAGGAGCTGGAAACAACCTAGATATACCTCAACTGAAAAAAAATGGATTAAAAAAAAGTTTATTTCCAAAATGGATGACTACTCAGATGTTAGTAAAAATTATATCATAAAATTTTCAGGCAAATTACTGGAACTTGAAAAAAATCATCCTGAGCAAGACTACCCTGAACAGAATAATAAACATATTACGCATTTATTTATAAGTGGTTATTAACTGTCAAGTAAAAAAAAAACAAAAAAACCCAAAAAATACAATGCAAAGAACTGGAAAAGCCAAATAACAAGGAGGACTCTAGGGAGTGCATGGATCTCCCTGGGAAGGGTACTGTGGGCATAGGAAAGGGAGGGATCATTTTTCAGAGAGAATGGCAGAGAGAGAGAGAGAGAGAGAGAGAGAGAGAGAGAGAGAGAGAGAGAGAGAGAGAGAGAGAGAGAGAGTATGAGGAGAGAAGACTGAAATAGGTGGGCATTTAGGGGAGTGTGGAAACCTAGTGTGGTGGAAACTTTCTGGAACCTGGGTGGTTGACCCTAGCAAGCTGTCCTAGCAATAGAGAACATGTAGCCTGAACTAGCCATCTTCTGCACCCAAGCAAGGCTCTAACTGCTGGAGCTAAGACATAAACGTAAGCCTAAAACCTTCAGCCCACAGCCAGACCTATCTGTTATCTATCTATACTGGGGCAATGCTGGCTCAGAACTTGTGAGTCAATCAAATAATTTGTAATGATACTCTGCTTTACTCATAGATGAGTGCCTAGCCCAATCTTCATCAAAAAGACTTCCTCCAACAGCTTTTGAGAGGAGTTGTAGGCACTCACAGCCGAACACTAGGTGGAGCCCAGGGAAACTAAGGGAGGGGTGATTATAGGAGCGAGAGGGGTAGAAGCTAGATATACCCATGAAACCCACAGACCCCTGGCCCACAGCAGACTAAAATGTGACTGACATCCCACCCAGCCCAGGTGGAGATTCCTGTCTCTGGGACCCTGGCCCTGGGACACAGCCCTTGGAACCCCACCCCCACTCAGCTCTGCATTAAGTCCAGGCAAGCAGGGAAAACCCTGCAGGCCAGAAGCAGTAAAAGCCATTTTGCTGGACACCCTAGGCTCTAAAACCCTACTCCACTCCCCAACCCACCTGGTGACCTTAGAGGCAACTGGAAACCCATTTAATTGGAAAGTCTTTTCCCAAACCTTGACTCTGAATCTGTGTCTGTCTTTGAAGTTGAGGTGTGTTTCTTGTATGCAGCAGAAGCATGGCTTGTGTTTTTGTATACATCGTGTTAGGATGCGTCTTTTGATATGTGAACTGAGTCCATTGATATTAAGGGATATTAATGACCAGTGCTTGTTATCGCCTGTTATTCTTTGCAGTAAGTGTGTGTGTGTGCTTCACCTTTGTGTCCCCCCCCACCACCACCATGGGATTATCTATTGCTTGGTGTTTCATCTTGTGCATATTCACCCTTCAATCTTCTCTTCCCCCTTCTCTATTTCTTTCTTATACTCTTAATTCCAGCTTCATTTCCTACCTTTATTTTATTTTCTTATGTAACTTTTACTGATTCTTTGGGAATGTTACATCATACACCCCAATTTCTCTCATTTCTATGTCCCTCTCTATCCACCTTTGTAGCATGCTCCTCAAGAGAAACTTTTAAAAGAAATAATAAAAATAATAATGTTAATTTAAAAGCCAACAAACAAACACTAACCAAAAAAATAAAAGCAAGCAAAAAAGCAAGCAAGGAAACAAACAAACAAACAAAAAATCCCAAACAAATAAACAAGCAAAAAACCCTCTTCAATCGTCAATATTTTTTGCCTCTTCATTTTTCTTAGTCACATTGGGAGCTATTTATCATTCAGTGTACTCTTTTGTACAAACAGCCTTACTTGGCAAATTTTCATTGTGTAATGTGTGTGGTGTTGGTCATGTTCAATATGTCTGGGTTTTGTTACACAATCACTATACGGTCCTTGTAGTAGTGGGGTTTCTCTGTCCCGGGAGGCTAGAGGCCCAGAGACCCACAGACCTGCTGCCTGAGACCCCTTAGCCGCCCAGCCGCTCAGGCCCCCAGAAATGACTCAGGTGCTTATATTAACTTCATGCTGTTTGGCCTATGGCTCAGGCACATTGCTAGCTAGCTCTTACATCTTAAATCAACCCATTTCTATTAATCTGTCTGCCACGTGGCCCGTGGCTCACCCGTGCTCCTTACATGTTTCTTCTTGGGTGGCTTCAGCTCTATCTGCCTGACTCCGCCCTGCTTCTCCTACCTATGCTTTGATTTCTCCTCCTACTTCTTCTATGGTGCCTGCCATGGCCCAAAACAGCTCCTTTATTTAAAGATTGAGATTCACAGCATACATAAATGCATTCCCACATCAGGTCCTCACCAAAATTATTCTTTTATATTCTGCTGTTTCCCCAGATGATGGAGATCCTGCTGCTACGGTTCTGTAGAACCAGTCCCTTCACTGGCTCCAGCGGGTCATATATGGGGTAGTTACTGGGGAGTATCAATGCAAAGCCATGGATATGCACCTGATTGGTCGCTGAGTTGATTAGTTGATTAGTTTCATCACTGGGACACCAGCTCTCCCACGACAATGGGAAAGTTCTTGGCCAAGTTCTCAAGTTCGAGGGACTGGGCTAGCTTCTGGTGCCAGGGGTTGGGTTAGCTCTCAAACAGGGTCCATAGTCCTACTGTAGTCCAGATCTGTGTCCATGTCCATGGCCTGTGTTAACGTCAAGGGCCATGTGACTACCCAGAATGCTCTGTAGAAGTTCAGAAACCACACTGCTGCTGAGTGTATACCAATCACATCCTTCTTTAATAACTTTATTATTTTTACATGTCGGGTCTAATTAAGGTTTCCCATACACATCTGGGCATGGAGTCTTCCATTGGTCAATGAGAATCTTTTCAGAATCAAACTGTAATAAGGTGAATTTTCTTCCCACAACAGCCATTAATGAGTAGCTCCTTAGACTGAGAGTTAGGATTGCATTTTCTTTCTATTCTTCCTTTTTTATTATTATCATTGAAAATAGATTTTTCTCTCATATAATACATCCTGATCACAGTTCCCCTTTCCACTACTCCTCACAGACCAGCCCTCCAGCCGCCCTCTCTGAACCAGTATAAGCCCTGCTTAGTTGATTCAGTGGGTGATGTTCTCCTGGTATTCTCCAATCTCTGTGACTTTTACAAGATCTCTCTCTCTCTCTCCTGGTGGGTTTTTTAAGTTGCAAAGGGGGGGATCCAATGGAGATCTCCAATTTAGACTCTCTCTGCATAATGTGTAGATGTGGGTCTCTACATTGCTCCTATCTGCTACCAGAGGAAACCTCTCTCGTGACAACTGGACAAGGCACTGATCTGAGTACAATAGAATATCATTAACAACCATTTCATTGATTTTCCTTTGCCAATTGTGTTTGGTTATACTATAATCTCTGGGCCATATCAGGTTTCTGACCATCCGGGAAGCATAGAGAATGGGTCTCAAGTTAAACTAGATGTTTTGATTGGCCACTCCCATAGGTTCTGGGCAACCATTTACTCAGTATTTCTTGATGGCAGAACAGATTATAAATCAAGGCATTTGTAGCTGCATTGCTATCCAGGTTTCTCTTTATGCAGCCTGCAGTGTACTTTCCTTTACTAGAGACTAGACCACGTAGGGGATGGGGGACGGCAGGGAGAGACTGATGAAATTGGGGAGATTTTGGAAGTATAGTGTAGAGCTCTAATGAAACAAAAACATTCTGGAATCTGTGAGGGTGATCTCAGTCAGAACTCCTAGTCATGGAGGATATGGAGTTTGAACTGGTCATCTTTTGTAATGGGTAAGGCTTTCAATGATGGGACTGGGTTGCATTCATTTGGGTTGTTGGCTGAGGGCATCTGTATGGAAGACATCATACATATCACTCCCATCCTAAATCTCCCATATTCTTTTCAGTCCTTCTTCACTGAGTATTGGGTTAGGCACTGATATAAATGTCCTCATTTAGATCTGAGCACCCAGTCTCTTACTCTCAGAACTTTTGACAGTAATATTTCTCTCTCTTACTATCACACACTGTATGCTTTGCTGACTAGAAACCTGACTTAAATGATTTTCCCTTTCATTCCTTAAAATTTGTTGAGTACTTCCTTCCTATTGCCTTTTCCAATAAGCCACTGACTGCCATGAATGTTACATGTGTGATACTGTGATTTTTAAGCAACTCTTATAAAAATGGATGCTTTGAATTTAGATTTTAAAAGTTTCACTAAGATGTTTCTTAGTGTGGATTTCTATGAAATATATATATATATTAGAGTTTGTTATACTTTCTGGACATATAGAATTGTACTTTTGCCAGTATCAATGTAACTTATTTTGAGATATGATATTCTAATTTACAAAAAACATGTCATAAACTAAAATAGGTAAGTGTTTCTTATGCAATAATAAATGCATACTATTTAGATATTAAAAGCTTATAAAAGTTACATCTTCAAAAATTCTATAAATAATTTTAATAGCCTAATGAGATTACTATGACAAACAGAATTTTTATTAATTGTATATTTGTATAATTTTGATAATTGTATCAATATTTTAATCTTTTATTAATCTTTAACCTCAACATTGAATTTTTTAATCAAAGTTAAAATTTTTATAAGCATAATATTTTTTCAACAGTTTTGTTCACTTTTTGCTTTGGTTAAAAATGATATGAAGTCATAGAGAATTCTATATCTAGAGGGATGAAACTAACAGAATTTTGTATTTATTGAAAATGAGCTGTACATTGACAAATCAGCTGTGCAGTAATTGAGCTGTACATTGACAAATCAGCTGTGCAGTAATTGAGCTGTACACTGACGAATCAGCTGCACAGTAATTGAAGCCCATGGTGAGATAGGAAGCCCATGGTGAGATAGAGCTATTGACTTGAAGCCAATTTAATGATAAACTAGTATTTAACAGCAACATATTCATTAAACTTACCTTGATAACACAGAAACCAGTGCTAATTTTATGAAAAATTACTAATAGATTATTGCCTGATTTATATTATAGAATTTTATTCATATTTCAATTTATGCTGTTTTCTGTGTAAATCTATATACATTTATAAACACATCTTACTTTAAAAATATTTTTTTCACAATTGTTTTTAGCATGTACACAGTTTCACCTTATATACTCTGTTTCTAGATGGAAAGTTACGACAAGAGTATAGTTTATGTGCATTGTGCATGTTTTTCTTAGACCTTTTTTTTTTTAAAAAAACTTCATTTAGTGTTTATTAGGATAATGCTTTATTTTCAAAGAATTCTGTTTTAAAAATCAAAGCACCTCAGTACGTTTGTCATTAGCATATTTCCTGATTTTTTTTTAAAATGCTGCTTTTTATGTGTGGATATAAATCCTATTTAGAAACTATGATCATTTGTGCTACAAAGTTTCTAGCATCACTTGTAAGAGAAGTCAGTGTGGGATTGGAAAGAGACCAGGTGCTAGAAAAACCTCCAAGAACTCACTAGATGTCCCTGGATAGGTCTCCAACCAATAGTGGAGGGTGTGCCTAAATAGGACTTCCTGTATAATCAAATGGAAATTATCCTAAGAGTCATCATAGAACCTACTTCCAGCAATGAATAGAGGTGGAGATCCATGGCTGAGCTCTAGGCTGAGCTCCTAGTCCAGCTGAAGATAAGGGAGGAGACACTTTATGAGCAAGGAAATAGGGATTATGAGAAAAAAATCCCACAGTGATGGCTGGCTGGAGCTCTGGGGAGCTCACTGAATCAAGTACAGCCACGGGAGATCCATTGGGAAAAAGAAGCTAAGCAATTGTAGGCAATTGTCAATTGGCATGGGCAGTATGTGGATCTTCAAGGGTTGGGATCACACTATGTTCCTGTGCATGTACTGGCACCTTGGAGCCCATTTCCTGCAGAGGAACACCTAATCCAGTCTTGACTTTGGGATGAGGAAATTGCCTTGACTGGATGTGCCATGCAGAGCTGACCCATCTTGGGACTTCTTGCCCTTTATGGGGAGGGGTGGGTGCATGGGAAGGGAGAGGCTGAAGGCTGATTGGGAGGGATTAGGAGAAGGAAGGGAGGGGGAGCAGCGGGATATATGGATAAAAATGACATCTTTTATAACGAAATAATAAAATTAAGACAAAAAAGAGTGAATACTTTCCTTAATGATGTGACATCAAGCTTCTATTTCCCAATATGCCTTCTAGATAACGAATTTGGTGATTTGCTTGCCACTTCTCCTTCAGGATTTTTATTTTTGTTTTTATTTTACTCTACTTTTGCTCATTAACTTTTGTAGCAGAAATTTATATTTGATTAATACGTTGTGCTGCATGCACTTATGTTTGTGTGTTTGTGTGTGTGTGTGTGTGTGTGTGTGTGTGTGTGTGTGTGCACATGCACATATGTAATAGCCAGGGAGAGATTTTGGATATCTTTCATAGACTCTTTTTTTTGACATTAAACCATTCGAGTGTATCAGTTCTTCTGTTTAGTCTGTATACATAAGGCCCTCTGATCTCTGTGTCTGCTTTGCCAGTTTTCGAAATAGTCACAGGAGCACACTGCTTCATACTTGACCTTATATAGGGCTCCGAGGACCTGGCTAACGTCCTTGTGCTTTGATAGTAATTGAGTCATAAACCCGGCATCTGACTAACATTACTCTTAAACAATAGTCTTGTTGGTCAACATTTACATTCATAAACATAGCTAGTCTGTAAACAATTTTCATGTTTCTAACAGGAATTTTAATTGTGTCATCTAAGAGATTATCCCTCATAGATGAAACTGTACGAGTATTTTTTTTTTAAATACACATTTTCAAATTATGGCTGACAACATTGCTGAAAGTTCCTATGAATTTTCATGATTTTTATGTTGATACTTTTAGAAGTTTTTTGCTTATAAAATATGCTATCTATAAATAATTGTGATTTTGTTTTCTCTTTTCAATATTTAAATCTCATTTTTTATCTAGTGAATCACATTGACAAAAATATCTTCTTTACTCACATTAAAAACATGTTTCTAGGAAGCAATGCTTTTTGAGAAATATCAGAAGCTACATCATTGAATTCTCAACAACATTGCTACCTAAGCCTGACGTGGAAAAGGACAGCAAAAATAGGCATGCCAAAGTGGACAAGTGAGAACCTAGGAGGCCTCAACCCTATACGACAATGTAATGAATGCTGGTGGTAGAAAAACCCTGCTTCCTCAAGCTTAAGCATATCAATTGGTTATTCAATACCAAATTGTCTGTCTTGAAAATATGCATACAAGTAACATCATATAGATTCATCAGGTTGTTTTTAGGAATGTATATGTATACACATATATACATATAGCAAGTGATAAAAATTATGCCATGAGGTTAGAAACAAACAAGGTGCATTATATGAAAAAGTTGGTTAGGAAGAAAGAAATGTTATAATAATTTTATAATTTCAAATAACAAAATTATTTTATAATGCTGTTCCTAGCACTTAAAACTAGAATATTTATCTATTTACTTTTTACTTCTAATTTTATATTTATTATAATAAGAATGGCTTACATACTAATAATGGGGATATGGCTTGATGATATCGAATATTACTGAGGTCAAGATGTAAAATATTTCAAACTTTATATATGTGTGTGTATGCATATATATAATACTAATTACATCTATTGATATACATATTATATATATATAATATTTAGTACTAACCTATGAATTTATGGCTGAAAACTAGGTCATCCAATACTATTCTTTTTATTATCTTTTTAAAGCCTCTCTAATTTTTTTTGTTTTTTATATTTGTCTGAGAATGCTTGCCTCTCATAAGTATTTTCCAAGAGCCTAATATTTTCATTTTTGTGTTTTTGAAATTTTTCAATTTAAAAATTTTAGCTATAATTGCAATTACTTTCTTTCCATATATCACAAAACTTTTCTATGGAAGGTATAGAGCAATAACACATCTCAGGGCTTAAAGGCACAGCATTTTATCACAACAGTATAAAAGAGAAGTCTGGGTACACTGACTCTTTGTTGTATAACTTACCCTTGCTAGTATCAAGCCTTTAATTTACCAGAACTGCCCTCTGGTGGAACAACGATTTTAAGCCTATTCAAAGGTTGACAGAAATGATTTCAGTGACTGTGTAATTGAGTTTTCTTTGTCTTGTTTACTTTCTCTGAGCTTCAAGTGCTGTGCACATTGTAATCATTCTACTCCTCTCTCTATCTTCAAAGCTCAATTTCAATCTTAGTCCTTATGGTCATAAAACCTCTCTGACTTTCCCCAGGACTACATTTCTGGATTTTAGTTTTAGAACTCGGATTTCAGAAAATACATTTACGTAGTGGAGCTTCACCCTTCTATACCAGTCATCAATCAAAAAACCTCTCACAGAAATGGCCACAGCCCTCCTTACCTGTAGAATTCCTCAGTTAAGACTCCTTTAGATGACTCTAGGCTGTGTCAAGTGACAGATTAATCTAACTAAGGCAACTTCTGAATTGAATACTCTAAAGTTATAATTTTAAAGTTAGGTAAAACATATATATTATATTTGTCATTTTGATATTTTAAGCAAGTGTTTAAATGACATTAAATAATTTTAAAATGTTGTAAAACCTTCATTACTATCCAAATCAACCAGTTTTAATATTTGGATTTTATTATCCTCTAAGTAATATCTTGACATTTATTCTTCATTCATCTAGTCTTCTGTCATGATCATGCTACTCTTTCTTTATAAAGTGTCTATATTAGTCAGTGCACATAAATGAAATTTTACAATTTTATTGTTTTGTACTTAGCTAATAAAGTGCCATCAAAGTTCAACTATACTGCATTATGTATGTTTCAAATTTGTCTAAATGCTCAAACTGAATTGTGTGTCATTGTATGTGTGTTCCATGCACATTTAAATATTTCCTCTGAAATATTTAAAATCTGTTTTTGTATTTTGATACTTGTGACTATTCTGTTTTAGCTATGAGTACAATACCTAACCATTTCAGCTTTCATTTCTTTAAAATATGTATTCTATATGTAGAAAAATTACAGAACCGTATGGAATTCTATGATAAAGATAGATCTTTTCCCATAAATAAACCAGTTTTTTTGTTGTTAGATTTCAAGAGTAGTTTAATGTTTATTTGTATTCTGATCTCTCGCCATGTATACAATTTTAGAATATTTTAGTTTGTGGCTTGCTATAAACTCCCTCTTTAATATGCTATTGCAACTTTAACACTTTAATACTTACACTTTTGCTATGTCTATGACATTCTAAAAGTCTCTAATTTTAATTTCATTTGGAATAAGTGTGAATCCACAGAATTGATATTACTGAATCCTTTTCTTAACAATGCAGAAGATATTAATTGTGCTATCCGTTTTCTAAATAGCTAATCAGGATTTAAAGGTTGATAGTGTATTGCAGTGAGGTTTCTTGGTGCTGGGCAGCCAGTGGTCTAGACTCACAGACCTTCAGTCAGCCCCAGACCCCTTAGTCACCCGCCACTGCTCAGGCCCCAAAAATAATTCAGACGCTTATATTAAGCTCATGCTGTTTGACCTATGGCTGAGGCACATTGCTAGATAGCTCTTACATCTTAGCTCAACCCATTCTCATTAATCTGTCTGCCATGTGGCCTGTGGCTCACCTGTGCTCCTTACATGTTGCTCCTTTGGGCTTCTGGCTTGTCTGTCTGACTCTGCCCTGCTTCTCCTACCTATTCTCTGATTTTACCTCCTACTTTTTCTATAGTGCCTGTTATGGGCCAAAAACAGCTCCTTAATTTAGATTGATATTCACAGCATACAGAAAGACATTCCCACATCAACAGTGTTTATCAAGATAGTGATAAATGTATATTCCACCTCTCTCTCTTTCTCTCTCTCTCTCTCTCTCCCTCCCTCCCTCCCTCCCCCCGCCTCTCTCTCTCCCTCTTTCTCTCTCTCTGTCTGTCTGTCTCTCTCATCTTGATATTTTTACAGAGCCAAAGAAAAACCCCTTCAGAAGAACTTCCAGGGACTGCAGTGGTGGATACTCAGTACTTGCTTCTCTTCACAGATACTTAAGTTCAATTCCTGGAACTCATGTAGTAGGTAGAAAACTACCTATAACTGTAACTTCAGCCCTTGAGAATCCAAAACTCCCCATTTTTTGTTTCTATGGCCACAATTTCCCACCTGAAACATATACTTATAATTCTCTCAGATGATCACACAGACAAATATAAAAATAAATAAATATTTTAAAAAGACTTTATGGTCACTTCATGCACAGAATGATGATCAGTTAAGAAACATAAAAGAAGCCATGGATGACAGCACATGAAATGTAGAATCTAAAAATTTACTTTCTTATGAGGTAGAAACAGCAGAGTGGTCATGAGTGTCTGTAGAGAAGGAGCAGGGGACAGGGAGCGGCAGATCAAAAAGCACTAACCTGTGCTTTGACGAGAACAGACAGAAAGTGAGAAAACTTTATGGTATATTAAGGGACCTATAAACAGTGATAACACATTGTATACTTTTAGAAGCTGACAAATGTATGTTAATTTTTTTCCCCAAGGAAATGATTAGTGTTTAAGGAGAATGAGTTTAATCTAGTTTGAACATTACAAGTTCAAATCATCATGATGCCCTAACACTGTATATGAATTTTATGTATTATGGATCAGCTGAAATATCTTAACTTTAATCAATTTTGACTGTTCTTAGTAAAATAAAATGTTGCATGCAAAGCCTACAAGTGTCCATAGAATAGCACTATCTTTCCTCTTTTTCTCCCAGTTGATGATCCAACTTATCTCATTACCAACAATCTGTTGAATTCATTTTGCTTATAATTAATGTCATCTCCAATGAAAACCTCCTACGCTTCAACAGATTAACATATAAAAATCATAACTCTTTCTTTAATAAATGGAAAATATTTCAAGTTATAATTTGAGGCACCGTTAGAACTCCATTTCCTTTTGTTGGGTCGTATGAAAATGTTATGAAGTGACTGTGAATGACTTGAATCTTCACAGGCTACGCAGGTAAGACATTAATAGAGGTGTTGTAACACTGAAGTCTCTTCGTCAGAACTGACTTCCTGCTTATATCTGTGCTGAAGCAAACCAGTGCTTTGCCATGATGTAAAGAAAGGATAGAAATTAAACTCTCTCTCTCTCTCTCTCTCTCTCTCTCTCTCTCTCTCTCTCTCTCTCTTTCTCATACACACACACACACACACACACACACACACACACACACACACACACGCATACCACATGTACATACCTGTGGGGATTCAATAAAAGCTTCAGAAGTTTCAGAGATATCAGAGGGAATCTACCCACAGTCTATGTGGGGAGTTAACAAAAGCTCCAGAAGTTCTGGAGCTCTAACCATAGTCAGCCTAGGAGAATCAGAGTGGTGATTCACACCTTTAATCCCCCAGCACAGGGAGTATCCTAGGAGTGGTGACCTACTCCTTTAATTTCAACTGAGTCAAGGTCATGTTAGATTATAGAAGGAATTCCAGGCTCCCAAGCAGGCAGTGATGGGCCACGCCTTAATTTACCATAAGAGTATTTAAAACAAGGATAGAAAGATGAGAGAGGAAGCCAAGGGAAGCCAGGCTGAGGAAGCTGGAAGACAGCTGGGTAAAATATGACTGTGGTGTTTATTCTCTCTAATATCTCCAACTTTCTCAGAGATCTATCCCTGAGTCTCATTTATTCCTGCAAGATATATGACACACAAACACACCATATACCCCATATACCACACATAAACACACACATAACCCACATATACACACATCACAAATACCACATGCACACACACCAGCCAGACATATCAGACATACACACATCACATATACACATATATCCCCATAAATACACTACATACCTTACACATAACACCAAAAACCACACACACATATACATACACACACTTAGTAAAACATAAAGATTGAACCCCTACCATCAAACATATATACCATAGCTTATGAACTCTCTAGTCACAGAGTTTTGACCAGATTTACAATGCCAAGAATGTATTCTCTCACATGGAGTGGGTTGCATGTCAAATCAGGAAAGTGTTGACTCTCCCAGATATGTAGTCATATCTTAATTGGCTGTCAATATTACAGTCTACAGCATTTACAACTAGGTTTGATCTTTGTTAACTTTTAAAAAACAAATTATCCAATAGCTTGGCAAACACCTTTTAGCATTGTAAATGCTCATCACCAGAAAGGAAACTTCCAGATTAGTTCTGGTTTGATTTCTCTGTATCTAATATCTAAAGTGTGCTTCGTCTTTGACGATGAGGTACGTCAACTCATAATTCATCAACTGCAACAAGTGCTTACAGAATGTATCTTTTAATTCTTAAGGCTCTTCCCTTCTTGTTCTGTCATCTTCTCAATACTCAATAACTATATTCTTGCTTCATTTCTGTTTTAAATGTATTGGAAAATGCTGTGAAGAATCTAGAAATTAGAGCAGAATATTTGTCACAGCACACTGATGTGTTGACTGCAGGTGACTACATAATGTAGCAGACTGCTTCTGCATCCCAAATGAAGGTGACAGAGATTTTTATTTATTTAAGAAATGTTTTATTTATTTTACAAAGCAACCACAGATGCCCCTCTAATCCCCCCTCCGTATCCCCTTAAGTCTTCTCCATCTCAACCCAAACTGATCCCCTTCTCTGAAATAGTAAGCCCTTGGTTTGTTTATGTGGTTCCTGGCAGTGGGATCAGGATCTATCCCTAGAACATGAGCTAGCTTTTAGGAGCCCATTACCTATGGTTGGATCTCTTGCATAGTCTTGATGCAGGGAGTAGATGCTTGAACCTGTTTCAACTGAATGTAACAGGCTTTGCTGACTCCCAGTGGGAGGCCTTACAGTTTTGGTTTTGGAGATTTTTCAAATGCTGTGAGGAGTCATTGTGTGTATGTGTGTGTGTGTGTTAATAAAATAATGCTGAGAGATAGAGATGTATATCTGCCTAGAAGCATTTTCAAGGTTTAAAAATTTACTTAAACATGAGAGTGAAATTCTTCAAGCTTTGCTTATTTGTGTTGTGTTATAATTATTTTCAGCTTTCCTTTTAATATTTATTATAATTTCAAAAAACAATCAACAATTATTTAGGATTGAGAAGACATTGAAATACCCTCCCATCCTGCACCATGGATGCTGTATAAGGAAGGGAAACATCAAGGTGAATTGCCAAAAGTAATTCCTTCTCTGTCATCTTCATCATCATCATCATCTTTTATCTTGAGTCACTCCCTGCTTATCATGTTAAACAAGAGCAGGAGAGCTCATTATAAAGTAATGGACATGTTTGCTAGTTTTATTTTAAAGGGTCAACAAAATTTACTAAGGTAATTCAGCTATTCAAGATTTCTTCATCACGATAATACACAAATACTCATGAAGTTACTCAGAAGTCAGAGGGCTATCAGGATTAATGGAGCATCAACAAGACTTTATTTTAGACACTGGAGGCTCAATCATTAATTCTTAAATTAGCTAGTAAGAAAAGGATCATAATAATAATGGGTTTTTAAATGTGCCAGTAATGTAAAACTGAAATTTATTGTGAATAAAGCAAGCTACAGGACAAAACACTTGTAATAATTGAATTTTACCATATATAAATTGATTTTTCCCTTTGATGTGATGGCATATGCTTACTGCAAAAAAAGGGGGGAGGGGAAGAAGAAGAATCAGTTATTTTAAAGTCAGTAAAATTTCTTCAAATCTAATTGACATTCCAGGGATGTACTTTCATGGAACAATTCTTAGAGAAAATAATCCTGGTCAAGAAGGCAACATGCATCAGGACTGATGTTTAAGAACAGCTTGAATTTTATAGACAAGGGATGGCAGAATTCCTTTAATAAAGCACATCCTGCTGTTCCCATTGCCTCCTGCAATACTTTACAACCTCCCTGCACCACATGGCTGTGTTTTTAATCTGGTCATTATAGCTCCAAGCTTTTAAAGTCCTGGAAACACAGAGTTTATAACCGAGATATAGAACAGAAAAATACTAGTGTTTTCAGTCAGAATTCTGTTATGCCTGTGTTCTCTGTGTAATTATGGCTAATTGGTCAGTGTGTGCGCAAAATCCTCCCTTCTATCAAAGAGTATTTTGAAGCAGATATTTCTGGATTGCGTTTTAACTTTTGTTTTATCAACACCAATGGTGTATGTTTATATAAGCATGAACTTTTCTGACTTGGTCTGTTAGAAAGCTGTTAGAAATTTTGAATCAAACAAATTGAAACTATTTTTTTTCATCAAGGAAGAAAACCCAAAGAAATAGATAAAAAAGATTGACTTAGAGAGCAACTGATTCTAAATTGACATTTTAAAGCAATTATTAACATGGCATTGCTATCTATATATCCCAGATAATATGTCCCTGTAATTAATCATAGGTGACATAGCTTGTATTTGTACACTACAAACCACTTAAACTGTCAAGTTTAAACATATGACATATATTTTATGTTCTCCCTAGAATTATATATATATATGTAATATTTTATAATGTTCAAAACATTTTAATGATGAAAGAGGTATATACTCTTTAATATATCCAAATGCACAGACAATGTTAATTCAGTAGGTATAGTATTTAATAATTTCTAAGATGCAAAGATAAAATGTACTTGGTTGATAAATTTTGCAGCAATGATAGGTTCATAGTATATCAGTCAGGCAACAAACATGAAAAAATCATGTCAAATTTGTTTAAGCATCCAGAGAAATAAAAATTTAACCTAAGCCAACCCATGCCTGCACAGTGGTCTATGACTATAATCTTAGCACTTTTCAAGAGGAGGTGGTAGAATCAGAAATTTGAGTCCACTTTTAGCTGTATACTGAGTTCAAGGTTGCTTGTGCTACCTCCATAACACATCTCACAAAATAGCACCCTTCAAGACAACATTGAGATATTATTTTACATATCAAATATTACTATTATTTTTTAAAGTGAATGCTTGCAAAGTTTAAGCAAAAATGAATTTTCAAATACTGTTGGTAAAAATGTAAATTTTTCCAACCACAAATGGAAAAACAGAATAGAAGATCCTCCTAAAACTAAGAACTATTTTACCTTTGGGAATATATGTAAAAGAAACAAAATCAACATTTCAGAGAATACTTCCCTATTGTATTTATTGACAGTGTGTGCAATATGTAGTCAACCTATATAATGGTTAACAAACACAGGAATGGATTAAAAATAGAGATGGATAAACTCTCTCTCTTTCTCTCTCTCTCTCTCTCTCTCTCTCTCTCTCTCTCTCTCTCTCTCTCACACACACACACACACACACACACACACACTGAATCAGCATTCATAAAGAATACTGAAAGCCTATGGTTTGTAGAACAGTAATAAAAGTGGAAGTCATTATACTTATAATAAATAAGTTAATAAGCATTTAAAAAGTAATTCTATCTGTTCCTTCTCATCACTAGAACCTGAAAATAAAATTATTTACTCCAATGAACCACACTGTGATCATTAAAATATTTGATGTTTATATTGTATGAATGTATTTTCATATTACAATGAAATCAATTTATACATAATGTATTATTTCTAAAATTTAACATAGCTGGAGACATGGCTCAGTGGCTAAGAGAGCATTTGCTGTTCTTATAGAGAACCTGAGTTTAATTTTTCTCTCAGATGGCAGCTAACAACATCTGTGACTCTAGTTTCAGTAAAAAAATAATTTTTTTCTCTGGCTTCTCTGGCTTTTTCACAGGAATTGCATATATGTGGTACAAAGACATACATGTAGGCAATATACCCATAAAATATAAATAAATATTTAAAATGAATTAACCAGTTAATTAAAGCATGAATAAAAACATACTAATTACTTGAATTTGACTCTCAGGCTTATATTGTGTTTTATGAAATGAAGAACCTGTATTGGACTACATGCTGCCCAGAGTAGTATTTCTTTAAGAATAACCTTACTTGGCTTAATTTTTGTTTTGGAGGTCCTATGCTAACTAAAGATTTTTAAAATGCATTTTGAAAGAAAGATTCCATCATTAGCTGTCTGAAGGACTGGAAGCCTTTGCTACAACTCTATATATTTGTTTTTATTAGGGTGAGGGACAAATAAAAATTGATTAAAACAAAGTAAAACAAAAAGTAATACTGTAAATATAAATATTTCTGTAAGTTGGGGTGATTCTGTTCAGTGATGATTGAGGCAGTGGTACAGTTCTATAGTGAATACCAACCTTTTTGATCAAGGCCATTAGCAAAAGAGTATACAGTTCACAAAGAAAAGAGATAATGTCATATTAATGTTTGAATTTCAATTTTTTTCACTTGAAATAATAATTTCACTTGAAACTTGTATTTGTTTCCAAATGTCTTATAAATTTAAAGAAAACTTAACTTTGAGAAAATTATACATCTATATAATGTATTTTGTTAATTTGAAATGCAATTTTTCTGTTGAAATAAAGAGGCAATGCACATCCATTAAATTTTATTTTTCATATAATATTTGAAAAACTAAGACTCTCACAAAAGTTCAAAAACACAAAACAGAAAAAAGTTTCACTTTAGAATTTCTTATTTAAAATAGATATTTTTTATACAAAATATTCTAATTAACATATCCCCTACCCTAATTCCTCAGGGATCCTCTCCACCTTCTTCCCATCTGAATCCACATCTTTTGCATCTCTTCTTAGAAAGCAAACAGACATTTAAAAAATAATTATAAAATAAGATTTAAAAACCCCAAATGAATTGGAATAGGATGAAACAAGCAAACAGATAAATAAAAGGTAAAGAAAAATCGGAAGGAACACACAGATGTAGAGACACAACATTTATATGCATAGAAAATCCAAAAAAACCCATCGCCAAACTGGAAGCCATATTGCATACGCAAAGAACCTGAAAAAAAATATGTCCTAACAAACATATTATGAGACAAAGATCATCCAGAAATGCCATAGAGTTAATTAATGCTGAGCATGAGGACTGCCCAAGAAGCTATCTTTGACTGATAAACATGTGAAACTCAAAAAATATGCTTTCTTCAGTGGACTATAACAGGATATAGAAAGCATTCAGTCAAAGATAGCTTATTGGTTAGAGGTGAGGGAATATGTCTGACAACTCTGGAGTCTCTGTGGCTTTTCTGCTCTATTCTTCTTGTTCTCAGAGTTTTTTTTCTTAGTCTGGTGGCCCCACCAACACTTCCTGTCTGCCTTTGGCCAATCAGCACTTAATTAAACTCATAGGTAGGACAATTATTTACAATGTAACATCATAATTCTACTACATATCCCCTTTTCTTTTTTTTAAAAAACAGTAACCCCAAATCTAATTTCCTTTGTATCAATTTTTTCACTGTTATCTATAACAACTTGTAACCAACACTGTAAACAAACACAAACATCCATAATCAAAGTTTTGAAAATGTGGGTTTCATTCTCTAGGCTACTTCCTGCTGAATGGGGGTGCTGGCAATCTCATGGGAATCCATATAAAAATTTAGGACTATGCACAAGTCTTTAGTGGAGTAATCTGTAAGGTTGGGTCATCTCAGCCAGTCTCCTTGAAATTGTTCTGGATACAGGGCTCGGGAAACTTCAAGAGAGGTGCTCTGAAATGCTGAATCATCTGGGCCATCCATTTCCATTGGAGATTTTTCAGGGGGTCTTCCTCTACCAAACTTCATGTTCTTTATCCAGGAATAAATTTACAGTCTCTCATTTTCTGTGGAAATAAAAAAAAAAAACAACAAACAAAAAAACAACAACAACAAAAAAAAAAAAAAACCAAAAAAACCTCTTCTCCAAAGTAATATATCTTTGGATTGTAATTTTAAACTCAACTCATTTATGAAATATATCGGTTGAATTAATGCAATAGTATTTATAATCAACTGTCTTTTAGCAGCTTTTACTACTTCATTTTCAGTCAAGAAGCTTAAAGATAAGACAATAACATACAGTGTCCAGACACTCTTTGTATTTTCCATCTTTACATGTCTTTTTTTTTTTTTACTTCATTTCTTTTTTAAGGGCTTTCTCTACCTTTTTTCCCTTTTCTCTAAGTCTATCTGTGTGTGTATATATATACATATATATACATATATACACACACACATATATATATACATATATATTCAACACACTCTAAACCATTTACACTTTTTTTTTAAAAAAAAAACTGCCTTTACTGTTTATTTATTTCTTAACTTTTTCTGTCTTTGACCATACCTTTGCTTGGCTAGGATGATGCTCCACCTAGATTCTTCTATTTCTTTCTGTTTCTGACTACACCTTTAATCTTCCAAGGTCCTTGGCTAAGGATAGAAGGTTGGTAGGATGGATTGATGGATGGCTCCACCCAGTTCCTAGTCCAGCTTCATAGAATTTCGCTTTTTAGCCCAGGTACTCCACTCACACTTCCTGTCTGCCTTTGGCCAATAAGAGCTTTTTATTAAACTCATAGACCGGACAATTTTTTACAATGTAACATCACAAATCCACTACATATGCAAGAGGTTGGATGGATTGTTTTTGGTCATTCCATGGGTTATAGATGATTGCCATTGTTTAGGTTAACTGGTTAAAAATTGTTGATGCTTATGGTTAGAAAAAAGTTAAACAAGAAGGATTAGATTCAAGATTTGTGTTTAAAATAATTGAAAGAAAAAGGGGATATAGACATATAGGATATAAGGATAGATTATTGAATCTTCTTTTAAAAGTATTTTACTAGCTTTAAATATTTTACATTGGATTGGATTTTTACATATTGTATGCAAATTGTGTATGTTGAGATTAATTTTTACTGTACAAATATCTCTATGCTTGTTCAAGGTATTATTATTCAGTTCATCTAACAATGTAATACAAGTTGCTAGTCCATGAAAGTATTTATTACCAACTAATTAGAATATAAATTAATGCAAGTTAGTAGTTAGACATTACATTCTAACATAGTCATATTAGAATGGTTTCAAGATCAAACAAATATATTTTAGATGAATAGGTCTTCCTCAAACACTTTAGAGATCCATAGAATATGACATTTAAAGTATTTTAAAAACTTAGACTTTTCTGGACAGTGAGACAAGTCTGTTCCTGGCAGCACAAATCTACTTCAAGAGAAAAATGGGAATCGAAGAGACTCCATATGGAATCTACTTTCTTTGTAGCAACAGTTAGCCACTGGACATGAAACTGTTGTATTGACTGCTTGACAGTATGCTATTTAAACTGGACATGCAGGTTTCCTCTGAACTTTGACAGAACAAGCTAAGATGGTCCTTCAGGTTCCTGATTTTCAGAGAAAACTGCCAGACATTCTTCAGGACACAAGGAGAAGCAACTTATGAACTATACCAGAATGGGCAGAGCAGATTTGCTGCTTCACTGAAATGAAAAGAGACTCTGAGCCTGTAGGCTGAAGATGGATGCCCCAACTCCACTACATGTGGGTTGAGTTCTCTTAGTGCTTGAACCTCATCTGCACCAAAACCATGCTGGCCTTGTGCATGCTATCCTACTCATTGTGAGCTCATACATGTTTAGAAGACCTCATTTCCCTAGTATTCTCCAACCCCTAGCTCTTACAGTCCTCTGCCTTTCTAAAATACATCTTTGCTAACTCTTTAAGGGAAATTTCAGTGAGAGGCAAATTAATCATTCTCCAGTTCTTTACGTAGGAAATCTATTCCCATAGACTGTAAGCAGTTAGGAATCCTTTGGCTGTCAGACCCAAGCTCCCAAGCTCCCTGTCGAAAACAGGTTAGGCTAACATATCCTTACAGGAGGTTACATAAATCAAAGCAAGTGTAGAGTGAATCCTAACACAGCATGTTTTGTAATTAGCCCTGCATATGTGTTCTTTTTCATATTTATTTATTTATTTGAAATATAATTTTTCCATTTACTATATAAGATTAATTTGTGCTCAGAGAATAAATAAAAAAAAACAGATAGAAAAATTTTTATTCTCTTTTTTTTTAATTTCTGTTATCATTACACATCCTGATAGAATTATTTTTGTTGCTTGTATGGTGTTTGTAGTCATTTGATTTTATGGCTTTATCCTAATAATATAATAATGAAACAAAATACATCTTTTTGTAAATAAGCAATTTCAGAGGTTAATTCTCCATTCTTTCATGTTCTCCCAATTTGCTTGTTTTATTTCATATCTGCAGACATTAAGACCTTCCTCTATTTGATAGTAAGTTTGGCATTTCAAAAATTCTATGCGTTATTATAATGAAACTCAGAGCCAGATATTAGTGAAAAGCTAAAATATCAAGAAGAGACAGGAACAAAACCGTAGACAAGATGGGGACTTCAGCCTTTTCCTGCCTTATAGGACTTCCTCTGCTCCCTGCCACACATCTGACTTCATAGTCCAACTTTCCTAGAGCTAGGATTACAGATGTGTGCTACCCATGCCTTGCTGTTAGGCCTTGAACTCACAGACATCCAGAGGATTCTCTGCCTCCCATGTACAGAAATTCAAGGTATGGGTCACCACTTTCTGACCTTCAGGAGATGGCTATAAGTGACTCTGTCCTAAAATATTTCAGACAGTTTTTATTAAATGTACAATACAACATCATAACCTGGTGCTAACCTTCTTTTACATATAGTGAGTGCTCAGCACCACAGTCTTTTTTCTGTGTTGTGGTTAGTTTTCATAACTGTTTCTTAGTGTGGAACCACAATCACATTTAATTATTTTATTATTTCTGTATTTCCTTTCATTTTAAATAAGTCAATTTATTTTAAGATCTTTATTGAGAATTGAAAGGTTAATATTTAAAAAGAACTATTAACCCTAATTCTTATCTTGTATGAAGTATAGTCTATTAAAAACATGATTCCAAAGGAAAATTTTCAGAAAAATGTCTTTCTGCACATTACCAGATGATATTTTTAGTAATTTGAGTAATAACTATTTTTCTTAAGGTATTGTATATAGAATAGATAATTTTATTTCAAAAGTTACAATTTTATACATTACTGAATTGACTTTTGTTTGGTTGAATTAAATGGATAGAATTAAGGCATGGAAACTGAACAATAAAAGGAAATGTAACATGGCTCACTGTGAGCAATATTACGTACTTAGGTTTTTTTCTTGTTTGTCTACTTTAATTTAATGAAGGAAAAAAAATGAAACTATGCTCTCTACACTCTGTTTTCTATTTGATTCAGTTTGGGAACTATTGACTTCCAGAAGAGAATCTCATCAGAAGTTAATTGCATATGGGCTGCACAAATTGGACATCTATTAAATTCCAACTTTATATTGTTCTAGAGGCAGCAAACCATAGTTGAATGTGTGTGTGTGTGTGTGTGTGTGTGTGTGTGTGCAAGAGAGATTTTACTTTTTTCTTTCCTTTAGTAATCTCTTGCTGCTCTCTACCTTTTCTCTTTTTATGTCGTACGTATTCCATTATTTCCACCTTTCTCTTCCATTTCCACTCCCTTATTTTTCCTTCCCCTCTCATAGATCTATTTTTATGGTCACAAGACACACAGGCACACACACACACACACACACACACACACACACACACACACACGCACACTTTAAATCTAGAGAATCTAGAGTTAGTATATATGGCAGAGAACATCTCACATTTTTCTTTTCATGTTCAACTCAGTTTACTTCACATAATAATCCCTAGTTGGGACCATTTTTTTTTCTGTAAATGTATGATTTTATTTTATTTTATTTTTTACAAGAAGCCATAATTTCAAATATCTTCATGGCTACATCTGAAATTCACTGTCTACTTCCCTTTTCCATGCTGGGAATTTCTCTGGCTTGAACTTGTGTAGGTTTTGTGTGCACAGCTTCCTCAGTCTCTGTGAATTCATAGGGAGAAGGAATTGATAGCTGCTGGGAGAGGATAATAGTTTTCTCCAAAGAAGTGGCACTGGGTGTATAGTGTAGGGTAGACCCTAAGCTCAGAGACAATTGGCCAAAATAAATTACATTTCATCATTGCTGGTTTTTCTGTGTGCGTGTGCGTGTGCATGTGCGTGTGCATGTGCGTGTGCGTGTGTGTGTGTGTGTGTGCACGTGTGTGTGTTTCTATTTTGATTCTCTTTCTTAATAAGAGAGAATGAACGTGATGTATAATAGGTAGTGTTGTGAGAATCTAGAAGTAGTTAGAAGAAGGAAAACAATATATGATCAAAATACATTGTATGAAATTTTCAAAAATTGGAAAAATATTATTTATAAATCCTTAATTTCAAAAGCCACAATAAAAAAGTCAACCTTTACTGTTTAGAGAACACTAAATCCTGAAATCCTAATATTATAACACTTTTCTACACAGTGATCAATCTGAAGGGGTGAAGACATCCACAGGTGTTTGAGCCAGTAACCCAGTAGCAGCAGTATGAGAAGTCTTCAAACAGTTACAAACCTGAGTTCATCTGGGAACAGTGAAAACAATATTAATTTATGATAAAATTAGGGTACATTTAAGTAGCATTTATTATAACTATAATACAGCAATGTAGTCTGAAGTTTTTGTCCAAGCCTAGCCCCAAGGTCCGGATCTGTCCACAGTTGCCTGGTCTCAAATAACTACATAAAGGCTTATATTAATTATAAACTGTTTGGCTCATTATTAATTACCTCCTATATCTTAATTTATTTTTATCAATTTATGGATTGCCATTTCTTTAGTAACTTCACTTGTTTTTTATTATATCTTGCTTTTGGGGTGGCAGCCTATAGCATCTCTCAGATTCTGCCCTTTTCTATCTTTATCTCCGCTTGGATTTCTTACCTGCCTCTAAGCTGCCTTGCCATAGGCCAGAAGCAGGACCAAGGCTTTATAATCATGGGATGCAATCTTGAGAATAAAGACGAGATACCGATTATCTCCTATATTATAAAAATCAAAATGAGAGGAATATCTAAAAATATGGTGGCTTTTGTGTACCACAGGAAAGAAAAGCAATAGAAATATTCCTTAGACTAATGGATTCTCAACAGGTAGAGCCACATCGGGGTATGTGAGTTGTAGCTTGGTACTGCATATTGTGCCTTTCTCCATTTTTAATGGAGGAGAAACATTAGCATCACCTTCAAAGATCACTGGGTGTTTGAACTTTGTATCTTCAAAGTACTGTTACATCTTGGACTTACTGGCACAGACTGATTCATCTTTTCAGAAAGAACAAATAAAACATAAAATCTTACTAAAGAAGAAATGAAATCAACATAGAAAATACAGGTCATCTGGTCATCTTTTGTGAATCAGTGTGACCAAAACTGAGACCTTACATTTTAATATAATAATTGCTTTTCAAATAAATTCAGAACCACTAAATGGTTTTACATGGTAAACAAGCATGAGTCTTTTGTGAACTAGCAAGTCTATTTTGGAAATTAGATGTTATGTCCATGTCAGAACTGAGGGAGACCTGTGAAAAATGTCCTTACTTTTGTTTAACATCGATGTGCTCACATGTGTATAAACACATATTGTCAGAGAACAGATTTCTAGAGTTACTTTTACCCTCTCACCACGTGGATTTTAGGACTCACTTATGTCATCCTGCTTGGCAGAAAGCACTTTAATTTGGTGAGACAACAAAAATCAAAATTTATATATCTCAGTATTTCTCAGATTTTGAAAAAATTTGGAACTGACACATACAAACTTCCTCTTTATCCCTTAACCTTTCCTTATTTGATTTTTAACATTTTTTTTAAAAAAATTAACATTTATCTCCACATCTGGTACTAAAAAGGTTTTGTTGATTGCTCTATAGATTGTTTAGTACTAGTTAATTGCCAGTAGTAGTTAATTAAGTACTATTTATTTGCTAGTTGTTTGCCTGGTTGTGTTTCTGTCATTCTTAGTCAGTATCAAAAGTTAACTCTTGGATGTTCTGTTGAAAACTTCTCAGTTGGTGGGGACCAGTTGGTTGGGATTCTTTTGTTTTCACCATGGAAACATTATTTGCATCCATGCTCATTAGTTTCTGTACCATATTGCAAATTTCTGAAACAATTTTTCCACATAATTTTCTCTATTTTATGGTTTCACATTATGATCTGCATCATTTAAACTGAGCATAAATAAAGCAACTGTTCTGAACAGAGCAGACAAAGGAAGCAGTTGCTTAGCAACAGAAATCACAGAACAGATCCTAAACTCCTACTCAGATAGAAGCTTCATACCCCCGCTCAGTGGTGAAAGCATTTTGAGTATTCATCCTATGTATATGCCCCTCACATTGGAGCAAAGTCAGCTTTAGATCCTGATATTAAATAGAATTGGAAATTAACAAACTGCAGTAGAATTCATATTACCTCTTTGAAATTCATAAATTACTGTACTGACAATGAATAAGTTAGACACCTGCCATAGTTATGCTTTTGTTTTTGGGCTGAGTGACTTTGTACCTGAGACTTATTATGGGTCTACTCAGGGTAGCCATATGGGCTGAGCTACAGATTAAAATGCATCTGAATGTGTGAACAATTCCAAAGCAAGCACTAGGACATCCTAGAGACCACAGCAGCTTGATTTTCCATACTGGGAATGCTGTTGCTATAGTGCTGGGGACTGTGGAAGTTTTGTGAACCAATGCAAATCACAACTAATTTAGATTTTTAGCTCATAAAATTTCTGTGTGAGGGCACAGGAATATTTATAAATGATGCAAAATAGACTTTTAATCTTGTGTTTTCTAGGCATGATTTTAAATTTCTTTCAAAGTACGGCATGGAGTCACCAGTAAACATTAAATTACTTTTAGTTATTTTAAGATTTTTAAAATTTAATGTATGGTGTGTATATAATCAAGGTTATCATATTCTTATTTTCATATGTTGGTTTCATTCATCCCTGCAAGACTTCCTGGATTTCAAATTTTTTAATTACTAGTGCTTTTCAGTGAATAGTATCTAGTTATGATCCTTCTCTTTGTTGCAAATCAATGGGATAGTTCATGTATATATTCTAAGAAAACTGAGTAGACTAGTTACAATTTCATTCTGAGAGAAGATACTAAGTCTGACTCAAGTCAAGGACAATGACAAGTAGAAATGCATTGGAATATACTGTTCCAGAGAAGCACAGAGCACTGTAAATGCAGAGTATGAAATATTGCAATGAAATATGTGTGTAGAAATGTAAGAAGGTTAGAAGGTTAATTTGGGCATGGGTACACTGCTGCAAACACTGTTGACCAATGTAGGGAGCATCATCATAATGGCAGGTTGGGATTGTCTACACAGATATATAGAGAGAAGCAGTAAGCAGATTTACTATTGTCTGCATGCATTGTTTTCTGGGAAATGGGATCAGCTCAGTTAACCATTGAACCAAAGTCTCTCATTGTCCTGGAAGGGCAAAAAAACTAATAAATGAGGGAACAGAGATACTCACAAGATATATAACACAGGAAAAAAAAGGGAACTAATATTTCAGAAGAGAGACTTGGTAAGAGCACACTTAGTTATCATGTAGCATTACTTATCTTGCATGGACTTCGAAGCCGGTTTTGCTAACAAACACTCACTCCTCATTGGGACCCTCAAAATAACCAGACCCGGAATTATAGTCTGACATCTCTGCTTTCATGTAAAATCTGCACCTTTTAAAGTTGGAGTTCTATATTGTGGACAGGGATGTTAACTATTTAAACAGTGTGTGTGTGTGTGTGTGTGTGTGTGTGTGTGTGTGTGTGTGTGTGTGTGTGTAACTAATTTCCTACCAAGGCAGTTTGATCAACACTGCATGAGATATTCTTGTTTGATTGTTTATATTGTACTGTATATTTGTCGTTTATCACATTTTAATGGATTACTTATTTATTCTTCTATCATAAAGCACCCCTCAACCCACACTACCTTCCTCCCAACCCCACATTTCCTCCTTCACTTCCCATGCCCTAAGACCCATGGCTCCTTTGCTTCCTTTCAGAAATGAATAATCCTACAGTGATATCAAGCATATTTGGCACAATAAGATGTAACAAGACTAAGCACATACTTTTATATCAAGATTGCATGAGGCAACCCGAGGAGGAAAGGGGTCCCAGGAGAAGACAAAAGACTCAGAGACATCCTCACTCCCAGTGTGAGGAGCCCAACAAAATTCCCAAGCTAAAGAAACACATCCTGTACTCACTGGGTCTGGTGCAGACCCTTTTAGGATCCTTGGTTACAGTCTCTTAGAGGCCCGATGAGCTCTTCTAGTTTGATTCTGTGGGCCATGTTTTCCTAGTGTTCTTGAGCACTCTGGCTCCCGTAATCTTTCTTCTCCTTCCGCTGAGTTTCATGAGCACCGACTAATATTTGGTGTGCTTCAGTTCCTTCTCTGTTTGATCTGAAGCTCATGTTGGTGTCACATCAATGGGATGAAATGGCTGAATTTATTTTCCTAAAAGATCCATTTTAATTCGATGCTTTCCTGACTTTTTATCACTTTCACTGTTTGGTTTATTTCCTGTCATTGGACTCTAACATGGAGATTCCTCCCTCATCCCAGGTTAAGTTATTCTGATCACATTACTCTTTAGAAGCATACTAGATGCTGACTAGGGACTTGCAGGCACTCAGTATCCACTGCATAACAAGTGCTTTATAGTGAAGGCTGTACAGCTTCCTTAGTGCTCCCTCTGTGTACCAAGTCTCACCTGCCCCAATTCAAATGAGTTTAGGGCTAGTCTTCTCTGAACGATTACCTCTTTCTGTCCCTAACATAAATGCATATCTTTCCCCCAAATTCTGTTCATTTAAGCAAATTACTTTCCTTAAAGAGCTATACAGAAGTAACACATACTGTGAACAGAGACACTCAATTAAGTGTTCTTTTAGTTCTGTGATTATTTTCACAGTTGCAAATTCACCACAAAGTGAAAACATGCATACATATTCCTGGAAGTGGCCAAAGTGCTAATTGATTGTTTGAATCTCACCTCTCTAATTTGTTGTGGTGAAATTCAATATGGTCAGCATAGGGATTCACAGCAGGTAGGTGTTTCTACACACAAATGGATGCAGACTATGTTTGCATAAGTGAAAATCTTTACAGATGTCATAGACATATCCATTTGTCCTTCTTTCTCCCATGTTGTTGAGGAGTGTGCAATCCAGTTGGATTGAATACTGTGGCTTTTCTCTATTTATAGCTGTCTGTTCTTTTTGCATGAAATATAAAATTAGAAAAACATGGAGGTTCTTTTATTAGGTTGGAGGTGAAAACTAGGAAAATTTATCTTGCGGACTTTTCAGATGATATCCATTCCTGTAGGAAAGTTGAGGGAAGAAAGAACACAGAATATTGAAGACTTAGAAAAAGCATCTTTGCTGCATCATTTTTCATAAATCTTTAGTTTGTTAGACTACTGAAAGAAGCCTATTTCTCTTTGTTTATGTTAATGTACCATATAACTAATAAACACAGGCAAAATTAAACACTTGATCTCTGCTAAGTTTCTTTTTCTTTCTCAGAGATACTTTTTATTTCAATATTTTGTGCAATGTCTTTTAAAAGCTTTGGGTTCCTGTCTTTCCTCTGCTTTCCTCCCTGTCTTTCCCTGCATCCTCACACCTCACAAAAGAAACAACAGTGGAATCTAAGCACTTGAATCCTTAAGGTGATGGCCAGTTTTCAGAGCATTCCAGGTGTTGAAATCTTTTTTTTTTTTCTTTTTTTTTTTTTTAACAAACAAAGGATACCAGATAGTATAGTATAGTGCAATACAGTCATTTGAGGAAAACAATGGAATTTTAAGTTAACATACAGTCTGCCCAGGATGACATCTGGATGCCCAGGCATGTTAAAAGTGATTTTACTGCAATTATAGTTAACATTGTTATCAGTGCTAGTACTAAGTGTTTGTGTATTGTTTTACTTTTCCCCATTGGTTTCTTGCACAGTGTTTCCTGATTCCATGAAAACTACACATCAGAAAAGAGCCTCTTAGGGTGAATCTAGCTAGAGCTTACCAAATCCTCACCCTTAAGTGTTCATTGTCTTCATCAACATTGTCTCACCTTTGAGGTTCATCCAAGGCCCTATCAACAGTTTCCATTGTTTTTGGAGACACTTTGGCTATCCTGATCAACTACCTGAAAGAAGGTTTCTCACGTCTGGTACTGAGGATTTTATTCACCAATGGTTCTTGTAGGGGAGACCATCTCCTTTCTGAGGATGGGGTTTAGTGGAAGCTGAGGGGCAAGCAGGAGAAGAGGAGGGAGGGAGAACTGTGATTGATGAGTAAAAAACTTACAAATAGAAAAAAAATTAAAATTTTCAACCCAAGCAACTTAATTTCTTTTAATATACACATATACATCACTATATATATTCATATGTGTGTATATTTGTTATGTATATTATTTGGGTAAATATAAAATATACTGTCTTGAGACTTTTTATATGTTTATTTTCTTTATTTTAAAAAAAAAACAACTGTAGAGAATACATTTTCAAAGTGGTCTCCTATGAATCAATAATTTTAAATATCAATAATTTTAAAGGCTCAAAAAAAAGAAATCCAAATTTACTCTGAAACATCATGATTTACATTTTATATTCCATCCTACATGGAATATGACATTTCTGCCAAAGGGTAGCTATGATCTCTAAATAAAAGTTTCTTCTCCAACATAGCGAGAGAAAAATTTTAGCTACTGCTGTTGTCTTCTATAGCTTATGTAATATTATTTGCACAGCCATGTTTCATAAATATCTAATTCCAGATTAATATACTATAAGTAATACTATACGAGGGGATCCTATCCAAAAATATTTCACTGAAAATAGTAATTTTTAAGAAATTTTATTCATTTTGCATACCAATCACAGATCTTCTCATTCATTCCCTCTCCTTCCCCCATACAATGCCCCCTATTAACTCCCCTAAAAAGGTAGTAAGCCCTCCAATGGGGAATCAGCAAAGCCTGGTATACTCGGTGGAGGCAGATCGAAGCTCCTTCCCAGACATCAAGGATGTACAAGGTATACCTCCATCAGAAATGGGCTTCCAAAAAACCAGCTCATGCACCAGGAATAGACTTTTATCCAACTGCCAGAGGTCCCTTCATAAAGACACAATGATACCACTCTTGGGCATACACCCTATGATTACTCAATCATACCAAAAGGACAATTGCTAAACAGCATTATTTATAATAACCATACTATGGAAACAACATCTATGCCCCTCAACTGAAAAATGAATATAATAATGTGGTGCATTTACACAGTATAGTATTACTAAATAATAAAAAACAATAGCATCTTAATATTTGAAAGGAAATCAGTGGAACTAGAAAATACCCTGAATGAGGAAACTCAGACTCAGAGAGACAAACACGTTATGTCCTCTCTCATAAGTGGATATTAGATGTAAAGGATAACCCACAGCTCCACAGAAGATAGCTAACAAGTAAGATCCTAAGAGATACATAGAGCACCTTGGACAAAGGAAGTAGATGAGATCTGAGTAAACTGGGGATGAGTTGGGCAACAGAGGGGAGGTCATGGGGGATAAGAGAACGAAATGGTCAAACTGGAACAGGGATGGAGTGGGAAAACAATGAAAGAGATATTGTGATAGAAGAAGACATCATGGAACTAAGGGGGAACCTGGTGTTAGGAAAGTTCCAGGAATACACAAGGAGGACCCCAGCTTAGACTACTAGCAATAGTGGAAAAGGCATCTGAGCTGGCCTCCCAAGTAATCAGATTGGTGAATACCTGTAGTAGTGGGGTGTCTTGATCTCGGGCAGCCAGGGACCTGGACCCACAGACCTGCCGTGCCAGACCTCTTAGCCACCCAGCCGCACGCTCAGGCCCCTAGAAATGACTCTAACGCTTATATTAATTTCATGCTGTTTTTCCTATGGCTCAGGCACATTGCTAGCTAGTTCTTACATCTTAAATCAACCTATTTCTATTAATCTGTCTGCCACGTGGCCCGTGGCTCACCTGTATTCCTTACATGTTGCTTCTTGGGTGGCCTGCTCTGATCTGCTTCTGACTCCGCCCTTCCTTTCCTACCTATTCTGATTTCTCCTCCTACTTCTTCTATGGTGCCTGTCATGACCCAAAACAGCTCCTTTATTTAATGATTGAGATTCACAGCATACAGAAAGGCATTCCCACATCAAATACCCTAACCTTTATCATAGAGCCCTCATCCAGTAACTGATGAAAGTTATTTTACCTCCTAAGACTTCTTCTACTGTAATTTTAATGCAAAGAGAAAAGAAAATATTATACTGGAATGAACTTTTTATTACATAAACTGAGTAAGAAGTTGAAGACATTTGTAGAAATAATTTCTAGATTTGATTTTTAAAGAAAAGAGGAGTATGGATATGATAAGAGTAAAAGGTCAATTACAGAATCTACTTTTAAATGGCAACTACTAGTTTTAAATATTTTACATTGGATTGAATTTATGTATATTGTATAAAAATTATGTATATTAATACAAAGTTGAAGTTAATTTAGTTACTGTACATACATTTCTATTATTGTTAAAGACATTGTAATTATACAGGTAATATTACTAACAAATTGCTAGTCTTTGAAAATCATCAATACAAAATAATTGTGATACAAGGAAATGCAAGTTAGTAGTTATTATAATCAGATTTATAGTTATGTTAGATAACTTTTCTTTTTTAATTTATTTATTATAATGTCTTTTCAACCATGAATCCCCTGCTCTCCCTCTCTTCCTTCCTCCCAATCCCTCCTGTCAGCCTTCAGCCTCACCCCTCCCCATCCTCCCATCCTCTCCCCCGAAAAGGGCAAGAAGTCCCAAGGTGGGTCAGCTCAGCATGGTACATCCATTCCAGGCAAATCCGATTTCCTCCCAAAGTCAAGACTGGGTTACATGTTTCTCTACAGGAAATGGGCTCCAAGGTGCCAGCCCATGCACAAGAACACATTCTGATCCCAGCCCTTAAGGCTCCACAAACTGCCCATGCCAATCAACAGTTGCCTACACTCGGAGTGCCTAGCTCCTTTTCCCTATGACTCCCCAGTGGCTGTTCTTGATTCAGTGAGCTCCCCAGAGCTCCAGCTCTCCATCTCTGTGGGAATTTTCCTCATAATCCCTATCCCCTTCCTCATACAGACTCTCTTCCACTATTCTCAGCTGGATGAGGAGCTTGGCCCAGTGATTAGCCATGGATCTCTGCCTCCATCTCAAGTCATTGTATAATGACACTTACAGTGGTTACTCATTTGATTATAGGGGAGGTCCTGTTTAGGCACCACTTCCACTATTGGTTGGAGGTCTAGCTAATAATTGAAATACTTCCTTCATGCATTTTTTGGATTCTGCTTCCTTGTTATATAATGAATATGCAAAATAGTGAAAATATTTTTGTTTTTAGGAGAACCATCCCCAATGTAACTGCCATTAAAGTCGTGATTTAGGCTACATACCATGGATTGGGACAAATCACATACATTCTTAAGAGTATAAGATTAGCAGCATGTACTGTTGACAGTAAAGATCAAATATAAGTTGTTACAGGCAAAACAGGAGTTTAAAATAACCAGACCCACATTGTATTTATCTTCATTTTGTTTCATCACTAATATAGATAATTTCCAGAAATATTTCCTTACCAGAAGATTCTTTGTAAAACATCTCTTAATGTTCATTTTCTGTGACTCAAGAGATGTCTCATCAGTTAAGATAACATGGCTGCTCTTTCATAGAATCCAGGTTTGATTTTTAACACACACATGAAAACTCACAATCATATGTTTGATGTGGGAATGCCTTTCTGTATGCTGTAAATCTCAATCTTTAAATAAAGGAGCTGTTTTGGGCCATGACAGGCACCATAGAAAAAGTAGGAGGAGAAATTACAGCATAGGTAGGAGAAGCAGGGTGGAGTCAGGCATGCAGACCTGAGCAAGCCACCAAAGGAGCAACATGTAAGGAACACAGGTGAGCCATGGGCCACGTGACAGACAGATTAATAGAAATGCGTTGATTTAAGATATAAGAGCTATCTAGCAATGTTCCTGAGCCATAGGCCAAACAGCATAAAGTTAATATAAGCGTCTGAGTCATTTCTGGGGACCTGAGCAGCGGGTGGAGGGTGGCTAAGGGGTCTGACAGGACAAGTCTGTAGGTATGGGCCTCTGGCTGCCTGAGACCAAGAAACCCCAAACTATTACAACATCTGTTCTCCAATCCCACAAAATACAATACCTTCTAGCCTCCTCCTTCTAGAAAATGATATCTAGACAGTTTCTAAAAGTGATTTAATCAACGCATATAATTAGTAGAGTACCAGTCTAGAAAACATTCCTTTAAGTTTATGTAGATCTAAAATATTATTTTTAGCAAATAGTTATGGAATCCCCATTGTGCACGGAACACTACAAAAAAAAACCCAAAAAAACAGAACAAAAGAGCCAAAGACTTCAAGAGCAAGAAGGCATAGCTCTTATGTTCACACAGTCTGACTCTTGTGGAGAAATATTTATGTGCAGATAATGTGAATGATTTTTAATAAGTGTACACAAGAATTACATTCATAGTGCTTGGGAATAGACAGGCATCTTTTACCTTACTGGAAAAAGGCTTAGTGGAAAACATTATACTTGTGATCAATCTTAAAGAATTTATCTTTTTTTGCTAAATAAACAGCATGACAGAACATCTTAAGTAGAAGATCCATCTAGGGGAACAATTCTTTCAGTGAGTTTAGTAATTTTTAAAGGTAATGGACTTATCTAATGTAACATGAGGTTTCTGGCTTAGACTAGCCCCACAATTTGGACCTGACTGCATCCGCTTCCCTGCCCCCAAATGACTCAGATACTTATTGTAATTACATGTTGATTGATCTATGACTTAGGCATATTGCTAGCTAGCTCTTTTATCTTAATTCAACCTGTTTCCATTATTCTGTCCTGACATGTGCCCATAGCTTACCTAGTTCATTACATGTTGTTTCCTGGGTGGCTGGATTGAGTCTCTTTTAACTCTGCCCTTCTTCTCCTACCTATGTTCCAATTCCTTCGTTTACTTCTATGATGCCTGTCATGGGCCAAAACATTCCTTTGTTCATATCATACAGAAAGACATTCCCACACCAACCTAAAGATATTTATATACAATTGATAAAGGACATTGCCTTAAAGGACCACATTTTAATATATTTGCTGCAATATACATTTTTGGATTAAAGCAATAAACTTTTGATCTGCACTTAATGCTTATGTCAAGTCTCATGACCCCAGTAATCACCCTGAATAGATGGTGCTATAATCTGGGGCCCTTGAGAAGCAGTTTTTTCAAAGAAGTGTCTCCATAGACTTTTTGGTGTCCATAGAAACAGGCTTCTAGGAGATTTCTTTTGTATACCACATTGTGGCTACTCCAAGACAAACTGTCCTCAAGGAAACAGTGCTTATCAGTCACCAAATCGATAGCATATTGATCTTGAACTTTCAAAGCTTCAAAGCTGCTAGAAATAAACTCCAGAACTCTATACTAACTGCCTTTGGTATTGTCATGGCAGCCTGAGAGAATTAGGAGTACTTTCCCCTTAGAGAGAATACTTTGCTATGCAGTGTGAAGGGTAGGAATAGAGTGTGACTCAGAAAAGAATGTAGTTACAATAGTGATCTAGGAAAAAGAAAAGATGAGAGTAAACTAAAGAAATGCACCTGAAGAAAGAGGGATTTATTGTAGAAACCAATAAAACTCATGACTAAAAGAATAATACTATAGTAGATATTAAATTTCACAGATAACCACAGAAATATTATTTCTTCACTTGAAGTTTGGGACACTCAAGGCATTTTGGTTCTTCAAAGTAAAATAATATATAGGAAAATATGAGGAACAGTTGTTAGAGCTTACAATCTACCTTATCTACAAATCCTAAGATAGGATAAAACTTAATTTGTACTAAGTAATATAAGAGATGTTAGTAATATGGTTATGCTGAAAGCTGTTGATTTTATATTCTATGTTGTTTTGTATACTTTCTCGGCATATATGTAAACCAGTCTTTGTTTGGAATTACAGGTCTTTTCACCACTTACTAACTTCTAGCTGTTTGTTGCATAAATATGCTTTTAGTTATAACTGAAACACTAGTTTACTATAGCTTAATGAAAATATTAAAATATTGAAAAACAAAAGGTAGTTTTCCAAAACTATTGAAAGTTTAGTGGGATAATAAATGAAGTTGTAGTCAGTTTAGTGATTATCTCTGAATTGTGAGAAGACATTAAAGCGTTCAGGTCAAGTGCTAACTGAATTTTACTGCAGAGTCTAGTTTGAAATTGATCAAATCCTGAAATCATCAGACCATCTTGTCACTGTGTCCAGCTGATGCTGGAAAGTGTTTTAATTGGTCTTTCTTTCTGGAAGGAGAATTAAAATAACAGGCTTGCATTACCCATGAGCAAATTTTGTCTCAGTGATTATAATCTTCTAATTATTAAATTTGTATCTCCACAAGTCAGAGAATTATGTGACACACTTTTGACCCTGAAAGTGTAAAGCACATTGCACTTGATGTTCATCAGGGTAGTGAGATCAAATGACTGTAAAGAAATAAAACATCTCTACTTAGGATATGACTCCATCTGTATTTTACAGAAGGTTGCTCATCTCAAGGTGGTTATATACTACATGGACATGAATTTATTATGAAAATCTGGGTAAAGATAGAAATTTACCAAATTTACCTTTGACATTCATTTTTCACTTTTCCCTTGAGCCACACTGCCTGATGCCCTACACTACCTCTCCAGTATTGCCATTTGGTATAAACACAGCCTATTCCTCAGGAACTATGAAATTATCTTTTCACACTATGGTTTAGATATCTGTTAGGGCTTAAAATGTTAATCCTCTTTGCTAAACATCTTTTTCTTCAAACTTGGGAACTAAATGCTCACAGGGGTGGGATTCCAAGATGCCAGAAAACAAGACACATTATGAAGAGAAAGTTCTCACTATCCTACCTATGACTATTATTTTTATGTATCTGTTAACCAGTATTATTACAAAGCAGTCATCCTTTGCCTTTCTGTGTTGGAATCTGGAACAAAGCAAAGCATACTATAGTGCTTTAGATGTTGAATGGGTGCCTCACCCCAGTGCCTTAAAACACCTAAAAACCAAAGGCTTGTTCCTAGGAAAATCCCTCTCCTGATATTTGTTTAGCTGTTTTATATTCTCTCATGTGACTAAAGATATAAAATACTTCACCTTATTCTTAATAACATGGTTCTTTATAGTCCCTGGAATTCTTTCACTGTCAATTCTGTTTTAATCTCCTTCTATGTATTCCAGATACATTACATTAATAATCAAATGACACAAAACTGTAATATGGTTTAATGATCGTTTCTTCAGAGTAGCATGCAACTGATCTGAGTAATAAGCAAATAGAAATTAAAAAATAATACTTCCTTGAGACCTCAGAAGGATCTTTCTAAAAGTCCATAATCCTATTTATAGAATAAAAATTGGAGGCAATAAAATTATTCACTGGTTAAAAGGGTTTGCAATCAAGTCTGATGATCTAAATTCCCATTCCTTGTACTCACGTGGCATAAAGAGAGAACAAACATTCAAAAATTGTCTTCTTTCTCAACATAAAATAACTGTTATGACATATAAGTTGAACTCACCCAATCCCTATGCAAGATAAATGAAATTATTAAAATTATTTAATAGTAAAATTACAAATTAATTAGTTCCTAACTTCAAAAATTTCAAGTGTATACACTACAAATAAAACTATGGCTATATGTTTTATGATTAAGAGTTAGAAAAATGAAGATATTATCAAAATAAACTAATTGCAATTTAAGAGAGGAAATAATTAAAACACATATCAATCAGATAATTTATGAATGCATATCTCTGTGTAAGAAATGTCAATATACTTTCAAAGATGTCCTCTGCATTATAAGCTGATATATATTTGGAAAAGACAAACATGGATAAGTATGCATCATTTGACAAAATAAACAACATTGCACAAGGGCAGCCTTTATTCAGTTTTTAGTTCTTAAAGATTTTTCACTGCAAAATAATTTTTAACAATACAAAACGTTGGCTGTTATAGCAATAGTAGATTATCAATAGTAACTGTCATATATGCAAATATGAAGAATGGATACTTACTAAAGTACATTCTCATCAGTGACAATGTCTTTTTTTTAATTTATTGGAGCATTTTCCTTTAAAATTCAAATATTTCAGGACTAGAGAAATGGATCACTGGGTAAAAGTGATTGCTGAGAAAAAACAATAACAAATAACAAAAAAAACAAAAAAAAACAAGGACCTGCTTTCAACTTGCCTGAGTACATAAAAAGAAATATACTGTGATGTCTGAGCCTGTAATCCCAGCACTAGTGGGGGTGGGAGTGAGAAGTCAGGAGAATTATAATTTTTTGTGGGATTTTTGTTTTGTTTTTTTGTTTTGTCACTGAACTTGATCCAGTTTTCTCCTCTGATCTCCATTTGAGTCTGAATCCATACCTCCACATTCATGTCCACAAATATGCAAACGTTTAAAACATACATTAATTATAACAAAAATAAAATGTTAAAAATTTTACATACACTATAAAAAGCATGTACTTGGTTTCTGGAAAAATAAAAATCACTTATAGTACTATAATTTTTTTTATCTACATAAGAACCTGTATGCATACATGTATGTATACGTAAGAACCACCTTGACATATATGTTGGTATCTTGCTTGCTTGGCTCCTGTTTAGGCAGCCATGATGGACTGGTTCTTTGACACTCTATTTATGCTCTGTCTGCTCCAGTGGCTATGCCTCTATACAGCACCTGTGCTGGCTAGGCTACTACTCTTTCATTCTTTCAGATTTCACCACACTTCAGCCTCTTGTTTTTCTATTGAGAAGGAGGTCTCTGGATGGCTGTCTGTCTGTCATGTATTAAACTTCTAACTCTTACAGAAGTAGTATCTTCACACATCTCTTTTCAAGGTGATTTGAAGAGGCCACCAATTTTACAATTAATAGCCAGAAAACTATTTTCTGAAAGGCTAGATCAGGTAAGAAGTAAAACAGCTTTGTTATGTTCCCTACTGTCTCTCATATAGGGGAGTTTTCCTTAAACAAACCTAATTTTTGTTAACCTGGAATGAATCTGCAGCCTCTAATTTTCTGTGAAAATAAAAGCAGAATGTCTCTCCCAAAGTAACACATCTTTGACTTAAATTTTGAAGTCAGGATATTTTTAAATTTATAGGTTGGTTGAATCTAGCAGTTTTCAAGATACAGTGCCTTTACATAGCCAAAAATTCAAAGACTGTATAATAGCACACAGGACCCAGACTCTCTGTGCATCTATAATCTTTATATGGTGGATAATATTTTTATTACTCTATTCATTTTTAAGAACTTATTTGCCCCTCTTCTTCTCTCACTCAAGCCTAAGTATATTTTTAAACACACTGTAACCCATTTAGAGGCCTTTTCCCTTCTCAATCTGTCTATACTGCATGTCTATAACCTTTTATGTCTCCATGAGAAAAAAACAATCATAAATCTTCCAGGAAGTGCTTGGCTGGGAGATGCCTCTATGTACCATGACCCATGTGAGAGACTGCAAGACCCTGCCATACAGCTTAGCTCATAGTGAGCTAGCAGTTGCTAGGAGATAAGTCTCTGCACCACAGCAATTATGACAGGCACAGAATAAGGAAATTGGATCCATTTCTATGCATTTAGAACCTTATAAAAAAGCTTTCACAAGCTTTATGTGGATGTGCATGGTTCCATGTTGGGTACCATTTGTAGGGAGGCTTTTTCTATCCCACATATTCTCTCAAATAATCACTCAGAAGATTATTATTGGTTACAAAAGCTTGAGAAACAGCTCAAACTTGTTAGTAGCTAACTCTTATACTTAAATTAACAATATTTCTTGTCTATGCTCTACCATGTGGCATGGCACCTTTACTTTTCTTTCCTTTTTTCCCTCATAGATGATTTTTTCTGCTCTTAAATTATTTTTATTTAAAAAGGATTTTTTCCATGTATACTCCTGCTTGTCCTCCCTTCCCTCCTAGTATCTGCCAATCCTTCCTCCATCCCATCCCCCCATCCATTAACCAAGGAGGGAAAGGTGTCCAACTTGGGTCAATTCAGTCTGGTATATCCATTTGAGGTAGGTCAGATTCCCTCATCACAAAAATAGGGCTGGGGTAGGTGTCCCTCTGTAGGAAATGGCCTCCAAGATGCCAGTTTATGCACAGAAACAGTGTGATCCTACTCCAAGAGGTTCCATATCACATACTACCTACCCATGCCATTCGACAGTCCTTTATCTATCTTTGGCTGGATACGTTCCATTCCCTGAAGATTCCATTCACCGAATCCATGGGTGTTCCTGATTCAGTGAGCTCTCAATAGCTCCTGCTAGCCTCTTTTTGTGGGTCTCCTCATGATCCTGATCCCTGTGCCCTTATACACTCTCCTCTCTCTCTTCAGCTGGACCAGGAGCTCCACCTGGTGCTTAGCTATGGGTATCTGTTTCTGCCTCTGTTCATTGCTGGATAAAGGTTCCATAATGGTGCTTTAGGGTGTTCATTCATTTAATTATACATGAAGTCCTGTTTAGACATACCCTCCACTATTGGTTGGAGTCCTAGCCAGGAATATCCTGTGGGTTTTTGGAGGTTTCCCTAGAACCCAGACTCTTTCCAACCCCACAGTGGCTCCTTCTATCAAAATATACATCTCTTTTTCCTCCCTCTTTGCTGCTCTTCTCACTAAACCATCTCCTTCTCTCATGGTTTGTTCCCACCTCTTCTTGGTCAATTCCTGTTATGATCGCAATTTACTCAGGAGATTTTTCTGTTTTCTCTTCCCAGTGGGATCTCTGAATGTTTCTCTTAAGTTCCTTCTGATCTCAAGATGTTCAGGAATTGTGGTTTGCAGCCTGGATACTCTGATTTTTGTCTAATATCTACCTACGAGTGAGCACATAACATGTCTATCTTACTGGGCCTGTGTTACCTCACTCAGGATGATACTCTCCAGATCCATCCATTTGCCTATAAATTTCATGTCATTTTGGAAATGTTCTACAATTTGTTAATCCACTTTTCAGTTGAAGAGCATCTAGTTTTTTTCCCCCAGGTTCTGGCTATTATGAATAATGCTGTTATGAATATAGTTGAGCTAATGCCCTTTGTGTAAGAATGAACATCCTTTGGATATATACCCAATAGTGGTATTGCTGGATCATTAGGGAGATTGATTCCCAGTTTTCTAGGATCCACCTTATTACATTCCAGAATGGCTGTACAAGTTTACACTCCCACAAACAATGGAGGAGTGTTCCTCTTTCTCTACATACTCTCCAGCATAGGCTGTCATCTGTGTTTTTGATCTTTGTCATTCTGATAGTTGTAAGATGGTATCTCAAAGTTGTTTCGATTTGCATTTCTCTGATGGCTAAAGATGTTGAGCAATCCTTTAAGTGTCTTTCAGCCATTTGTAATTCTTCTGTTGAGAATTCCCTTTTTAGCTCTGATCCCCATTTTAAAAATTGGATTATTTGGTTTTAGGCCTCTAGTTTCTTGAGTTATCTCTATATTTTAGAGATTATTCCTCTGTCAGATGTAGGGTTGGTGAAGATCTTTCCCATTCTGTAGGCTGTTGTTTTGTGTTATTGACCGTGTCCTTTGCTTCTCAGTTTCAGGAGGTCTCACTTATTAATTGTTGTTCTTAGTGTCTGTGCTACTGGTGTTATATTTAGGAAGTGGTCACCTGTACCAATGCATTGGAGGGTATTTTCCACTTTCTTTTCTATCAAGTTCAGTGTAGCTGGGTTTATGTTGAGGTCTTAGACCCATTTGGATTTAATTTTTTGATAGGGATATATGGATTTATTTACATTCCTCTACATACTACTGTCCAGTTATACCAGTACCATTTTTGAAGATAAAATATTTTACCCATTGTATATTTTTGGCCTCTTTGACAAAAATCAGATATTATTAGGTGCATGGATTAAGATTCAGTGTCTTAAATTCATCCCATTATTCCACAAGTCTGTATTTATGTCAGTTCTAGGATGTTTTTATTACTGTAGCTCTATAGTATAGCTTGAAGTCAGGGATAGTGATACCTTCTGAAGTTCTTTTATTGAACAGAATTGTTTGACAATCCTGGGTTGCCTGTTATTCTATATAAAGCTGAATATTGTTATTTCAGGATTAGTAACAAGTTGTGTTGGTATTTTGATAGGAATTGCATTGAACCTGTGGATTGCTTTTGGTAAGATTGTCATTTTTACTATCTTCATCCTACCTATTCAGGAGCATGAGAGCTCTTTCCATTTCCTGATATCTTCTTCAATTTTTTCCTTCAATGACCTAATGAACCCATTTAAGACTGTAAGCCCAGTGGAAAGGGGTCCTAACTTGTCTTCTTCTGTAATCAGATGCATGGCTACCCTGATTGTCATCATAGAACCTTCATCCCATAACTGATAGAAATCAGGCATAGGGATCCACAGCTAAGTACTGGGCAGAGCTCAGGGAATCCAGTCTAAGAGAGGAGGAATTAAATGAGCAAAGGGGTCAAGATCATGATGTGGAAATACACAGAGACAGCTGACCCTAGCTACTCGGAGCTCACTGACTCTGGACAGACAGCTGGGGAACTTACATGATACCAAACTAGGACCTCTGGGTGTAAATGACATTTCGGTGGCCTGGGACGTTTGTGTGGACCAGGATTTATCCATAGTGAATAAAATGACTTTTTGGAGCCCATTTCCAAGAGAGGGATGCCTTGCTCAGTCTTGTTGTATGGAGGAGTGGCTTGGTCCTGCCCATGGGAAGACTTAACCTCTTTGAGAAGTGGATGGGGGCTGGATGAGAGGAGGTGGATGGGAGTGGAAGGAGAAAACTTGGTTGCTATATAAAATGAAAAAAGAAACCTTTAAATAAAACATAAACATAATAAATAGACTCAAATATATTGCCCACTTATACTTTAATTATGTTTAGAACTGTAAATACCACATTTTAAGAAGGAAATTTCTTCACAAAGAACTATTTTAAAACATCTGGTTATATCCATATATAGAAGCTCTATATGATGTATATGCATTTGGTGTATGTATATAACAGTATACAATGAAGATACGCTACATATAGGCAAATATGGATAACTATATCATATATCATATTTGCTTTTGCATTTAAGTAAATTTTAACTATAAATTAACTTTCATAAAACATAAATCGAGTTTCTACATATTTGAGACAGCCACTATGTAACTATATATGAAGATCTGCTAATGTAATTCTCATGTTTTTGCAGAAAGTGGATTATCTCTTCTCTTTAGTTTTAAAAATACAAAGTGCTTAGATGCTTAGATTTTTTTAAGTAATTTATTTACATACTCATTTTCAAAACATTATCTATGTTTTAAACCTATGGAAAAATTACAAATACAGATAAAACTATCCACTTTATTCTACACATTTCTCATAAATCATCTTAAACAGTGTTGTAGACATTTGGGCTAATATAGTCCTTTCTTTACTTAGTAACAACAGTGGTCTTTTTGAAACAGATTGCACATACAATTGGAGTCTGTGAACAGCTGTGTGCCAATGCAAAGAACTGCTGACACATCTCAACTGTCAATAAATGATGTAATTCTAGCATTGAAAACACAATGCTGTAAGTCAGCTCTCCCCAGTTCAAAGCCAGTGTTTCTGAGGCATGACACAATGCAAAGACTATCTATCATTTCATTCTATTCTTTAAAAATAATTATCATCATTTTTAGTAAATTTTTTGCATGTATATGTCTGTACATATTTGCATTCTTGTACAACTTGCTACTGTTTTTTTCCCCATTTTGAACACAGAGAATGAACTCAGATCTTCTAGCTGGCTAATGATCATTTAAATGGATGAATCATCCCACTGACTTGTTAATTTCTAAATTAGACATCTAGAAGAAAGCAAGTTCCCAGTAAATATTCATTTTATGGTTGAAGGAATGAAAATATTACATTGTATTATAATAAGAAATAGTAATATATTTCTATCATTATAATTCTTGATTATTTATATATAAATATAATTTTAATACAGGATAAGATTATGCTAACTATTTTTGATACTTTTGTACTGGAGAAATGATACAACACATATTCAGTGAAGGTAATTTTAATTAATCTTTTCTATAGGTTAATCCAATAATGTTAAGTCTGAAAATTATTTGATGTTTCCTAGAAACACATTTATCTGTCTTCCTAAATATGAAAATGTAATATTATTGAATATTACTTTAGCTAGAAAGAAGAAAATGTGAACGTGATAAGTAACATTACAACGATATATAATAAACAGAATACAGCAGCCTAGAGCAACAATAAAAAGACTGGCATGGTCCAAATGGAGGTAATTAATTAAACATCACTCATCTCCTGCATAAAGCAGGGGATGGATACTAATGAATACAACAGAGAAAGCTGTCATTTTCAGAGATGCACACACACATTTTTTTTTTTTACTTTTAAGTACCCAGTAGGAATGACAAATTCAGACATTTTTAGAACATAAAGGACTGTAGTTCAGGCCAGAACAGCCTAAGGAGGGGAAACTAAGCCTGAGTGAAGCAAACTAGATTTACAGCTGATGAACAAAGGATCTTCAGGGAGCTCCTACTTGCTAATTCTGTACCACTGCACACTTAATCATGCCACACTGTAGAATAAAATTACAAACCATTCAAACTAATTTCATAAGTGTTAGGTATATAGAATAAAGAAACAGAAATCAGCTTGAATTCACAAATAACTAAATAAATATAATAAATCTTAAGAAATAGATTAATTAGTGCTATTAGAATGAATTAGATGACCTTCTCAGTTCCTTTCAAGAAACTTTCTTATGTATACATTTAGCTTAATTGTATCGATCACTAAAGTTACTCATGTTTAATGTCATTTTTACTGCTAGGTAAAAACACAAAATTCACATGTATTTATGAAGCAGTGTAATATTTCTGTGTATAAACACTTTGTGTGACATATAAGGCTAAATAAAATTGAAGATAGGTTTCCTCAATAATTTTTATCATTTTGTGAGGTGAAAAATTTAATTTTTCTCCATTTAAAAATATAGTGTATAACTTTATTTGTGTTTTCTACAGTCTTATCATAGTATGCTGCAAACAAGAACTCTTTCCTCCCATCTAACTTTAACTTGGCACCCATCAGTCTACTTTCCCTATACACTTTTCTCTCAATCCTCTGGTAACTACCATCTATTCTGAACTTCAATAAGCAACTATTTACATTCCATGTCTGGTTAACTTTACTGCTTAACTCCCATGCCTTTTTGATTTCACTTAGCATATCAATGTTGGAGAAAATGACAGAATTTAATATTTTCTACATAACTAAAAGAAGTATGGATGTTTCTTCAACATACTACTTTCATTTCCCTTGAGTATATAATCAGCACCATGATTTCTGGGTCGTATAGTTGTTGTAACTATATTTTTAGATGAAACTAAATTTTTTATAATGCCTGTACTAAAACAAGAGGTCTATTGATAATTCTTTGAGGTTCTATTTTATTCAAGTTCTCAGCAGCTCTTGTTAGTTTTATTATTTTTGGCACTAGTCAACCTTACTGGAATATTTGGTTTTTTATTCACAATTTTTTGATGGTAATGATCTCAAATGTTTTCTTATTTGTTTGTTTGTTTATTTATTTAAGAAAACGATTCTCTTTGTAATGGCACTGGCTGTCCTGGAACTCACTCTGTGGACCAGGCTGGCTTTGAACTCACAAAGATCCACTTGCTTCTGCCTCTCTAGTGCTGGAATTAAGGTATACATCACCAATGCCCAGCATGTTTCCTTATTTTTATTGACCATTTTTATTTCTTTATTTGAGAATAATCTATGATATTCATTTTCCCATCTTTCACGTGTGTTGCTGTTTTTTTTTTTCATTAAGATATTTGTTTTTAAAAATATACTTTAGGTATTAACCCTACTGTCTAACTAGCAAACTGTGTGAGTTAGCTCTGCTTTCTGGAGACTGATTTGTATGACAAAAGCACCTTATAATTGTCTCATGTTTATTTTTTAAATTTCTTCTATATTTTTCTTCTATTTTTTGTTTTTTGTCTTTTTTTCAAAAATAATTTCATTATATTTTTTATGCTTAATTCAGTGGTTTCATGTTTGTATGTCTTATACTTAAATATTTGATTTATAAATATCATTTCATAAATATAATGATAGAAACAGGCATATAGTATAGTTTAGTATAATATAGTTTTTTTGTTTACATTTTGTTTTGCATATACTCTAAAGTTTATTTTTTTTTTATCAAACTGATGTAGCTTCATTGGAAATTATTTACCTTTAGAATTCTGTTATTTCTAAAATTCTCATTCTAATTCATTAACCTACATTTTTTTTCTTTATGTGAATATTCTGCTGTTTGGGTAATACAGCTTTGATGAACATATCACAAACTATTAAAATAAAGCCGCTATTAACCAGAAATCAAGGCTAAATGAAGATATTAAAATAATAACAACAAAATAAAAAATAGTGCCAATTTTCTTGATTAGAGTAGATGCAAAACTCATTGATAAACAGTGCCCAGTAATAAATTAAAATGATGATTGATTTCAAGTGCAAATCATCTCATATATGCTAGGAGGGTTCAGAATATGATTAGTGATCATTACGATTGAGCAGAACAACTGATTGAAGGGACCTCTGGGAGGGAAAAGGCTACTCTTTATGCTGGAGGACATAAGGAAAACATAGCCTGCTGAATCAACCAAGGAGGGCTCCCATGGGCTCAGAGACACGGAAGGGTAAGCACAGTGCATGCATGGTTCTGCACCAGGTCCTCTGTGTATGTGTTATGGTTGTTAGCTCGGTGTTCTTATGAGACTCCTAACCGTGGTAGCAGATGCATCTCTGACTCCTTTGCCTTCTCTTGAGATCTATTCCCTCCTGTGGAATTTCCTTGTCCTCCCTCTATATGGGCTTTTAAACAATAATGGCTTGTTTTGTATCATCTGGATGTTGAAGACCTGTGAATGACGACTCAATATGGGGAGAGAAGCAAGGTACAACAAATGACAGGAGGGACACTGTTAATGTGGTATAGTGTATGACAAAAGAATCTATTTTTAATTAAAAAGAAAGTTACAAAACATATATAAGCAAACAAAAAGTAATTACAAACCAACAAATCAGAATTAATTCAAATATAAATTAAGCCATGAACTTTATAGTATATCACCTCAAATTGGAAATAGATTACCTTTAAATAAGTCTAGTAACTAAGAAGTATAGTTACCTTACTATGGTAAGGCCAAATATAATAATGAAGTAAGTAGGTCCATACTATATGGGAAGATGAATATTTTATAAGATAAAGAGTCTCTATATCTACCATCCACCAGTTTCATTTGGTGTATTGATAGACATCCTATTCACAGCAATAACAAAAGACAAACAATTAAAGGGCATCAAGTTACAAAAGAACAAAGAAATTGTCACTGTTTTATGGATCACGTGATTTTATGTTAAAAATATGCTCCAGCAAAAAGAGATTAAAACAATAGAATTACTAAATTCTGTATTATTGCAGAAAATAAAATCAGTATATAAAAACAAATCCTACATACATTTATAAGCATATAAATGCTTATAAGTATATGGTGATATATTTTTGAAGTATGTTTTTGTTTCTTGAGACAGTGTTTTGTGCAACAATCCTTGCTGTCCTGAAACTTGCTTTGTAGAGCAGACTGGTCTAGAATTCACAAAGATCCTCCTGCCTCTACCTCCCAAGTGTTGGGACTAATGGTATATACCATCATTGCCTGGCTGTTAGACATTGAACTCACAGAAATCCATGGATTATATCTCTGTCTTCTAAGTGATGGGATTAAAGGCATGATTCACTACTCTCTGATATACATGGTTTAGCTGTGTGTAATTTTGTCCTTTGATATTTCAGGCTATTTTTATTAAATATACAATATATCACCAAACACACACATATACATGTATATGTACATATATATATACATATATATGAAAAATTATCTGAAAAAGAACCCCCAAAGTAGATTTACAATAGCTAGTAAAATAAAAATAAAATACATATATATAATTTTTAACAATTATCTAGCTTATAAAACTTAAAAATATAATTCAGAATAAGAAAAGGGGAAGACGTGTTTATATATTTAAAGAATCTATATAATTAAAGTTGAATATTAGGAGCAATATAACAAGTCAAATGTTATTCTTCACCGAAGTCCAAAAAGAAACAGTCTAAACATTCATAAGAAAATATAAAAGGGAAGTATTTAGAATACACTTAGAGATTGTTCTATTTTAATAAAAGGCACAAGTAAATTCTCCTCTAGTTTCCTTGATTTTACCTGACTCCAGGAATTGTGTAGCTTTACAGTACAAAGCATGATCCTTTCTAATAGGGTAGGTCTTAACCTCAATTTTTAAATTATTGGTTACCTCTATGTAGTTGGAATTTTCTTTAGGGCACCAACCAGCTCCCAAATAAAGACACAGAGACTTATTATTAATTCTGTGTGCTGGGCCTTAGCTTGTCCCATTAGCTTTTGTAACTTAGTTTTACCTGTTTCTTCTATAAACATCTATGTTTTGCCTTGTGAAGTTTTAGATTTCTTTCATTGTGTATATCTTACATTCCTGCTTATTCCATGTCTGGTTGGCTGGCCCATGGTGTTTCTCTGGTGTCTCCTTTTCTGTTTTCCCTGTTCCTAAATTCTTTCTCCTATGTACTCTCCCTGCCTGGAAGTCTGTGGCGATATATTTTATATTTAATAGAACCAGTCTGGAATATTAGAGAACAGACACCCACAGTCAAGCCAGGAGGGTCAGAGAGTGGTAACTCGCACTTTTATTCCCAGCACAGAAAAGACCAGGAATAGTGACCTCTGCCTTTAATCCCATAACTCCAGAGACAGAGATATTTCTGTGTTTCTGGAGTTCAACTCCTAACTATCAAACAGTAGTGGTTCACACCTTTAGTCATAAGTCCACAATTATGATGCAGAATTGAACCTGGAAGTGAAACAACTGGACAAAGAAGGCATATAAGACAGGTATAGGAAGACAGAGATTTATTCTGTAGAAGTGAGTAGGAGTCAAACTGAGGAAGACAGAAGATACCTTTAACCCTGAGGAGTTGGCTGGGTGAGATTTAATTGTGGTCTATTTTCTCTATCTGATATTCCAGCTTTTCCCCGATATCTAGTTCTGAAGTTTCATTAAATACAAACTAGAATTTGTGTTTCAAAAGTCCCACATATACCTCCTCCCTCAATATTATCCATTCAGCATTTTATAGACCAATCAGGTACCTTAGGCAGGCAAGCTAAAACAGCAACATATCTTTACATAATTAAATATATTCTACATTATCCCCATGATCTGTACCACTATTGAACTCTTTGAGATATCTTGCCATGCTAGTAGATGTTATAATTCAATTGCTTTATATTTAGGTAGGACTATTATTTACTTTTATGCTGTGGATCACTCAGACACTAAGTAAAGTCTTTCTCAGAAAAGGGAAATCCAAGTTTGTTCCTGATTTTCACCCTCAAATTAATGTGTTTAAAATTTGTGGTTTCTTCAGCAAAAAGTTATTACCTTCAAATTCTAAGCGGAATCAAAAAGTGAATACAATAAGATATTATTTGGGGTGTATCTTGGACTTGCTAATCAACATTTCAAAGCGTGGATTCAATGTCTGGTACTGGAACGTTTGCTAACTAATCTGTGGCTCTTGGAGGAAGCATTATTTGTTGAAGTTTTATATATGTATGCATATATATGTGTGTGTGTATTTACAGATGCAATTAAATATATATGTATATATTTCTCGACATATTTCTTCAAACATCATTAGTGTTATCCATTCATCTTCACTTTTCTTTTTTCTTCCTCTGTATTACTCTCTCTTCTTTCTTACTAGTAAATGTCCCCATGCCCACTTATTCTGTTTCCCTTTGCAAAACAACTGAGACAAATAATTACCCTCTTGCCTACATACATAGAATTTTCAGAGTGGATTCTAACCGGAAGATTGAAGATAGATTGCCAATTAAGGCTAATTATCGCTATTTGTGTCCTTTTTTTATGTAACAGATGATTGACCTCACCTAGTGTCTAGCTAATCTCTCTCTGTGTCTCCTCACCGGAAAAAAAAAAAAAAAAAAAGAAAAAGAAAACAAAGAAATTATTGGTAAGAGCTTCCTCCTATGAATTTGCTGTGCAAATTGTATATATAACATTTAGAACAATTTCTGGCACAGGGTTCACAATAAAAAGCTGCCTCTTTTTGCATAGCTGTAAATGCTTTGTGTTTTCATAAGAAACCTGTCATTAAATACGCAGGAGAGCAAAGTGTTATCTTTTATTAGCTTTTCTTCATTTTGGGAAGATCGTATCTCTTCCAGACATACCCCAACATACCAGTCTCATTATGTTTTATTATTTTATTTATTTGTTTATTTATTTTGATAACCTGTTAATTTCGGTTAATGTTGACTAAAGATTCATGGGTTTGAAGCCATCCATTGGAGACATGGGAAACCTACATGTGGTTATACTGTCAGAAAAAAATAATTCTTCTTCCTACATTACTTATTAACCATTAAAAGCTACTCATGGAGATGTGGGGCCTGGGGATCATCTAATATTTCTAGGCCAAAGTATGTAATGGGTTGATCTTGCATAGTTCTTGTGCAGGTAACCAACTGAGTTCACAACTGCACTAACCACTTCATGTCAGAAGACAGCATTTCCCACTATTCTTCTCTTTCCTGTTGCTTTGTGGTGGTTTGACCAAGAATGGCTCCCCTAAACTCATATGTTTGAATAATTGATCCCCATTTAGTGGAACTGATTGGGAAGAATAGGCTTTGTAAGAGTAGGTGTGTGCTTATTTAAAGAGATGTGTCACTGTGGTGGGTTTTCATGTGTTAAAAGCCCATGCCAGGCCCAGGTCCACTCTTTCTCTGCCTGTTGTGTGATGATCTGGATGTAAGTTCTTAGCTTCTGCTCCAGAATCCTGTCTGCGTCCCACTTTATTTCACATCATGATGATTAGGGACTGCTAACCCTTCTGAAACTGTAAGTAGGTCCCCAATGAAATGTTTTCATCTAGAAGCTATCCCGGTTACTCTTTCAAGAAGTAAAATAATAACTAAAATGGATTCTGATATTCTTTCTGCCTCCTCTTATGCAATGTTTTCTAAGCCTTTGTGGTGGGGGGCCTTAGTCCAAACATTTCATTTAGGACTGAGAACTCAGTGTCTTATTCTTAGCATTTTAAGCAGCTATGCATCTCTCTTGACTAATGTCCATTCCAAAGAAAGAAATCATGCATGAGGCTTATTTTGCTATCACTAAACAATGGACTACTAACTGTTTGAAACTGAATTGCTATTAGGATTGTAGTTAAGGCTACAAATACTTCACCTTTGCTGTCTTGGATGATTATCTTCTCAACCCTGACGTTTGAATAAATAGAACCAACTTATTCTACATATTTGTTTCTGAGTTCTAATTGCAATGAAACTAACTGCATTATTAATCATATTCCAATTTATTTTGATAAATGAGTGTTGTGAAAGTGAAGTTACAGAAATTTGTTAAATCATGCAGTCCATGGGAACTACTTGCAAAACAAATCAAGTTGATAATTGAAGAATTTTTAAAAGCCTTGTGTAATATCAAAATAATCATATTCTACCTGAAATATAAATGTATCATATTGTAAAAACAAAGTAATAGTCATACATTTTTGAATGGAAGAAAATAGAAAATTTAATAATATACCCTTAGTCAAAAATATTCACATCAATTCAATGTGGAAAGCTTTATTACATAGAAATAGTGAAAAAAATATAGACATTTCTGGAAGGTGATGTGTGTGTGTGTGTGTGTGTGTGTGTGTGTGTGTGTGTGTGTGTGTACTTTTGTTTGGACTGTAAGGACAGCACATTTACTGTTATACATGGGTTATATTTATTATCTCAACATTATTTTGGAATATTATATGCTAACAATGTAAGAAAGACATATCATGTGAAACTCAGAGTGACTTTCATTTTTAATTTTTACAGTCAAGAGTTGCAAAGAAAATTGTAGTTCACTCTTAATTATAGAGTTGCAAGAGCAGCCCTGTAATTAGAGCTGTGAAAATTGTCTGGCAACAAATTCTCTTTGTAGTTTAAAGGAGTGAAAAATCCTATTGATAGTATTTGATGTGAGTTAACACACAACTACAAAGGGATATAGTAACTTTTAATATTTCTATAACACTTCAAATATGACAACTGCTAATTGTTATCATTTGAACGTGTGGAAGCCATTTTAAATATCTAGGCTTGTGTGTCTAATAGATTATCATTTTTCTTTGCTCTATAGAAATTTCCACTCAATTTCTGGAAAATGTATTCAATTTATATTGACCATGTGAATACTAGAGTCAAAGTTCTTAATCCAAATTTTATATGATTTGAAAAGTATTCATTTACAAATAATTGGGATTGAACAACTTTACATTGTCAGCTGATCTAATTCTTTTATTTCATAAGTGTTTATATAAACTCTGAAAAACAAACGATCCTTAGATTCTATTCATCCAAATTTATTTTTCTGAAAATTCAGAAACTTTTGGCTATTGTAATGTCATGTTCACAGCCCTAAGGATTTTGAAATCATTAAAGTTTCTGTAAATGGCTAAAATAATGGGCATAACATCTATAAGATGCTTAACAGATCATTCAAGTATCACTATATTTGGTGCTAAGCACTCTAGAAAACTTCTATATGTTAACAGGAAAACCCTTGGAAAATCTTTATGTACTTTTATGTTCACTAGTGTTATTTTATTATGAAGAAAGTCAGTTTCATAATTTCTTATAACACTGACACAAGTAAACCCTTAAGAACAAGAACATAGATACAGTTTAGACACTAAATTAAATTCTGTGCTTGGGTCATAATGATTTATTAAATTTAATTCTTTCATATGAAATTATTTTTCCAGCATTTCTTATTTTAAAAACAGCTAATAAAAATCTAAAAGAATAAAAATGATGGAAAGGATCGCTCTAATGGTGGTGACATTTTCTTCCTTTCTAGCTTTTATCCTATGCAATCAGAAATAAAGTCAGTATTGAAAGCATATAACCATGTTGAACTATAGAGACTTGGAACACCAGTGTGTCAATAAGATTTAAAGACTGCTTTGTCCAACTCCTATTGAGTTCAGGTCACTTCAGTTCAGTTTCTGCTGTTTTGTGGATCTCACCAATTTCAGTGAGGCGCAAGTAGGAATAATTTCTGGCCAGTATCTCATGAGACCCTGTGTAGTAAGCTATGCTTTAGCCAACACTGCCGTTTAAGAAAACCACCCTGAGCTGACTTTGGGACTTCTTGCCTTTATGGGGGAAGGATGGGAGGATGGGGAGTGGCAGAATAAAGGCTGACTGGATTGGGAGGAGGGAATGGAGGGGGAGCAGGATACATGGATAAAAAAAGACTTTTTTAAATAAAAAATAATAAAATAAAGGGAAAAAAACCAACAAAAAAAGTAACAGCCTGCCTTTGCTTTCTGAATGACGTTTCAGACACAAAACAATGAAGATGCACATATTATATTGGATTAAAATGAACTAATAATATTTTATTTCAAAGTATATATACTTATATAATTTTTGTCTTATTGAACATATTATCTAAGTCAGTGAAATGGATGTAATCCTAAGTAAAAAAAAAAAAAAAGAAAAATCATTGTCTTTCTATAAGAACCAGTGGACCAGAGAAATGTTTTAATTTTTTCTTTAAAACAAATTGTACTGGTCACTTTTCTAATTACAATAACCAAATAACTTACAGAAAAAAATTAAGAGAGAAGGGTTTATTCTGGGTTACAGTCCCAGAGAATCACTGTGTCACACAGGAAGGTATGGCAGCAGCAGGCAAGCTGGTCTCGTTGTATGCACAGTCAGGAAATAGAGAGTGAGAGCAAAGACAGGTGATAGAATAAACTTATAAACGAACCACTCCCCCCAACAAGGCTCTACAGCCTGAATGTTTCACAACTTCCCATACATGGGGGACTTATTCAAATACGTGCACTTTTGGGGGGACATTTCACAGTTAAATCATGACACATACCACCTTGAAATGATTCATAAAAATGAATTGAAAAGTAACTCCATATTTATACCAGTGTTTTAAAAGTATAACAAGTTATGTATAGGTATAGTATAGGGTTTATTTATCATCTATGTATATAAAACTGGGTCACCTGGGGCACTTTTTCTTTGTTTTTTCTCACTATAGTATTTATGTTAGGATTTTAACTTTCTTAAAATTTACAAAGTTGCATGTAGAGTCGTACACTTTTCAATGTAGTTTACATTTGTAATGCTTATACTTCACTTTCTTTCATATTAATTATTTGTATTTGTAAACCTGTTTTATTTCTCTGCTTAATTGCTTTATTATTTCCCTTTGTTTTATTTAATAGGAGGAACAATGGAACTATTGGAGTTCACTAGAAAACGTCCTACTCTTGATTCCTTAACCCCTCAAAAACCCTCAAAAATTTTCTTCAGCATGTTACTCACCAGCTTATATTGCTCAATACCACTTTTGAGGTTGTGAGCCTTTGTTACTCGGATTTCATTCTGTCTTATTTTTATTGCTTGAGCCATCATTACAAATATTTGATATCAAGAGCTTATGCAATTGATTCCCTTGGTTGCCTGTCCATAGTACGCTACAAAGAATCTTATTTGCTCATCTCATTACATTCTGGTCTCTCTGGTCTGTCTTTTTTTTAACATCAATGAGAAAACCAATATACAGTGACACTAAGCACTCTGAACATTACATTATATGGTGAAACCAAAGACCCAATAGGGTCTTTGTAAATTTACCAATCTATAACTAGCTACTATTTCCCAAGATGTTTGTTAAGATATAAAATTATGTTCCACTTCCCTGTTGGCTAGGTGGGCTCCCTGACCTTCCACTGCTTGGCAGCTGAGACAAAGTTCCAGCTTCAATTTTCTTTTATAGCTTTAAAGATTTAGCATGATGTTTACCCTTTAGTTTTTCATGGAAAGCCACAGCAGTTATTGCTTCATCTTTTGCAAGTTTTGTCATTGAAATTTAAGGTACAGAACAGCTTTTTACATGAATAATTTAGAAATTGCATACTGTAACTTGTATGTTCTCTCTTTCTTATTTTAGAAATATCCCTGTGAAGGGAACTTTACAAAGACATATTTTAGGACTTTGGAACACTAGGTCATAAATACCTTTACTTTTAAGGTTACTTTTTTAATTCTTAACAAAATAAAGCTAGACATAAAAATTAAGTTATCTGAAATAAATGTGGAAATTTTCAGACTCATTCACTTATAATACAATGTATGCTCATGCCATGTTTGCAATAACAAAAACTCTATGCCTTTTTGAAGAAATCCAATTAAGCCAAACACAGTCATTTTTATTAAAAAAAAATCTGAAAGAGATATACATGAAGCATCAAAATAAATGCATCCTTAATTGGGAGAATAAAATGTTTTTAAAAGGTAATTTTTTATTTATCAGAAATTAAGTGAATGTAATCACTGCACAAATTAAAGAAATAATGAAATTATGGATTTTATAACTAAGAAATCTAGGTGGTCACATTGAAGTGCTACTTCAGAACCTTTCAAGCACTGGGCAAACTATGGCTGCACAATCACTCACCCTGAGATTGCTCCAGCTAAATCTGGAGACTTCATCTAAACATGCAGATGTCTGAGATCTAGATCAAGTGGTGAAATGCTAGCCTCTACTGTGTCACCTCAAATGTTTCAAACTAAATTTCAAAGTTCTTATTTTTTAAACATTAAATGTAATATTAAACAATATAATTATTATTGTTATTTTAGAATTCTGTGCAATGTATTTTAAACATATTAACTTCTCTCCCTCGATTCCTCCCAGATTCACTGTTTCCATGGTTACCTCCTAACTTATCCACCTTTTTGAGTTTATTTCTTTGTTCTTTCAACAAATTCAGTTTGTGTTACCCAACTATTCCTGGCAGCAAATATGGCTCTTGGGTGGTCTCCACACATAAGAAGTCATCATTAAAGGAAACCGCCTTTCCTTTCTTTACTCAGCAACAGTCAAACGCCAATTGCTCCTCAGCTAATAGTGGGGCTTCTCCCCAAAAACTCTCACTTCATACTGGGATTGCGTTTGTCATCTTGTGCATGTTGACATAATAATGGTGAATTCACATGTATACCTGTGTGGTAATTCTGGTAACCAATATTTTCTTAAAGTTATCTACCAATGGTATCAATCATAATCATGTCATGCACTCTTTTATAATGATCTCTAAGTCTTGGAAATAGAGGTGTACTACACACCTCTATTTTTCTCTGCACCTTGAACAGTTGTCAATCACTGTGTTTACTGTCATTTATTGCAAGAATTATTTCTGAAGATTGAAAGATTCCCTATATATGGGAATAATGAGAAGTTATCAGGGGTCCATCTGATACTATGCATTTAGCAAGATAATAGTATTTGATTCATCTCTAGAACCTATTACCTCTCTACCCACAGGTTCTTAGCCTGGTACCATTTCATGGAGTGGGCTTCGTAGTGCATAAAATTATTGATTACTCCCCTAACAGCTTTGTGACTATCACAGGAGAGTTCATCTCTTCTCATACCAAACATTAGTAAAGTTTACAGGGTCAGCAACTAAATAATGTTGATTTCTATTTGTCTGATAATATTCATAAAACTTCCCACATTATGAAAGCCACCACACTTAATTTTGCCATGTTGTATGATGCAAGCTTTTAGTTTTTCTGGCAATAGTGTATTAACATCAAGTTCTGAAAAGTCAACATGAGGATTAATAACAGCATATAGTGTTTGGAGTAGTAAAAAGACTTATCGGGCAATTGCTGAAAAAGAGGTAACTTGTTTTTGAAACTAAGTTTCATTTTTTAGTAGTATATGGTTCTAGTTGTGATGCATCACACAATTGTAGATTAGCTTCATTAAAACTGTATGTTTGTATATGTGTAGATAGCTTAAAGTTTTAATAGTAATATAGCTGTATCATGTGTTATAACTATATTCAACAGTTTGAGGAGGCTCTAGACTGAATTTGACAATTTGTACTCCCATCAGCACCAAATAATTATCACCCTTTCCATATACTAACACAAACATCTGTTGTCATTTTAAATCTTATCCAACTGACCAGGGCAAAATGAAATCTTAAAGTGGTTGAATTTCCATTGTCCTGATGGTTAAAAATTTTCACATTACAAAAAATTCTATCTACAATTTTAGAGAGTTCCATGACCCATTTTAATTGATTTTTGTGTGTTCTTAATGATTATTTTTTTAAGTTTTTGTGAATTACTAGTTACATGCTAACTTTCTGTCAGATATCTAGTCAGTAACTTTTTGTCCATTCAGTGTGCTGCTTCTTTACTCAAATCACGGTGCCCTTTGCTGAACAGACCTTTTTTGTTCCATTTGATCTGTTTAGTGTTGGTTAATGTGTGTGCTACCAGAGTCCTGTTCAGAACATTCTTACCTGTCAATACAAGTTCAAGTATATTCTATAATATCTTCTCTACGACATTCAGGGTATCAAATATTATGTGGAAGTTCTTAAATCATTTGGAATTGAGTTTTAAGAAAGATAAGAAGTAAAGATCTGGTTTCTTTCTTTTGTGTGTAGCTATCTGGTTTGACTGGCATCAGTCTGGTAAAGATGTTATTTTGGGGCAGTGTGTATGCTTGGGTTTTTTTTTTTTTTTTTTTTTTGTCAAATATCAAGCAGCTAGAAGAATATGGATTTATTTGTGGATTCTTAATTCTATCACAACTATCATTTAGTCTGGTTTCATTCTAATGCTCTTCTCTTTTTCTTATTGTAGGCCTGTAGTGAAACATAAAATCAAAGATGATAATGTGTTCAGAAATTCTTACATTGTACAGAAATAATTGGGCGATCTCAGGTAATTTTTGTATTTCCAAATTAAACTTAAGATTATTATTTAATTTCTGTAAAGCATTGCCTTAGAAATATGATAGGGTTGCAATTTATCTCTATATTAATTTGGTATGATCATTTTCACAAAATTACATTAATTTTATTTTTAAAATAGAAATCAGTATTATACTTATTCATGAGCTTTGTGAGTCCTTTTGTTTTCAGATATTTTTTCAAGTTCTCTCACATCTTAAAGTTGTTTTAATTTCTTAAATTTTTTCTATGTAAATCTTTCACTTCTTTTATTAGATTTGTTACAAAATATTTTAATTTTTTATGATGTTGAGTATAAAATTGTTCTGTTGATTTTTTTTCTTAGTATACTTGTCTCCTACATGTAAGGACATTATTGATTTTGATGCTTTAGTTTTGTATAAGGTTTTCTAGCAGACTTTAAGATATTTTATGTGTAGAATCATATCAAATTAACATAAAGTTATTTGGGCTTCTTTTTCCTTTTGATATCTGCTTCCTCATTTCCAGTAAACTTTTCTGGTCTAGCTAAGACTTTACGCACAGTTATAGGGGTATTGTGTTGTTTCATGGAAAATAACTGTCCCACCCACTGGTTTAATAAAAAGCTGATTGGCCAAAGGCAGGCAGGAAGTGTAGGTGGAGCTACCAGATTAAGAAAATCTCTGAGAGCTGAATGCCAGAGAGAGAGAAGCTACAGGATGCAGAGGATAACCATGCAGCTCTAAAGAAAGGTACCAAGCCGTATGGCTGAACAAGAGGCATGGGTTAGATGAAGGGTAGAGAGCTAGCAAGTGATATGCCTGGGCCTGAGTCTGATCAGCCAAAAACTAATGAAAGCATCTGTGTGACTCTGTGACTCTGTGACTCTGTGGGACTGCGAGACTGCGGGTCTGTGGGCCCAGACCTTGAGGTTAGGCTGGAAAGTCCGGGCCAGAAACCTCGTACTACACACAGTATAGACTTGAGAATATGAAAATCTTAGTCTTTTTCCTGAATTTAGTGGGAATGCTTTGAGGTTGCATGTTAAGTTTTCATTAGTTTTGGCCTTATTGTCTGTCAACATTATTGTCATGATATATGTTTCTCACGCACAAACCATCTCTGAAACGATTTTCATGAATGTTGGATTTTGTCAAAGCCTGTTTACATTTAATAAAATGATCGTGTGATTTCTGTCCTTAAGTCTGTTTATGTGTAGATTACATTTATTCATTAATGTTGATGGAACCACCCATCCCTCTATGGGATAAATTCTCCTTGAATCTGCTATATAATTTCTTTGATGTGTTCTCAAATTTGGTTCCAAGCATTTTCTTAAGTTTTTTATCTTTATAGTTATCACAGACATCATCCAGTTATTATTGGGACATATTACTCAATTGATGATTATGTTTGTTTTTATACCAGTGTAATACTGTCCTTACTATTATAGCTCTTAGTATAGTTTTAAGTTAGGGTGCTGATACTTTGAGTTCTTTTGCTTTTCAGAATTGTTTGGACACCTTTGTTTGGTGTGTGTGTGTGTTCCCAAATAAAATGTAAGCTTATTTCTCAACTTATACAAAGTATTGTACAATAAAAATATTTCAGAATTATTTTACATTTTCTCTTTTATGTAATAATAATTTGTGAATTTTTATATAGGATGTTTTTTGAATGTTGGGTTGAATAATATGTTTTGTCTATCTGGTCCTAAACTTTGGTTGTTGTTTAGATGAGGGATTTAATTATTATTCCTACGTCATTGATGATTATGTGCTTATTAAACTATTTATTTCATCATGATTTAATTTTAGTAGGTTGTATATTCATCCATATCCCTTAGAATTTCCAGGTTAGTAGATAAATACATTTAAAATTTTTGTGTGTATTGGTATTTTGCCAGCATATTTTTATGTGAAGCCTTGTATCTGTAGCTGCAAGACTTGAGCATTGGGTGCTCAGGATTTGGAGTTACAGAGAATGATGAGCTGTCATGCGAAGTGGGAATCAAAATGGTTTTCTCTAAAAGAGCAGAAAGTGTTCTTGACTGCTAAATCTCACTTCCAACACCCTTAATATGTTTGTGTTACTTTTAATTTATATATTTTATAGGAATCCAAATGGTGTTTTCTAGAAGAGCAGAAAGCATTCTTGATGGCTAAGCCTCACCTCCAACAGTCTGAATGGTTTTATTGTTGTTGTTGTTTTTGTTTTTTTGTTTTACAAATTAGATATTTTAAGATCTTTGAGAATTTAGTGTAAAGAGTTTTTTCTGAACATATATCCAGTTCCATGTTCTTTCCTACCTAAATATATTCTGTCCTTTGTGCCTTCCTTTTAAGATTGTCTCCATTTTTTTCCATCACTTTTGATATGTTGTATATTTATTTTCATTCAATTTTAAGAATTTTCTCTGATCTTCAGAAATTTGTAGAGGACACACTGGGTTTTACAGATAACCCTTGTGTAGCAGAGTGGGAATAAAATGTAAATGAAACATTCTTTATAATATTGGGAGTAAGATGTCATACTGTCCTAAGGTGCAGTTGGGTGAGGTAGCTGACCATATAAGGGTCCTGTTTGGTGTCCAGATTATATGATGCTGTGTAATTAAAAAACATCTTATGTTGGTAAGTCAGGTTCAAACTGTTTCTGGAAGACATAAATGTAATTCTGGGTCAGATTCCAGGTGTTACCAGTTATCTTATTGTATTGAGTGGCTGATAGACAGGTGAGCCTAAATGTAAAATTTTCAGAAAGCATTAATAACTTGCTAAGTTGTTGATATTTTATTATGTTAGCTATAAAAATCATGAGTTACTTAATTTTTTATTTCTATTTATTTTTTAATTTTATATAAAAATGTCATTTTAACAATGTATACCCCTGCTACCCCTCTCTTCTCTCCTCCCAATCCCTTCCAGACAACCTTCAGCCTCCTCCCTCTCCATCCTCCCACCCTTCCTCCAAAAGGGCAAGAAGTCTCAAGATGGGTCAGCTCAGCATGGCACATTCACTCCAGACAAGTCTGATTTCCTCATTCCAAAATCAAGACTGGGTTAGGTGTTCCTCTACTGGGAATTGGTTCCAAGCTGCCAGCCCATACACAGGAACACAGTCTGATCCCACCCCTCCAGACTCCACATACTGCTTATGTCATTCGAAAGTTGCCTGCACTTGGAGGGCATAGCTTCTTTTCCCAATGGATCTCCAGTGGCTGTTCTTGATTTAGTGAACCCTCCAGAGCTCCAGCTAGCCATCATTGTGGAAATTTTCCTCATAATTCCTATCCCTTTATTCATACAGATTCTCCTCCTCTGCTCTCACCTGAACCAGGAACTCTGCCCACTGCTCAGCCATGGATCTCTGCCTCCACTTATATTCTTTGTTGGATGTAGGTTCTGTGATGACACTTAGGGTGGTTATTCATTTGATTATTGGGGAAGTTCTGTTTAAGCTCCCCATCCACAAGTGTTTGGAGACTTGGCTAGTGACATCCTGTGAATGACTTCTTGGAGGTTTCCCTAGCACCCAGTCTCTTTCCCACCCCACATTGGCTTCCTCTATAAAGATATCCATCTCTTTCTATCTCTCTCTGCTCCTCTCACTCAACCACCTCCTTCTTTCAAGATTTGTTCCCAACTCTTCTTGGTTGCAACCCGTTAGGACCCCAATTTGCTAAGGTGATCTTCTCTATTTTCTTTTCTTAATGGAATCTCTGGATGTCTCTCTTAAATTCCTTCTGATCCCAAGATGTTCAGGGATTATGGTTTGCAGCTTAAGTGTTCTTTGCTTTTAGTCTAAAATCCACTTAAGAGTGAGTACATCCCAAGCGTGTCTTTCTGACTGTCTATATAAATGTGTGTGTGCATATATATGTATATGATGTTTCAGTCATACACACACACACACACACACACACACACACACACACACACACACACACATTTAACCTGCCACGATCTTCCTTCTCCCCCATAAGGTCCATTACTCTCCCATGTAATCCCATTTTTACTTTCACATCAAATATATTAATAACGTATATTAAAAATAGATTCTTTTTATGAAAGATAACATCCAATATTTCTTTATTTTTCCTTTTCCTTTTCAGTTCCCGCAACACCTTTCTTAGATCCCATTGTACCTTGAATTATCAGATGCAATTTTATTCCTTGAATCTTGTGCCAGAAATTTGATCAATGTCTCCTGATAAACACAGCCCATTCTTCATCTACTACTCTTCCTTCGAAAATGAAGGAACTTTTCCATGTGATTCCCAGTTTCTCATTATATATAAGGAACTTGCTCATGCCAATTGCCAGCTGCTACTGAGCTAGGCAAAGCCAAGTGACTAATTTTGGGAGTGATTTTTCTCCTTTAATGACATAATCTAATTTGACACAATGACAAATACAACCAATTGTAAAAGACATATCAGAAAGTTATACACTTTAACTTTTGGCACTAAATTAGCAAAATACACATTTGGCAACAAAGTGAGTTACATAGGGTAAATCTGGCAAGAATTACCTTCAGTGTTAATAGTCCTAAATGACATTGTTATTGAAAATTATAAAGTAAAAGAAGAAATTTGTTATATAAATTTACTCTCACAAAGATATACTTTTAAAATATAAAGAAAATTTGAAAATGGTCAATAACCTAGGTCAGCAGTATGAAAAGGAAATTGTTATATTCTAAGCTTATTACTCATAATGGAAGAAAAATGCAAAAGTTTTTTAAAAGATCTGTTAGTGTTATGTTAATTATTTGAATTTTCAGCATCTAGATTAAGTGTCATCATCTATAAGTATAAGGCTTGAAAGAAATGATTATCTTTGATAATAGTGCTTATTATGCTACTTATCTTAAAGACACATATTCTTAAGCTAAAGAAGAAAATGTTCTAACTATATATATATATATATATATATATATATATATATATATATATATATATAACTTATAATATTGAGAGAGAATGTATCAGAAACCACGGCTAATTAGGTGTCTCCTTACATGACTCAGACAGTCTGGAACTGTTCTTCTGTTAATCTCTACTGAATATCATTAAATTGTCAGTCTTCACTTTTTCTCATAAGTGTGTAATGGTTATATTACTGTTGTTTTTCTGCTGACAATCAAACAAAGAACATCACATTAACTCTAGAACAAACTATTACAAAGTGGTAAACTAGTGACAATTACAAAGTGAAGAGATAGAAACTTTACTATCTGTCCATTCCAACTCAATCCAGAACAACGTCTGCATGGAATCTGGCCTCCTTTGACATTTATAGTCATTTTCAGATCATGAAAATATTCTTCTCCAAGCATGTAAGATATATAGGTACCCCTACTTATATAATTAAAATTCTATTTTACAGAAAATTGTAGACCTAAATTTTTGTAAAGTTAAAATAATTCTGTCTCATGACACAGACCAAAACAGCTTTTGCTATTGCTATTGGTTACCCTCCAGAGCTTAATGGCAAGTCTCTATTGCTGAAGACACCATAGAGTTGAGTCTGAGAACATAAAAATCAAGATGGTTCTGTGTGGGAGATTATGTTGTTACACTGTAAATAGTTGTCCCACCCACTGGTTTAATAAAAAGCGCTGATTGGCCAAAGGTAGGCAGGAAGTCAGACCAGGGCTACCAGACTAAGAAAACTCTGAGAACAGGAAGCACAGAGCAAAATGCCAGAGAGAAGTCAGAAGAAGCAGAGGACAACCATGCTGCTCTGAGAAAAGGTGCCGAGCACCATGACTGAACAGGTTAAGAGTCATGGGTTAGAAAAAGGATAAAGAGCTAGCAGGTTATATGCCTGGACATAGGCTGATCAGTTTAGAACTATTGAAAGCATCTGTGTGTCTCTCTCTGCCTGTCTGCGGGTCAGCGGGTCTGTGGGTCTGTGGGCCTAGACTTTGAGGTTAGGCCCAAAATTCCAGGCCAGAAACCTTTTACTATAGTTCTGGCTTGGAACTGATTTCTATTTTCCAGCTTTCATAGTGCTGCAGGATACCATGCATGCTATAGGAAAAGTAGCTATCATTTTTATTTCCTAGCTTCCATGTCATGCATACTATAGGAAGAGAAAATTAGCCATCAGTGAACATCCTGCATGTTACAGTAATTATTGGCCAGACTAAACATATAGGTTTAATAAGGGCACAAATGTTATGAAAATAACCAGTTCATTTTAAAATGCATTAATGGTATACAACAGAAGATGAAATCAACTTCTGATTCCATTATTAGGTCAGTAAATTATGGCTAGATAGATCACAGACCCTAGAAGAGAACTTATATCAATTGTTCTGTTGTTTGATAAGAATAAACTACCTCATAATAATGTATATACATGCAATAAGTTAACTTTCAATCATCAGAGAATCTTCCGTTTATAGTATATGATCAAAAAAGAGACCCACACCTGACCAAGATACAGAGAATACTGCAGAATGGTTTATCTCAAATGGGCTAAAAATACTATACTCCTCTTCCAGTGTTAAAGAAATCAATGCAAATAGAAGGATCAAAAAAGTATAAACATTACTACAAGGAAAGCTTGTCATCTGGAAATATCAGCTCAATCCTCAATGTCTGTGAAAGTACAGCATAGCTCAAATTCTGGTATGCACTAAAGATCTGAGCATAAAGTTACTACCCTAGATGATGAGATAATAGAAATTATTTCTTCTAGGAAAGAAATTGTTATCTCTAAGTGTGTAGCCCTTGACAAATAGAACATGCTGTGATTGAAGACCATAAATTCAAGATCATTTGGGCAACTATAAGTTACATTGAACCTAATAGAAAAGAAAGTGGGAAATAGCCTTGAATGCATAGGTACAAGGGAACACTTCCTAAATATAACACCAGTAGCACAGACACTGAGAGAAACAATTAATAAGTGGTACCTACTAAAACTGAGAAGAATCTGCAAACAAAGGATATGGTCAATAAAACAAAAGGCAGCCTAGAGAATGGGAAAAAGTCTTTATCAACCTTATATCTAGCTGAGAGTTGATCTCTAAAATATGTAAAGAATTCAAAGAACTAGAGATCAAAAGACCAAATAATCCAATTAATAAATTGGATAGAGAGCTAAATAAAAATTTCTCAACAGAATAATGTCAAATTGTCAAAAGATACTTAAAGAACTGCTTAACATCCTTAGTTATCAGTAAAACATATCTGTCAGAATTACTAAGATCAAATCCACTAATATATATCTGTCAGAATTACTAAGATCAAATCCACTAATGACAGTCTATGCTGGAGGGGATGTGGAGTAAGGGTAACATTCCTCCATTGCTGGTGGGAATGTAAGTTTGTACAGCCGCTTTGGAAAATCCAACTGGTGGTTTCTCAGAAAACTGGAAATAAATATCCCCAATAATCTAACAATGCCACTTTTGGGCATATACCCAAAAGACTCATATTCTTACCCCCAAGGACATTAGCTCAACTATGATTATATCATGATTATGTGTAATAGCCAGAACCTGGAAACAACCTAGATGTCCCTCAACTGAAAAATAGATTTAAACAATTGTGGTACATTTATACAATGTAGTACTACTCATGGGAAAAACAAAAACAAACAAACAACAAACAAAAAAGCATCCTGGGCTTTTCAGCCAAATGAATATAACTAGAAAAAAATCATCTTGAATGATGCAGCACAGACCCAGAGAGTCAAACATTGTATGTACCCACTCAAATGTGGATTTAGACATAAAGTAAAGGATAAACAGACTACAGTCCACAACCCATGAGCAAGTAGATAAAAAGAAGAAACCTAAGATAGACATCCATGAAACACCAGGGAAGGGAAAATAGAGATCTCCAACGTAACTTGGGATCATGAAGAGAGGTAGAGTGAGAATATAAGAGAAAGAGATGATTGAGTTGGGGGAGGGACAGAGAGAGAGAAAAACAAATAGATACCTTAAAAGAGGAAGCCATTGTGGAGTTAGAGAGGAGGAGCCTGGTACTAGGGAATTACCCAAGATCCCACAAAAATGATCCCAGCTAAGTCTGCAGGCAATAATGGAGAGGATGACTATACTGAGCTTTCCCTATTATCAGATTGATAATCGCCTTAACTGTCATTGTAGAACCTTCATCCACCAACTGATGGAAAAAGATACAGATATTCACAACTAAGTACTCAGTCACATCCCAGTCCAGGTGAGAGAGGGAAGGGAGATCATATGAGAGAGAAAAGCCATAGAGACAGCTGACCTGAGCTATTGGGAGTTTACTGATTCTGAACTGACAGCTTGGGAACCTCCAGGGGTTAACTAAGCCCTCTGAATGGGGATAGCAGCTTAATAGCATGAGTGATTCATGGGGCCTCTGGCAGTGGGACCAGAACTTATTCCTAGTGCATGAACTGAGTTCTCAGAGCCCATCCCTACAGAGGAAAACCTTGCTAAGCCTTCATACTGGAGGGGAAGGGGGCTTCATTCTACCTTAACTGGATATATCAAAATACATTAACTCATCCTAGAAGTCCTTAACCTCTCTAAGGAATGGATGGAGGGGTGGGATGCAGGAATGACTGGTGGATGACTAGAAGAAAGGGAGGGAGAAGGAAGAGTAATTGTTATGTTAAATAACACAAATTCTAAAGATTTATATTTATACCTACCCTTTAATTTGAATTATTTTTATATATTAAATATATATTTAATTTGAATTATTATATTGTGAAGGGACTAAAATTCACTTATATGTTACATTGTTATAAATTAAAGCACTATATACAATTTAAAAATATTTTTATGTTTAGTGTTTTTTATTTGATAGATTTTATTTGCATATTAATCACTGTTCCCCCTCCCTGTCCTTTTCCATGTCACCTTTCAGTTGCCCCCACCCTACTCTCCCATCCACTCCTCAGAAAGGGTAAGGACTCCCAAGGGAAATCAATACAGTCTATTATCCATCTCTAGTTGAGGTTGCACCAAAGCCCCTCCTTCCAGTATCAAGGCTGAGCAAGGTATCCCTCTATAGGAAATGGGCTCCAAAAAGCCAGTTCATGCATTACAAATAAGTTTTGGTTCCATTGACATAGGTCCCACAAACTGCTCCCTATATTCCTGTCATATATATTCCTACTTTGTTCCCATAAATGTTCCCCAACTTTGAGTCCAGAGTCAATGAGCTCCCAATAGCTCAGGTTAGCTGTCTTTGTGGGTCTTCTCATAAAATCTTGACTCCTTTGTTCATATAATCTTTCCTGCCTCTGTTTAGCTAGAATGGAAACTTGACCCAGTGCTTAGCTGCATCATGGCATCTTTTTCCCTGAGCTGCTGAGGAAAGTTTCTATGTTAAAAGAAATTTTAATGATTTTATTTTATTAGTTTACATGTGTGTTTGTGTATGTCTGTGTGGGGCTAGGTGCATGATTGTTTGTTCTTACAGTGATATGAGGTGACAAATCCTTTTGGAGATAAAAAAAAATGGAACACTGAGTGTGGTGATATATATATTTAATAAAACCAGCTTAAAATATCACAAAACAGAATCACCTGCAGTCCAGCCAGAAAGGTCAGTAAATGGTGACCCCTAACTTTAATCCCATCACTTGGGATGACCAAGTGGTGACTCACACCTTTAATACTATCACACTGGGTGACTGAGTGGTGACCCTTGTCTATAATCCCATCACTCAGGAGAGAGAGATCTTTCTGGGTTTACTGAGTTCAAGGTCTAACAAACAAGCAGTAGTGATTCATACTTTTAATCCCAAATCTAAGATTTTGATACATAGTTTATACAAAAAATAAAACAGCTGGGCAGGGAAGATATATACAGCAGGATAAAGCAGAAATTCATTCATTCTGTAGAAACAACTAGTCAGGCTAAGGACCCTTGAAGATAGTACTTACCCTGTTCGGCCTAAGAAGTTGTCTGGGTGAATATTGATTGTGGTCTCTTTCTTCTTTCTGATATTCCAGTTTTCCCCCAATATCTGGCTTTAGATTTTTATTATATGCTAAGTAGACTTTGTGCAATATTTGGCCTTCAACTTCTTTGGTACAAATTTGCAAAAAGCTGTTTTCTGGCCAGAGCTCCATGTAGCCAGAGTAACGACCAGCTGGTCTGCTTTTCTGTTTGGAATTAACCTCTAGCCTTAGGCAGAGCCTGTCATGTATGCTGCTCCTCCAAGTTCATCTGGGTATTTTAGACAGCAGAATTCATCTCCTAGTGTGCTGTGTTTTTTTTTCTCTCTCTCTTTCTTTTTAGATCCTCTCCTTGGGCTGCTATCACACTAGATCGCTGCCCCATTTCACAGTTATCTGAATCATCATTAACAACAAGTTTGGTGAGTAAAATGGGATTTCTTAAAAAAGGAAATTTTTTTAAGGCACGGAAAGAACTTTTTCGTCCAGTAAAAAGGGAAAAAAAGGGCATAATGGAAGGTAGTTTTTTTTTTTTTTTTTTTTTTTTTTAATATTACTCCAGACAATTTGAAACTGGAACCAATAAAGTAGAAGAGAAATAATGTAGATGGGATTTTTATCATGTCTATTAAACATACTATTTGTTTGATTATTTTTCTTTTACCATTTAAAAAGTCAGTTAAGGTGAATGCTAAGGTGAAAGTCTTAATAAAGGCTATTAAAAGAGAACATAGAGATATCAGACACAAACAGAGAAATTTAAAGAACCAATGTAAATATTGTCTTGTAAGATTACAGAAAAAATGGTCTAAGACTTTCAAACATCCAACATTAATATATCCAATAGCCTTAAAACAATCACAAAATGATAAAATGTTCTTTAGAAGCTAGTTGGATTCTTGTACAAATAATAGATTTAAGGAGATTCGAGGAAGCAATTATCACTTATGGCATATACTCACCATTTGTAAAAGAAAGGTAAAATTCTTGGTCAACTTGTAACCAAATTATCCCTAATGATTGGTCAGATATGATTACTGCTGTACTGATTTTTGGAAGCCAGGGCCACTTTTAAAATATAAGACATGGTGGAAGTATGAGTCTGAAACAATAGAATAAAGAAGCAGAGACAGAGACATAAAAAATCTCTGAAGACCAACTTCTTGGGGAGCAAGATTATGCTAATGCAGAAAGCAACAATTATAAGATGATCACACCCTAGATTTATGCCCAACGGCAGCCTTGAATGCATGCAATAGAACTGAAGAAATAGGAAAGAAAAATAATTTACAAAAGTGATTCAAGGGCCAAAAGAAACCTTTACAGATATTTTGCAAATATTGGCTGCAGGGTAAAGAGAATGATGCAAGATTCAGAAGCTAGGTGAATAACAATTGGATTTGTGGTTTTTGAAAATGCTAACTCACAATGTAAGAGGATAATTGGCCCATTAAAGTCAAGGTAGTGCCCTCAGAGGATTGGGTTCATGACATAATTAATTAGAGTCTTATAACTGTGTTGATAACTGGATAGGAGAGAACGTTTCTAGAGGTTTAAGGAAAAATCAAAATCAAATGCTACAACCATGGTTACTTCAAAGAGACTGCAAACAAGCTGTTCCCAGAAAACGATTATTAGTAATAGTCACAAGAGAATTATCCTCCCTTCTGGAATATGCAGAAGGTGTTGCAAAGACAGGGTACAAGGGACAGACAAAGCAACTTTTGACTTTGAAAAATGTGGAAAATTTTGTAGAAACTTTCTAAATTTCTCTTTGAGGAAATGACTTCCAAGAGCTATTAAAGAGCCAAAAGCCTAGTATTAAAAAATCATACTGCTCTAAAAAATAGACAAGCTACAAAAAAAAAAAAAATTCAGGAAAACCATAAAGTGAATATTTTTGCAAATTTTTATAAATAGAGAAGGTCCATAATAAAAATACAAATAAAGTATGTTGTAAATTGGTAGGCACAGGGGAAGATGTAACAATAATTCTATCAGAATATTGGTATCCAAATTGGCACCTTCAGGAGAAAAATTTTAAGCTTCTGGGTATTGGGACATTAGCAAGTAAGACAGTGTGCAAAATGGTTTGAATGTATAGTGCCAGAAGGACAGAAAGGAAAATTAAAGGCATATAAGGCTAATATTTCTATTAATTTATGCAAACAAGATTGATGGCAACAGTGGAATACTCACATTAACATATTTCCAATCTCACAAAAATACCATAAATGAACATGTTTCTGGGAAAAATATTAGAAGTTATTATAAGAAAGAGTTACAAACCATTGAGGTTGTACAAAAATCAATGCATAACAGCTGCTGATCTTTCAAATGTATCAAAAAGAAATCTGGAAAATGAAAATGGTAGCAGATCTAAGAGTGGTAACAAGGTGATTCAGCCAATGGGCACTCTATAATTTAGAATTCCTTTGCCTTTTCTATTACCTAGAGAGTAGCCTACTATAGCTATTGATTTAAAAGTTATTTACTATAGCACTACAAGAACAGGACAAAAAAATTGCGTTTACAGTACCCATTTATAATAATTCTCAATCAATAAAGAGATATCAATGGAGGGTTCTCAAACAGGGAATTTTAAATAGCCACTCTCTGTACCAATATTTTGTATAACAGCCATTAGAAGTGATACATAAGCAATTCCCACAATCTATCTTTTACCACTACATGGGCCATATCTTGTTGCTGATTCAAATGTAGATACATTAGAAAGAATATTTGAAGAAGTGAAAAAAAAAGTCTACGTGGGATTGCAAATTGCTCCTGAAAAAATACAAAAAGATTCCATTAATTATTTAGGATGTAACTATACCCCAAAAGGTGTAAATCAGGAGAGATAGATTCAGTCTTTTAATGATATTAAAAGATTGCTAGGAAACATTTCTAATTTATAGATGACCACTTCAATAAAAAAACATTATGAGCTGAATAATTTGTTCACAACTTTAGATGGTGACAAGAACTTAAGTAGTCTAAAAGAATTGTCAACTGAAGCTGAGAGAGAAATGGCTTTGGTAGAAAAAAACTTACAGGATGCACATGTGAATTATTTAGATCCAGGCCTTAATTTATAAATCAATTTATAAAGAGAACTAACTAGCTTCTTTCTCATGTTGTATAGGAAACACCAATTTCTGGTGCCTCTACATTTTATTCTGATGCAAATAGATCAGGAAAGGAAGTGACAAATTGGAAAATGTAAGTAAAGTGGTTCAAAGCCCTTATAATCATATAATTCTGTTTAAAAGTCAGAATTATATGCTATCATGATAGATTTTACAGAACCTCTTAACATTTTAGTCACTGAATCTCAGTATGCAGAAAGATTTGTTTTATATTGAAACTTCTGACTTTATTCCTGATAAGTCAGAACTAAATGTATTGTTTATTGTTACAAGAAACACCTAGTGAAGGGATAATCCCTCCTATGTAACACACTCTGATCCCATAAATATCTGTCACAAACCCTAGCAAAGGGAAATGACGAAATTGATAAATTATTAATAGAAAATGTGCTAGAGGCCTCAGAGTTTTATAAAAAAAATCACATGAGCAGCAAAGATTTTATATATAAAAATAAAGAGTCCTCCAGCACTTGGCAACAAGCCAAACAAATTGTAAAAAGATGGCTTACCTGTTCTTCTATAACTAAAATCCATTGCCACAGAAAGTAAACCTAAAGGGATATATAGATATGAAATTTGGCAGATTGATGTGTTTTATTTTACAGAATTTTCAAAATTTAATGTATGTGCATTATACAATACATATGTTTTAAGAATTTCAAAGGGTATTTCTTTAAGTTTAGAAAAAGCTAATTCTATAATTACACATTTGCTAGAAGTTATGGCCATCATTAGAATATCTGTACAAATTAAGAGTGACAAGGCTCTAGCATATGTCTATAGTAAAATGAAACAAATTTTTACATATTATAATATAAAGCATATTATTGTTAAAGCATGCAATCCTATGGGCAAGCAATAATAGATCAAATCAAACTTTAAAGGATATGTTAAATAAACAGAAAGGAATAATACAAATTCTCAAAAATAGACTACATAATGTTTTATTAACTGAATTTTCTCAATGATAATGACAAAGGAACAATAGATGCTGAAAGCATTGGACTATAGAAAACAATACTGAGTTAAACCAGCCTGTTTTCTTCAAAGTTGTGTTGACCTCAGAATGGAAACCAGAATATATTCTACATTGGGGAAGGGGTTTAACTTTTGATTCCACAGATAAAGAAAAGCTATGGACACCATCAAAACTAATAAACTTGATTTAAACTGGAGAAACTTATTAATACCAAGAAATATTGGCTCCTCCACTCATGTGACAATTTTTAAGAAAAACTTAAGGGTTGGAGGAGGGTTTTACTTTTGTCCTTACATAATACCCATACTTGAAAATTCAAAAAACATTGGACATCTAGGCATCTAAAGCAGAAGAAAAGGCTGTCCAGAAAAAAAATATTGCAAGCAAAGGAATATTGATTGGACCTATTGGTATCAATATACTCTACAGGATAAAATCTCACTGCTTAAAATCTTTATCTTTATATTTATAAGAAGATTTGAAATCCCAGTTTAATTATAAATTAAATCTGGAGTGTGGCTCTCCTTCTGTAAACCCAAGCACTCTTGTTGTTAAAAAAATGAAAAATCTCTATCAAATTTTACTTGACATGGGAAAGAAAAACAACCCAAATTAAGGAACTATTATGCTGCTACTAAGTATATTAGATATACATTTTATATTAAAATATATTAGAATAATATATATATTTTCAACATTTTGTCATGATATTATGGTCATATAGAATACTTACTAATTGTAGAGAAAAACTTTATCCAGCTTCCTGTACATTGTTATGGGTTTGAGTCTCATCGGTTTTCTGAAGTGAACCATGACAATGCCTATTTGGGACCACCTTTGAAGGATCCAAATTGAAGATGGGGCTCCAAAACAATGACTTCACATGGACTATGATAATGCCACTAGGCTGACAAACACTAACCAAAGGTAAGATTCAGACTACAAACTACTCAGGACAATTTTGAGGTAGCTAGTTGAGGTGAACCAGTTTAACAGACTACTCTAGACAGGATTTGAGACAAGCCCTGACTTTACCATTTTGCTGAGACTAGACACAAATGATACAGTTACTTATTTCAAGACTTGACAATTTTGTTTTGTTTTGTTTTGTTTTTTATTTTCAGGATTCCCTAAAGTTGACATTTCCTTCAGACTGCAGAAAGTATATTTAAGAACATGATACCCCCATTCCCAATTGGTAGAGTGGGTATTTTTGTTCTTTTAATTGGTTATGAATGATTGTCATTCTTTAGGTTAAATGGCTACAAATTTTTATTGATTATAGCTAGGAAAAAAGCTAAATAAGAGAGATTAGATTCAGGGTTCTTGTTTGAAAAGGGGAGTGAAAACAAATATGATAGAATATAAGAGTAGATTATTGAATCTACTTTAAAAAAACAATTAATAATTTTAAATATTTTACATTGTATTGGATATTTTTGTATATTATATACAGATTGTATATATTGATACAAAGTTGAGGTTAATTTTGTTACTGTACATATATTTGTATGCTTGTTCAATGTATTGTATCTATTCAGTTTACCTAATAATTTAATATAAATTCTTTGAAAGTTTTATTACCAATTAATTAGGATATAAAGAAATGAAAATTAATAGTTAGACATTATAATCAAACTTATAGTCATATTAGATATATTTCCAAGATCAAAGAAAGATACTTTAGATGAACAGGCTTCAAATACTTCAGATATCTAGAGAATGTGGCTTTTAAGATATTTTAATAACTTAGGTTCTTATTATTTTTGTGAATATATGATATCTGCTCCTGAAAGTACCAGTCTACTTTAGAGAAGATTATGGGCACTGAAGAAACTATATGGAGTTGTCCTTTCTGTGGCAAGAGTGAGCTACTCAGCAAGAAATTGCTCTTGCCTCAAATGCTGACAATATGATGTTCAAAACGGACAAGCAGGGCACACACAAAAAAAGAGCTGCTTAATCTTGCATGATATGGAAGTCTCTTTAAGAATATCCTACTTCATAGAGAAGTCTTTCAGATATGCTATCCCTGTAGGCCAAAGATGGATGCTCCAATGGTGTAGAGTAACCTTAAGTAAATATCCAGACAGACAGCTGCTTCATTGTTCACATTTTTTAAAGAGTTGCTACTTGCATGTTCTGTTTACTTAGTTGATATTAGTTCCTTCTTGGGTCTCTGAGGGAGTTGAACATGAAATAGTTGTATAGTGATAGTTTTAGAAAAGAAACACACTTAGAGGTTAAAGTGTATAACTTTGAGAGACCTCAAAAGATAGTTTTCAAGTGGTAATATAAGTTAAATAGAAAGTGAATTAGGTACAATCCTTTGGACTCACCAAAATAGTATAAATAATGGGATTTTTTAAATTCGTCAATTGTTAATGGACTGTACATTACTTATGTAAGTATTTCTTATATATATTGTATATAATTATTGTACCTATTGCATATAGTTTTTCTTTTGTTAGTTATAACCTTTTTATTGTTGACACAAAAAAGGGACATACATTGTATATTTAATAAAATCAGTCTGGAATATCAAAAAATAGATTCACCCACAGTCAAGCCAGGAAAGTTGGAGAGTGGTGACCCACATATTTGATTCCATCACTTGGGATGGCCAAGTGGTAACCAATGCTTTTAATATCATCACTTAGGAGACAGAGATCTTTCTGGATTACTGTGAGTTCAAGATCTGACAGCCAAACAGTAGTAACTCACACCTTTAATCCTAACTCTAGATTTATAAATCAGGAGTAGAAACAGCTGGGTGTAGAAGATATTTAAGGTGGAGAAGTCATAAAGTCATCCATTCTGTAGAAGTGATCAGTTAGGCTGAGAACCCTTGCAGATAGAACTTACTCTGTTCAGCCTGAGAAGCTGGCTAGGTGAAAACTGACTATGAATTGTTTCCTCTTGGTATTCTAGCTCTTTCCCAATATCTATCTCTGGGTTTTCATTATATGCTAACTAGGATTAGTGCAATAATTGAGCATCCCAGTGTCAGTGCTCAGAATCATACTCAAGTTCGTGGCTTGAGTTGTACTTGCTCTTAAACTCTGAGCAATCTCTTCAAGTCCCTTATGTTAACCATTATACAAATTTTATGTATTTATAGATCTTGTGATAGTTTCATGCACTTATAACATTCATAGTGTTAGCTAGTATTAACATAGATTTCGACTATAACAGGATAATACTCAAGATTCTTTGTTCTTTTCAAAATATACAGTATAGTACCATTATTTATATAAATCCTTATATAGCATCATCTTTGAAAATACTATAACCATTTTAATCACTTATTTTCTTCCCTGACATAAAAATTGAAAACAAATCTCTTTGTATGTATGAGTTTATTTCTTTATTTTATTTTCTATATTAATGTATTTTTCTTTAAAAACTATTCTATTTCAAATACATGAGTTTTTTATTGTTTTTATACTATTTTCAATTTTCTATAGTTTTAATTTCCTATTTATCACTCATACAAAACTGACCTTTGGAACTCTAATTGGGATAGTACTTTTTATCTAAATCACTTTCAAGAATATTAACAAGTTACAGCCATAAAGATGTTCAGTCTATAGATCCATCATACACTAAATTTGTTTCACATTCTCTTACTGTGCTTTATTAGCTCTTCCTAATTGAAGGCATTTGGATTTGCCATATGTTTAGTTAATTTAATATCTGAATATACAAAGTGTTTGATTTTTTTGATAATTGTATCACTAGTATACATAAATGCAAATATAATTAAACTATTCTCTGAAATCATACATTTTCTTATCCATAGTTACAGAATACTTTATAATCTTAATATGTCTCTTAATATCTAATCATAAATCTAGAAAAAGATGATGTCTATTATGTTCATGAATGTATGTTGACACATTTTGTGATTATTTATTTTCAACTTTATTTTTATGTCATTAAGTAGAAATTTTCTATTGAATAAATAGGTCATTTTAATCATTATATTGGATTTTATTAGATATGTGCATAAATGAAAAAAATATACTGAGTTTCCTTCTCACTTCAGCAGTTTTGCCTTATTAGTAAAACCCTTTTATTTGAGACCAAGTTAGCTTAAGACCAGTTTAATCGAAATTATTGGCTATGAATGTTAATTATTTTTTATGCTGGTCTCAAAAGATAGATGTATGTGAGAGAGCTACCATTTTAAATGAGTAGCTGTACTTTATATTATTAATAAATGGGGATATAAATTGAATCTGATAGTAGTTAATAAGAAAGGGGAGAAAGTACAAAATGTCACTAAAGTAAACAGTGTGCTAGAAACTTAATATTTTTTTGCATTATAGTGGAGGATGAGACCAAATTAAAAGATGATAGTTTCCTAAGTTCATTGTTTGAAATCTATTCTGTTCTTATTTCAGTTTAATTAACATTTATTATACCCAGATCTGCCAATGCCATTTTCCCAAGTTAATTACATTACTAATTATTTACTTGTAGTAATAAAATTTTTTAGTATGAAAATGCTAATATTTCTTGTCATGTGATTTACATATTGATGAACCAGCAGTCAGTTCTCTATTTTTTATTGCTATGAATAAAATAATCTCTCCTTTTAGCAGCTAGCTCTATATTCAGAAATTTGTGGTAACAAAAGATTTGTGTAATTAAATCCTGTTCACTCTTTGCCTGAAATTCTAAGTTTATCTTAGTGCTCTGAAAATTCATAATTGAAATTAGGTGCTGTCTTACCTATTATTCTATTGCTGTGATAAAACATCATAACTAATAGCAGCTTGAGGAGGAAAGGGTTTATTTCATCTCACAACATGTCGTCCATCATCCAGGGAGGTCAGGGCAGGAATTGGAAGCAAGAACTGATACAGAAGCTATGGAGGAATTTTGCTTACTGCCTAGTTTCCCAAGATGGCTTTCTTATAGCACCTAGGACCACCAACCTATAGAAGGCATTGCCCATAGTGATCTGGGCCCTTCATCAGTTGTCAATTAAGAAAATTCATCACAGGCATGCCCACAAGCCAATCTAATAAAGACATTTTCTCAATTGATTCTTCCTGTTCCCAAATGACTCCCGTTTGTGCCAAGATGAGTATATATCATCCTTATCTTTCTGGGTCTGCATTGCCTCAGTTGAGTAGATTTTGTCTAGTTCCATCCATTTGCCTGTGAATTTTATGATGTTATTTTTTTCTAACAGTTGAATATTATTGCATTGGGTAATTTTCTTCTTTATCCATTTTTTCTTTTCAGTTTAGGGACACCTAGGTTTTTCCAGTTTCTGGCTACTATGAATGAAGCTGCTATAAACATAGATGAGCAAGTGTACTTGTGGTAGGATGAATATATGGGTATATGACCAAGAGTGGTATAGCTGGATATTTGAAGTAGATTTCCATAGGCTATACAAGTTAGCAATCCTTCCTGCAATTGGAGAGTGTTCTCTTTGTCCCACATCCTTATTAGCATAGGCTGTCATTAATTGTTGATCTTAGTCATTCTAACATGTACAAGATAGAATTTAAAGGTAGTTTTGGTTTGCATTTCCCTGATGGCTAAGGAAATTAAAATTTTCTTTAAGTGTTTCATCAGACAATTTAGATTCAGCTAATAAGAACTCTCTTTTTAGGTCTGTACACCATTTTTATTTGGATTGTTTGGCTTGATGTTACTTACTTCCTGGATAACTAAAACAATCACAAACAATAAAAAGTATGATCATTCCTGATTTCAAGGTAGCTATACTACGGACTTATAGCAATAAAAACTATATCGTAGTAGCATAGAAACCAACACATTGATCAAGTAAATGTAATAGTAGACCCAATAGATCTACACACCTATGGACACATGATATTTATTTAAATAAAAAACCAGAAATACACACTGGGGAAAAAAAGGAAGCCTCTTCAACAAATGGTGATAGTCTAATGACGTCTGTATGCAGAAGAATGTAAAGAGATCCATATTAATGACCTTACTCCAAATTCAAATTCAAGTGATCAAAGACCTCAACATAAAACCAGAAACACTGAAACCTTAAAAGAGAAAGTAAAAAACAGACTTGGATACACTGGAATTGCAGTTTTCTAAATAGAACATTAATAGTACAGGCACTACGATCAATTAATAATGAGAGCACATGAAGCTGAAAAGCATCTGTAAATAAAGGACATAATCAATAGGACAAAATTACAGCATACACAATGGGACAAGATTTTACCAACTTCACAACTGATAGAGGGCTAATATCCAAAATGTAAGTAGAACCCATATATGTGTTTTAATAGGAATACAAATGTTACTATGCTCTATAAAATAGTACGTTATTTAAATGCCAAGAAAAATTAAATAACCTCCCTTCTTCTGTTGAATGAATAAGTCTATCACAGTCCCAAAGTCTAATCATAAATATAGATTCATTAATAAAGATAACACAAGCTGGATCCATCCAGTCTACAAGGTGAAATAAAGGGAGATGAGGAATATAAGACCAAGACACATGCTCAGAGATACTCACTGTGAGTGCACAGGTCAAAGCCAAGAGATTTTTCACATGACAGGGATTCACATGTTTTGCAGAATAACCTCTTCCTTGGTACAAGGGCTGATAACTTAGACACAAGTGGGCAGACTTAACAATACCTGTTTTGTTCCCCCTTTACCTAGAGGCATACTACATTTTTGGTAATTTTCATCGTCTCCTCACTCATCGTTTTGTTTTTCACTGTTGGCTCTGAAGTGGAAGGGTCAGGGAGTATTCCGTAATGTTCCAGTGGATTCATCGACAATGACAGATGCATACCCCTGCCTGATTTTCTTCTCATAAAGTAAAAATAGGGAGTTTTAATGCCACAACTTTGTCATTTCTTCATGTAATAAAACCAGGGAGGTTAGGGTATACAAATGCGTGAAAATTTCCAGGTGTAATCCTATAACATGAGCAGAATCTTAATCATTATTTAAGAGTTTATGAAGCAAACATAATATATTAATATAAACAATCAGGTTTACGTCAGTTGGTCTGAGGAATAGTATTAACAGACAGATGGATATGTGGGTTATAAATCCTTATTATACCTTTAGATCAGTGGTTTTCAAGCTTCCTAATGATGTGATTCTCTAATAAAGAACCTTATATTGTAGTGATCTCCAACCATAAAATTAATTTATATTTTTTATGAATGTATATTTGCTATGGTTGTGAATAATAAGTAAATATCTATGCTTCTCTATGGTCTTAGGTGATTCCTGTGAAAAGTTCACTTTTTGGTTGTAACTCACTAGCTGAGAACTACTGCCTCTAATGATCCATCAGTAAGTAATATCTATAGGATGGGAAAACATTAGACAATATTTGTAATCACTAACTCAGTTTCTATGAGAAATCCCATACCTTACCAGCTATATAATGGTTTCATAACTTTTCATAGTAATCTTCAAATAAAATTTGAAATTCTATAGAGTTCTGTAACACTCTGAGAAACTGATTGCTAGTTAAGGGTAATATATAATATAACAATGATCAAATCCATATAATTCTTGACATTATTGGATCTTCACATGATTTACTAATTTGGCAAGAAGAGTATGATAAGCAGTTACTATCTTATGGCCCTTATGATTTAAATATATCCACTATAAATGTTTTTCTTCTTATGATCATTAATGTAGATGATAATTTAGTGGGGAAAACAAGCTAAGTGCAAAGTCAAAGAAGCATCCACATGATAGACAAATACTTCTTTTAGTCTGGACTTAAATGGCTGCAACTTTATTTTTCTTGCCTCTCAGGTTATTATCTGAGACCTGTCCAATTTTCTTCTTTCATTCTAGAATTTCAAATAAATTCAATCATTTAAAGCAAAGAAAAACCAAATAACAACAACCCCAGAGAAGCTAGGTAACAAGTAGGACCCTAAGAGAGAAATGCATGGATTGTTCTATGTAGTGGATTTATGATGTTACTTTGTAAATAAATGTCCCTGCTATGAGTTTGATTGGCCAAAGGCAGACAGGAATTGTGGGCAGGGTTACCAGGCTAAAACAAAACAAAACAAAACAAAACAAAACAAAACAAACAAACAAACAAACAAACAAAAAAGAACACACTGAGAACAGAAAGAACAGAGCAGAAATGCCACAGAGACTCCAGAGTTGCCAAACAAGCCAGAAGATGCAGAGGACAACTATGCTGCTCTGAGAAAACATACTGAGTTGCATGACTAAACAGGATAAGAATCGTGAGAATCTTAAGAGTAAAGAGCTAGCAAGTTATATGCCTGGGCCCCAGGTCCATCAGTGTACAATTAATGTAAGCATCTGTGTGTCTCTGTGAGACTACATGCAGGTCTGTGGGTCTGTGGGTCTGTGGGTCTGTGGGTCTGTGGGTCTGAGGGTCTGTGGGTCTGTGGGTCTGTGGGTCTGTGGGTCTGTGGGTCTGTGGGTCTGTGGGTCTGTGGGTCTGTGGGTGTGCAGGTCTGCAGGACCAAACTTGAGATTAGGCCGGAAAGTTTAGGTCAGATATCTCTTACTACAGTTCTATGATGGGGAAATAGATAACATCTCCTAGGTAACCTGGGAGTGTGGAAAGGTGGAAAAGGGAGGGTAAATGAGAACATGAGGGAACCTGGATGTCCAGTTGCAGGCAGAACAGAGAGAGAGCAGCAAAATAGATATCTTGATAGAGGGGGCCATTTGAGAGTTAGGGAGAAACCAGGTGCTAGGGAAGTTCCCAGGAATCCACAGGGCTGACCTCATCTTAGACTACTAGCAATAGTGGAAAGGGTGCCTGAACTGGCCTTCCTCTATAATCAGATTGATGACCACCATAATTGTCATCATAGAACCTTCATCCAGTAACTGATGGAAGCAGATGTAGCAATCTACAACTAATCACTGGACTGAACTCCTACAGTCTAGTCAAAGAGAGGGAGGCAGATTTATATGAGCAACAGGGTCAAGATCACGATGGGGAAACCCATAAATACAGCTAAGGGAGCTCACTAACTTTTGTATGGGATTATGTTACATTGTAAATAATTTTCCTGCCTACTAACTTAAGCACCGATTGTCCAAAGGCAGACAGGAAGTATAGGCAAGGCTATCAGACTAAGAAAGCTCTGGGAACAGGAAGAACAGAGCAGAGATGCCACAGATGCAGAGGACACCCATGCTGCTCTGAGAAAAAGTACTGAGCCACACGGCTGAACAGGATAAGAATCATGAGTTAGCTTAAAGGTAAAGAGTTAGCAAGGTATATATGCCTGGGCCCCAGATAAATCGCTGTAAACACTCTGCTTGTCTCTGCGGGTCTGCACCTAGAGCTAGGCCAGAAAGTCTGGGCCAGAAACCTCATACTACAGACTCTGGAGCAACAGCTGGAGAACCTACATGAGACCAAACTAGGCCCTGTGTATGGGTGACAGTGTGGGAGTGGGACCAGAATTTGTCCGTAGTGTCTGAATTGACTTTCTGAAGCCCATTCCCCGTGGAAAGACAGTTTTCTCAGCCTTGATGCAGAGAGGAGTGGCTTGGTCCTGTCTCAACTTGCTACGTGCCACTTCATTTACTCTCTGTGGGAGGCCTTACCTCCCTGAAGACTGGCTGGGGAGTAAGGTGGCAGGGAGATGGGAGGAAACACCAGGAGGAAAGGAAGGCAAACTATGGTTAGTATGTAAATTTAAAAAAAAAATTTAAATTTTAAAATAGACTTAAATAAACAAGCAAATAAATAAACAAAGAGAGTAACAAATAAATACGCAAATAAATAATTGGTTAGTGCTTTGCAAATTCCAAGCCCAGCTCATGAGGACAGGAAGGAGTTAAGGAGCAAATTCTCTTTCCAGCCATGCCCTATCTTGCCTATATTGTAAAGGTAAATACTCCCTCAACTTTCCTAAGACTTCATTTAAAGCTATAGAGGATTCCAGATTAGACTGATCATCCTCACCCCATGCTTTAGGCTAATTTTCAGACTCCAGTAAGGCAGCTGAGATGTCACCAGTATGGTTATCAGATGTGCTGTTTTCCATTCAAATTTTCCTGAATGGGGAAATTTTGAATAATGTTAAAATTAATGCCCGAGTGAACCAAAGTTGAACTGGAATGTATTTTCTTTTTTATAAGCCTTTTCAATGTTCTTTTGGACTCATTCCCACATTTCTTCATCTAAAGTTTCTTCTTCTGCAAAGCAGGGATTATAATCATAAACAATTTGCAGGCAATCTAGTAGTTGTGATTTTAATACTTGTGCTCCACTTTACTTTTAAAAAAGTCTGCACAATCTGGACAATGGACAAAATGTTCCCTCTCTTGGTAGCCACTAATTGTCTGAAGCTCTCTGTCAACGGAAGAGACCTTGTGAAATTTCAGATACCTCAAGATGGCAGCTGATGCTGTCATTGTGTAGTCCTTGTTTAGGCAATTACACAGGTGAAATTTCATGGGCACAGTTTGCCTGTCAAGCACAGAAGAGGTTATCTTGAAGCAGGTATTCTGTTAACTTGGATCTTACAATTTTCATACCCCCTTTTTGGTGATATTTCATGAGGCTAAGGTGCAGAGTTTGTCTTTCAGATATTCAGTTTGATTGGGCACGCCAGTCTGTTGCTGTTCTCTGAATTTTGACCAAGTGAATTGGTTTAATAACTATCACCTATAGTTAAATTAAAAAAAAAGCATTTTTGATTAGGAGTTAGAACTGCACATGTCCACAGGTATCAGGATAAGATTTTAAAATTCTGTTAGAATTGATACTGGCTTATGAAAGTTAGAAAAAACAGCTTCCTCTCTTAAGTCCCTGACTTATTAAGTCATGAGTAGTGTTCTAGGTTTGGCCACCCTTAATAAAACAGATTGCTCGGTGAGTAATTTAGGAATCTATTTTAATAACTAGCTGATTTTTATGATAATATATGTTTGAAAAACAGAATTATAATATTGGACACCAAAATGAATCATGTGGTATATTAGGAAATATGGTCTTCCAAATGCTAGGGAAAAAAAATCTAACTAAATGAGTTTAGGCCCACAGAAGTTACTCTGTTCTATTACATGCCATGGTTTTTCCTGCCATTTAACTAAAAAAATCTGAACGTGAAATTGTTTTCAGCCTCTTGATTCTCTGGTTCTTAAGTGTGATTATCAAGATGTGATTTATTTCCATCATCTGAGGTGTGTATATTGACTTGTTGTAAATTTTTATCTGTTTATTTGTTTATTCTGTACACTCATTCACTGCAGTCCCTAGATATACACAGCTCTAGACACATTCAGCACTACTGTTAAAGGTAAATTGGAATACTCTCACTGGTCTGAAAAATAACTAGGTTCATCTTGCCTGGCTTTCTCATAGCCTTATAGATGATCTAGTACTTCTATGGTGAGGAGAAAGGAATTTTTTTTTTCTGAGAAAATAAAGAGCAGAAAGAGAATTTATTTTGGTCAAAAAAATAGTAGCTATTAACATTTCATGAGTGTATTGTTCAAGAGTTCTGTACTGGTGTTGGGAAGTTCTGGCCTGAAGCTTCCAGAGTCTATGGACCTGGAACACACACTACTTTATGGCAAATACCATTCATTACTTTTCATAAACTATGCTCATGACTATGGAAAGTCATTCACATTCTGCCTTTCTTCATTATAGACCAAAAGCAAAATACAAACAACAACAACAACAAACACATGTTTGTTTTGTAAATACATTGGAAAAATCATATTTTATTTTCAATAAAAATATGTAAAAATATATGTCATGATTTTTACAACTCAAACCACAGGAGTTTAACAAACACAAATTTGACCTCTCTGTTATATTTTCAAGGAAGAATAACTAAACTTTAAAATAAAGAAATTGATTTCTATTCATAATAACTGAATTTGATAATGTTCCAATGTCTAAAACATTTATTTTTCTAAAAAAAAATTATTCACTATATTTATGAATATTTTCTGTATATTCCTTTTTGTGTTCTTAAATACAGTATATTTCTAAGTGAAAACACTTTAAATTTTAAGATATGGAAGTACATTGAAGCAACTTATTTATATAAAGAACCTTATAAACAGCCCATTTACACTTTTAATATTTTAATTTTATCATGTATAGTACTACATCTCTATGGTAGAAAAAGCAATTTCCATCTTCTGAGTATTTTTTGCAAACTTTCTTATGAGTGACCGACAGTATTTGAATTTGGAGATCTGTAGAGTGGACAAGCACATGTGCTGAGAGCACTCTCCAGTTCTAAGCAATATCTGGAACTGATACTACAGAAGACTAAATTCTAGAACTTTGTGATCCCATAAAACTTCTGAATAATTGCCTTATGCTCAGAAAATCAAGAATGCAAGTCCAAGAGGAAAGAAATGCTGGAAACCCTGGTTTTGAGGTTTTTCCTTATCCCACAGGAGAGAGATTGAAATGCTGCATCCTTACTGCTGTGGCTGGAATAGTATGAGAGGCCACTCCCTGTCTTGTGACCATGCATGGAGAGAACATATATTGTTTGGTCAAAAGAGCTGTTGAAACCTGTTATCAGTGTGAGAGAGCAATCCCTGTCATGTGCTTCTCTCTTCATCTAGGCAGTTTGCTCCAAGCTGGCAATTCAGATTCCTGCAGTTTTCAGAACATATCAGTGTGAGCCCTATGTAACAAGTTGGATCCCCAGGGAACCAAGCTGGGGAGTCTGCAAATAAGTTGCAGAGAAGTGGTGAGGAACTTCTGCTGGCCTTAGTTTTCATGCCAGCACAAAGATCACCTCAAAAGGTGGCAGAGCACGGGATCTGTAAATGTGTAGGAAAATCACATTTACAGAATGAAAATCTGCTCGTGGTTGCTACATGCCGAATACTTAAAAAAGTATTACTGAAATACAGTCTTTACACATTTCGCATTTCTTTATAAAGCCAAGTTTGTCCTTATTCTGATCTTTTAAATTTAAAAAAAGAACAAATGCAATAAAAGAGGAATAAAAGCTGTTATTTATAAATATATTTGAAATCTTTATGAAAATGTATTCCTTAGACATAAATTACTGTTCTTATTTTTATTGTTTTAATGAGCATGTAAATTAACGGCTTCATTATTATGTATTGTTCCTTTGTTTGTGCTGATACTTTTCTCTCTCTCCAATCGATCACTCCCTTCATATGGATTTTGTCTTCATCCCAGCAGCCTTGCCTCAGCCTTCAGGTCATGTAGTATTTGTTGCCTTCGTTGCCTATCTACTCCCTTAAGAACTTTTTTCAGCTCATAAACTTATCTATTACTGTTGTATACCCATAGATTTTTGTGCACATAAATTCATAAGCCTAGTATCTGAGATGTACATAAAAAAGAAAACGTTCGTCTTTCTGATTCTGGTTTACTTTGCTTACTATAATAGTTTCTGGTTACATTCATTTTTCTGGAATTGTCATGAATTTGTTTTTCTGGGCAAATAAAAGTTCATTAACATGTACATAAATGCAAACATAATATATATATATATAATTATTTTATTCCTTCATTTGTTGATGAATAACCAAGCTACTATAGTTTCCTATGTAATATGGTGAATGCAACAAAAAACCATGGGCTTCATGTATCTCTGTAGTGGCACAAAACGTCCCTTGAGTCCATGACTAGAAAAGGTATAGCTGAGTCCTATGGTAGCTCTTTTAAGAAATATCCATATGTATTTCCTCATTAGTTTCATAAGCTTACACTTTAACCAGAAATTACTAAAGGTTATTCCTTTTCTGGATCTTCATCACAAGTTTCTTTTTATAATGTAATGGGTTTTATCTTTTTACAAAAACACAATTTTTGTAATAATATTTTAATAACATATTAGATCTGTACATTTTTTTGCTTGTTGTCACTAAGTATCATTAGATCTCCATGGACCTTTATCTTTGGTATTTGTTTTGTTAAACATTGGAGTATATAAATCATGTGATCTATTTTAATTTTTATTGAAAATTAATTCTTTCATACCACACATCCTGCCTCAGTTTCGCCTGTCTCCACTCCTCTTGCCAATCACCTATCTCCGTCTCCTGATCCACTCTGCTTCTATTTCCTCAAAAAGAGTATGCCTACAAGAGACGACAGTCAAATGTGATATAAAGGGGTACAATAGGATAAGTCAAAAGCCCTCAGATTGAGGCTGCCAAAGAACCCAATGAGAAGAATCAGAGATATACCTGCTCCCACTATTATGACTTCACAAAAACATCAAACTGACAGCCATAATACATTCAAAGAACCTGATAAAAATTCATATAGGATCCATGCTTACTGCTTCAGTCTCTGTCAGGCAAAGTGAGCCCTGTTTAGTTGATTTGGTGAACGATGCTTTCCTGGTGTCCTCTGCCCCTCTGACTCCTACAATTTTTCTTGTCCTTTATTAAGGTTCTTTCAATCTCTGAAGGGAGGAACCTAATGAAAACCTCCATTTTAGACTCTCTCTCTGGCTGTGTGTCTCTACACTCACTCCTGTCTGCTGTCAGAGGAAGGCTCTCTGATGTCAACTAGACAAGGTATCAATCTATGAATATAGCAGAATATCATTAGGACTAGTTTCATTATTTTTTTCTTGCCTTTTACACTTGGTTATTTTATAGGTCTCTGGGCTGTCTAGCATTTGTGAGTTTCTGTCATGCAGGTAATACAGGTTTTACTCTTATGGTGTGGGCCTCAAGAGAAACCAGATATTGGTTGGCCTCTCCTCCCAAAAGTTTTGTGTCACCATATCTCTGGAATATTTTGCAGGCTAAACAGATTATAGGTTGAGGTTCTTATGGCTTAATTGGTGCCAGGTTACTCTTTCCATAGCCTGCAGAATACCTTCTTACTCCAAAATAACTGGAACATAGGGTGACGGGTCCATGCGTTCACCAGCACAACCTCTCTACGTTCAATGGGATTTATGAATGTTGTCTGCAGCAATGGGACCCTGATATTGGTTTTCAGAGAGCAACTTTTATCCTAGCGTTAGTTTATGGTTCTTCATGGAACCCTCTCAATGGACAACTCAACTTAGTATAACCCATTGTTAGAAAAGATGGCCAGTTTGAACTGCAAATCCTCCATTATTAGGAACCCTTAGTAATGTCATCCCCACATAGTTCAGGAAGTTTCCATTGTGCTAGGTTTTCACACTACCAAGACACCTCATCATAATTTTCTATTTTTTTTCATTGATACGAGCCCTAAGTCAGGGATGAGACAGAATTTCAAAGTACTTTTAGTTTTAATTTGCATTTCACTCAGCATGTCATGTACCTTAAAAAATGATTGATTGTTTTTATTTACTTTATTTTTTATTTTTGGTGTGTTTTAATTGAAGTCATTAGAGCATTTATTGAGTAGATTCTCAGAAATAAATTGTTAAAAGTACTTTACTGCCATAATAAACAAGAATCACTCTTAGAAGTTTGTTGAAAAAAAAACCCTGTATTTTCTATGCTGAAATATTATCATAATTTTAGCTAAGGTTAGCTGGCTATATTTATGCAACTCTATATATGAATTCATTTTCCAGGGTGAATAAAAGTCCATTGGCATGATCTCTATATCTTGCCATATGTGTTTTAATTTTCTCATCAATATCAATGTCATAAATTTTAGTGACTGTAGGTTTGTGTTAATAAAAGTAATCCATAAAAGCCTTCCAAATTTTTTAAAGATTATTTTGACTATTCTATAACCTTCATGTTGAAAATAGATAATTTTTAGAACCTGATTATAATTTTATAACTTTCTACAAGAAAAAATCTCAAAACCTACACACTAAAAGAGTAAGACAACATGAAAAGATGAGGTTTGAGAGGATTTCTCTTTAGATTTAATTAGTTCTATGGACATTTTGGGAAGAATTATAATTTTAGCAATACTGACTTGCAACAAACATTTCCATTTACTTATTTTTGATATCATTGTTATGCCATTTTCTTGCTGTGGTTGATTCCAGTACCATATGCTCATAGGAAAGTTCTCTACACTTAATTATTTCTATAAACCTTAAGTTTTCAACAGTGTTTTGTACTGCCCAGCATAATGAACCTGTGTGTGTGTGTGTGTGTGTGTGTGTGTATGTGTGTGTGTGTTTCTCCTTTTGAAGCCAGAGTAGATAGTTCAATGTTTCATAATTTTAGTTTTCAAATGTTTATATTTAGGTCAATGGAAGTATGGTGGATCATATCCACTGTCTCTTCTAGGTCTAATTAAATTTTAGTTCCATGCATTTAAATATATAAAATACTTTAATACATGTAATATACAATAATATCTATATACTAATATGTTACATTAAACTAAAGGTAGTGGTAATTCCTCCATCCTTACATTTTAAAAGTGTATATGTTAGTTGTATTCCTGACAGTGACATCACCTTTGATTTCTTATCTCAACTTTTACCATGGATTGTAGTGTTGCCAGTGATTTGTTGATGAATGAAATTAGACTAAGCCAGTTTGCTGTAATTCCTGTTTGTTGGTGCATTTCTTTATTCTCTGTAGATACTGAATGTGGTCAGATTCTTTCCATTTACCAATTGGTACGATAACATGCTTTTCATAGTAAGGTAAAACAAAAACTATCACATTAAAGTGGGACATGGCAAACCAAAAGGAGGAAAAATGTCCCAAGAGCAGGAGTGAGAGTCAGAGACCCCCTCATTCTGTCAGCAGTCCCTTAAAAATTATATAAACTATATACACAGAGGACCTGATGTAGCCATATTTAAGCCTTGTGCTTGCTACTTTAGTTTCTGTGAGCCCAAATATACCTTTCTCAGTTGATTTAGAGGGTCTTGTGCTATGGGTTACTGCTCTCGTACACTGTAAACATTTGTTACCCATATGGGTTTAACAAAATGCTGATTAGCCAGTCTGTAGAATAGCTGGGGCTAGGAGACTAAAAGAATTCTGGGATACAGAAGAGAGGGAAGAGATACCAGCAGTTGCAGAGGAAAGAAGACAAGAATGTTGCTCTGAGGAAAGGTACCACGATATGTGGCTAAACAAGAATCATGGGTTTAAGAGTTCACAAGTAATATGCTTGAGCCATAGACCAATCAGCTTGTAATCAGTATAAGCATTTGTGTGTTTATTTGTGACTGCTGGTATGGACTTCTAGGCTAGGATGGGCCAGAAACTTGTTACTACAGCCATGTTCTCCTGGTGTCTTCCATCACCCCTAGCTCTTACAATCCTTCCGTGGGATTCCCTAAACCCTGACAAGAGGGATTTGATGGTGGCCTCCAATTTAGTCTCTCTCCATTTAATGTCAGACTCTGGGTCTCTGCACCACTTTCTGTCTTCTGCCAGAGAAAGCCACTCTGATGATCACAAGATAAGGCATTGATCTAAGAGTTTTGCTTTAGAAATTATTTTACTTTATTTTAAACCAGTTGTGTTTGTTTCTACCCTAGGTCTCTGGGATATATAGTATCTAGTTCTCGGTCACCCAAGCAGTATTATGTGTTCTTTCTCATGGAGTGGGTCTTAGATCAAATCAGACAGTGGTCACTTGTTACCACAGGTTCTGTGCCACCATTGCCCTAGTGTATTTTAGATACAGAACAGATTGTAGACAAAGGTTTTGTGGCTTCTCCTTACATTTTTTTTTCCTTTAGTAGCTTGTAGAGTAACTTCCTACACCAAATAGACTAGAATGTAGGGGTGAAGACACTTTGTAGGCACAAGTTTGATTTCAAATGTTCAATGACTTCTGTGAATATTGACCTTGGAAATGGGGGCCTATTATCAGTTTGCAGAAAGAAACCCTTTGTCTAAGCAACAACTTGGGTTCTTTGAGGATTTCAATGGGACCCCTTGAGTAACAACTCAATTGAATGAAACCTAGTCCTGATGCCAGGTGTCTTGCCTTGTTGAAAAAGATGTCCAGTTGAAACTCCATATCCCCCATTACTAGAAGTCCTCATGAGAATTACCTTCAAAGATGTTTCTACTACACTAGGTTTCAGTGCCATCCCCCAAAGGCCCAACATCCAGCAGTCTCTCCCTCACTCCCTTCTTTCACCACATCTCCTGTCCCACTTAATATCCATCTCCTGCCCCCCTCAGCTCTAGTCAGCCAACTTCTATTTCTCACTCCTAGTGAGAGCCAGGCCTTATTACCAGATCCCCCCACTTTACTTAATCTCTCTCGACCCATGGGTTGTAGCTTGGCTATCATTTACTTAATGTCTAATACCCATATTTGTCTTTCTGGGTCTGACTTATCTCACTCAGGATGATTATTTTTCTAGTTCTATCCATTTGCCAGCAAATTTCATGATGTCTTTTATTTTAGCAGTTGAATAATGAATGCTGCATTGTGTGAATGTACCACATTTTCTTTATCCATTCTTCATTTGGGGAACATCTTGGTTGTTTCTAGCTTCTGGATATTATGAAAAAGTCGCAACAAACATGGATGAAAAATGTTTTGTGGTAGGATGAAGCATTCTTTGGGCAAGTGTCCATGAGTGGAACCCTGGATCTTGAAGTATCTTGGCTTTCATCTTCTTGAGATTTTCACACTATTTTTCATCATGGAAAGGAGTTTGTACTCCCACCAGCAGTATATGAGTGTTCTCTTTATACTATGTCTTCACCAGCATGAACAGTAATTTGTTTGACCTTGGCTGTTCTGGTAATGTAAGATGAAATCTCATAGTAGTTTTGATTTGTATTACTATTATTGCTGTTGCTATTGTTATTATTGGCAAACCATAACACTGTGTGGCAGAAATGTCATAAAAAATTTAAAGATACTTTTCTCATGGATTCAACAATTAAAGAAGGGGCTAGATGTTAAAGCAATGTGTAAGGCACAGAAGAGATTCTTCTCTGGATCCAGGAGACCCTCAGAAGTAAATTCTGAGATTAATTATTCCCACAGGTTAATTTTGGCCTTAGAAAACACCTTTCTGATCTCCAGATTAAACAGGCCATAGATTTGTCTCGGTTGAAGTCAAGAAAATATCAGAAATTTGTTACAGTAACAATAAGGATCAAATACTGTTAATCACTATGTTTTAGTTTCTCTATATAGCTCATATTATTAAATGTTGACATTTTGATATAAAAATATGCAAACCTGGGTTGCCTGCTTGGCTTAGTGGGTAAGAGCACTTACTGTTCTTGCAGAGGATCTAGGTTTAAGTTTTGGCACATATATGTATCTTACTATCATGTTACTCCATTTAGTTCGTACGGCAACAGGTATTCATGTAATAGTATACATACATACAGGAAGGAAAGAGAATTAGATGCATAAAATTAAAAGGTAAAACAAAATATACAACATGTGTGGCATTTGACTTATGCCATTGCTTAAGGATAAACAAATTGCCAAGAATTCTGTGGTGGTTTGAATGAGAATGCCCTCTATAGATTCGTATATTAGAATTCATAGTCACCAATGACTGTCACTAGTTACAGGGATTAAAAGGATTAGGAGCGTGGCCTTATTGGAGGAAATGTGTCACTGAGAGTGGGCTTTGAGATTTTAAAAGCCCATGTGAAGGCAAGTAGCTTAGAGCTACTTGGCTGCATGTCTCAGTGCTAACTGCAATGACAATAGTGGACTAAGCCTCAGAAAATTTCAGCAAGTCCCTAATTAAATGCTTTCTCTTCTAATAGTTGCCTCGGCCATGGTATCCCTTCTCAGCAATAGAGCAGTTATTAATATAGCTTCTTAGAAATAAAATTTTTATCTATAGAAATCAATAAGCATTTAAGACTGTAAACCATTTGCACTTCGAGAAGTATAGAATTTGTAATTTGAATAGATGTAAGAATATTCCCCAAAGTAATAAAAGCATGATATAAAACATTCATTTAAATATAGATATGTAACTATGAAACCATGTATTACACCATTATAATTTTGAAGCTGCATCATTTTTATAGGAGATGTTTGTTTTATGTGTTTTTATCATTTATGTCTATGGTTTTGTTCTTAATGTTATACACACACACACACACACACTACACACAAACACACACACATGCATATATATAAAACACTGAACAACTGTCAAATGTTAATCAAATATAAAGAACAATATCAATGTTAGCATTTATTCAGATATATTTTTATTTTGCTATAGATATGAATATATATGTGCCTAAATGAGTTTACGTGTATCACATACATGCAAGTGCCCTCAGATGACTGAAGAAGGTACAGGATAACATAAAAAAAGTGTGGGGAGGGTTTATAGAAATTTATGAGCAGCTGTGTTGCTGTTAACATCTGGCTTTCATCCCTTTGTAAGAGCCATGAGTGCATTTAACTGCTGTGTCATCTCCCTAATACCACATTCAGATATCTTAACTGGAAAATTTCTTATACATTTTATTTATGTGTTTGAATAGCACATACTGCTCAAGATATAATTTCTTTTTTCTGTCTCATCCAGTTGATTATCAGTTTTAATGGACAAAATTTATTTAAACATTATTTGTGATAATGTTATATGTCAAAGGAAAAAATCTAGTTTTGCAAATATTGTACCATAAAAATATCTCATTTGCCTACAGCCACAGGAAATTGATTTTATTCTATTGGGGTTTGTTAAATACTTAAGGTATAATAATTCTTATGAATAAAATCCTATATTTATGTAGACATATTGAGATGAATATATGGATTACTGCATTAAGTAAAAACTCAGAGAATTATAATGTGTTGGTTTCACAGTAAGGGATGAAAACAAAGCAGTTTCTTTTGCAATAATTTGACAAAAAGTGAGTCCAAATTTGAATTCCTCATTTCTTACCCTGTATCTTCCATCTGTCTGTAGTTTGTGGCTACAAACCTATTTTCCCATTGTGTGTGTGTGTGTGTGTGTGTGTGTGTGTGTGTGTGTGTGTGTGTGTGTGTGTGTGTCTGTCTGACTCTGTGCCTGTCTATGTCACTACCTAACAAAGGGCTTTCCTCTGTATATAGTGAATAGCAGAGAACACATGACATGGACAAGAAATGAGGGATTATCTACAAAATTTCAACAGAGTTCTACAGGAACTTGCATTACTGTTCCTAACTTACCCAGATACATTTATTGTTCTAAACATACATTATCAATCAATAGTCAGTATTTTTTCATGATACATATTTTTTATATAAAGTCACTTCTAACTTGTGGGTGCTTTCAGCAAATGATTAACAGAACACACAGGCAATAGTCTTGACCATAAGTCTGAAAAAGTAGACAATTTAAGCTTAAAGCTACACAGGGGTTTTAGCTTGTAGAAGCTGATTACCTGGGAAATGCCAGCCATAATATGGTTGGTTACATTATTCCTATAAAGGAAGTTTAAACTAATAAGGCTGAGTGCACTGTACAACAGCTTAGTTTATCTCAAAGTATAGATTAGCTTTGCCTTGGGATTTATCAAAAGTTCATTCTTTTGGGGATCAAGAGATATTTTCATAAAATTGCATCTTTACAGATGACATATTAATTTATGCTACAATTAAGCAAAAAGTGGGCTTTTATAAATTCTCTTTGATGCTTTTTTTGTTTTGAATTACAAATAACCAAATTTGAGTGAAATCTGATCTCACTAGATAATAAATTTGAAAGTTTTGGCACGTATACTCTGTATCACTACCACTTAATAATGTCAAATTTATAATTGTCATCCATTATTTACTTGATAAACATTTGCCAATTGGCAGAAAATAATTTGCTTTTACTTCATGTGAATACTTTATTTCTATTCAGAAAATATTTTATTGTAAGTAAAGCTGATACGACCATAGAAAAGACTTTCCATTTCTTAAAAATATATTATTTTAGTATTTGAAATTTTTTATAGCATGAGTGAAAATATAAAAGTCATTTAGATATAAATATATATTTAAATTAAGAGAGATTACTCATTTTAATGTTTCAAAATGCCCTAGATATTTTCTAATTTCATAATGGAATGAACACTTTCTGTCAATATCTGACTCTTTCTCTCTCTCTCTCTCTGTCTGTCTCTCTCTCTCACACACACGCACACTTAAAATGCACACTTAGTATTGCTTTTAATATTCAGCACCCACACAGCACCTGCCAATTCAGCATGTATTCCCATACTACACAGAATTATTTAGTCATAGTTTTTTTTTTTTTTAAAAAAAAAACTTATACATTGTTACTACTAACGAAGAAATAAAATTAGTCTTTGCTGCTGTGTAATGAGTATTTTATGCATTGAAAGGTACAGAAAAAAATTCCTATATCAGGATAGACTGAGAAATAAGGAGATCTCAAAAAATTTAGCCCATTGTTATTCTTATACGTAGGCTCTTGGGGGAGGGGTTACTTTAAAATAAACCTGAACTTTAAGGATATGGAAATGAAAGGGAGGTGTAGGCAATGAAGGATAGTAAGAGTACTCTTGTGCTCTAATTATTTCATATACATGTACAAAATGTCACAATGAATTCTCTGTATACCTTACCTATGCCAATATAGATTGAATGAATCAGATGGTACATTAAAATAAAATGAAGATGAACCACAGAGGAAATCTCGATTGTTTTAGAAGCACATTGTTTTCTGCCTCAGATGAGACTTTTGTAGGGGAAAAAAAATGAAGTTTTATTTATATTGCAATGCTAAGATTCTTGCTAAGAGTGCTGTTTTCTCTTCTCCACCTATGTATTTATTAAAATGGATATTAAATAAATCTTTGGATAGTATTTCTTTACTTATCTGTCTGTATCATAAATTTTTATCTTCTCTCTATTTGTAATTTATTTGGATGATATAAATTGCTTTAATTTTAATGATTTTTGTATGTTTCTTATTTTTCTTGAAGACTAGAGTCACTCACATTAAGAAGACCGCCTTTATGTTGTGGGGGCATATTCTTATTTCTCTAACACTACTAGCCTGATTTGTTTGATTAACCCCACATAAATGTGAACTTTTCATTGTTTTTGAGAAAAATTATTAAATTTGGTTTTTTGTCCAAATACACACTTAAGCAAAACATCTTAATATTTAGGCTTCACTCAAACCCATATAATCTTTCTATATAAAATTTCTACTATAAAGGTATTGAATTGTAGTCATAACTTTCTGGTTTCATCATCAATAAACTAATTTGAACACAGATCTGGAAATTGCATTTTCTACTCATCCTAAAGGATTTATTAGACTCCCATCAAACTTCTAAAAAATCTGACCCAAAGACTTAACTATATCGCCCCGGCCTTCTCAAAGGGGCCATTATTTTACAATCAATAAGAAAACCCATAATTTGGATATGAAGTTTCACATTTCTTCTCTGTAGTAAGAAGCATAGGTAACTTCTCAGACACATTCTGGAGAAAATACCATATCTGGTGATATTATTTTTAGAAAATACTCTTAGAAAGGATGTAAAAGTTATATAAAAGATATATGGCAAATGAAGATACAATTAAGTAAGAGCTCTACCACATTTCACCAAAAGCAGAACATTTTATATATATATATATATATATATATATATATATATATATATATATATATATATATATATACATAAGCTACAATCTCTCCCCTTTCTCCCCAAACGCAGCCTCAGTGTGGCAGAGGCCCAAATTTGATGTGACAAAGGGACAGAACTTACCTCCTCTGGTATTATTTTTGAGAACTCAAACTACTAGCATTTTTAACTCTTTGTGGAACAGAGACTTCAGAGGAATTGTCACCAGCTTCAAAAGCCTAGTGCTCTCTTATACTGACACTATGAAAGATTAGACATTTTGATATAACTATACTTATATTCTGGTTATCAAGAATCTTCGCCACTCCAAGAGAACAGATTATCCGTCTTTCTTACACAGCTAAACACAGGCTGTAGATTTAACACAAGATGACCTGCTGAACATTTTAGAATGTGATAATATAATTTTTATTGAGTATAATACTGGAAGTACTTGGCATATATTCATATCTTCTTATATGTTTAGCAAGATCTAAAATACTGAAAAAATAATATAAACAAAAACATTTTAATATTTTATATCATGAAAGAACAAAAGCAATTTTATCCTATTTAAATTGGTTCTTTATCCTAAATATATGATAATTTATATTCTTATATCATTCACAAACATTTTCCAAACAGAAATTTTTTCCTTGAAAATATACAAATGTATATATTATTCTATAATGTATGTTTAAATTTATCTTTAAAATGAGAACAATTGCCCATCTGCAGAACTTTCGCCATTGATTGTTTAACTTTGCTTTTCTCATTTTAAACATTACCAAACATGATTTTTTTGCATTTGAATTAATACTACGCTTTCAAGTTATTGAAAAAATAAACACATACTTTTATTAAACAATCTAACAATCAGAAATGTTTTACATGACACTTATTTTGAGTGTAGCATACTTTAATTAGAACCTCTTGAAAAAATGAACTCCTCACAGCAGATACCTTGGGTAATGTGTAATCAAGGACAGTTTAGAGCTTCAGGTGGCTTTGCTAAACTACCTAATTACAGACTTAAGCACCTCATTATGGCCTGTGAGTAATTTTGACAAGAAATGATTTAGTAATAATTTCAGCTAAAAAAAAATTTGGATTTAATGTGCTTATAAAAATGATACATTTACACAATTGACTGGAGCCATATGTTCTGAAAAGTTCTGTATGTGAAATTAAGAGAATCACAGACCCTATAAGTAATGTAAGATTTCTAAAATTTCAAAACTCTACTAAATATTAATTTTTTCTGAATTATTACCCCTAACAAACAGTTCTCTTCAGATGCAGTAAGGAAAGGTAATTGATGAGAATGTGAGATTTAATGTCTATAAAGAAGAAATAAATATGTATTCATGAAGTTTTTCTCCTTCAATATCTTTCCACTGTCTGCCTACTTAATCTTGATAATAAGGTTCCTTTGTAGGTTTGTTTGGTTTTTTGTGCATCAAGAGTTTCTCTGTGCAGCCTTGGCTGTTCTGGACCTCAGTATGTAGACCAGGCTGGCCTTGAACTTAGAGATCAACCCATCTCTGTCTCTCTAGTGCTGGCTTTAAAGGCTTGTGCCACCATCACCTAGTCATCTCTACATCTTTTAATTAAAGTATTCAGTCAGATGTCTAGGTTTTGAGTTCAGTCTAAGCTTTCAGTCTAAATTAGCAATGGCCTCATGGTATTCATGATTAAGAGATTTACAAATGGCAGCACAGTTTTGATAGTTCATTAATATTTTAGTTTATTTTAGAACATATTTGCATGAGAGACAATGTTGAATAATGTGCATATTTAGTAAATTGTCCAGTCCTATTGTTAGGATAGTATAATGCCAAGTGTCAAAAGTTCTCACTCTCAATTTTTCATTGGTGTTTGTATTCATAGTAAATAGACTAACTAGATAATAAACTAAAAATATTGCATCATTAATTGACCAGCTATTCCTAAAGATTTTAAATTTACTTTGTTTTAATGATATGTTGATATTGGATAAGTTATAAAAATGCATTTTTATTTCTCTTAACTCTTCCAGTGTAAGGACACTGTTATCTCCCTCACTGACATCACATTACAGACTACAGGCTATAAAGTAGATTAATTTGTTTTCCTGTGTATTCATTTACATATAATAAACTTATAAAACTAGTGTGCTGTATCTTGTATGTAAATGATATAAGTTAATTAAGTACTTCTGCACTTATTGGCAACAATTGTTTTATAGAACATATTGAATTGGAGGACATAAGTATCACCCTTCTGAGTAATGTTCATGTTAATTATCACTCTTGAGGATAAATATTTATAGATAGATAAATAAATTACTAATAGTACTTATAAGTTGAAATATTTCAATTAACATTCTTATAGTCCATAATAAAAATATGTTTTTATTTAGATTCTAGGTAAAGTTTTATTTGAAAAAAGATAGCTAACACCTTAACAATCCACTTTATTTTTTAAAAAATGCTTTACTTTTAAATTATGTACATTGGTATTTCATCTGTATATGTGAGTGAGCATACCAGATCTCCTAGAGTTGGGATTACAGACAGTTGTGAGCTGCCTCATGGGTACAGGGATGCAAACCCTGGTCCTCTGGAAGAGTAAGTACTCAGTGCTCTTAATTGCTGAGCCATCTCTCCACTCCCAAAAATCCATGTTTTAAAGTAGCTAAAAATTATAGTGTTTTAACAAATAGTCTAGTTAAAAATGGGTTTCAGAGCTAAAAAGGAAATTCTCAACAGAAGAATTTCAAATGGCTGAAAGACTTAAAGAACTATTCAACACCCTTAGCCATCAGAGAAATGCAAATTGAAACTCTGAGATACCATCTTACACCTGTCAGAATGGCTAAGATCAAAAACACAAATGACAGCATATGCAAGAGGAGATATGGAGCCAGGGGGACACTCCTCCATTGCTGGTGGGTGTGTAAACTTGTACAGTCACTTTGGAAATTAGTATGGGAGTTTTTCAGAAAACCAGGAATTAATATACCTAACTATCCAGCAATACTGCTCTTGGACATATACCCAAAGGATATATATTCTTACTATAATGACATTAACTCAACTATGTTCAAGCAGCATTATTTATAGTAGCTAGAACTTGGAAACAACCTAGATGCCCCTCAACTGAAGAATGGATTAAAATGTGTGGTACATTTACACATTGTAGTAATACACCACAGTAAAAAAAAAAAAATGACATTCTGAAATTTGCAGGCAAAAGAATGGATCTAGAAAATATCCTGAGTGAGGTAACACAGACCCACAAAAATAAACATGGCATGTGCTTACTCATAAGTAGATTTTAAACTCAAGGCAAAGGATAACCAGGCTACAATCCACAACCCCTCAGTGGCTAGGTAACAGAAAGGAACTGAAGATAAATATCCATGGATCCCCATGGTAAGGATAAATAGAGAAGATCTCTCGAGTCAATTGGGACTACAGTAGAGAGTTGACAAGAGGAGGAAGGAAGAGAACATGAAGAAATAGGATGGTTGAGCCTGGGGAAAAGCAGAGAGGGAGAACTACAAAATAGACATCTTGATAAAGGGAGTCATTGCAGGATTACAGAGAAACCTGGTTGGGGGAATTACCCAAGAACTCCCAAAGATCACCCTCTCTAAGACTCCAAGCAATAGTGGTGAGGATGCCTACAATAGCATTCCCTTATAATCAAATGGATGACTGAATTGTCATTGTAGAACCTTTATCCAACAACTGATATAAGCAGATGCAGAGATCTATAGCTGAGCATATAGCTGAGCTCCCAGTCCAATTGAAGAGAGGGGGGAAAGATTATATGAGCAAAGGAGTCAAGATCATGATGAGGAAACCCATAGAGACAGCTGACCCAATCTATTGGGAGTTCACTAACTCTGAATTGATAGTTGGAACCTGCATTGGACTAAACTAGGCCCTCTGAATGTGAATTTCAGTCAAATGGCATTGGCAATTTGTGGGGCCTCTGGCATTGGGACCAGAATTTGTTCCTGGTGCATGAACTGGCTACTTGGAGCCCATTTCATACAGAGAAACACCTTGCTCAGCCTTGATGTTTGAGGGAAGGGCTTGATCTTAACTCTACTGGATATGTCAGACTGCACTGACACACCCAGGGAGTTCTTAGTCTCTGTGAGGAATAGATGGATGATGAGGTGGAAGGAATCTAAGGGAGGGCTAGAAAGTTAGAGAGGAAATAATGGTGGGCATGTTAAAACATTAAAGAAAAAGAAATTATATTGGGTTAAGAAAGTAGTAGGAATGGTATCTCTAAATTTCATGGTTTCACAAACTGGACATTTGGCTAGATTTACAGTTTCAGGTATGAGAGGAACTTAAATATGATTATAAGATGATTGATTATTCTAAACATATAAGTTCCACTAGTGAACTTTTAATTTATTATGGAATACTGGATTTTGTTTAGGTTTAGAGACATGAAAGCTGGGTAGGACCTATGATTACTCTTCTCCCTTGGAAGTGTGTATAGATCCATCTTATATTTTGAGAGCTAACTCTCATGTAAAAGGCTCCCAACACAGATCCAGTTTACTTCCTTCAAGTCCTGTGTCAGAAAGTGTGCTGTCTTATGTTTAAGTTCCAGAATATAATTTTGGTGGTTGAATACAAAGGGCGTCCATAGGCTCATATATTTATCAAATACTTAAGAAGTATCACTATCTGAAAGAATTAGGAAGTGTGGTCATTTTTGGAGTAGGTATGACCTTGTTGGAGAATGTGTATGCTTTGGGATTTCTAAAGCTCAAAGCAGGCCCAGAGATTATCTCTTCCAGATACCTACAGATCTGGAAGTAGAAAGCTTACCTCCTTCTCTAACACCATGCTTGCCTGCATGCTGTCCTGACTCCCTTCATTCTGATCCTGAGCTAAACTTCAGAAATTGCAAGTAAGCCCCAGTAAATGCTTTTCTTTATAAGAACTGCTATGGTCAGGGTATGCATTCATAACAATATAACATATACTAAGGCAATAATTAAAGGCAACAGAAAAAGTTTATTGTTATGGTTTGAATAGAAATGGTCCTCATAGACTCATATATTTCAATGTTTGGTATTAGGGAGTGGTGCTAATTGACATGGATTTGGAGGGTTGGCCTTTTTGGACTATGTGTGGCCTTGTTGGGGAAAGTATCACTGGGGGTGGGCCTTGGGGTTTCAAATGCTCAAGCTAGGCCTATTGTCTCTCTCTGCTGCCTCCGGATCTAGATGTAGCACTTTCAGTTACTGGCCTAGCATCATGTTTGCATGCAAGTTGCCAACCATAATAACAATAAACTAAATCTCTGAATTTGTAAGAAAACATTAATAAATGTCCTTTGTAAGAGTTGCAGGGGTCATGTCATCTCTTCACAGCAATAGAAGACTGTGACACCCACATTTTTTGAGGAGTTCTCCTGACCATCAAAGGTTTATATGACTGACATTGAGGTTGTTGTGAGAGATAATTTATTTCTCTTCATTGGTTCATTATTACCTGTTATTATAATATATTTTTAGTTTTAGTTATTATTTGTAATATATAGTAAACAAATAATACATAAATTATAATATATAATATTATTTACTTGTATATTTTATATAGATTTTGAAACATCCCTCCTTCCTTTGTATAGGATTTTTACCAGACTACCAAAACTAAATCAAGAGATGATCAACAACCTGAGCAGATTTATAACAGATAAGAAGATAGAAAAAAGTATTAAAAATTCTTCCAATTAAAAAAGTCCCAGGGCCAGATGGGTTCACAGTAGAGGTCTACAAGACTTTCAAAAAATTCTACAACCAATACTTCCTAAATTATTCAAAAGAAATAGAAACATAGAAGAAGCACTTTCATAATCATTCTACTAAGCTAGAGTAACTCTAATTCACAAAATAGGTAAAGATCTAAAACAACAGAAGGAATCTACAGACCCTTACTTTCTTTGACTGCTTCATCTCTCCCCTCAGTGTACCTGTATGTGCATAGGTATCCTCTCATGGGCTGCATCTTTGATGAATCTGACTATTGCCCCCACCCATGCCTACAACCATCCATTGTGAAGGGTACTATATCTAGAGGTGGGTTTCTTAAGCTTCTATCCAGTCCATGCTGGGATTTTTGCTAACTTGATCTTGGGCAATGCTTGTGAAAGTACTCAAACTTCCTGTGAGACTGTGGGTTATAAAACAGTATTGTTGTATATGGCAAATACTGTAACAGGTTTCTGGCTTCATCCTGTCATAGGTCCAGTCCCACACTAGTCCCAAATAATCACACAAAGGCTTATATTAATTTCATGCTATTTGGCCTATGTCTCAGGCATATTGGTAACTAGTTCTTTCATCTTAATTCAACCCATTTCCATTAATCTGTCCTACCACATGGTCTGTCGTTCTCCTGTGTTAACTTACATGTTGATTCTTGAGTGGTTGGATCACATCTCTCTTAACTCTGCCCTCCTTCTCCTATTTATGCTCAGATTTTTCCACCTTACTTCTATAATGCCTGTCATGATCCAAAACAGTCCTTTATTCAACCATACAGAAAGGCATTCCTACATCACTTCCCCTTTTATGTCAAGTCAAAAAGGAAGGTTTCAATTTTGACATAGAAAAAATTACATATAACAAAACAGCTATCAAGCAAAAATTACAGTTGCAATATCTAGTCTATTTGTATTTAACAAAATTAAAGAAAATATTCTATGTCTACCTTATTTTTGTGAGTCTAAAGTTTCATATCTAATATACTTTTTGAAATAGCTAAGAAAAATTATACCTATAACTATCAAATCAAAGACCACAAAAGGATATAATATTACCCAAGCAAATAGGAAGTGCAAGCAACTTCCAATATCCAGAAATGACAGAGATAACACCTGTCTGTCTAGTTAGTCACGCAAAGTTTCCTTGTAACATTGGGACACTCATTTTCTGCCTACAGGCCTAGAGTCTCTGGTATACCTTTCATTGAATCACGATATTTGAAAGACTGCCCTGCCCATCCTGGCATAGTCTGTCAGTCTTTTCTCCTTGTGTCCTGAAGGATGTCTTGTAGTTTTCTCTGCAAAGCAAGAACATAAAGGACCATCTTGGCTTGTTTCACGAAAGTTCAAAGGTCACCTTCCTATGAAACTTGCATGTTCAGTTTATACAGCATACTGTTGAGTAGTAAATACGAGAGCAGCTTTTTGCCCAGTGGCTAGCCATTGCGACAAAAAAAGTAAATTCCACATGAAGTTTCTTTGATGCTCAATATTTTCTTGAACTAAATTGGTGCTGCTAGGAGCAGACCTGTCTCATTGTCCCAAAAGGTCTACATTCTTAAATTATTTTAAATACCATATTCTGTAAGTCTTTGAAGTGTTTGACCATTACCTCTTTAATTGAAATTTATTTTTGTATACCTATAAAAATGTATCTAACATGACTATAATTTTGGTTATCACAGATGACTATTAATCTGCATTTCTTAATATTCTTTACAATTTCAAATGACTTACATAAATATCATACCTTATTAAAGAGTATAAAAATACATATAGCATAACAAAATTGGCCTTAAATTTTTATCAATAAGCCAAAATCCATGCCAATTTAAAATATTTTGAGATTAATAGCTGATGTTATTGATTAATATAAATTCAGTAATCTATCTTTTTAAATCATTCCTATATCATATCCCCTTTTTCTTCTTAGAAAGAGATTGATTATGACCATTAACCATTTATAATTAAAACAAACATTAATAAACATTATTTGGGAGTTTGGGCATAGTTTTCCATTACTACTTCCTCCTGATTAAGGGGCATTGGCACTTTCACAGGTTTTTGAGACTGCATCATCTTAGATGTGCCTTGAATCTGATGTGACCATCTCTTCCCGTCAAAATTTTTTTTCAGGGGTTCTTGGTTGACCAATCCGTAATAGCCTAGAAATAATCCATGTTCTAATCTTCTGTGAAAACAAAAGCAGAACCTTTTTCCCAAAGCAACATATCCTTAGACTCAGATTTCAACTTAGCAGCTTTTGCAATCAAATGTCTTTCAATAGTTAGCACATTAATAGTTAAAGATTAAAATAAAACACAATAATAACCATAATCCACACTCTGTGTCTATTTTCCATCTTTACATGACTTCTTATGTTTTTATGCTCTATTTCTCTTTGATAGAAACTTTCTCTCTATTCCATTTATTTTCTCTCTGAAGCCTATGTACATTTTATACACATTGTAACCTGTTTAGACGTTTTCTTATCCTGAATCTGTTTTTTTTTTTTTGCAAATTCTTAGTTATTTTTAACAAGAAGAGCTTTTAAAATACTAGAATATGCTGCACACCTTTGCCTGCTGATTCTGCTCCACTTGGCAGCTTTTCAACATAGCGGAGGTGCCAGAGCCACTTTTTTTCTTCCAAATTCTTGGAAACGGTATTAAATACAATGAAAAATTTTACCATACCAACTCCAGGGAATTTTAGGGTCCACACTATCAAGTAGAGTACTACCACTGCCTACCTCTCACTCCACTTAAGCATTTGGCAGCCAAGTTTCTTAAAAAGCTACATAGTTTTATCCCTAACATTAAGTCAGGAAGCTGCTCTTAATGGACTCATGTCTGCAAACAAAGCAGACCCAAGAAAATGCTAAGACTAAGAAATTGTCTTTGACTCTATTCCCATTTTGTTCACTATAAATAGAAACTTTGAATCAATCAAATGCAGCTTGTTGCTTAAACTGTGTCTAATGTGATACTTTGGAAATCAGCCTTAATTCAGTTTATACTGCCTGCAGCTAGTCTACTCCCATTTTGTCCATGGCCCAGTTGCCACACCATCTTTGTACCATGACCCGCTTCAGAGACATAATTCAAAAGCCACTTTTGTCTCATTTCTGTGGTCTAGAAACCTTTTTAAGCTTTACCTGGCTTTATGGAGGTATTTTACCCCATGATGGGTGCCACCTGAAATATGAGGTTTCTGGTACCATCCAGCCAGAGGTCCAGACCCACAGACCTGCAGTCTCAGACTATCCCCAAATAATAAAAAAGGCTTATATTAATTTTATGCTGTTTGGCCTATGCCTCAGGCATATTGCTAACTTGCTTTTTCATCGTAATTCAACCTATTTACATTAATCTGTCCTGCAACATGGCCCATGGCTCACCTGTGTTAGCTTATGTGTTGATCCTTGGGTGGCTGGATTGTGTCTCCCTTATCCCTGCCCTCCTTCTCCTACCTATGCTCTGATTCCTCGACCTACTTCTATGATGCCTGTCATGGTCCAAAACTGTCCTTTATTCACAGCATATAGAAAGACATTCCCTCATCAAAATACTGCTTCCCTGTAGACATCTGCCAACTCTGCCTCTTACAGTCTTTCTGTACCACTTCTGTAGTGATTACTGAGCCTTTGAAGGAGGACTGTAATAAAGATATCCTATTTAGAGCTAAACCTTCCACAGAAAATTTAAGTACGCCCTTTAGAAGGGTAATGGGTCAGGCTGACTGAGTAATAGCTGACTGAGTAATAGGAGGGCCAAGTGCTTAAGTATTATTTATAAGTATGAAAGCATTTCAGTTCAGCATGGGATTCATATTGGAACTCCTAGGCTCAGGAAAGTTGATACTTTGTCTAGTACCAAAGAAAATTATCTGATTTCTTGAGAACATGAATAGAAAAGGATAAAGAGAGATTTACTCTATCTAACTGACCAAGAGAGAACTTGGTCTTCTATGCCTTATAAACTGTGACTTGAATGGCTGTTCTTGGATACTTAAACTTAGACAGAAATTGTATCATCCACTTTGATGAAATGTCAGCTAGCAAAATCCTATGAATATCCTCCTTTATACAGTATATCCTAATAAATAAGACTATACAAAATAAACAACATTCATCACTCTTTCTCTAGGGGATACTGGTGTTTATTTTCAGCATGATACTAGTTTTAAATACGTTATTTACTTTTGTTTTCGTTATTTACTCGGGTGTTTATGGGGAGTGTTTGTGTCACATATATGTGATTATTACCAGAGTCCAGAAGCAAATGTTGTATACTCTTGAATTTAAATGACTGTTGTTGTGAGACATCCTATGTAGGTGCTGGGAACTGACTTAAATCCTCTAGAAGCAAATAAGAAATGTTCCCAACCACAGAGTCATATCTTAAGCCCCACACTCTGTATTTTAATAAAATTTATGTCTTTCAAAATTTCTTAGCTTTTTATGCAATATCTTTTTATAAGCAACATAACTGTACTTGTTCAATACAGGAAGAAAACATTTCTTTGTTACCAGATTTGAGTTTTCACCATTAGTTATTATTATAAGGAATAATTTAGGAATGGTCAGTAACAATGGAAATTTTACAGTTAATTAAGGGAGGAAAAGTCAACATAACAAATTCCAAAACATACAAACTTTCTTTTAGCGCAGTCAGGGACCTGAAATCTTTGTGCTTCAGCAGCTGCTTTCTGAATCCCCCAGAGACTTGGTGGCAGAAAGTGGTATGTCAAAGCTGGTCCCTGACCTATAAATAATTAGAATACTACAGAAGTGCGAGCAAAAATCCTCAATGTGATTATTAACTGTTAACAAAGTAAAAGCACCTGATGCCTGCTCTACACACAGCTCAATCCCCCTGGCTCTCAGAAACGTTCCTCAGCCCCAGGAAAAGCCAGATGCTGCCCTGAGGAGGGACAGTCCATTCATTTTTCAAATGATTTAAACAAAGAAAACTGAAGAAATCTAAATCAGTATCTCCAAATAACTTGGATAAAGAAACTTAAAAATTTGTGCTATGAATTTCATATTGTTGAACGATTTATTTTCTTTCCTGCTAGTTAAGTTCATTTTTCTTCTTTAGTTCCAAGGTTTACTACTATGAATTCTCATGCATAATAATACAATATCAGATTTATCAACTATTTTCCTTGACTTAGATTGTTAAAAGTACAAAGGAAACTTTGTAGGTGTAATTTGGAAATTTTTATAATTGTAGGTTTTTAAGTTCTTAGTTAAAATTAGGCACTATCATTTTAACAGTCTTCAAAAATGCTTCCACATTTATTTTACTTATTTTTCATGAAATTTATATGGCCTATTATTGCCATAATGAACAAGAAAACTGATATGCAGGAAGCAGAAATATTTTTCAAGTTTGCAAATTATGATGTTAATTTGTGTGTGATTTTGGCCAATAGGGTACCCAGATGCTTGTTCCAAGTACTAAGAACTGAAAAATCTTTTTCAAAGAAAAAGGTCAAATTTTTAAAATAGAAGCATTTTGATATTCTGGAGAGCAAAAACAGCCTGACAGAACAACTTTGTAAAGAAAAGCTTCATTTGTCTCACAGTTCTGTTATAATCTATTACTGTGGTGATGTCAAGATATCAGAAACTACAGATGGTAGTCACATTGAAGCTAGTCAGGAACAGAGAGCTAGGAATTGCGGCTAGATAGAAAGCTCATAGATTAACACCGTTTCCTGGTTTTCTCAGAGAAGTTTTGCAGCTTTACAAAATACTCCTAATATTATCTGTGCTTCCTTCTGCCCTCTTCTTTTGATCCTATTACTCTCCTACCCCAAACTGTTAGAAGATTTACCTTTCCTACCCACTCAAATCTGTGTACTTTATTTTACGTCAAATGAAGGTCAATTTGTGATACCCATCTTAGACTTGTGGCTTTCACTTGAGTGTGATTGTTTGTTATAGAAAATTGGCCCTTTCTCTCAAGCAAATAACAATTGACAATGGGTCCTTAGTTAGGAGTAGAATGCCAATCATAACTTCCTTTTTATGCTGTAATTTGGTTTGATTTGGATTTCACAGGTTTCTCTTCTTGGTGTCAAATATGTGTTGCTGTCCTACTGTATCCAAAGACACTCTTTCCTTGCAATCATCCAAGATCTCTGGCTGTCACATTATCTCTATCTTTTTCCTACAATGATTCCCAAAACTTTGAACTATGTTTGTTCAATATAGGTATATATTTTTCATTCTTAGATTTTTTTTCCCTCTTGGACACTTGTGGATCTCGGTGTCTTTGTTACGGAAAAGAATGGCTTCTCTGATTAGAGTGGAGAGTGTATATAATAAAAGGTTTAAGGGTGCTTTGCTTTCATGCATGTCTGTGCACAACATTCATGCAATACCCATAGAGTCCAGGAGGGAACATCACATATTCCTGAATTACAGAGAGGTGTTAGAGATCATGCGGACAGAAGAAATTAAACCCTTGTTCCTTGTGGAAAAAAGTCAATGCTCTTAGCCTCTGAGCCATCTCTCTAGTTCCAAGGCCACATTGATGTCGATAGACCATATTATCACCAAAAGCCATGTTGAAGTCAGTGGGCTGTAATGCTGCTGAGGGCAATAATATCAGTGGTCCATACTGAGGACTAAGGCTGTGTTGATATCTATGATCTGTGCTGCCACCAGATTCCATCAGGTCCATGGTTCATTCTGGAGGCCATGTGACACTGGGGAGCATGTGAATATCTGTGGTCTGTGCTTTCACCAGAAATTAAGTGGAAGTCTGTAATCTTTGTTGCAATTGTCTATAAAGAGCAAGAAAATTTATTTTGCAGTGATATTGATGTCTTCAGATATACAATTGAGAATTAGAAACATAAAAAGCTTCTGTGACGTCCTATATCCCTCCCCCACCCCAAAAGAAACAACCCAGAAAGGAAGACATTGAAGACGACTCTTAAAAATTGTGATGGAGATGTTGAAGTGGAGTCTTTCATAGTCGATGGCTTCTGCTGGGGATAGGAGGGGGTAAGGACTCAATCTTCTTGAAGGGGCTGGCCACTGGGAAATGGACCATGCTGCCGTGGGGGTGTAGAAACCCAAGATAAACTAGGCTTTTCTCTTCTTTTCTTTCCCTTCCTTCTCTTTCTTCCATTTTTCCTTCACTCATTATTTCCTGGTGACTTCCTTTCTTCATTTTTCTAGGAAGAGGTCACAAGGGTGGCTGGTGGATCTTGGAGGACTGGAGAGTAAGAATGATTGGGGTATACTATGTGAAGTTCCCAAATAATCAATAAAACATTGTGTTGAAAAAAATGACACAACTTCACATTTATATCCAAATTATTACTTTTATGCTACAGCTTTAAAAAGCTAATGATATGGAATTCACTGATACTTGCACTATTTATTTATTTGAAAAAGGTGAAGATTGATAATTTCTGTTGCAATAATTTTATATGAAAATGGTACTTTAACTCAAAATATTAAATATTTTGTTTGAGCTAGGGGTATGTTACATCAGTTTCTTTAAAATTACCATTTTTTGTCATTTTATTTATCATGTGTGTGTGTGCCTACATGAGTTTATATGTACTAAATGCATGACAGAATCAAAGGAAACCAGAAGAAGACAGCTTTAATTACAAGTATTTGTGAGCTGCCTGTGATTTCTGAGAATCAAATACAGATCTTTTGTAGGAGCAGTAAAAGTTCTTAACTCCAAGCTATATCTTCACCGTTAAACACTTATATTTTTCAAAATTTCATAAATGACTGCTTCGTATACATCACTTTCATTGTTCCCTTCATCCTTCTAATTGCATTTGTTTTCTCTTTTCATACTAATGACCTCTTGTCACTTAATTATTACTATAAGATATGTTTGTATGCATGTATATATACAATCTTCTGAGTCTATATAGCATTACCTTTATGTATGTGTGCCCAGGGTTGACTTGAGAGTTTATCTGTGCTGATTAATTTGTTGTCAGATGGACACAAGCCAGATTTATCTGGGAAGAGAGAACTTCAATTAATAAAATACATCTAACACAAACACACACACACCACAGAAAGAGAGAGAGGAGAGAGAGAAATAGAGGTTGGTTGAGAGGGGAGAGTTACCTACTGCTTGTGGTTGCACTATGGATAAAAGCAGTTTCTGTCTGAGACTTACACTTGTGCTAATGGAGTGAGAGAACTGAACAGGAACATACAACCCTTCCTTCTCTCCACTTTCTATCTATGGATGCAGTGAATCACATGTTCAAGTTCTTGCTGCTCTGGTGCCTTGTATCGTGAGCACTGAGATGTATTAAGCCTTTGACCACCATGAGATGCTTTTATTATGGTATTTTATCATAGCAATAGGTACAGCAACTAACAAGAAATTGACTGTAAGAAGGGTTGTAATAAGCCTGACCATATGGCTTTTAGGTCTATGGAACCATGTTCTTGGATGTAAAATGAAAATAAATTGGCACTTTGAGATAGAAAATCCCTTTAATGCTGGAAGTCAAAAATATGGGCTACTCTAATAAGGACTTGAAGAACAAATGTTAGAAAAACATTGTCAAGAGAAACTTGGTTCATAAAGTTTCAGAGAAGAAAATAGAGTCTATACTTGGCCAAGAAACTGACTTATTCTCTCTAAAGGCTGAAAATCTGAGTAAAGTTGAACTTTATCATCATCATCATCATCATCATCATCATCATCATCATCATCATCATTATTATTATTATTTTGGGTTTTCAGATAGTGTTTCTTTGTATAGCTTTGGAACCTGTCCTGTAATTTGCTCTGTAGACTAGGGTGGCCTTAAACTCACAAAGATCCTCCTAGTTATGCATCTTGAGTGCTGGGATTAAAGGTATACTCCACTATCACCCTGCTCACAAATTTGAATTTAAAGATGATGGGTTGATTGCTTTGACAAATCAAATTTTAAAACAGAACAACATTTAATCTAAGTGAACAGAAATAATTGTTAATGGGATCAGTGCACTGAAGGGAGAATTCATGTGGACACTGGGAAAAGTGACTTGAGGACAAACCTCGTTTCCTTTGAAGTCTCTATTTTGTCGATATGCAAATTCACTTAAAGGAACAAAGATTATGTTGATGTTCCTCCCTGGTGGAAATCAACTCCTTAGAAAATTTTCACCTCAGGGTCAGTGCACAAAGGCTGAGAGAACTGCAGTCCAATGGACCTGAGATGCATTCTGAGCTGAAGGAGAAATTGTAGTATGAGGTTTCTGGCCTGGACTTCGGGCCTAACCTCAAGGTTTAGGTCTGCAGACCCGCAGACCTGCAGTCCCACAGAGACACACAGATGCTTCCAATAGTTTTAGGCTGATCAGCCTTAGGCCCAGGCATATATCTTGCTAACTCTCTACCCTTAAGCTATCCCATGTCTCTTGTTCAGCCATGCGGCTCGGTACCTTTCTTTAAAGCTGCATGGTTGTCCTCTGCATCCTGCAACTTCTCTCTGGTGCTCTCTCCGGTATTTTGCTCTCAGAGATTTTCTTAGTCAGGTAGCCCCGTCTACACTTCCTGCCTGCTTTTGGCCAATCAGCTCTTTTTATTAAACCAATGGGTGGGGCAATTATTTACCATGAAACAACACAATACCCCTACAAGAAATGACACATTAGATGCATTTTTCAGGCATACAATGATTCAGGGATTCCTGAAGTTATAAGGTTTCAGAGTGTGTTCAGGGCACATAATAGATGTGAAATCTTCCACAGAAGCACAAGAATCCCATCATTGACCAAGAACTGAAAAGAGCAAAATTATTCCTCCTCCATAAACTACAAACTGCTAAGAGCTCTTAGTGAAGGGCTAGGACTGGGGATCATGTACTACATCTATTCTGAAATTTGGCTGTCTTGATATGGTGTAAGTAGGCAAGATAATTCAAGTTCTTGATTGTGATAGCTATACCATGTCAAGAAGACAGTTGTTACAACACCCTCTCCATATGTTGATTTTTAACTTCTTTTCTTATTTTATACCATAATGTCCCCTGGGTTTTGGTGGTTCACAGGTCAGTTATGATATGTCACTTAGGATAGAGCAGAAATGTCATTTTCAGTAATATAAACAGTTACGAATCCCTATATTAACAGCAGCTCACATAAAAAAGATTTTCTGTGGTGATACATTGTATATTTAAGAAAACCAGCCTGGAATATCAGAGACCAGAATTACCCACAGTCAAGTCAGGAAGGTAAGAAAGTGGTGACCTACACCTTTATTTCCATCACATGGGATGAGCAAGAGGTAACGCATGCCTTTAATCCATTCACTCAGGAAACAGTGACCTTTTTGGATTTCTGTGAATTTAAGGACTAACAGCCAAAGCGTAGTAGCTCACATCTTTAATCCTAACTCTAGAGTTATAATATAGAGTTGAACCAGAAAGTGAAAAAGATGGGCACAGAAGATATATAAAGCAGAAGATGGCAGAAATTCATTCATTTTGTAGAAGTGATCAGCCAGGCTGATGACCCAGGAAGATAGCACTTATCCTGCCTAAGAAATTGGCTGGGTAAGTATTGACTATGATTTGTTACCTCTTTCTGATATTCTAGCTTTTCCCCAATATCTAGCTTTGCATTTTCACTATATGCTAACAAGAGTTTGTAAAACATTTGGTGCTCATATTTGGGGCACAAATTCACACACAAAAAAAGTTTCTTGCAGGCCAGAGCTACACATGGTTGAAGGAGATACTGGCTGGCTAGGTTTTCTATTTCCAGTTATTTCCAGCCATTGGCCAAGGCCCACTACATGTTTCTTCTCCATTTTCATCTGGGTAAATTTTTCAGACCGAGACAGAGAAATTTAAAGAACAGCTTCAATATTGTCTTATAAGGTTGCACACAAACAGCTTAAGGCTTTAAAACAGCCAACAATAGTATATCCTGTAACTTTAAGGAGATCACAAAAGGACAAAGACTATTAAGATGCTAGTTGAACTCCAGTAAAAATATTAGGCTTAAGGAAATACAAGAAAGCAATCATCATTTATAATATGTACTTACTATTTGTAAAACAAAAATGTTAAATTCTTGGTCAGCATGTAAACAAATTATCCTTTAAAAACTGGTCGTATATGGTTACTGCTGTTTTGAAAGACAGGCTATTTTTACAGTGGAAGGTATGGTGGAAGGATGAGGCTGAAAAATATAACAAAGAATCAGAGATAGAGGCATAGAAATACACCAAGAACAACTTTTGGGGGAGGGTGATTATGTTAATGTTGAAAGGTACTATGATAATCATATCCTGGATTTATGCCAAATGGCAGCCTTGAATGCATGAGAAAGAATTCAAGAACTAGGAAAGAAAATTAAATCCTTTACATAAGTGATTTAAGGGCCAAAAGAAAACTTTACACACATTTCGCAAGGACTGACAGCAGGGGTAAACAGAACAGTACCAGATTCAGAACCCAGGTGAATAAAAATTGAATCTCTGGCTTTTGACAGTGCTAACTCATAATGTAAAAGGATAATTAACTCATTAAGGGCAAGGTCAGGACCCTTGAAAATTGGATTCTTGTTACAATTAATTTAGAACTTAAAAGTATAATGATAATTGGGTAGGAGAGATTTCTAGAGGTTTAAGAAAAAAATCAAAATATCAAATGTAACAACTATGGAAGGCAAGGTCACATAAAAAAAAGACTGTAAACAAGGCATTCCCAGAATAAAAGCCTTATCTAAAAATAACAACATCAGAAAGCTACTCCCTTCTAGAGTATGCAGAAGGTGTGGCAAAGGCAGGCATTAGACAAATGAGTGTGGGTCAACAAGACAGGTAAGGCAACTTTTAGTATTTGGGAAATGCACTGAGAGGGCTTTCAAAGCCCCCCCAATATTAAATTTAGTTCAGTCTTATTGCCATTATGCAAGGAATTTAAAGTTTATTCTAAGAATAAACAAACAAACAAACAAACAAATACCACTCTGGACATTAGAATAGCTATAAATAAGAAAACAAAAAATACAGAAAAACATAAAGAAAATATTTGACAAACTTCTATAAATAAACAGAGGTCAATGTTAAAAATATGAATAAATAATGTCATTGGAGGTTTGATAGGTATAGAGTCAGATGTAACAATAATTTTGCCAGAATCTTGGTATCCAAATGGGCCTGTTCAGGTTGTAAATTTCAGTTTTGGGAAATTGGGATGTATCCCAGGGAAAAACACTCTGCAAGATGACTTGAATGTATTTGACCAAAAGGTCAAAAAAAAGTTAGAGCCATATGAGTCTAACATTGCTATGAATTTATGGGGACAAGATATTCCAACAATAAAATACTAAGATTAACATTCCTTCAATAACATAAACAAACCAAAAATTAGCATATATTACTTGGAAATATATTAGAAGATATTATGAGAGTCACCAACCAATAAGGTGGTCCAAAAACAAAGCACACCAGTTGCTGATCTTTCAAAGGCACCCACGACATTATCATTAAAATGGTTAACAGATAAGCCTATATGGGTTCAGAATGGCTTTTAATAAAAGAAAAATAGTATGTCTTTACAACACAGTTAAATGCTCAACATATTAAAGAATTAACCAGCCCTTGGAATTCTCTTGTATTTCTTCAAAAAGAAATTTGGGAAGTGGAGAATAGTAATAGGTTTAAGAGAGGTAAACACAGTGATTCAGCCAATGGGATCTCTGCTATCTGGAATTTCTTTGCCTTTCCTATTACATAAAGAATGGACTATTATAGTTATTGACATAAAAGACTGTATAATTACAGTACTCTTACAAGAACAGGACAATGGAAATTTTCTTTTAAAGCACATACTTATAATAATTCTCAGCCTGTAAAAAGATATCAATGGAGGGTTCTCCTACAGAGAATGTTAAATAGCCTTACTCTGTGTCAATATTTGGTATAGCAGCCATTAGAAGTGATACATAACCAATTCTGACAACCTATTATTTGCCACGGCATAGATGATATCTTGCCGACAGACTTAAATACAGATACATTAAAAAGAATGTTTGAAGAAGTGAAAACAATTTTGACTGCTTGAAGACTACAAATAACCCCTGAAAATACAAAGAGATTCCATTATTATTTAGGATATGAAATAGGTCACCAAATATTAGACCCCAAAAAGGAACTAATCAGGAGGGATAGATTACACACTCTTAATGATTGCCAATTTATGAACCAATATTGGATAAAAATTCATGAGCTGGATAATTTGTTCAAAATCTTAAATGGTGACAAGAACTTAAATAGTCTAAGAGAACCTTCAACAGAAGCTGAGAGAATTTACAGGATGCAAATGTGGATTGTGTGGATCAGAACTTAATTGCATTTGTATCCTGGTTATTTTACACTCTAAGCATTTTTCTACAAGATTTTTAAGGCAAAGAGAAAATATTATATTAGGATTGTGGCGGGATTAAGGTGTCAGGTGATAAGGTCAGAAGACACTTCCAGGACCCTGGAGGGGGTGTGGCCAAGCCCATTGATAAGTGGCTGCTGGGACACGAGGAGCTCTCTTCCTGGTTCCTGGCTGCTGGCTGCTGGACAGACAGAATCGGAATCCATCGTGCTTCCATCGTGCTTTCATCGCTCCTCCATCGCTTGGATCCACCAGTCCTTGTTCAGGTGCCACCATAAGCTGTTACTAATATTGTGAGTGTTAATTTATATTCTAATAAATATTAATTTTGGACTGGCGCCTTGAAAGTAAAACTCCATCTACATCTGGCGCCCAACGTCCTCGGCCCTGTGCCCTAAACTGTAAGAAGCCAGGGGACATACAGACTGTTCACTTGGGCTTAAAGCTCCCTCTTGCTAGCCGGGCACAGTTTCCAGCCAGCTGATCCAGTGTGTAGGCGGGGGTTTTCGGCTCATTGCCTGGGGGCGAGATTTCAGCACAAGATGGGAGATCAACTCAGTGTGCAGACGCTAGACTTCAGATCAGTGCGCAGACTCAAGACTTCCGTTCAGTGCGCAGGACCGGTTTTCAACTCGCCGGCCTACTACAGCATTTGGCTCTGCTTTCAGCCCCCTGCAGCACTTGGTTTTCAGCCCGCAGCTTTCTGCTGCTGAGAGTCTTTGCATCTACCATACAGTGGGTAGGAAATTGAACGAAACTGTGACACCTGTATACTAAACAGCGTAATTACATCTGAATTGACACAATGGCTGACTATTATTCTTTTGAAGAGTTTAGGTCATATTTTGCCATGGTGGTTGATAAATTTTTAAATGAATATCTTGAAGGATTCAATACCCCAGTCCTATTATTTTTTGGGTTATTTCTCTATTTTATTTTTCAAAATAAGAGGATGATGACAGAGTTGTCAAATGGAAACCAACAATTATTGTCCAGATTATGTATTATGGAACTATCGAACTCTACAGTGGCAGATGAGGTTAAACAGGTGCAAAATGTAAATCGACAGTTACTGTCCAAGGTATGTGATGTGGAACTGTCAAGCCCTAAAATGGCAAAAAGGATGGATACTCTGGAAATTGGTTACAACAAGCTTTCAGATAAGGCTTCCTCTGTAGATAAGGATAACACTGTACAAGAGAAATATAGGTTCTATGTAAATTATGAAAACAAGAAACTTGTTGACTACATTAATGATGAGAACAAGAAAATCATTAATTATGTTAATGATGGGGATCTAAAAATTGCTGACTCAGTGAGGTCTTTGGAAGGACTGCTTCATCAGGACACTCAAGCTCTAGAAAAATCAATAGCATCTAAACTTCAAGAATGGAAACCAGTAGTATCCAAAATCCAGGAATGGGAACCTGTAGTATCCAAAATCCAGGAATGGGAACCCGTAATATCCAAAATTCAAGAATGGGAAGATCGCATTGCAATACTGGAAAAGGGTAGTGATGCATCTTATGCTCAGAACAGTTCAGGTCAACCCCCAATGGGATATTATGGTACTGGAGGTACTCTACCCAAAGTGGTAAACATAACAGGGCTACCCCCTTCCACACCACTATTGTTCCCAGCTGCTATTCAGGCAAAGATAACACCTGATGGATCCTCAGAATATGTAGAGTATAGCTATGAGCCAGTGCATATGAGAGACATCAAGGATTTTAAAGAGGCAATATCAATGCACGGTATACACTCTACTTATGTGAAGCAGCTTCTAAATTCATGGTCAGCACAAAACTGGATTCTACCAACTGATTGGATGCAGCTAACAGCTGCTGTCTTGGACCAAAGTCAGAATTTACAGTGGAGAGGCTGGTTTAGAGAGGAGGCCAAGACCTTGGAACAACAAGGAAAAATTAGGGGTTTCTTTGCTTCTCAGGACCAAAACCTTGGTGAAGGCATGTTTGCTGATGTGAGGACTCAATCTACTTATGATGAGCATAATTTATTGCTATGCCGTACTGCTGCACTGAATGCTTGGGAAAAGATTTTGGACCCAGGTCAAAAAATTGAGCATTATACTAAGGTCAAACAAGGTTTAAAAGAGCCTTATACCGACTTTATACAGAGGCTCACCACAGCTGTTCATAGAGCAATATCAGATACAGAAGTTAGGAAGCAATTAATACTTTCTCTGGCCTTTGATAATGCTAATACAGAATGTAGAAGAATACTAATGCCTTTAAAGATCAGAGCTGCACCGATAGAAGAATGGATTCAATATGTAATAAATGCTGAATGTCTCCATGGAAACGAGGAGAATTGGGTAGGCCAAGCTGTTGCTAATGTTAGGGTGAGGAACCAAGACATCACTTGCTTCAACTGTGGTAAACAAGGCCATATAAGACGAAACTGTGCACAAGGTACTCTTGGAAAAAATACCCAATCTAGGTTTAATTCGAACAGAAGGCCATTGCCTTCTGGATTATGCAGAAGGTGTGGCAAGGGACGGCATTGGACCAATGAATGTAGATCTACCAGGGATAAAGAAGGCAACCCTCTACCATCGGGAAACGCCTTTCGGGGCTTCCCCCGGGAAGCCCCCAAAAATCAGACTCCAAATTCAAGGATGGTGAGATCATATCCGGTCATAGGAGAAGATCAGCATTCTCAGGACGAATAGAGCATCCAAAACCTGATCTAGAAAACCATATGCTATTAGATAATAATATAAATTCAAAAGAAAACTCAGAAATTCCAAAAAGAATCACAAAACGAATATTCTGGCAGACTTCAATAAATGAACAAAGACCAAAATTGGGTATACGGATAGATAATATTTATATCCAGGGTTTAGTCGACAAAAAGAATTGCCCAATAACCACAGAACCTCAAAGGACACTCACAGCATTGCCTTTGAAATGGTTAACAGAAAAGCCTATTTGGGTTCAACAATGGCCTTTGACAAGAGAAAAACTTCAGGCTTTGGAACAGTTGGTACAGGAGCAGTTACAGGCTCAGCATATGGAAGAATCAACCAGTCCATGGAATTCTCCTGTTTTGTTGTCAAGAAAAAATCTGGAAAATGGAGGATGGTAACGGATTTAAGAGCAATTAATAAGGTGATTCAACCTATGGGCCCCTTACAATCTGGTATTCCCCTGCCTTCTCTGCTACCTAAAGGATGGCCTATTGCAGTTATTGATTTGAAGGATTGTTTTTTAACCATACCTTTACAGGAACAGGACAAAGAGAAATTTGCTTTTACAGTGCCTACTCTTAATAATTCAGGGCCAGCTAAGAGGTACCAATGGAGAGTCCTTCCCCAAGGAATGTTGAATAGTCCCACCTTATGCCAATATTTTGTACAACAACCACTAGAAATACTGCGCAAGCGCTTTCCTCAATCTATCATTTACCATTATATGGATGATATTTTGCTGGCAGACCCAAACCCAAAGACATTAGAAACATTGTTTGAAGAACTAAAGAAAATATTGCCTGATTGGGGACTACAAATTGCTCCAGAAAAAGTACAGAGGGGAGATTCTATCAATTATTTAGGATATAAAATAGGTTTACAAAAAATTAGGCCACAAAAGGTAAAATTAAATAGAGATAAATTGAAGACTCTTAACGATTTTCAAAAGTTACTAGGAGATATCGCTCATATACGGCCCATGATTGGTATAAAAAACTATGAGCTAGTTAATTTGTTCAAGACTTTGGATGGTGACAAGGATTTAAATAGTCCAAGAGAATTAACTGATGAGGCTGAGAAAGAATTAGAGTTGGTGGAAAAGAAACTTCAAGAAGCACATGTGGATCGTGTGGATCCAGACCTGGATTGCATACTTGTTATTTTACCCTCTAGCCAATCTCCAACAGGAATATTAATGCAAAGAGAAAGCATTATATTAGAATGGATATTTCTGCCACATTGACCAAGCAAGAAGATGAAGACATATATCGAAAAAATTGCTGATCTGATTTTTAAAGGTAAATTAAGACTTCGCCAATTGACTGGAAAGGACCCTGCAGAAATTGTTGTGCCTTTGACTAATGAAGAAATTGAATGATTATGGGCAGACAGTGAACCTTGGCAAAAAGCTTGTAGTGACTTTTTAGGAGAGATTAATAATAAATATCCTCAAAACAAGAGAATTCAATTTATAAAGGAAACTAATTGGATCTTTCCTCATGTGGTACAGGATAAACCCATTTCTGGAGCCCTCACCTTTTATACTGATGCGAACAATTTAGGAAAGGCTGGCTACAAGTCTGAAGACTTAATTAAGGTGGCTCAGAGCCCTTATAACTCTGTTCAGAAGTCAGAACTATATGCAATTATTATGGTGTTGTTGGATTTCACAGAGCCTCTCAATGTAATTACTGATTCTCAATATGCAGAAAGAGTTGTTTTACATATTGAAACTGCTGACTTCATTCCTGATGATTCAGAATTGACCTTACTATTCATACAACTACAGGATATCATCAGAGGTAGGATACATCCTATGTACATAACACATATCAGGGCGCACACGGGTCTCCCAGGCCCTCTAGCGCAGGGTAATGATGAAATAGATCCGTTGCTGATAGGAAACGTGCTAGAGGCCACAGAATTTCATGAGAAACATCATGTCAACAGCAAAGGATTAAAAAAGAGTTTTTCCATCACTTGGAATGAAGCAAACGAAATAGTAAGGAATTGCAACACTTGCTCTTTCTATAACCAACCGTCTTTACCTGCTGGAAGTAATCCTAAAGGTACACTGAGAAATGAGACCTGGCAAATGGATGTGTTTCACTTCCCAGAATTTGGAAAGATGAAATATGTACATCATACTATCGATACTTACTCTGGAATGCAATGGGCAACTGCTCTGAGTTCTGAAAATGCTGATGCTGTACTAACTCACCTTTTGGAAGCCATGGCCATAATGGGAATTCCCACTCAGATTAAGACTGACAATGCTCCAGCTTATGTTTCCTGAAAAATGAAGATAATTTTTGGATACTATAATATAAAGCATATTACGGGGATACCACACAATCCCACAGGACAGGCAGTTGTGGAGAGATCTCACCGCACGTTGAAAGAGATGCTTTATAAACAGAAGAAAGAAATGAGAAAACCCAGGGAGAGATTACACAGTGCCTTATTGACTTTAAATTTTCTTAACACTGATGAAAAGGGAACATCAGCTGCTGAGAGACATTGGGTGATAGAGAAATCCTCTGAGTTAAATCAACCCATCTACTTCAAAGATGTGTTGACTTCTGAGTGGAAGCCAGGATATGTGCTTCGATGGGGTAGGGGTTTTGCTTTTGTTTCAACAGGCAAAGAAAAGATATGGGTACCGACAAAACTAATAAAAGTCCGCTTTGTAAAGGAGTCCCTTCCTGAGGAGGAGAAGTAATTGCTCACCCCTGATATGACAAATGGATACAAGGTAAGAAAAACACATTTAACAAACCTGGGGCAGGGTCTCAGTTTTGTCTTTACAGGAAAATGGATACAACTGCTTTTAAGACTAATTACTCATCTGCAATAGAAGACAGACTGATGATTAAGGAGTGTACATGACGGACTATGAGACCAACTAATACACATATGCACTACTGGGTAATATTTCAATATTTACTGCTTTGCATCTTGCATCTTCACCTCAAAAAAAAAAGAAAAGAAAAGAAAAGGAAGGCGTGGTCCTGATTTGATTATTAATAGGGCTGGATTTGGATTGGGAACAAGTGGCTTTCTCCCTCTCTAAACCCAAGCATATTGATAAAGAAAATGTGAAGTATTCTGTCTCATATCAGAAAAGCCACCTGGTGTGAGACAGAAGACAGAATATTTAGGGACCAATATTATTGAGACTTCATCTTAAACCTCGTTTCTCTCTGTTTCTGTAACTTTTAAACATCCTGTCTGCATACAATCTCCTGAAGTTATAGAAGATATTAATATCTTTTTTGAGTATCAACAATGCTTAAGTTTTCCATTGTAAATAACATTTCCTCCTATCAGCTATCTACAAAGAATCTGGAACCGAGATGGGGCCCCCAACGCAGCAACTCCTACTAGTGAAACAAGAATAAAAGAGAGAGTAAGAGACAGGTAGACAGACAGACAGAGGCAAAATTAGAAAAATCAAGAACCTGGTGCGCACCAATCAATGATTGTTTTCAGAAAATAGACTATTCAAATATGGCTGCAAGATAGCTCTCTATTAGAATTCCAGATGGAGTTAACCACTATTCTGAGAATGGTTATAAATGTATATAGTCAGTCCATTAAGATCTAACCATTGTTTTAGCCTTTACAGGATCCCAAAGAGATGCCATCGCCCTTAAGTCAGCAGGAAGCAACCTTATGAAAGACTACGCCCCCTTTCCCAATAAGCTTTGTGTTCTGAGGGTTGTGGGTAATTCTTATTCTGTTAGAATAGTTTTAAGTGAAAATTGGGTCGAGGACAGAAGTATAATATAGCATCAAAGATCTCTTCTGAAGAAGAGAAGGGGGATAGATACGATAGATAAAGGTAGATTGTTCTGCCTACCTATACACCATTTTAGCTAAATGTATGGGCTAAGTTAAAGACAATTTGCATTGGCATAGGTATTTGTATATTGATACAAATGTAAAATCATTTTATATGTTTAATTGTGATAATTTGTACATTTGTACAAAGTTCAATCTAAAATTGCTTTATATAACCAAAGCAACTTGTATTTCGTTATAAATCTGAATCTGTAACTATTATGTAAAATTAAATCTGTAATTGCTGTTTTATATATACTTCTATCTCTGTTTAAAATATTTGCACATCATTGTCATGTACACTATGCAATTACTACCTTCATTTAACTATACTAGATATAATGTATGATTGCACTAGTTATGATATATGCACAAGATGTTTTATATACCTCTGTTTAGATGATATATATGTATATACATGTCTAAAATGCTGTGGCCACTCTACATGGTAATATACCCCTGGCTAATGTTTGATAGTCATACTAAAAGTCATTGTTCAGGGATTGTACACCTCTTGTATAGGTATTCTAATTTTAGTACAGGGTTTAATCCTTAGGACACTAAAAACTACTGTCAACATTACTTAAGGTACCATATCCCAGTCATCTCAGATACAGGTTAGAATATCACAGATAGACAGAAATCTTCAACCATTTCATAGACCCGGAGAATATGGCATTTAACATTTGAAATTCGGCCATGAGAGGCACGACGACTCCTGGTGTCACTGCTCCTTTCCCAAGATGATATGAGCATCGAGGATACTCCATTGGAGTTTGTCCTTTTGGCAGAGAATGGCCGGTTGAGTAAGGAACTGTCCTTACCTTGATTATTGACAGTGCACACATGGTGTCCAAGCTGGAGGAACAAGTTGATGGATGGAGACTGACGAAACCTGCCTGGACAGGATAAGACAGTCCCTCCAAAATTTCCCTGCTTGTGAGAAGACCTGTCAGATACCATAGGCCTGTTGCCAATATGATAGATGCTCCAATGGCGCACAAAACAAGGGATGATTGTCCAGGTAGCTGTGTTGCTGTCCTCTCCCAAATTTTGGAAGCCACTACTTCCATATACTTCTGACTTTCAAGTGATATATCTTCCTTCTCAGGTCTTGAAGGGGTTGAAGAATAGGTATTTACGGTTACTAACTCATAATAATTCCTATTGTACATAATCTTAGTTTAGAACCTTTTTATTTAGACAAAAGGGGGAGATGTGGCGGGATTAAGGTGTCAGGTGATAAGGTCAGAAGACACTTCCAGGACCCTGGAGGGGGTGTGGCCAAGCCCATTGATAAGTGGCTGCTGGGACACGAGGAGCTCTCTTCCTGGTTCCTGGCTGCTGGCTGCTGGACAGACAGAATCGGAATCCATCGTGCTTCCATCGTGCTTTCATCGCTCCTCCATCGCTTGGATCCACCAGTCCTTGTTCAGGTGCCACCATAAGCTGTTACTAATATTGTGAGTGTTAATTTATATTCTAATAAATATTAATTTTGGACTGGCGCCTTGAAAGTAAAACTCCATCTACATAGGATGAATATTTCTACCACATAAACTGACAAAGAAATTAAAGACATATGTTGAAAAGTTTTGTGATTTGATTTTTTTTTAATTAAGACTTTATCAATAGAAACTGTTGTACTTTAATGAAGAAATAAAGCAATTATGGGCAAAAAGGGAAACTTGGCAAAGAGCTTTCTATAAATTTTTGCAAGATATTAACAACAGATATCCACAAAACATAATAATTCAAGGGAATTAACTGGATTCTTCTTTGTGTTTTACTAGATACACCAATTTCTGGGAGATAACTGGATTCTTCTTAGTGTTTTACCAGATACACCAATTTCTGGAGGCCCTAAATTTTATATTGATGCAAATAAATCAGGAAAAGTAGGTTACATATCAGAAAATGTAGATAAATTGGCTTAAATTCCTAATAATTATGTTTAAAAGTCAGAATTATATAACATCATGATGGTGTTAATAAATTTTAGAGAACTTAACATAGTCACGGTCGCTCAATATGCAGAAAGAGCTGTTTTATACTTTGAAACTGCTAACTTTTTCCTGATTAATCAAACTAACGTTATTATTTATTCTGTTACAAAAAATAATCAGAAATAGGAATCATCCCTTCTGTGTGACACACATCAGATCCCATATGAGTCTACACGACCTCTACTACAAGGTAATGATGAAATTGATAAATTATTAATAGAAAATTTGATAAAGGCCTAAAAGTTTCATTAAAAAGTCATGTCAATAGCAAAGGTTTCTTTTTTTTTTTTTTAAAAAAAAAATATTTCTCCATTATTTGGCAACAAGCATAAGAAATTGCAAAAAGATGTCCCACATGTTCCTTCTATAACCGAACTCCTTTACTGGAAGGAAGTAATTCTAAGCGTATACATAAAAGTGAAATTTGGCAGATGAACATGTTTTATTTTACAGAATTTAGAAAATTAAAATATGTATATCACACAATAGATACCTTTCCAATATATCAATGGACAACTACTATGAGTTCAGGAAAGGCTGATTCTGTAATCATACATTTGCTAAAAGTTATGCCCATCATGAGAATACCTGTACAAATTAAGACTAACAATGTTCCAGCATATGTCTCTTAAAATGAAGCAGTTCTTTGCTTATTATAATATAAATCATATTATAGGTGTACCTCACAATTATACAGAGGAAACAGTCATCTAGAGATCAAGCTCTAAAGGGTATGCTAAATAGACAGAAAGTACTAACAAAGACCTTTAGAAATAGACTATATAACACTCTTTTAAATTTGAAGTTTTTCAATGCTATATTAAAAAGGACTTTGCTAAATCAGTCTATCTGCTTCAAAGATGTGCTGACTTCAGAATGGAAATCAGGATATGTACTACAATTGGAGAAGGGGTTTTGATTTTGTTTCTCCAGGTGATAAAAGCTATGGATACTGTCAAAACTAATAAACTCTCAATTTCAACCAGAGAACTTCTTGATAAAGAGAAATGATGGCTCATTCACCCATGTGACAAGTCTTTAAGTTATAAGAAAAACTCACCAAACAAGGGTTGGGACAGGGTTTTGTTTTTGTCTTTACAGAAAACTATAAAAACCCATCTTCCAAAAGTCAAAAGACCTAGATCTAGATGTCAAAAGCAGAAGGGAATGCTATCCAGAAAAATTACAACAAAGGAATATCAGACCTATTGGTACCAATACACTCTACAGTGTAAAATCTTACTGGGTAACATCTATATTCCTTTATTTATAAGAAAAGTTGAAGTCTCATTTCAAGTAGAAAGTAAATCTGGCTTTGGAGTTGAAGTGTAACTCTCTCCTTTACTAAAAACACACATGCTTATTAAAGGAAAATGCAAAATGTACTATAGCAGAGGAGCCACCTGATATGGGACAGAAAAATAACTGAAAATAAGGGCCAATTCTATTGTTATTAATACTATGCTGTATAAACATTTATATCAAAATGTATAAGATTTTATATACATATACATATTTTAAATTTTTTTCATGATATTAATGATCATATAGAGTACTAGTTAATTATAGAAAAAAGGGTTTATTTATCTTTCTATACATTGTTTTGGGTTTGATTCACATATCAGTTTTCGGCAGTGAACCATGACAATACTTAACTGTAATCTTTGAAGTATACAAAAGGAAGTGGTGTTCTATAACAATTATTTCACCTGGACGCTGACAAAGCCACTCGACGGACATACACCAATCAAAGATTGGATTTGGAATATAAACTGCTCAGAACAATTTTGAGGTAGTTACCTGAGATGAACCAGTTTCACAGACTACTCTAGCCAGGATTTGAGACAAGACCTGTACTTACCTGTTATACAGAGACTAGACAACAAATAATAGAGCCATTTATTTTAGGAGTTGAAAATTAACATTTTTTTTTTTTTGTGAGGATCACCTAAAGATGTCATTGCCCCCAGACAGCATGATGTAAATATCAGGACATGATACCCACATTTCCAACATGTGGAGAGGGTGGTTTTTGTTTTTACAATGGGTTATATATGATTATCATTATTTAGGGTAATTGGTTACAAATTGTTATTGGTAATGGTTAGAAAAAAAGCTGAATAAGAGATTAGATTCAGGGTTCTTGTTTGAAAGAAAAAAGAAAAGAAGGGATATGGATATGATAGAATAAAGGAGTAGATTGTTGAATCTACTTTAAAAAGCAGTTACTAGTTTTAAATATATTAAATTTGATTGAATTATTTGTATATTGTATATAAATTTGTATATTGTATACATATAAATATTGATACAAAGTTTAGATTAATTTTGTTACTATACCCATATTTCTATGCTTGTTCAAGGTATTGTGCCTTTACAGTTTATCTAATAATGTAATACATTGCTAGACTTTGAAACCAAGTAGTTAGGACATAAAGAGATGTAACTTAGTAGTTAGACATCACAATCAAATTGATAATCATATTAGATATGTTTTCAAGGTCCAACAGAGATACATTTTAGATGAATAGGTCCTCTTCGAACACTTCAGATATCTACAGAATATGGCATTTAATATATTTTGATAACATAGGCTCATTATTTTTATAAATATGAGGCATCTGCTCCTTGCAGCCCTGGTCCACTTCAGAGAAGTTGATGAGCATCAAAGAAAAATATCATATGGAGTTGACCTTCTTTGTGGCAAAAGTTACTAACTGGGCAAGAAAGTGTCCTTGCCTTGACTGCTGACAGTATGATGTTCAAAATGGACACAACAAAAGAACTGCCAAACCTTGCCTGCAGAATGAAGAAGGGCCTTTAAGAATACCCTGCTTCCCAGAGAAGTCTGTCAGATATGCTAGACCTGTAGGCCAAAGATGGATGCTTCAATACTGCAGAGGAACCTTGGGTGACTGTCCAGGCAGCCAGCTATTTCATTTTTCACATTGGGGGGGGGGATTTGCTTGCTTATACATACTATTTACGTAGTTAATATTACTTCCTTCTTGGGTCTCTGAGGGAGTTGAAGATGAGATAGTTAAAGATTTTAGTAACAGTTCTAAAAAGGAAACTCACTTAGAAATTAAAGTATATAAGTTTGAAAGACATCAAAAGATAATTTTCAGGTAGTAATACAAACTATTCAGGAAGCGAATTAGGTACAATCCTTAGGACTCACCAAAATAGGATAAATCATGAAATATTTTCTTTGAATTTGTCAATTGTTAATGGACTGGAAATTACTCATGTAATTATTGCTTATATACATTATATATATATATATATATAAGTATTGTACTTATTTTATATAGTTTTTATGTTGTTTTTATTCCTTTTATTTTGATACAAAAGGGGAATGTTATAATGTGGTGTTATATTGTATATTTAATATATCACCACAGTTCTCTGAACAAGACTGAGAATATTCCAGGTCTACGATATAAACACAAATATTTATAAGGCACTGTGACAGTACAGTATTTATCAAAACAACAATATCACTTCTTCTCTAAGGCCTATGACATCCTCAACCATGGGCTTTTGGCCATGGTTGTAGTAGGTGTAGTCTGCATTAGTTTCTACCTAATAATTTAATTGTTCCTGTATTACTGGGGAAAATAATGATTTTTACAGTTTCCATCACTATGGCAACAACATTTTAGTTTAGTTTGTAAGAGAATTAGGGCATTTAGACATGTCTGAACTTTGGACAGCTTATTCTCTAGTTCCCGACTTAAAAAAATGCTACCTTTAACTATAACTGATAATATATTTGAAAAATGTTAGTGTATATTTCTGATCAATTTTATTCAGTTTGGGACAGTATACAGTTCTGTCACACAGATTTCATTAGCCACAAATTTATTTTTTTGTCATATTCTGAAGCAAAATTCCAGAGGGCTCTTAAGCATATGAAAGAGGCATAAAGAAAACACAGAAATCATAAAGAGCCTCCACCAGGGGAAGCAAGCATCTCCGTTTATTAAAATTGTATATGTATTTTGTATCAAGAAGTATATTAAATATAAAATGCTTTACTTTATACCTATACCTATTTTCTAATGAAGAGTAAAATAAAATATTGATGCTTAAATAACAGTCAATAAATGCTGCCCTAGTTACAAGTCAAATTTCCTGTGTCCTGAGATCCATTTTAGATCACTAGGTTTAAAGTTTGATAGTAAGAAACATTTGCTAGTAAAGATACATACAAAAGGGAGATTTTTAATTTTGAGGGACACTTATATCATCTTATACATATTTTTGCAATTTAGAAATATGTTATACAATAGCCAATTTCAAATTAGATCAAGTTTGGTAATTTGGAATAGTGTAGAATTAAAATACTTTCCAGTTTTTCTTAGGTACAATAATGATTCAAATTATTACCTTTCCACTTTGGTTACATGACATCACATTAAGAAGTCTGATGACCTATTCAATTGCCCGTGGCTCTTCCCCCACCACTTTAAATACAATGCACTCATTTGTTTCATGAATAAATAAGTTTTACACTACCCCCACATTATAGATTGCTTTCCGCTTGCTACTAGTTATTCAATCAGAGTTCCAGGGTCACTAATATGTTGCTCTGACTCTTTCATGTTGAGCTGTTATTATACCTCTGCTCTCTTTTCTCCTGCCCACAAAGCTTGTCAAAATGCAAATTACTTTTTCTGACCGAAAATACAGCAGGAGCACAGCCTGGCTCCTTTTCATACAAAAACCACAGACAGATTTGTTAACAGCTGTTCTCAAGGTCTGTGCACGTAATGGAAACTTCAGAACCTCACAGGGCCTGCAGCTTCCCTGTCTGTAACATGGGACTCATTTCACAGTAGGGGATATTTTGGGCAATGTATAATTAAAGGGCCCGTTTTAGTAAAATTACACCCTGTGCAACAGATATTGAAAGGAAAAGGCGAAAGGTAACAGGCGTCAGTGCCCAATTTAGACTGAGCAGACAATGAGCAGAGTGGGAGGGAGCTGTTGATTTGGCTTTGGCTCAGGAGGTCACATTAAAAATAAGCTCTGTGTTTCTACAGTTCTCAAGTGACAAAAGGGACAATAATATAATTAAAAATATCTGCCCTTCCTTACTTAGTTGGTTAATTGAAACTAGGGACGAATATAAACAAGTCTGAAATACAGTAAGCTAGAAGTTATTATTAATTTGGTTGCCAACATCACCTTTCCAAGGTTAGTATTGTTTTACAAGAAGATACAAGATAGAGAGTTAAAATGAGTAAGACCAGGGTTGATTTGGGTTCATGAATGCAACGAGATTCTATCGGTGGTAGCTTCTCATTGCAGGCTTGTACACTGGACCTCATTCACACAGAGCCTTTTTCAATTTTATCTTTTTAATAACTCTAATTTAGAATATAATTACAACATTTCTCATTCTCTTTACTCCCCACAACCTTGACCATATATGGCTCACTGCTTTTCTTCAGAACCATGGCTTCTTTTTTCAATATTATACATACACACACACACACACATACACACACACACACACACACACACACACACACGCACGCGCGCGCACACACACACACACACACACACACGCACACGCACACACATACACACACACACAAATAATCCTAATACATGTAAACACAGCAATACATGCTGCTCAGTCTTCCAAACTCTACTTATGAAATGATATTTGTGTATGTTTTAGGACTGACCATTTTCTATTAGATAACAATTTGGTGCACTCTTTAGTGGGGAAGACCATTTCTCCCCCTCCCAGCATTCCTTATTTGTTTGTATTCTTTGCATAAGGTTTCATTTTTTCCTGTTTCAGATAGTATATTATTCCACAAGATATATACACATTACACACTTTCCCTCTATGCCTATCAAATCTTACCCAACTCCTACTGTATTCAGATCCACCCTGTTTCTGTTGTTCAATAGTTCACAAATAGGCTTCTTTGAAATAGTAATAAAATAAAATCCAATAAGAGAAAACAAACTAACATTTTGAAGCTAACTAAACAAACAAAAGAAGGAAAAGAGCTCAGGAGAAGATACAAAAAAAAAAAAAAAAAAGATCTTATTCACAAACTCAAGAATGCCATAAAGACCGGAAAAAAATTAAACTGGGAGTCGTCAAATATATGCAAAGGGCCTATGTATATAATAAATTCAAATTTGGAAGAACTCTGACATTACATTATAGTCAAAGAACCCCCAAAGATTCTCATAAGGTCATTTTTATTGGTCATCTATTGATGTGCATACAGCCTACCGTTAAGAAGAGTTTATTTCTTCAGTGAAACTCCCTTGGAAAAACTGTATTTTCATTTGCAAGTAGTTATCAATTGTAGATTGTTTGGGGGTTAGAAATACGGGCAGGTATCCACTTCTGTCAACTCTAAGACCCTAACCGGTCCAGACCCATGCAGGCCTTGCTCATTCTATCTCAGTCTTTGTGAGGTCATGTATGTATGCATCAATTATGTCGATTTAGAAACCTTTATTTCCTTCTTATCCTCTTTTCCCTCTGGCTCCTACACTCCCCTTCCTCTTTCAGATGGTTTGCTAAACCATGAGAGGAGTAATTTGATTGAGACATCCTGTTCTAAAGTCTCATACTCTCTGCATAATATCTGACTGTGGGTCTCTGTGTTTGCTCCCATCTGCTGCAGAGAGAAGCTATTCTGAAAATGGCCAAGGAAGGCATTGTTCTATAAGTATACTGGAATGTCAGTTAAAAAAAAATCGATGTATTGCTGGTTTTATTTATTTTTTCTTCGTCTTTGCTTTTAGAACAGTGGTAATCAGTTTTACCCTAGGTCATTGTTCTATTTAGTATCAGGATCTCAGTTCACCCAACCAGTGTTCATGATGATCTCAACCTCATGAATAGACTTTGAAACACAAGGCCTTAAGTTTAAGTAGATATTAACTGGTTATGCCCACAATCTTTGTGCCATCATTGCCTTAGCTTTCCTTGGTGGAAGGGCATTATTTAAGATCAAAGGATTGGTAGTTCAGCTGGAGTTTTATTTATTTATTTATTTATTTTTTTGGTAGCATACAGTATATCAAAGAAGTTACCACATGGTGAAGCTTCTATGTAAACAACAATTTGACATCTCTATTTTCATTGAGTTGTGTAGGAGTTGTCTTAAGCAATAAAGCTTTGATGTCAGTTTTTAGAGAATAGCAAGTTGTTTTGGCAATAGCTTGTGCTATTTGGGGGTTCCCATATAATGCCTTTGACCAACAACAGAATAGGATGCAACAAACCCTAATACTGGAATATTCATCTAATGACAAATGTCTAATAGTGCTCTGTCTCCCAGATTATTTGGTGATTGTATTTACATTTTTTTCTTTTGTGTATGTATTAGGAAACTTCTACTTTATTATGTTTCCATATTATTTCTTAAATAGCCCTTAATTTTAATTATTTCTGCCCCTGTTTGCTCCCTTGTGCTTCCCTTTCATTTCTTTCTCCACTAGATCATCCAATTCCAGATCATGCAATCCATCCATAACTATTTACTTCCATTTTCTAGGGAAGTCTGACACTCACACATCCCAGTTCTTTATACCCAGCCACAATGGTTCTTTGGGTAGTAGCTTGGTTATTATTTTTTGACAGTTAATTTCCATATCTAAGACAAACCCTATGGTATAAATGTGCCATATTTTTCTTTTTCACTCTTCTATTGAGGATCATTTATGTTGTTTCCAATTTCTGGCTATTACAAATAGAGCAGCAATGGATATATGGCTGAGCAAATGTTCCTTGGTAGGATGAAAAGACCCTTGAATATATGCCCAAGAATAGTGAATCTGAATCTTGTGATAAATCAATTCCCATCCCCCTGAGGAACTGTCATGCTGATTTTCATATGGCTGTACAACTTCTCACTCATACCAGCCATGGAAGAGTGCTTCCCTTACTCCACATCCTCACCAGCATGAGCAGTCACTTGTTTTATTGCTCTTGGCCATTCTCTCAGGTGAAAGATAAAATCACAAAGTAGTTTCCATTTTCAGTTTCTTGATGACTAAGGGTGATGAACATCTCTTTAAGTGTTTCTCAATCATTTGATTTTTCTTTTCAAAGAGTGTTTGCTTAGATCTGTACCCCATTTTTAATTGTATTATTTCTTTTATTGATACCTAGTTATTTTAAGTTCTATATGTTTGAAATATTACCCCTCTGTCATATGTGTAGCAAGTAAAGAATTCTTTTCCATTTTGTGTCTGCTGCTTAGTCTAAATAATGGCTCTTTTGCACTGCAGATACTTCTAAGTTTCATGAGGTCTTATTTATTAATTGTTGATCTTAGTACATATGCTGAGGTGTTTTGTTCAGGAAGTTTTTTCCTTTGTCGAATGAGTTCAAAGCTTTCCCCACCCTTACTCTTCTATCTGTTCAGTGTATCCAGGTTGATTTTGAGGTCTTTTATTATTTATTATTGAGATTTATGGACAGTGATATAATGTATTCTGGTGTCTTTTACATGCATACATCAGCTTTGTCTGCCATCATTTGTTGAAGATGATTTTTTCCAGTGAATATATCTTGCTTCTTTATTAAAAATAAGTTGTGCTTAGCTATGTATAATCCTGTCACTATCTTCAATATGATTTCATAGATTTATGTGTCTACATTTGTTCTTATATCATGTCTTTTTTATTATTATAACTTTGTAGTACAATTTGAAATTTGGAATGGTGAGAACTCCATAGTTCTTTTATTGTTTAGGATTATTTTAGCTATCTTGATATTGTGAGTGTGTGAGAGAGAGGGGGGACGGAGAGGGAGAGGGAGAGGGAGAGGGAGAGGGAGAGGGAGAGGGAGAGGGAGAGGGAGAGGGAGAGGGAGAGGGAGAGGGAGAGGGAGAGGGAGAGGGAGAGGGAGAGGGAGAGGGAGAGGGAGAGGGAGAGGGAGAGGGAGAGGGAGAGGGAGAGGGAGAGAGAGAGAGAGAGAGAGAGAGAGAGAGAGAGAGAGAGAGAGAGAGAGAGAGAGAGAGAGAGAGATTCTATATAAAGCTGGAAATTCTCCTTTCAGGATCTGTGAAAAAAAAAATGTTTTAGAATTTTGATGAGAATTGCACTGGTCCTGTTGATTTATTTTCAAAGGACTACCATTTTACTCTATTAATCCTACAGATCCACAAGTGTAGTTGGTATTCAATAAGCCCATGATCCTGCACTATGCATTTTGATAAAGGTAGTGCTTCCTACCTGCTACTTGACCACTTAAAAAGAGAGAGGTGTTGCTGCTCTCCTGGCCATGATTGGACACTGGATGTCCAGGTGCATTCTCTCCTAGGCAAAATAAAGAACAAACACAGCTGTTTGCTCAACTCTGTATTCAGAAGGGTATTTCCCCAATTTATATTTAATGAATCCAGTTACCCATTAAGTAGACTCATGTAGATTGTTCTTAACACATAAGCTTAGGAGATCTTTCCAGTCTCTGATATCATCTTCAAATTCTGTCTTCAATGTCTAAAAGATTTTTTTCATTATAAAATTCTTCTACTTTTTTGGTTATAGTTACCCTATGATATTTTCTATTATTTAAGGCAATCATTAAAGGTTCTATTTTACCAATTTCTTTTGCAGTCCATTTGTCCTTTATATATAAGAAAGCCTCTTATTTTTGTGCATTAATTGCATCCAGCTACTTTTCAGAAAGTGTTTATAGGATACTCTTGGGGAAAATTTTAGAGTTACTTCTGTATATTATATCATCTGCAAATACAGAGATTATGAATATTTCCATCCCAATTTGTTTCCTCTTAATCGTCTTCTGTCTTAATGCTCCATCTAAGACTTCAAGTGATATTGCGTAGGTATGGAGAGAGTGAATGACCTTGTCTTGTTTCTGCTTTTAGTGGAATTGCTTTGGCTGTCTCTCCATTTAATTTGATGTTGTCTGTAAGCATGCTATAAACTGCATTAATTATATTTAGATATGCTCCTTGTATCCCTAATCTCTCCAGGACATTTTATCGTGAGAGGTGGTATCTTTTTGTAAAAGGTATTTTCTGAATCTAATGAGATGGTCATATTATTTTTGTATGTATGTTTGTTTATATGGTGGATTATACTCATTGATTAATGTGTGTTGAAGCATCTCTGCACCTCTGGGTTGAAGCCTACTTGATTATGGTAGATGATCTTTTAGAAGTGTTCTTTTTAATTAAAAATAGATTTGTCTCTCATACAATACATCACAACTACAGTTTCCTCTCTTTCCATACCTCCTAATTTCCCTGACCTACCTTCTTTCCCCATAACCCACACTGAAAGATGTTCCATTATACCACAAGGACACTACCTCACATGTATTTATTGTAGCTTTATTAATAATATCCAGATAGTGGAAATAACCTAACTGTTCCTCAGATGAAGAATTGATAAAGAAAACATGGTACATTTACACAAAATACTCTTGTTCAGTGATTTTTTTTAAAGACACTGTGAAATTTGCAGTGTAAGCAAATGTAAGCAACTAGAAAAAAATCATCATGAGTGAAGTTGCCCAGACACAGAAATAAAAATACTGTGTGTATTCACTTATAAGTGGATAATAGCTGTTTTAGATTTGTTCTTGAATTCAATTTGAAAGTATTTTATTAAAAATTTTTACATCTATATTAATAATAGAAATTTATCTATAATTCTCTTTGTCGAGTTTTCATGGGGATTGGTTATCAGAGTAACTCTGGCCTCATAAAATAAATGGAGACATATTTCTTTTCTCTCTCTCTCTTTCTCTGTCTCTCTCTGTCTCTCTCTGTCTCTCTCTCTCTCTCTGTGTATGTGTGTGTGTGTGTGTGTGTGTGTGTGTGTAATAACAAGGAATAATGGTGTCAGCTCTTCTTAAAGTCTTAAAATTCTGCAATAAAACTAACTATCTGGCCCTCTGCTTGTTTTTGGTTGGAAGAATTTTAATGACTACTTCTATTTCAATAGTGAGTATAAGTCTGTTTAAATTGTTTATCTGATATTTATTTGCTATTGGTAAGTGTCATGAATGTTTAAAGTTAGCCATATTCTTAGATATTTCCAATTTGGGGGGTATAGTTTTTTATAGCATAGCTTTAGGATTGTGTAAAATTTTGGTGTGTTTTGTTTTGTTTCTCTTTTAATTTCTAATTTGTTTAATTTGGATAATATTTCTCTACCTATCTGTTAATTTGAATCAGTGATGGTTAATCTTATTAATTTCTCAGAGAACCAACCCTTTGCTTCATTGATTCTCCATATTCTTTATTGTTGCTGTTTCATTATATTTATTTCTGTTATATTAATTTGATTACTTGCTATATATTCTTACGGGTGGCATTCTTTTTATTCTAAAGCTTTTATATGTATTATTAAGTTAATAGTTTAAGATGGGAACTCTATTTATTTATATTTTAATGCAGGAATCTAATGCTACAAACCTGCCACTTAGAACAAACTTCACTGTGCCCCATAAGTTGGGCATGTTGTGTCTGTTTCTTCATTCAGTTTCAGTAAGACTACAATTTTTTCTTAATATTTGCTTTGACAAGTTTTTCATTCAATAGTGACTTCATTCAGTTTCCATGATTTTTTAAGCTTTATGTTTTCAATTGTTATTCATACCCAGCTTTAATTCATAGTAGTCAATAGGGACGCCCAATATTTTACAATTTTCTTGTATATCTTGAGAATTGATGTGTACAAATATGTGCTTGAGTTTCAATACATTTCCATGAAGTGCTAAAAGAAAGATATATTCTTTTGTGTTTGAGTAAAATGTCTGTAAACATGTTAGGTCCATGTGGTTTATAGCCTCAGACAGCTCCTGCATGCATGTGTTTAATTTTGGCTAAATGATTTGTCTATTGGATAGAATGTGGTATAGAAACCCTTCAATATCAGCATATGAGGTTCAAAATTTTATTGAAGCAACACTAGTATGTTCTTCTATAATTTAGGTGCCCTTGTGCTTTTTGTACAGATGTTAAGAATTGTAATATTCTCTTGGTATATTGTTCCTTTGTTGAGTATGTAGTGTCCCTTCCTGTCATTTTTGTACTTTTGATTTGAAGTCTGTTGTTTCAGGTATTTAAGTGGCTACGTTATCTTGTTTCTTAGATTTACTTGCTTAGCATACTTTCCATCCTGATCTTACCCTGTAATGATATCTATTCATGATATTAAGGTGTGTTTTTTAAGTGCAAGGGAATAATTGATCTTATTTCAGATTCATTCTGTTAGTTTGCCTTTTCATTAGGAAATTGAGATTACTGATATTGAGAGATACAGGTGGTTTTTGTTGATTCATGATTCATGTTGTTATGTAGTTAGTGGTGGTGAAGGTGTGTGTGTGTGTGTGTGTGTGAGAGAGAGAGAGAGAGAGAGAGAGAGAGAGAGAGAGAGAGAGAGAGAGAGAAAGAGAGAGAGCTTCCTCTTTGTTATATGCAGCTCTGCCATTATTCCTTGATTTTCTTTGTTGTAATTAATTAATTTATTTTTAAGTTTTCTCTCCAGTACCTTATGTAGAGCTGGATTTAATGATACATATTTCTTAAATTAGGTTCTATTGTGGAATATTCTATTTTTGTGATTGAACTTTATGTTGCATATGGTCATCTGTTCTGGCATCTGTGTATTTTTAGAATCTATAGAGCATCTGTTCAGGCCCTTCTGACTATCAAAGTCCTCATTGAAAAACCTAGTGTTATTCTAATATGCTTATATTGGAATGTGCTATATATTTATGTGTTGTTTGGTCTTTTTCACATGTAAATTTTAATATTCTTTTTTTATTTTGTACATTTAATATTTTGATCATTATGTGTATCAGAAATTTCTTTTGTAGTCCACTCTATTGATGTTCTGGATGTTTCTTATACATTTATATTTATCATATTCTTTAGGTTAGAAAATATTTCTTTTATGGTTTTGTTGAAAATAATGTCTATCTTTGACCTGGGTTTCATCTTCTTTCTCTATTCCTAATATATTTGGTCTTCTCATAGTGCCTGAAATTTTTTGGATGATTTGTACCAGAATGAGTTCAGAATTGTTGAGCTTCACTTTCAGCAAGAGACTCTGTCTCAATAAAAGACAGTGGGGAACCATCTATGAAAAGAGCATCCATAAACTTTTGAATAGAGGAATACGATTGTGTCTGACTTAAGGGTTTTCCAATAGAGAAAATCTCATAAAGTTAGTGTATCAGTAGTAGGGTGGTTGATGTAAACCTGCAAGTTGTACTGATATAGAGGCAGGATAGGTACTCTCAGTCTCGTCCATTCTTCTTAATGTAATCATGACAATGATAACAGTAGCTCAGTTATTAAGTTCATCCCAGGGTACAAATAGATTCACCTGGTGTAGTAATCTGGATAAAAATCACAGGAGTCATGCCACAGGTCAGGAAATCACAGTCGTGGTAGCAGAAAGAAACATATTTAGAGAACTGGACCTGAATAAGTCCCAGAAATAACTTGAGAAAACTACTTTGAAGTGGGTTGGCTTTAGAAATTCATAATCTAAAATATGAATATCAAGATTGCATGTGCTCTTTTTTGTTACCATTAATCTAAAACTACTATAAAATATTATTCCCTTATTGATATCAGTGTATCTATGTTAAGAGCTTGTATTTTGGGACCTTGTTAATATTCAACTAAAAGTTTTGAACATTGTTATTGAATAACTTTGTGCTAGATTCATTCAAAAAAATTCCTAGGAAATCAATCATTAAAATTTTGTTGAAATACTTGGTGATATAAGTGAAGACAGTTACACGAGGCAATACCACCAGTTTCAAATATTATTTTTTAGTACTCTATTGTGCATATTAAAATTACCAGAATTATTTACTGGCCACTGGTGATATTGTTTCTTTTGTAAAGCAGGAAGAACTTCTTCTCTCTTTTGTGTTCTTTAAGATCGTTTTTTCACTTCTCGATTGGGAATCCAATCATAACAATTGCTGTAGTTTTGGTAAAAATACTGTAGATGGTTCAATTGTAAATTCACAGAAGATTTAACCATGCTGTTACACCCACAAGGTAACTGAAAATAAGGAATCTATTCCCAGGCTTATCTGGACTGACATGTTAAATTATATACATAGGCTATAAAAATAGCATGGTTCTATCCTTCCCTCTTTAGGCAGGTATAATTTACTTTTAACGTTGACTTTTCCTCTGCCATATAGAGATAGTCATGGCTGATAATGGCAGCATCCACTCCATAATTACAACTGATGCATTTGAAGTCACAAAACTGTAACAAATAATATCCTTCTAAATGCCTCTGAAGAGTGTAGATTATCACTAGACCTGGTGATTTATCTTCCACTCATCACACTGGGCTCTGAACAGCTAAAGATGATCCTCTAATATCTGTACTCTTTAGCAACTTGGAGACAAAGATATTTTTGACTCAAATTTGAGAACTGGCCAGAAATTGTTTTCGAAGGAAAGTTCTAATTACTGTTCACAAGGAACAATTGTATACCTCTGTGCTGCATTTACAATGTGATTAATACTTCTCCTTTTCTGTATACTTGTGCATCTCATGCTCTTGTTATAAATTTTTCTAAATTTTCTGCCTATCACCTGCAGAATGCAGAATTGTTAAGACATGATTACCTATAGTTTTCTAAGATACCATAATTAATACACTTATTGTCACAAAATACGTAGGATTTGAATATGCAACTGGCAACTATGTGATATTCTCTATAGTTTTGTTGCTGTGGAAAATAGATTGTATGTTAAACTTATTGGTGTATACCATTGATTAAATTTTATAGAAATTTATTCCTTATTATCAAAATTTGAGTTTTTCAAGGAAGTGTGAATTTGGAATTGCAGGAAAAGATCTCAGTGCTCCCTATGAATTATCTGAAGCATTAAATAAGTACCTGTATGCTGGTAAAAACATTCAGTATTGGTGTTATAGAGTCATTGTATTTGCAATAATGATAAATATGAGAAATATATAGGCTTTCCATATTTATCCAGAGAAATCAGCTTTCATTTTTTATCTCATTCTTGCTAAATTAAAATAATAAGTAAAATATTCAGATATTCCATCAGCATTATTATTATCTTTAGAACTAATATCATGATAAACTACCTCTCTTGCAATAAATATTTCACCGCAAATATAAAAGTTTTATGAGCACTCATGCCGTTTTGAAAACTTGCACTAAGAAAGAGCCTGACTCTTATTAAAACAGACTTTTGTATTATCTCTTACATCACTGTCATGAGCTCTTCTCACTTCAATTACTGTTCTTGATACGGTGGGTGAGGTCATCCAATGTCTCATTATATTTGTGGATGTACTTAACTTGTACTAGAGTGCTCTTTACAGTGTTCATTCTGTAGCCGTGCCTTCATCCCTAGTGTTTCTCTACTCCTACACATTTATGCAGAATAATACATGGGCTATTTCCCTCCAATTATATTTCCTAATAATTTTCAACATTAGGATCTGCCACAGTATTTCTGGCACTACATGGTAATGCTTTATTTGGAATATCTGTATTTAAAATTGGAAGAAATGTTGCTGTACTGCTGGGCCTTATTTCTATATATGATAGATAATTAATTATTCATTATTGATAAACAGAATTTTACTTTGGTATCATAGAACATCACATGACTTGCACATTGTTTAAAATTTAGCATAATTATTAGACCAAAATTAGATTTTATATATAAGACTAACAATTTAAGTTTTTATTCCTATGTGTTTATATAAATGATCTGAAGAGTTATATAGTTACTATGATTTAAAATTATCACTGAGATATGATCTTTTGATATGCATTAATATGTGTGTATGGTTATGTGCATATTGAAGACAAGAAGACATTGAACACCCTAACACTTGAGATACAGGCAGCTGTATGCTGCCCAATATGGATGCTAAGAACTAAACTCTGGGTCTATTTAAGAGCAGCAAATGCTTTTAACTGCTAAATAATCTTTCTAGGCTTTTATCTAGGAATTTAATACTAGATTTTTAGAAGGTATGTTTTTATCTGTGAGTAGAAACCACACTGAGCAACTCTGTGAGATAAAAGAAATAGAAGGATTATACACTTTACAGTGGCATTATACAAGGTAAAATTCTCCTATGAAAGACTTTATCACACAGGTGATTTCCATTTTCTGATTCTACAGAAGCTTAAGGATTCCAGGAAAATATCTGTTCTGTTAGAAACCAAATAAATGCCTTGACTTTGATGCTTACGTTTTTAGAACTTTAAATGTGAATTATAATGTAATATCCAAAAGAAAAAAATCTGTAGCTTTGAGTAATGAATCCCAATCTTAAAATACAATAGGTGGTGAGCAAGAAATAATGTCAAGTAGAATCAAGATCTTTAAACATACACCTCTTATTCCAGATAATAGTAAATGCTTATACATTGCCATAATATTTTGGTGCAAAATTTCACTGTCATAAAAATCACAATTTCCAAAATAAAATATATGATAATTTATGATTTCTGTTTATGTACTCATTAATAAAATAGCTTTCAAAAAATGAAGATTAATCTAGAGTATGCCTCAGAAAAGTCAGCAGAAAATACAGTTAGGAAATAAGAAAAAATAAGGGTATAAATTAGTGAAATATATATATATATATTAATCAAAAATAGTTAATGCAATATATATATATATATATATATATAATGTTTAGTAGTTGAGAGTGCTTGCTTTTCCTCCAGAGAAGCTAAGTTTTTCCCTTTGCATCCATATCAAGGAGCTAACAATTGTCCATAATTTCAGTTTCAGAAAATCCACACCCTCCTCCAGCCTAAGTGGTTCCTGTATACATACATCACATACTCATCAAAAAGATGTAATATAAGAATATAAAACAAAGTTGTATAAAAAGAAAATAACAAAAGAATAATTTATTGCATCCTTAATATTTGTGAACACTAATATATATACTTGTTTTTAATATAATCATAAATTGCTTCTGCTTATGCAGTGACAGAAACTAGAACAAACAAAACTTTGGAGAAAATCAATTTAGTTTCCTTGCTGTAAAGCTAAAAATAAAACAGGTTTTGTGCTTATGAGAGATATGATTAATGCCAATCATAGAATAATTAAATGAGATTAACTCAAGATCATTAAGCCCTCTTTCAGATAGAAAGACCATCTGTCCTTAAAATTAAGGAGAAACTGCTAAACAAAATAATTGCTTTGTGTCAAAATTAGAAACCCATGATAATGATCTAGTGCAGAGTCTTTGGTGCTCTACAGCTTAATGCTAACCTGAAGTCTAAGTTTAAGAGATCCCCTTAACACCAGGGTGTGGACAGAGTATGGGTGTACAACATTGCAGAAAAATATCTGAGAACCCAAATCAAAGAACTCCTAGAGAAAAGAGCACTAGGAAACTTTGCATTACAGAAATAGACACATCTCTGCACTCTATGACTAAGCCCCAAGGCATCAAGAAAAGATGGAGATGAAAACAGTAACAGAAGTCCTTGTGACTGGAAAGTTACAGGCCACTGGGACTTCCCTCTTCAACTCTGTACACAGCACATGAGAAATCCTGCCGGCAACTGACTACACAGTGAAAGGAAGAATTGAAAGGAGACAGGGCTTTTATTCTATGGTGTTACTGTAATAAAAACATCAGACTGCATAGGGGCAACTCTCATAAATACATCTCTGAGAAGCTAGAAATAGATTAATCAGATTTTAAGAATTGAAATTAGGGCAAGTGAAAAAAATCAGAATATTACATGTGGTGATATATTGCATATTTAATAAAAATAGCCAGGAATATCAGAGGAGAGAGCCACCCACCTTAAATTCCATTCCTTAGGAGGTTGAGATTCTTCTGGATGTCTGTGAGTTCAAGGCCTCAGAGAACAAGACAGTGGTGACACACACCTTTAATATTAGCTTTAGAAAAGTTGAGCCAGGAAGTCAGGTGGCTGGGCAGAGAGAAAAGAGAGCTCAGCTTTGCCTGGTCCTTCTCTTTCCGCTGAGGACCGAGAGGCTGGATTCAGAGAGTTTGTGGAGACCGGCCTCAGGAGTGGGCTGGGTGAGACGTGGCTGTGGTTTGTTTCTCTGTCTCTCTCAAATTTCAACTCTTCTCCAATATGTGGCCCCATGTTTTTATGATAATACCAAATAGTATTGATGCAATAATTGCACTTTAAAAAGCAAATTATTTTCATTTTTAAAAAGTCACTATGAGCACCTGCACTTTAAGAATTGTGATGGTACCTGAAATATACACAATGTTTTTTTGGCAACTATTTTAAACATAGAAATAGTAACACATAGATTCTTTCTAGTTTTTACCCCATTTCTATTTGTGACTAGTAATGTCAATAGCAAACAACTTTGTGTAAAAATTCAGTTAAAAAAAACAAAAACAAAAACAACAAACAAACAAACAAACAAAAAACAAAACAAAACTAAGTTCTCGGTTTCTAGATGCAGTACTTTAACATGTGGCCCACAAATCCTTTGAAGTTACAAAGTGTCCTATGTCCGTAAAGTCAAAACAAGTATGAGATTTCAAAAGCATGTAGTCACATGTCTTTTTCTATTCACAGTGCCTTCTTTGTTTCACATGAAGAATTTCTACTCTTAATTTTTTGTACTTGCTTTTGATTACCCTAATTCACTGGTATCAATAGCTGGTCTTTATTCCAGTGCTCTGTTTGGCTTCCTGTGGGCCACATTTCCTGACCCAGATCCTTCTCCCCTTCTCCTATCTGTGTGTGTGTGTGTGTGTGTGTGTGTGTGTGTGTGTGTGTGTGTGTCCCTCTGTATTTTAATGTTCTCTAAGCCTTACAGAGGTAAACAGAGGTATCATTTAGGTCTGGGCAGTAAAAGATCATGAATTCTCATTTTCACTCATGATACACATCTGTGTCACCTTCCAGCCACCACAAACAGAAGCCTCTCAGACTAAGAATGAGAAAGCTGTACACTGTCCAGCATGTTAAAGGAGTGTATTTAAGACAGTTGGCACCCCGTCCATTTAGTGAAATGACACTGTAGGTTTCCCCAACAGGGATCTGTAAGATCCCCAATCACCAGCTTTGGATCAAGTTGACAGCAGCAGACGTATATTCTCTCCTAGAATGTGGGACAAATTTCATCAGGAAGTGGCTGGGTAACTTCAAGACAGGTACCCTAGCAGCAGTTGTCCCATCTTGTCTGGCAGATTAGTATAATAACTTTCAGGCCAAAAATGAGTTTTTTTCCCAGCATCCTGACTATTGCCTTTTATACAAAGGTCACGAACTCTAGCTATTGGATGGAGTGCTTCTGACTCTGCTTTTCTTTGTCCTAAAACAAAATTGTCATTGACAATGCAGTCATGTTACCTAGTTTTCGTGGGCAACCAAGAGCAAAGAGAACAGCCTATGTTAGTTTTTATTTCAAATTTTCTCAATAGTCCATTCTATTATTAGTTTTTATAATACTTGGTGCTAAATTATTAATATATACAATATTTTGCAGAATGTATTGGAATAATTTTAGCTGCAGAAGCTGAAAAACAGATGAATATTTAAATAATGCATCAAAACAGCACCCTTGAATAACCTCATCTACTTTTGTTATGAAGGTAAATAAAGAAGAATCAAGTAGGTAAGAGTTATTCTCTTATATTTGGAACATCTAACAGATTATATGTGTAAATATAAATCATATTGATGATATTATTCTGAAATATGTTGCTTTTCTATTACAAAAAATTCCTTTGACCATAAATATATTGCAGTATTTATAGCAATTTATTAAATATTTTGATAGTCTAATTTTGTATGGTTGTATTTTTACATAATGGAATTATACTATGATGTTACTATGGCAATTATTTTCCATATTGTTAATTAGTAGTCTTGCTTTAAAAGTAATTTTATTCTATATTTTAGTGGCAGAAATCCAAAATTTCACAACTTTCTTTTTACTTGGGGTCAAAGTGAAAATTGCTTCAAGCATAAATTTAACTTATTCTTGGATATAAAGTGCAAAAATTATTGAATGATGTATTTATTTTCAGTATAGTATAATATACCAATAATATAAATATTATGCATGCATTTATAATAAATTAATTTGATAATAACATAAAATTACAGTAGTATGAGCTTATTTAATTTTGGGTCCTTAGTCAGGCATTGGGACAAATGATTCCAGTATATCAATAAATATGTTGACAAGAATTTGATAATTCTTTGCAAGAATTCTGTTAAATAACTATGGATGATTTGTAGCAATTCTTTTTGAATAACTGAAATATACCTGAAGTACCTGTGGAAACCAAGAGAGTAAAAAAGAACTACAGCAGAGGGGCAAACGGAACCCTGCAGGGGGGATGATAGCACACAGTGGTAATGAAGTAAAAAACTGGAAAAAACAAGTGGGGATGTTAACCTGAGAAGGAGAAAAGATTGCAACACAGAGAGAGGGGAAAGGAGAAAGGACAAATAACACTAAGAATATTTAAAAAGGAATAAGAGAACATACTATTTATGTTTACTTAAGATTACATTATATATATGTATAATTTAATGTTTAAATATATAGTTATATGTGTGTACACACACACACACACACACACACACACACAGTTTAAGTGAAAATGCACCAGTGACAATATTCCCTTAAGCAAATTCATAAGGTAACAAAACCAAATTCATTCAAGGCATGGGGAATTCCTTTTAAATTATTGGTAATGGGAATCCAAGAATCCCCCAAACCATACAGGCCTTTGACTTTGCCATTTGTGGCATCTAGGGGAATAATGCCAGACTCTATTGCAGAAGACAGAGCATACTTTAGGAATAGGATCTGTAGGAACTAAATTGAATTTGACATAGAAGCATAGATGTCTCCTCACTAAAGTCTGCTCTCATTATATCCAAAGGTGCTATGCAGGTTTCCAGGTGAGAAAAACTACCGACAGTCTTGTACAGTGGCGCAACTTATGAATCAAGAGAGCAAACAGTATGGTAAGCTATTCTGAAAGGTGAAATAAAACTATCTATATCCTGAGGCTGACCATCAGCCAGATAATTGGACTTAAGGCTCACCAAATAGGAGGGTATTCATTTTGGGCACTTTAAAACTACCCAATTATTCATACCCAGTGGGGCCATGCAACCTACAGGACAACTTACTACCTTGCTAAACCAAAATAATTTCTTTTTAATTTTGTTCCAGATGCTTAGCATTATATCTACAGATAATTGTAGTTCTAACTTCTCATCAAAAGATTTTTGTTTGTTTGCCCTTTTGTGGAAGTTAGAGATCCTTAGAGAAAGACAAACCCGGGTGCCTAATACTCACTTATATATTGGCAACAGAAAAAAAAGCATACAACAAAGGATCAGAGAACACTGAAAAAGAGACAAAGCACAAAGACACCTACTACATAATAGTGTCTTAATGGTGGCAGGGGAAGAGAAAGACAGGAATGGAGACACAGATTGTGAGGTTTGGAAGATAAGGGATGGAATAAACCTGGGAAGTGTAGGTGATAAATTTGATCAAGATATGTTATATGATATTTTCAATGAATTAATAAAAACATTATATTATTAAAATTAATTAATAATAGTATAATATTGTTTTATTAACTAAATCAATGACATAATTTATTTTAACATCAGATTTATTTTCAATTTTTGGTAATATCTATTACATGGTGAGAATTTTTAATGCATGTTTACTGAAAGAATATTAATAATTATTTATTTGTAGATGACACACAATTTGTTAAGTATTTATTAAAAATGATGCTTAATGTCAACCAACATTGATTTAGTGGTTAGTTAGTAAAATACAGTTCATTCTCCGAGATATATAAATGTTGTTGTATTACTAATCAAGCTATTTTAGTTCTATGGGTCAAATGAACGTTTCAAATATGTGTCTTACAGATAACTAAGTTGCAAATAGCTTTTATACAACAATGAAGATATATCCAATTTAATAGAAAAGCAAAAATAATGAAAATATGATTCAAATTAACACATTCAGCCACATAGCAAGTGTTGCTTTGATACATCTGACTGCTGGGTTCCTCAATTATGAGAGTGTCGACTTAGAGAACCAGGCTTTATAGTTTGGCACTTACACCAGCACATGATGTGTACGATTTCAATTTTTCTTTGACATTGAATTACCCAGGGGTTGTGGACCCAATTATAGACACAAAGCAAGAAGAGTCATAGTTTCAACATGAATAAAGGAAGAAACATGCTTTTTAAAAGGAAGGTGAGAAAGAGTCATAATCTCATAATGAGGTTTGGTTTTACTTGATTCCAATCATTGAATAGACTTGATTATTAATATTTACACTAGGATTAATAAATTTCAAATTCTTTAAGAAGAATAACAAATGTTATCACTCATTAGGAATACATATAAATCAGTTTGAAAATTCAGAAACGTTCATTTGATCATTCTCTAATATTAAAAAGAAATAAAGCTCAAAATCACTGCCCTCCAGCATCTATTGTCTAAGATTCATAAACTGTAAAATGAAAATATTGACTTATCAACTCTTATGGCCATTAACAAATGAATTTATTTCAATCTTAATGCATAAATATTATAGCAATGTGTTCATGCATGAGTAGTGAATTGAGAAGGAAAGTTCAAGACACAAAACTAAAGATGTCAGCCATCATCCCATCACACTTGCTAAAGGAAAGATTCCTCAGTCACTTAACTTTTGTAAGCCTGATCATAGCATGCTTCTTCACAAACTGGAAGAAACACTCTGGGACTAGACACAATCTGGATACGCAAATTGACTGAGTTTACCTTCTATTATTTCATTAGATTTTGCCTTATGAATAACTGAGCTTTGATAAGATAGAAAGACAAAAAGGAAGGAAGGGAGAGAGAGAGAGAGAGAGAGAGAGAGAGAGAGAGAGAGAGAGAGAGAGAGAGAGAGAGAGAGAGAGAGAGAGAGAGAGAGAGAGAGAGACTGAACGTGTCAAGGAATAGATGATATTTTTTCAGGTATTTTTTTAAATATAAAATATATTTTATTTTAGTTTTTCCTTTTATTGAAAAAATATTTTTTCTTTGCATGTGTACACTATAGCAAATATGAAGAAATACATTTTAGAGATTATTCATCGTATATGGAATTAATACACAGACAATTCTATTCAAACTGTCATTTTAAAAATTAGACATTATAAAGATAGCATAAAATATTTTAGTTCTTAAATCACAACTCACTGTAATGAAGTGACTGTCTTCCTGGACCTGGGTTACCTTATTCAGTATATTTTCTAGATCCATCCATTTTCTTTTAAACTTCATTCTTTGTTACTATAATTAAAGGTTGACTGTTTTGGTGATTTCAATGCAAATGGTCCTCATAGGCTCTAAAGAGTGGCCCTATAGCACTATTAGGAACTTTGGCCTTGATAGAGTAGATAGACCTGATGAGAAGAAATATATCACTGGGGGAGGGTGGGGCCTGAGCGGATGTGACTTTCTTTTCCTGCTGCTTGCCAGTATAAATGTAGAACCAGTTTACCTGCCTGTCACCAGGATTCTTAACATGATGATAGTAAATTAAACCTCCAAACCTGTATACTAGGCCCATTTTAATGTTTTCCTTATTAAAATTTACCATGATCACAGTATCCCATCACAGCAATTAAAACCCTAAGACACTTATGTTACATGCCACATTTTTTATCAATGGGCATCAATGTTATATACATTTTCTTACTATTGTGAATAGGAACTTTATGAAAATACAAATGCAGATATTTCTGTGTTAAGGAGTAGAGTCTTTTGGGTATATACCAGGAGTGATAATAGGTTGGTCATTGTTTCTGCCTAGGTTTTTGAGGAAACTCTATTCTTGTTTCCCTAGTGGTTGTAGCATTTTACAGTCCTGACAACAGTGAATGAAATCTCCAATTCCCCCTTGTCCTCAACAGCATTCTTATTTATTTATTTTCTTGATAATAGCCATTCTGACTGGAGTAACATGAAATCTCAAAGTATTTTTAATTTTCATTTATTTGAGGATAAGGGTGTTTAACACCTTCTAAGGTATGTACTAGCCATTTTTTTCCTTTCTCAAACTCTTGTTTAGTTTTATAAACTATTTTTAGACAATAATTAATTACGTTTTTTCATTCCCTCTCTCCTCTGTCAAAGCCCTCCAATATACCCTTCCCCTCTCTCCATGAAAATCATGATTACCTTTTCACTAACTTTTATTCATGAATAAAAATATATGTTATATACATAATATTCATTCCCTAATATAATATAAAGGCATGAATGTTTTCAGGACTGACTGTAGAGCACTTTCAATCAATTGATGTTGGTTAGGGATGACCATCTCTTCACCTTGCAGCATTTTTCAGTTGCCAATAGTTCTTTTTGTAGAATTGAGGTTTCATGGCTTTCCCCATCTGCGTTGCCATGTCGACTGATATTATCCTTGTTCAGCTCAGGTTTGGGCACTCAGTTCATGATATTTTATGGGATAGCTACTAATATTACTAGGAGATTTAATCTCATAGGAAAATCCCCAATTCTTTGCAAGAATAATAGACTTTTAATGATTGGGTTGTTTGTTTTGTTAAAGTTTCCATTTAATAGCTCTTTATATACACTAGCCTTAATGTACTGTCAACTGCATAGTTGATAAAGATTTTCCTCCAGTAGGAAAATTGCTCCTTCATTGGTTAATGGTTTTCTTTTCCATAGAGAAAGTGTTTGATTTACTTATCTGTTGTTTCTGCATGATTCTTTGTTTAGTTTTTCAAGACAGACTTTCTCTGTGTAAAAGTCCTGGCTGTCCTAGAATTCACTATGTAGACCATGCTAGCCTTGAACTTATGGAGATCTCCCTGCCTCTGCCTCCTGAATGTTTGGGACAAAGGTATAAGCTACCATTTTTTTATTAACTAAATGATGGAATTTTTATTTATATAGACTTTACCTATACTTGAAATTTTAAGCTCGCTCCCTATATTTTTCACTATAGTTTTATTTGTTTTGTTTTAGGCTTAATTGATCACTTTCATATATTTTAATTGGTTTTAGATATGATAAGAGGTCAGGTGTCACTTATATAGATAGGTCTATACATACATACATACATACATACATACATACATGCATGCATGCATACATATAAAGAAAATCTTGTTTTCTTAAAATTATTCACTGAAGATATATTCTTTTATCAATGTGAGCTTTTTACTTATCTGTTAAAAATAAGGTGAATGAAGTTATATATAGGTCCTTTATTTTGTTTTCTTGAACTATATGTCCCCCCTTTTTACTGGCATTATGCTATTTTAATTGCTATGGCTCTATAAATATAGTTTTATTGAAATAAATTATGATGATGTGTACAGCAGTATTTTCTTGGTTAGAGTTATTTTGGCACTCCAAAGTCTTCTTTGCTTCCATATACATTTAAAGAAAATTTTCATTTATGTAAACAATTGAAATAGATTTTGGTTAGAATTGTAGTTAACTTTTAGATTACTTTTTACAGAATAGCCACTTCACAATATTAATTATACCAGTCAATGGTCATAGGTGGTTTTTCTATTTTCTAGTTCATAAACTTTGCATTTTCATTGCGTTCATGAATTTCCTCTAAACCTTTAATATTCTATTCATATTCTTTTTAAAATTGATAATTGACTTTGACTTAATGAAATAATTTTTCCATTTTGTCTTCAAGCCCCCAAATATTGTCAACTTTAATGAACTGCTATACTGATTAAACTTTACTGTGAACTTTTATTTGACCAATGTTATCTTTTCATTTCCATCATGACTGTAGTTTTACTTATCATCAGTATCTCTCTTTAATGGATTCAATTTTCTCTCCTTGAATTGAGATTATTATTTCATCCAGATGTTATTTTGTTCTGTATTAGAGTACTTAGTTATGTGAATGTACTTGTAATCATTGTTTTTAATTACATGCCTGAAAATTCTCCAGGCCATTTTTCTTAGATTTTTCTATAGGATTAGTAATTTTTGGAGGAGAAATGTTACCTTGGTTTTTGTGATTTTATGTGTTTATATTCAGATATGTCCATCAAGTTATTTCATTCAGACATTTGCTGTTCTTATCTTTGTTATATAATTTGTATCACAGTTTCCTTTCTATCTTCCATCACTTCTGGCTCTTACATTCTCTCTATCCCATGGTTCTCTGATCCTGAGGGGAGGGTTTAATGGAAACGTCTCAATGATACTGAGTGTTTCAAAGTCTCCAACTCTTGACATATTATCCAGTTGTGAGTTTTTGTATTAGTTCCTATATACTGCAGGAGGAAGGTTCTACAATAATGCCTGACTAATACACTAATCTATGGGTATAGTAGAAAATCAGTAGGAAGAACTGTCCGATTAAGAGTAAAGAAGGGGGAATTTAAATAGAAAAAAAATAGTAGAAGCAAAGATGTCTGAGGAGGAGCAAGATGTGGAAATTTGGGTTTCTGATAGACTGGAGAAAGGTTGATATATGTCCTCAATTAACATAGTTTATTCTTTCTAGAGTTTGAATCGTAAATAAAATCTTACATAGGACATGCATCCTGTGTTCTAAGGGAGAAGTCAAAAAATGAATAAATAAAAGAGTACAAAGGAAAAAAGGAAAGTGGAAAGCAAAAGAGATATGAACAGTGAGTAGCCAACTGAGATAGCCTGCTCTGTTGACTTTGAGTGTTATGGAAGCCATGGAGATTTATAAAGAGGAACAACACTTGATGGAGACTTAGAGGGATATGCTGAGTTGACTACCTGACTTGCTGGACCCAGGCTGGGATTTGTATTCTAGGTGCACTCCTAATCTTCAAATAGTAACTAGGAATGGAGCTGAATCGTGCAACTCTGTGTTTAATGACAAACTCAACTGGGGCCAACATATTAATGATCTCCTTACCTAAATAGGTGAGTAGGTATAATACTTAGTACTAAATGTATATTTTGGGTTGTTAATCAGCTTGACAGCTGTCAAATATCAGTTTGACACAGATATTTCTGCCTATAGTACTCTGTTTATAAAGGACTATGGTAGTTAAGTAAACGTTTAAACCAAAAATTAGACTATTTATTTTGCATGATGATCATTTCTTTTATTCCACTGTAGTCTTTCTTTCTTTCTTTATTTTTTTTTTTTAAAAAAAAAGCTTTTTGCTCTCATACCCTCCATGGTGTGGTGGGATTCAGGTGTCAGCTGATAAGGTCTGAAGATGCTTATCCAGGGTCCAAGGCTCCTGAAGGGGGAGTGGCCAACCCCATTCATAAGGGGTAGCTGGCTCAGTCTAGTGGCTAAGATTCGGTGCTCTCACTGCCATGGCCAGGGTTCGATTCTCGGTCAGGGGGAAAAAAAAACACAAAAAAACAGGACCCCAAGATCCCAGAAGCCCTTTGAAGGTAGAGGCTCTCTTAAAATACACCAATCCAAGATTAATATTTATTAAAATATAAACCAACACTCACGATACAGGTAACAGCTTATACAGGCGCTTCATAGACTGGATTATTCAAGTGGTGAATGATGGATGCCGAACTGGTCTCTCCAGTAGTCAGGAACCAAGAAGTGGGCCTCCCAAGATCCCAGCAGCCCCTTATGAATGGGCTTGGCCACTCCCCCTTCAGGAGGGCTGGGACCCTTGATAAGCATCTTGAGAGCTTATAGGCTCCCACCTGAATCCCACCACACCATGGTTAGCCCTTTCTTTCTTCTTTCCTGTCCTCCTTCAGCCTCCCTGACCCTATTCACCATGGAGGGCAAGGATTCCCAAAGTGAGTCAGTTCAGTCCGAGTCCCTTTCTCCAGTATCAAGGATGAGTAAGGTAATCTTCTGAAGAGAATGGGTTCCAAGAAGCCAGTTTATGCACCAAGAATAAGCTCTAGTCCTACTGCAAGAGGCTCCACAAACTGCCCACACTGTTTGGCTATCACATATATGCCAAGAGTTAGATCCTTCCCATGAAGCTTCCTCAGCAATTATTTCAGAGTCAGTGAGCTCCCATTATCTTGGATCAGCCATATCTGTGGGTCTCCTCCCCATGATGATCCTCATTCCTTTGCTCATATACTCTTTATCCCTCTCTTCAGCCTGACAAGGAGCTGGACCTGGTGCTTAGCTATGGATCTCTGTTTCTGCCTTCATCAGTTGCTGGATGAAGGTTCTATAATAACAATTAGGGTAGTCATTCATTTGATTATAGGGGAAGTCCTGTTTAGGCACCTCTCCACTATTACTTGGAGACCTAGCCTAACACATTGTAGGTTATTGGATATTTTCCGAGCACCAAGTTTCCCTCTAACCCCTCAGTGGCTCCCGCTGTTAAGATATCTGTTTCTTTGCTCTCCCTCTCTTTGCTCCTCCCATTCAACCATCTCATTCTCTCAATCTCTTCCCATTTCCCCTAGCTTTCTTCCCCATATGATCCAAATTTACTCAGGAGATCTTCCCCATTTCTCCTTCCAAGAGGGATCCATGGATATCTCTCTTATGTTCCTTCTGTTATGTAGCCTCTCAGAGTTTGTGGATTGTATCTGGTTATCATTTGCTTTATGTCTAAAATCCACTTATGAGTGAGTACATCCGATGTCTATCTTTCTGGATCTGTGTTACCTCATTCAGGATGATAATCTCCAGATATATCCAATTGCCTGAAAATTTCAGGATACCATCTCTTTTTTACTGCTGACTAGTATTCCATTGTATAAATGTACCACAATTTTTAAATCCATGCTTCAGTTGAGGGGCATCTAGATTGTTTCCAGGTTCTGGTTATGAGCATAGTTAAGCTGATGCCCTTAGGGTAGTAATGTGCCTCCTTTGAGTATATGCCCAATAGTGGTATTACTGAATCATTAGATAGATTGATTTCCAGTTTTCTAAGGAATCATCATACTGATTTTCAAAGTGGCTATACAAGTTTTTATTTCCACCTACAGTGGAGGAGTGTTCCCCTTGCTCCAGATCCACTCCAGCATAGGCTGTCATCTATGTTTTGATCTGTTTCTGATGGTATCTCAGGGTAGTTTTGATTTACATTTCTCTGATGGCTAAGTATATTGAGCAAATCTTTCTGCCATTTGAAAGTCTTCTGTTAGGAATTCCCTATTTAGCTCTGAATCCCATTTTTAAATTGAATTATTTGTTTATTTAGGCCTCTAGTTTTCTGAGTTCTTTATATATTTTAGAGCACATTCCTCTATCAGATGTAGGATTGATGAAGATCTTTTCCCAATCTTTAGGTTGTCCTTTTGTCTTATCGACCCTTTGTTTTATAGGGTTCTTTTAGAACTCTAAATAGCTTAATATACTTCATTTTAAACTCTTGGATACAACGGTAAATAAAACTCTAAATTTTAAGACATGTTGGACTTTTAGTGTTGCTATTATTTGCTTTTTATACACAATCCATTGTAGAGGACCAGAATGTCCTCAATATAAATGTTGGTCTTAGTAAAATACTTCTATGGAGTTCTACAGAGGATTGGAGGAAATGATATGAATATGTATCCTTACTTTTGAAACAAATATGAAGCAGAACTCAAGACCAAGAAAAAAATCAATAATGCTAAGCCTCATTTTTAATATTTTATATATATCATTATTCATTACATTATAGATTAGACATTGAGACATCTGTCTTAATTTTCTTATTCTTTTATTTTAAAGACATAAAATTCTTTGTGTACTATATCAAATTACAGTTTGAGAAGTTTTAAATATATTATTACTATATAAGACTAGTAGTTCTTATTGATTCTCCTGGCATGTAAAAATCTCAGGAACAATAATTAATTTTGTTTATGGTACCCAGTGATTATACAGTTTGTGATGGAAAAATGTAAGGCATATGGTATCATTCATTAATTATGAAAATGACAATGAAATATAAATATGTGGAGACACAAATCAGAGGGCTGTCATTTCTAAAGTAATATTCTTTGAGACAGTAGTATTTGAATTGAGATTTGAATCATGACTCTCAATTCTTATTTAGAAACTCACATGATGAGATACATTCATTAAGTGCATCAAGCATAAGGATGTAAAAGAACTGTGTTACTTGAAATTACTGTAGCAGATCTGAGAGAGTTCACTCATAATTTTTTCACTTGAAATAACATCTTAATTTATTGTCATAAGGAGATGTTTGCAAGGAGGGTCAAGTTGACAAGGAGTGGACTGTGACGAGCAATAAGGAAAGTCAACTTGAGTGGATTGAAGAAGCCCTACATAACTAAAACATGATTCTAGTGTTTTGTTTTGGGGTTATTTTTGGATTGAGATGCACCTACATTATTAAAATACACTTCAAATTTTGTCTGCAATAGAGTTTACACGTAGAATTAAATTAGATGGGAAAACCTGACCTGAATAGGGGCTGCATAACTCAGTAGAATGAGGATCTGAGTAGAATAAAAAGAGAAAGGAGAATCCAGATAGATCATGCATTTTCTCTCTTTGGTTGCTTCTTAACATTATGTGATCCACCCTGTTCACTCCTTACCAGATTGGAATAAAATTGGTATGAACCAATGATTTTTTTTTCCTAAAGTTATTTAAGCCATCGTACTTACGTTTACCATAGTAACAAAAAGTATGAATAATACAAAATATTATGGAGGTACATGGGTAATATTGAGAGGAAATATGATGTTGTATTAATCAGATATTGGTATCAAAAAAGAATGAATTTGAATATATTTAGTAAAAAGTCCAAACAGTGTTGCTAATTTATGGGAAATGGTGAGCATTGGAGTAAAAAAAATCACTTTAATTTGTACATACTAAATGGAGACATCAGCCAATATCTAAGTTTCTTTCCATTTTCTGTTCCCACCTGCTGCACAGATTTGCAGTGTCTGTAGAATTAGTTGAAATAGTTTTAAACAATATGGACTGTTATACTTTTCCAAGTTATAACTTTGTATCAGACTGAATTATCTGATCTGAATATTTACTTACCTTACAATCTTGTTTTTCTAATAGAAATTATCTCAATATATACATTTTTATTTTTTTCCTGTTTCTGTCCATATAAAGAGATTGGGACTGACTTAACAACAATAAAATAGAATATATCATTTTAGAAAAGTGTTTTCCACATACAAGTAAGTGAGAGCTCACACCATACTAACTTATTAGTCTCCATCATAAGGCTCAATGACCACAAATATCATTAAATGAAAGATTACCCATGGATTAGAGTTTCAGTTCCTGTTACTATGATAAGATCCCCCTTAAAAAGCAACTTAAGTGAGAAAAGATTTATTGGCTCATAATTCCTGGCTATAACCCTTTATTACCATGAAACAGAGGCAGCAGGATGTTGTATATACTAGTCATATTTCATGCCCAATCAAACACAGAAAGCAATGAAATACCACATGTATTCTTGTATTCAAGTTACTCACTATACCCTTACCCAGTTCAGGAGCCTATGAAATAATACTTATTTTTCTTCCTTCTTCAGTATCTTCAAGACACTGCTCCATTGATCCATTCTTAAATAATTCCTCACTAAAACTCTTGTCCCAGATAATTCTAGATTGTAAAAATCTAATGAACCATATACCAAGTCAGTGACATGGAGATGTCATATGATTATTCATATTTCCACATACATAGCACTACTTTCTCTGGGCAATCTGTATTAATTTCTTAGTTTGTTCAACTCATTCTTGATGCTAACCTTGTTTCTCTCCAAGAACATCCATGTTTTCTGCTAAACATAAAGCCTGAGACTTCTGCTTTTTTTATTTTGTATTCCTGGAATTTCTTTTCACATTTTTTTAATCCTACTGACTTTCCTGGCCATTCTCTTCCTGTGTTCCTCACCTGATATCATTCTATCATCTGAAACACCATGAACATGTCCTATGATTTATGATAATTTGCTTTTTACTGTAGAAAGTTTAATAAGCCCATCACATTGCATGTTAGAGACTATGTAGATTTGTTTAGGCTAGAGACAAAATTATTCTGGATTATCCAGGTTGACACAGTATAATAACAAGCACAAGGAAGAAGTCAGAGTAAATAGCAGTCCATGAAAATAAAACTCTAAAGTGATGTGAGGAATGGCTTTTGGCTTCATTGTTCAGTTTACTAAAAAAACTTACCTTAATCTTATATTTATCATTTTGAAAAAAATTAAAGGCCTGTAGTTATGTTCCAGATCATATAACAAATTTGTTAAGCTGTTAAAGTGGCAATAAAATACCATAGTGTAGATTGCAGCTATTGAAATGTATACTTGAAGAGATTAGAAACTTTATCTTGTTTCATGCTGAATGATTATACAGATGCTTATATGAAGCAATAGCAACAATTTTCAAAATTATACTAGAAATGAAAAATCACATATATACTGAGTACTGTACAACATATGCAGAATTTGTGCATATACATTATATCACAAACATGTATACATTTATGTACATATTTTATGTTAATATGCATCTGCATGGTTTGTGGTTGTTGAAATCAGAAACATCCCCCATAGTTCAAGCATTTAAACACTTTTTCCCTAGTTGATAACTATGTTTGGGTAGGTTGTGAAGCTTTTCTGGGGGAAGTAAATTGCTCTGAGACAGAATTGTGTGTTAAGTGACTCTATTTGCTTCATGCTTGTGGCTGAAGAGGTGTTTTCTCAGTTTCCTGCTCTTGTCTGTATGAATGCTGATTGCTGCCTTGCCTTTGAAATATTTGGATTTCTACTCTGGGACCAGAAACCCAAATAAATTCATTTTTTTCTTTTGTGACTTTGGCTCTAGTGTTTTATCACAGCAACATAAAAGTAATACATACATGTATACTTATTATATAACTGTCTCTATATATTTATAATAAATACTACTACTGGTGTAATTAAATAAATTCCCACAGATACATTTAAAAATAGTGGATCAGACCTATTTTGTTACTCATGAATGTACAAAGAAGACAGGAAAACTAGGAAATGTTAATTTAGTATACTCTCTCTATCCTGGAGCATTGTATGACCATGTCAATAATGAAGGTACATTTCTACACAGAGTCAGTTGCCTCATGTAGCAATGTAGTTAAAATAAAATTAGGTGACTATTAGATATATCTTTCATTATTTTCTGAAGTAAAAAAGAAAAGTTATTATTTAAATCTGGGAAATTTTCATCAGTGAGAGATTTAGCAACAATATCTGACTCTTAGGAGAAAACAATTAGTAATCCCAACACCGTATTGGGTGGGAAGAAATACTATAATTCCATTGCTGAATTTAGTGAATCTTTTGGCTGAACAAGATTTCTATTGTGGAAAACTAGGAGCTTAACCAAGTACTGTCAGCTGCCCTGGTCAGCCACCTACGATGGTATCCTGGCAACCCTGAACATTTCATCTGTGCCAGACTCCTTATAATAGCCATACTTTGAATTAAAGAGTGAGATCGTGATGCAGGATTTATTTGGAATTGAAATTAAAACACATTATCAAATGTAATTCGGAAGCTCATATCACTAAGTGGTTTATCTTGCTAGTTACACCCTGCAGCTCCCTTTGTGTATTGCTACATACTGAGGATAATCTTCAGAGTCTCCCTTTGCCAGATGAAATTTTTACCTACACTTGTGATTCAATGTAGTCCTCCAATGTATTCAGCTATTAAAATAGAATAGCAAATGTTGAAAATTTACATGAATCCAATCAGCAGTGTTCATTTTTAGAAAACTTGGATTCCCAGAACTGCTGGGGAGTTGCAATATGCCATTTTTGTGTTTGAGAAAAGCCCACTCACTCTACCAGTAGAAAAGAGAAATTACAGACCTTTCATGTTCCTTACATTTCTTTGTCAATATAAACATTTCATATCTGCTTTAATTTATATTTAAAAAGACACACACATACTTAAAATACTTAAAATATCTATGCTATTTATTCAGTCATAACATTTTAAGCACAAAAGTTCCAGATAAGGCAGCATATTTGTTTAAAAATTTAAATGATACCAAACTACAGTTTATTTGGATAACATTATCAAGAAATAAAAATCAGAGTATAGTTAATAAGCACTTGGGAAAATATAGCAACTATAGAATTTAGAGTGTTGTGAAATATTTCCAACATTACTCCAAGTTGTCACTAAGAAAGGAACTATCTATCATCTCAGAAACTCCATGGAACAATCCACACAATAATTAAACTATATACAACTGTCACCATCAGTTTTATATTTAGTTCCATATCTTACATTGTAAATATTTTTCAAGATTTAATTTAAATACACATTTTAAATTGAAATTCTTTGTTGTTATGTCTCCCTCACTCATTTTCCAGGAAGCATAAGATGCTCATACATTAATTAATTAATTAAGCATTTAGCTTTATCAACATTTGAAGACACTGAAATTAGTCTTTTCAATGTCTTTTAAGATAGAGGAGCAGAACTAGCTCTTTTGTGTCTGACAGATAGCATTTTGTTCACTTAAAATGCATTGTAGCTAGGCTTGGGTATTAGTTACTATCATCGCCTTTTTTTCTTTTTTTTTCAATTTTACCTAAGTATTTTAATATCGGCACTTGAAAAGCCTCTTTTTGTTGAATAGAAACCCTAGATTTTTCATTTTAATATCTAAAACTGCATTTTATCAGTGACACAATATTTTGATACTTGAAGTTGAAGAGAAATGTCATACTTTTAATTACATCCTCACAAATGAAAAGGAGTAAAAACTTAGGCAATAAAGAGAGTGTTTGGGGCTCAGAGGATTCTTTTGAAGAACTCATTTACGTTCTAATAGCATAGATTTGAGAGAAGTAAAAACATCATGATAGGTATCCAGTGCCCTACATCAGAAGCAAACCTCTGACAGTTAAAATAATTGCTCCAAAGGATTTTCAAATGAATATTATCACAAATATTACAACAGTAACATTTCTACCAAAAGAAACCCATGAACCCATGAATACCTGGAGGATAATAATAGTGAGATCCTGTGTTTAAGTAGACTTCCACTTGATGTCTTCATCTAGAAATCTTGGAGCTATCAATGGCATGCAGAGAGTATAGACAGTTAATGGGCATAAAACAATATTTAATGAAGACGTGGGCATTTTTAAACATGCAGTTTCCACAATTAAACAGGATGTCATAAACTTTAATACTTCAGCTTACTTCCCACTTTATGGTGTATGTTTCCTGAGTTACAATATGCTTTCATGACCATATAGATCATAGCATGACACAAATATTTCTTAAACATCTTAATGTGACTGGAAAATTTTCTTTCTCCTCAGGTCACCTGTGTTTCAATTTTTAAAACAACTAGATCTAACTACTTTTCATGTTTCACCAAAATGTACTTATATTGATCTTTAATTCATCAACATGGCAATTCAAATATTTTATTTATAATATTGGTTGTGTGTTATAAATGTTAAGCTGTTATACTAGTAGTAGACTTATAATAAACAGAAAATTTAACTTTTTGTAAAATTATAAATCAAATCTGCAGTCAACTAAATCAATGTAATGAATGTACAGTTTCACAGTAATGGGTGAGAAACAAACTGGTAAAAAGTTAAGTTTATCAACATCACCTGTTTCTATTTTAAATAAAAATATTTAATCACTCAAACTCCAGGGAAAAAACTCACTAAAGAGATAACTCTATGTCAAACAAAAATGTGAAAAGACTTTCATACTCCCAGCATTCCTTTCTACAGTAGGTACTTCGGAGTCTCAGGAAGAAGAGGAAACTCAAAACTCTTAGAAAAATTGCACAAATCCTTTGTGGTCCCTACATACAAATACATGACGATCACCATTGCATGTAATATGCCTGCAATTAATGTAAAAAAAAAAAAAGTCACAAATCTCAATCTGAGGGACATTGACCCAAATGAGTTGTTTTAATGATTCAAAATTTTAAAGGGGGAGCATTATTGTAACCATAAGTGTCAAAGTTTTATAACTATCTGATGATGTTATTAGGTTTAAATTATTAAACAATTGTTCTTCACGGGTAATTTCTACTACAAATCACCCAAAAAAAAGCACTAGGAAAATCAGTCTTTGCTTTATTTTCTAACTTTAGTTATGTTAAAAAACATGCTTTAAGTAAGGAAAAACCAAGGACTAGGTTAAAATACTTTAAGATTTAAAAAATCAACTCTAGACTAAACTCAAGACACAGCTATCCATCATGGGCCATTAGCAGGGGCCTTTCATAATGTTAAAGTAGCTAAATAAAATGTTTATCCATTCTCTGTTTAGTTATCCAAATTTTGCTTACTTTCTATAAATCATGTTCCACTTTAATCTATTTCTCATATCTGTTAAGATTTTATTAAATTAAACATTAAAATTTTATTAACATAGACATTCTATTGTGGTGGAGAAAAAGATTGGAGAATGAATTTTCATATCTAATAAGCCTTAGTTACCAACAATAGATGTAAATCGTCTTCTTGGTTGAGTAGCTAATGTTCACTGTTGGCATCACGGAAGAGTGGACACATTTATTGACTGTCAAATGCTAAAATAGCAAATACTATCTACTTGAAATTTAGGCCTATTTAATCACAGAGCAGATGGCCAAATGTTCCCTATTTTTCTCCCACCCACACTTGCCATCTTCATAGATAACTGACATTTGAAATATCATCCAATGTGGCAATCTCTGGTCACAAGGAAGTGGCAGACAACTGAGTTCTTAATTTAGCTATAGCAATCTCAGAAAACTAGATTTTGTTTGGTTGTTTTTGTTCTTCTATGAAACATGGAAAACCAGTAAAATTCCCTTGTCATTTAGGGCCTTATTCTTCAAAAAGTGGCTTCATCTTGTGTTCAAAAAGGCCAAGAGTGTCTAGAGCATGCTTTAGTGTCCTAATCATTGAACCAGTAAAACAACACCTGGGATAAGCTCAGCAGTCTGCTGCCTATTCTCCACGCATTTTCATTCAGATTTGTATCCAAAGGTCACTCGATGTGTCTGTCTTCTTGCACACCCTGTTTCTAAGATCATTCTTTTATTTCACTTTGTCATCGACACGTTATCTGGCACATACCTAGCTTTTGACCATTGCTCTTAAATTTACTGTTAATAGTTTTTCTTCTGTTGTGAATAAACAAACTTTGCTAACAAAAGTGAAGTTTTATAATTCAATTTCTGACGATAATTAATCTTACATTTATATCAATATATGAAAAAGTGGAGTGCATGTATATTACTGATTAGATTTATGAAGTATTATCAAAATGTAAATATTTGTTCTGATAGATCATCATATTTTTTTAAAAAAACTTTATTATATCTCAAAAGTAGCATTCACTTATAGGTGCACAGTGGAAACTTAATTTTTAAGATTTTTTACAATTATCATGAGATATAATCCTCAGAAATGATTTTCTCCAGAATGTGACATTATATTTTGTTTATCAGTTCAACTAGACAATATTCATTAATCCACGAATTTATTCAGTGGACAACTCTTTGTTACATAGTGTGTAATAGACATTGTTCTTAGCAAAAGACAATTTGAATAATAAGTATACACTATATATATATGAGATTCCAATTGTTTATGTAAACTAAAAAGTTGGCATACATGTTTACATGAGCAAAGGTATAAAAGCTGATGCAGAATGGAGCCACAATGAAAGACTTTCATTGTATGTAATTTTGAATATTTAGTGCTACATGTTACTGCCACAAATATTTCCTCAAATTGAATGATGTCCATATTTTTTCCAAAGAAAAATAAAAGTTAGAAAATGATATGTATAAAGAAAATCAAGAAAAAGGAAAAAAAAACAGGTGAAAGGAACATTTCAAGAATTAAAAATTAAAATAGAAGCAATAAAGAAGACGCAAACTGAGGCAAAGCTTGAAATAAAAAGCCTAAAGTAAAGAACTGAAACTATAGATGCAAGAAAAGCCAACAGAATGCAAGACATCGAAGAGAAAATCCCTAGAGTGGAAGTTTCAATAGTGGAAATAGACATGTCAGTTAAAGAAAACACTAAAACAAAAAAGTCATAACACAAAATGTCCTGGAAACTTAGCACACCATGAAAGACCAAAACTCAGAATAATGGGAATAGCAGGAGAAGAATACCAGCACAAAGGCACAGAAAACATATTCAACAAAATCAAAAAAAAAAAAAAATCTTTCTCAACCTAAAGGATAAAATGCTTATAAAGATACAAAAAGATTACAGAACACCAAATAGACTAGACCCCCAAAAAAATCTGTTTGCCTCATAATAAGCCACTAAACCTACAGAACAAAGAAAAAAAAAATACTAAGAGCTGCACAGAAATAAGGCCAAGTTACCTATAAAGGCAGACCCATCAAAATAACACCCAACTATTCAATGGAAATACTGAAAGTATGAAAGTCCTGGTCAGATGTTATACTAGTTTGGTTGTCAATCCAAACTACTATGCCCAGAAAAACTATCAATCATCATAGATGAGGCAGACAAGATATTTCATGACAAAACCAGATTTAAACAATATCTATCCACAAATCTCGCTCTATAGGAAGCACATGAGGGAAAATTCCAGCCTAAAGAAACCAGATGCACTCATGAAGCCACAAACAATTAATAATCCCACAGAAGAGAAAACCAAAGAAGGAAAATACACACAAGCTACCACCAAAAATAACAAGAAATAACATTAATATCCCGTAATGTCAATGGACTCAATTCACCTATAAAAAGACACATCCTAACACATGGATACAACAACAGAAGCCATTCTTCTGCTGCATACAAGAGACACACCTCAAGTTCAAAGACAGACATAAGCTCAGAGTAAAGGGTTAGGAATAGACTTTCCAATAGAATGGACCTAAGAATCAAGCTGGTGTAGCCATCCTAATACTTAACATAATAGACTTCAATGTAAAATCAATCAAAAGAGACATTACTTATTCATCTCAGGAAAGATCCACAAAGATAAAGACAATTAATATTTATGCCCCCAAGGCAAGGGCACCTACATATGTAAAAGAAACACTCCTAAAAGCTTAAACCTCACATCAAACCCCACACACTAAAACCTCACTTCAATACTCCACTTTCAACATTGGATAGGGCAACCAAACATAAAGTCAATAAATAAGAAATCTAACAGATGTTATGACCCAAATGGACTTAATAGATATATACAGAACCTCCCACCCAAGCACAAAGAAATTTACATATTTCTCAGCACCTCATAGAACTTTCTGTAAAATTGACCACATACTTAGTCATAAAGCAAATATCAATAGAAACCAAAAAAAAAAAAAAAAAAAAAAAAAAAGGGAATAGCTTCTTGTATCATATCAGGCCACCATGGTCTAAAGTTAGACCTACAAACTCATAGAAACTGAACATCTCTCAATTAAACTACCTCTGGGTCAAGGAAGAAGTTAAGAAAGAAATCAAAAACTTCCTAGAATTTTATGAAAATGAATCCACTACATACCCAAATTTGTGGGATACAATAAAAGCAGCGTTAGGAGGAAAACTCATAGCACTACACTAGCTGCCTATATGAAAAACCTAGGAAAATCTTGCACAAGAGAACTAACAACAGAGCTGAATGCTTTAAAACAATTAGAACCAAAATCACCTAGGAGATAGCAGGTAATAATTAAGCTTTTGGCTGAAATCAATACAATAAAACAAAGAGAACAATACAAAGAATCAATAAATCAAAGAGATGGTTCTTTGAGTCAGTCAACAAGATAGATAACCATTATCTGAACTAACCAAGAAGCAGAGAGAGAATATCCAAATTAACAGAATCAGAAATGGAAAGGGGGACATAACAACAGACAACAAGGAAATTCAAGAATTATCTGGTCGTATTTTGAAAATCTATACTCCTCTAAAATGGAAAACCAAAATAGAACAACTTACTGGACTGGTACCACTTACCAAAATTCAATCAAGATCATATTAAAGACCTAGACATACCTATAACCCTAAAGGTAATGGAAGCTGTTATTAAAAGTCTCCCAAGTTAAGAAAATGCCCAGGATGAACATCTTTCAGTGCTGAATTCTACCAAATATTCAAAGAAGGACTAATACCAATACTCCTCAAACTGTTCCATAAAGTAGAAACTGAAGGACTGCCAAACTCTTTTTATGAAGCCACAATCACGCTGATTACCAAGCCACTCAAAGATGCAACAAAGACATAGAATTACAGGCAAATCTTCCTCATGAACATTGACGCAAAAATATTCAATAAAACTGTAGCAAACAAATTCCTGCAAAATATCATTAAAAAGTCATCCACCATGATCAAGTAGGCTTCATCCCAGACTGCAGGGATGGTTCAACATACAAAAAAACTTTTAATGTCATCCATCATATAAAAAAATGAAAGAAAAAATACACATGATCATCTTCATAGATGCTGAAAAAGACTTTGACAAAATCCAACACTCCTTCATGATAAAAGTCCTGGAGAGATCAGGAATACGGGAAAATACCTAAATATCATAAAGGTGATATATAGCAAGTTGATAGCCAACAATAGGAAAAATGGAGAAACACTCAAACAATCCCCAAAAAATCAGGAACAGGACAAGGCTGCCTTCCCTCTCCTTATCTACTCAATATAGTTCTCAAAGTTTTAGCTAAAGCAATAAGAGAGGGATACAAATTGGAAATGAAGAAGTCAAACTATCTCTATTTGAAGATGATATGATCATATAAATAAGTGACCCCCAAAATTCTACCATGGAAACAGCTGATAAACACCTTCAGGCATGTAGCAAGGTATAAGATTAACTCAAAAAATCAATAGCCCTCCTATATGCTAAGGATAAAAAGGCTGAAAAAAATAAGGGAAATATCACCCTTTATAATAGCTGCTAATAGCATTGAATATCTTGGGTTAACTCTGACCAAAGAAGTAGCAGACCTGTTTTACAAAAACTCTAAGTCACTGAAGAAAGAAATTAAAGAGGATATCAGAAAATGCATAGATCTCCCATGCTCCTGGATAGGTGAGATTGAGATAGTAAAAGTGACAATTTTACCAAAAGCAATCTACATATTCAATGCAATCATCACTAAAATTCCAAAACAATTTATTACAGACTGTGAAAGAACAATACTCAACTTCATACATTGGGTATGAATAACAGGAAACCCAGGATTGCCAAAACAATCCTTCTCCATAAAAGAACTTCAGGAGAAATCACCTTTCCTGACTTCAAGGTATAAGATAGAGCTACAGTAATAAAAACATCTTACTTCTGGCATAAAAACAGACTTGTGGATCGGTGGAATCAAATCGAAGACCCCGACATTAAGCCAAATGCCTATGGACACCTGATTTTTGACAAAGAGACCAAAACATTCAATGGGAAAATGATAGTATCTTCAACAAATGGTGTTGGCATAACTGGATGGTAGTATGCAAAAGAATGTAAATAGATACAAACCTATCACCATGCACAAAGCTCAAATTCAAGTGGATCAAAGACCTCAACATAAAACCAGCTACACTGAACTTGATAGAAAAGAAAGTAAAAAGTATGCTCCAAGGCATTGGCACAGGTGACCACTTCCTAAATATAACACCAGTAACACAGACACTAAGAACAACAATCAATAAGTGGGACCTCCTGAAACTGAGAAGCATCTGTAAGGCAAAGGACACAGTCAATAAGACAAATGACAGCCTACGGAATAGGAAAAGATCTTCACCAACCTTACATTGGATACAGGACTGGTCTTGAAAATATAGAGAACTCAAGAAACTAGAGCCCCCAAATCTAATTAACTTAATTTAAAATGGGTTCAGAGTTAAAAAGAGAATTCTTAACAGAAGAATTACAAATGGTTGAAAGGAAGTTTAAAAATTGCTCAACATCTTTAGCTATCAGAGAAATGCAAATCAAAACAACTTTGAGATGCCACCTTACACCTGTCAGAATGGCTAAGATCAAAAACACATATGACAGCCTGTGCTGCAAAGGTTTTGAAGCAAGGGGAACACTTCTCCACTGTTGGTGGGAGTGTAAACTTGTACTGCCACTATGGAATGCAGTATAGTTCTTTCTCAGAAAACTGGGAATCAATCTCCCCAAGGATCCAGCAACACCACTATTGGGCATATACCCAAAGGATGCACATTTGTACCCCAATGGCAATAGCTCAACTACGTTTATAGGAACATTATTAATAATAGCAAGAACCTGTAAACAACTTAGATGTTCCTCAACTGTAGAATGGATTAAAAAACAAACTGTGGTAAATCTGCACAATTAAGTACTACTCAGCAGCAAAAAATAAAAATTAAAAAAAAAAAATAAAGACATCCTAAAATTTGCAAGCAAATAGAAGGATTTGGAGAATATTTTCCTGAGCAAGGTAACACAAGCTTAGAAATATAGGCATGGGGTGTACTCACACACATGTGAATTTTAGACAAAAAGCAAAGAATAAAAGCTGCAAACCACAACCCCTGAAAAGCTTGAGATCAGAAGGAACTTGAGAGATATACAGGGATTCCCCTAGCAAGAGAAAATTGAGATCACCTTAGCAAATTGGGATCGTAACAGGTTGCAAGTAAGAAGAGGTGGAAGCAAATCATGAGAGAAGGTGATGTCTGAGTGAGAGGAATAACAAAGAGGGAGAAAAAAGAAATGGATATTTTGATTAAGGAAGCCACTGTGGGGTTGGAAAGACATTGGGTGTTACGGAAACCTCCAAGAACTCACAGGATATCCCTGGCTAATTCTCCAACTAATAGTGGAAGGAGTGCCTAAATAGGACTTCCCATATAATAAAATGAATAACCACCCTAAGTGTCATCACAGAACCTACATCCAACAATGAAGAGAGGTGGAGGCAGAGATCCATGGCTGAGCACTGGGCCTAGCTCCTGATCTAGCTGAGAGCAGGAAAGGAAAGTCTGTGTGAGTAAGAGGATAGGGATTATGAGGAAAATTCCCAGAGTGATCCATGACTGAAGCTCTGGGGAGTTCATTGAATCAAGAACTGTCATTGGAAAACCATGGAGAAATGGAGCTGGGCCCTCTAAGGTTAAGCAACTGTCAATTGGCATGGGTAGTATGCAGAACCTCGAGGTGTGGATTCAGACTATGTTCCTGTTCATAGGCTGGCACCTTTGCAGCCCATTCCTTTCAGAGAAACACCTAATCCAGTCTTGATACTGAGATGAGGAAATCAGACTTGCTTGCAGTGGATATGCCAAGCTCAGCTGACCCAACTTGGGACATCTTGTCCTTTTGGGGGAGGAGATGGAGGGTGGGTAAGGAGGAGGCTGAAGGCTTACTGGGAGGGAATGGGAGGAGAGAAGGAGAGAGGCAGGGGAATACATGGGATAAAAAGACTTCTTTATAAATAAATTTTAAAAAGAAAATGACATGTAAAAAAATGAGGAAAGTATATTATTTTATTGCAATTGTTTAATTAGGAATGATACAAAAGCTGGACATAAATACAATTGGTCATTTATGTTCCTCATCTGTAAATCTAGAGTCAGTGAGCCTCAGTACCTTGGGTCAGCTGTCTCTGTGGGTTTCTCTATCATGATTTTGACATGGTAACCTAGACTATCTGAATGTGGATGACTAGTGTGGCTTGGACAGTTTATGGGGCCTCTGGCAGTGAGACCAGGATTTATCCCTAGTGCACGAACTGGTCTTTTGGAGCCCATTTCCTACGGAAGGATACCTTGCTCAACCTTGATAATGCAGGAGGGACTGGTCTGCCTCAATTTGATATGTTAGAAAGTTTTTAACTTCCCAAGGGAGACCTTATACTCTCTGAGGAGTGGATGGGGGCAGGGTGGGGAGAATGAGTGGGAGGAGGGAGGAAGGGGAAAATATTGTTGGTATTTAACATAAAAAGAAAATTTAAATAAATGTTTGTGATGAAAAAGGAAAATGTCTTCAAATCATGGATTATTTTACTGTATAAAATAAGCCTCTGATGAAAAGAATGGTTTCATCAAGCTCAGGTAATAAAAAGTTTTACAGAGAGTATTCAACATACTAATTTAAGAACATGGGATGATGTTTAGTGTAGTCATTTTAAAACAATCTTAAGAAATATAAGTTTAGGTATTATGATAGACACATAGAGAGAGAGATATAACGTAATAATGAAATATTTCATTCTCAGCTACTTTTAAGACTTTAAGTTCTTTCCCAGCATATTTTATTTTATACGGAGATGCTAATTAGCTAAAACTGTTCTGATAATTTTACATTGAAATGTATATGTCTGTTTTATTATTTTCTTTTTGTGGTTTATTTTTGTTTGAAAAACTACCCTTTTAGGATTGAAAGATAAACTACTGAAGTAAGAACCAACCTCAAAAACTATATGCTCCCATGAAGGCTGAAGTTCAGCCTCAATACTCATATGTGTTCTCAGATCATACTGTTCTGTCACAGAGAGAAAACAGAAAAGTACCCCTGAAGTGAAGAAGCAAGATGCAGAGACCCAGAGAAACTGTGTACAGGCAGCTGGCTGTGTCTGTAAAGTAGGAGCTCTCAGAAAGGCCATCTGTCAAAGGAGCTACTGAGTTGCCTTATATTTCAGATGCATTAATGAGGCAGATCATGGGTCGGATTTATGCTTTCATGACAGGAAAATCCCCTTCTCTTGCTTTTCCCTCTGATCTTTTTTTTCCGAGAAAGGTTGATTATATCAGAAGGTAGAAATGCCATAGACAAGTTTACAATGTGCTGTTTATATTTTTTTTCAACTACATATAAGCTAGGGTCATCTTGAGAGAGGAAACCTCGTCTGAGAAAATACTTTCATCAGATTTACCCATGTGAAAGCCTGTGGGACATTTTCTTGACTCGTTATTTGTATGGTATAGCTCAGGCCACTCTTCATGGTGTCAATCCAGGTTATATAGCCCTAGGTAATATAGGAATCCAGGCTAAGCAAGTCATGGAGAGCACGCTAGTAAGCAGGATTCCTCATTGTTTCAGATTTTATCTATGGTTTCTTTCCAGACTTGATTTGATTATCGAGTTGCTTGTGATCATGACATTTATCCCAGAAATGGAGAGCACACTGCCATATACCCAATTTGGCAAACTGACCATGAAGAATGACTTTGGACTTCATAGAAATATAGTAATAATAAGACAAGTGATCTGTTCTTAAATATTTTAATATTGATTTTATTAATCCACCTGAAAACTTGAACTACATTTGCATAAAAATTAAAGATCTTAGGTACAGGAACAGTAGTAAACGTCACAATGTTCTTGACTCTGTATCACAAGAGAATATGGATTTCCACAAGAAGCTTCTAATCTTCTCCCAAACCTGATACTTAATGTTTGCCTTTTATTTATTCTGGCCTAAAAATGGAAAAGAAATGATGTTCTTACATAATTTGATCTCTGTAATTTCAGTAAAATTAATATTATTTATTATGGAATGGTCAATGCCAATCAAAAAATGGCTACGTGTGGCCTAATGATCTGAAACCACTAATTGGTGATCCTGTATTTTTGACAAGGTGGAAAATTGTGATATGGGACAGGAGCATATATATTTAAGTCTTAGCAAATCTTTTTATCAATCATTTAGGATATACACATACAAGTGGAATTGCTAAAGCACATGGATAGTTTGTCTTTTTTTTTTCAGGAGTTCCCATGCTATTCTTTATAATACCATTATGCCTGTCCAATAGTGATCAATACTCAATTTGTCTACACCTTTTTTCCCTCTGTTGGAAGGGAGCTTAGTATTTCTGCTGCATGTGAGGAAGTATATCATTATACTTTTAAACACATTCTTCTAATGTTTAGTTATGTTGATTATTTTTTTCCTGTGAAAATTAATATCTTATATGACTTTGTCTATTCAAAGGACCAAGGATACACAGGCATTTAGATAAACAATTAAGAAATGGGACATTATAAAATTTAAGGGTCCTGTACAGCAAAGTATACTATCATTTGAGTAAAGTTGCAGTCTGTGGAAGAGAAAAAACATTTGCCATTTGTACATCTAATAGAGAATTAATGTCTAGAATTATCTAGACTATACAAATAATTAAAAACCTAAACATTAAGAAAACAACCCATTTTTAAAAATGAGACATAGAGCTCAACATAAGGTTACCAAAATAAATATAATAGCTTGTTGTATGAAGTTTCTTGTTCAAACTTGCCCCAAGATCCTGGACCAGCAATTGCAAATAATCACATAAGTCTTGTATTAATTTTGTGCTGATCAGCCTATGGCTCTGGCACATTGTTAGCTAACTCTTTACTCTTAAACTAATCCATGATTCTTATCCTGATCAGCCATGCAGCTCAGTACCTTTTCTCAGAGCAGCATAGTTGTCCTCTGCATCTGCTGGCTTCTCTGGCATCTCTGTGGCATCTCTGCTCTGCTCTCTCTGTTCCCCGAGTTTTCTTAGTCTGGTAGCCCACCCATACTTCCTGTCTGCCTTCAGCCAATCAGCATTATTATTAAGCCAGTCAGTAAGTGGGACAATGATTTACAATGTAACAGCATAATCCCACTACAATAGCTGACAAAGTTCAGAATTTCTAGTTATGAGGGAAGTACAAATTAAAACTACGTTATACTTCAATTAGTAAGGCTAACATGAGAATATAAAAACAGGTGGGAGAGAAAGAGAGAGAATGAGAGAGGGAATATGGTTTCATGGATGTGAGGAATGGGGAACACTTATTGACTGCTGATGGGAATGAAAACTGAGGCAGGCATTATGGAAGTCAGTATCAATGTATGTGTCTAGAGTTTACTCAAAAAGCTAGAAATAGACTTAGTACATGAACAAACTACACCATGAGGCATATGCCTGAAGTACTCTGTGGACGACTTCAAAGATACTTTCTTATCCATGTTCACTACAATTTATTCACATTAACTAGAAAATGGAAAATAGTCTTGATGTTTATCAACTAGTGAATATATAATAAAAATGTGGTACATCTACACAATGAATTATTATTTAACTCTTAAGAAAAATTAAATTCACAGGTAAAGATGGGTCTGAAAAAAACATTCTGAATTTGGTATCTTGGCCTGAGGAATAAAACTTTATGTTTTTTCTCATTAATAAATGTTAGTCTTGAATTCTCAGATATATGGGTTCCATGGGTTCCATTTTAAATAAACATAGAAGTCAAGAAATGAGTAAAGGATCATGATGGGGTATTCTGAGCAAAAGAAGATAGAACAGGTTATATAAAGAGCTAAAAGGAGATAATGGTTCAGAAAGAATTTAATGGGCTGAGGGACAGTAGGATAGAGTACATGGTATGTACAAAAGAGGGTAACTAACATTTAAAATATTTTTAAGTCCTATAGAAACCTATTACTGTAGAAACTTTCACACTCATTCACACACAGACAGAGAGAGAGAGAGAGAGAGAGAGAGAGAGAGAGAGAGAGAGAGAGAGAGAGAGAGAGAGAGAGACAAAGAGAGAGAGAATATAAATCTGATATTAGCCTGGATTATTGTCAAGCTTTCATGGTGCTGGGAGGTTCTGTGAAGTCACAAAAGGAGAAAGAGAATCACCAATGTTATCTAACTGTAAATCCTATGAGTTACAACATCTACTGACCTCTCATGAGATGCCTAAAAGGGAAATAGAATCATGAATGACAGGGGAGCAACCAACCATGGATTGGATCTAATGCCTCCTCCATTAAAAGACTAATTCCTGGCACTGCTATCTTTAGCTCATAGGCCCTAGGAGATAACCTACTAAAATTACTCTGATTGTAATAAACTAAGTCCTAATGGTATTAAACTAAGTCCTAATGACTATTGCTATAACCTTGGGTACAAACTTCATTAGAGTAGCTTCAATTTGAAATTAATGGTGATTAACATTAAGATTCACAACTAATAAAATAGAAAAAAATAAGAGACTGCAAAGTGATCAACCATAAATAGAACATATATATAATGCTTTCTCCTTTCAAGTTTTAGGGGTCACTGTAGAAGGGAGAGGAAAAAGAAGCAGTAGTGTATGACAAGGAAACAATGTTTTCTGGACATAGAAGAACAGTAGCATTATACAAATTCACAGCAGTTGAGACAACATGCATAATATCTGTACAACATCAGGACATACAATGTCCATTATGAAGAGAGAAAGTGGGCATAAAGTCTCACTACTATCTAGGGAGCTATTGGCAATGGATAGTTTTTGGGTGAGGGAAAGTGAGTTTATTTTGAAGTATACAATCCCTGGTATGTCGACCAACCTCTAAGGAATGCCATACTTCCAAGAGTGTATGAATACAGTCTCCAACTTCTCTTTGTGGGCTGAAAAAGGAAGGATACAAACTTGGTTACATAGGAAAAGGGGTATTTCTAGGAAGTCGTATTATCAAGATGGATTGTATGGAATTTTCAAAGAAAAAAACAAAACTAAAAACAGAAAAAAAAAATGCCTGTTCAGATCATTTCATTTTTTGCAGGTACAATATCATTTTTCAGCCTGTCAATCATTGTCAATGCTCTCTACAAACAGCATCTGAACCTTTCTGTGTTTTCTCCTTCCTCATCTTTCTAACAGAAAAGAGCATAAGCTTTATAAAATGTTTATTTTATGTTACCTAAACAATACCTCGAGAAACATTGAGTTAGGGCTTTTCATTTTGTGTGGTGTAATGTTTGCCACAGCAGTACAGAATTGAGGGCAGAGTTGGACTCTCCTTTTAAGTTGGCCTCTGCCAGTGAAGACTGTCGGTCAAGGAGAAGAGCAGAACCAGAGGCAATCAAACAAGAAGGAAGACCAAAGAGCTATGTTGAAAATATCTGATTATTAGAAAAGAAAAACATTTAAGTATGGAACATGATTTCTTTTCCTTTACCTTTATACTCAATTACAAAAAAAAAAATCTATTCTATTTTTAAAACTTCACCTTTGATATACTTATATACCAGCTTAGTTCTTTAAAACATAATTTGCAGACATTTAAAATGAACTAGAAAATTAGATAAAAGCTATAATATGACTGTGCCAGCAAGAAGATTTTAGGATGAAGATAAAATGCCTCCTGTTTGAGATGGGAGGGATAGATAGGAGTGAGAACACTGGGAGTTGCCATTGTTTACTCCAGTCAAACTCTCTACAGAATTAGAGCACAGATGTCAGAGGGAAGGCATTATCTTAAGAGTTTCATCCAAGATAAAAACAGGTAATTTTTATCCATTTTTAGAAAATGATTTTATTTCAATGACATTTTCCATTTACTTTTATGTTCTAAAAATGGCCTGAATACTAATTTAAAGCAAAATGCATGAACTAATTATTAAACACCTTTTCTGTAAGTAATGAGAAACATAAAATTCTGTGATGCTTTTAAAACAAACACCAATTACTACAAATTTTTAAATAATAAGCTCTTAGATGATTGAATGATTTTTCATACAATGCATTCACTTATATTTATTAATAGAACTTTGAGGTTAAAAAGTAAAGCGTGAATATTTTATATATATTCATTGTGTCTTTTGGCTGGAGTGATGAGTAAGTATAAAAGTCATCAGTAAGAGTATTTGATGAACAAACCCGAGAATCTTAATTTGAATTTTTAGATACAAAACTAAAAATGAAACCATGATGCACAGTTATCAAACAGTTTCAGGTTCTATGACAAGTATGTTGTAAATCGCTCACACACTGCATATACAATACAATTTTACTTTCCCACATTGTATTTACCAAAATAATGATAAACTGATATTTTACAAAATTTTTAAGCTCTTGAATAATAACCCACCAAACAGAATTAAGATCATGAAAATGCCATTACTTTGAACAGCCTCTCATGTTACTATGATATTGAACAATCATTTCACCATCCCAACACCTGTGAGTACTATATAAAATTTCTACTCATCATCTATATTTAAAGAATAACTAGAAAAGCACATATTTCTAAGTTTTTGAATTTTGAATGCCAATAAATGTATTTATTTTAAAATAGCAAAATTTAATTATTTGTTGACAAGCTTAGAAGACTTGTGGTGAGATTCAGGTGTCAGCTAATTTGATCCAAGGGTGCTTACCCAAGGTCCTGGGCCCCTGAAGGGGGCGTGGCCAACCCCATTGATAAAGAGCTGCTGGGACCCCAGGAGGATTGTTGTTCCTGGTTCCTGGCTGTTGGAGAGACCGGTTTGGAATCCATCGTCCATCTCTCGGATATTCCAGTCCCTGTTTAGGCGCCACTATAAATTGTTACCTGTATTGTGAGTGTTGATTTATATTTTAATAAATATTAATCTTATACTGGTGCCTTGTAAGTAAAACTCTGCCTACAAGGACTAACATTTGTAGCAGATTATTAAACAAAAATAACTACTGTACTTAACCATACACTAAAATATAGAATGGTGATTCACTTTTGTAACTCTAGCACATGAGAGGGAGAGGCAGGAGGAATGGAACATTAGCTACTGATCACTGTCATAGGAGTATTTTAGGTATGGATAGCATTTATAAAGGTCCCATAAGTTTATAATGGAGCTTAAAAAAATTGTTCAGTAATGCCATAGATATTGTAGTAGCATAGATAATGTTTCACTACATACTAATATTGTTGATTTCAACAAACCTACTGTGTTAACATTTGTTCTCTATATTAATATTATTATGTCTAGTATATAGTGTCTGATAGCTTATAGGTTTCCTATATTATATTTTTATTATTTTAATATGTATTCCAGCTTATATAAATGTTAGATGTAAACAGCATGCATTTTTCTCCTGGTGGAATCCTCCATATCGCTTAATTGTATCAACAGGACACACTAAGTGACTCTATCACAAAGGTTACTGTAAGAGCAGTCTACAATATTACACTGTGTCAAAATCACCTAACATCACATTTTTCAAAATGTGTTTCTAGTGACATGTTTCCACTAGCATCTTTTCTTTATGTTATTACTTTTTAAATTATGACTTTAATTAAAATATAATTACATCATTCTTCCTTCCCTCTAATATCCCTCCCTTTAGCTCCTCATATGTCTTCCCCTCACTTCTCTCAAATTAGAAATCTATTTATCTCTGATTGTTATTGCTTTACACGCACACATACACACACACACCTAAATACAACAAACTGAGTCTATTGCTTGAGTGTATATAATTTCTGGGCTAACCATTGGCATTAAGAAACCAATTAGGGACTCATCACTGCAAAGACTAATTAGTTGTCCATAGTTGTTTGTCTAGGGTTGTTTCCCTATACGATTCTCTCCTTCCACATGATCATGTAATTTTCCAGATCTTATTTAGAAAGTCATATTGTTGAAGTTTCTTGGATATATCTTACCTCTCAATTCTAAAATATACAATCTCACAGCAGTATTTTAGACCTCTGAGGTCTTACAATCTTTCCATTTTACTGTGAAGTTAGTTGAGCCTAAGAACAGGAGTTGTAAATGTATCACTTAAGGGTAGGAGCCTCAGAATCAGTACATCTCTGCATATTGACAATTTTCTGTTATGGTATTATGTCTCCTACAAAGACACTCTTTGATGAGGCGTAATAGCTATACTTATTCGCTGGTACAATAACTGGCTTTAGAATGTAGCTAGTAATTATTCTCATATAGTAAAATGATCATATTAGGTTCTTCTCCTAGGTCAATGGCTTCATAAAGACCAAGTATTTGGATAGGATTCTAGTACTAAATAAAAATTCTTCACTGTTGACTGGATCTTATGATTATCATGTATTTTATTGCTGGCCTAGAGCTCACAAAATTGTAAAGATATTGTCTTATTTTCTTTAGATGACTAAAAACCACATCAAAGAAAGTATTTACACTGAAAGCAATTGGAGCTCTCAGGAGACATCTCCCAATAACATGCTTTGGTTTATTATGGAGTTATGTTGTTATTAATGGGCAGAGAAGGACAGAGAAAGAGAAAAGGAAGTGGAGAAAGAAATGAGGAGGAGAAGAAGGGAATAAAAAGGAGGAATGTGAGGGAGAGTAAAACGTTAGTCCTCCAGGAGGAGGATAAAGAAGAAAAAAATCATTGAAGAAGAGGAATAAATAGATGACAAAAGGTAAAGGGGAAGGGAGGAGAGGGGAGGGGAGGGGAGGGGAGGGGAGGGGAGGGGAGGGGAGGGGAGGGGAGGGGAGGGGAGGGGAGGGGAGGGGAGGGGAGGGGCATCACTCACTTTTCTACAAAGTGTGTAGTGATTCTCAAAACAAATGATTTTATTGTTTCTTCTTGGTGTTTACGATAAAATATGTAGTAATGTGATGGGATAATGTGGTGACTACTGGAACATCAATTTTCTCAACCTCAGTTTTATTCAGATCAAAGGGAGTGTACATAGATTAAAGAGCAAGTATTGTAGTGGTAGAAATAATGTGACAACAACCTAAATGCATCTTGTAGAGTCGTTGGTTAAAGGGGTCCCAACACGTCCTTAAACATCACAGGCTATTAAAAAGATTATTGTGTACTCTCCAAAGGCTGACAGGAAGGCCCACTGCTCAAAATACTACTTGTGCAATTTGACATGTTGATAACAAGCTTGTGGCCAACTTGAAGCACTAGCTCTGCATTTCATACTGCTAAACCATACTAAAGTACTTTGCATTTTGAGTTATAAAATGGCTATGCCTAAAAGGAAAACATATACCAGTGACTTATCTTTCTGAAAATGACCTTCATGTTATGGATGTCAGAACTATAATAAGTAAGAAGGTTAGGTATGTACATTCTGAATCTATGAAGACAGGAGAATTCCTGGAAGTCACCAGTTTTAACTTTTTGGTTATAAAAGTAATGTAGAAAGAACAAGAAACACATGAGAAAGATTAAGATGAAAAACACTTTTGACCAAAAATATTTTATTTACAGAGTCACACAATATAAAAACAGGAAACATTTGAAAGTGTGTAAAGATCAGACCAGTTGGTATGGATGAAAAGAATATATAATATTGCTATATTAAGAAGCTCATATAGCACATACATAGAAAACATTTAGGAAAAAAAGCAAGGAACAAAGATAAGAAGAAAAACTTCTCAAATACAGACTAAAGTCTAAGGCTAGAATATATAGATGGGAAAACTATAGCTCAGGATTATGAATGAAAAAATTGATTTTAAGGGATTCATCCTATAAAGCATAGATGTTCTCCAGGCAGTAATTCAGAAGGCAGATTTATCAAAAATACCTCACAAACAAAAGGTAAATCTAAAAGATACATGAATAATATCTTCTGTACTTAAAGATGTAAAATATAACTAAGCCACTGTAATAAGGAAATACTTTGGAACAAAACAGTGATCCTAGAGTTTTGAGGACTCCATGGGACACTCTATACAAAATGGCAGACAAAAAAAAAAGACTTTATTTCTTAAGACTGGCCTGTAGATGACTAAGAACACAATCATTCAAGTATAGTCACCAACTTACAAGACTGAACCTTTAAGGGATTTTTTTTTCCTAGACTTCAGAAATCAGGTAAAACTTATAGAATTTCTTTTCTTTTCTTTTTTCTTTTTTTCTTTACTCTGGGTTGTGAAAGTCAAAGATGCCTTTTTGTATATTGCTGGACACAGAGAAAGATTTGGAGAACCCGTAGAAAACTCTTAAGTTTTGGTTTGGAATTTGTTTGAATATTTGTTTTGTTTCTTATTTAGGGAGATGAAGCTTTCAGCACTGTAAGGATACCACAAGCCATAAAATATGAATCCACGATTTGAACTGCTCCTTTCGTGTGTCTTTTATTTATATTTTTTTCTCTGTCATCAGTTGCCTATCTTCATGATACTACAGAGACTTTATTCTCCTTGTATATTCATTTAAATACACTCAAAATGAGATGTCTCTTGGCTTTTAGCATATATTAACAGAAACTTTTAAAAAAGATTAGTGATCAAGATAAACAACTGTTAATATTGCATATTATATATTTCTGTAATTTGTAGGTAAAAGTTAAGAATAAATATTATGCTTAGTGATTGATTTTGTATCAATTTTATTAGTTTTGCAAAAAATAATCATTCTTCCTAAAATTAAATAGTTTAACTATTGTGACCTTCAAATGAATTTCCCTACTACATAAATTCTGCTTTATCTCAATGCTGACAATACCACCTTTGTTCATATTTTAATGGTTTTAGTGTTTATTTAAAAATGTATTTCTATTAACATAAAATAGAATATTTTGTTTCATTAGAATATAAAACTAATATACTCTATCATTATCAATAGAAATAAAAAGAATCAGTCAAATACAACTTTAGTTGTGACATTGCATTTTTCTTGTAATATCATTTTTAAAATTTTGAAATATGTAAAATATGGTGCCAATAAGTTAACCCTCATAATATGCATCATAGGTACATAACCTAATTTGATACTATAGGAAATTATGTTCCAGAGCATATAAATATCTTTTCCAGCATATAAGACAGTACAGATTTCAAAGTTTTACATATGTGCTTCTTTCATATATATTTAGTTTAGATAAGTTGTAAAGTACCATGGAGGAATAAGGTATCTTGAAATGAAATGTAAATAGAAAATTATATTATAAAGGGGAAAAGGAAAACTGAATTGAAAAATTAAATAAGGTGACAGATAAGAGGACAGAATAGAAGAGAGAGTATGGCGAGGGATAAATAACATTAAATACTTTTTTGTTAAAAAAAGGAATATAGATAAGTACTACTGTAAAAGCTTCATGTGTGTGTGTGTGTCTGTATGTGTCTGTGTCTGTGTGTGTGTGTATTCATAAAATAAGTTGAAGTAGAATTACCCAATAATGAAGATTCAAAACAAATAAAACCCCTAGTACCAGGAGTAGATTACTTCATTTTAATTATTAGGAGGGGGTCCCACAGAACCACAAACATTATGATCTACTTTGACAGTGACATTTGTGATCCTCTAAAACTTGATAGTAAGAATCTTTTGCTGAAGACACTACATACTTGAATCATAGAACATGAAGAATCCTAGCTTGTATATAACTGGATGCTTCATCTCTTTTGGCTAGCATTCAGAGTTCAATGGGTGGACTGGAATTAAACATACCACTAGAATTAAAAACCTAATCATTAGTTTGACTCAGCTTTAAGCCTGCCTACTACCATAACAACTTGTCTGAAAAGACATATCCACTTATACAAATGTGGACAAAACAAAACTTTTTATTGGATATAAGTCCTACTCTGTAAAAAAAAGTCCATACCTGACACTGCCAATGGACCAAAAATCAATGACTAGTTCTTGGCCCCTACAGGAAAATCCTCTACTATTTTACTAGGTACACATTCCATTAACGTGTCTCTTTAAGACTTAATGCTATACTCATAAACTGATACTTGTTTCAATCATCAGAGACACCTTTTCTTGCACTAGATGGCAAAAAATGTAGAGAGCCTAAATTGACCATGTACAGAGAAAAATAATAAATAAGATTTATAAATCATACCACTTCTGCCAAGGTTTAAGGATCTATGCAGAAGAGGGTCATAGAGAATATAAGAGCCAAAGGTGATAAATTACTTCAAGGTATTAATGTTATCTAAACACAATAGACCAGATGCAGATATGAACTCACACATATTGTGGTAACATGCCTAAGAAATGCATAAACTCAAAGCAGACAAAGTCCCAGGAGGGTAGATGGCAGAAAATCCCATCCCTAGCCAAGGAAATATTGACACTTGATTACTGATGAGGCAGAAAGAGTCATTTTACCTTAACAGAGTGGTGTCTATATTGACCAGTCTCCATAGCAGGCCACACAATCAGAAATCAATAAAAACTGTAGGAGAGAGAGAAAGAGAGAGGGGGAGAGAGAGAGAGAGAACATAAAATTTGGCAGGTAGATAGGTGGTGAAGGACTTTGGAAAGAAATGTGAAATGAATTAATATTATCAAATATATTATATGAAATTCTCAATTAATATATAGAAAAGTATTTTAAAGAAAGTTTTATAGAGAAAAATAACTATATCTGAAATATTGCATTATTTTTACCTAAAATTTTTGTTTAAATTAATTCTCAACATTGTCTTTAAAAATATTCTTGTAAAAGGTGTGTTCGCGAGGTCTTTCTTATCTGTTTCAATATCTCTCAGCAAGTTTCAATTAGAACTTACTTTAGCTTCATAGAGGATGATAAAATTATATAAACATAGTATGTACATTTTTCTACATGCTTTTAAATATTTAAATTTAGCTGCAGATGTGGATTAGTGACTATCTAGTCTGTATAAGTTCCTATGTTAAATATTCTCCTCTTCAGTAAAATAAAATTGATATTATATTAGGTGGAATCAGTTCACAATAATTTTAAATTTGCAGAGAAGTCTTTCTGCTTGTCACTCACAAAGTCATATAAGCATATTTACTACTCCTTGTTCATTCCTATTTCTTTATTTCATAGAGAAATCATCCCTGCTTTGGCATCTATATTTTGCTACAATGTCAACAAATAATTAATAAATAAGAAGTATATTATAATAACCTTGGAACTATCTGATATAATACAACCATTATTCTGATTTTCCTCTTTTTCTTTCAGCAATAAAATAAGATTACAGGCTGAAGAAATGGCTCAATAGTTAATAGCACGTACTGCTTTTGCAGAAGACTCCAGTTCGATGAGTAGCCCCCAACTGGCAGCTCACAAGAATCTGTTACTTCCCTCTCAGGGAACCCATTGTTCCCTTCTAGTGTCCTTTGGAACTGCATACACATGATACACAGATATACATGAAGGTGCAACACTTATAAAATGAAAATATGCGAATATGTAAGGAGAATAATATTGTTGTTAACTTCTGAGTAATCTCGCTTCTAATTGCTATAAATCCCTATGAGGTCATATACTTTGATGGAAAGTTAATGATTGAGAGTTATCATCCTATTAGCCAAGTGATTGATGTAAGATAATTGTGTTGTTAAAGATAGAAGCTGCAAATAAAAGCTATTCTATGCTCACAAGCTTTGTTCTACTCTCTAATAAAAGGCTAGAGTGTTGCTTCTCAAATGTTACACTTTAATTGATCACTAAAATACCATGAAAAGTTAGAAAGAAATGATGACAGTAAGATATGGATAATGTTTGCATTAAGCATAATATGGCCATGTTCTCCTGATTTTTGATTAACCTTGAATTCTGTGCATTTCTGAAGTAACAGCAGACAGGTAAACTTAAAGCATAATATATAGAGAAGTAGAATTACTGTGAACTTCAAAATAAGCAAGAATATGTTTGTCAAGATGATGAATAAGAGGTCTCTGATTTTTAGAACTACTTGAGAATCAAGGATCATTATGGCATATATTAAGTTTTTCAATTGAAGAGTCAAGGGCAAACATGGAATATACCTCAGAAGCATGGGGTAAATTGACAGCAAAAATATCTAACATCATGTCCATACTTAAGTAGGCATGCAAAGTGAGTTTAACTGTGTGTGATTCCAAGATAACACCCATGGGCTTCACTAAACACAGTGTGTATCTCTATGAGATACCATTTTTGAACTGTAGCCATGGTAATTGGAACCCAGAAATTACATGCATTACTCAGGGCACAAAAATAATCAAATTTACAAACAATAGCTTCTCTATTTCTCTGACACTACTATAAAATGGGTAGATTAAGTAAATTTATACATAGGCAGAAAAGTAAACCTAATATTTGTTTTGAATTTGAATATTTAGTATTTTAAAGTATTCTTAACTACTTTAAATACCTTTTTCTCTCACATCTATTTTTCTATCTATAGTGTTTGCATATTGATAAAACAAAGGGAAATAAGCATCTTCTCTTTCATACAAAATATATTTGAAACTGAAACTATTTCTGACATAGATTGGGATCGCTGATATGTTCTCTTGTAATTCAGTTTCTACTGACTCTATATAGTTTCTTGTCTAACTTAAACACAACTGTTGAAAAGCCAAAATAAATATTTCATATATCCTGGTAACAAAAAAATTGACTTTTATTCTAAAATAAACAAAACTATAGCTCTCTTTGATTTTGTCATATTGCATAAAACAGTGATGTCTATTTTTCTTGAGATAAGGTTTGTGTCTCAAGTTGCAACTTAGACAATGTAGTAACTTCTGACCATCCCAACAGATACTCAGACAAAGATAGTTTATATCATGGCCATTAAAATAGGTTCCCCAGCTGTTAGTTTAGAGGCAGTGAGCTCCCAAAAGCTTAGGTCAGCTGCCTCTATGGTTTCTTCATCATGATGTTGAAGGATTGGGGATGACTGGGAAGAAAGAGGGAGGAGAAACTGTAGTGAGTATGTTTAAAAATTTTTTCAAATGAAAAAATGTTAAAAATCCTTAAAACAGGGTCTTCAGACACAGTTTCTCAACTAAGAGAACGTGTTGCTTTTCAAGAAGACACAGGTCGAGATCCTAGCACCAACGCCAAGTAGCACACAACCAATTGTAGTTCCATTTCACAGCTCCATGCATATATGCATGTAGAACTCACAAACAAAGAAATAGTGATAATGATGTATAAAAAGAAATATTAAAATATACCATTTCCAACATATTCTTGGCTCCTAATTAAAGTTTGGAGTGAACATATATACATATAATATATATATATATATATTAACCAGTCTTTAAAAAAATTATACCCCTGAGAACTCAATAAATTACTATTACTAACATTAATAATAGTAAGAGAATTTTTTGACTGTTCACTTGTGTGGACAATGTTCTACGTGCCTTGCACACATTTTATATTTATTTCATAAGGAATGGCATCACTATTTATCTGGACCTTCAGCTAGACATGCACACTGATATCAATACTCACACGTATACATCATACACATACACAAAAAGATAATCATAATTTTTAAAAATCCATTCTAATTGATGTAGAAATTAATGATTACATTATATTAAGCTACTTTTGTTCTCAAGTTTTCCATACTAAGCTCATACCATACTATATAGAAAAGAGTTAGAATTAAGTTTTGATTTGTTTGACTATATAATTGCTTGCATATTATATACATATGCAAAAATAATACAAGAATATATATATAAATTAAAGAAAACAACATAAGAGGTATAAAAATATGTATTACTATTTGGATGACACAAATATAATCATGATTATTTTTAACAAATCCTGTTATCTCCCTTATTTAAGCAGCCCTTAATTAATGGTAGAGTTACATATGTCTAAATAAATTATTAAGGTATTAAATCATAAAATATTAGAGTAGATTCAAAATTTTAAGAAATTCTTTGGACATCAGAGGATTATTATGAATATGAGAGACTCATGAGGAAGAGTAAAGGTATGTCATGGCTCACAGAAGTTCTCTGAACTGACCTGAGCAGCATGAGCAGTAGGAATCAGTGAAGACTGGGACATTCCTTGCTGCTATAACACCCCTGATTAGAGGTAGAGCTAGTCAGCGATAGTTTCCAAAATAAATATTAGTATGTAGAAAGTTTCTGGTAGAAATAAAACAAAATATAATCATATCTAAATAACAAATTATAAAAATAAACTAAATGAAACTATGAAATGGTGACATATGTAAGACAATCTGAGAATGACATTTGGCAAGCAACATCAAGAAGGGCTGCTGAAGCATTCTCCTGTATAAATAAACATAGAATTTATAAAACAATGTTTGAAATATAAGCAAGTGAAATATTTACTGTTAATTAAGTTTAGACAATAGTGAATTCTTTAGATACAAAAATACAACTATGGTGTGCATATAGCACAAAAATGTTAGAACAAGTAAAAACTTAGGACTGTACTCATCCAGATAGACTTCCACATATCTCTCTTTCAAAAAAATGGCAAAAAAAGCATTCAATGAATAGAAAAAGCAGTAAATATTCACAAGAAAACCCTTCTCCAAACTTTACTTATTAGGCAAATAATGACTTTCAGAAACGCCAGAATTTAATATACTACATTTCAAAAAAAAATCATAAATACACAATAAAAATATAAAAGTGGTTTTTAAATACATTTATTTACACGTTAACTTAGAACCAAAACTTCTAAATTGATCTGATTTTTAAGATGACTCAGAACTTAATAACACTTAAAATTTTCTTACTATATCATATAAAAGAGTTCTAAATAAGGATAATAGATGTCATTAAACTTAATAAAGCTTCTAAAAGTATGGGTTTTCACAAATAATTAATAATTAAGGAACTTTAAATTGAAAGGTAACTAAAAATACTATGTTAAGAGGGAAATGTTGACTGCATGATCTTGTTGATTTGTGGAGTCTAAACCAGTCACACTCAGCTGTTAAGGGAAGAATCACCTGAGACATGTGTGGAGAATGTAACTGTCTTGTACCCACCATATCCTTATGTGTAGTGTAGATGCTTTCCAATTCTCAGAATAATCCAAATTTGTTTACCACTTAATGTTTGCCTGTATCAAACACTTTCTTCAAAACTGTTTCTAAATTTACCATGTGAAACTGAGGGATTTCAGATGATTTAAGATTTTCTGACCTTACATGTAGATGCTAAGAGTTTATTTTATTAAAATAAAATATTAACCTATTTTCTCCTCTTAATCCAATTATAAAAGTTTTTATTACTCTTATTCTGTTACCCAGTCCTTACTGAGTGTCTGTTATGTACATATTAGCACACTGAACTGAGATCCTCTGCCAATCCATGATTGACTTTCATTTGGTTGGAATCACAAGCTGAAACAAATACATGCACTAACAAATGCCTAGATGTCATTGCCTTGTAATCTCTTCATAAGCTGTTAATGCTGCCAGACATTGAAGAGAAAATAAATAAACCATGCATGACTTCTGCTTAACCACCCATCCAGTGTGTTGAAACACATATTTCTTTGTTTTAATGAAGAATGAATATTATAGACCACAATTTCAAGTTTTTCAATCCCCACAAATTCTTCTTAAGCAAAATATTCTAAAACATATCAGTGTTGTTTCTGAATTTCTGAAAAACAAGAGAGATAATGGTAAAAGATGGAAAATGAAAATTGACAAGTAACGGATTGAGAGGGATACAGTAGTGCCCCTTCCACTCGAGGCTCGAGCCAATTGTGGCTTTTGCTACTCTTCGTTCAATGCATATCTGTCCAGCTGGCTAAATGGTCTAGTGGCAAGGCTCAGGGATAGGAATAGAAAGCCGAGGGACACAGAACAGACTTTGAGAACCAGAGTCCACAGAAAATAATTTAATTTACATTATGTTTGGTAGAAAATGCCAAACTTGTATATTTGTAATGAAATTCAAGTTAAAAGGTAAAAGAATTGTTAATCTACTGTATACCTGTACAGTAGCAATATATATTATGTGTGTTAGTGTAATTATTAAAGTCTTATTTATTACTAGAAATCTTGGATTGAGATTATAGTTCAACATTTTAGAAAATCTGTGAGTATTGAGTAAAAAAAAAAAATAAACATGAAAGTTATTTTAAAAAGACAAAGGGATTAGGCAGTGGTAGTGCATGTCTTTAATTCCAGTACTTGGGAGACAGCCGTACAGGGACCTTCGTGTATTTAGAGGCAGTCTGGTCTACCTAGTGAGTTCCAGGACATCCAGGGCTACATAGAGAAAGAAAAGAACAGACAAAAACAAACAAACAAAAAGCGAGACAAAGGGCCAATAACTCTTTTAATATTCTTTATTAGAGAAAGAAACACATGTTCACCAATATAGTTCTAAAATTAAGCCAGAAATTCCTCTGCTCCAAAGATGTAAACAATTTGGAAATAGATAAAACCAAAGAAATGGATCAAAATCAACAGTGTTGACAGCTAAATGAGATGTACAAAGGAAACAAGAATCTCTGGAGCAGTGAATCTGGAGTATTAAATGAGTTTCTCATAAGTAGTAAGTGCGGGGAGGGGCATAATTAAAAGGAGATAGTAGAAAATGTTTTCTGAAATGTCTGGTCTAACACAAAGCAGACTTTTGCTCTTCTCTGTTCTATCTCAACTAAAATAGTAATTTTCAAATTATATATATTGCCCTCAGGATATCACACAACTTTTAAAGAATGTAACATGACGCCAAGTGGACACTTTTCTCACGTTACTACAGTGGGTTCTGATCTTTTTGCCCCTATGAAAAGCATTCTTCATCAATTCCTTTCATTTCTGATTACTAATTCCTAGAAGATCACAGCACCACGTGACACATGCCTCTATAAGAATGCCATTATGCCACACAGAACAGCCTCACACATCAACCCAAATAATCCTTGTAAGATGTAATTTAATCTCTGTTTTTGTCATGTGCTGATAGACCCCTGGGTCTTGGGCAACCAAAGCTCACACTCTGCCACTTACCCTGAAACGGCATTTAACTGACATTTCTGTTTACTGACATTACAATTACAGTGTAAAGAGAAACTACTGTGTAACAATTTTATTTGTTTTTTCCAAACTTGCATTCTCAGTTAAAGTAAATAAGACAATTGTAAATAGGTCATGTGCTACTATTTGTAGGGGGTTAGTCATTGTTGTAAGAAGAATAATGTCAGAACAAAACCAAGACGTAAATCACGTGATACTTGATGGTGTTTCTGTCTGTTCTTCCTTCTAAAATTAGTAAAATTGCTCTTTCAGTGAAATAGTTCTGGAAATTTTAGGTTCAGAAAGAGTTCCCTTTTCTTATTTAATCCCTGTCTCTACTAGAGTGCAATGCTATCTTTTTATATTCAACTTTTTTCTATTTCCTATGTACTAGATGTTTCTTGTATGCCCTCTACTGGCTCCTAAATGCTTTCAGAATAAAAGCATTTGGTTCTGCTTTTATTTTATCAGTCCATAATGCATATAATATTTTTGTCTGGAAAAATAAGAAATAATTTAAGAATGGCACTGGAAAATATCATAATATTGTATTAGTTAATAAATCTATCTGCTTCCTATCAGAATCAATTCTATGTCAAAATGTGTTAAGATCAGGTTTCTAAAAATTCGCATTGCTCCTTCTGAGTAAAAAGGGCATTTAACATTCTGTTTATTTGGGGAGTTTGCAATTTAAAATCAACACTAAAAACCAGAAATGTGTAAAGGCACATTGTAGTGACAGTGGTGCTTCAGGAAAAGGAATGGCAGAGGAGCTGGACAGATCAAGAAGTTTGGTGTGTGGGAAAAAAAAAAAAACCGAGGAGGAATGAGATAGAAGATGATTCACTTTTAAATTTTACATATGCATCCAGGAAGAAAATTTAGAATTAGTGAAAGATATATAATAGAGATATCAAATCAACATTTTATTTCAGCAACAACAAGAAACTGCCTATTATGGGAAAGTCCTTTGCAACAATAAGCAAACAAGAAAACCCTTTTTGGAACATCACTCAAAATAATGCAATAGCAGAAGCAGGAAAGTGATGGTTTCTCAATGTATAAAGCTGAGAAATATACATACATTGCATTATTCCAAATGTCCAGGGTATTTTTTAAGACTTCTTATATTCCACTAGAAATAATATATATGAACATGTGTGTGCATGCATAAGCACATGCATGTAAAGAGAGTTTTGCATGCTGTGGTACACTTAGGGAAGCCAGAGAACAAATTGTGGGAAGGTCTTCTCTCTCGGTTTTCAGGGATCAAGCTCAGGCTGCGAGTCTTGGACCTCTGCCTGCTGAGCCTTCTTATGGTCCCAAGTTTGCTATTTATAAAATGCAAGTTAGATTATCAAAACATTGAATGCTCATGAAAATTAAAAGTGTTAAGCTGATACTTCATCAATAATCACAAAAACAACTATTAACTTTGAAAATGGTGCTCTTAAAAATGTTTAATGGTCTTTGTATGAAACCACGAGCACCTAAGTATGTGTATATAAAAGACAATTCCCTGAGTCTGAACCTTTCTGTACGATGGTCAGAAAAGAGATTTCTAAGCCTCTCTTTCATTGGTCTGTTTTCTCTGCTTCTGTTTATATGAGAATATTTTTAGCATGAATAGGAATTAAATTATGATAGATGATTTCTGCGTATTGTGATAAATTTCATTTTCTAAGAAGAGTTCAAAAAATACTTCAAATCTAACTGTTTTCTCTGATAACAAATTCCCTTAATTGCTGTTGATCTGAAAATTGCACTCAGGAAGCTAAATTTCATTTATTAAGAACAAGTTCTATGTTTCTCATTTGAGTTTCTGGTAGTGGGGGGGGGTTGATTATTTTGCTTCATTTTATTGTGTTTCTCTGTTGTCTTCTGAGATTTGTGATTTCTAATGAAAAATACCCAGTTGTTTTTGTCACTGAGTGTCGATGTTATTATCCTTTTTCCTCTATTTTAAATAATTTCCAAAGGGGCACCGGTGAGAGTCCATTAATGTGTAATAGCAGAAGCCAGTGGCCTGTAGCTAGACCAGTGACACTATTTTTATAAGTTTTTGTTTTAACATATCCACCACTGTGCCCTCTCTCCACTTTCCAAATCATTCCCCAGCTTCCCCCACATCATCTCCCTATCCATTCCTCGGAGAGGGTAAGGATTCCCAAGTATAGTCAATGCAGCCTGGCATTTCTAGCTGAGGTAGGACCACTACCTCCCTTCTCCTCCCCCAGCATTATGGCTGAGTAAGGTGTTTCTCTATAGGGAATGGGCTTTAAGAAGCCAGTTTTTGCCCGAGGAATAAATTCTGATCTCACTGCCAGAGTTCCCACAAACTGTTCATACCATTCAACTGTCATCCATATTCAGAGGGCTTAGTTTGGTCCCCTGCAGGTTCCCCAAATATTAGTTCAGAGTCAGTGAGCTCCCAATACCTATCTCTGTAGGCTTCCTCATCATGATCTCAACCCCTTTGCTCATATAATCTCTCCTCCCTCTTTTCGACTGGAACGGGAGCTTGACCCCGTGCTTAGCTACGGATCTCTGTATCAGCTTCTATCAGTTGCTGGGTGAAAGTTCTACAATAACAATTAGAATGATCATCAACTTGATTATAAGAAAAGGGCAGTTTATGCACTCCCTCCACTGTTGTTTGAAGTCTTAGCTGGGGTCATTTTTGTGGGTTCTCAGGAGTTCCCCTAACACCAGATTTCTCTTTAACTGTGTAATGGCCCGATCTATCCCTGTATCTATTTCATTGTTCTTCCTCTCTCTAGCTCTGTCTAATCAACCATCTCATTCTTTCATGTTCTCTCCCCTCCTCCCTTTACCTTTCCCCTTCATGGCCTCATATCATGCAGGTGACTTTATCTATTCCCTCTTGCCAGGTGGATTCATGGAATCTCTTAGGTTTGTCCTTGTTACCTAGCTGTTCATGGGTTGTGGATTGGAGCCTGGTTATTCTTTACTTTGTATCTAAAATCCACTTATGAGTGAGTACATGCCATGTTTTTCCTTCTGTGTCTGTGTTACCTTGCTAAGGATCATTTTTTTCTAGTTCCATGCATTTGACGACAAATTTCAGGATGTCATTTTTTTCCTACTGAGTAGTACTTTATTGTATAAATGTACCACATTTTAAAAAATTCATTATTTAGTTGAGGGGCATCTTGGTTATTTCCACGTTCTGGCTATTACAAATAATGCTGCTATGAACACAATTGAGCAAATGTTCTTATAGTAAGAATGTGTACCTTTTGAGTATATGACCAAGAGTGGTATTGCTGGACCATGAAGTAGAGTGACTCCCAGAAACCGTCATACTGCTTTCCAAAGTGGCTGTACAAATTTACATTCCCACCAGCAATGGAGCAGTATCCCCCTTGTTCTGCGTCCTCTCCAGCATAGGCTGTCATCAGTGTTTTTGATCTTAGCCATTCTGGCAGGTGTAAGGTGGTATCTCAAAGTTGTTTTGATTTGCATTTCTCTAATGGCTAGAATGTCAAGCAATTCTTTAAGTGCCTTTCTGCCATTTAAAAATCTTCTGTTGAGAATTCTGTTTTTAGCTCTGAACCCCATTTATTAATTAGGTTATTATGTATTGGGGGTCTTACTTCTTGGTTCTCTCTATATTTTAGAGATCAGCCTTTGATCAGATGTAGGGTCAGTCAAGATCTTTTCCCATTCTGTAGGCTCTTCTGTCTTGTTGACTTTGTCTTTTGCTTTACAGAATCTTCTAGGTTTCAGGTGGTTCCATTTATTAATTGTTGTTTTCAGTGTCTGTGATACTGGTGTTATATTTAGCAAGTGTAGACCATGACTCTTGATAATGAAATCTTGCAAGTAAATATGAATATACTAAAGGTTAAATTATGTGACCCAATGAGCCATACTGCAGCTTCTAGCATCCATGACAAGATTTGTCTCCTTTTTTTTTAAATTTGTTTTGTGCTTTTTTTTAAATCTTGTTTGTTGTTCTGTTTATTTTGTTTGGATTTTGGGTTTTCCTTTAAATTTGGGGTTGTTTTTGAGGGAGGTTGCAAGGGCAGAGAGCAGATACGAGGGGGACAGAGAGATAAGTGGGATCCTAAATGCATGTCTTAAAATCCACCCAAAAAAGTAGTATGGTCCTTTTTCTATGAATATTTGTATATCTGCATTTTTAGATACCTACTAGACTAAGGCTATGAATTCTCTCTGGTAAGTTTGTCCTGTATTTACTTCTCTTTCTGAATGAGAGTGGGTCACATGGATCAGGCAGAACCAGAAGCTGGCATGTATGCTACAATTCAAAAGGAAAGGTTGGTTGGAAACAAAAGATCATACAGAAAAATAAATCAGCCCAAAGCAGCAAAGAGACATTCAGCAACTGGCTAGTGAAAATCAGCACAAAAAAAAAAGTACAGGGTGGAAAACTCCCCTGAGACCACCTTATATATTGTGGATTGTAGACAGTCTTGTACAAGAGAGCACTGGATCAGAAAGCCTGTTACAAAGATCCTTGAGCTGGATGGAAAAGTTGAACATGGACTGCTCCTAGGAAAAATGTATACTATTGAAAACTAAAACATCTCTGGGGATGTTCCTCTCATTTCATTACAAGAGACAATTGAAAGAACAGGACACAGCTGCAAAATCAAACTATGGGTCTGTAAAGAACTTTAAAAAAAAAGACTTTGAGGGAACCATTGTACTTTGAGCAGACAATTTAGAGAGAACAACTTGTCTGTTAGTTATCAATAACACTAGAAATTATGATGAAAGCATGTGACAGAAATGCATTCTTAAACCCAAGCCATGAGCCTGAGGCAGGAAGACTGCATTCTCCAGGCCAGCCTGTGCTGGGTCTAAGGGTAGGAGAAACTTACCAATAAGCATCTCACCTTCTTTCAGTATGCCTAAATTATATTTACATTTCGGAGTTATGTATGGTTTATACTTAGCCTAACAGAAGTTGTTTTGCTTTTGGTTTTGAAATTTCAATCAAAACTTTCATACTCAGCCCACAACAGTGCCTCTTAAAATTTAACTTAGCTAGTTAATGAATGGGCTTTTTACTTTCTTTGCTCCTGAGGATTATGTTAATGTAGACATTATATGCACATTAATTTTAGAAGCTGCTTGCATCATGATAGTTCTCCATTTCCTTTCCTAATTGTTGCATCTCCCCAGTCCATCTGCACAGGCTTACCTTCACCCATCATATAGAGTATTTATAAATATATAAACACTTCTCACATAAATAGAGTATTTATAAACATATTTTTCATAATCGCTTATCTTCCAAAAATTCCAGAGATTAAGAGGTTGTATTGCTTTGTTAAACTGTTCCAACAGACTATTTTTACATTAAGTACAATTACACTGAGCGTCCTGTGTCAAAGATTAATATGAACAATGAGCGAACAATAAGGAAATGATACATAAGTGAGAAATTTTGTTACATTCTCCGTCCTTTAATTTGTTTTAACATCTGAAAGCACGATTCTTATTTCTTTACTCAGTATATGGCAGGAGGGAAGCACTGGGTGATGTAGGTGCTGGGAAAATTTAGTTCAGTTCCTTACCGGTCACTGATAGGTGTCTAATCTCTTAAGTCGTTTTGAAATTAACCCAGTGCTTAACACAGGTTCCACCAGTTAAGATGGCAACCCTGCATGGCAGTCACCATATATAATCAAAGGACAGTGCAAACCCAAATCAGAACATGTGCATCTGACTCACTGCCTACAAACTAATGGCCCCATGCCTCCCTCCTCAGGTTCCGATTGTTAAAACACAGGACTAAAGTGAAGAAAATACATTACTTAGTGTATTACTTACTCAGCATAAGAGAATAAAGCTCCAGATCAAATAAGTGAGAGGGAGCCATGAGCAAACCCTGGAGAAGGGGAGTTCGTTTCCCTGCCTCCTTTTATCACTGGAGCTCCCAGGGACCTTCTCATATTCACCATCTTCAAGCTTTCCAAATGCCATGTTTAGAAGTTTCTACAAGGCTTCATTAAGTTTGAGGATTAAACAGTTTTTAATGGCAATTAAGTCAATGAGATGGAGTGAGCAAAGATGATCCAGAGACGTCCAGTCTCCTATAAAAACAGTGTAGATACTTTCATCTGGTACCCACTCCCCACCCGTTTCATTTTTACAAAATTACGTTATTAATGTAAGTGTAGGAAGGGTTGGGAGGATTTTGCTGTGAAGATTAATTTTCTGCCTAAAAATCTAACAGGGTTAATGAAGTTTGCTCAAACTGTGAAGAAATGTTCCCAATATAGATATCCTCCCAAATCAAGCAGCATAGTCTCATCTAAAGGAGAAGGACACTTAGGCTCAGAACAGACAAAGCTTTGCCTCAAGCCTTGTAGTTCTGTAGATCTGAGAAGCTAGACCCTTCCTTATTTTCATTTTTTAAAAGCATTTCTCTAAGAAATATCAGCTATGACTTTTTCCTCAAAATCTTTCTCTTGTTTTTCACACTATGCATATGTAAGGTCAACTGTAAATTCACCCTCACTCCCTGTTCATTAGATATTCTTCGCACTTTTCTTTCCTTCTCAAGGGGACTCCTCAGGCCAGCAGTGCTTCACTGATTAACTTTTTTCCTATTCCTTAAGTGATTTTTTAAGTTTACTATCATTTTTTTTTCATTAAAAAGAATCAAGATCCATCTGATTTTTTTGGAATTCATTAACATTCATTAACCTTTCCTTTTCTTTAAAGCATTGATATTTAAATATTAATCATGTACTGTTTTCTTTCAAGTAGTTTTTTAGCCTGATATTTTCTTTTTTGTTTAGTTCTTTACAAGGAAGGAAAGAATTCTATTGTGTGAATTCTAGAATTTGTATTTGGTCCCTATGGTTTCTGTGAAACACAGAAGAATGGAGAGAGGATCCTGCCGAAGAGTGTGCGGTCAGAAAAGCAAGCACTGCCATAGGGGTTTGGTGTGGTACCTGGGACTTAGCTTTGGGGCAAAGCTCCCATTGTGACCCATCTAGTATGAACTTTGTCCCACCAGTAAAGTGTTCTCCAGTTGGGTCACTGAAGAGGGTGGATGAGAACGCAGCGCAAGTTCTTATGGTATTGAAACGCATTCTCTATCTGTATTCTGAGAGATGTGCTTGAATCTTAGTTGCCTGACATTATCCAGGCTAAGGTTTATTTATACTGCCTGGTGCACTGACTTGGAGTATTTTTGAATAGTCTATTTAAATTGTTTTTCAGGTAAACTTTCTTATCACTCATTATCACACAGACTTGCTAGTATTTCCCTACATCCTGCCCATTCTTTATTATATTTGCAGAACTGCTTTATCTATTTGATCATTTGATAGAATAGTTTAGAGACAAACAAGTCAAATAAGGTATTTCTTTCTTCCAGTAGTCATATCAGTCAATCTTAGGAGTAGGAAATTGTAGATAACAGAATTATTACATTTCTACATTGTGTGTTACTCAAAACTGAAAAGTTTGCTTAGCTAAGATGTTTTTATGTTTAAAAGTCTCATAAAAATACAAATACAAATTTGTATTTTGTATTTGGGACACATATTTAAGTCTACTTTTACCTATGAGCTATAATGATTTATAGCTTTCAATGTATATAATTAAGCACAAACGATTTAAAAGAATAATTAATTGATGGCAAACTTTTTCCCTAATTTGCATTCTTTGCATCCTTTTTGTGTTCAATAATGTAGAAAGAGAGCGTGTTGAAGTTATTTATATGGAATTTATATTGATCAAATCCAGTTCTATATATAAGATCATATAAATTTAATATGTTGATTAATGTTGTCACCAAATAATTATTAATTAGAGTTAATTTAAAGCTCTATACTTTCAGCAGACTTATTGGAAAGAAAGTCACAGTATAAACTAAATAGTTAACATACTTGAACGTCTCCTTAAATTATCAGTTGAATTTAATTACCTAATAGCATTTTGTTGTCCTCTGCAAAAACATTGTTGAAGTTTGTGATTAGATTATTTTTTCACTCCTACATAAGAAAAGGAAGAGTTATTTGGTTGCTAAGCTTTTACTAAGAAGCATCTGCACTTTACACTATATTCATTTCTAGCTTGTCAAACTATGTGTCTGAATTTTGATGACTTTAGAATGACTTTTCACCTAGTTATCACTTGTCTGTATTTTGTAAATGAGCCCAAATGCCAATGTTACTAGAAAACTGAGATTAATTTAGGTTAATTATATTTTTATTAATGATATCTCATTCTTCAAACATAAAATGGAAATTGTTAGATACACTGAGAAATTATTTATTTTGTATATTCTGGTTTCTAAAGGGCTTTCGTCAGTAGCGGTAGAGTTGAGATCACATGGGTTTTCCCAAGAAATCTTTACCTTGTTTAGCTGATGTTGAGGCGTTCATGTTGGTGAGACTTCTAGATATAGCTTCTAACATTACTGTAAGTCAATCTTATTCCAGTCTTTATATACTCTCTTCCACAGTGTTTTCTGACTCTAAGGTGTGGATGCTCACAGTGTATTTATTTGGAATGGGCTCCTCAACTCTGAATTTTGATTGGTTGAGGTTTTACTATAGCAATTTTTATCTTTTTCAAAGTGATGTTTCCTTAATAAAGGGTAAAAATTAGACTTATCTGTGAATATAAGGACAAATATGCAGAGTATCGTTGGTATTTACACTAATTTAATAAAGTGATGGCTGTAAAAAGTTATATGCAGCTAAGCAATGCAGAGAGTGGAAGAAATCGTCTTTCTCGGGGGAGAGCACACCAACTGATTATCCAATATTAAATGATCAACCGTGAAAACACACAAACAAGTAACATATAGACTAAGAAACTCATACTTAAACATTATATATATACATATATATTCATGTAACCAATGAAATATGAGGCCATGAATTTGAAATCAGGTGAGGAATAAACTGGAGGTTATGGAGGTAGGAAAAGAAAGGGAGAAGTGATGTAATTATGATCTCAAAAAAAAAAAAAAGAAAATCACATTTTGTTCTTGTTCTGTAAGGTTATACTGTGCAGTCTTACTAACAAGTTATAACTATACTTTGCTACAGTGTATTTTATACATGGTAAATGGCAAGAAATTTCTCAAAAGTTCAGAGGTACAGCCAAGTGTTTGATAGTCATATTATCACAGTTGTCTTATAGGTTCAGTAAAGTTCAAATTACCACAAAGGAATAAGGGACAAATTTTAACAGAAAGGCTCATCAGCTTGAAGAAACAAACTCAGAAGAATCCCAGAATGAGGTTTTACCCTGATAGTGGAATCTGTAGTATGAATAAATAATAGATTCCAATAAGATGTTTAAATGTAAAATACATTTATTTTTAATATTCAATTATTAAACATTTATTTTATATGTCATTTTATTTAAATACAGTTTATATATTGAAAAATAGTATTTCTGTTGATCATAAATTTTATCCATTGAATGGTTTTGATGGGATGTGAAGTAGATTGATATATGTTCTCCAAAATAGATGAAAAGTAGATCCAGCACATAGTGATGATGGATGAGTAGGAATAGAAATTAAAACTAGAATAACCATTAATTGCTCAAGTTTTATAGAGGAGTTCAAAATATGAAGTGTTATCTCAGCTAAGGCTAAGAAATTTGAATGCATGGTATTAATATAAATGACACTATTAAAAATATATTTGCAATCATACTATGAATAATAATAAATTGCAATGAATCATGGATTAAATAAAAACTAATATAGAACAACAAACGTAACAGAAAAAATTGAGTGAATACTTATATAACCTGGATATAGTAAAGAATCTTTTAAAGTAATACAGTATCAAAATTCAAAATAATCTAACATTATTTTTGCTATAAGTAATATTGAACACCCTAAAAATTACAAAAACAAATTTTAAAACTAATAGAAAAAAAATGTATGCTCTGGGATACATATCACGTGGATCAGTAAAAAATAGATATACTTAAAACTGAGTAAAAGAAAAACCACTGGTATATTAGAAGGGTGTAAAAATGATTTTTAAAAAGGCAAATTTTTAAATTAAAGAATGGGACAGGGGCTTTATACATAGTAATAAAAAATAAGAATAAACTACAAATAGATAAAATTCCTCATCTCTCATTGGTAAAAATTAAACAAATAGAGGAAAACTCTAATGGTTCAATGGTTACAGTGTAGCATGTTAGAAGATTATGTGAACACATGGACATTTTAACAAGTCAGAGCATTCAATGATTTGTGAAGCTGAAAGACAAGAGTGTAAGCACTTCATCCCCTACTGAATATAAGGATAAATCCTTAAAAGAGATTTTGTAACATTAAGTTAAAGAGAATATATTTTAATAAGAAGAAAATTTCTAGTCAGAGTTAATTTGGTGGTTCCTTTTAGGTAAGGTTTACGTTGTTTCACTTTCTTATGTTGACCTGGGCTTCAGTTTGTTTGGACAGGAACCCATAGCCCCAAAAGTTCCCAACCTATTTCTAAAGGGATTCTCACCTAAATTTTGATCTAATTAACCATTAGCCTCGGTTTTCTTTCATCTTAGTGAATCACTCTAAAGTTGTGGCATAAAGTTCAGAGAGAAAACTTCCCATTCTCATCTTTGCTTGTGACATTTAGTTAGATGGTAGATGGCCTAGCCCAGTACTAATAGCTGCAGACTTGAAGAAAGACCCCCCCAAAAACGTCACACATCAGATAGATTCCAACAGTGAACACTATACCACCATTATTTGTATCTAAACAAAAATTTCAAACGTTAATTGCTAATATATAAATTTGGATTATGAGTCCAGAGAACAAATATTCACTGATATTAATAAGTCTTGATTCAAATTTTATTTTCTGGTGTGAATTTTAAATACCTTAGGTAAGGCACTGAGCATTCATCAGTCTGCTGAACAATCCTAGAAAAAATGACATTCAGTGGAATATATGGAGAGAACATGTCCCAGGCTTTTCATAATACGAAGATGCCTAGAAGCTATTCAATAAGAGAGTAACCTCAGCTATACCCATCATCTGGTGATGGATTATGTGCTTTCCAGTCTCCGGAAATATGACAAATGAGTGGTCATTGTTTATAACTGTAGCACTGTATTAAAGTAGTATTAAATACTCTTCAAGTGGTCCAAATCAATGAAGGCAGTTTGAACTTGAAACTGAAGTGTTTCTAAAAATGAAATGGATTCAGACAACTTAACTATTTCAAAGAGGTTTTAAATTGAGTGTTACAAATAGAAGATGGTATCAGAGCTAAAAAGACACTTCTCAAAAAGTCAGATTTTCACATAATGTCACTTCAAGTAATTGCTTTTTATATCGAGGGTTCAATGCTCAAATTCATAGAAAAACTGCTTAGATCTGAGGACTCACATGACTTTGTGGACTTTGAAAATGTTCTAAGGAGTATGAATTCAAATTTCCTTTGGAAGACATATTTTTGTTAAACACACACACAAATCTCTTCTGATTTAAAGATGATAAGTGTAACAAGATGACACTATTTAAAGCCTGAATCTCAAATAGCCTTGATTTCAAAAGCAACTTTCAGAAATTTGAGGTAGTACATTTTCATTGATTATGAGAAAACAATGAACTCAAAAGTATGATATGACTTGCATCTACACACTACCATAATCACCATTCACTGCATTCAGTTCTCCCAAGACCTACTCCAGTGTTCAAACCCATCACCTGATAATCTTCCCCACGGCCAACCCTACTAAACAACCTACATAGGAGCAGGCACAGCCCACACCAGTTGGAAGGGTAGATGTGCAATTGTCATTGTAAGAAAACATTAAACGACAGAAAAGACAATATGACACCACCAGAACCCAGAAATCTTACAACAGCAAGGTCTGAATATTCCAACACAGGGGAAGCACAAGAAAGTGACCTTAAAAATAACTTTATGAAGATAAGGGAATAAATATGCCCTGAAATAAATTGAGAAAAAGACAAATAAGACATTGGGAGAACTCAATCAATTCACTGACAACAGCATAAATGTCAAGGAAAAAACAGTCAAACAGGGAAGGAAATGACACAAGACTTGAAAACCGAAGTAGAAGCAGTAAAGAGAACACAAATAGAAGGGATTCTGGAAAGGGAAAACTGGGTAACTGAACAGGAACTACAGCTGCAAGCCTCACTGACAGAATGCAAGAGATGGAAGAGAGAATCTCAGTTACAGATACAATGGATAAAATAGATTCACTGCTCAAAGAAGTTATATCCAATAAGTTGATAACATAAAACATCCTGGAAATTAGGGATACTATGAAAAAAAAAACAAACCTAAGAATAATATAGATAAAAGGATAGAAGAATCCCAGGGCATGACACAGAAAATATATTCAACAAAATCATTGGAAGGATGTACTTATAAAGGTACACAAAGTTTTCAGATTAGGAAAGAGGCTGGGCCAAAAAAAAATAGGTCCTCTTGCAATATAATAATAAAAACATTAAATATACAGAATGAAGAAATAATATTAAAGGCTGTGAAAAAAGAGGGAAAGTAACTTATGTAGGCAGATCTATCAGAATTATAAATGGTTTCTCAATGAAGACTCTAAAGGCAACAACATTCTGGACAAACATTTTGCATAGGCTGAGATCACTGACACCAGGCCAGACTACTATATACAGCAAAACTTTTAATCACCATAGATGAAGATAACAATATATTTCATGATAAACCTTGATTTAAACAATACCTATCTACAAATACAGGTATGCAGAATGTACTAGAAGAAAGACTCCAACCCAAAAGTTAGTTACACCTACAACAGCACAAGCATTAGTCTTACACCAGCAAAACCTTAAGGTAGAAAACACACACATACACACAAACACACACACAGACACCCACACCCCCCCCCACACACACTATTGCTACCACCACCACAAAAACCAAAAAACATAACAGGAATTAACAATAACTGGGCATTAGTATTTCTTATTATCAATGGTCCAAATACACCAATAAAAAGACACAGACTAATAAAATGGATATGAAAATAAGTTCTATCTTTCTATTGCATATAAAAAACGCACAAACATACCTCACGTTCACTGCTGAACATCCTTATACATCAGGAAAATGCAAATCAAAACATCTCAGAAATATCATCTTGTAGCTGTCAGGATGGCTGAGATCAGAAGATGAATGAGAGCCTGTGTTGAAGAGAATGTGAAATAAGAGAAACACTCCTCCACCCACAGAGGAAGTGAAACCTTTAGAGCTTACACTTTAGAAATCAATATGATGGTTTCTCAGAAAACTGGGAATCAATCTACCTCCAGGCTCAGTTATATCAGTCTTGGGCATATACCCCAAAAATGCTCACTCATACACCAGGGAAACTTGCTCAGCTATGTTTATAGAGACATATTTGTAATAGACAGAACCTGGAAACAACCTAAATGTCCTTCAACAAAGAATTCACAAAGAAAATGTGATAGATTTATACAACGGAGTATTAGAGGGAGAAAATGACATCATGAAAATTTGAAGGCAAATGAATGGAACTGAAAAATATCTTCCTGAGTGAGGTAACCCAGACCTAGAAAGACAAACATGGTATGTAGTCATTCATAGGTAGCTATTAGCTGGAGAGTAAAGGATAGTCATACTACAACCTACAGCCTCAAAGAAGCTAGGTAACAAGGAGAGTTGAAAAATGGATACATGGGTTTTACTGGGAAGGGGAAATAGAAAAAAAATTCTGGTAAACTTGGAGTAGGAAAATAGATGGAAGAATAGGAACAAGAAGGTCCAATTGAGTGGTGTGGAGAGAGACAAAGGGGGTCAGCAATGAAAGAGATACCCTGATTAGGGCCACTTGGAGTTTGGGAAAAACCTGGTGAAGGATAATCCCAGCTGAGAGTCCTAGCAATAGTGAAGAAGGTGCCTGAACTAGCCTTCTGCTATCATCATATTGGTGAATACCCTAATTGTCACCAGAGAGCACTTATCCAATAACTGATAGTGGCAGATACGGAGGTCCACAGTCAAGCACTAGGGTGGGAATTCTGTTGAAGAGAAAGGAGGAACTGTTTGAGCTAGGTCAAGGTCATGGTGGGAAAACCCACAGAGACAGCTGACTTGAGTTCCTGGAAGCTCACAGACTCTGGACCAATAGTTAGAGAGACTGAATGGGACTAACCTAGGCCACCTGAATGTGTGTGACAGCTAAATAGTTTAGTTTGTTTGTAGGGCTCCTAGAAGAAGGACCATGACCTATCCCTGGCACTCGAGCTGGTTTTTAGGAACCTATTCCCCATGCTTGGTTGCCTCATCCAGCATTGATGCAGGGAGAGGAACTTGGTCTTGCCTCATCCAGCATGATATGGCATGCTTTGTTGAATCCCATGGAAGGCTTGCTCTATTCTGAAGAAAATGCAGGAGGAATTCATGGGGCAGAAGTGGGGTAAATGGGAGGTGGGGTATGGCGGGAAAAGGAGGAGAAGAGGGAGGGAAAACTGTGGTTGATCTGTAAAATAAATCTTTAAAAGTAATAAGTAAAGGAAGAAAAGATATTTAGGTGTTACAAATAGGTTTCTTCGCCCCAGGCAACCAGAGTTCCAGACCCACAGACCTGCAGCCCCAGACGCCTTAGCCGCCCACTGCTGATCAGGCCCCCCAAAGATGATTCAGACGCTTGTATTAAGTGCATGCTGTTTGCCCTATGGCTCAGGCACATTGCTAGCTTGCTCTTACATCTTAACTCAACCCATTCACATTAATCTGTCTGCCATGTGGCCCGTGACTCACATGTGTTCCTTACATGTTTCTTCTTTGGGCAACTGGCTCAGTCTGTAATGTGCCCCGCAAAAGATTATGAAAACTCAAAAAATAAAATAAAAATTATACATCATTGTAATAAAATGTAAATTATATATAAACTATAGCAACATTGGAAAATAGCAAATAGATCAGCTTATGTTGGAGGTATTGTTAAGCTACATTAAAAATTGAAAATTATAGGACATAATTAAAAAATAAAAAACTAAGCTCAAGTGTGATACTACTAGCCAAATCTGGACAATTTCAATATTAAAACACATTATTAGGTTGTAAGGTATTGAATAAAAAGAAAATATCAGTTTAGACCGAAAATGATAGGGAGTCATATCACCAAAAAAAAAAAAAAATGTAGAATGTCAAATAATTATAAAACCTACAGAAAATTACCACTTTATTGTGGTGATATTTTGTGTATGCTTTAACAAATAAAGCTTTTCTGAAGATCAGAGGGCAAAATCAGTCACTAGAGGCTAGGCAGTGGTACCCCATACCTTTAATCCCAGCACTTGGGAGGCAGAGGCAGAGGAATCTCTGTGAGTTCAAAGCCACCATGGGCGATAGGAGATTGATCCAGTTTGAAAGAGAAACAGAACCAAGTGATGGCTCACATCTTTGATCCCCATATAAGGGAGTCACAAACTTTTAATCCTAGCACTAGGAAGGTGGAGACAGGAAGTGTTATGGCTGGGCAGAGCAAGAATAACAGCAGGGGCAGACAGGATCTTGTTCTAATCTGAAGATTCATGGAGACAGGATCTCCTCATTTTGAGTGAGGAGTTGGTAAGATAAGAATGTTGCTGTGGTTTGTTCCATTTTAGTTCTTTAAACATTTACCCTAGTATCTGGCTTGGTGATTTTATTGTAAGACTAATTAGTATTTGTGCAACACTTTATTAATAATATTTTCTAATGTAGACATGAACGCTTAGTAGATGCACAATATGTGAGTACAATCTTTGTAAAGGATAATGTATTTCCATAGTTACAAAGTCACTATCTTTAAGTCAGTACTTAGTTATCAAAAGAATAATAGTAACTTTGTAACAGATTACCACATTTTTAGTAGGTTAATAAAATACACAATACTAATTTACTTTCATATGTTTTTAAAGGTCAGAAGTCTGAAACTGTTCAAATTAAGATGAAACTGAGGTATCAATAGATCTGTATTTCTCCTCATGGGTGCAGGGAAGAATCTGTGTCCTTCCATCTGGATCTAGGGGCGGTTCAGATTTTCTGAAGTACAGCCCAAGCTTTCATCCTCAAAGCCAGTAGTGGGTCTGTGAATTCTACTCCTTTCTTCCTATTTATGCCTCGTCTTCTCTGATGCCATCAACAAATTGCCCCCATCCCTCTGAGGCCTATTCCCCCTTCTCCATTTCTTGTAGAAAGATAGGGGTGACATAAATAATAGAATAACCTTCCCTTCCTGAGACCCTAATGATGTCTACAGAGCCATGTCATTTTTACCATGCAAGAGAACTTTTCATGTTTTACAAGTGTGGTGACTTGAATGAAAATGTACTCTATAGGCTCAGGGATTTGAACACGTGTTCCCCAGTTAGATGAAACTATTAGGAGAGATTAAGGGAAAACACCACTACTGTAGAATTATTTACTTGCAATATACCATATAAAGGATAATATTTATTTAGGCGTTATATAAACACTCACTGATACAAATGGAACCTTAAGGCAATTCTTAGAGAGTAGAACTCCACACAGGATGATCCAATCTGCTCCTTGAGAATGCAAGAACAAAACAGGGAGGGGGGTCTCACTGGGGTCTTACTATGCCCCTTCAGGGTCCTCATACCCAAAGCATTGCCTATATGCTTCCCTAAATAATGCCTGAATTCCACTATATCTCTATCTTTGTCTCACAAAGAAAGTTTTAAAGCTCAGTATAAGACTAAATATAATAGAAATAAGTATAAGGTAATGTCTAGAAGGAGGAAAGACAATCATATAAACAAGGTCAAACTATAGCTAGCTAGATAAGGTGTATCTTTAATGTCAAGAGTATTGGTAAGTGGCAATATATAGGGATTATTTTAAGAATGGTTATCTTGAATAGTGTGAATTTAATATTTGAATGTCTTGAGCTAAGATGTGAGATGGTGGTAACTTTAGTTTTTAACTTTATCAAAGACTTAGAACGAAACTATATTATTTGAATAAACTGGATGTGTAAGAGAGAAGCTTTTGAGATTTAGGAGAGGACAGCAACAGTCAGCTTCCTGGGTAGTAACTTACAGCATTTTTTTTGTTGTTTTTGTAAAGTTGGAGTATTTAATTTTCTTTGGTTATAGGCCAAATATAGTTAACAGATTTGTTTAGAAGCAGCACATTTTTTTGGAGAAACTGTCTTGTCTTGGTAGGTTTTAGTGGTCTTTATTTTTTATTTTGTTTGGTTGGATTGGACAGTATGTTAATTGATAGTAGTTGAGGCAAGGGCAGGGTTTTTTTTTATAATAGGCCATTGTCTGCAAAGGAAGACAAATTTTTATGGAGTGTCTTTGATGTCTAACACTATCTAAAGTTGTTCATAATTGTTGGTCATAAAAAATCTACAAAATCTTATTATAAAAATTGATAGGATTGAATGATTAAGCTATTATTATATAACTGGATACTGATATTTTAAGAATAAAAGATCTGTGATAAATGCACTGTTTTATTTCATTTAATTTTATTTATAAGAAGCCTCTATTAACACACACATATATATGCACACACACACACACACACACACACACACACACACACACACACACACACACACATATATATATATATATATATATATATATATATATATATATATATATATATATTCATATGGGAGTATATGTATGTGTGTCTGTGTATTTATATCTGACATATATACACATACATTTATATGTATATATGAGGCAGAAAATGGATAATATATTCTTTTGTATTTCTTATTTTTATTTTTTTTATTTTGTTTATTTAAATAAAGATTTTTTTTCCAGACAACCTATGGCTCCCTTTTCCTGCCCCTTCTCCCAGTCTTCCTCCAGTCCCTACACCCCCCATTCACTTCCCTGATAAGGAAAGGAATTTCAAGGTGAGTCAATCCTGGCATATTCAGTAAAAGTGGGGCAGAGTTCCTCACCCATGTATCAGGCTGAGAAATGTGTTTTCCCACTAGGATGGGCTTTGAGGAGCCAGTTCATAGACCCGGAACAGACATTGGTCTGATTGCAAAAGGCTCCAGAAACTGCCCATATCTTTTAACTGTTATCTATAGTCAGAGGCTCCAGGTCTGTTCCACGAAGGCTCCTCATCTGTTATTTCAAAGTAGGCTAGCTATTACAGCACAGATTGACTACTCAATTTGTCTCCCCAATATGATCTGGACCCCTTCTCTCATGCAATCTTTCCTCCCTCTCTTGTATCCAGCCACATTGCTGAAGGCATTTTTCAGCTGTAGGAGTTCCCTGGTAGAATTTGGGGGTCAGTTATATATACGATCATATCATCTACAGTTAATGATATTTTGACATCTTCCTTTCCAATTTGTATTCCCTTGATCATCTTTTGTTATTCCCTTAGCAAAACTACTTTGAGAACTAAACTGAATAGATTAGGGAGAAAGGACAGCCTTGTTTTGTTCCTGATTTTAGTGGGAATGCTTTGAGTTTCTCTCCATTTAATTTAATGTTGGCTGTCTGCTTGCTGTATATTGCCTTTATTATATTTAGGTATTTTCCCTGTCTCCCTGATCTATTCAGTGCTTTTATCATAAAAAAGTGTTGGATTTTGTCAAAGGCTTTTTCAGCATCTAATGAGATAACCATATGTTTTATTTTTTTCTTTCATGTTGTTTATCTAATGGATGACATTGATAGTTTTTCATATGTTGAACCAGCCCTGCATGTCTGGATGAAACCTACTTGATCATGGTGAATGATTTTTTGTATGTTCTTGAATTTGGTTTGTGAGAATTTTTTTTGTATTTATGCATCAATGTTCATTAGGAAGATTGGTCTGTAATTCTCCGTTGCATCTTTGTGTGGCTTGGGTATCAGGGTGACTATAGCCTCATGGAAAGAGTATGGCAATGTCTCTTCTGTTTCTTGGTCCAGTCTGGGTTTTTGGTCCACTTGGAGATAGCATATTATGTGTCACAATGAGCTGTTCTTGGTGTAATGAGATAGTTGATTCTATGTTTCAGGGATCCAATCATGGTCCAATATGAGCTCTTGATCCAGAAGGAGCTCTTAATTCTATAGGAGCACTTGATCCAATAGGTGCTGGCAAATAGTGGATCTCAGGTACACCTCTTGATCCAATATGTGCTGAGAAATTGTCAATCTCAGGTTGCCAATATTTATTCAAAAGGTGTTGAGTAGCTGTGGGTCTTGGGTAGCTGCTCTTGATCCAATAGGTGGTGAGGAACTGTGAGTCTCAGGGAGCCACTGAAGTCACAGGGTCATAAGGTGGGTTGGGGGCTGGGTAGGATTTATAAGTGGAGGTATCCAGTGAACTAGACTTTCCAGGGGGGTTCTGGTCTGCAGGGGAATTCCTTGCTGGCCTGGATTTAGAGGAGAAGTCTTCTTTTGTATTTTTATACTTTGAACAGATAATATTTAAAGATCAATTCACTATACAGTTTTTAGCTCTTATGAAAGCAATGAAAATATAATATACTATGGTTATCATTTATGTGGAAACAAATGTCACAATCTGGACTGCAGCAAAAGGAAAGATGTTCATTTTCAACCTTGTTAACAATATTCTCACAAGGATTCCAAAATAACTCCCTTTCAGGGCATAGTCTCAATGACCTAAAGACTCCCAAGAGGCTCAGTCTCTTCAAGATTGTTCTGTCTCCCAAAAGTACGACCACCCTGGAGACCAAGTGAAGTATTATCAGGGCTGTCAGTCAGAAGAAGATTTGACAGTAGTCTTTTTTCTCATTATTTCCAAATTTTAGAAGCTATACACTATTATCTGCTCATAGTACTTTCTCCATCTTTAATGTTTATCATGCCATATACTACCACATTTGCTTTTTACCTTAATTTTCTACAGTTATGACAATGTGATAATGCATTCACCAAGAAAATATTAAATATGCTTTCTATATGTATAATATAAAGTAAATTATACTGTTAAAGCTCATTTTACTTATATGTTCTGATGGCGAACATATTTAGAAGGCTATAATTCAGTCTATCACTAGTAAGAAATTGAATATACTGTCTTGTCCTAATTCTATTAAACATAAGAGATTAGAATGAATTACAAATTATCCAATACTCAAATTTGAACCTCTCCAGTTTTTATGCCTTCCTCACAACTTCTAAAGCCTCAGTATATATTCAAATTCCTAATTACCAGCTAGAAAAATGGTTCAATATTTGTCTTCTGAACATGAGAACTTGAAATCAGATCCAGATCTTCAAGAAGAGAGAAACTCTGGGTCTGGCTTGGTATTTAAAAACCTCAAAGTGTACCTCCAGTGACGTCCTTCTTCCAATAAAGTCACATTTCCTAATGCTTTCAAATAGTGCCATTCCCTGGTGACAAAACAGTCAAATACATAAGAGTATGGGGACATTCTTCTTCAAACCATCACAGTGTCATATGTCTATGGTCCTAGGAATTATGCAGTTAGATGTTAGGAAGAGTCAGAGGATCTCTGGGAGTCTCAATAACCAGCTAACACTCTGTACAGTGAACACAGCAGAAAACAAAACAAAACAAAACAAAACAAAAAAAAACCCAGAAAACAAAGTGGAAGGTAAGTACTGACAATCCAGATTATCCCCCAAACTCTAGATACAGTCTTCCAATTGTGTGAGAACTTTTGTTCTTTTGAATCTCCCCACCCTCTCTCTCTGAAGCACACACATATAAAATGATAAGAAATGAATAAAATAGTCTGGATACTTGAACTTCCAATCTAAGCACCATGAATCATGCCTTTTTAACCAAGAAAACTTCAGAAATGTTTCATTATATGCATTCTTGTTTTATATACTTCAAAATAATTTGTATATGTATTACTTGTTTTAAGACCATGATAATTTTAGACTTTAACTTATTGTTATTATTTATAATAAAAGTTAAAACTGGGCAAAAATAAATGATCCCTAATTACTACTCATGTGGAAACATGTAAAGTTAGACCAGAAGCTTCATAAATTAACAGTGTAATATTTCTTAAGAAAATCAAGTTAATTTATAAAACAATTGCTTCATAATTCTAGTAACATATATGCTTCAGGAACTTAAAGAAGATATAATTAAATACCCAAATAAGCAAAATAAAAGCACAAAGCTTAATGAAATACAATCCAATATATTCCAATAAATATAAATATGCTTCGATGAAGTGATAGAATATCTGAAGAAAAGCCAAAGAGAATGTGCTTGATAGACTTTTCTCTTTATTTTCCCCTGCTCCCCTCTCTTTCCTCCTCCCAGACTTTCCCATCCAGCCATCAGTCTCTTTATGTCACTATGACATATGCAGAAATCATCTGAGAGAAGGGAACCTCAAATTAAGAAAATCCCTCTATAGGATTTGGTCTTAGACTAACCTGTAAAGCATATTCTTAACTGATTGATTTCAGAAGGCCCAGTCCATTGTGAATGGTACCATCCCTGGGATGGTGCTTCTGAGTTCTATGCGAAAGTAGGCTGAGTAAGCCAGTAAGCACCACTCCTTCCTAATTTCTTCATTAGCTTTGTATTCTGTCCTATTTTAGTTCCTGTCCTGGCATCCTTCAATGATGAACAGGTATATAGAAGTATAAGACAAATTAATCCTTACTTCCCTAGCTTGCTTTTGGTCAAGGTGTTTCATCTTAGCTACAGAAACCCTAGCTAAGATAGTGAGTTACAATTCAAAAATAAAGCTTCATCAAAATGTTTGAATAAGTAGAAGCCAGAGTATTAGTCCTTTAGGCAAAGACAAGTGAAATGAATCACTCAGTCAGTCAAAGTAAATATTAAACACACACACACCACACACATGAATAAGCACACATACACCATACACACAGTACACATACATACATACACACATATACACTCACATGCACATATACTAAAGATATGTAAATGGTATAGAAGTAGGGTAAGAACCCCAGGTCAACACAAAAAATATTTCAACAAAGTAATAGATCTGTGTTCCACATCTAAGGGAAAAAGGTACTTGCCAACATGCAAGAAGCACCACAAAATAGACAAAGCCAGGAAAAACAAGTTGCCACATAACAAACATAACAATTCAAATACTAAATGTACAGAAGAAAGAAAAGATATTGAATGTTGCAAGAGGGAAAGATAAAGAAATGGAGTCACACACAAATGCAGGCTCATGAGAACAACAGGTGGCTTTGAATAGCTATTGAGCCACACATTATAAATGACAATAGAAACCAGTTTAACCACAATATCCAATAAATTGGTCACTTGTAATGGAAGTAGGAAACAAAAATCCTTCATGACAGGAGCAGATTGAAGGAATCCATGTGTGCTAAGCCACCTCTGCAGAGGATAGTAAAGCAAACTCTTTTCCTCCTATTGGGATGCCTCATCCAGCCTCAATGGGAGGGCTTTTGAAGTGTCTTACCACATCTTGTTCTGTCTCTTTTGTTGTTGTTTCTGGGAGCCCTGGTCCTTTCTGAAGGAAAACAGGGGGAGTGGATTGGGGGAGAGATGAGGTGGGAAGGAGCTAGGAAAAATAAAGGTAGGGAAAACTATGAACAGGATTATTATATGAGAAAATAATCCGGTTTCAATTTGTAAAATATTCTTTAAAAATTAATAATAAATAATTACTTAAAGATAAAAAAAACACATCTGAGAGGTCAAAAGGAATGAATAAGAAGAGTTCATCAAAGGAGGTTTAAGGACACAATACTCTCACAAAATAACAGGAATTGATAAATGTATTCAAGTAATAACTATGAACATTAACTATCACAATTTTCCCAAGGAAAAGAGGCAGAGAAAAAGACTGAATTAGAAAGACAGGATCTTTTTCCTACCTTCAAGAAACATACCTCATATCATCAACAATCCATACTACTTTAGGAGTATAGGGTAGAAAATGGCAACCCAATCAGGTGGAGTTAAATAAAAAGGCATAGCTATTCCAAGATGTGACAAAATAAACTTCAATCCAAAACTGGTAGGAGATATGGGAGGACATTTAATATCACGAGGACAATCCCACACATACATATGTAAATCTATACACATTTTCTTGAATCAGAGATACACTTGTTCTGACTATTAGAAGGTCTCCAAAACATCAAGCTAACAGCCATGACATGCACAGAGGACCTGGTGCAGACCCAGGTAGGCTTCCATTTTTGTTGTTTCAGTCTCTGGGAGCCCATGTAAACAAGCTTAGTTGATTTGAAGTATCATATTTTTCTGTGTCCTCCATCCCCTGCCCCCCACCTTGGATATTGGAAAACTTTACAGAAGGAAACAATTTAAAAAATAAAAAAATAAAAAAGCAATGTTAAAATTGAAATAAATAATGAATAGAAAGAAACAGGTTGAAATTCAGACAGAATTAAATGTAATTAAGTAGCAAGGAGAAAGAGAATCTATTAACCTATAAAAAGAAATGGAAGAAATAAAAAAAAGTTATAAAAAAATGATTTTTGGTTCACCCAAGGGAAAATACATGCAAAATAATTTCAATAAGGAATATCAAAGTACAGCAGAAGAAAAACCATCGAGATATTTATAAGATAAATATGTAGAAAAAAAAAGTCTCCCTAACAAAACATATCAAATAAAACTTTGGGCTATTTCTGTCGTAGAATAGTAAAGATTTAACACAAGATTTTGGCTAGAAACCAAATTCTTATGCAACCCTGAAGTTTTGAAGCGAAAGGTACCAAGAGGCATAAGGAGACATAAAAATAAATACTAGCACAATAATATGTAAAATAAGCAAATACTAACACAATAATATAAAAGATTTTAAATATTCTCTTATCTAAAAACTCTATGAAAATGATATAAACAAAAAAGGTAATTATTAAAGCATAGAAAAATTGCATGATTGCCTTCAGAGAACATTTTTGTGTCTGTTTTATAGTTCTAGGAACTGAAGCTAGGGTAATGCATATATTAACCAAATGACCACCAAGCTGTATTCCAAGATAACAAATGCATATTCAAATATTTAAAACATTTCTCTCTTATCAGGCTGGCATTAGTTTAAACTTATGACTACATTTTATTAGCAAATTTGTGTAGGAAAGACCTGGTCTGACATCATTGTCTAAAATGCAAATCATAATAACTTACAAGAGAACCTGGTGACATCTAGCATAAATAAGTTCACTTACAATTGGAATGAGTGTGATTACTGCTATATCAACAGTTTCAGTGATATGCATTCAGCCGTATGTATCTGATCTCTTTTTCTTTGTTTTACTGACAACTCCAAGCTGTTGAACATAGCATAAATGATTATATCTAAAGGAAAGTTTTAATAAACCATCAGATGGCCAAACACTCTAGTCTAGGCCAACAAAAAAAATAAAACATTTCTATAAAATGATTTAAAGATAGTTCAATATTATAGGATTGGGAAAAATAAAATAGAACAAAAAGTCTACACACAATATATTCGTTTTTATATGTGAAGAAAGAAAATTTAACAGAAATAAATATATATCGCCTGTAGTCATCCCCAGTGATAGATCCCAACAGAGGTTATAAGGGGCTCATGGGGGAAGGAGGCAAGCCAGGCCATGGTGGTTGGGAGAATGTTACAGCCTGAGAGCTTCTTTATTTATATAGAAATAGTAAGCAAGGATACATTCATGATGGTCCAAAACATGGATCATATCAGTTTGAGGTTTAAGTATGTGCTTCACTCCATTTTGCTCACCTTTTAGTCATCATTAATAAAACTTATGACAGAACAGAGTTATTATTTCCAATTATTTTCCCTCAAAGTGTGTCATAATTGATGAATGGAGTTGTCATTTTTACTCATTAACCCATAACCCGATTTTCCTATTTTCAGGCTTTGATATCTTTAAGGACACTAAACCAAAAGAGAGTCTTCAAGCCAACCTGGGCGTAGTTCCATGCTCCAGACAAAGTATTATTAGCTATTAATGGTCAAAGTACTCAAGAAAAATCTGCAGGCAAAACCTTTTGCAGTTATTGTTTAAATTCCAGCACAATGCAATGTTTACAATTGTTTGTATATCTAATATTGGAATTCTGTTGTTCCTTCCTCATGCAGCCCTTCACGAGCTAGCCTCTCTAAGAAGGGGAGGTTTTGACATCTCATACTTTTATCATTGTCTCAATCATTCTTTGCTCATCCACTTAAGTGTCTGTATAGGGCAGAGGTAACTCCAGTTAATCTAACTTTGTTACTTTATATGCCATGACTGTCTGAGTGTATAGTGGGAGGGAGTTTATAATCTAATCTGCAGTCAACTTCTCTAGCCCACTTAATATTGCTGACCTTTCAGAATTTACTTTGTTTTGATTCTCTTGTTCATGAGTAAGTATGCGGACAGATGTTTCAAGAGTGTCTCAGATCCTCATGAAGAGACCTCTGGCTTCTTAATGCATGTCACAACCTCCAAGGCATATCTTTAAGTAGGTAAGAATATCTCTCTAAAAGTGGAAGAGGGGATACTACGTTTAGGACTGTCCTGAAAACTTAGAAGCAGCATCCTTGGAGAAGACATGAGTGATTCATAAGAAATTTTCTATCAATCCGATATCTCCAAATGGTAAAAACATTAAAAGTCTCCCAAGTGTGCAACAGGTGGAGATGAAAACCAAAGGTGGCATGGCATCTATCATGCAGCTCAGCTCTGCTGCATCTTCATCAGGCAATTGTGCTGGCTTTATGACGTTTGCCATTCCATTCAGATATGGCTGTGCCAGTATATACTTACATTTGCAAAACTTTTCAAGAAGGTTAAACAAGACACAAAAGAGAAAGTGGTGAAACTAAATTTTAGAGCAGAGAAGGAAGTACCATATCGAATATACTTCGCGTATTTACAACTCTTAAAAGTATATCCTCAAATTTAGTTATTAAAATCATTGGAGAGGTTGTTCAGTGGTTAATAGCACTTGCTGTTTCTGCAGAGGACTGGCAGACAGAAATTCAGTTATCAACTCACATAGGGTCTCTCACTACTTCTTGTAATTTGACATTCAAGGAGCCCCAGTGTCCTCTCCTGACCTACCCACATGCACTGGATGTCACTAAACAATCAGACCACCACACAAATATATCAGAATATAAAAAATAAATAAAATAAAACAAAATGTGGTAAGACTTTCAAAGAAGACAAAAACAATAAAAAAGCAAAGCTAGTCATGTTAAAAAGCAAATTATATGATCATCCTAAAGGAGGTTAGGAGCACTTGACTTTATAAAAATTTACATCAATATTTGACTCTGATAGTTCATAAAATTAGCACTAGTAGGTACCTATTTCAATTAAATCTCTAATTAGGTATCTCTTTCTCTAAACAGCATTAGCATATGTTTGTTATAAAAGACACACTTAACAAATGTGTTAATAAATAATAAGGTTTAATTGAAATATGATTTGAATTATTCAATGTTCACATTAGGTGATTTTAACTGAACATAATTTTGCTACTAAGATTGTTTTCTTCATCCACGTCTAAAAATCCCATACCATACAATGTAAAGCTTATTATCCAAAAGCTATGCATTCCCAAATAAAGAAAAGATTATTGTTGGGAATATATGACCAGGCACAAGAATATATAGACTAAGAATATATAGGCCATGCACAGTTATCTGTCTAGTAATACACTGCTCTCTGTACCCTATGTAAATAAAGTATGGTGTAAGTGAATATTAAATATATTCTTCTAGTTAGTATGAACAGACACAAGTGTAACCTCGAAATCATCCAGATAATACCTGAAAAACAATGAAAATTGTACTGAATTTGAATACTGTCTAAAAGCAAATCACTACCTACTGTTTTAGTGTTAGAGACAGCTGTAGATAATCAGGATGGATTTTTTACCATCCAAATGGAATAATATATATTCTCTTCTCAGAAATTAAGATATCTGAAAATCTCATCGTAACCTCTGATCCTTGTTCTGCACCAGACTCTACACAGCTCCTGGGGAAGACAAGGATACAGTTACTGCTCTTATACTCTGTAGATGATTTTATTAAAACCAAAAACAAAGCTCAATGCATGATTCTCTGTCTCTTATGCTGCTTTTAACTCCTAGATTATGGACTTTGTATAAAACATAGGCTAAAAAATGAACTTGAAATATTGAATTACAATGAATCCAAAAAATGCATTAAAATTTCAGTGAAGCATTATCATGTCTCTTAGAATCTACTTTTACATAATGATACTATTAAGTATACCATTCAAGTGGAATTTCCGGAAATTTTAAAAACATTGTTGAATATAGAAAGTTTAACATACTAGCATATTTAAAATCTGTTCCAATTCCAGGAAGGCTAAAGTACTTTCCAAGCAGAATAATTATATCACTTTTACCATTGATCATGCTAGTCAGCACTAGGTATGTAGTGAATTACTGAATGTACTTAAAGTCTCACAAATTTGCTCTATTATTACATATATCTAGTATGTACTATGCCACCTCACTTATTAACAATGAAAAATTAATTTAGTTTTCTCATTAGGTTTTTTTTAGCATGAAATGACATATTTTTCCAGCTCTCTTGTATAGTTTTGTGATGACACATGGAGTGGTTTCCTATAGGATAAACAAGGAAATAAAAATAAATAGGACTAAAGTGTTTCATTTATTAACCATCTTAATCTCGTCAAGGGATACAAGGAGTTTTTCAAAGGACAATATTCAAGAAATCATTAAATTAATTACAGGGGAAAAACTATAAGAACAACATAATTAGTCTAAGATTATACTTCGTAGTACTTTATAGACTATAGAAAATCTAGTAGAGGAATGTAACTACACATGAGGCCAATAACAAAGAAAGCTAAGCCACCAGTTATCTTCTGCAATGCTGTGCTCAGAACTCAACAGGTATGGTTTCTCACTCATACATACAATAGTTGAATGAAGTACATTTTAATTATTCCATTTTATGTAAGAATTGTGGCCCACACAGCCAAGTGTGTAAATTTAACTGGCTCATAGTTGTAATTTCTCCATGCTATCCCTTTTAGCTAAATTTCAATACCTTGTAGACAAAGCAATACTGAATGATGCCTTTCCACATCCATAAAAATAAAAATTTAAAAATTCTTATATATATATATGTATATGAGTGTATATATATGTATATATAATATTTGTTTCACTTGATTATGAAAAAAAGCAAGCAAAGCTTTCACAGTTTTCATTTTATTTATGACCCTTATTTTTACAATTTTGATATTTAAATCAAAATTTAATATAAAATGAACATTTAGGCAGTTTTAATATTTGAAATTAGGTAATGTTGAATAATGTAGTGGTGATATTCACATCTAAAATATAACAAGTCCAGTGGACAAATCACCTATTTGTTATGATATAATGGATATATAAAAATCATGCCTAGATTTTATGTTCATATTTTGTCAACAGGCAACAAACTATCTTTTCCATATAAAAGTCATAATAAGAATAGTATGCAGAATAACAAAGGAAGTACCAAACTAACTGAAAATAGAGACTGTTTACTACCCTTAAAGCAAAACAAAGGTTAGAGGTCTAAGTCACAGGTTAAGTTCACAAAGCTAGTATCAGACATACTAGATATGAACTTAAGGCACCAAACCTAATTCTACATCCACCTGTACAATGAAATCTTGTGCACAGTTATGGTTACTTACACCTCCATCATCTTTTCAGAGAAGGACATACACTCACATAGCATAAAAGTACAATAACTCATAAAACTTCAGACGAAGGCCTTTCCTAAAAAACATTTCATCATATCTGACTTTATTTTGACACTTTTATCTCTTTTTGACTGTTAACTTCTTTCTTATTTTAAGGTTTATTTTTACTTAACCATGTGTGTTGGTTTCCATAAAGGCCAGAAAAGTGACTGAGATGTCCCAAAGCAGGAGTAGTAGATACTGTGAATGGTGCTAATAGCCAAAATTTGTCTTCTAAACCTATAAATTATTTTAACCTCTTGGCCATCTCTTCCTTGACTGTACACTTCTGACTTTTAGTGACTTTTTCTTTTCAGGATATCTATATTCTACGAAGTTCTCCTCAGTTGTATTTTTCTGTACCCTTTAATTTCATATTTATATTCATGACTTAGCCCACCACAATATCCATCCATCTATCATTGGCTGGAGCAAATGAAGGAAACTGACCTGAAGACTCAAAGCTGCAAGATCTCCATAACACAGGGAACCAACAGAATACACAGTAAGAGTCCTAGTGAGGGCCCAGCATCAACAGTGTAATAGAAACTACGGGGCCTTGAACAAGACTAATGACTCAATGCAGTGCAGACTTGCAAGTAAAGATATATGGACAAGGGGTTTTGTAGTTGGGAATATGTATCTTTATACCTTGGTATTAGGATTCAAGCTCCTAGGGAATGGCATTTGAATTAGCTTAAGATCTGGGACACATGCAAGGCCCTGTTTTCTCACCCACTTGATAGTGAGGACTTGGTCAGGTAGAATGAAACAGCATCAAATCAATCCCTAGCCTTTCAAAGACTCTATGACTGTATTTTTTTTAAAGACTCCTGTCCTGTACCTGTGAGTTCATTTGCCTGTAGAATTTCTTAATACACAATCAATTTCTCAATCATCCCTGGAATTTCTGTAATAGGGTTTACAGCATAACTCATTGGGTCACACTATAGCTTCCATAATGAGAGTTTTAATATTTTCCCTTTTAATTTTTTCCTTTGTTCTCTTAAATTTTGTTTTATTTGGATGGGGTTCAGGGACAGAGGTCAGTTGCAAAGGGATAGGGAAATGAATTGGACCAAGGTACATGATGTAAAAGAGACATAGAATTATTAATTATTTTATTAAAAATACTTGAGAGAATACAAAAATAAAGCAGGCTGAGCAAGCCATGGTAACAAGCCTATAAGCAGCACTCCTCCATGGCCTCTGATTCAGCTCTTGCCCCTAGGTTCCTGCCTTGACTTTCTATGAAGATGGACTATGATATGGAAATATAAGCAAATAAACTCTTTCTGTCTGGAACAAAATAAAAATAATAAAAGTTGTCCACATGGTTTTCTGAAACTTGTTATCTGTTTTAACATCTCCCTTTCTATTTTGTTAATATGAATTTTTCTATCCCTTTAGGTTGATTTGGTTAAGGATTTGTCAGTGTTATTGATTTTTACAGAATACTAACCCCTTTATTTCATTAATTCCTTAATTTTTATTTTGTGGCACTAATGTTTGTCTCAATTATTTATTCTGATCTATAGTTTTGAGTTTGATTTGTTGTTAGTTTTTCAAGACATTTATGTGCAGCACTCAGTCATTTCTTTGAACTTTCTCTGACTTTTTTTCATTTATGAGACAGGATTAAACACTTACTGCTGGGAATCTTCCACTTTTAACTGAAATTGTTGTATTCCAGAGACATGAATATTTTGTAGTTTGTATTTATTCATTCATGAAAATATTTTATATGAATGATTTTTCTTTGTTCTATGCCCATAATTCCAATATTAACCTTTTTTAAGGTTCCAGATTCCTCATATCCTGTTTATATTTTTCTTAATTGATTTCTTACCTCTGCTTAAATCCTAAATCTTCAATTCTTAATAATATATTTTCCACTTTCTCTATGTTAATAACTGAGGTTTTCTACAGAGTTTTCTGCAGCTTTCTGAATTATTCACTTCCAGTATTTAACCTACAACCCTGCATCTTTAGTGAACTCTGGTTCCATAACTTTATCTGAATTTTCTTTGAGACAGGATCTTTCTATTATGTCGCTCTAGCCATCCTGAAATTCAACGTCAACCAGGCTGATCTCAAGCTCACAGAGACCTATCTGTCTCTGTTTCTCTAGTGCTGGGATTATAGTCACATAACACTACATCGGGATTTCATTTGACTTTCTGAATACATTTAGCTTTTTGTGGGTTTTTCATGTCTTCTCTGAGTTATTGGAACACACACATACTATTTTTTTGAATTCTTTGTCTGGAAGTTTTTTAAGTCAACCTGATTACTCCAGGATCAGTACTTTTATTAGAAGAGATATATTTTTCTCTTTAAGGGTTTTTTTCCTGTACTTTGAAATTTATATTTAGCGTTAGATTATCATTATGCTTTTCTTTCTTTTTTTTAACAGCTCAGTCAACATTGTTCTTTTAGTGGAGATGATTAAATGCTTAGGAATGGGGCTGGAGAGATGGCTCAACAGTTAAAAGGACTTGCCACTGTTGCAGATGACCAAGTTTGATTCCCGTAATCTACAGCAATTGGTTTACAGTATCATGTAACTCAGTCTCCAGGAAGATTTGACAACTCTCTAACTTCTGCAGACATCAGTACTCATATGCACATAATCACAGACAGATATATACTTGTAATTAAAATGATTTTAATTAAAATTAATGATTTAATTAAATTGAATTGAATTTCGCGCTGATTTAATTAACTGAAATTTTAATTTTTTAAGTGATTTAATTAAAAAAATACCATTTAAAAATTTTCAGGTAACGACTAAATCTTTATATAATTACTATATATTTTTCCTGTGTGGGATTTGTATTTAATGCCACAGGAACTATTTTTCGTCTTCTTCTGTGAGCCAATGAAGCCCTGTCTCTGGTCAACTCTGGTCTCCTCCCTAGATCCAAAGCTTTTCATGCAATTTGGGAAACACCTACACTTGAGTATTTTAGCTGAGTCAGTCAGTTTCAGTCCTCTGCCTGAGCCCACAGCTTCCTCTGTATGTTTTAGGATTGTCTACACATGTACGTCTCGCTGTTTGTGATCTACCCGCACCACCATGGATCCACAGCTTCTGCTACAAATGATGCAATTCTTATTTTTCTTGTATTGTTGAAAGTAAGCAATTCTTTTTTTTTTTTTAATCAGTGGTCTTGTGGCCTGTTATTAAATATTTAACTCAATTCCCATAAATTATTGTTTTTAGTTGGTTTCTCTAAAGAAAGTGAATCTCCATAAGAAAATGAAACTCAGGAAACAACACCCTAATTGAAAAGCTGTGATAACATTTTTCACTTACTTGTCATCACTGCTTGATATCGGTTTTTTGTGAGGCAAGCTTTTTTGGTACCTAGTTACTGATAAACTTCAACTTGTGTGCTAGATACCATTCTTGCTCTCTCTTTATACTGTAAAGTCAATTCTATTTCAATACCCGATGAGGTAGACCTAGAAATTTTACATATTTTTACAAACTTATAATCAATAAATCATTTTTCTGGTTAAACCTCACTATCTTTGCAATTTTTCCCACTGCCACTGTTATATATAGAAGAAACAATCTCATAACAGATACTCCGGTCTTTGGGCTTTAATAATAATAATAATAATAATAATAATAATAATAATAATAATAATTTTAACACCCACACCTCCATGACTATAGGGATAGGAGTTGTGTTTTAAATGCATTAACTGGGGCTGAGCTCATCACAGTCAGTTGTTCTCTGCATTTGACCAGTTGTGGCTTTCTGTGATACTACAAATACTACAAAAAGAAATTTCTTTGATAATCTGTAAGAGCTACATTTATCTGTAGTAAGAAGATAAGTATTTACAATGAAACTAGAAATTATACTGGTTTAAGAAAGTGATATATAGAATGTTTTCCTGTAGGGCCCATGACCTCACAAGCAGTGAGTAGTTTCTTTACTAGCATTACAGCACCCTGTGTCAATTCCCTTCTATTCAGTGAAATCGGACAGCTGTTGGTCACTCCAAGACGTGGGTACCACTATTATATCTATGAGGATACCATTTTTTGTTGATAACTATTGTTTTTATTAGGTGTACAGTATCTTCACATCCTTTGATGAGTCTTTAGAGAGCAGCTTCTAAAAGAGTGTAGCTGGAGTCCATGAGTGCACAAAGTCTTGTTTTATAGTGTCCTCAGCAGCAGGATCTTACCGTTTAGATCTGAGAGGAAACCAAAGGCAAACACCTATACTATTTAAGGAGTTTCCTAGGGTCCCTTGATCAAAAACTCAGAAGTTTCCCATTTGTTAGACAGTCTATGGTTTTTTAGGGAAGGAGGGAACATGATTATCCCAGTAAGTTTTATATGTGTGTATTTCCATATGTACTATATGCATATATTAAATAAATAGAAAATTATTCTTCCCTGTGGCTTTTTCAAACATCTTTAGTGTTATTTATATCTTCTCCTTTGCTATCCCTCTGTATTACGCTCTCTCTCACCTCCTCAGTTAAAGTTCTCATTTTCTCTATTTTCCCTCTTGTAGCACCTGTGTTTTATCCCAGCTCTCTCTGGGGCTCCTTCTGTCGCCAAGTGGTGGACATTAAATTATGCTGGATAGTGTTGTTGTTCAAAGTTATATACTCACATCTAAAGCTTTAAAATTAGTAGCCACAAATAAGGAAAAGCATAATTGTAGCTCAAGCCGACAGGCCTCACCAGGGTGTCTTTGTACCACAGCTCATGTGGGAGACACAATTCAGAGGCTGTTTTTGGATCTAGACCATTTTTAAGCTTTCTATGACTTTATGTGGGCATATTTGCCACACGTTGGGCTGCCATTTGTAGTACGAGGTTTCTGGCCCGGATTTTCGGGTCTAACCTCAAGGTCTAGGCCCACGGTCCCGCAGTCCCACAGTCCCGCAGTCCCACAGAGACACACAGAAGCTTCCAATAGTTTTTGGCTGATCAGCCTCAGGCCCAGGCATATCACATGCTAGCTCTCTACCCTTATTCTAACCCATGTCTCTTGTTCAGCCATGGGGCTCGGTACCTTTCTTTAGAGCAGCATAGTTGTCCTCGGCTTCCTGTGGCTTCTCTCTGGTGGTCTGTCTGGCATTCTGTTCTCAGAGACTTTTCTTAGTCTGGTAGCCCCGCCTACACTTCCTGCCTGCCTTTGGCCTATCAGCTCTTTTTATTAAACCAGTGGTTGGGACAATTATTTAAAATGAAACAACACAACCTCCCACACATAATTGTCTTCCTGCATCTGGATTACCTAACAAAGTATATTTTTCTTGTTACATTCATTTCCACCTAATTTCAAGATTCCATTTATCTTTCAGATGAACAGAATTCTATTGTGTGTGCATGTAATCATTGCCATTATCCATCCATCAGCTGAAGGCCATTTATGTTGATCCCATCTTCTAGCTATATTGAATAGAGTGGCAATTAATGTAACTTCACAAGTATCTGCATATTAAGATATGAAATCACCTAAGGAGGGAGATGAACAAATAATATAGTGAATCTACTTTTAGTTTTTTGAAAAAAATTCCACAACAATTACTAGAGTATCTGTGGCAGTTTGTAATCCAGCCAGCCAGGAGTGAGGGTTCCCGATTCCCAGTATTCTTGCTAGAACTTGTTGTCAGATGTACTTCTGACCTTGGCTACCTGACACCAGTAAGATAAAATTTGAAATTAGTTGTAATTTCCATTTACCTTATTGTTAAGAATGTACAGAACTATTAAGGATATATCTTAGCTAATTGGATTTCCTCCACTAAGAACTCCTTTCAAATTTTAATTATTAGTTTTTCTTATTCACTCTTTAAAACTTTTTATTCATTATAGATATTCTCTAGCTGATGTTTAGCTGCCAAAGATTCACTCCTATTATGGGGATTTCCTTTTCACTCGGTTGGTTTTTTCCTCTGCTGTATAGAAACATTTTTTGTTTACAAGATCCAACTTGAAAATTGTTGATCCTAATTTCTGAGAAAACTGAGTCCTATTCAAAAGGTGTGTTCACATGCCTAATCTTGTGTGGTACTGCCTATGTTTTCTCCTGGCAATTTCAATGAACCTTGAGACCGCATATCCGTGTTTTTTAGCCACTCATGTTTAACATTTATTCAGGGTGATTCCTCATACATGTAGCCAATGAGTTTTTCATAACTCATATGTTGAAGGTATTTTTGTCATAGTATATTTTGGGCATCCTTTTTAATATCATATTTCTGTAGTTTTATACACTTATGGTTGAGTTTTCTGCTTAGTTCCATTGACCCAAATGTCTGGTTTTGTGCCAATACTGTGTTCTTTTTATTACTAAACTATGTTATATATCTTTACATATGTTCTCCGATTCAATTTCTGTCTCTAGGCTCCTGCCTTGAATTCCTGACTTGAATTCCTTCAAAGACTGTGATCTGAAATCATAAAATAAAGTAAAACTTTTCTCTCTTCAAGATGCTTTTCACAGCAGTGTTTTATCACAGCAATGAAAAACTGAACTAAAAAATAGTGCTTTGTGAAGTACTACTTCTTACCTTAGTTTAATGAGAGCTTCAAGTTCCCTTATTGTTTGTGTTAGACTTTCTGATACAAGCAGGAATTACAGAAGATACAAATATTTTACTTGTCACTCAGAATATTTCTATAAACAATTAACTTGCGTTTTCTTGCTTAGTCTGGAATCTGCTGGGAAGCTTCTAGGATCCTGCATCCACCTCCATTGTAATTTTCATTATAGACACATGTGGGATGCTTGCTTTTTCCCAAGGATGCTGAGATCTATACTATACTCTCAGAACTTCACAACAAATATTGTTAACCTGAGTAATCTCTCCACCTCATCTCCTGCTAATTTTTTTCCATTTCTCCTCCTATGTTGGGTTTTTAAATGCTATATTAATTTACTTTAAAAGATTTTATAATGACCTACATTTTAGAGTTTCCTTTCATTTGCTCATTGTATTTTTCTTATCTTCTGAGGTCATACTCTCCTCATGAGAAATTTTCTTACTTATAAAGTACCAGACTACAAATCATGTCTCTAATATTTTTTAGCATTTCACTTATATTTAATGTACTTATCTGATATTTTCAATACATTTGTATACTTTTTTACTCTAATAAAATCTTATATCATATTACATAATATTTTTATGTGTCATTTTAAAGTCTTTGCTTCATAACATTCCTAGAAATAATAACATCTTCAGCGAAGGTCAGATAGCAGTGAGTAAGATGGCTAGGTGATATTTTATTATTAGTTTTATTTTATTGTTCCTGCAGGAAATAAAATAGAAACTTACTGCATGGAATTTGTCTTTAGTGTGTCACAACATATTATTCTCCACATATGTCAGTTTGTATTTATAAGTGATATTTTCAAATTAATTTGATACAATGGGATATGGCTTCCTAAAATGTTCCAGGAGTCCTAATGTGTCCCACAAGAGTATGAGTTACTCTCTTTCTATTCCTGATAAGTGTTTCTTACTCAATCAATAAGTTTGACACCACAGAAATGACACTGGAGGGTTATCTGTGTCTCTAGAAAACTCGATTGTATATGTGTGTTACATGGGGACTGTGGCTTTTAGCAGGCTCACTGTGGCTGTTTGTGTCAATCTTCATTATCTCCTGCTTCATATTCTGTAGCTCCCATTATCCATTTTATTCTACTCAGGTGTGACTCATGATTTTGTTATGAAGTATTCACATACTTTACAGTATGTATTTGTGAAAATTGTGACCTATAAAGAGTTCAGAATTATTTATGTTTCTTTATTTATTTTAAAAAAAATTCCCATACCCAACACTGCTCCTTCCCCCACCCCCCTCCCAGGCCTTCTCCAGCCTCTCCCCACCCCAGTCCTACACCAGAAAGGGAAAGGAATCCAAAGGCAAGTTAATTCAGTCTGGCACATTTAGTTGAGATAGGACAGATTCCCTCCTCCAAGTATCATGGCTGAGAAAGGTGTTCCCTAGCAAGACATGGGTTCCAAGATACCAGTTCATACACCAGAAATAAAGTGTGGTCCTAGAGAAGAGGTTCTACCAACTGCCCACACCTTTCAATTTCCCGCCTCATTCATAGTACATAGATCCAGTCCATGAAGGTTTGTCAGCTGTCATGTCAGATTCTGTGAGCTCCCAACAGCACGGGACTGCCTACTCTGTGGGTCTTCCCATCATGATCCCAATTTCTGAAATCTCTCCTCTCTCTCTTCTGCTGGACCCAAAACTCAACCAGATATTTAGCTATGGATCTCTGCATCTGCCTGGATGAAGTTTCTACATTGCAATTAGGTTGGCCATTCATATGATAGTTGGGAAAGGCTAATTTAAGCACTCTCTCCACTACTGCTTGGAGACATGGCTACGGTCATCATGTGGATTCTCAGGTATTTCCCTAGCACCAGGTTTCCCACAATGGCTTCCTCTATCAGGATATCCACTTCTTTGCTCTCCATTTCTGTTTCTTCCCCCACTCAATCATCCCATTCTCTCATGCTGTCTTCTCACCTTCCCTTGCTCCCTCACCCAATATGATCCCAATTTCCTCAGGAGATCTTCTCTATTTCCCCTTCCCAGGGGGATCTATGGAAGTCTCTCTTCACGTCTTTCTTTAACCTAGCTATTAGGGGTAGGGGGCTTGTTGATGGTATAGTGGTTATTTTTGCTTTACATCAAAAAGTTCCACTTATGAGTGAGTCTGTACCATGGGTCTGTATTCCTTTACTCAGAATAATATTCACCAGATCCATCCATTCTTCAGCAAATTCCAAGATGACATTGTTTTTTTCTGCTGAGTAGTACTCCATTGTGTAAAGGTACCACATTTTTTCAATCTATTCTTCAGTGGAGGAGCATACAGCTTGTTTCCAGATTCTGCCTATTATTAATAATGCAGCTATGAACACAGATGAACTAATGCTCTTGAAATAAGAATGTGCATTCCTTGGGTATATGCTCAATATTAGTATTGCTGGATCATTGGACAGATCAATTTTGTTTTCTGATAAGCAGACATACTGATTTCCAAAGTGGCTGTATAAGTTTATATTGTCATCAGCAATGGAGGAGTGTTGTTATTCCTCCAAATGCCCTCCAGGTTAGATTGCATTCTGTATTTTGATCTTAGCCACTGTGAAAGGTGTAAGATCCTGTCTCAGAGTTGTTTTGATTTGCATTTCTCTAATTGTTTGGGACGTTGAGCAATTCTTTAAGAGTTTTATAGCCATTTTAAATTCTTCAGTTGAGAATACTCTATTTAGCTCTGAACTCCATCTTTTAATTGAATTATTTGGGTTGTTTGGCCTCTAGTTTCTTGGATTCTCTATATATTTTAGAAATCAGTCCTCTGTCAGATGTAGGGATGTAGAGATGTAGAGATCTTTTTCCATTTTGTAGGCTCTTCTTTTTGTCTTATTGACTGTGTCTTTGACCTTACAAAAGCTTCTGTTTCAGGAAGGTTCCGTTTATTAATTATTCTTCTTAGTGTCTGTGCTGCTGGTTTTATATTTAGGAAGTGGTCACTGTGTTGATGTATTCAAGGGTATTTCCTACTTTATTTAATCAAGTTTAGTGTTACAGGATTTATGTTAAGGTCTTTGATCCCCTTGGACTTGAGTTTTAGGCAAAGTAATAGATACGGATCTATTTCATTATTCTACCATTTACTAATGATGTTATCTTTTTTCCCAATATGTATTTTCAGATTCTTTGTCAAAAATCAGGTGTTCATAGGTGTGTGGAATAATTTTGGGGTCTTCTGTTCAATTTGATTGATCCACAAATCTGTTATTATGCCAGTACCAAGCTGTTTTTAATCCTATACCTCTATAGTAGAACTTTAAGTCGGGGATTGCAATGCCTCCTGAAGTTCTACTTTTGAGGAGGATTTGGTGTTTGTTTTTTTGGTTTTTTTTTTTTTTTTTTTTTTGACAATCCAAGGTTTTTTGTTATTCCACATAAAGTTGAGTCTTGGTCTTTTGAGGTCTATGAAAAATTATATTGAGATTTTGATGGGTATTTTACTGAATTTGTAGGTTGTTTTGGTAAAATCTCCACTTTTACTATGTTGATATCCTATCCAAGAGCATGGGAGATCTTTCTAATTTCTGATACATTTTTCATTTTATTTTTCAATGACTTAAAGATTTTGTCATATAGGTCTTTCACTTATTTAGTTATATTTGCCCAAAAATATTTAATGTTATTTTCAGCTATTGTAAAAGATGATGTTCCCCCAATTTCCTTTTCAGCCATTTCATCATTTGTGTACAGGAAGGCTCCAATTTTTTTTTGAATTAATCTTGCATCCTGATAAATGGCTGAATGGATTATCAGCTGTATGAATGTGCTGGTAGAATTTTGGGGGTCACTTATGTATACTATCATAAAATTTGCAAATAGAGATACTTGTCCTTTCCAATTGTCGTCTTATTACTCTACCTAAAACTTTGAGAACTATATTGAATAGATATGGGTAGAGCAGACAGACAGCCTTGTCTTGTTTATAATTTCAGTGGAATTGATTTGAGTTTTTCTATTTAGTTTAATGTTAGCTAATGGCTTAGTGTATATACCCTGTATTATATTTAGGTATGTTCCCTGTATCTCTGATCTCTCCAGTACTTTTATCATGAAGGAGTGTTTGAAAAACTTGAAGAATATTGGTATGAGTTCTTCTTTGATAATATGGTATAATTGTTCAGTGAAGGCATCTGACCGTTGGCTCTTTTTGCATGGGAGACTTATAATACCAGCTTCGATTTGGAAGGAGGGAGACTATAGGTCTACTTAGGTCATTTATCTGGTCTTGATTTGTGGTACCTGTTCAGAAAACTGTTCATTTCTCTCAGATTTTTCAGTTTAGTAGAGAACAGGTTTTTGAAGTATAACCTTATTAGTCATACTGGACTTTTTCTATTCTGATGTCCTGTTGTACGAAGTTTTTGGTCCAGACTTTCCAGCCTAACCTTGTGACCTGGACTCTCAAATATATAGTCTCATAGTTTTACTGAAACACAAAGACATTTATATTAATTGTACACTGATTGACCTAGATCCCAGGCATATAATTTGCTAACTCTTTAAACTAACTTATGATTTTTATCTTGTTTATCTTTTTTTAAAGTAGTCTTTTGTATTTGTTGGCTTGTTTGGCACCTCTGTGGTATTTTTGCTTTGTTTTTGTTTTGTTTTGTGTGAGTTTTTCGACTGGTAGCTCTGTCTATATTTTTTTGTTTGTCTTTAGCCAATCAGCGTTTTTATTAAATCAGTAGGAGGGATAATTACTTACAATGTAATATAATCTCACTACAATGCCCCCATTTCCATTTCTAATTTTGTTAATTTGGATATTCTCTCTGTGCTTTTTGTTTAGTGTGGATAAAGGTTTATCTATCTTATTGGCTTTCTCAAAGAACCAACTAGTTGATTCATCGATTCTTTGTGTCATTCTCTTTGTTTCTATGTAATTAATTTCAGCCCAGAGTTTGAGTATTTCTACTTATTTTGGTGTGTTTGCATCTTTTTATTTTACGGTTTTCAGATATGCTCTTAAGTCACTAGTCTCCAAATTCTTCTTGAAGGCACATAATTCTGTCAACTTTTTTTTGGTACAGTTTTCATTGTGTCCTATAAGTTTATATGTGTTGTACATTCATTTTTACTAGATTTTGAAAATATTTTTTCTTTATTTCTTCCTTGACAAAGAAGTAATTCAGTGGAGAGTTGTTCAATTTTCATTAGTTTGTAAATTTTCTGTAGTTTGCACTGTTGTTGAACTCAAACTTTAATCTTTGATGATCAAATATGGATACCAAGAATTATTTCAATTTATTAAAATTTGTTGAGACTTGCTTTGTGATTGAGTATTGGTCATTTATGGAGAAGGTTTCAAGAGGTGCTGTGAAGAAGGCATATCCTTTGGTGTTTACATAAAATGTTCTGTATATTTTGTTAGGTCATTTGAGTCATTATGTCTATTAGTTCCGTTACTTTGTTTAATTTCTGTTTGAATAACCTGTCCATTTTTGACAATAGAATTTTTAAACCTCCTACTATTAATATATAGGGTTTGATGTGTGATTTAAGCTTTAGTAATGTTTCTTTTCGTCTAGTGGAAATTTTTTGAATACAAATGATGCACCAATGTGGGGCACATATACCCACATAAAGCCAGAGAAAGATTTAAAAGGGTTCTAGAGCATAGAATTAGAGCCAAAAACAGCTTCCAAGTTGTGTCTCGCACATAAGCTATGGTAGAGAGATGTCCTGGTGAGAGGTGGGAATTGAACTACAAAATGGCTGGCTTTTGAGGTGCAGTTTAAGCTGCAACATGGCCATTTCCTGAAGTCTCACAGGAGCCTAACTGTTAGCAACAAGCTGTAAATGGTGCATTTAAGCTTTCTGTTTATATAGACAAAAAGGAAACAGAGTCAAAGACTGTTTCTTAGCAGCAGAATTTTGGGGGGTCAGCTCTGTTTGATGGAGGCAAGCAAAGGTGCAGCTTTTTTAAGAGAGGTTTCCTGACTCAGTGTTATTGACAAAACATTTGTGAGTCTTTTAAGATGCCCTGCTGCCAAGTACATTGAAGTTCATGAGCAGCAGATGGCAGTGCCTTACTTGGTGGTTATATCACCCCTAAACTTCCTCAGAGTGGTAATTGTGGGTCCTTCCCATCACTCTGCTAAAATGCTAAACTCTATAAAGCATGACTAGAAGCTGGGTGGAGTCATATGGCTCAGCTCTATAGTGCAAAAAAAAAAAAAAAAAAAAAAAAAAAGCTGTGTCCTTTTGAGGAAGAACTCATTAAAAAAAAAAAAAACTGAATCTATTTAGTAGTTAGTAGTACTTCTTCAACATTTCAAAAAAGAAAAAAGAAAGAAAACAGTTACTTACTATAGCAATTATACATATCAGAAAAGAAAGAATATCACTCTTCTTGAGGGACTGAAGGATTTTGAACAATGTTTCTGAGCTGATTTAGATTCCAAGATGCCCCAGAGGTTACTGGGGTTCTATTCTACAAAAAGAATTTTTGAAGGTTTGATAACAAAGAGGATATTAGCTAAGATTTGTCTTTGCTAGGGTCCCATCCCAGGGCTGTTTATCCAGTTCTAGAGTGAAGAATTAAATCCTCAGCAACCAGCAGAATCTCCGAATGCTTCCACTCTTAAGGATTATATCACAGATAAGATTTTGTTTATGTGAGACAAAATCAGAAGGATGGAAGAAGAATTTTTTCATGTTTCTACAGCTCTTTGTAGTGTCTGCTTTGAAGATGTATAGATTATTTACATAAGCCTAGGACTTCATTATACCCCTGTCCTTGATAAATGTGCAGGAAAACTAGCATGGGGCCCAGGACATGGAACTAAGCAGACAGTTCAGCACAGGAAACTAAACAGGAATACTCTTGAACAAATATCAAATTTCTTTTATGTAACAAAAGATTTTACTTTAAAAAAAATATTTAATGGCTCAGAAAACAATAGAGAACAGTATTGTCACCTGACTGGGACTTGGGCACAAATACGAAAAGTGTGATATGCTCTCAGGGCCTTTTGTGTTGTCCTTGTGAAATCCCATGGGCCTCAGCCAGAGACAAAGAAAACAGGCAACAAAGGCATGCTGAGTGTGACAAAAGGAGTCTTCCTCAGAGAAGAGACCCCTTATTGGTTATTAAATGCCAAGTAATCAGCCCTGAGAGAATACACATGTCCACAACATACAGACTGATTAAGCTGTATTTATATATTTTGGTTATATATGTTTAACAATAATTAAAGAAAACTAGGCCCTGAATTTGAAAGAGAGCATGGGAGAGCTGTACATGGGATGGGTTGTAGATAGGAAAAGGGAAAAACAATATGATGATATGTTAACTTCAAGAATCAAATCAAATGCAATATGATTTTTTTTGCAGCAGCCAAAGAATGCGTGTATCTCAGACATGATTAGATTCTCTCAAGAAGCTGTGGTGTATAAAAGGCATAGTAAGAAGACATTTAAGGCAGAACTGGGGTGACAGTGGGATGCTCAGATTTGCATAAACTTGGAAAAAATATAACTTCAGAAAAAAAAATAACGAACACCATGGGTGCTTCCATTGTGTTTCTTCCTTATACTTCAGTCATTTAAAATGAAAAATTGTGTGTGTGTTGAGGGGGCAGGCAGAGAGAGAGAGAGAAATGGGATGGCTATGACAAATGGATTTATAGTTTAAAAAACATGCTTCTGTAATAACCTTCATACTCTGTTACAAATGTACTTTATACTGGAACATGAGATTGTTCAATTTTTAATAATTCTCAATATTATTTATCCATGTTTAGAAAGCAAACATATTGTGATACTTTGGCACATAGTTTAATTATATTTAGAAGCAAAAATAATTTCTTGTCCTTTTATTATATTATTGGGCTGATTCTGAGACAATACATAACATATCAGTATCATGTAGGAAAAAGTATTAAAATCTTCATAGTACAGAAGAAAAAAGTCTCTCCTCAGAGTAGGATTGGAATCTACCTGCTATAATGATATAAAAAGTAACCTATCTTTGTACTTTAAAGGGGGACTAAAATAAATATCACCCTTATTTTTCATGTTTGGCAATGATATATACATATATAATTATTATTATACTCATTTCCTATATATGGTCATACATATATACATATCTACATAATATGTATGTATAATAGCAGGTATAATAATCACTGACAACTAAATTAAAGGTTAAAATTTATTAAAGGGTTTATATGAAAATACTCACAGATACAGAGATTAAATATCTGTGCAGTTCCTGGAAAGCTGATCTGGTCTACATGTGAAACTCAGCAGATCAGACAGGTCTTCCATCCAAGGGTGAACAGGACACAGAAGAGAACACCTATGATGTGGGGATGTCTTTTTATATGTTGTGTATACTAATCTTTAAATAAAGGGCCATTTGGCCATGGCAGAACTGTAGAAGAAGTAGGTGGAGAATCAAAATAGTTAAGAGACAGAGAGCAGAGACAGATCAGATCAAGCCAGCCGCCAAAAGAAGTAACATATAAAAAACACAGGTACGCCACTGGCCATGTGACAAAATAAATTAATAAAAATAAGTTAAATTAAAATTAAAAACAAGCTAACAAAATGCCTAAGCCATAAACCAAACAACATAAAATTAATATAGACATCTAAGTCATTTTTAAAACACTAAACAACAGACCTCTAAACAGTCTAAGACTACAAGTCTATAAGTTGAAACTTCTGGCCTAATGGGGCCAAACGGGTCCAAAAAACCTTAATATAACACACCTGCCTATGTGCTCCTGAGTCTTAAGACACCTTCAGCCATGCCTCAATTTTTCAGCCTCACTGGTCAGAGACTCCCAGACCTACACTGGCCTAGAGGCCATGCCTCTGGATGAAGGTGATGGCATCTGCTATCTACTACAAAATGCCGTGGGATACTGCTCATGTACACTGTAAGAATTTGTTGCTCATATTGGTTTAATAAAATGCTGTTTGGTCAGTAGAAAGTATAGGTGGGGCAAGCAGAGTAAGAGTGATGGCGGAAATCTCTCTTAAAATACACCAATCCAAGATTGATATTTATTAAAATATAAACCAACACTCACGATACAGGTAACAGTTTATATAGGTGCCTGATAGACTGGATTATCCACGCGATGGACAATGGATGCCGAACCGGTCTCTCCATCAGTCAGGAACCAAAAAACGGGCCCCCCAAGATCCCAGCAGCCCCTTTAGGATGGAGCTGGCCACTCCCTCTTCAGGAGCCCGGAATCCTGGATAAGCATCTCTGAGCCTTATCAGCTGACACCTGAATCCCACCACATGAGAGCATTCTGAGAAGCAAAAGAGCATAATGGCTAACTTCATGGAGATGCAGAGGAAGTAAGACACAAATGCTGCACTAAAGCAAAAGTACCAAGCCACTGGGTTAAGCTTACGTCCTAGCCTCTGAAGCTACCTCTGGCCAATAACAATTAACCTGGCCCTGCCCTGGTCTGATGTCAAGCTTCATTTATATAGGATTCCCACCTTCAACCCTTTTAGTCATTCCTTCTTCCCACCCTGCCAGCAAGGGTGCTGGTCAACCTCTGAACCCTTCCACCTCCCAGCTCTCTTCTTCTCTCTCTCCATCTCCCTCTCTATCCATTTATCTTTTCTTTTTCTGTTCATAATAATAAAGTTTCTCCATGTAAGCCCTGTCTAAGTGTCTCTCACCATGTTACTTTCCACCATGCTGCAGGGAAAGGGGCCTCTTCTATCGCCAGCAGCCAGAAACATGGGTATATGAATTATCATAACACAACAACGTGGCTAATCATAAATAAAATCATAGATTTGTTAAAGAGTTAATGATCAGTAAGATGAGCCATAGGCCAAACAGTTTATAATGAATATAAGCCTTTGTGTGATTATTTGGAACAAAATGGCTGTGGGACTAAATGGGAAGGACAGAGAAACTTTGGATTACACACATACACACATATTTACATACACACACACACACACACACACAAACACACACACACACACACACACACACACACACACACACACACATCCATGTGGCTTGTGGCTTTGCCTGTCTCCGACATGTCTTGTTCTCTGGTAAGGACACTGACTCCAGCCTTCTTCTCAACATTTTCAATTGGATTGTCCCAACTATACTTTCTTCCTGGCTACCAGCAAGTCAGTTGTTTATTAACCAATGAGAAAAATGTAAGTTCACAGGGTACAGAAAGATTATTCCACAGCAATGAATACAACAGGTTAATTATTGAAACAGATTAGGAAAAAACAATTAAGGCTTTCTAAAATGTGTTTATGTTTTTACTGTCCAGAAAACTGGAGGCTATATTTTTCTTTACCAGAGGACTTTTGATTCCAACATGGTAATATACCATAATGTTTAAAATATATCCAGGCCTGTTATTAGTATCTATGAATAACTGAGTTAAGAAAATATAACAATTTATGGATGGATACCAACAAAATAAAAGCAATAGCAAGTCAGAAATTAAAGTGCAGCTGAGTAATTCCAATACTGACTCATCTTTTTCTACAGTTTTGTCTCTTCAGTTGCAATTCTTATCCATATGGCTACTGAGGGAATTGAGAATGGAGTCTTATGTTTACTTTCTTCCTAAATTATACATTTCCAACTGAAATTTGAAGAAAAGAAATGTGACATGGATATCTTCTAATAAAATCCAAAGAGACTGGCTTGCATTTCACACACTGCCTTGTATTTTCAGTTATATCCTATAATTAAATCCAAAGGGAATGGATTGTAATTCTTCCTGATAACCCATCTTTCAGTGTTTCCATATATATTTGGGGGCTGTCTTCATTTGATAAAACTAATTGGTCTCTGTGGGAAATACGAAAGTGTTTTTTGAGGAGGTTTGTTCTTGGTACATCAGGAGGTTTCCTGTATATTATTAATATGTAAAATAAATGCATATTAAGCGTATGTAAAATCATTCCTGCAATTCATGTAATAAAAATGTGTTACATGAGGCCTATTTGAAGTTATTTTGTAGAACACATTTACTTTCAGAAAACTAATATCTCTAAGGATTACAATTTCATACAATAATTTAAAAAATAACTGAATTTGCCAAATAATTTAAATCCTCGTTAGAATAATGCAGGGTATATTTGGTAAGTGGATAAAGCTGTTTGCCTAAAGTGCTCAAAATTTTGCATTTATTCAGAATTAAGTTCATTTCCAAAGAGTTAATTATCTGTACTCTGATAACCCTATAGAGATAAGAAATCTCATCTAAGAGAAGCTAAATAATATCATACCATAAACATGCTATTAGCTTTCTAAAAGTTAAGAATCTGGGGGAAGTAGAGGCTCCATTTTGTAGGTATACTCATGGTGGATACATGAGGTTGATGGCCTAAAAGGCCATGCTATAAGACAGAACTTGTCAAAAATATTGATAGTAAAATTAACATATAATATTCAAAAGTGTTGTAGATAGATTGTTTGGGACTGAGCACCACAACTCTGTATTTTGATTAGTTGTTTCCTATAATGGTTTATGGCTGTTGAAAAGAGACATTTTGTTGATGAGGAGTGAAGACTACACTTATATACGGGGATAAAGATAAATATTTAAAATGTAGTTATTTGCTTTAGTAAATTGGTGGTTGTGTGTTCTTCTCCAATATGCATGACAACAGGAGCCTGAGGTGATTTCCTAGGTTTACAATACTAAGCATGGTCTCCCTCTTGTTAGACAGGCTCAAGTTCAATTAGAGAACTTTTGGTTACCAACACAGGGTTTGTATGACACTATAGTACCCTTAGAGCTGTCCTGTGATGCTGCTCATTATCATCGTTAGTAGGCATCACAGTTGGGTAGGACTGTATTCATGCTTGTGTGGTATCTTCTAGTGTGAAATCTACCCCTCAGAAAGGAGGTTTAGATCAGCACCAGCTGAAGGGCCCCTGGACCTTGTGTTCAAAGTGCATTGTCAGTACTGAAACATCTACAACACACTTCTTGCACCTAAATCTCAGAGACCATAGTAGAAGAGGAAAGTGAATAATTGTAAGAATCAGTGGAATTAGGAGTTTGCTGTGAGAAGGTGTCTCCTATAAATGTCATATTCTTAGATCCTTGAAGTCTCACAAATGTAGCCACTTAAACCTGACCTAACATGGATCACACAAATATATATGCTAGCATGGACAAGGGAAAACTCATAAGCCCTCAACCCTAGATAAATATATATATTTACAATATATATATGAAAGTAAAGCATGCTAAAAGCTGAAGAAATAACCTTACTCAGGGAGAAATACACCAGTTGGTTGTCCAAAGATAAGTGGTCAACCTTGAAAACACACATATAAGTAACATTATAAATAAGCATGTTGTGCTTATATATTTAAGAAGACACAGACAGACACGCATTTATGTTTGTATAACAACAATTAAGAAAAATAAGTCATGAATTTGAAAGCCATCAGGGGAGGTGCGTTCAGACAAGGTGTTGGAAAGAGGAAAGGGAAGGAAGGAAAAATGACATAATGATATAATCTTAAAATGCGTATTAAAAGGCAAAAATGTATATATCACACATTTTAGTAAATAATAAATGTTTGAGTTTTACCGACAGAAGAAACACAGAGATAGGTTAACGATAAAAAGCCATTATTTTAAAACAGTATCCTACGGTAGCAGACCAAGCCCCAAATAACAAAACTGGTCTGTCTGCAATACTTTCAAAATGGGACTCAATAGTAAATCAAGAAAACCACTGAAAGCCCTGGAATAAACAATAAATTAAGACCAAATGAGTCAGAGAAATGATAAGTACGCAATAGCAATAAGCCCAGGATGAGCATTGAGAGTGTGTTATCTAACTGAAGAGATAAAGGAAAATAATTTTGCTTTTAAACGTCAACTAGTGGATCATTCTCTGTTGTCAAATGGGTTTGTGCAATTAGTACAATGAATTATACTTCAGGAATAGCTTTGAAAACTTAATTTCTAATGCTCAGTGCAGTGTTTAAATGCATTATTTATGCGGAGAAAACAATCTCTTAAATATAAATATTAAATGAAAATGAGTTAAGATTTTAGGATTAAAAAAATATGCTGATGTTCATCCAAAGAGAGAATCAAGTATTTACCTAACGTTGGAAAGATCAAAGTAATCTTACACGATGACTCTATATATAATCAATAATACTTCTTTTGTGAGCCATCCAGTCAACCTAATTGAGACATGCATCGGGGATTGATCTGAAATTTGCTCAGGAAGCATTTTTAACTAAAGGAATAGTTAGGAGATAAAACAGAGCTGAGGACACTCATACCTCTATGAAGTATCCAGTACCGTATGAGAGGGGTTAAGATAAGTTTTCACATGCTAGTTCACACCTAAGGCCTTCACAAAAATTATCAGGGTTACAATGTAATTAGCAGCCTAAGAGTCTGACTTAGTGTGAGTTTTACATTCACTGTCAACAGACAGGCAGGACCAGGTTCCTCACAATTCCTCAGTAACTGAATGGCTGGAAAGGATACTGGAACAGATTTGAGAGAACATACCCAGGAAAAAAGCCAGGAAACAAGGATGTGCTTTTGAATGACAATGGAGAGCTACCTACTACAGCCATAGCTAGAGATGTGCTATTTGGCTTTGTTAGGGTACAACAAATAGACAAAGCCCTGGGTTGATAAGCAACAGTACCTTACGGCAGTCATAGTCCTGACCCATTATAATAAGGATGGGTAGTGAGAACTTGTGGGGATACTTTCAAATATAATAAAAACATTCAGAGATATCAGAGGAATCTACCCACAGTCAGTCGGTAACTCACACCTTTAATGCCAGCACAGGGAATATCCTGGGAGTGGTGACCTATGCCCTTAATCCAATCTAAATCTGAGGTCATTTTAGTTTACAGAAGGAGTTCCAGGCTCCCAGGCAGGCAGTGGTGGTGCCATGCTTCAAATGAGCAAAGAAAGTATTTAAGGTAGGCATAGAAAGACAGAGCAGGCAGAAGAAGCTGTGGCTCACACTGTTAGTACCAGCACTTGGGAAGCAGAAGAAAGAGAATTTCTGTGAGTTCAAAGCCAGTCTGGTCTTCAAAGCAAGTTTCAGGACAGCTAGGACTGTTATACAGAAAACTCTGTCTGGAGAAAAAAAAAATACAGAGGACAGACCTACCACCTCTGGAGTCTTTGTCTGTCTGTTTGTTTGTTTGTTTGTTTGCTTTTTCAAGACAGAGTTCTTTATGTATGCTGTGAATATCAATCTTTAAATAAAGGACTGTTTTGGCCATGGCAAGAACCATAGAAGAAGTAGGTGGGAATCAGAATAATTAGGAGGATGGCAGAGTCAAGACAGATTGAGCCAGCCACCCAAAGAAGAAACATGTAAGGAACACAGGTGAGCCACGGGCCGTGTGGCAGACAGATAAATGAAAATGGGTTGAGTTAAGATGAGAAAGGTAGCTAGAAATGGGCCTAAGCCATTGGCTAAACAGCATGAAGTTAATATAAGTGTCTGAGTCATTTGGGGCCTAAGCAGCTGCAGGGGGATAAGCAGTCTGGGACTCTAGGACCGCAGGTCTGTGGGTCTGGACCACTGATGCTCGGGGCCAAAAAACCTTATTGCAGCAAGAACTAATTCCCATTTTCCCCAGTCATTAAAGAGGCTATTTTAATTTTCTGTAGATCTAAATGCATATTTGTATCATACTGAGAAAATAGACTCATTCGTGAAAACTTTTTATTATTTTGGATTATTATTTCATCAATTTTAAATTCTTTGAGAATTTATAATACTTTAGACACTGTTTTACTATGCTTCAATTAACTTGATTATAAAATGAGATGTTCAGAATGAATTTTAAGGCTCTACAAAATTTCTATTTTACAGTTATTTAAAACTGAAATGATGATACCCAACTGATGCAAATTTATTTTAATTATAGCTATTATCTGAAGAAGGAAGGAACGATTTAGAAAACTCATAAGTGAGCTTACTATGGCTACCAGAGGAAAATATTTCAAATGGTGTGGACTCATGAGGGTTTTGTTTTTTTTTTTTTTGACAGATTTATTGTACAGGGGATTCATACCAAAGCATGAACAAACAGGACCTGTCTTGTCTTCAGCCCAGGCAAATCTTGTCTTCCTTTCCATTTCTGTTGGCTACTGGCAATCTCTGCCACTGTCTGAGGTGTTTGTTGCTGTGTGGTTCATCTCTGCCCTCATCTTTATACCTAATAGCTACCAGAAAATTTTGTCTTCACATCGCCATTGTTTTACAATAGTAAAATTCAGAATATTGGACTGGGGATTAATTGCAACTGTAAGAAACTTATTGCCAAAGAAGTTACATTTTGAAGTAGTGAGAAATAGAGGCTATGGGTCTGAGAGAGAGAGAAAAGGCAGTGGAACACAGGAGTAGTAGGAGGGGGAAGGAGAAGGGAAAATTATGTAATACGTTAGAATAATTTCTTGAAAGTATAATTATACATATATGTGTGTATATAATCCTAAATGTATTAATACAACCTTCTTAGTCTGTATGATGTCACTTTTAGTTATATATTTGGAGCTCACCAGATAGTATTGGATAACCAATGGAGAGACCTTTCCCTAGGGAAGACTTTCTCCTGATCTAAGTAATCCTTAATCACCTGTAGTTCTTTGTCTAGGGCTGGACCTCGAGCTCCCACCTTTTATGTTAGTTTTTCTATTGGCATCATCATTGTTCCTATTTAGTCAGCAATTTTGATGAGAATTCATTGATGTAACTCCTCTGACATTTCTAGGAGACACAATCTTATAGCAAAATTCTCATTCCTCTTTCTCTGAAAAATCTTTATGACCCTGTTTTCAAATGCTCTCTGGCTCTTATGTACCGTAATTAAATTTTATTTGTGTAATTTGGGACTTGGCACCACACTGTCTCTTTTCCTACATTTTGATCCCTTGTAGTTTCTGTAATGTTATTGCAAGGGAAATTTCCTAAATGAGGGTGGGAATTACACATATCTATATGAAGATAAGTATTTATAATGCAGTTAGGAATTATGTGGGCTTAGTAAAGTTAGGCAATGTCTGCTCTCCTCCAGGATGCAAGACTTTTCTAGTTCTTTAGATAGCTAAGTTTCCAGTACCAGTAATTGTGAGGAAACCAATTCAGGACATAGATAAGAAAGTTAACAAACTGAACAAAATGGCAAAATGGTTAGGGTTTTGGTGTTTTGAATGAGAATGTTCCCCATAGGCTTATACATTTATGTGCTTAGTTCTCGGGGTATAAACTTTTTAGAAGGATTAGGAGGATTGGCCATGTTGGAGGATATATGTCAATGAGGCTTGGCTTCAAGCTTTCGAAATTCCAGACCTGTCTTCCCTCTCTCTCTCCCTTCTTCTCTCTCTCTCTCTCTCTCTCCCTCCCTCTCTCCCTCTCTCTCTCTTTCTCTCTCTCTTTCTTTCTCTCCCTCTCTCCCTCCCTCCACCCCCCACCTACTGTCCAAGGATCAGCATGTTAAGCTCTCAACTACTTCTCTGGCATCATGTCTGTCTGCCAGTCATCCTCCTCCCTGCCATAATAATAATGAACTAATCCTCCAAAACTGGAAACAAGTTCTCAATGAAATGTTTTCTTATATGTGTTATCATGGTCTTGACATATTTTCAAAGAAACAGAAGCTAATTTAGACAAGCTTACTATTTCTGTGATGAAACACTGTAACCAAAAGCAACATGAGGAGGAAAGGGTTTATTTGAGTTTTGCTTCTATATCACTCTTCATCCCTGATGGAAGCGAGGACAGGAACTCAAACAGCAGAAACCTGGAGGCAGGATCTGGCCACAAACCGTGGAGAGATGCTACTTACTGATTTGCTAGGCATGGCCTGCTTAGCCTGCATTCTCATAGAGCCAAGAACCACCAGCCTAGAGATAGCCCAAGGCTCGTGCACAAATCGATCTCATGGAGGCATTTTCTCAGCTGAGCTTTCCTCTTCTCAAAATACTCTAGCTTGTGTCATGTTGACATGGAAATAGCCAGGACAGTTGGTAATGTGGAGAATTTTAAAACAAAGGGGAAGAAGCAGCAAAAACAAATGAGATAATGAAAATTAGCCATAAACAGATACAGGGAATGAAGAATCAATCAGTTGAAAGCACAAGGATGGAGGACAATACTACGAAAATAATTCATTTGGACATATGTAAAGATAAAATAATTAGCATAGTCAAAACTTCCAATTAAACATAAACTATAATTAAGAAACTAAACCAGAAAAAGTATGTAGAATTGTTAGCATCTGAGATAAAGTTAAAGGGCACAGACAATTTACTCAATGAAATTATAGCTCGAGCTTAATAGAGAAAGAAATGTATATATGACAACAAAATGACGTGCCTGAGGATGAAAGTCTCCATTGTATATCACAGTTATCATGTCAAAAATCCAAAGCAAAGAAACCAGATTAAAATCTGTCAGAGAAAACACTGACCTACACACAAAGAATTCTAAGAAAAACTTCAGATCGCTCATAAGCAGCCAAGATGCCTAGAAAACACAAAACAATATATTTTAGAAAACATATTGTTGTTAGTCAATATTTCCATACCCAGTAAAATGATCTACTACATCAATGGAGGAATGATAGAACTTCAAGAAATCAAAAATTACAGAAATTCATGACAACCAACTGAGGGCATCAGAAAACTTCAAAAGATATATTGCATACTACAAAGAGGAAAATATCTCTAAGAACATCTTTGTGTATTTGTGTGTGTGTGTGATCATCTACCTCTCGTGTATTTGCTTAGGATTGCTTTTGGTTATCAATTGCATTTGTGTTTTTATATGATGTACAGGATTCTTTTCTACCTCTATGAAGCATGCTATTGCACTTTTAATGAGAATTATTTTTAATGTATACAATACTTGTGTGTGTATAAAACTAAAGAAAAGGAGGTCATTAATTTAAAAGGGGTCATGGGAATTGGATGAGAAAGGTGTGGGGTCGATATGAGACAGTTTATCTATAAAATTGTCAAATAAAATAAATGTTAAAGATTTTTAAACTTTTTAATAGAATGTCAAAAGAACAGTGAATACAATTAATATGTTATCAGATATTGTAATGTAATGTAATGATATTACATTAAATTAAAGAGCTTCCCTGCAACATAAACCATAAAAAGAATTAACACATAATCTAGAGAATGGGACAAATGTTTACTAGCCATACTTTATACAAGAACTAAATATATAGAATTTATAAATAGCTACAGACTTTAAACACACACATACACACACATACCATGAACCAGAAAGATGGATCAGTGGTAAAAGTATTTTCCATGCAAATGTGGTCACCTTAATTTGATCATTGTATCCCATAAATAAACTCCTGATAGTTGTCCTCTAACATCTTCATGCATATATAATGCTATATTCAATCACACATGCCATCCACACATGCAAAGCAAAGAGAATAATAAGCAGAAAGTAAAATTTCAAAACTAAGCACCAGCCAATTAACTGAACAAGCAATTGTCAAAAGAGACAGTAAACATTTTAAAAGTTCTATAATTTGATTTAGTTAAAATATAGTTCTATCATTTCCCCCTCGTCACCTGACCCTTCCCATCCTTCCCGTGTATATATCAGCTGCTCCCAAATTTACAGCTTCCCACTATTTCACCATAGTTGTATATACACACACAAATAAATAATTAAATATATACAACCTACTGGATCTATTCAGTGTTGTCTGTATGTTTTAGGGCTTATCTCACAGTACTGGGTAAGCAATCAGAAGCTCATCCTGCAATAGACTATCTCTCCCTCAGCAACTGTCATGTCCATATAGCTCATCATCTACCAGTGAGGTCCCAGGTGATTTATCTCATTGTGATAATAACTGCTGTTGGAACTATTTGGATTTTATTTAGCTATCGATGTTATCGATGTTTTCAAGACTTCATGGGGGTTGCTTATCTCTCATAGCTTGAAAGCACAATGTCACAGCTGGCTTTCTACCCTTTGACCTTTTTCATTTTTCTGCCCTCTCTTCTGAAATATTTCCTAAGCTTTAGGTGCAGAAGTTGTGCTGTAGATGCGTTAGTTGGAGTGTGGCAACCCATGGTCAGTTTTTCTCTACCTGTTGACATACTGATTTCTGTAAGTCTCATATCCTATGCAACACAATGCTTCCTTAATGGCGGGAGATCTACACCTTCATATGTGTATAAGGTTAGCTACTTATAGTGCAATCAGGAAATTATACTAATCTATAAAAGTGGCAACAGGAGGTTCTTCTCTCAGGCATAGGACCTTTCCATCCACTTGCAGCTGTCTGGGTTTACAAAACTAAGGATAATTTCCCTTCTATTGTACAGGCCTGAAATCCAACAAGACAACTGCTGATAATTCCCAAGATGAAACTGTCCCTATTTTAACACTGTGGAGATGTCTCCGATCCAGACATTGTTCTGATTACATGCTTTATAGATGGCAGAACTCCCTAATGTTCTTCTTCCTGGACAAATACGTAGAATCTTTCATTACTCTGAGGATTAGTCCTCAGGGGTGAAGCTTCTCGATTAGTGTCAACTCTATACCTGTCCATGAGAGTACTATAAATTTTAAGTACTTTGAGATTCTCTTACTCTAGTCAGAATATCCACCAGTCACAACCTCCACCACCCCAAAAAAGACAGCAATTACAAAAAAATAAGAGAAATGAGGAACCGTGTTTATTGTTTATTGGGAGTGTAAACTATTGCAGCGACTATGAAAATCAGTATGGGGTTTATTTAAAAGTATTTAAAAGACTATATGACTCAGACATACAATACACAAAGGCACACGTTTACCTGTGTTTACTCTGCTCTCTTCACTAAAGCAAGGAAATAGAATTACCCTAGATGTCTACCTAAATATGAATAGATCATGAATATATGGCACATAAACAAAATAGAGTTTTATTCTGACAGTAAAAAAATATGTTTGTTTTGCAAATAACTGGGGGATCTGAAAAAAATATTGTATATATAAAGTTACCCAATAAGAAATAAAAATAGCCACGTTATATTTATGTGCAATTTCTAGGTATGATTTTTATGTGAATATATGTGACTGTGAATGAGTTTATAGCCCATGTACCAAGAAAGAAGACCATGAGAGAAGAAAAAGAACATTTCAGGAATGGGAAACAGTTACAGAGGACACGTGTCATGGAACAGAGGCTACTGGTGGCCGAAGGGGACGAGTAGGCAGGGGACTGTGGAGAAGTGGAAAGGAAGTGGAACAGCAAGCACAGATCAGAAATCAAAGTTCCTTAATTAAAACTAGAAATAAAAACCGATTAAATGTCACCAGGGCTGTGATTCCTTACTCTCACAACTTTGGATATTTGCCAATCTCTCTCACATGTGTGTCAGGATTTTAATAGAAGCCTAAATTGGCTAGGAAGCTGTTAAAAATAATTCTGGAGAAAATTAGACATGCCAAAAAAAATCCGTCTTCTCCTCTAACTTAGAAAAAAAAGTGTACTTTAACCAAAACAGAAAAAAATATGAAAGCTAATCTAATAAATATTATGCGCCAATTAATATCTCAAGTTGTATGTCTAAGGAAGGGCTCTGAAGTGTATGTTGGTATTGGAATCATCTAGAGGCATTGATAGTTCAAAAGCTTCCACCCTCACCCATGTCTCAGAAGTTTTTTAGTCTTTCAGAGACTTTAAATGTAAGGTCCCAGGCTTTTGTTTTTATTGCTGATGCTTGAGATCCAAGCATAGGTCAACAGGACACATTTTGAATGATACACTTTCCAATGAGAAATATTGCACTCTTTCCTAATTGTCACAAGGTTCAGAAGCCATGCATTGTTTCCAATAGTGCTATGTTTTATGCTACTACTGTCCCCGGGCATACTTATATCCATATTCTTCCTCCTCTTTATAATACACAGAATTTTCACTATTTTTTAGAAAGCAACAAGAACCAAATTTCTAGGGTTTTTTGATAATTTCTAAAACTAAGAGTTTATGTGCAAACATTTAAAGTTGCGGGATACTCTTGAACAAAATAAATTTCATCAAACTTTAGAAGCTAAATTAGGGGAAACATAAGAAAGGCAGAAAAGGTTCACAATGACAGTGCTTTGGTACAGAAGTCACATGAGAGAGAGAGAGAAGAGAAGTCTCTGGGTAAACAGAACAGCACCAGCCAATAGCTGGTGAGTCACTTAAGAGAGCACAGTTTTACCTTTCCAAAACAGAAATGTGGAACAGAATGACCTTTGAAAAACTTTCCTTATTAAGCATTCATAGTTTAATGATCCTCAGAGTTTCAATTTGTGGTGATATATATTTAATAAAATTAGTCTGGAATATCGGGAGCCAAGAAGGCCAGGGAGTGGTGATCCACACCTTTAATCCCTGCTTTAGGAATTTGGAAAGAGTTAAGAGAGCTGGGTGGAGGGAGAGAAGAGAGGCTCCTCAGCTTTCCCAGACACTTCCTTGGTGGGCGAAAGAGAGAGAGATTGGGAATTTTAGGATTTCAGGGAGACAGGCCTGAGAAGGAGGTAGATGAGAAACGGCTGTGGTTTGTTTCTCTATCTCTCTGATGTTCCAACATTTCCCCAATATCTGGCTCTAAGTATTCATTATATACCAATTTGAATTTGTGCAATAGTACTTCCCATCCTGAAGAGAATAAAATTTGGTTCCAGCTGGAAAAAAATCCATTTAAAGCAAAGCTAAACTCATATCAAAAGTTCTTGACGGTTTCCTAATTCCTTTCCAAGGCAGTGCTTTAAAACTTGCTTTCGTTCTTCAAAAACAGAAATTACAGGTCATGTATTTTTATGAACTTATATTTTTCTGTATAATGCGCTTGATCCAAACAAATCCACAGTAAATTTGGAAATAAATCCTTTCAATATCGCATCTATTTTATCATATGCTTCGAAACAGTATTGATGTAAAGATAAAAACACAGTACAAGAATTTGTCTGCTATCTAAACTTGCTGATGGCAAGCTGCCAGTCTTCATGTGCCTTAAAGTCTGTTTCGTCTTCATCAATGTGAAACTCAGCGCAGAGCAATGGGTATGAGACAGATAGAAGGAAAAAAGTATGGGGGCAATAAAAACTGAAATCTATAAAGTAAGACACAATGGATTTGAAAAGTTGTGAAATTAAGCAATCACAGCCCTGGTGACATTTTAATCGGTTTTTATTTCTAGTTTTAATTAAGGAACTTTGATTTCTGATCTGTGCTTGCTGTTCCACTTCCTTCCCACTTCTCCACAGTCCCTGCCTACTCGTCCCCTTTGGCCACCAGTAGCCTCTGTTCCATGACACGTGTCCTCTGTAACTGTTTCCCATTCCTGAAATGTTCTTTTTCTTCTCTCATGGTCTATAAACTCATTCACAGTTGATGTGGAAATGCCTTTCTGTATGCTATGATTCTCAATCTTTAAATAAAGGAGCTGTTTTGGACCATGACAGGCACCATAGAAAAAGAAGGAGGAGGAATCAGAATAGGTAGGAGAAGCAGGGCAGAGTCAGAGGCAGATCAAGCTGAAGCCGCCCAAGAAGAAACATGTAAGGAACACAGGTGAGTCATGGGCCACGTGGCAGACAGATTAATAGAAATGGGTTGAGGTAAGATGTAAGAGCTAGCTAGCAATGTGCCTGAGCCATAGGCCAAACAGCATAAAGTTAATATAAGTGTCTGAATCATTTCTGGGGGCCTGAGTGGCGGCGGCGGGCTTCTAAGCGGTTTCTGGGGGCAGGTCTGTGGGTCTGGGACCTCTGGCCACCTGGGGCCAAGAAACCCCACTACTACACACAGTCACATATATTAACATAAAAATCATACCTAGTGATTGCATACAAACATAACGTGGCTATTTTTATTTCTTATTGGGTAACTTTATATATACAGTTTTTTTTCAGATCCACCGAGTTACTTGCAAAACAAACATATTTTTTATTGTCAGAATAAAACTCTATTTTGTTTATGTGCCATATTTTCATGATCTATTCATATTTAGGTAGACATCTAGGGTAATTCTATTTCCATGCTTTAGTGAAGAGAGCAGAGTAAACATAGGTAAACGTGTGCCTTTGTGTATTGTATGTCTGAGTCATATAGTCTTTTAAATACTTTTGAATAAATCCCATACTGATTTTCATAGTAGCTGCAATAGTTTACACTCCCAATAAACAATAAACACGATTCCTCATTTCTCTTATTTTTTTGTAATTGCTGTCTCTTTTGGGTGGTGGAGGTTGTGATTGGTGGACATTTTGACTAGGGTAAAAGAACCTCATTTTCCTTTCACGGTTTCTCATAGATTGCCCCGTAGTTCAAGGTATGTATATAATCTCTCTCAGGTGGCATAAGTTTTTTCTCTAGATCTACTCCTATGTTCATGAAGAAGCCTAGACTTCAGATGCCTTATCCTTGTACCACCAGGCCTTTGGGAAGATTGCTATGCAGCAGTACAGCAGATAGATCTGTCATAGGAATCATTTCCCTTACCAAAGTAGCAGACACAGATTAACATTCACATCCCGAGCCATTCATCATCAGCTTGCACCGCACACATGCTGTTGTGATTGTAAAAGAAACTTGGTCCTTCCTTACTTTGGAATGAAGTTGGGATTCTGATGATAACTAATTCATTCCTGAGACAGGCAAAGAGATTCTGTCCTGAAAAGGTGACTGACTAAAATGTGGAAAAAGAGCAAAAGTCACTATTGTATTAAAAGAAGCTGACTGCTGCGTTCCTGATGTGAAGGGACCTAGACTGGGTAGATTATCAGAGGAGTTAGTTCTATGCTGCCTTTTCTTCTCTTTCCCTTATTACCTGTTCATCCTCTGTTGTTTTTCCATTAGAAAGGGAGTGTTTTCTTTGGAAGCCTGGGCCTGATTTCCCTAATATGTCTTATAGCCTTATAACTTTCCTTCAAGAGTAACGCATGTCCATAATATTTACTAGAATATGTCCATAGCTATGTTTAGTCACGGTGTAAGATTGGGATTCAAGAACAAATTTATGCCCATGATTTCAAAGAATTGCATGTCATATAGAAATGACTCAGAACATTATTAGTAGAGTCTCAGCTTGTGGCCACAAGGGGAAGGACACTGATATAACCGCTGAGTAGCATGTCGTTTTATCCACATATTCATAAATCATTTATCTTTGCTCTCCTTATCTGGACACTCTTGTTGGCTGATTTTGCTCTTTTTGGGGTGCCTGCCACTCAACTCCCGAATAAATCACACATAGAGTCTTATTCTATTTAAAAATATTTTAAATTATTAATGAAATTTATTTTACATACTTTTCACTGTTCCCCCTCCTTCCTCTTCTCTTGCTCTCCCTACCTCCCTTAGCTCCTCCCTACCTTCACCCTCCATCGGCTCCTCAAAGGAGGTAAGGCCTCATTTGAGCAGTCAACACAGGCTAACATATCAAGTTGAGGCAGGACCCATCATCTCCTCCTTGTATCAAGGCTGAGCAAGGCATCCCACCATAGGGAGTTGGCTCTAAAAAAGCCAATTCATGTAATGTGGATATTTTCTGGTCTCATAGCCAGGGGACCCACCAACAGATTGATTACAGCAACTATCACCTTCATTCAGAGGTCTAGTGTGAACCTATGCAGGCTCTCCAGCTGTCAGTCCAGAGTCTGTGAGCTCCCATTAGCTCGGGTCAGCTGTCTCTGTCAATATCTTCATTGTGTTCTTGACACCCTCTCCCTCGCTCCTCTAACTGTTCCTCTCTCTCTTCAACTGAACCCCAGGTTTTTGGCCAAGTGATGGGCTGTGGGTCTCTGCATTTGCTTCCATCAATCACTGGATACAGGTTCTATGATGACAATTAGGGTAGTCGCCAATCTGACTACAGGGGAAGGCAAGTTCAGGCACCCTCTCCAGCATTGCCAGGAGACTTAGCTGGGACCTCTTTGTGTGTTCCTGTGGACTTTCCTAGCACCAGGTTTCTTCCCCAAGCCCATGATGGCACACTTGATATCAAGATATTTCTTTCATTTCTCAACTTCTCAGTCCCTCCCCCAACTAAGCCTTCTAGAACCATCATTTTCCAATCCCTCTCCACTCACTTCTATACACTCCTCCCAATTTTCCTAGGAGGTATTAACCATTTTTTCTTCCTAGGTAATCTATGTGTATCCCTCTTAGGATTTTCCTCTCTATCTTTTCGAGGGCTGTGGAATCTAGCCTGTTCATCCTTTGCCATATGTTCACTATCCATTTTTTGAGTTAGTAAATATTGTGTTTGTCTTTATAGGTCTGAGTTACCTCACTCATAATTTTTTTTTAGTTCCATCTATTTACCTGCAAATTTTATGATATCTTTTTTTTCCATTGAGTAATACTCCATCACATAAATGTACCACATTTTCTATATCCATTCTTTGGGTAAATGGCACCTAGGTTGTTTCCAGGTTCTGGCAATAAAGCTGCTTTGAACATAGTTGAGCAAGTGCCCTTATGTTGTGGTTGAGCCTTTTGGGTATATGCCCAAGAGTAGTATTGCTTGATTCTGAGGAAGGCTGATTCCCAAATTTCTAAAATACAACCATACTGATTCCCAGAATATCTATGCAAGTTTACATTCCCACCAACAGTGGAGGAGTGTTCCCCTTTCTCCACATCCTCTCCAACATTGTCTCTTAATGTTTTTGATCCATTTTGATTTGAGTTTTGTGCATGGTGATCAATATTGATCTAGTAGCATCCTTCTACATGTTGACCTCCAGTAACGCCAGCACTATTTGTTGAAGATGGTATCTTTCTTCCATTGCACATTTTGCCCTCTTTGTAAAAAATCAGATGTTCATTGGTGTGTGGGTTAATTTCAGGATCTTCAGTTTGATTACACTGGTCAACATCTTAGTTTTTATGCCAATACCAGCCTGTTTTTATTACTATAGCTCTATAGAAAAGCTTGAAGTCAAAAATGGTAATGTCTCTGGAACTTTATGTATTGTGTATATTTGTTTTGGCTATCCTGAATTTTTTTGTTTTTCCATATGAAATTGTGTACTGTTCTTTCAAGGTGTGTGAAATATTTTGTTGAAATTTTGATAGGGAATGTGTTGAATCTGTAGATTGCTTTTGATAAGACTGCCATTTTTACTATGTTTATTTTACCTATCCAAGAGTATGGGAGATCTTTCTATTTTCTGATATCTTTTTCACCTTCTTTTTTCAAGGGCCTAACGTTCGTGTTACATAGATCTTTCACTTCTTCGGTCTGAGTGGCTATTATATGTGTGGCTATTATAAAAGGCGATGTTTTCTGATTTCTTTCTCTGCCTATTTATCATTTACATATAGAGAGGCTACTGATTTTTTTCTGTTAATCTTGTATCCTGCCATGTTACTGAAGGTGTATTCCCCAGTAGACTTTTGGGGGTCAGTTATATATAATATCATACCATCTGCAAACAATGAAAGTTTGACTTTTTCCTTTATAATTTTTATCCCCTTGAGGTCCTTACATTATTTTATTGCTTTAGTAAGAACTTCAAGCACTATATTAAATATAAATGGGGAGAGTGGACAGCCTTGCTTTGTACCTGATTTTCGTGGAATCACTCTGAGTTTCTCTCTATTTAGTTTGATGTTGTCTATTGGTTTGCTGTATATGGCCGTTGTTATGTTTGGGTATATTCCCTGTATCCATGATTTCTCTAAGACCTTTAGATTGTATTGATGACGTTTTCAGCATCTAACAATGATCATGTGGGTCTTTTTACCTTAAGTTTGTTTATATGGTGGATTACATTGACAGGTTTTTGTATGTTGAACCATACCTGCATATATAGGATGAATCCTACTTGATCATGGCAGATCATTTTTTATGTGTTCTTGATTTTAGTTTGCCACTATTTTATTGAATAATTTTGCATCACTGTTTATGAGGGAGACTGGTCTATACTCCTTTCTTAGTTGCATTATTGTGTGATTTGGGTATCAGGATTACTTAGCCTTATAAAAAAGAGTTTGGCGATGTTCCCTCTGCTTATATTGTATTGAAAAATTTGAAAAGAATTGCTATTAGCTATTCTTTGAAATTCTGATAGAATTCTGTGCTAAGACTGGTCCTGTTTTGTTTTGTTTTGGGTTTTTTTTTTTTGTTTTTGTTTGTTTTGGGTTTTTTTTGTTTTGGTCGTGAGACTATTGATGACTGCTTCTTTTCCTTCGGGGTTAAAAATCTATTTAAGTTGATGATATGATATTGATTTAATTTTGGTATGTGGAGCCATCCAGAAAATTGTCCACTTGTTTTAGGTTTTCCAATTTTGTGAAAATTTGAAACTAAGTTTTCAAATTACGGCCTAAAGATTCTCCGAATTTCCTCAGTGTCTGCTCTGATGCCCCCTTTCATTTCTGATTTTGTTAATTTGGATGTTCTCTCTCTGCCTTTTGGTTAGTTTAGAGACGTGTTTGTCTATCCTATTGATTTTCTCAAAGAAGCAAATTTGTTAATTTATTCTTTATATTGTTCACTTTGTTTCTATTTTATTATTTTCAGATCTCAATTTGATTATTTCCTAGCCTCTTTTTGATTCTTTTTGTTCTAGAACTTTCAGTTTTTGTGTTAAGCCAAGAGTGTGAAATTTCTCCACTATCTTTATGTAGGAATATAGTGCTATGAACTTTCCTCTTAGCACCTTTCTTGGTGTCTCATAAGTTTGGGTATGTGGTACCCTCAGTTTCATTGCATTCTAAAACATCTTTAATTTCTTTCTTAATTTCTTCCTTGACCCAGTGATGATTCAAATAAATATTGTTCAGTTTCCATGAGTTTATACTTTCTACAGTTGGTATTGTTATTGAATTCTACTTTAAAGCATGGTAGTCTGATAAGGTAGGGGGAGTTACTCTAACGTTTTTGAATCTGTTGAGATTTGCTTTGTTGCCAACTATGTGGTCAGTTTTGAAGAAAGCTCCATGAGGTGCTGAGAAGAAGGTATAGTCTCTTGTGTTTTGGGTGAAATATCCTATAAATGTCTGTCAGATCCATTTGAGTCATAACATCTGTTAATTTCTTTATTCCTTTGTTAAGTTTCTGTCTGGTAGACCTATCCAATGGCAAGATTGGGTGTTGAAATCTCCCACTATCCGTGTTGAAGCTTGATGTGTGGTTTAAATATTAGTAATGTTTCTTTTACAAATGTAGGTGCTCTAGTATTTGGGGCATTGATGTTCAGAACCGAGACTTTGTCATGATCTGATTTTTCCTGTAATGAATATGAAATGTCCTTCTCCATCTCTTTGATTAATTTTGGTTTGAAGTTCATTTTGTTAGACATTAGAATAGCTGTACCAACTTTTTTTCTTAAGTCCATTTGGCTGGTAATTTTTTCCCCAACCCTTTATTATGTATGTTTAATGTCTAAATTATTGTGTGGTGAGGGAACTTTTATTTTAGTCCAATATACTTGATGTTTTTTAAGCCTCTTGTACCTTCATAGGCATGTCTTTGTTTAGAGTAGGAAAGTTTTTTTCCTATGATTTTGTTGAATATATTTCCTCTGCCTTTGAGCTTAAATTCTTCTTCTTCTACCGTTATTACTCTTAGGTTAGATTTCCTAGACGTTTTGTATTAAATTTTTGATGACTTTAATATTTTCTTTAACTAATGAATTTATTTCATCTGTTACATCTTCAATGCTTGCGATCATCTATTCCATCTTTTCAATTCTGTTAGTGATGTTTACCTCTGTAGTTTCTATTTGTTTACTCAGATTTTTCTTTTCCAGATTTCCATCAATGTTTTTTTAGTTGCCTCTTTTTCAATTTTTTATGTCTTGAACTGTTTCCTTTACCTGTATAATTAGGGTTTTTTTTTTTTTCTTAGCTTTGTTGAATTTCTTAGGTTTCTTTAAGGGATTTCTTCCATTTTTTTTTGTCTTTTCCTTCATTTCCTTAAAGGAATTTTTGATTTTCTCCCTGAGGGCTTCTATCATCTTCATAAAGTTATTGTTGAGGTAGTTTTCCTCTGCTTTGTCTGCATTGGGATGTTCAGGCCTTGCTGTTGGAGAACCTGTAGTTTCTGAAGGTGCTATATTACTCTTTATGTTGTTGAACATATTCTTACAGTGCTTTTTACCCATTTCTTCCTCAAATTCATAAAGTTGGAGCCTGTGTCTCCAGGAGTCTTGCTTCTTTCATTGTGTCCTTCTGTATTATTGGCCTTTTCAGTTGCTGTTCTTCCTGTTTGTTATCTTTCCTGCTTGCTGCAGTAGAGGTGTGTGTCTTCCATAGACTCTGGTGCCTTGAGAAGTTAGGCCCAGGGGCAGTGGTGGCATTGTGCTGCTGGGTCTTTGGGAATTGGATGGGTATGGGGGAGGGGCCAGGGAAATGCCATTGGTGCCTGTGGTTGGTCAGCCAGAAGCTCAGGGGCTTACCTGGCCTTCTTACCTGTCCTGCAGTAGGGGTGTTTATCTCCAATCATGAGGCTTGTTCTTACTCATAAATGCCTGGCCTTAGCTTGGCTTGTTTCCTTGCCAGCTTTTATTAACTTAAATTTTCCCAACTATCTTGTGCCTCTGAGTTTTTCCTTTTCTTTTATGTATACTTATTTTTGTTTCTTACTCCATGGCTTGCTGTGTGCCAGGTGGCTGGTCCCTGGAATCTCCCTCTCACTCTCGCTACTTCTTTATTTCTTCCCAGATTTTTTCTATATGTTCTCTCTGCCTGCCAGTCCCACCTATCTTTACTCCTGCATTGCTATGAGCTTTTCAGTTCTTCATTAGACCATCAGGTATTTTAGACAGGCAAAGTAACACAGCTCCACAAAATTAAGCAAGTATAACATAAACAAAAGTAACACACCTTAAAATAATATTCTACTAAAGTACACAATTTAGTATGCCCTGCTTGAAAAAATAATGTATTGCTGAAAGACATTTCTAAATATCTTAGGGAAATTTAGAATACATTTGGGGATCATAGAGCTGAATATATGACAATCTGCTCTGAGTGCATAGTTATATGATGTTTTGTGACCATGAGCTGAATCTTTATCATACTATTCCAAGAGATTGTTTTTCCTTCTTTTATTTTTTTTAGATAGGGTATACTACAATTGTTATCTAAGTACTATCTCTCTATTCAGGAAGTATACATAATTATTAAGAGATGTGTTGATGTGCATTACTTATTCATCCTACACGTCTTTAGTGATGCATTATTTCTACTACCCATAGAGCATGAAGTTGAATATGGATTGTGGTGTCCATCTTGTTTGATAGGCAGGAAAAAGCTTCAAGGTTTCTGTTTGGCACTGGCTTTCATGTATCAAAAATAATTCTTACACTGTACGCTATGGAACTTATTAATGACCATGCTCTTCTTAACATTATTTAACATTTCACCCAAATTTACATTATAGATTAAATGACTTCCCACAATTTTAGAGGTCACTGAAAAGCTATATGAAGAGGATGGGGCTACCCAAAAATGTTCTAGGATCTTTCTTGGGCATTTAAGCCATCCATCAGATGAGTTTGGAGGCCAGTATGGCAACAACTGATAGGTGTTTGTTTTATGCTTTGTTTTTAAAAAATGTTCATAATTAGTCTTTTCCTCTATTCACTGACATATTCCTAGTGACATCATCCTGGCACCTAATACAGCTAATTAGCCATTCTTGACAATGTTCTGAGCCTTGCCTAAATTATACTGACATCTAACTCAAGCTTTTGCTTTGAATAATTCAAGCGTTTTATTTTGAGATTTTTGCCTGAAATGAAGTCTTCACTCTGGCCTTCAGGAAATAGGCCTTATATCATCATGATCTAGCAATGGAGGCTGCTAGACAGTTACATTTGAGATTGTTAGAATTTTGGATCTTTCTCCAGATGTCTCTATCACAGGTCTCACAGTCCTTATTTCCTGTAAGTTCAACACAGATAGGTTCAGAAGGAGCAAGTCCATTTTCACAGAGGTGGAGAACCTATACAGAGTTGCAGACAATGAACTCTCTTCCACAAGTATTCAACTCAGCCAGGAGAGCATGCAAGAAACAATGAAAACTGGATATCTTAGTAGCTATTCTTAAGAAGAGAGATGACCAACTCACCTCTACTAAAAGAAAGCATTAGGTTTGGGATTTGCATAAAGTTTTAGAAGGTTAGTCTCCAATCAGTAGGTGGGAAGCAGACAAGTATGGGTCTGGAGCAATAGCTGAGAACTTTATAGTCTCCGAAGGCAGCAGATAGAAAGAGAGGCACATAGCCTGGCTTTTAAAAATCTCAATGCCCATTTACTATGATAGGCCTCCTCCAAGCCTACATCATCTCCAAGAAGGACATATTCCCTAATCCTTCCCAGTTAGTTCTACTGACTAGAGAGAAGCATTCAGGTGTAGAAACCTATGAGAGCCACTTCCATTCAAACCTCTAGTCCATGATAGTGAGTATTAACTGAGAGTTTCTATAAATCTTTAATTTACAAAGTAAGCTATAGATAAAATTGGATTCATGGTTTTACTGGTTCCTGACTTCTATATGTGATTCTTGTCAAAGCTTTAAGTTAAAATACCTTTGCAGTATAACTAATTTTAGCCTATTATAAAAGTATGTTAAGTTAGATTCTGTTTGAATAATATAAGTACTGACTTGTATTGACAATGACAAATTGTGTGGCTGGATTAAGGTACCAGCCGATAAGGTCAGAAGACACTTCAGGGACCCTGGAGGGGGTGTGGCCAACCTGGAGGGGGTGTGGCCAACCCCATTGATAAGTGGCTGCTGGGACACAGGAGCTCTCTTCCTGGTTCCTAACTGCTGGCTGCTGGACAGACAGAATCTGAATCCATCGCCCTTCCATCGCTTGTCCATCGCTTGGATACGCCAGTCCTTGTTCAGGTGCCACTATAAGCTGTTACTAATATCGTGAGTGTTAATTTATATTCTAATAAATATTAGTTTTGGACTGGTGCCTTGAAAGTAAAACTCCGTCTACAAAATTGATAGTAGACAAAGCAAAACTTTCCTTTTTCACTCCCTAATATGTTTCCAGTAGACAACAAGAGTTAATGCCATCATTGTTATAAATATTAGTACAGTCTATTTTAAAGCTGTCTCTTCTGAATGAAAATATTATCTGCTAGAAAGAAGACTCGGAACATTAATGAATAACGGCTCAGAATGTTCAAGAAACTTTTGTTTAGGAATCCCAAAAAGTCATAGGAATCATAAGACAACTCCCCAAGGGTACATAAGCAGTAACAACAGCTAATTAGAAGGAACTTGCTCATAGACGGAGCTTTCTGCAGGCTAAATAAAGGTTTCTGCAGGTGCAGCTTTTGCAACTCATTCTCCATGCTAGATTGTGTGTGTGTGTGTGTGTGTGTGTGTGTGTGTGTGTGTGTTTTAATGGTACAACTGCCTTTGTGTCACCGAGCCTCCTGTATGTAACCCTTCATTGATGTTCCTGTAGCTAATGTCAGTTAACCCAGTGGTTCACTAAGCTGGATGTGGGTGTAACTGCCTCTTTGTTGTAACAGTTGTTCCCTATCTGGAGTTTTATCTTGTTTTCATCTGCATAGGAAAGATCAACTATTACTTTGTTACCTCTGAAACTATAGATTGATTTTTTGAGAGTTCTACTATATTCTGGTAAATACTAAACACTGAAAATATTAGTATTTTTTATCACAATGCTTAATAGGGTAACAATTCTACTACTAGGAAGGTTCTCAACATATGAATAAAGACTGATTCCACTCTACATTTCCTCAGTCATATCCTCTTGTTTGAAAGATATTTCTGTACCTCAGAACTTATAGGCCCCAGACCTTAGGACAGCTGACTACATTATGGAAGTACCATTCAGGCCATAAAATTCAGCATGTTTTACACCACCAGCCAAATATATCATCACAAAATAAAAGACCTAATCCATCTCAGTCCATTATTTTGAGAAAGTTCCTAAATGCACTAATCTTACATTTTGGCTTCTATAGTTCTGTTTCTAGCTCACGCTTCTGGTTGGCTGAGGTGTGGCAACCCAGGAGGAGATTTTTTGTGCTAGTTTACCCTGAGAAAGGCTTGGGGTCCCAAACGACCAAAGTAGTTGCTGGTTGGCTCATAAACAATTAAACCAATATTTGAGTAGTCTTCTGTGGAGAATACCTCACAATGTTTCTTTCTAATGTTTTAAGCCTACTTGAGAAAACATGGGGGAGACCTATAAGCTGGTAAGATAGAAATATAAGAAACTGTTTTTTTAAAAAGCTTGTGAAACTCAGGGAAGCACAGAAAGGAGCAAAGTTCATGAGGTTTATTGTAAAACAATAAACAAGTTCTGGATAAGAAGAGTCTGTGAGCAGAGCCAACTATAATTTGAGCAGGGATTTCTAAAGATAAGGGTTGTAAGTCACCCCTCAACTTGGATGCATTTTTCAGTGATGCAGCTGCCTTTGTGTTATACATATTCCTGTAAGCAACCTTCATCAATGGTCCTGTAGGTAACCTTTTCTTAACGCTTCTGTAAGTACTCCTCCTACACCAGTTGGTTCACCTAGGCAAACCTCAGTAGTGTTCTTTTTTGATCTGTCATTGTTTTCCTAATTAGGATGAATAGATACTTGTTCCTTGTCTACAAGAAAAAGTCAACACTTTCCAAAGTACATGTAGTTAATTAAAGAGGTGATCACACAATAAATGTGCACAAGGAATAAATGAGAAATTAAAAATAGTTTTCAGAAAAGCGAATATTAGTGATGTATAGGTGCTTAGTTCAGCTCCATCTAAACAGGAGCTTCTGAGCCCATTAAAGAAACAAAGTGAAAAATTGGAATAGTCAACTACCAAATTGCATCTCTGTTTTTCTGTGGTGGAAGGTTACTTCAGAATATTCATAGCTCCTTCCCCAAGCCTCCCTGCCTCTCTCTGAAATTTTTAGAACTGACTGGTATCCCTTCATGGGAAGAACATCTTCAAACAAGGTACGTTCAGGTGTTATCTTACTGTGTGAAAACTGTCTGCTAATAACCTGGTAATGATAATGTGATTGATAGACAGGATCTCTTGTAGACATTTTAATTGCATGATTTAGGAGAATCATGGATCTAGTGATATTGACAACCTAGACAAGATGTCAATTTTTTCTAAAACCTACCAGAAACACACCACACACAACTGACAGTGTTGGGTTTGCTGGTAATCACAAGAATAGAAAGATGAATTAATAAACTAAATATGATGTATAATAGGAAAGCACTATAGAGAACTTGTTATAGGATTGGGTTTGAATTAAAACCAAAACAAAGCAGAATAACCAAAAACCCTACTTCTCTGAGTGAAATATTAGTAAAAGGTGAGAGAAGCACTATTGCTAAATATCTTAATAAATCATTTCCAGAAGGTAGAATATTTTGGATAAGTGAAGAACATACGTTTGTAGAGTAATATGAGTCATATATACTAACTAGAAGAGGCAAATATTTGATATTTTGTGCAGTAAATCATGTTCAGGTTTGTGTGATCAAATAATCTGTGTTCAAATTTAATAAGGAAGTATTATTTTGGTTTTTAATCTCCTTTCTTTATATTCTTCAGGTCCAAGATGGGTTTATCTAATCCTGGTGTTACTTTAAATGCTTTGTGTTTAATAGAAAACAAAGACTTATCTCTAGACATCAAGGCAGCTCACACTGGCACCAAGAACCAGATCACATTAAGATGGACGATCCTATACATCAGAGGATGCATTTCTCTTTCTTGAAATCATAAATATGGTAAGCTACAAAATACAAAGTACTGGGTACATAAAATACCACTTAATTTCATATTTTTTCAAGACAAGAATCACTTATAAATGCTTATATGGTAGATTTAATTACTATATGTGAAAATTGGTACATAATAACATACTTGTGTTTTCATTACTATAGAATTTGAATCTGAAGTATGATTATCTTATTTTTCAAAATTGTGTTTCAGCAAATATTTTAGTTGATTAATATATTAATAATATCTAGCAGGGTTTTCCAGATAAGTTTTAAAGCTTTTATTCACTGTCAACTATATATACACTTATTAGTAAACCAGAAATATTGCTAATTATATAAAAAATACTTTACTCAGATTTTTTTTTTAGGAATAAGACCTGCTATATAAACATTTTTATTAACTGAAAATAAAAAGGGCACTTCAGAATTTTAATTTTATTTTAAAATTTTATTTCTGTCCATAAGACATTAAGCTTATTCTATCCAATATTGTGAAATGTTTGCAAGTAATATTCTTGGGATGTCTGTTAAGTCTACTTGACCTCAAAAAAAACTCAGTTTCTGTGTTTATGTTTCGTCTAAATGACCTTTTCATTAGTCAGAATTGGTTATTGGAATCACCCACTTTAATTGTTGTAGGGTTCTTTGACTTAATGTCTAATGGCCAGAGAGAGGTTCCATCATACTCAACACTCACTGAAGTTCACCTTGAGACAGTAACTGGAATCCACTGTGCCATGTCAATGAAAATTAATGGTGTAGACTTTTCAGGGCATATCCAAAGTAGAAGCATTTTTATTAGGAATTAATAAAAGTGAGAAATTGAGAAAAATTGGAATAAATACTGCAAATAGAGAAATTCCAAGAAAATAAATATCAAGCTCCTTTGTATAGGGCAGTGGTTCTCAGACTTACTAATGCTGTGATCTTTTTAATAATCAGCCTTCATAATGTGGTGGTGACCAATAAAATAGCTTTGTTGTTACCTCATAACTGTAATTTGCTACCATTATAAATTGTAATGTAAATATCTGATATGTAGAATGTCTGTTTTGCAACTGCCAAAGGGGTCACAACCCATAGGCTAAGAACAGCTGGCCTAGGGCATTTGATGGAGCTGTCAAAAATTTGTCAAAGAATACAAACAATTAATAAGATGCTAACTTTACTGAACCTCTTGTGAAAGTAAGTCGGGTAATCTGCGAGACCTAGAAATACATTTCGTCATAATTCCTGGAATTAAATGTGCAGTGTATGGCTTTAGGATGCTGCATAAGAGAAACTATTTAAAAGGTATCTTCTTGATATCAAACAGACAACTTTCTTGGATGTCCCTCAGGATGAGTTGATGCTGATCACATTTCACAACTGTTAGGGCTTTATTTACACTTTATTGTTTAATTAGTTACAAACCCAACATAATATGGGGGCTTTGGTCATGGCACAGCCAGCAGTCCAGACATACATTAAGAACTGATAAGAAACTCACATATTTTTCTAGCATCCTGAATACTGAAGTAGCTTCTGCTACTTCCTGGACTCTTGTCTTTGCAGTTATCAAAGGAATTCGTGGAGAAATTTAAATATTATGACTTGATATCTTAAAGTGCTCATATTTGGAACTCCCTTTCTTCAGCAGAAGACCAACAGCTCCAGGGACATATTCCTACCCTGGGTTATACGAACCATCCCCTACTTGCTTCTTAATATAATATTTCACAGACATCTACTGGGAGTGGGTTGTGTTTCACAGATAAATTGACAATGACCTCCCAGGTTACAGTCTTTTTTTGTGTTTTGTACCCAATTTTTTGGCTTATGGTGACTTGGGGCCTTTCCCATGGGGATAACAAAAAGACGAAATAGAAAAACAATAATCACAGAGCCTGTTTCAGTCTTAATTTTAGGACGCTGAAGAACCTTGTCACAAGCCATTTGCCATCATGTTTTTCAGTCTCTTTTATCTGGGTATAAAAAATTCACAGGGTAACATCAGCAGCCTTCATTGCTATAAGAATTACAAGGACCACAGGATGTGAGCCTTCCCATGTTGCCTCCAGGTTCCAAGTCCAGAACCTCTTTACCCACACAAAATAGCCAATCAGGCTGGTGAATAGTTCTATGGGTCTGAGCTAGACCTGTAAGGACTTGAGGACAGAATGGTTAGTAATTTCTCTCTTATGAAATTCTTGACATAGGGTTTATCTGGCTCTTAGAAGAGCAAAAGTAAGACATTAGTCTAATTTTCATTGGTCTCAAGGATATATTTAGTTTACCTTTCCTGAGATTTGTGGCCTTTAGGCGCAAAGTCATTTCCAATTAATATTTAGGAACTTTGCCAGATTGTGGCTGTGAAGGCCAGGCCTTTGCCAGACTCCTGGGAAAGGGACAACTCAGGTCTATGAATTAAGTATTGGAGAAGGGTTTTGGTTGCTGTTACTGTGTTTGATGTGAGAATAATTTCCCTGACAAGGTTGTAATATCTCAGCTTGTTTTATTTACCCACAGATGGCTAGCCTGGTGGAGTTTGGTGACCATCTGTCTTTTGATGGTGACAGAACATACAGGTCTTTCCTCTGATAAGAGCAGCCACAATTTGCCATCTTTTTGGCATCCTTTTATACTTCCACAGTTGGGTGCTGGAGTAATTCAGGCAGCGTAAACAAGATCTGGAGAGGCCACACTTGTTCTAAGGTCACTGTCTGGTGGTCAAGTCTGTTCTCATGTTTCCTTGGGCCTCTGGGGATTCCTTCTCTGGAGAATTATGGCTCCTTTTCTTGTCAGTCATAGAGCTGTAGGACTAGGAATTTTTTGCTGTTAATTTTTATTTCCTGATGAAGTAAATAGCTCCCTCTCCATAGAGAGTGTCCCCATAGACTTGTGCTGTGGCAAATACATACCAACCATACGTGATAGTCTCTAATACCACCCCCTTCTTGAAGCTCTGATGTCAAGCCTCCTTTAAAGCAAGCTTCACACTTCTGAGTTCCTCTCTGCCTTTGTTCTCTTGGGAGCTCCCCCCGCCCCCCATCTCCCTCTCTTTTCCTTTCTCCTCTTTCCTCCTTCCTTCTCTGATATCATAGTCATAAACTTTCTGTTAATCATAACCATATCCATCTGACAATAAGGTTCTTTTACACATTGAAACAGCTTTAAGTCTCTCCTACTATCTGCCTCAGCCTTCTGCCACATTCCAATGTGCAGCCATAGAAATCCACTGCCAGGTAACTGGGAAGATTCAAGCCATACTAAATCCACACAAAATCCTAACAGCAGGTGTATAAGTGATGGCTTTGCCCTTCCTCCAGTGAAATGCCTGATTTAACACCAGGATCTTAGACATTTTTACCAAAGTCTCTCCATTGAGATATTGGGCCTAGACCCTTTTATCTCCGGTGACAACTATGTCCCCAGCATACCTAATTTTATCTTTAAAAAGAACTGCTCCCATCCCTCTTTTGCTTCTCTTAGATGGATATCTATTAGGTCAGTCAGGTCTAATAAATTGACTACATTAGTCTCTTTCTAAAGGCTAAAGGGTGAAATTAAATTGTTAACTGTGGACACTTTCCCATTTCAAGGGACTTCATGACTCCAATTTAGCAATGTCTAGACTCCAGACATTTTTTTGTTGGAACTCCAGAAATATTGTGAATTATCTACCAGAGAAAATCACTCAGACCCAGGTTCAAGCTCCTAGAAAGTCTTTAGTAGCCACCTGTGATCATACTGTGTATTTAGGATCTGAGGTCAATTCTGAGTCTTTCTATAGGTGAGATTTTAAGCAGAAACAATTACATCCTAGGATGAGGCAAATAAGTTAGCAAGAAAAATAGGCAGACATGGAATCATAGAATCCCCCCCCCTCAAAAAAAGTTTAGTACATTTGGAGACCATCTCAGAATAATACATTGATAGCCTGTCTTTGTTGTCATTTTAGCACACGTTGCTGCTTACGTGTTGGGTGCCCAGCCCCGAATTGTACTTCCATCATAGTGTCAGTTAAGTTATTAGGGACTACTAAGGTCCGGTAAGCTATATATGAGCTTCTAAGTCCATTTAAATGGTGATCATATGTGTTTCTGGTTTTGTCTTTAATCTTTGGATTAGACAAACTCTCACAAGGTCCCTATCCTAGAGTAGGCTCATTCTCCCTCTCTCAGAAGCCATTAATTGTATGTAGATCTTCATACATGGTTGAGATTATATAAGATTCCCTTCTCACTTACATTTATTTTTCTTATTGTCTTTTTAAGGTAGCCATATTTTTCAGATTAGCTGGGTATAGCTTCCCTGTCCCATATAGAAGATGTTATCTAATGGAAGATGCCCTGGTTCTCTGCTCTTATAATAATTTTTAAACAGTATTTTAATAAATGAAAAGAGAACTTCTCACAATTTCATATCTTGATCATGGACAATTTCCTCCTCCTAACTTCTCTGAAATACACTCCTGTCTTCGTGGCCTTATTTTATTTAATTTTATTTTAGAAAAGACTATCCAAGGACCTGCTTCAGACCACTGTTTCTTATAACCTTTCTGCCTCATCTTCCATAACGTTCCATGAGCCTTTAGTGCAGTGGTTATATTGCAAATGTATTAACTAGGGGTAGGTACACCAAAGTCAGGAGACTTCTGTATTTAAATTAATTGAGACTTTCTATAGAATCTCTGTGTGATAGGAACAAAGCTTCTTAATGAGAGGGTGGAAATGATGCTACACTTATCTGTTCATATCAGGATAAAAGGAAATGAATTTAGAATTTGTTCTCCTTGAAAAACTGAAAATAGTAAGTATTCCTATAAGTTCCATTGCTTCATGAGACATAGATATTTGGCTAAGTTTGCAGTGACAGACATGAATCCCCTCTGACTGAGCAGGACTAAGTCCAATTATATATCTGTGGTAATCTCTAAGTGCTAATATATCTAAATATTTTGTTTTCTAAAGATTTCAATGGACTGGCTATATGAAATCTACCATTTTTTTTCAAGTCAAAGGAGATTTATATATGTACTTTATAAGCCATATTTAATTATTTCATATTAAAATGTTTTAGTTGACAAGTTACTTTCTATGCTATTATTACAACCCATGTTGAAATAAGCACACTGTCATAGTAAGGATTTGTTTCTGTACAGGAAAACCATGACCACATCAACTCTTATACAGGAAAACATTCACTTGAAGTGATGGCTTATAGCTTTAGAAGTTCAGTCCATTATAATTATGGTGCATTTAAGCAGACAAGATGCTGGAGAAGTGGCTGGTAGTAGTGCCTCTTGATGGCAACAGAAAGTCAACTGAGACCTGAGTGCTATCCTGAGCATAGGAAAGCTCAAACCCCACCCTCATTGTGACATACTTCCTCAAACAAAGCCATGAACATAGGAAAGATCACACTTCACCCTCACAGTGACATACTTTCTCTAACAAAGCCATGAACATAGGAAACCTCAAATCCTGCCCTCAGAGTGGCTGGCATACTTTCTCCAAAAAAGCCATACCCACCTCTAACGACATATCCCCTAATAGTTCTACCCCTCAATTATATTCAAATTGCCATACACACCTTGTAAAATATCACAATTAGACTAACCAACATGTACTGTATGGTTCACATTCTGTGGTAATAACACTTAAACATCTACTCTAAACACTCATAAGAGACACTGAGAGCAACAATTGATGAAAAGACCATCTGAAACTGAGAAGCTCTGTAAGGCAAAGGACACAATAAATAAGATGAAATGGCAGCCTACAGAATGAGAAAATATCTTTACCAACCTACATCTGACAGAGGGCTGATTTCTAATACATATAAACCACTCAAGAAACTAGACATCAAAATACCAAATAATGCAATTAAAAAATAGAGTACAGATATAAACAAAGAAACCTCAACAGAAGAATCTCAAGTGGTCCAAAGATACTTAAGAATTATAGTCCTACATTGTTAGTAGGAGTGTAAACTTGTGCAGACACTTTGGAAATCATTATGGCGGTTTTTCAGAAAACTAAGAATCAATCTACCTCATGATCCAGCAATGCCACTGTTGGGCATATAACCAAAGAATGCACATTCATTCAACAAGAGCATTTGTTCAGCTCTATTCACAGCAGCATTATTCATAATAGCCAGGACCTAGATACAACCTTGATATTTCCTCAACTGAAGAATGGATTTTAAAAAAAATGGCATTTGAAATTTTCAGGCAAATTGATGGAACTAGAAAAATCTATCCTGAGTGAGGTAACCAAGACCCAGAAAGATAAATATAGTATGGACTCACTCATAAGTGGATATTAGTCCTAAAGCAAAGGATAACCAGGCTATAATCCACAACTGCAGAGAAGCTAGGTAACAAGGAAGACCCTAAGAGAAACTCACATGGATCTTCCTGGAAAGAGGAAATAGATAAGAGCTCCTGAGTATGTTGGAAGCATGGGAGAGGTCATAAGAGAATATTAGAGAACAAGCTGATTGAGTTTGGGAAGGAACAGAGAGGGAGGGGAAAGAATCAAATTAGATATCTTGATAGAGGGAGCCACCTGTTACCAGGAAATTTTCAGGAATCTACAAAGATGACCCCAGCTAAGACTCCAAGCAATGATGGAGAGGGTTCCTGAACTGGCCTTCCCCTGTAATCAAATTAATAACAATCCTAATTGTCATCATGAAACCTTCGTTTATCAACTGATGGAAGAAGATGCAGAGATCCACAGCTAAGAGCTGGGTTGAGCTCCCAGCCCAGTTGAAGAGACAAAGGAGACATTAGATGAGCAAAGGGGTCAAAATTATGATGGGAAACCCATAGAGACAGCTGAACTGAGCTACTGAAAGCCCACTGACTATGGAATAACAACTGGGGAACCTGCATGGCCCAAATTAAACCCTCTGAATGTGGATGACAGTTGTGTGACTTTGGCAGTTTGTGGGCCTCTGGCAGTGGGACTAAGATTTATCCCTAGTGCATTAAGTGGACCTTGGAGCCCATTTCTTATAGAGGAAGACCTTGCCTTGCTCAGGCTTAGTACATTGTGGAGGAGTTAGGTCCTGCCTCAACTTGATGTTCCAGACTTTTTTGACTCTCCATGGGTCTTATCCTCTTTGAGAATGGGAGAGTGGGAGAGAAGCTGGGGGGGGGGGGAGAGAAGTCAGAGGAGAGGAAAGAAGAAACTGTGGTTGGTGTGCAAAATAAAAAATAACTTTCAAATAAAAAACTTTTAAAATACATTTCTACTCATCTTTGGTGGTGGCATATTGCCGGGCATATCTATTAAACATAAGCTTGCATCTAGCTGAAATTTATATTTACCCCATATATCCCCACACTCCACATTCTGTTACTCCTGGTATTTTCCATTACCTTAGCTTGGGTGAGTTCAGTTTCTTTAGCTTTCCCGTGTGTTTTGGTTCACATAATAGTTTTCATTCTTGTCTGGTTCACTTACTATAATATCATTAAAATTCATCCACGGTGTTGGAATTCAAAAGAATATCCCCTTTTCTTAAGAATACATACCACATTTTTTTATCCACTTGTACATTTATGGATATTTAGGTTAATTTAGGTTTGGATTCTAGTGAATACTACTACAATTAATTTGGAGTTTCTTATTGTCTAGATATAAATTTAGTAGTGAAAAATTTGATAATATGGCAACTCTGGTTCAATATCTAAGGAACTTATATGCTGCTTTATATAATGGCCATTTGAACTTATTATATTATATCACTTACTTTTCTGTTGTTATGCTAAAATACCACAACCAAGAGCTGCTAACAGAAAATAATTTACTTAGGCTTACAGTTTCAGAGGCAGAGTCCATTGTGATAGAGAGATCACAGCACTGGTGAAACAGGCTGATCACATTTTCATCCATATACACAGGAACACACAGAAGGAACAAGCAGTGTGCCCAAGTTATAAACCCTCAAAGCTCAAGAACAATGACATACTTCAGAAAGGCTCCACATCCTGATGGTTCCAGAGCCTCTCAAATAGCATTAGCAGTTGGAACCAAGTGTGTAACTACAGGAGACTCTGGAAAACATTGCTTTGGTCAATGTTTTCATGCACAATCTACAATGAAGTTTGATGCATTGAATTGAAGCCATTATGCAATACTGGGTGTCAACTAACTTCTGAAACCTAGATACAAGCCTCCAAGACTATATAACATTTGAATTTTACCTGCATAAAAGCCAGAATAAGATTAACTATGCCGCATTCTACTTGGTGTATCACATGGGAAGGAAAACTTCACTTTCTCCCTAATGGTTTGCTATCAACCAACAATGGGTCCATGCTTCTTAGTGACTGACATCTGAAGGAAGGGCTAAGTAAAAAAGCAATTTAAAGACACTATTTTTGAAACTTAAATGTCACTTTTTTTTTTTACTTTCTTTGCAAAAATAATCCACAAGTCCAGTCACACATATTCTAATTGTTAAAAGTATTCCCCAAATCAGCTAACATTCAGAGAGCGAAGTAGATTATATTTTTAGATATCATATAGTCACAGTACTTTTGTTTGACATATTGAGTGAAAAGTGAACCCATTTATCAATATACTATTATGTATTTTGTTTATCATGGTTTGCCAGCCCACAGATCTAACTACAAACATAGAACTTTAGATATTTGTTGCATAAGTGAATATGTTTTCACATCATTGTGATAATTTTTGTTTATATAAAAATAAGATGGATAGTTTTCGATTATCTGTCTTTTCAAAATTTTAGAGGTTCAGAAGTTAAGCCCTTTATTTCTATATATTCTCTTATTTTTTAAAAAAATAGGTTTAAAGTTTTCAAAAAAAGCATCAGAGAAAGTTTAGAGAAAAAAACAATTTTAAGGGTACCCACTTTTAGAGCTGATATGTGTCTTCGTGTTCTGAGACATTCAAAACTTCTGGCGCCTAGCTTTTGGAATTGGATTGAGCAGCAGGAGTTGGCATTGGTGTTCTACATTTTAATCTCTGATTCATTTCCTTGCCACCTTTCAAGTAAAAGATTAAAAATAAATTTCAAATGTTTGTTCCAATATGTAACATTTGTATTTTACATCTTAAGGCCATTAAACCTGCACACTAGTTTTGTTCAAATTATTTGTTTGAAAAGAATGAATCAGCAGAAGTAGGTAGAAATTAATGAATATTGAGCAGTTCTACAGAACATTTAAAATATTACCTTACAGACAAAATGTCACGTAATTCGTCATATCAATTAAAGGAAAAAATCTCATGTACCTCAAGGAATAGCCACTCATCAACTACTGTGTCCAAGTTTCATAAAATGCTAACAACTATAAAATTTAGCAATTTTCATAATTTTTATTTTGTTTCAAAGCATAAGTTTTTATTATACTCATTTTTTAATTTTTAGATTGTTTGTAAATTTAATACTGTTAATTGATATTTCTCCAATCTAAATTTTCAAGAATCTATAGTGGAGCAATTATGCCGTCCCATTATTAGTATAGTGTAAGTACCATATAATATTTCTATCTGATATTCTTTCCTTATAAAACGAAGTTTTACTTTATTTTCATCCAAAAATATCATATAAACTTAAATCTATCACTGAGATTTATATATGAAAACAGATAATTTTGAAAAGACTCGGCCTAATAAACATATGTTATATAAATGTGTGTGTGCGTGTGTGCACGTGTGTGTACAACTATTCTAAAATTTACTTACACTTACTGCTTTTTTACCTACCAAATTAAAAAAGGTAAACTTGAATTTTGTTATTAGAAATGACATTTAGAATCTGATCTTTTAATTTTTTCAAATAGGTAAGAGATACAATTCAGGTATTTTTTATTCAAAATTTAATTTTAAGATATAAATCAAATTTGATGATGGAGTTATATCCCATTTGGCAGAGTGCTGTCAAGTCCTGGATTCCAAGGCTGTCTGAGATCGGCTGCCTCAAACAATGTATTTTAAGTTAATACTACATTTCAATAGTGATATTTAACAGTCAGACGGCCAACTAAGAATCTTCTTTTCCTATAATACATTTTTTTCTAGCCTTTTTTGATTTCCACAAATGATAAAGTATATACATAAACAGAAAGTTAATTTTACTTGGCATTATTAATTAAAAAAACAACTCAGCCAGATGTTCGGGGAAAGCTGAAATATCAGAAAGACAGAGAAATAAGCCACAGCCACTTCTCACTGTGCCAGTTCCTCAGACTGAGAAGAGTAGATCCTGTCTCCAGGGATCCTAAGACCCAATGCCTCAGAGTCCTCAGTGAAAAGGAGCTCCAGAGAAGGGAAGAATTTCTGCCTTCCCTTCCTCACAGCTATTTCACTTCCTCCTTTAACTTTCCTAGTGCTAGGATTAAAGGTTGGTGCCATCACCTCCTGGCTCTGTTTGCCCTTGAACTCACAGAGATCTAGAGGATCTCTGCCTCCCTCATGGGGTTGCCACTCCCTAACCTTCAAGCCTTGGTTCTGTCCTCTGATATTTTTAGGCAAGCTTTATTAAATATAGAATTTATCACCGCAGAATTTAAGAGAAATAAGTTCCGTACGGAAGCATTTTAAAGACATACGATTTTACATTATGTCTTTGGAACGTTGAAGCAACTGTCTTTGAAAATTCCCCAGGTGCCAGTTGAAGGGAGGGAGGGATTACGTGAACAAAGGAAAGGACCATGAGGGAGACCCATGGAGTAGGCAGTCCTGTTCTGTTGTTAGCTCGCAGACTCTGAAATAAGAACTGATGAACTGGAACCCCTGAGTGTAGCCAACAGTCGAAAGGCATGGGCCTCTTACAATCTGACTAGAATCTGTCCTGTGTCCATGAATTGGCTCCTCCAAGCCCGTGCCTCGTGGGAATACACTTTTCTCAGCCTTTACACTTGGAGGAAGAACTCGGCCCTCTTACCTCAAATTAATATGCCAATCTTCATTAGGAGTCCTTGCTTGGGGAGGGGTAGTGGGAGGGGAGAGGCTGAGAGAGGACTGGGAAAAGAATTTTTATAAGCAAATTTAAAAAAGGGAAGAAAGGAAAAAGTAAAGAATCACCAGGTGAAATTTGCCACTCAAATCTAACTCCAGGCTTCATCAATGCCCTGGTTCTTGTGATTTAAAAGAACTCAGATGCTTGATCTCATGGCATAGTGTAAAAGAAATGTGGGTTTTATTACAGAGTCTTGAGAACAGACACTGGGCAAGGACACTATTGGCACAGAGCAGGTTCTTAAAGATAGTAAGATTGGGCAGCAACCAAAGAGGCACCAGGGCTGAACTACATTTTAGGTAGACTTTATACTACATATTCTAAATTCTCTAGAACTGACTGTTTTACTTACAGTAAATTTTCCTGACTAAGTGATAGAAAGGCCCACTTGGATAACTCTTATGGAAAACAGTGATATGCTTTAAACAAAACGAACAACAAAAATAAAACAAAACAAAAAAGAAAGTCTGGCTAGAGAGGAATCTTTTAACTTTCAAAACAGCTGACAATGTCATGTCTTCACCAAGGGCCAGAGAAATGACTCACATCACTCCTGAGCTTTCAGTTTCCAGTGTTACCATTCATTATTGTGGAGTAGGTCATCGCCAATGACAACTAAACTTGCTAAATGATAACTGGATACTTAGCCAAAGACACAAGGGCAACAGAAATGTCTTCATGAGAAAAGAATAGAATCATTACAACGTAGAGGTCAAGCTGCCCTAGGAACAGTTTTGTGATAATGCAGAATAACAATAAAAAGAGAATAGTAATAATTAATAATAAAATACAACTTAATGTCACAGAATAATCTGTTAAAAATAAAAAGAAGCAATATTTTAATAAGAATAGAGTTATAATTTACAGATAAATTAGTGTCCTTATTTTTTGGATGTTTAAGGGTCTTTGTTTGTGTTTTCCCTAAAAGCCAAAATTCTTAAATCTGTAGGTATTGTATGACAACTGTTCCAGTCAATGGGAAATTTGTGACACAAAAGCAAAATAATGGGGCAGGGCATGCCTCTTCCCTCTCCAAATGACAATCTCAGCACTGACGTAGTTTATATTATTTTTTGTTGTTTTAATATCTCAGTTTTAGCTTAATTTGCGTTTTTTCTGACACACGTATGCATTTGAGACCAGCTATCTGGCACTACACACAAATTTTTGCAACTTTTAAAATCCTGATGAAAAAACACTGCAATTTAAGCTCATTCACATCAGATTTTTTTTTTTACCAACTCAGAATGGCTCAAATAGAAGCAGAAAAGCTCCATAGAAAAGAAGAAAATCTAGTAAAAGTAGAAACTTCTAGTTCTGCCAATCTGTTACTTATAAAACCTTAAAATCTTCACCAAAAATAGCCTGGCAAATGCTTACAAATTATATCTCCTATGTTAGAGCTCCCTCCTGTGGTTACACTTAGAAATTCATATAGTCCTGATGGAGAAGCGCTCCTAAGTACATGATTTCATGGCATTTTTAGTATACAAATGAAGTAGCCAGAATTCAATATTCTGAGAGATCTTGAAACAGAGCTTCTAACTTTGATTTTTATATACCTGTAAAATTTAATAAAGAGGAGGTTTCTATATGAGCAGGTTATGATCACAGACTTTACATCAGAAATATAAGAACATAACTTCATATTGTCTTGAGGGGAAAACTAGTTTGAGAAGTGAGTGAATATGTAAAAAGTAATATAAAATGTAATAGCATACAATTGTCTTTTTCTTCCCTATACGGATAAGAAATGTGTGTTTAGGGTAAGAGTTATCGATACAATTCTTAACAATATCTTTCTATTTATCTATTTCGTATCTTATACAAAGCTAAGTTTCTTCTGTGTGGGTTTAGTGATATGCGCTCTTGCTCCTTATATTGTAACCATGACTCTTTACTGAAGTCCGGATGACAAGAGCAGCCTTCTAAGGAAACAGCCATATCTGTGTTTCCTCAGCTATTACAATATGATATTTTTGTTTCGCTTACAAATTAATGTGTTTAATAGTACCGATGAACTATAGTGCTTGAAGATGACCAGCAATAAAAAAATTCAGAGGCCTATATCTAATAAATGAAAGAAATTATAAAGAATGCTACGAGGTCCCAAAAGGACCAGGTTATATCTCCAAAATGGGCCATTTTTAAAGTCACTTTTCTTCTACCCAAATTTAAGTAAACTTTCTGAGATATCTTGAGGTTCAAGTCTTCATCACAATCTCCTTTTAAAAAATGACCAATTAGTGTATCTCATAGTTAAACTTAAAAACTAGCTTAATATACTAGCTGTTGTCTCATAGCTCTAAAAGTGAAATTCTTGATAAGCATGGTGAAGAGGTGTGGGAGATTGTGTTGTTTCATTATAAATAATTATCTCACCCACTGGTTTAATAAAAAGCTCTGATTGGCCAAAGGCAGGCAGGAAGTGTGGGCGGGGCTACCAGACTAGGAAAACTCTTGAGAACAGGAAGAACAGAGCAGAACGCCAGCGAGAAGCCAGAAGAAGCAGAGGACAACCACGCTGCTCTGAGAAAAGGTACCAAGCCGATGGCTGAACAGGATAAGAGTCATGGGTTAGAATAAGGGTAAAGAGTCAGCAAGTTATATGCCTGGGCCTTAGGCCAAACAGCCTAAAACTAATGTAAGCCTCTGCGTGTCTCTGCGGGTCTGTGGGTCTGCGGGCCTAAACCTTGAGTGTAGGCCCGAAAGTCGGGACAGAAATCTTCTACTACAAAGAGGTTAACTTTATCCCATTTTGTGTGAAATTTCTGGCCCAGTCTAGCACATAATCTAAATGAATCTCTCCTGTCTGCATCCTGGGCAAGTTAGAGGTTAGTCCCCATGGTCCTGCTTGATCTCAGATAATCACACAAAGGCATCAATTACATTCTGTTCAGCCTATGACTCAAGCCTATTGTTAGCTAGCTCTTGCATCTTATCTAAATCCCTTTCTATTAATCTGTCCTGCCACATGGCCTGTGACTTACCTGTACACCATTACATACTGATATTGCTTCTTGGGCAGCTGGATTGAGTCTCCCATGACTCTGCTCTCCTTGCTCTGTGTCTATGCTTGGATTTCCTGCTTTCTTCGAAGCTGTCCTGCCATAGGCAAAAACAATACCTTTACTATCCAGTGCTATTCAGAGCATACACAAAAACATCTCTCATCAGTCCAATCTGCATATTAAACCATAAATAAGCACATTTTACATTACCATTTATGTTTCTTAATGTTTTAGTGTCATTATAGCTATTAGAAAACATTGAAGTCAGTTTACAAATGTAAGTACACCTTAACAGAGTAACGTAACTGTCTATGCCATCATCACACTACACAGCTATAATGAACTATCAAATATTTTGTCCTGTGGTCACAGAATTAAAATAAGAGGAACACAATATTGGCCAGGCCTATGGTAATGGTTTTGAGGTTGTTAATATTTCCCACTCAATACTGAATGTCCTTTCAAAAAGAAATGGGAGAATAAGACTTATCTGAGATTCTAGCTATTGCTTGACTGAGTTTAAGCTGTCACTGCTTATATAGCTCCATATTATACAATACAGTGGTTTCTCATACTGGGTTTCTCCCGAGAGACTCCACATTGCAGACAGATTCTGTTTGGTTGAGTTTTTGAGTTTTTTGACACTTTATTTGAGGTGGGATTTTTTTGTCTCTACATTTTCCCCTTGACAAATTTCTTTTGTTTGACAGATCAACATGGTTCAAATCAATTAAGTAATGATGTCTTTTCTTCTGAGGATTATGTAGAGTTAAGCAAGTCTGCCTGTAGGGAGAAGATCCCATTGTGGTCTGTCATAGAATCGTAGAACTGAAAAATAAAGAAAGGAGCAATGTTTGGAAGAAGGAAGAGACTCATTGTTAGAGTCTGGAAAGCAAATTGTGCCTTCACTTGAAAATCGGTAAGTGTTATTTGTGTCATACGGGTGTCATGTTAGATGATGATATTTAATATTCCTGGGATGATACCATATAGAAATTAGTACCCTGTGATCAGAATATAGCAGTCAGAAGAAAAGGTTAAATAAACAGGAGCTAAAAGAGAAAGAAGACTTATAAATGACCTACGGGAGCTGCAAGTCCAAGCCCATCGCCTACTTGTACAGTGAAGTTGTCTGTACTTAATTTAAATAGGCCTTTAAGCATTTTTGCTTTATTTGATTTTCTCGTACTTCTGCTAAATTATTAACCCAGATGCAATGGTACTCATGAAGAAAGGATCTTGTATTTTCTATTTTTAAAATAGAGATGTACACATGCCTCCTTTTTATAAGACTACTTTTTACATATATTAAGCCAGCTTAAAAATGAACATGCTACCAAGAGGGAAAACTAGCAGGTAAAGAAAATAAGCTACCAAGGTTCTTTCTTCCATGTCGTATATGAGTTGCCAGAAAAAGGTGTGGTCCAGATTAATGGTGTATCTTCCCACCTCAAAAGACCTGGACTTGCAGCTGGTCTTCCAACCTCAAAGACGCACATTAGGAATGCCTCTTTCTACTTCAAATGACTTAACTAATTGAAAATCCTTCATAGGTATGCCCAGTTATTTAGGTTTTAGTTAAATTCGGGATGTAGTCAGGTTGACAACTAAGAATAGTCATAAGTCTGCCCCTTGTCAGTTTGACACACAATGTTATTTTCTTATGTCATGCTTAATTTCCAAATGAAAAGAATAATTAGGTCATAATTTTGCTAATATAAAATAGCTATTCTATGTACAAGGGTAAATACATTATATATTGAATCAGGTTATAATTACACTTAATATGATATATAACTATCCTTCATACAACTGTAAACACATTATAAATTTAGTATAGTTAGCAATGTTTCCTGAGGGACAGACTTTTAATATCCCCAACTAAAATATGATATCCGTTGCCATTTTCTTAATTTAATCGCATGCTAAAAATTGAGGAAAGGAAATACATATATCTCTACAAACACATTCTTAGTAGAAAAACAACACAAATGTGCACATCATGTTTTCAACTGTTCAAGTGGCTACAGCTGTACGTGTAACTACCTTCTATTACCCATTCAGTACTTCTTCCATCCTCACCGAACATCTCAATAGGTCTTGTTTTGTGTTTTTTGTTTGTTTTTATTTAACTGGTAAAGTGAGCCATTTCTTCATTTCTAACAGATCTGGGTATTCTGTCATGATGCGTGAACTAGGACATTTCAGTCTTCCAATTACTTTAATTTCAGGACATGGTAGCACCAAGGAATGCCCTGAGGGAGTTCCTGTACTCTAGACCAAAATAATGTTCTTACTTTCCTTTCAGAGAATCAATCTGATTTCTCCTTGATAATCTGGATCAATAACCCCTTCTAACTCTATTATTCATTTCTTAGTCTGTTGGCTTAAAGGCATTAGAAGCTCAAAGTAGCCAGGAAGGAAGTCTGAAATTCCTGTTCAGTTGAATCTTTCTTGTGCCTTCTGGCAAAAACACTCCTCCATCTGAACCAAAACTTCTAGTCCAGAAGAACTTAGATTTCTGAGAAGAAGAAAAAAATTTAAAAAATTTAAAATGTTGTGGGTCATTAGGAGTGATAGATTGGAATCATTTTCATTCCATCATTTGATTCCTGGAACTGTGGATCCTGACTATGGGAGAAATCCCACCATGTATTAAACACTGATTCATAGTGTATGCTACCTCGGAAAACTTGGCATCATTCCTCCAGGCTGCTGCCATTATGATAGTGCCTTCAAAAGGCTATTCCGTCTTTCTATTAGACAAGATACTTTAGGAAGATAGAAAACATAACAAGTTTGGATCCCATGATCATAGTTTCATAGTTGGACTTCTCTTGCAGTAAAGTGAGTTTCTTATTCTCCCACTGGTCTAGGTCACCTTGTATCAGGACTCCACATTTGTTGTCAAGGCCTCAGATAGACCCTAGGTTGACTTATGAGGATGTGCTTGGAGCACATGTCTTAAAGTACCAGTTACCACCAGTTTGAACTGTATGAGGACAGGCCGGCCTCTAGATCCCTATAAATCTCTAGGGCTTGTAGGTTCCATGTAGTCATCCTTTTCTTTGTATTTATGGGACATGTTCAATGGGAGCCAAGATGCTTTGCCTTGACCTTGTTCACCCCACTCAGAAGGACTAAGCATTTGGACTTTGCTTGTCAAACAAGCTTTTACCTATCTCTTGTCAATCAATCCTTGAGTAGCACCATATCTGGAGAGCAGTCTGGCTGGTGGGCTTGTGAAGTAGCCTTTTAAATCTCGGTAAACCATGTGTGCACCTCTCTTGGTGGGCTTTGTTCTGGGTACCTAAGAGCCATTAAAACCTGAAGGGTCACCTTGGTGGCTACTCTTTGCTGGTGAATATGCTACAAGAGACACTTAAATGCGTTCCCAACAATACCTGTGTAAGAATCCAGGAGGAGTCAAATAAGTTCTTAAGATTGTTCTGTACATTAGCCAGGAAATCAGTTTCTAGGGTCATGTTGGCACCTTGGTTACCTTTAATCAACAGAATTGTTCACAAAGCAAAGTGAAATAATTATGAAACTTATCTGACCAGGTCCCTTTTGTGTATTATTTCAGTTGGTTTCTCTGCATTGAAATACTGGATACCATATATGGGATGAGATAAATTACCTGGTATCTGGGATTATAGGCTAATAATGATATGTCTCTCATCAATGCTATTTCTTAGATATTGATTAATGACTTCCGGGGCATGTAATGCCTCAGCAGACTGAGTTGCTCTTTGATTCAAGGTCTCTGGTGTAGCCTCAGTTTGAATTAGAGACTGCTCTACCTACCGCTTCTTCTACTTCCAGCAGTATTTACTGCAGTAATAATGACAGCTGTAAGTAATTAGTATAGCAAAGAGAGACTACATCACCTATCTGGGTTTTTTTTCCTATGGGCAGAGTTTCTTGACCTGTTGCTGGATAAACATCTCTAGAGGTTATCCATGTTGGTGTTGTAGTACCCTGGGGATAAACAAAAGTGTATCATTGCCCACAGGTTAGTAGGGGGGCTGATGACTGCCATCGGAGGGAATTGAGATCTCTCCACCTGACAAGTGGCAGTGGTGTATCTTTATGCAAGATTAAAGACAGTGCTTATGTGCCAGACTCAATCCAGCTTTATTAAAGCTGAGAAAATTAATGTAAAAGAGAACTTCCACCAGAGCCAGGTTAGGATCTCTCTTAGCTTCCAGTGATAATATCTGTGCCAAGAGTTCCTTAAGGGTTCTATTAGCCCTCTCCACAATGGCCTATGATGCCTATTGTGTGAGATGTCTTCAAGTAACCTAAGAATGTATTAAGCTTTTGTGATACATAAGCAGGGCCACTGTCAGTTTTACTGGCCCAGGGGATTCTCATGATTCGCATAGCTGACTTAATTGCCTTTATAATGTTGGAAGCTTTTTCTCCAGGTAACTCTACTACATACATGAACCTAGACGAGGTGTCAATCATCATTTGGTAACTTGAAATTTGGTATTTCAAGTTACCAAATGGAGCATAATGTGTTACATCCATCTGTACTAAGTAGTTTCTGGTCCAGCCTTTCTAGCCTAGCACCAAGGCTTGGACCTGCTCTTAGACTACCATTTAGTCCCAAATAATCACAAACAATCTTATATGAATTTCATGCTGATCAGCCTATGGCTCAGGCATACAACTTGCTAACTCTTAACTCCTAAATTAACGCATGATTAGCCAAATGGCTTAGTACCTTTTCTCAGAGCAGCATCCTGGGCTCCTCTCCTCTGCATCTGCTGGTGTCTCTGACTCTTCCTCGTCCCAGAGTTATGCTAGTCTAGTAGCCCTGCCTACACTTCCTGTCCACCTTCTGGACAATCCGAATTTTATTGAATTAGTAGAAGTGATAAATATTTATAATTTACAAGAACATAATCCCACAGCATTCATCTGCCATATAGCATTAGGTATCAAGCATCATGGTTTGACCACCACCCTCTGTAGGGGTACCTAGGGGGCCCAGAGGTGCTCAAGTGGCATGGGTTCTGAATAGGTCTTTGCATTTAGAAAATGGTAACTTTGTATGTAATTTTGAGAGGATAAATATAATTAATGGTGCAATGCTTTAGCTTGTTTTAGCAAATGAACTGTAGTTATCAGTATAATGGTGTCAGTTATCTCATTTCCTTTAAGTAATATTCCTGGTAATATGGAATAGTATCTGAGACAAGTACCATGGCTCTTTTCTTTGATTTAATACATCTTGTATTAAAAGCATAGCATGGGCTAAAGGCTTAAGGGTATCCTTTATTTGAACAGCTTAAACCACATATTGACTGTCTGAAAAAATATTAACTAGCTCATTTTGACATTACACCAAAACATTAAAAAGAGCTAACAATTCTCCCAGTTGCATAAAACCAGCACTTAAAATTACAAATATCTTACTTGTTTTACTTTTTATTTGAATGAGAACACCATAATTTATTTTATTGGCATCTGAGAAAGATAGGGTTGCCTGTGGATTAGGATTCAAGGAGAGAACTGAATAAATAGAAATTTTAATTGAAAGAGATGAGAGCTCATGCAAAAAATCTAACTTCTTGGAAAGTGATTACCAATCATGCCAGAAGATCCATAAATTATCTCCTTGAAAGAATTAGAGTCAGCCTATAATGCCTGAGTATATCTTAACAGGAAGGGAAAAATAAGTATATCTGGCTTTCTCCTGTATGTTCTCTGAGTTAACATTCATGCCTTCAGTCCCATGTGAAGTGTTTGGTCAAATTTTATGTAATTAGAATGAACCTGATTATTCCACATTAAAGGACCAGATTGCCAAAGCATCACTAAAAATCCCCTAACTGTTTAGAGCATAATTGTTAGCAGGGGAGGCTCAGGCCTATGGCACTGAAGTCTGAAAGTAGATAATATATATGGTAAGCATCTTCTGTAAAATATCACTTGTTTCTAGAGTAAGCTCTATCCTCTGTGAGGAACATGTGGGACCCTTTAGGAGTGAAAACCAATCCCTCATTTCCTATTCTGGAATGAATAGGCAAAAAGAAAGGGTTTAAGTCAATTTACAGTCCCACATAACTGTTGTAGTTCTGTTCGTGAATATTTATATATAGCTTGAAGGATAAAGGACTAATATCCTTGGCAGTGATAAATCCCAAAACAGAAAAGGGGGGATTGATGTGGGAATGTCTTTCTGTATGTAAACTAAAGAAATTGTTTTGGCCATGATAGGCACCATAAAAGTAGGGAAATGGGAGCATAGATGGGGAGGAGGATGGGGTCAGAGTGAAGTGGTCCAGCTGCCATGATGCAAGATGTAATGAAATAGCTAAACCATGGGACACGTAGCAAGACAGAATAATGGAAATGGGTTGAATTAAGATAAAAGAGCTAGCTAGCAATATGCCTCAGCCATAGGCTAAACAGGATGAAATTAATATAAGCATTTGAGTCATTTGGGGTGGGTTAGAGGCTGCAAGTGGGTCCAAACCATAGAGATAGTTAGGGCAAGAAACCTCCTGTTGCAGATTGCATCCCAACATGGGGCCCAACACCCACATAAAAGCTGGAGAACCCTTATAAAAGTTTCTAGAGTGAAAAAACAGAGCCAAAGCAGCTTTCGAGTTGTTTCTCTGAAGTGGGTCATAATACAGAGACACTGTGGTATTCAGGTTTGAATTTAAAAATGACAGGTCAATGGCAGGCAGTTTAAAACAAGGCCAGTTCCTGAAGTTGCTTATGATCAATTTAAGGTTTTCATTTACATTGAACAATAAGGGAACAGAGTCAAAGAAGATTTCACAGTAGCAGCATTTTCTTGGGCCTACTCTGTTTGCTAGCTGCAAGCAGAGGTGTGGCGCCTTTAAGAGAAGCTTCCTGACTCAGCTTAGCAGCAAAAACTGTGTAGCACTTTACAAACCCTGTTGCCAAACTCTTAAATAAGGTGAGCATCGGCAGAGGTGCTCTACTTGGTGGTTGTGGAGCCTAAAATTCCCCAGAACAGGGGTGGTAAAAAGTTCCACAATAATGAATACTATTCTAAGAAATGGGAAAATAAGCATGTCTCCAGTGCCTCTGCCATGTTGAAAAGCTGAGCAGGGCAGAGTCAGCAGCCAAAGCAGAGCTGTATAGTCTAATATTTTAAAAGCTCTTAGGCTAGAAAATAATTGATGGTGTTCAATAAAACAGATTCAGATGGAAAAAATCCCTTATATTTTTGGTTGTGAGTCTAACATTTAGCAGCTGAGCCATCTCTCCAGCCATCTATAAATAGTTACAAAGTGTGTGAAGAAGAATACATAAGCTGGGAGAGAAAAGGAATAGGGTAGAGAAAGTCCCTAAAGAAGAGAAATAGAGTATAAAAATATAATAAGCTACATAAAGATGAAAAAATACAGAAAGACTCTAGATTATGGTTATTATTGTGTTTTTAGTTTTTAACATTTAATGAGCTAACTGTAGAAAGAAAATTGATTGCAAAGGGTGCTAAGATAAACAAACACATATGTTTAAAAGTATCTTGACTTTGAAATTTGTGTCTATGGATATGTTGCTTTGGAAAAGAGGTTCTGCTTTTGTTTCTACAGAAGATGAGACCCTGTGGTTTTCCTCCAGGATAATATGGTTTGTTCAACCAAGATTCCCTGAAAATTCTCTGATGGGAAGATGTGGTCACATCAGCTTCAAGGCTACAGACTAAGATGATCCAGCCTCAGGACCCTCGAATGATTGCCAGAGCCCCTTAATCAACAGGAAGTAGTAGTAGAAAGCTATGCCTAAATTTCCAAAACATTGATTATAAATATTTGTTTTCATTATAAATGGTTAATTTTCATAGTCAATCTCTTTCTAAGAAAAAATGGGGATATGGTATATGAATGATTTTTAAAAATTAGATTATTGAATTTACTTTAATCCAAAAATTAGCTGTTAGTATCAAAATATTTTACATTGGTATGGATTTTGGTTTACTGATACAAACTTAAGGTCAATTTTGTTATGCTGTATGTATTTTTCTACCCTTGTTATGGTATGATTTTTATGTAACTTATTTAAAATTGTAATGTATAATTAAGAAATTCAGATTAATAATCATCTATGATAACCAGTTTATAGTCATGTTAGTTATAAATTTTCTGTATGCAAAGATATATTTCAATTTTATAATCTTCAAACACTTCACAGACCTACAGAATATAGCATTTAAAATATTTTAAGAACTTAGACTTTTCTGGAAAATGAAACAGGTCTGCTCCTAGCAGCACCAATCTACTTCAAGAGAATGATGGGCATTGAAGAAACTTCATAAGAAATTTACTTTCTTTGTAATGATCAGGTTAGCCACTGGACAAGAAGCTGTTCTTATATTGACTGCTTGACAGTATGCTATATAAATTAGATATACAGGACCCATAGGAAGGTGACCTCTGAACTTTGACAGAACAAGCTGAGATGGTCCTTTGGGTTCCTACTTAACAGAGAAACCTGCCAGACATTCTTCAGGACATAATTCATGACTGATGAACTATGCCAGGATCGGCAGAGCAGTCCTTCAGATTTCCTGCTTCACTGAAAAGTATGCCAGAGACTTTAGGCCTGTAAACTGAAGATGGATGCCTTTGGTGATTCTACAAAGGACTTTGGGTGACTGTCCAAGCAGACAGATGCCATCTCTGTCATTTCTAGATTTTGGAAGTTGTTTGGACTTCCTGTTTACTCAGATAATATTAAATCCTTCTGTGGTCTTTGATATAGGTGAAGATTAGTTATAAGTGTTTTCTTTAGTTATTTCAAAAGGTTTATTAGATATGAAACTATACTCACAAGGATAAAGTAGATGATAAAATATTTTCTTTAATTTTATTAAATACAAATAGACTAGATACTTTAATTCGTGCTTTATAGCTGTTTTGAATATGTAATTTTGCTATATGAAAATTGAAACATTCCTTTTTGATTATACAGAAAAGGGGAAGTGATATGAGATAGTCTTTTTTTTTATGCTGTGAAATAAAGGAACTATTTTGGCCATGACAGGCACCGTAAAAGTAGATAGGAAATCAGAGCACTGATGGGGGAGGAGGGTGGAGTCAGAGAGAAGTGATCCAGCTGCCCATGATGCAAGATGTAATGAAATAGGTAAGCCATAGGTTACGTGGCAAGACAGAATAATGGAAATAGGTTGAATTATGATGAAAGAGCTAGCTAACAATATGCCTGAGACATAGGCTGAACAGCATGAAATTGACATAAGCCTTTGTGTGATTATTTAGTGCTTAGTGGCAGTGGGCCCGAACCTCTGTATATCTGCCCGGACAGGCCAGAAACATATTTCTATAAGGGCTTCTAACTGAAACTTATCTGGAGCCACTATCAAGCTTAATGAGGCAAAATCATGGAGCATTAATTTAGCAATGATTTGTTGTAAGTAGGCTGAATCAGGAAGTGCCAGCAATAGATCATCCATAAAATCTATCAAGATGATATCTTTAGAGACATTTACCAGAGCTTGTGCAATACAAAGTTGACACATAACTGGACTATTTTTCATTATTTGTGGCAAAACTGGCCATTGGTACCCAGTTACTGGCTTATCCATATTGGGCTCCCATACTGCAAAAGCAAAATATCCTCTATCTTGAAGAAATACAGAATGGGAAATTTGAAAAAAAATCAATTCTTAATATTCAATATCATTATATAATACAGAGAAGGGATGGCACTGGGCTGTGGAAAGCCAGACTGTGGCAATCTCATCTTCTCCATCTTATCATCTATGGCCCTGGGATCTTAGAAGTAATAGAACTTCCCTTACTTTTTTTGAAATAACAAAAATGGGAGGAAGATTGTGCCTGCTTGTAGAAGGGTCAATATAACCAGCCTCTAGCTGTTCAGCAGCTTAGTTTTTTAATATAAAAAATCTGGGTTCAATAATAGGCTATTGTTCCACCCAGATATCTCGGTCTGAAAGCCAATAATGGAATAGGGTAGGGCTTTTTAACAATTTCTGACCTCAGAGAGACAGTGACCCTTAGAATCAGTGGGCAGTTCTCATGTAAGAGTACAATCCATAAGACCTAATTGTTTATGCACTCTAATAACATTTAAAATGCTCTGTTATCAGTTGTAATGTCTGTATCAGTGTCCTCTAGTATGTCTCTTTCCCATAAACTTTTAGGCATGCTGGACACTATGGTGTGAATGGTTCATATCGCCATCCAAGCCTTTCCATTGAAAAGGATGGGTAGTCAGTTTTTAATCTTGTTCCCCTCCTACATCAGTAATTGGAGGGCCTGGCTTAAACTTCCAGTGTGAAAAATGGAGTTTCAGTTTCAGTTAATATAGTAGCATTCACGCTCCTGACCCCTAGTCCCCTAACTGGCTGGCCAGCACAGGTGACGACTGAGTCAAACAAAAGAAAAAATGCTTCTTAGTTGCTGAAGGCTAGGAAATACATTTAGGTTCCAGGAAAAGGGCTGCCTGCAGAAATTCTGGCCCTGGCTGAGCTAGTCCAGACCGGAGATACTGTGGGGAGAGGGAGGGGCTGGGCAGAAGAGGAACCTACTGGTCTCTTTCTTGCTAGAAACAACACTTTCATCCACAGATGTGGTTCTCACATGTTCTCAGGAATATCCATGGAGCCAGTATTACAGCCTCACATCAGATCCTTTCCTGTTCTCCTGTCTTTACATGGCTTTACACAAAGACCCTGACTGATCAGAAGAGCTTTGAAAGTTCCAATGTGTGCTTTTCTCACTGAGAAAAGATATTGTCTATTGCTAAACAAACAGCAAGCAAAGGAAAGTATATACTTAGTTAGGGGCTTCTATTAGCTGTACACGAAGAGCCATACACTCACATGTCTTAGTTAGGGGCTTCTATTAGCTGTACACGAAGAACCATACACTCACATGTCTTAGTTAGGGGCTTCTATTAGCTGTACATGAAGAGCCATACACTCACTTGTCTTAGTTAGGAGTTAGATCATCAGAAAGCCAGACCCTGGTTCCATTTCTTGAGTCATCAGCTCTTATGTTAAAATGCTGAGTGAACCAGGACAAGAATTTTCTCCCTAATGACTTAAACAGACAAACACAAACAAATCCTAGCGGTGGGTAGGGGAGTGGAGTCTCAAGAAGTTAGATGGACAGAATCAACACAAAAGATGGGGCCTTGTTACCAGAAATTACCAAGGGTGCATGAATGTCACACCGAGCTGAGAGAAAGGGACAACAGAACCGGAGACCAGGATGGTAGTCATGAGGTAATCGTGAGACATGAGGTAGTCATTCATGTCTCAAACAGTGACAACAGCAGGCAAAAATAAAAGAAAAAAAAAATGATTGCAGCAAAATGACACCAAATCAGGAATAGCCAATAGCAAACCCAAAGTTCCCATGATGTTAGTTCTAGAGATGAGGCTGTTTCAGGGTCAAATGTTTAGGTTGCCTCTATGCTCAGGGCCCTGCTGGTTTCCCTTGAGGGAAGGGGTAAAATGGCATAGAAAAAAAACTATACAGTCTCTGGGGACAAATTGAAACAAGCAAGTCCAATTTTATTTAGGGAGGGGGAAGCCTTAAATGCCCCCCCAGACCCTCTTTCCAACTATGAGAAAGGGCTTTGCTTTGCTAATATCTGTGGCTGTGGTTTGGTGATCTCTTGCTGATCTAGGTCACCTTGTATCAGGACTCCAAATTTGTTGTCAAGACCTCAGGCAGACCCCAACTAGGCTCATGAGGATGTGCTAGAAGCAGATATATTAAGGCACCAGGTTTTACCAGTTTGAACTGGCTGAGGCTAGGCTGGCCTCCAGGTCCCTATAAGCCTCTAGGGCTCACATATTCTGCACTCTAGTAAGGGAAAAAAATGGTCTCTTACACAGAAGAAGTGATTCAGTACAATCAACCTGCCATGATATCACTGGCAGGTCACCCTTGGGAATGGTGCATATCTAGGGCTCATTGTTATCTCTGATGTTGACAGATCTGATACTCAACATCAGCTGTAGCCAGGTCAGTTTTGGTAAATGGCAGTCTCTATTGTTCAACCCATATATAACTTCTGTCTCTGCTACCATAGTCACTTTGTTCATGGACCAGTTGGGAAAGGAGGAGAATGGCTGAAGAAAGAGGCTGGCTGACCATAGAATGGATCATTCTATCTCCTTGAGTAAGGAACTCCTCCTTAGCGGAAGTCACCCTTTGGTGAGCATTTACATAAGACAAATGTATCTTCACACCTTTGATCTATTTGAAGATATCTATCCACATATTTCTTCCTCACCAATTTTCCAATCATGTTCTTTCCAATTCCTTGACCACCCATCCGATCCATTAACAACATAACATAAATCAGTGAACAATCATACATCTGGTCATTTCTACATCCAAACAAAATACATAATCATGTGTATCGCCCAAAGCTCTATTCTATTCACCAATGATTTTCAAAGTTGTCCCAGAAAGTGGTTGTAATACTATAGCTATTCACTTCTGTTTGGTGTCTGATTACATGTAAAACCATAAGTAAACCAGGCCCTAGTCTCCTCTCCATCTATTTACTGATCATGGGATATACCACATGAGGCTTGCAGGCACATGTCTGGCAATAGATAAGATTATAACAGGAACAGAATCTATATGCATTAAGATACCTTTTTCTTATCATTTGTTTGTGCATTCAGTTCCTGCGCAGGCTCAGTCATGAATATTCCACTTTTATCTGATAATACATTGTGTAATTCACGTTCACTTTTTGACTTTTTGAGGTTTTCTAGAGAAATTGAACTTATAGAATACATGGGGATCTGTACAAGAGTCATGAGTTGGATTAAGGGTAAAGAGTTAGCAAGTTATATGCCTGGGCCTTAGGCCGATCAGCCTAAAACTATTGTAAACATCTGTGTGTCTCTGTGGGTCTGTGGGTCTGTGGGTCTGCGGGACTAAACCTTGAGACTAAACCCGAAAGTCCGGGCCAGAAACCTCTTACTACACTTCAGTTTTTGAACTGCAAAGATGCAGTCACGTTGACAACTAAGAATAGTTATCACAGTTTGTTAGATAATACCCAGCTCATGATGGGCTATTCAAGTCATGTGATAACTTAATGGCCTATTGCCAAGTGTTCAGTTCCTACTAAGAACGAAAACCAGGCAAAGAGGTATCTATCAAAAGGAGAAAGGTTGTCTGAAGGTGACAGTAAAACCTTGCTCCACAGTCCCCAAGGTTTCTTTTGTGTATGCCCTTAGAAGAAATGTCTCTACATGACCCCACAGTACTGGATTCCTAAGAATTTCATTGAGGTATTTCAAATCTGGTTGTACTTATTTCCCATCTTCTGATGAGCAGATTTTTTAAGAAGCAGTTCAAAGTGTTTGCTACCTCCTGCTCTCTTGACTCAATCAACATATTGTCATTCATATAGTGAATCAATGTGATATATTGTGGAAAAGTCAATTGATCAAGAACCCATTAGTAAATTATCACAAAAAGCTGGAGAGTTAAAATGTCGTTGAGATTAAACTAAGGTATATTTCTGATGTTGCCAACTGAAAGCAAATTGCTTCTGATAATCCTAATGGACAGGTACCAAGGCAAAGGGATTTGCTATATCAAAAGCTGTGTGTCTTGTTCCAGGAGATGAGCTCATCTGCTCAAGTAAGGGCACCAAATCTGAACACATCAGCTGAAATCAGATTCACTACTTGACTGAGATTTTTGATAGAAACTGTCATTCTTCATGATCCATCTGACTTCTTCCAAGACTATATAGGAGAGTTAAGAGGATGTGAGGTGGGAACCACACCACCCCTCCATCTTTCAAGTCCTTGATAGTGGCACTAATTTCTTTCAGGAATATGACATTTTTTTTACATTGGTTCAAAATTTGGTTTATTAACAAATATATGGTCATATTTTATACTGTATCTACTTTTGTTTAAGATATTATGTTTCTGCAAGTTACTAAAAATTATAATGTACAATAAAAATACAGATTAATAAATTATCACCCATAATAATCAAGGGTTACAACTCTACTCTTGTGGAGGAAGTTTTCCCTAAAGTGTTATAGCTCTGAAGGGAAAGCCATACTGGCAGTTGAAAGCCAAAAAAATACCACTAAGTCACATAAAACAACTGTAGGTTAAAAGGACCAGTCAAAGCAACCCACTCTAGCTCTGAAACCAGAGCTAGTGAATAAACTCACCCTAACCCTGAAACCAGAGCTAAGAGCTAATAATAATAATAAACATCAAAAACACTGTATCTGAGACATGAGCTAGTGAAAGGAACACTTTATCCTTGAAATCCAAAGAAATGTACCCTGACTCTAAAACCAGTGTCAAAGAATAACACATTGGCCCTAGAATCAGATTCGGTGAAAAAAAAAAAAAATATGCTCTGGACTTGACAGAGCCAAATCTGTCAAGGAAAAAGTAACCAATCTGTGAGCAGGAAACCAACCAATCTTTGAGCACAGAATCTAGCCAACCAGAGCTCAGGGATTGAAAATATGACCAATTTCTACCCTGGAAGTCTTTCCCTGGAAAACGCTGCCACCTCAAAAGCTCTATACATGCCCTGTGCCTGCTGCGCAAAACTGTTGCTTTCTCCCATCTCAGCTAAGGCAGCCACTGTCCTGGATCCTTCCCTCCCGTATCTTGAGTGAGGTTTGAGTGATGAATTTCTTTCTTCTTTATCTTCATGGGAGCAGCACCAGAGCCTGGACAGAGAATAGCTGAGGAGAGTGAAGTGTAACACTTTCACTAAGAAAATTTTCCCCTGGGGAAGCATAGTTGTTACACTCCAGAAACCAGAGCAGGACTGTAATTCTGAGTAGGCCTTCCCCTGCTGGAGCAGAGCTATTACCTTGGTGAAGTCTTTCCCTGAAGCAGGACTATAAGCTGCTATGTCAACTTACTTTGACCTGTGGTATTCATTGACTTAAATACTTTTCTATTCCAGCTGTAACACTCAATATTCCTGGGCTCCCAACTGCCAGGATCTCTTTCCATCTGAGCTGGTTAATACTTACAACAACCTGCACACACAGTTTTAACGGGAGGGAAAAATCCAGTAGGATTACTGTCTATGCTTTGGGAAAAAACAAAACAAAACAAAACAAAACAAACAAAAAAAACAAACAAAAAACAAAAAACAAAAACAAAACAAACAAACAAACAAACAAAAAAAACAGCAGGCAATGGAGCAGAAGCCAGTTTATACATCATTTCTTGGTGGTGGAGTTTTCAATGATGGGCGTGTTCAGGGTTGGAAATGGTGGGATTTCAAGTCCTGGGCTTGAGCCCAATCTCTACCTGTGCTTCACTCTGTAGGGTAGGAGTTGGCTTCAGCCATTAAGGCAGTTAGTATGTGCTATGGGTAGTACTTGGTGATTGAAGGTCCTCAGGGGAGGGGCGCCTGTCCACTCATACTCCTTGAGAGGCCTACAGTTAACAGAAAGTAATATTTTAAAGCTACATTACAGTGTCTTTATAGTCTTCGATTAAAAGTTTATTCTTTTAAAAACCCAATTAAACCATTACATAGATACATGTCATGGACTACACACTAGTAAGCTGAAAATGGGCCAGGAGAAGATTTGGAAAATCAAAAGCAACTAACAACCTTGTGATATCAGGAATCAAAAAATTCAAGATATATTATTTTTTAAATCTGTCTTGAGAAAAAATAGAGTATACCTACAGTCAAATCACTAATACAACCAAAGAAAAAGACTGTCGGTGCCAGGTCAGCTGCGATCCATAGTGAGATCTTGTCTCTTAGCTTTTATTGTCATTGTCGTGTGAGTGAAAGCAAATAGACCGGGCAACCATACTCATTTAGATTTTAAGATTCATTTAAATTCTTATTAGCTTTGCGATTTTTTTCTCAGTTTACCACCTTGTATCTAAGCTGAAACTTTTTAAGACCATAATACTTTATGCCCAATGCCTTACTTGGCATTGTAATTCTGACATTACTGCATTTCCTGCATGCTGCTTTAAGAAAGCATCCTGTTTTATAAGTCTGACACTCCTAATACTTTGGATCTAAAACAGATAGTGACAAACTTTTCTTAATTTTTTTACACATTTGCATGCTTTTCTATTGTGCAAAAATGTGGGATGTATTTCTGGATAAAAAATGTACATGGTTTAATGCATAACTTTGTATGTCAGATTACTTCCCAATTATGTCAATTTATAGTCTCACCAGTTTATATTACCAGTTGTTTTTATCCCTTTTAATTAATGCCATTTCAACATGTATACTAGCTATTATTAGTATTTATTTGTCTATCACAGACTCTTAATAGTATGGCTGGCTGAAACTAATTTGATATTTAGGAATTTGAATTTCTTCTTGTGGGAACTAACAGTTGAGGTTGAACTATCTCGCAATGAGACAATTCTAGTAATAAATTGAGTTTAGGATATTGTTATATTTTTCCACATGTGAGAGATAGATGCACACACAGGAGAGTTGCAGAGAGAAAGAGGGGGAAGAGAGAGAAGAGAGACAGAAAGGAGAGAAAGAGACTCACATGGCAGGCAGCTTTTTAAGAGGGCAGGTGGGCACAGATGTACTTAGCCACACCTAGAGGCATGCCCTCCATACTCGGTGTTCTGCCAGGGGCAATGTTTGGTTTACCACATGGCTGCTACATGCTGTGAATCATAACATATCACCCTTTTAAAAATTAATATTATATAAAGAAAGACAGATTTATGTAGGGAGAAGCAAGGGAAAATGGAACAGGGTTGACAAATCTTTTGAGCTGCTTTAAATTGTCTTATGGGCGAAGAGCTGTATTCTTTTGGTGGTCTGCTGGGTTTTGTGGCTCAGTCCTGTAGTCCAGATGAGCTTAAGGCATGGGATGATGGATTTTGATTTTCTGTTGCTGAAGTTAAAATGGCATCTGGTTCCCTTTTTTTTTTTTTTTTTTTTTTGGTCCTTAGATCTTTTTGTCTGGACTCTGAGAAGCAGGCAGGAATGGAAACTTAGAGATGGGAAATTTTAGGGCAATGTGTCTGGGTCTGGTGCTGACAGGCTGAGCAGATAGCAGAAGCAAGAGAGTGGCTGTTGAGTCTGGACTCTGGCAAATGTGATGACTTGGTTGGTGCATTGTAATTTTAATGGAGTCTACAAATGGGACAGCCTCAGCTCCCAGGGTGTGCTATGTTTGTCTTATGAACTTCCTCTGCATGAGTTGAACCTGTTTCTAAACTTGCCTTTGTTCTTGAGAAGTTTTTGACAGAGGAAATAGGGTATAAACTTTTATTATCTTATCTGTGGATCTGGTCGTGTGGCGAGAAACAGATGGAGGGAGAAGAGAAGGCCAGAAGAGAAAGTTTAGAGCTGAGACATAGAAAAATAACAGGCTAAATGGCTTAAGAGTCTTAAAATTGCATCCTAGTTAAGGATGGAGAGACATTTTTTTGCTAGCTTATTTCCCATTATTGAGGCCCAGAGGGGAGGGGTTCCACCATTAATCCTGGGGACAGAGCACTAGCTACTGCTCAGTAACTTGTCAGTTCTCAGCAGCAGGCACTGAGACATGGCCAAAAACTGTGCTAGCCACCACAAGGGTGAGCACAAACCATGCTTGCTATCAATAGTTGCTCATCATCCGACTGTGATAGGCGTAGGGCAATGCCTGAACCAATGCTTGCCACTCCTAAAAACTCTGGAATTCTCAGGAGCAGACGTACAAACCACGCTAAGCCACTATAGGCACCTGTCAGTACCTAGGTTGGGCTGTGTCCGGAAACAGGATCAAAGATCCAAGCTGGGCTTCAATAGCAGGGAAGACCAGAAGTGAGTGGTGGGCGAGAAAGAACAGCCATGACCAGTGGAGATCGTGGCTGGGGGTGGTCCTCCGCAAGACTAGAGTCCTTCGGTCTTTTCCAGAGACAATAGTTTGCATTTATGTCAACTGGAAATGGAAAACTTAGCAATCATAGCCGGTGGTGTTCGAACTAGCTGCAGCGGGGCAGATGGAAGATGGCTTGGCAGTGGCCCCAATCAGGTTCTTCTGAAACTTATATGCACCTAAGCCCAGGAGAGGGCCTGTCCGAGTCAGGGCACCAAAATACTAGTTTGGCGTGTGAGAAGATAGTTACACACACTGCCAGATGCCACACGAGAGTTTATTCAGGAGGGCTGCAGAGAGAAAGAGAGAGGGTGAGAGAGAGGAGAGAGAGAGAGATTCACGTGGTGGGCAGAGGGTAGGTGGGTGCAGATCTATTTAGCCATACCTAGGAGCGTGTCCTCCATATGCGTGTTCTGCTTGCACCACATTTGATTTATCACGTGGAGGCTATGTGCCGTGAATCATGACAGATATGAGACCACAATCCCTGTTTGTGAAGTAAGCATTAAGACACAGATGACTCAAATCTCTCTTTCTGAAGAGATTGTGATAAAAGGTTAAGAATGAAATGTTAGTTCCCATAAGTATGAACACAATGGAAATCATAGAGACAGAGTATGTTAGAAACATAGTTTAATGATAAATTCTGTCATCACTGAGGAAACTTGGTGTGATGTTAGCTAATGTCTTGCCAGTGTTCTAGGAACACATGCAAGCAGAAGTCTTTTTCTACTTCTCTGTCAGGAAAAACTTAATCTCTTCCAGATGGCTTTCCCTAAAATCTAGTTTTTCTAAATCTTTAAGTTGCTGTGAATCGACTCCATCCTGATGCATATAGTCTTTTTTGTTATAGTTCAGTCACTTTTTATTTACCATTTCCCACATCTCTGTCAAGGACCACTAATGTCCCTGGAGTTCAAAGCCTCTGAGACTAGAATGATAATTTTTTCCACTGAGATAATCCCTTCCAACATGGATTTTGTGGGCTCATCTTGTCTCCTGATATTTTGCTGATTCTACAGAGTAAATGCCTTGCAAAAATTACTTTTGCTTTAGACAATCCATGCTGCAAAATCTTCTGTCAACAGTAAATGGTATTATATTCAAATAGGTGTATCTTTTGGGGGCATAACCCTATCCACCTCTCAATTATAAAGAAATAGAGTACAGATGGACAACTGAAAGCCACTGATACTTAAATTTAGGCTACAGTATGCATTTCTTCATCTTTGATGTAACCAGAGTGTGGCTTCCTCTTTCATTTTTTCTCTATGATATTTTCTGTGATATGCTTAAGATATAGGAAAGTATGCATGCTTAATAAGAACAAAAATGAATATAAAACCTGCTGTTTAGTTTGTTGAGAGGACATTTTGTAAGTGAACTGTTTATTTTTAATATTTTATAGCATGTTAATATACAAAACTACATTTTTTAGTTTTGCCCTCAGGTAAATATTTGACTTCAATATTTTAGAATTCAAGATATAATATCCAAGCCAAGTACAGTAAAAAGCCTGAGGCAGGAGATTCACAAGTTTGAAGCAAATTTGTCCTATATACTGAGGCCTTGTCTCAAAAATAAATAAGGAGATTAAAAGTTAGTTTGCAAGAAAAAGTCATCAGAATTAATGCAATTGTTTACTCCTGGAAAGATGTTCAAGCAACATTAATTATATGCCCGCAAAATACTCTGATAAACTGAACTAATTTCTGTTATCTAGTTTGATGATAATATATTTTTATTTCTGTCACCTAATTCTTTATGTTATAATAATTGTTGAAGATTGAATTTTCATTTTCCACCATAAAAAATAAGAAAATGTTTTTTTCACTGTGATGTATCATTTGGGTACCAAAAGTGGCAAAGGACTCCCATGGGATTTCAGTGCAGGGTACTACAGCTTGATGTTTTCACATTTTCTGAGTATAAAATTCACACATATTGAAATCCCAACCAGGGTCTGTGACATATACCTGGAATCTTAGCACTTGTCAGGTAGAGTCAGGAGGAACAGAATCCAAGGTCATCCTCAGCTACATAGCAAATTGTAAACTATCCTGGCCTATATGAAGAGGATCTATTTCAAAAAAAAAGAAAAAACATATTTGAATTAAAGATACTCTGAATAGTGTGATACCCCAAGATTTGGAAAAAGTATTCTATCTGGTGCTTTCTTCTAGCTGCTTCTGGATTGTAACAAAGCAAATTGTATATGCAAAATTGGAAGATTTAGTATCACCTAGGAGACAAACCTCTGCCCTGCCTGTGAGGACATTTCCAGAGAGGTTTCACTGAGTTGATGGACTACAATTCTTATTAGCTTTTACAGTTTTTTCATATCTACAGTTTTATATCTAAGCCAAAACTCAGGGACCATAATTATTTGAGCTGAATTGGCATTGTGTTTGTGACATCTCTTCATCTTATTACATGCAGCTAGCTGTGAGTCCACTGAAGGAAGATATCCCTGTTTGTGTCTGCCACTTCTGATCCTTTACCGATTAGACAGATATTGACATAAATATCTCTTAATGTTCTATGTTTGTGACTTCAATCCATGACATAAATATCTCTTAATGTTCTAGGTTTGTGACTTCAATCCATGTTTATTAGATAGTGTTTCTATAGCTCTGAAGAGACACCATGACCATCGCAACTATTATAAAGGAAAACACTTAATTGAGATTAGCTTACAGTTTCAGAGGTTTAGTCTATTATTGTCATGGCAAGAAGCACAGCAACATGCAGGCAGACATGGCGGTGCATAGATAGCTATAAGTTTTACATCTAGATCCACAGAAATCAGAAGTGACTGCATTATTGGACATGACTTGAGCATCTGAGACCTCAAATCCCATGCCACTTCTCACTCCCATGATCACTTCCTCTAACAAGGCTGCATCTCCTAATAGTGCCACTCTCTATAGACCTATGAAAGCCATTTAATTTCAAACCACCACACCATGTTGCTGAATAATTCTATGGGCTGGAATATGGGACTTAATGAAAAGAAGAAAGCACCTAAATAGTGAATGTTTGTTTTATGTTTCCCAACTGCTGAAGTGATGTGACCAGTTGGTTCATATTCCAGCTGTCATAACTGGAGCTGCTCATGTTGCAAGCCATGCTTTTCCCATCCTGATGGGCTATGTCCACAGACTAAATACAGTTTCATGAAGGACAGCTCAAATGAAAGAACAGCATTTGTAACTCAACCTCTGGAGGAACGTCCAGAAGTGTGACCAGGTATTATGACTGAGTAACACTTAAGAGTTTTCCCCTAACAGGGCCAGCATTAATCTTGAAAAAGGACCATTTAAAGGGAAAACAGGTACCTGGAACACTACAAAGAAACCAAGAAACTTGAGACTGGAGCAAAGTAGCAGGCTAGGCTGATGTCATACTATATATTGTAAGCTATCTCTGCCACCACAACTGTATCTCCAGTATTTAATGCCTAATATCAATTAAACAAACTATTCTGTTCTACTGTGTTCCCACTCATTTTATCTTTTCCATTTTTCTCTTCCTTTCCCCTCTCTTCTACTTTTTTCCCCTTTGACAAGTCTTCTCAGAGAATATTTTAACTGGCCTTCTGACGTTAGTTCACCTCCAGACCTTAGCACAAATTGTGCCATAAGGGAAATACCCTTCAGTTTCTGGAACTCTACACATGTGCAAGAACACCTGAAAAAAAATAAGGATAAAATCCTAATCCATTCAGGGAAAGCCCATATATGAAATTGTCTTGCTTTTTGGATTCTGTAGTCTGCTTCTGGCTGCTCTTCTGACTGACGTGTGTCATCTCAGTTTGTGGAATTGGCTTAAAATCTTACCTTGAGAAAGTCTTGACACTGTCCTTGGTCCCTAACACTCAATGTAGTCACCATCTGGCTAATAGATACTTTTTATTGTCTTGAACCTGTGTCTAAATGGTCTTCTCTGGTGGATATTTCACAACAATATAGACTATCTTAGTTTGTGAGGTCTCCATGTTTCAACAACTGTGAGCTGGGATGGTTTTAGGTTACTTGTATACACATGCAGAAAAATATCAATGTTCCTTTACTTCCTAAAATAACTAGTGATTACTTACAAATGAATTATTATTATTATATTTTTTCAGTGGACCTACATATTTACAGTAATTGTTTTTGCAGACACTAATATATACCCTGGAAAATACTAGGGATAAATCTGGTGTCGTAAACATCCATACAGGAGAAACAGTAGAGGTAAATGTCAACTAAACCACAATGTAAACCAGTACCAACTGGATCTTGTAAACTCCTACACTGAAAGAATAAGAGTGATTTAAATAAATCTAATACATAAATGCAAAAAACACAAAAACCTTAAAGCAGCATGACTTTCATAAATTGCTATTCTCACATTAATGTCCTCAAAAAAGACTGAATTTGAGAAAATCCCAAGTAAAATGTTTTCAATTCCTTGCCCACCAGTGAGCTGTGGAAAGTTCCAAACACGTGGTCATACAGACACCCCTAGCTACACTAACTTCAGTGTGGTTAAAAAATGAAACAGAGCCTGGCCAGGAAGTGGGTGGGCTAACTTTGGTTCTTTCTCTCCTCCCTTTCTCCAAATCTATTCTGCAGTCCATCCTAACTCTCTAGCAGACTAACTGCTGCTGTGTCTTCTCTACCCAGACTCCCCAGGGACTAATCAGATCCTGTAGAAGCACCTTTCATTCCTTCTTCTTCTGAACCCACTCAAGCCTCCCCAAACCATCCCTATTCCCCATGCCTGCTCCCAATACGTAGATGAAGGAGGGGAGATGGAGAGATGGTCGAAATTATAGATCACTTGAGAGTGTTATGAAAACCTGATACAGCAGAAGCCTCTTAAAATATATGCACATATAAAAATGATATAAACAAAATCACTGAATAGTGAGGATACAGAGTCCTAAGTGGTCATCTCCTGTCACCAAATGAAGCTTCCAATACTGGGATTGGGTTCCATCTAAGTGAGTTTTTGGACAAAGGGGTCCTATGAGAACTCCCAAAATAACCCAGAAAGTTGTCAAGACTATATTTCTTTTCACAGATTTACAGTAAAGCCTCGTTGCTGATGAGAACACCCACCACCCACACAACTCACTGAACATGGAGACATTGAACTGTTTTCTACATAGAGCCTTCTTCACTAAGTGCTACAACCCACAAGCCAGAGCAGCTAGGTAACAGAAGGAACATAAATGGATCTCTCTCGGAAAGGGAAATAGGGAAGATCTCCTAAGTAAACTGGGATCATATGGGGGATTGAGAAAGGGGAGGTGGGAAGAGATCTTGAGAGAATGAGATTGTTGAGTGAGAGGAGCAGCACAGAGGGGAGTAAAGAAGTAGATATCTCAGTAAACCACTTTAAAGAGTAAGCTGCACACCCAGCAGCTCATGACCAATACAAAACAAACGCCGTGGCAGCTGTTGCAGGCTGTGTCTCACAATGTTGTAGAGGCTTTTTTTTTTTCTTTCTTCTTTAATTTGTATCTTATTTGTCTTATTTTATTTATTTTTTCTTCTTTTTTTTTAACCCTACCAGATTTTTGCATATATATTATGGCTTCCAGTTTAATGTTTTTATGTGATTTCTAAGTGTGGGAATGGAGGGGTCTCTGTGTCTATAGTTGTTGTTATGCCTTTTCTTAGGCTCCTTTTCTTCTTTTTGTTTTGACCTCTTCAGAGGTGTTGGGGTTTTTGTTTATCTTATTATATTTTATTGTATTCTTATTCCTTAGAAGCCTATTTGTTTTCTAAGACAGAAAGAAGGTGAATCTAAATAAGAGAGGAAGTGGAGAGGAACTGGAAGGAACAGAGAAAGGGGAAACTCTAATTAGGATATACCATTTGAGGACAGAAATCTGTTTTTAATAAAAGGAAAAGAAACCAAAGCAATTCTTAAAAAGCAATAAAATAAATAAATGAATGAATAAAAATCTACTACCAGCTACAACAAAACTAAAAATGAATGTTAGCTTTCTCAACTTAAAAAGCTGGAATGAAGTCATCAATGAATTTCAGGAGAATGTGAATTTAATCTCCTGAGCACAAGTTAAGATGGTAGGTACAGTGGTATGTGCTTCAGTATTTCCAGTACTGTAAATGGAAGGACAGACGTCTCTGTAGCTATATGGCCATCAATCTAGAATAATTGGAGAGTGATAGGACAATGGGAGACCTTTTCTCAAAATAAAGTGAACAGTTCCTTGAGAGTGAACCAGAAGTTGTTCTTTGTACTTTCATCTTCTGAAAGCTAAAAAAAACAAACAAAAAAAAAAAAAACAAAAAAAAAAAACAAATGGCAGTATTTTACCTTGTAAAACTGTCATCATAATTGAAGGAGAAAAATAAAAACTATTCTTTATTTAAAATATTCTAAGGAAATTCATGATTACTGAGGAGAGTGGTAAATACATCCACAAAGCAACAAGAAACAATTCATCACACTAATATTTTTAAACAAGTGATAAACAAAACACAAAATACTATAAAATCAATAACATGATAGGAATCAATATTATGCTCTTAATTATGACTTTGAATATAAATGGTCTTAGTTTTCCTAATCCAAAGACACCGTCAGAGACAGATGTGACCATTGTGTGAAGAAACTGAGGATATCCAGAACTATACAGTAAGACAACTCCTTCCTGCCTGTCTCTCACACAAAATTAAATAAAATTAATTGAGCTACTTAATTTTTTAGTAAAAGAAAGTAATGTATAGATGATGTAATTTTCCTATGTAATTTATCAGCATGTCCCCTATGAAAAAATAGAGTTCCTAACAAATCGCCATTTATTACTAAAACAAAATATTCTTAATTTATCTGTTAGAATGATTCAACACCATGTCAATTACCTGGAATGGAGTCATGACTTTCCAGTGTGGGGTTTTCTAACCCACCAATCCTCATTCAATGTGATTAAACAAAACTGTTATCATATTATCTGGCTCCAAGGTTGTGTTTGATCTTTTGTTTTTTCTCAAAACATTATTTAAAGAAGTCGATCTAATTGACATTCTGTAGGGAGATTATGTTGTTCCACTGTAAATAATTGTCCCACCCACTGCTTTAATAAAAAGTGCTGATTGGCCAAAGGCAGACAGGAAGTGTGGGCGGGGCTACCAGACTAATAAAACTCTGAGAACAGGAAGAACAGAGCAGAATGCCGGAGAGAAGCCAGAAGAAGCAGAGGACAACTATGCTGTTCTGAGAAAAGGTACTGGCTGAGCAGGATAAGAGTCATGGGTAGTTTAAGGGTAAAGAGTTAGCAAGTGATATGCCTAGGCCTTAGGCTAATCAGCCTAAAACTATTTTAAGCATCTGTATGTCTCTTCGGGTCTGTGGATCTGCCGGCCTAAACCTTGAGGCTAGGCCCGAAAGTCCTGGCCAGAAACCACTTACTACAACATTCCATCAAACCTGATCAATAACCGTTATTTGGAGTCAAATATCAAGAGTTAGCTGGTGTGTTCATATCAGTAAGAAGTATACTCTTAAAATATCAAGAATTAAACCATGAAAAAAGAAATCAGCCACATGTTACATTGGCATCAGGATCAAGGGTTCACTGTTCCAAGGTGTACCAGAAAAGCTCTTCTCAAAGATTGGGTTCTTGTATTTTGTTTTTTCTTCTGCAGCAAAGGAAGCAAGATGCCTGCAGACTATATGTGGACTTCTTTCTCTAGTCTATTTAAGTGATAGCATGAAAATTTAATAGTTTTGAATTGGATTCAGAATACAGAATATTCTCTGAGAAATCCATGTCTTAGAGAAGCAGTTTCAATGATTAGATCCATAAGATTCAGTAGCCCTCATCTACATGTATTTACGATAAAGAAAGATTAACTGAGCCAGAAGTGTGTCACCTGAACTTATAAGGTATGGTCGTAACATGTTCATCAGAAAACTGTTCAGCATTAAAAATATTCTCTAGCAAGTTATTAGACAAGAAAAGTGCATTTGATCTGGAACATTAAATGACTATGAAAGAATTACTATAAATCATGAAATTGTAGCTTTTGGCTATTCAGGATGTACTGACTACAAAATGATAAAGAAAATAGTCCCAGAAGATGGGCTTTAACATGGCTCTAATTTAGCAATTAAATATGGAAAGTAAAGTGATTTTTAAGTAAGAATGTAAACACATGTATAGGCAATGGGAAAGAAATCATAAATTTTCCAGGTACTTACTGTGGTGATATTTTGTGTGTACTCTAAAAAATAAACCTTGCCTGAAAATCAGAGGGCAAAACCAGCCACATGTTAGCCATAGAGGCCAGGCAGCAGTGGCACACATCTTTAATCCCAGCATTTGGGATCCCACACCTTTAATCCAAGGACTAGCATTAAAAGACAGGAAGTGATAAAGCTGGACAGAGAAAGGAAGATGGGAGGAGACTGGAGCCTGGCCCTTTAGGTCTGAGGATTTATAGAGACAGGATCCCCCCACTTTGGGTTGAGGAGTTGGCAAGATGAAAAGTGCCTTTTTCTTGTTCCTTTTTCTTTCTCTGATCGATCAGTATTTACTCTGATATCTGGCTACAGGTTTTTGTGCCACAATTTACAGAAAAAAAAATCATTTAAAAAAGAACCAAGTAGGACTCATATTAATACATTATTTTTAAAGGAAAAGGAAAAGCTAATCACCATGGATAAATATACCGGTCTGATTTACAGGATCATAGGTTTTTCCAGGTACCACTGTCTTTGTTTTGCAGAGAAACACTAATGTGAAAAAGATTGTAATATTTCAGAAAAAAAGGAACACAGATTACAATGAGGGCAAATATCTATTACCTAGGAAATATTGCCTCTTGAAATGTTGAATGATCCAGAGCCACCAGACAGAGGAAGAATCTTTGATGAGCTACCTAAGAAAGCTATATGATGTTTCATACTAGTCAGGTAATCTATCATAATCTAAAGGACATATACGAAGTCTTTCTGTAGCATGGTGGCTTATAATTTACTCAGTTGCTGTCCTTACTTGCAAAATTTATAATTCTCACTTTCTTGATGTTATGGATTTTTGGACTTCAAATCTTGATTAACAAGGGGAAAACATTACTATAGATGAACAATAGGACCCTACTAAATCCCTTTTCAACTTATATTTGCCAGTCTGTCTCCTTAGCAATTTTTTATGTCCTAAAAGCACACACAAGAAAATTCATCAGCATTATAGGTTAGCGGATGCTCAGTCATCAGGAGGAAATAGAGCCACATTCATAGGAGGAAAAAGAAAAGGTGTTTTGTGAACTATATCACTCACTCATTATAGGAATACTTGCTATGCCCTGAATCATTCTGACAAGAAACACACAATGATGTTCTCAAAGGCAATGTTGTCTACAGTCCAGATCCCAGGCTAAATAACCTGTGTGGGACAGATGCTAGCTGAAGAGGGGGAAATCTGAGGTAGCAAAAGACGAATCCGTAAAAGATTAACTAAATCTATCAATTTAGGTTTACGCTAAAGAGCAATACTATCCTCTAGATTCATAGAAGTATAGATTATACTGAAGTCATTTTTGTAAATATACCACAGTCAGATACTCACTTTCTGGCCAATGGTAAATTTTTCACTCAGTTAAAAGTGATGTTTTTATGCCACGCATGGCCTGTCCTTGTGTTTCAGCTTTCAAGAGATGACTGAAGCACAAGCTTTATAGGCTAGAAGTGAGTCTGTGATAATACAGTGACATAATCTCAAAAACTTAAGAAAAAGAATAAAAGATTACATTCCTGAGTTGACTGACCCCAAAGTTCTTACATGCAATGAAAGTTTAAAAACTAGATCAAGTTGAGTGGTGTGATGCATTCCTTTAATTCTGGAAAGACAGGAAAAGATGGATCTCTGTGAATTAAAGACGAGTCTGTTCCAAGACAAACAGAATTACAAAGGGAGATCCTAATTAAATAAATAAACAAAAACTAAATAGATAATAGATCACAAAGTCAGTGTAACAATACAAGAGCACTTCAGATACTCCCAAAAAGTATATTCCTGGTCAACTAATATTCCATAGATGGCTTTCGTTCATTTATGAACTTTATGACACATCATTACAATGAATACTGTTTTGTCTGACTACTTATACTAAACATTATTATTTTAAATGTATCCACGTCACAGAATGTAGCAGAAGAAGCTGTTATGCAATATTCTGAAGTATGAATAAACTAAGTTATGTTTTCTGCAATTGGCAACATGTTGAACTGTTTTCAATTGAGTCTGTTAAGAATCATGCCTTTATGAGTATTTATGATAATCTTTTGCTGTAGATATGCATGCCTGATTTTATAATAGGTATGCCACTATGCATATCATAAACATGCAAAAAATAGTTATACATGCATTACTTTATGTTACAGATACATATTACAAACATAAAAAGCATAGATTTGTGTGCCTGACTTTATATTGGCTATACATAGCTGTGCATAACAAACATGAAGTATGCCTACATGAACTTGGCTTTGTATTAGGTATGCATAGGTAGCCAACAGAAACAAATGACATTTCTAACTATTTCTAACTTTTCATTGGACAGTTTGGATTCATTTTGCATTAGTAATTGGTACCTAAGAATTTCTCAAAGATATGATTCTTGTGCTGTCCTGTTCCACTGTCCTGTTTTGTCTGTCCTGTTCCCCTGCTGCTTTGCTGCTGCTCGTACCTGTGACAACTCTCCTAGCTAACACATAATAGATCTTAATAAATCCCGAAAGAAAGCATAAATTAACTAAAGCAAAATGTTAATAATTGTTAATACCTCATGAAACAATGTAAAAGTATGTCCTCAATCTTTCATAGTACTTAATACAGGTTTACATTTTCCCTGCTCTAGAATGTGCAGATGTATCACGATCCTCTACACTGTGCAATGCCTGTCCTGTTGTTCTCAGAGTTTAAGTTGTCTTTATTTTTGATTACAGGAACTAGTCTGTGGTCCCTTTTGTACTCTGCTAGCTATTTTTTAAATGATCCTTATTTATCTGTTATTTACTAGTTACTGTTCACCCGCTTCTTTGGTGATGCTTTCAGCGTGAATTTACTGTATCTTATTACTTTTATGAGAGTTTTTCTTGTACACCTAAGTATTTCAGATGTTAAATACACTTGATATGATTCTCTGTTTTGTATGAGAGAAGAGGCTAAAACTCACATTTTTCCATATGCACATGCTGTGTACCCCGACCATCTATACAGAAGACTACAGAAGCTCACAGAACTACAGCTTCAACCGTGTCACAAATCAGACTCCATATCCTTGTGCCTCTCCTTCCCCATTCTGTCCTGTTCCACTGCTGCGTTGTTGCTGCTCAGACCTGTGACAACTCTCCTAGCTAACACAGAGTAGATCTTATTAAGTCCTGAAAGAAAGCATAAATTAACTTAAGCAAAATGTTAAACAGATGGAGTTGAAGTGAAAGACATACCTCATTTCATTTTGAACTTTCAGAGACTTAACAGAAAATTAGCATCAAGGTAAAAATTCTAATCAAAAATCAAAACGGCATTCTTCAGTAATATGAATAAAAGTAAGCCTTTGAACAATTTTTTCCCTCACAGCTTGATTAGAGTAATAACTGAAATAAGTATAATAATTTTTGGCATATTTAGGTGGATTGATAAATTACTCAAAGAGCAGAAATTACAAGGAATAAATGACAGTGAGCAAGCCACTGTGGTAAAAATCAGCTTGAGGAACAACGCTTTTCAGAACTTCACTTATCTCTGAAGCTTATGTCCCAGAGATTTGACCTAAAGAGTGCCTTAGGGGAAATAACACAAAGCCTATGGGCTAAGAATGAAGGGTTTCTAATTATAAGTGTATTTATATAGAGCTAGATCTTTCAGTTGCCCAATTAGAAAGAGGATAAATAAAACCAATTCAAAGAATAAGGCTGCCTTAGCAACAAGGCAAAACGCACTTATGCACATACACATGCAAACACACACACACACACACACACACACACACACACACACACACACACACCTATCCCTAAGAATCTTTGAAAACCAGTGTGTAACCCAATAGATTAAATATTGCTTATGTGGTATCATAATGGTTCTTAAGACTCAATGCTAAAGCTTTAGTTTAAAGGCATAATTTTTAGTTCATAAAGATATTCTTCTATTTTAACTTGACATTTTCAAAGTATCTTCTGACACTATCTGTCATATATGTAGGTAAAGCCACCAAGCTAAATAAACAGGGAGAGAGAGAGAGAGAGAGAGAGAGAGAGAGAGAGAGAGAGAGAGAATGAAATTTCTTGACAGATTTAAATTCCTTGTTCACACTACCCCATTTTCTAGTGTTGACTTATAATTATTATTTATATTCCAAATATTAATCCTTCATATATACCTATATTTCAAATCCTTTTAATCATATCAAATCAATGGTTTACATTTCAAAATGAAATTAATTTCCTCAGTGATATCTTATGATTATAAAATCTATTGATTTAAATGGGTTCTGATTTATCAACGTTTGTATATGTGAGTTTTTTTATTTGTCCCAAACAAAATACATCCTTACCTACATCAAAATCATTAAGATTTTCTCCTACATTTCCATATAAAGTTTATCAGTTCACTGGGGGTTGTGGTGCTGTGTAAGGATTGAAACATTATATTCTGTAGGGAAGGTCTCTTCTTTCCGTTTACTTTACATACCTATCCAAGTCTTCCTTCCCCCCTCTCCCACATCCCATAACCCCCCCCCCCAACTATTCCTCCTCTCTGTTCAGGAAAGGAAGGCCTCCAATGGGAGTCAGCAAAGCTTTGCATATCAGTTAGAAGTAGGACCAACCTCCTCCCCCTGAATGTGTATGACAGTTTGTAGCTTGGTCTGTGTGTGAGGCTCCTAGCAGTGGGATCAGGATCAATCAACCCCAGAGTCTCAGTGATGAAGAAGCTGACTTCAGACCAGACACCTGCCTGGAAGAAGCAGAAACCAGTTGAGTTTGCTGAAAAACATTTAGACCAACTGAGGCATCTGGAAAGAGCACTTCAACATTTAGAGATGGCTGCAGGGTGTGCAGTGTGCTCTTGCTTCCCAGATTTCTCACTCATATCCTCTAAGTAACCCCACAGAGGTCATTGATTCATCAAGTTAGACTTTGGTGATATTGTATTTTCATCTGTCATGGGCTCCCTATGTTAGGTGAGTAGACATTTGTGTTTGTCTAGGGAAAGTTTTGCCACACAACACATGCCTGTAATCTCAAATGCTCAATGGAGGCTAAGAAAGATGGATGGTGCCAGCTTGGGCAACTTAGCAAGTCTCTGTATCAATAAAAATAAAGGAAAAGACATAAGAGAAATGAATTTCTTCTTAGTATGTCAAGGAGTGCCTAACATTTCAACACAGAAAAACTAGAAGATCAAGGGAAAGAGAAGGTAGAAATGTAGAGGAGGAAATCCTCTTGAAAACAAGTGTATAGGTTTTTCTTAAGTGTTAAATGCCTGCCAGATTAGATAAATTGGAGCATTTTTAGTTATATTGGTATTAAACATTTCCCTTCCATACCAATATGTAAAGTTGCTCTAAATTTGTTTTCATGAACATGTCATTTGAGCTAATTACTTTATAGTAAATGCAGCTCTTAAATAATTGCTAAACCTTGAGAAATGCTTTCAATAATTGACTTAGTTTTCGCAAGCAAAACTTATGCTATTAAGTCTAAATTAAATGCACATTTGAGACACTTAAAGTGTTAGCATATCAAGTATTTTAATAGTGTAATAGAAATAACTCATAAAATTAATGTCAGAAATAATTCAAACAATCCATTGTTCACCAATCTTCCGCACATGAATATTCTGTAGAAATTTTAGTACACTTGGTATCTTTTGTAATGAATGCCTCCATGTTTACTGATATAATGTATCTTAACTGTTTCCTAACCTATAAATTCCCTTTTTCTGTGACGTATTGGGAGTAAGCTAGAAGGGTTTACTTTAAGAATGGTATACGCTTAAATAGGTCAAAAGGATAAGCAGCAGAAATGATTGAATATTGAAAATCTGTAATTTCAATTTATTGAAGCTATGGTATGAATATAAAAGATCCCTAAAAGCACTGAGCTTTGTAGCCAGCCAACAGGCCTTTGGGCAGTGACTGCATTATAAAGGCATTATAAAGTCTTGTGACCTCAGATTTTGATAGTCTGTTGGGAGGGAGAAGAAATACAGGAAGTATGAGCTAAAGAAAGAGAAGTCCTTGGGGCTATCTCTAGGAATTATCTCTTGGCACACCACTACCTATCTCTCACTGCCCAGGTGCCAGGACTGAGTATCTCTGTCATACTCTCTTTCTATCACAATTCTCTGCCTCATCACAGGCTCACACTATGAGCCAAGGTCAACTTGTAATATTTTTAATTTGTTTACTTCTATCTAGTGTCTCATGAGCAGAAAGTTTCTGAATTGGTAACTTTGAATTCCATTTGTATCTTTGTTCCACACTTTGGCCAATTGGAAGAAAGAATGAGCAGTTGAAGTCTCTTCAAATAAAGAACTGTGCATTGTTTTCTTGCATTTTATATGCAACTATGAAGCATTCTTTTCTTTTGATATTTCATTGCAAAACTTATTTCAATGATGGAAAAATATCTGACAGAAAACTGGTTATGATTTTCTAAGTATGTTTTCCCTTTGATTAATCTTGATTTCTACTAAAAATGAAATATCCTGTAATTTATCTCATATTCAAGTATATTATACTGTCTGCAGTGCTACCATGAAAATGTCTGTTTTATTGCAGGAAAGAAGAACTAAGGGGTGTTTACATCTGTGCATCTGCATCCACAAACATCTCCTTCATTTGTTTTACCATTTATTTGAGACTTTCCCTGAGCAGCCACACAACTTCCTTCTCTGTCTCCATTAGACCATCTGTAAATCCTTTCTGCTCTTCTTAATAATAAGCCTAAAAGTCCCATTTACTCAGTATTTGCTAATAGTGGCTACCTTACTGCTCAGACTTATTTCTAATACTCAGAAAATATGAGTATGATAGAGATATTGCAGTATTATAGAATATGATTTTTCTCGAATTTATAAAAGGATGAATATATGAAGTATACAATACATATTCATGTATAGCTCTATATACCTAAAGATACAAACTTTCTACATAAAATAATATGTTTTTGACATTTCTGTTAATGATAAAATTTTCTGTTAATTTTTTAAAAAATTAAGCTCTCTCCTGCACCCTGAATGTGGAAACAAGTGGGTTTCTGATTCTTGTGCCTTCTCTTCGGTATGTTTTATTTATCTGGTTTCTTGTCCAACTTTTCTGTAACTGTTTTGTTTTGTTATTAATTTTTGTTTCCATTGTTGTTATCATTTAGAAGTCTGTTCTTTTCTAAATGATTAACAGAGAAGAAGTCAGTCTTAGATGGGACAAGAAATGGGGAAGAACTGGAAGGAGTAGATGAAAGGAAAACTCTATTCAGATTTCATTGCATGAGAAAATAATTTATGTTTAATAAAGGTAAAATATATATACACACACATATATATATAATTAAATTCCAAGTCTGCTACAAATAATAATTCCTGCTCATTTGAATTTTGCCTCTTTATAAATGTGAAATATTACCTTATAGCTGTGTTAATTGACTTCCAGCAAATTAATATAGAAATGTATGGATACTTAAAGTAAATATAAAATATAAAGGATGAAAAACTGGAGCTGTGGATACTGTTCTAATATAATAATAGGAATAAGATCTTTTCCCAGTGTGGAAGTGATCAAGCTCATGGAAATCATTTGTTATATTAACTTAGCAGCTCTGGCATTTTTATACCATGCACATACCTCTCACTTTACTCTTCTGTTAGCTTTAGTCTCTGTCTCATACCATGTCTTGCCCAATTTTCTCTTGCCAAAATAATATTTTATAGCTTCATTTTGTATTCATGTGTGGAAATATCACATTGAATTTCACTAATATGTATTAATAATTCATGTCAGTGAAAATAATAAAGAGAAGATAGAAAAAAATAAATTTTCTTTAGAAGTCTCTGTTCATAATGGTTAGAAATTAGAAACTGGTTAGATGCCCATTAAGAGATGAGTGGATAAAGAAAATGTGGTATACTTACACAATGCATTATTACTTAGCTCTTTAAAGAAGAATCTGTGAAATTTGTTAGAAAAAAATTCATTTTGAGTGAAATAATCCAGATGAAAAAAAATATGATATCTATTCACTTATTGACTCCTGAGAAAAAAAGCTATAGCTTCTAGTGACATTTGATTATAAGTTCTTCTGGATTAAAAAATCCTATACATTTTTAAATGCCTTGACTTCAAAATGGAAGTCAAAAGAAATAGTTTCTTCTTTGATTTCCACAGAAAAAAAAGGCTGTGGATTTGTTCAGAAGTAAAGATGGTTAGATTTGATCAAGAAGGACACCCTGGAAATTCTGGCTACAAACAAAGAAATAAACCTAGAAGAACTACAAAATGTGTAATATATATTTTACCTGCACAAACATGAAACAAAAAAAAATCGCACTTAATTGTCTTGTATGCACCACATATTTCATACTTATAATATATATTACTTTTAAAGGCTTATTATATATTTTCAGAATAAGAGGACTAGACACCAATGAAAATGGATGGCCCAGGTGATCTAGCACCCAGAACAGTCTTAAGGCTGTTGGCTGAGATGGTCCAGACTTACAAAATATTCTAGCCAATACCTATTAATTATCCTAATTTTCTCAGAGCCCCAAACAAGAGGGAATAGTCTAGAGAAAACAATGTCCCCATTCCCATAAGATGGGTTATATATATATATATCATCTAAAGGTAGATAGTTGTAAATTGCTATTGAAAATAGAATAACAATTAAACAAAAAAAGGTTAAATTCAAAGATCTCTTTCTAAAGAAAAAAGGAATATAGTATAGGGATAGTAGAAAAACAGAGTGTATTATTTAATTAAACTTAATCTAAAAAGTAACTATTAATCTCAAAATATTTTGCAATGGTAAGGGTTTTTCTTTATTGATACAAATTTAAATCTAATTTTGTTATATGGTATATGTTTCTACTCTTGTTTAGAGTATTATATTCAGCTCATTTATAATGTATAATTTAAAAATACAAGTTAATAGTTAACCATTTAAAATGGTCAAACTTATAGTCATGTTAGATATGTTTTCAAGGTCATTAACAGATATATTTATATAGATAGTCTTTAAACACTTCAAATGTTTACAGAATATAAAGTTTAAAGTGTTTTAATAACATAAGAATTTTCTTGACAGTGAGACACATCTGCTTCTGGCAGCACCAATTTACATTAAAGAAAGTAATGGGCAATGAAGAAACTCAATATGGTATTTGCCTTTTTAATGTAAAAGAAACTGCCCTTTCCTAAATTGTTGGTAGTATACTGTCCAAACTGAATCTTCAGGGTACAAAAGAAAGTGACTGCCACACTTTGCCAAGAGAAGGTAGAGGACAGACACCAGTCCTTCAAAGTTTCCTGCTTCTTAAAAATGTCTGTTAGATATTCTAGGTCTGTAGGCCTAAGTTGGATGCCCCAGAATTACAGAAGAACTTTTAATGATTGCTCAGGTATCCAGATATCTCTGTAATAAGGTAACATTTCACCATTCTGAGTCCTTTTGAAACTAAAGGCTAAATAATTAGACTTAAAATTTTCCTTAATTAGTATAGAAAGTGAATTATATACAAAACTTTAGATTCACTGAGGTCGAATAGATAATTGAGGAGTTTCTCTAAGTTTCCCAAATGCAAATTGACTGGATATTGTAACTGTAATTCTTACTTAATAAGTGTTTTGTTGTATATAATTTTACTATGTTAAATTCCTTCCTTCTTAATTATACCAAAAGGGGGAAATGCTGTGGAATAATCCTGTTGTACACTATAAAGATTTGTCACTTGAATTGCTTGAATAAAACGCTGATGTGCTGGTAGCCAGGCAGGAAGTATAGGATGGACAATAAGACTAAGGATGCTGGAATGAAAAAAGAGCAGAGTGAGAGGAGAACAGACTCAGAGGAAGAAGGACATGTTGAAAATGATGGAACAAGCCATAAGCCACATGGAAGAGGGGATAAGAAATATAGGTTAATTTAAAATGTGAAAATTGGCTAGTAAAAAGTCTGAACTATTGGCCAAGTATTTATAACTAATTATATTAAGCCTCTGCATGGTTACTTAGAGGTGGCTTTCAGGCCAGAAATTTCTACCTACAATAATAGAATATAGGGAATGACAGCTAAAACTAAGGACAATTTTATGGGTCATACAGAAATTTAATACTGTACAAGCTTATTAAAATATATACAGATGTCAAAGAAATCTAAATGAAATCACCAAATAATGAGAAGACAAATCCACAACCGCACATCTCTCATTACAAAATAAAATCTCCCATGTCAGAAATGGGTTACATACAATTGAATTGTTGGCCAAAGTCTCCCCATGGAAATTCCCAAATAAGCCAGGGTATTGCCAAGTCTATTGTTTTCTTTCTACAAACTGATGATAATTCCTTACTGTTGATAACATCTACATAACTCATTGAAAACAGAAAAGCCAAGCTGGAGCCTAATTCTGGCCATTGACCCTACAGAGTAGTGTTCCTGGTACTAGAAGTAACTCCGCGCCACCAAAGGGAAAAAGTAAACACTAGCCCACCTAAAACACTTCAATCAACAATGGTGACCTGTTTGCTTGACATGCTGGTGTTATAGTGGTATAAATAATGTGAAATTCCAACCAATATCTGATTGGGTTTAAGACATATTTCATGACTTAGAAGTCATCCTGAAACTGCACAAATGGCTAAAAATCTGAGCAAACAGGCCATGAACCTAAGGAAAAACCAAATACAAGTCTTCTAAATGACTCCCAATAACATTCTGCTGTACTTATAGATCTTGCTCAGCCATTATCACAGAGGCTCCTTCTTGTTTCTCTCTCACACACACCCTCTTCATAGATCATGGAACTCTGTGGAAAAAGAGGAGGGATGATTATAAGAGCCAAAGATGGAAAGCATTAAGAAAACAAGGAATTCTTAACGCAACAGGCTCTATGCATATACAGACTCGCAGAGTATGACAGTATAAATAAGGCCTGCACAGGTCTAAACAAGATTGTGTCCTAGTGCTGAGAGGGGACATAGGCACATGCCACCATTCCTAACCTGAAAGCTATCTTCAGTGGATGACCGTTCAAAAATAATTAGTTTTCTCCAGTGAATCTTACTGGTCATACAAACCACTAACAAAACTAACTCAATGGTATTTTTTTGAACTATTTTTTTTTTTGTCTTGTGATGATTTTTACTTTTTTTTTATTTTTTTGTTTTTTTACAGGTCTTTTGCTTATCTTTTAGTTTTTCTGACTTTGTGTTTTAAAGGGATTTCTCTTTGTGTGACGTATATGTTTTTCTGTGTACTTCTTCTTTGGCTCATTTTTCTTGTTTGTTTTGTCCTGTTGAGATTTTTTTTTTTTAGTTGCTTGTTTGTTTTCTAATAAGAGAAAGAAAGACAGGGTGTGAATTTGACAGGATGAGAATGTAGAGAGGATCTGGTAGGAGACGAAGAATGAATAAAAAGGGCTTCCTCCCTTGTTCCTGGTGGCTAAAGCTTTTGCAAGTATTGTTCAGAAGAGCAACAGATAAGCATCTTATATTCCCTTCGTGTAGAAGTAGTAATTCTGCCTACAGCTGTATTTCCAGGTAATTTAACCGTGACAGTAACATATTGATGAGGTGACACACTCATTGATATGATTTAACAATGTGATGGCAATCGGCACAGTTAATTCTACTTACATATCCAAATGTAATCCTTATATTTTCCAAATGTTTCAAATTTCCCTAGCCTAAATTCTATAAATTCAATTGAAATTAAAATCTGGTCCTGAAGCCTGTAGTCAGTCCCTAGTCTTGCTGCAATGTAGAACCCTATCATAGGCGTCAATCTCAAGCCCTGTAATAAGTGTCCATCTCTGGATCCTTTCTCCTGAAGATCTATCAGATGAGTTTCCAGGGATGATCCATATATCTGGAGTTCCTGTGGACGACCTGTTAAGGAAAGAGGATTTTACCTTAACCATCTTGGCTTTACAGGACTTACCCATAGTGCTCTTTCAGCAGACACATTAATAGAGCCTTAGACACATTAATAGTCTGATGGTAATGATATAGGACTGGCATTCTTCTGGATGACCTCATGAAGTGGTGACCTTGCATGTTGCACTGGACAAGCTTGATATGATGCCTATCCATATTTGCCCCAGGAAATGGAGATAAGGGATGTTAGATTTACACATGTCAGAATTTGTAGAATGTGTAGTCTAGAGTAACTTCTGATGGCTGGTCACAAACTATCAATAAGGATTAAGCAAGGCTGAGCCACCCAGGAATGAGAGTGAAGCAAGACTTGAAGATAGTACCTTAAGGAATTGCCCTTGGGTAACCTCCTCTACTATCTCATTCAGTGAATGGATCAGAGTAAAGAATTGCTACATTTGTGATGTAATAAGCTTCGGATATAGGCAGTGATCCTTCCCAGCTACCTGGAAAGTTTTGGAAATATTAGATGGTCTCTCTGTATTCAGAAACTGAATGCATATTTCAATAGCAATTCATTGTCTCTGTTTAACTGTGCCCCTTACCCGGGCTGCATGAATCACCTACACACGTTTTTCTTACACATTTACTACTATTTGTGGCTCTGTTTTGTAGCCATAAGTGAAAGCATCATGAGTCAACATTTCACTCTAATGCTATCAATGAGAGGTATAATTTTTGGAGCAAAATTAAGTCTACTCCAAGTTAGAGGTTTTGCATGTTGGGCAAATATAGAAATTACTTGATTGGGAGACGGTACCTCATACCTTTTAGTATGGAAACATAGGATTAATTCAGAGCATCCATATTTACAGACGGTTGTCTGACTTGTGCTCTGAATAGTGCTGGAAAGCATATAACAAAAAATTACTGGTAGATTTAGATTTGTAGAGTTAATATACACTGGTACCAGCAGATGGCAGTAAAACATCTTTCTTTCTAAAAGGCACCATATTCTCATTAGCACAAGTTGCCTGTGTTACATCCTACTGCCAAGCTCACTATGAATCCATTGAAAAAAAAATATGCTAACTCCCATTAAATGAATGAGCCCACTGCATGTCTATAAAAATGTGACAGAAAAATTGTCACAGATGAAATAATATGAATGATTCTAAATTTACAATTTAAATAAAAATGTATCTTCTTAAAATTTTTTGATCAATGTTTCAGTCCATCTTCCTTGCTGTGGAAATCTGAAATCATTCTATATCTATACCTTGGCAAAATATTCTAAGAAGTGAGAAGCTGGCACGTGTTGGCATGGATACCTAACATCCACACCGTTTTCTTCTGACAAGCTATTAACAGAAATGTTTCACTGAAACTGATGGGCTTTGCTTTACTGAAGAAGTGTTTCCTGCCAAAATATTGCTTTTCTGTAACAGGGCCAATTGCAGTGGTCGACGTCAGCTCTGTGTTCCAGACTTCTGTGCTTCCGTTATTTAAGTGGAGACTTTTAACATATATGCGTTTTAAAAAATCATTAAACCTTTAATGAATTATTTTCTTTTCCTGTTACTCTTGTTTTTATCCCAGAACCAATTCAGCTCTTACTGCTTTAATGTCCTCTTAAAAATTTTCTCTTCCACTTTTCGTACAGTTTATCAGTTTCTCGTGTATAACCTTTAATGTGCTTGCCTGGCCGTGATTGGTCCATCAGTTAATTGAAGCAAGAAATGCTGTAATGGGGAAACCTTGTTAGCTAGTTTATGTTTAGTTACCTTGTACATGCATGTGTGTGTGTGTGTGTGTGTGTGTGTGTGTGTGTGTGTGTGTGTGTGTGTGTGTGTGTGTGTGATATGTATCTGTGTAGGGATGTGTTCTTAAGTGTGGCCATCTACACATCAAAGGCCAGAAAAGGTTCTCAGATGCCTTCTGTAGCCTACTGCAGTATAGCCTTGAGAGAACATCTCTCACTAAATTATAAGCTTTCTGTCTTAGCTAGGGTGGGCTGGCCAGTGAGTGTCCATGATCTGCCTTGTTTCTGTCCCAATGCTGAAATCACAGGGACAGTTGTCCTCAACTCCTAGCGCCTAAAAAGCAATTACGGTTACTTCTGGATCCATTTCCCCAAACCACCTACTTAGAGTGTCTCCTGAGTGTTTTATTTTATCCCCTTGGCATGTGTGTGTGTGTGTGTAAAATTATAGCAATTCATGACTGAAGACCGATCTAGCCACTTCTCTTCAATGTTTTTCATTTAAAATGCTTTTAAATAAATACAAATACACAGCACCCATCTACTTTTAAATTAGACATTGATATACCTGTGTATTTATATGTCCAAACTCTTCATTGCCAGAATGTGCAGTTAGAGAACTCAGAATATGCATGTAACACCACATCATGGGTTATGATTTGCTAATTTTTATAATAAATACAATTATAGGCATGAACTGAGTTTTGTTAATGACTAGAGAGACAAGGTTACAGGTACATGAGAAAGTAATGCAATTACAGTCAGAATTTAGCTTTTTTTCTATCATGAAATCTTTTGAGAACTTATGACTGTTTTTTAAAAATAGACAGCTCTCTGATACCTAAGAAAAAGAGAATTGAAACTCAATTAAAGGGAAAGATATGAAGTAAAGGCACTATACCATTGCAAAGCATATAAAGTTGCTATGAACTTGAACTTGATAATTGAATATAGATACTGCAAACAAGCACTGTACTTCATTTTTTATAATTAAACACTATTCACTGTGGCTACAAATATTGATTAAATACTGTACAAACGTGTTTTGTTCATATTTTATAGTAATGTCAATTGACAACCACAGATTTTTGAAGGTCTGCCTAAACTTAAGAGAATAAGAAAAGCTATAAGCATGAAACCTAAAGTACATTTGTCTGTAAAAGTTCTGAAGAGAATGGAGTCAAGAATCAGGCACTGAGAAGTAAGAAAGACCAGTTCTTTGACTAGCACCACGGAGATCATACAGAAGTGCATGCTCACATCTATAAGTGAATATTAAAGATCTTACTCTCAGAAAAAAAGCAACAAATAATGAAACAAAACTTTTGCTTGAGAAAAAACAAGGTGGTAGAATAAATTTCCTTCATTTCTCACCTATAGTGCAGTAAAATGCAAATAAATGCATATAGAAGTAGAATTAAAACATGACTTAAAAGTTGTTGAAATTTCAAAGAACTAAAAACAGAAATGGTATAAATGGCAACCCTAGATATTTAGATGAAGAAATGAGGAGCTGCAATTTTTATTTTATAAAATGTTATATTGTAAAAAAATATTTGTGCATGCACACACATGATTTATTTTCATAGGAGAAAAAAACATTTGCTAATAACTTTGAAATCTGAATCTAAATTATTATGTCAAGATGTTTTATTATGAAGTTTCTACCACTACACTTCATCCACAGCCTGGTGTATGTTTGAAGCCATTTTTTTGTTTCCATTCTGAAACGATCAAAATATATTTTACCTAGTTTTTGTCAAATTATAAAAGGAAGCTACTGTAAATTTAAATTGATTGAATGCTTTTTATTATATTACTAAAAAATAATTCACAAATTATAATTTACATAAAATGTGTTTGTATCAAACCCTGAAAACAACACACAAAATCTAAAAAAAAAAAAATTTACCATAAATAACACCATTGATGGATAAATGAACCTATAATGAGATGAAACTCAGTGATTCAAATTAATAAACTTCTTATTTAATAACTGACAAATATTACCATGAATTTACAAGTTGATTATTAAGTAATATTAGTTATAGAATTCATTATAATTTTATATTTCTGTAACAGTAAAGTTTCATAATCATCATAATAATTTTATTATCATCGAGTGTTTACTTTTCACAGCTGAACTAATGAAAACCCAAACTGAGGAAAAATAAGTTCTGATTCAACCATCCTGGGATTAAAAAAGGATGTGTTCATGCGGGAGATTGGTCCATAATTCTCTTTCTTTGTTACATCTTTGAGTGGCTCAGGAATCAGGATGACTGTGGCCTCATAAAAAGAGTTCAGCAATGTTCTTTCAGTTCCTACTTTATGGAACAGTTTGAGGAGTATTGGTGTTAGTTCTTCTTTGAATGTCTGGTAGAATTTTGCTCGGAATCCATCTGATTCCAGGTATTTTTTTTAAAAAACTAGGGAGACTTTTAATAACAGCTTCAATTTCCTTTGAAGTTATAGGTCTATTTAGGTCTTTAATCTGATCTTGATTTAATTTTGGTAGGTGGTACCTGTCCAGAAAGCTGTCTGTTTCTTTTAGGTTTTCCATTTTAGTGGAGCCTAAATTTTCAAAGTATGACCTGATAATTTTATGGGTTTTCTGGGTGTCTGTTATATTCCCCCTTTTCATTTCTGATTTTGTTAATTTGGATATTTTCTCTCTGCTCCTTGGTTAGTTATGATAAGGGTTTATTTATTTTTGATTAAGAGTATGAAGGAAAATAGATAGGTCTGCCAAACAGAAGCACTCCAAACTAAGTGTAGAGAGATTTTATGATCAAAAGTTGTAATGAAACATTTTAGCAGAAAAAAAAAAAATGTGTTTAGTGCACAACCTTAATGTGCAATTCCCAGGATGACGTCATCTCAAAGAGTGAAGGCTGGAGAAGTAAGGAGGGTATAGTAGCTTTAGTCAGCCCATACCAACTGGTCTTCCCTAAACACATTACAATGGACTCATCAGGCTGCACTATACACCTGTGTATGTGTGTGTCTGTCTCTGTGTGTGTGCGCATGTGTGTATAATAATTATATGATTTTAAATTGTATGTAATTAAAGGCAAGGACATGATTTTCCAGTGAAGCTGGGGACGCACAAAGGGGCTGAATAGAGAAAAAAGTGGATGTAAATAAAGGTGCAGTACTCATTCATGAAATTCTTTTAAAAAAAATTGTAAAGAGTGAAAAAAAAATTGGGAGTTTGACAAATGGAACATCAGTTAAAAGTGCTTACAACTGCTGCATTAGACCAGTTCCCAGAACCCACATTAGGTGGATTCACAAGCACCCGTAACTCTAGGTCAGGCATCTGACATCCTCTTCTGCCCTTCACAGTTCCTTTCATGCATGAGGTAAACAGTAGTTTATGCTGGAGCACACACATACACATTTATTTTTCCAGGAATAAAACTGACATATGCTTCCTAGGCAAGATATGAAGGTTAGCGATAACACTAAGAAATCATGTTGGCAGTTTGCATCCATGAAATGGTGCAGCCATGGAACTGACCTCTCTGGCTTTCTTATAGGAATACATCACCCCAGTCCAGTCACAAAAACAACTACATGAAAAAAAATAGGCAAGAGTTTTATGTAATAAACAGTCTCTCATTATTAATTGCAATATATGTGCTGTGAGCAAATGAATGAAAAAAAAATAGTAATGGAGCCTGAGCACTTGGTACTTTATCCACAAACCTAAAACTGTTCTGATGTGGAAGGTTTTCTCTTTAGAAGCCAAAAAAATTACATCAGGAGGGACATAGTGTTATATAGGTCCTGTTATTTTTCAATTTTTTTTTTCTTCACAAGGAATAACCTTCTTTCGCTCAGAAGATTGAATTTACAATTCCAAATAGTCAGACCGGTTCAGTAGTCACATCTCTGAAAGCAACTAAGACGCCCACCAATAAGTGAAGAATGCCCATCTATGTAGGCACAAACCAGGTGGACCGATTCATGGTGATCCAATCAGTTTAGGCATTTTGAATTATGAAGCTTCTCAGGACAAGACTGACTGAGCACTGTTGATCAGTGTGGAAAGCTGTTGTTTGAACGGGAAGTGCTGCAGGTTAGTTTAGCAGATTGGGAAGTTATTCCAGGCAAAATCTTTAAAGTCTTTCATATTGACAACTAGATTTCTAGGAGCACAAGAAGCATTGTCATTCCAATTAGCTACTTTAAATTGTCCGTTCTTTTACAAGCTTAAGGATGTTGCTTGTTAAATGCTACATGTTCTTCAGGAAGAACAAGAAAAAGAAAAGTTGTTTTCTGTTTAGATAAAATAGTCGTTTTGATTAGAACACTGGCATTTACCTGTTTAAAGCAATTACAGGAAACACACATTCTACTACAGACATTGTAGTTTTACTTCTGAAAGAACTGCTGTGACCTTCAGAAAGGAAAAGCATTGAAGAAGGAAGAAAACAGATTTGATGTGAGAATCTCAAGACTGTTAAAGGTATTCTTAAATTAAAACAACGTCCCAAACTCAGTGAACTTGCTCCAACACTCTGTCACTAAAATTAACCAATCGCTGCTCCTCACCTAAAGAGGATCCCATGCAAACTTTTCATTTAATGAAGCACCTGAGGGCTTGTGTACTTGTGACTTGGAAAATGGGTAAAATTGTTTTCTCTCTTCAGCCAGGATTCATGAAGATTCCAGGTTGCTACATACAGAGCCCAAGTCTGAGAGGAATACTTTAATCTATAAAAGAAATAAAACATTTTTATTCTTGTAAAAGGTAAGATGACAGAGCTTGAGTTTGGCACACATACAAAAATAAAATAATAAAAATAAATAAAAATTAAACTGTGGTTCTGTCCTGTAATACGTTACACCTATGCATAATTTCTTCTAAATCCACTAGATGGAGCCAAAGTATAAAAAATATTCCCATACAACACCCCCCCACACACACACATATACACACACATACACACACACACAGTCCAACAAATTTCCAGTTAAGTTGTATTAGCACAATAAAGCAATGAAACATAAGAAATTCGAGCTTTATTTTTAAGGCTATGACTGAAATTAGTGGTGGTTAACTAGTGGTCCACTCATATATTTTCTGAAAACACATGTGCACTTAAATTCGTATAGCATAACTAATTTAAGTTTTCAAAATATTTTCAAGGTGAAATTATTGGTCTTTTCAAACAGACAGACACACTGTGTTTTTAACCCTCTGCTGATATACAACATTTGAAAATTATACAACAAAATCCATCTCAGTAGACACTTTTTTAAGTTTATTTATTTATTTTTAGGAAAAAGTAGAAAGAGGCAAGAAGCATATAGCCAACCAAAGAGATGATGAAGCATGCTGTTACAGTAGAGTCGCTCATAAGATGAAGTTCATAATAAAATAAAACTTTGTCGGGATTGTCTCAAATATGTAAGTACCTGTTTTCATGGTTCAAGAGTTCTCTGGTGTCATGATATTTAAACATCCATGTCATAATGAACTGACAAAATACTCTTCACTTGTCCTGCAACTTTTGGCTACTGGCTAACCAAATAAGCGAATGAAATTCAAAGAACAGAATTAGAAACTGAATATATAAATGACATTTAAATTAAAATGCCCTCTTCAATCCATTTTAAATCTTTTATTTTAATGATACAAGGGAAAGAAGAGAGTTGAAAAGAAGGTATGAAAATGTTTGAGCATTATCAACGATGCCGGTGATCAAAGGCTTAGTATAGAAATTCTTCTCAACAACATATCATTTTTTTTTATTAAACTTATTTTATATAAATGTAGGGAGACTGTGAATATCCTTGGCCAATGATGGAATATTGAGTTGATATCAGCAAGAGGGTTTTTTTGTTTTTTTGTTGGTTTGGGTTTTTTGGTTTTTTTTTTTTTTTGATCAAATGTAGTTCACATATGCAATCAACTTTGCTAGCATTTTGCATTTCTAGAGTCATATGTTAGTAATTTTTTAAAAATAGAAAACAAAACATTGAAAAATGTTTCAACAACCGAGCAAAAAAAAAAAAAAAAAAAAAAAAAGGCCTTTGTCATATTTAAAGCCAAGTGCTTCAGAGCAAGGAAGGCCCTGATAACAGAAAAGGTCTCCTGGTCAAAAGAATAGACTCTCTGGCCTGGCTACAAACTTAATATTCCCATGGGGCCATTCAATCTCCGGGCCAGGGCAGCACCCACGGGAGGCAGGCTCACCTTACAGCAAGCTAATGAAAGAGATGGGATAATAATTCTTTTCACTGGAGGCCTCACTCCGTTTTATTGAGCCAACTATTAATAAGCAGGTACTTCCTCCCCATTACTTTGTCTCCCTCCAAGGTAGGAGGAAAAAGGAAGTAAACACCCTGAATGGTCTGAAGGAAAGAATTTAAAAATAGATTTTTAAGAAATATTAAATGTCCTTTTTTTCAAACACTGATAAACCTTATGACAACAAATTCAATTCTTTCTAGCTCCCCATCTTGTAAAGACTCTCATGTGAATGTGCTAATCCTCCCCGTCTGGTTTACCACCACAGTCCCCAATATTCACTCCAGGAATTTGCCAGCTTGGAGAAGTGACCCCTTTCCCATCCTCTTCAGTTTCTGTGTACCTGTTATTTTTGAACTAGACAATCAGTTAAAATAAGCAAACAAACTAACAAACCAGCCGACAAACAAAACTGTAAGGCCAGGCCTAAAGCAGCAGAGGACAAGGTACAACTGCTTCCTGAGATCAAATAATCGTCATGTGCACGCCTGCCTCTGCGTGTTGGCTTCTCGCCTTGCCTATGCAATTCAAAATAAACAGAACAAACAAAACCACAAGTGTTTTAGTTCTGTATGCCTTCTCTATGGACACTACTGGGCGATGTAGACGTGTATATTCTACAATTTAGAGAATAGCCAAGTCCAGTGACTTCAGTAATGAGTCTGGAACACACATGTCTATTGTTCTACCACAAACTAAAATTGGTTGATAGTATTTGCTCAGTCAAACAGCAGTTCAGATCAAGGTTAAAAAAAAAAAAAGTAACAGCACAATGCTAAACATGATTCGTCCCAAGGTGTAGGGCACAAAAGTTATATACTGACTTCTGTTTTTCACTCGTTTAAATCAGGATTCTGTTTGTGTAAACAGGAGAAAAATTGGTGAAATACCTGTTCAATTTAGTAGGGAATTAAAAGTTTGTGTCAATAAATAGCACAAAAAAGGCCTTCTGTGATTCTGTAAAATCTCTCTCTCCACAACAATTTTGGAAGACTTTGGAATATGAATTTGATATAATAAATATGTATAATGTTACTAGTATATATATATTTATTTTTATTTTGTGAGTAATTTATCAAAATAAACTCGTACGTACTGAAGCAAAAAGGAAATTTTGACAAAGCCTAAGACAATAAATGTAAGATCTGGATCGTGTATCCCTAGAACCCCAGCACTCAGAGACCCTAGACACGGATCAGCCATGTCAGTCCAGCCTTGGCTTTAGAGTGAGACACTGCCTCAAAGTTAATCTTTTTCTTTAGTATCTGGCAGTTATCAGTACATCTACCGTTACCTTGATTAGTTTTCCTTCTAAGAAAATTAAAATTCTTATGTAATAGTGTGCTATGCAAAAGTCTTAAGGGTCTAAATATAAGTCTTTATTAACAGAAGTATAGTAAAGTCAGTAAATTCATAAAATAAGATAGCTCACTAATAAGATTATCTTCTGTTAAGAACTTAAGATATAACCCGTACTTTATACAACAGAGAAGAAAAGAGAAAGAAATAAGGAGAGCTTGCAGGAAAAAGGAAATGTAGTAAAAGAACAAACTTATCTAAAATGCAAGATTTTTAAATAAAAATGATTTAACGTAAAGTTTCCTCAGCAAAAAAAAATATCAGTCTATGAGTACTTTCAAAGAAAACACACATCAAGACTGAGATAGGCTTCCCATCACCCTCCTTCTGAGCCACATGGCTTATCTCCTTTTTAAATAATTGGCCTTTGTCTTTGACTGTGATCCAGGACAATAATTTCCCAACATCTACTCTCGCCACACTAGGATTCAGCAGAGCTTGCACCCACGATATGTGCTATTGATTTACTTCGTTTGCTGTCTTCTGTAGCTTTTGCATACAGCTTTCTGTAGTCTTCTCTCTATGATGCATGATTTTGACCAAATATCACTCACTCTTTTCCTATATTAGACTCGATCATAGTATTTAGCTGATGACAATTATGAATGAGATCACTAGGATATAAATATTAAAAGTAATTCCTCTTCAACGATTTAAATAAATAATGTTGTTTATTTTTTGTGTGTTTCCTGTAGTTATTTTGGTGAGAAAATAAGAAATATATTGTGAAAGCTCCAGAAATAATGTCGCATATACACAATGACCTTTAGTTTATTGAGAAAATAGAATTTGGTTCCTCAATTTATTCATCAGAAAGGAAGAAAAGTCGTAGCATCAGTTTATTAGTACTGATATTTGAATATTTTAATTTTTGACATATAAACTAAAAATATATGTGGGTTTCCATGGCAGCAGGCAGCACTTTATTCTATTCTAAAAAGCTTCTGCACTAAACAGTTGACAACATTTGGAATATTCTCTGAAACTGAAGAATTGAAATGGAGCAATTTTTGTCCTCAAGAAAAGTGATAAAATTATTGGTCTTTGAAAGGAAGAAGGTGGAACATGTTGTATCTTATTCCATACATTTTGTCTTTTTTCCTTTGTTGTGTGTCAACATTAAGCTGGTTAGAAAGTAGCTGACGTAACACTGATAGTAGCGCAGTATCTTGAGTGCTACCCTGCTTAATGTCTTACCTCCTGCTGTGTTAGAGGCGCTAAGGATCTAGATCATTGGTCAAAAATGTTCTTTAAAAATATGTTGTGGAAGGAGGTTAAAAGACATGCCGTGTAACCCCAAGGAGTATTCTGTCATACGGGCTTAGCTATTTATTTGCTGAACTAAGTTCAATTAATAAGCCCTTAAGAAGTCCAGTAGCTTGTTGCTGAGAAGTTTATTAGAAACCCTGTTGTCTCAGGTTACTCACATCATGAAGAAAACCAAAACCAAACAAATTGCCTTTTCATGCCAAGCCTGTAGGTTCACCCTGGCCAGGAGAATTCTAAAATCTGTTGCCTTTGATTCTAGTTTTTGTTCTTAAATCATTTTGCCTAAATTTCATGCAAGAATTACAATTAAGGTTCCCACAACGATGTGTTTGAATTTCTTCTAATAAATGGGGAAGGTATTTTGCGGTGTTTTCAGTACTACAATAAATACTGAGTGCTATAGAGCAGCAAGAGTTATGACCGTGAAGAAATCTGACATCCATTCTTCAGAAGAGCTGGCTTTACATCAGCCACCAATAAACAAACAAACAAATAAACAAATAAATAAATAAAATAAAAATAAATAAAATCTGAGAAGGGGAAGACAGAAAAGTATAGTTTGGTTAGCTATAATTTTATAAAGACTGCTTTCAAAAAGGCAAAGATTAAATAAAAGATTCGCCTCAGTTGTGAATTTTTATAAAGATCTAGTGAATGAGCAAATAGCAGATATTCTTTAAACTTGGATCATAACAAGACAGAAACTCAAAGCATTTTCTGTTGGACATGGACCTCTCCCCAAAATAAATAAGCAAAGTTTCATTTCATTTTCTCTGTTGTCTTATAGAGATAATTTATCTAGCGCTAAAAATTTTATTGAGGTTTCTCTATCATTATATCCTAGGATCATAAGTTTAAAGCACTGTATAGGAACCAGAGACCTCTGTTCTAACCTTACCAAAAGATTGGTTTGGAATCCCATCACTAGATGGCATTGTTACACTTGAATACAATTTAAATAATACAATGACCAAATGAGTTAGTTAAATTAGTAGACAATTATCCCTGTTCTACTCTCCCCTTCATGTGATGAAGTTGGTTACTTATAGCCTGCAGGATAACTCCTATAGCATGCACCACTCCGTCAGGGCTGTTTTTCACAAGCTCTATCTTCCCAGCTTTCACCTCAATCTGTCATACAGATTTGACACCACATCGTTCCAACACTACTCAGAAATGACATGTATATAATGTGGAATATTGTGCACATTTACAGCCGGGATTTTTCTCTTAAACATTGCCTGCTGTGTCTTGGCACACTCTTATGCCTTGCTGAGTGCTCTTCACTTTTTACATATAAATGGATGCTTAAACCAAACTTTTATCATTATTATTATTATAAAGCAAAACCAACAGGACAGCATAACTGATTTCTGTCATTTTTCTGTTAGCATTTTCAGGTTTCAACAGGAGCTCCTGTAAGCTAATGAAGGCCACAGGACATGCAGGGCAGTGCTAACACATGATATTTTTATGATTCCGTTCCATTAATGCTGCACATTATAAATCAAGTTAAGTGGCATTTCTATTGAAAGAAGTTCTTCTCTACATATTTATTTATTTTCATAATATCAACAGACCAATTCAATAAGCTTAGCAACCCACTTTCCCCCCAGAATCAGCCCAAGCCTTCTTTTCTTCTGTTATCATCATCTAGCACTTTTCCTGCTCCAAATAGAAACTCACTGGGGAAGCAAAATAATTCCATTATGAGTGTTATCAAAAAAGCAATAACATACTATTTTTAAACAAACACAAGTCCAAACTGCATTGTAAATTGTAGGCCACCCTTAGGTGATACCTTTCAAGCCCTGTATGTGATCACCTTGCACCATATTTATACATTCGGAAAGTACAATCCATTGTGCGTGGTTCCTATTTAGAAGAAGGAATGCTGGAAATACCCACACCACGGGCTTCTATTTTTTTTTCTGTGTTAACGTAACAGGGCACAGTTGTTTGGGCAGATTGTAATACAGCTGTGGTGAACGCCTCTTAATTGATATTGTTACTTTGTTCTTTTCAAGCCTACCCCCTCCACTCAGGACATTCCTGTGAATCTGGAAGTTAACACTTTGTATTCAAAGAAGACTTTCAGGACAGACATTCTTTCAATTTCTATTTTAGAATGTTGAAACTAAAAACCTGAATGTGAAACAAGACAGACATTAAATTCATTTGGCTCATAATAAAAAAGGAAGTACATGTAAACTTGAAAGTCATATCTAACAAAAAAGTCATAAATTGCACATGAAAATTTGATTTGCCAGTGAATATACAGTATGTATTGTGTGCATATATATGTATGTATGTATATAATGTACGCATGTATATATGCATATGTAGATCTGCTGGGATGTCTAAGGTAAAGCTAACTGGTAAACTATTACTACAATAGGCAAGAAGACCTTGGCAGAAAATGTGACTGGGATACAGTTAGAGCCCTCATTTACCAGAAGGTAAAGCAGATTCAACTAGATTCATAGATTCCATTCTCAGCACTCAGCACTAAATTCACTGTAATGTGATTATCTCGGTGAAGAGGTCGTCAGTAACCTTCTAGACAAAATACCTGTGCTCAAGATATGAAGCTCAAATTCTAATATGACTTTCTACCTTGTAAAAATCATGTTATTAGTTTATTTAGAAATTTGTTCCTACATCATACAGACTTACTCAGATGATAAAAGCAGAACATTCTTATTCTGGCCAACATTTTTCTTTTAGTCTACAACCATCTCAAATTCCTTTGGATGAAGCTGAGAATCACAAAGGAAAATGCTTCTGATACAGAATGTAAATGTATTTTTCAAGACAACACATTAGATTAATGAAGCCATGAATGAAAGAGGGAACCATTCTAATATTTGTTTACAAAGCTCCATAACTTACACTGTGGTCTGTGGATTTTAATGCTGAAAACGAAACTTAGTTTTAATTCTACCAGTTTCTGATAGGCTTCTTAATTTAATTTTTATATGAAAAAATGAGATCTTTAACACATTAAACCAGACTCAAAGCTTAGATATTAGTGTTTTGTGATAATTATACACTTTATTTATAACATAAATCTTTGGAGAATATAATAGATTACATTAAAACATTGGTTTGCTGTGGGATATTTGCTCTTTGATCACTTAAATCTGTTCTGGGCATTACTTAAGTTCTTGGAATGTGTAGGTATGCTCTGTCCTGCATTTCTCACAGGGGTGTCACCTGAGTTCTCTCCATTGTCTTTTTCCCCTCACATCCACCTTCCCTCCTTGTCTACTGTCACACATATCCAATGACAACACATTCGAATGCAGTGGCATTAGGCACTTATTTCTGTAGCATTTCTTCTAACTTTATATTTTATCTGTAGAAGATGTAAAGGTTTCCTCAAAACCTGTGAATAGAATTATTTCTTCCAGTATACAGAGGAAAATAAGATGCTGCCACACGAATCAGAACTTTGTTAGAAGCAGTTTACATGTGAGGTAATTCAAATCTATTTAAAATTTTAACTGCAATTTTCAGTATTTCTGTAGAACTGTGTAAAAACTATCACATTGACACACATTATTTTCAATATATTCTAAGGGACAAGAGGAAATAAGGCATGTGCATTATTCCTTAAACTCTATACGGAATCTCTGCATTAAATTCTTAAAATTTCAAAGAAAAATTCTGGATAGCAAATACTGTAAATAATGACTATCCTGGTTGTACTCTATGTTTTGCAGTTCAGTTTAAGATTTTCCAAAGTAAAAGATGTGTTTAGTGGGACAAATTTGGAAAGATGCAGATGGCTTTAGAAATTCAGTTTCTGTATAACTGCACTTAATATATATGCATAAATATATGATATTAAAAGATGCAGGGATTCATGTGAATAATATCCCTGTTTATATAAATTGCTTCAATTTATTTTCTAAATATGTAGATTGATATAAATATTCTTTAATTATTAAACTTCTGACTTCATTTCAGTGAGAAAACTACAATATATTAATAGTGTTACTGATTTTATAAAACCAGATTATTCTGAGTATAATAAAGAATCTCTTGAGAAATTTACTGCTGATAACTAGGAATCTCTTATAGGACAAATATCAGGGGGTAGATAACAATGAAAGAATATAGAGATCAAAATTTAGTACCCTGGTTCCTATTTATGCCAGTCATTATTAGCTACATTATCCTTGCATTGCTTTTGCTATCATGTAATTCCACTTTCCTCACGTGTAAAATGAAAGTACCAGAACTTGACTCTGCTGAAGTATAAGGAAATCATCAATTTTTATAACAATAAATATGATAAATTCAAGGTGATATTATCCTACATGTTTTCTGGTGAGTAAATATTTCTTGTGAATATAGAAAGTTAGATTTTGTATGCTTATAAAATTTGGCAGTATTCAACAATCAGGTATGCAATCTGGCAGTTTACAAAGAGTACCTTCTCTTTCACACCCAAAATAATTTGACATTTTGGTAAAAATGGAAAGCATTTAGAATCTGAAGTTCAACTTCACAACAATTAAGCAGATTTAGTTTCTGACATCTCAGAGAGGTCCTGAGAAAAGAAACATTTGTTAATACTATATTTCTAGAGAAAAATTATCCCTCATTGTATTTTTGCAAAGATGTATACATAGTTAAGACCTATTTAAATTGATTTACTAGGCATCTATAGAGATATAATAAACAAGGGCACAGAAGATTATTCTGTCTCAGTCAGACGAGAAAACTGAAACGGACTACAGAGGAATCAGACAGTCTTCATTTGATTACATTTTAAATATCAGATATGAAGCTAATCCAAGGACCATTCCAGAACTGAAAATGCATATGGCAACAGCATTGTTGAAAAATAAACTTGGCTAGGCATAAGACTTATTGCAGTCCTCAATTCCATTTAATACAGATAATGAGACTGATTCATGGGCTTCATTTCAACATCGTCTTTATTCTTAAAAATCTCTTGACAGTGTCAATGATTCTGATTAGATAATTTAATTGCTTTTCTCAAGCCAGATACAAATTAAAGTTGAGTCTAAAACAGAATATCTTCCTGTTACTATGCAGAGCAATCTTCCTATTTCAGAAAATGGCAGTCCTCCAAAGCTGTGTGTATACAGATGAAAATTCAAAACATGTTATTCTAACTCCTGTTGTATTTGTGCAGTTTACTAATTAGATATGATAACTATCCACTCTGGAATAACACTGTAATAGCATTAAAAGCCCCAAATACCTACTTTTCTCAGTCTATCTCTCTTTATGAATTACATAAAAGCTTGTTTGTATGATAAGTATTGTGTACATCAAATAGAAAATAAAACCTTTAAAGTGTGTGCATGCCTTAACAAGATATTTTCTGTGTGAGAGAGAAACATAATGTGATGAAAGAATGTTTTAATTAAGATAGGTAATATCTAGAATATATTGGCTTAGTACTCACATATACAAATTAATTTCTTCTGTAAATCATGTACATTATATGATAAAAATAGCAAGTCATTTAGTTATGTTGAACCTCAACATGTAACCTTACAATGAAATTATCTGTTTTCAGACTTTTATCCTTATTTTTCAAAACATTGTTATATTTCTCTTTTAAGATTTCTTGGAAATGGGTCCCTCATTTAAACATATAAGCTATGTGCAAATTATTCCCTGATAAGGCATTAACTTCCATGGTACTGAGGTATTGAGAGATAGAGATGAGGGGGAGAGAGAGAGAGAAAGGGGGAGAGAGAGAGATCTGACAGGTACTAAGTGTTGTCTCTCCAGTTACCAAAATTATCTTCTGTGTATAATCCACACTAAGCCCTTATTTGACAGGGCATTTTGTTAATACTGAACATTCACTGTGCCAGTCATTTTAATAAGCACATTACATAAACTATTTCTCTTAATGCTCCCTAAATCCAATGAGACACTCCTGTTCTCCATTGTAAAGATTTTAGAGAGGTAAAATGATTCCTCAGCTCACAGAGATGCACTAGAATTTAAATCCCAGGTATCTGATTTTAGGCATCCTGGTACTTAAACTCTTATACCAATATTGGCAACTTTTCATTAAAAGAAACAATTACTAAGAGGGATCATACTTATGTAAATATTTGCTAATGACCACAATTTGTTAGCAGTTTTAAAGTCAGATGCCGCTGCACGGCTAGCAGCCACACGCTTTATCGTAATCTGTATACTTATTCATTCATTTATTTATTCATTGTTTTCTAATGATAAACTAAGTATCCCAAATGTTCAAAATTCAGGCCTTTGGAGTTAAGACACATTTCTCATGCCAAACTAAAGGAAAATACTTAATTCATTTTCAAAAACAGATGAAAGGGAATAAATGTAATGGGCACCTACTGTCTCCTGCAGGTTCCCATGGTGGCATAGCAGGCTCAGGAGCCATCAGACAGTGAGAGGGAGGGAGGGGGGGAGAGAGGGAGAGAGGGAGAGAGGGAGGTAGGGAGGGAGGGAGAGAGAGAGAGAGAGAGAGAGAGAGAGAGAGAGAGAGAGAGAGAGAGAGAGAGAATGGGAGGTGCTGCTTTTCTTACATGAACACATAAGAGAGCAAACAGGAGTTGAGACAATGATATGTCTGGTAACTGAAGCAGAGGACTAGGTCAGGAGTGTGGGCAGACTCACAGTGCATCCTCTTTCTCCCTCACTTCTCATCTCCTTGACCCTGCTTTGATGATCAGGGACACACCTAACCTCTGTCACAGACTTGCTGCCTTTGTTTTCAATTTCTTGTTATGATTTTTCCGACTTCCTTCCTTCCTTTAGATCTGTGCATACATTTGTGGAATGAAATGCACATACATATGCGAATTCTTTCGAATTTTACTGTACCCTCTCATTACCTCCTGTTGTTACACATCTGGGAAACCCTTACTGGAGTATTAACAAACCATTAATAAGAGATAAGATCCCTCAGATTTCTCAGAGACCATAGGTTTATACTGAGTATGTAATCATGTTGAAAATAAAGAGGAGACTATGTTGCAAATTGTTTGAGCTGATAAGTAAGTATATTTGTGCACATCAATTCTGCTTTCTAATGTTTTTAGTTTTTACCTAGTGATCACGTAAGTACATAAACAACTAACTGAAAACAAATGCTGTGATAAAAGGCTTGATTTTTGAGTGCTGACCATAGGCTCTCTAGCCAGCCTTACTTCTCTCACATCTCAGTTCTCCAGTAGATTACTACCAAAAGGCCAAAGTGTCACAAGATCCTGTATTTATCTCCCAAATGAGTTAAGAGACCTATCTTCAGGGCAAGCCTTGCTTAATCATATACCTGAGCTAGCCTGGTTGTGTTTTCTTCAGTGATTCATAATCATAAAAATGTATTAAAATCAAGCTTTTTTTTTCCAACACAGACTTCAAGACTCATTCCTAGATCCCCTAGATCACATTCTTTTGTTATACAGACTAGAAAAAAAAATTAAGGTATTTGACGTGGTTTTTTTTTTTTTTTTTTTTTTTTTATTGCTTTTCTACTCCAATTTCAGCTATAAAATCAATACTCTCTTTGGGCACTATGCCACAGAAGTCCAAGGTAAAGAAGTTAGGTCCCAACTCCCTGAACAAAACAATATTAAATTATGAGAACATGAGAACAGCTATTACTTTCGATGCCCATCATAATTCATATTCATTTTCATTGTATTGATGGAAAGAGATAACTGATGGCCTCATCACCATGAGTAAACGTTGAGTGATCCACCCTCTGGGAAAAGAGTCCTGGTCATGTAAAACAATGACTAATTAATAGATCTGAAGCATACTCTGGAACATGTTAGGATGTTTATCCTTTTAGCAGATAATGTTTGTTTGCTGAGTCATGCACTAATAATAGGTGTGTTTAATATTGTAATTAGTTCTGCTTCCTCCTCCCTCCCAGTATTTATCAGCAGCAACTTCAGAGACAGCCAAAGATATTAAGTTTGTAATTATTTAAATCTATTAGAAAATTCTACATTTTTACTTTAAAAATACAGGTAAATTTAATTACAATCACATTGTAACCTACTTCAACAAAGAGGGTAGTTTGACATTCAATTTATCATTGTGTCCTGTAAAGTGAATGTAAAAATGAAGTAGAACTGGATTTATAGATTCATTTATGAAAACCCATGTAGATTTGTTTTCCATTTAATTTATAATTTGACTATTTCAAAGATGATTCAACTTTGTAAGTCTAAGTATGACTCAGATAGTCAAGTACAGAACTCAGTGCATTTACTAAGTGAGGAGCACACAGTCTCAAAACAAGGATAAACATGATTTTAGAGATGGTTACCACTCGGAAGAGGAAAAAGAACAGCAGTAGCAGCAGCAAAACTCTCTAGGATATTATGGAAAACAAAGACATGAAACAACAGAGAGTTGTATAAATATACAAGTCTCTAGTCATATAGCTGCCTGTAGCTGAGGCAGCTTGGCTTAGCATCATTAAAAAGAGCTGCATTAAACAAATGCAATTTACCCTCCACATTCTTCAGTGCCCGTCAGTTGGGTTTCTTTAATCATCTGAATTCTCAGAGTCCTTCTGAAACCATTATCAGGATGTGAGAGGTTAATCCTACCTCCTGACCCTATAGAGCTGTGGGCCAGACCTTTGGAATTCTAAAAGGCAGGGAGGCCTCCTTCCTTCTGATTTAGTTTCACGGGCTCTTGGGACATCAATTTTTAAAGGCCCAGTAAACAGATTACAGAAATCATTCAAGTTAAATTTTTATTAGGAAAAAATTACTTCAGAAATATCCTTCCTTGTGAAAATATAAAGTTAAATATGTCTTACCAAGGAGGAATCATAGAAATAAGAAAATAAAGAATGCAAAAGAAGTTTTGAAATGTGGTATGCAGTCCAATGATTATGTAGTTTTCCTAGTGGTTCAGCAAAATAATTAGTATTAATTGCTATTTCCAAAGGCACCAAAAATATTTGAGATAATTAGCTAGTCCTCTCATAGAGAGTTTGGAAGACAACCACTGGCAACCCCAAACATACCAAACCATCATTGGCTCTAATTTGTAAACTATATATTCTAATTAGGTTGAAGCTCTGGTTCTGAAGAAGGTATTAAGTTCTCTTTCAAATATACATAGCATCTTTATTTTAAATATTAACTAGAAGACATGGAAACAGTGAGTTCTCATCTAGGGTCTATGATCTCTCAACTATGGTTAGTTGGCTAAGTCTGCATTGCCAGGCATGAATTCGCTCCTATAGAATAACTCAAGTCCAATTATATTTTGGTTACCCCCAAATACTCATGCTACTATTGCATATTTGGGGATATCTTATCATGATGGTTATTTCTGTGGGTTGCAGGCTTTCCAAATGGAGAAGAACGTTGATTGTTTCCTTCCATGGAAACGTGAACAGCAAGTTCTAGTACTAGGAAAGCTACTCCTCAGGAAAAAGGCTTACAGCTCAATTCCCCAAAGTCTTATGTCTCGAGTGTCTCAAGTATCTTGAGCAATGGCATCTTCTGCTCAAGTTCTGGGAGTTAACTGAGTGTATTTGCAAGAGCTATTTAATTTTCAGAGTTTCTGTGATCAGTTGGAAGGGAGATATTTTTTGAAGAAGAGCCCATAAACTTCAAGTCAGATGGGCAAGGCTACATGGGAGGACCTGGAAGGAAAAGAGGTACAGAAGGAAATGATATAAATATAGTACTTGGCTGTGAAATTCTAAGAGAAAATAAAATGCAAATTAAAAAGTACACATATTGTCTTACTGATAGGTTTATTTACCCCAAACTTAGCAGGCCCCTATGGTCACAAATCTTAAACTTCATAAATAATTTGAGTCCTAAACAATGCAAAACCAGAATTCTCTCCAAAGGCACTATTATGGCTTTAAAGTGTATTATTATGTATTAAGAGATGAGGAAAATCTCAATAAACTCCAAATTCTTCAAAAATAAAATAAATAGATGAGACTTACTTATTTTAGATCTCAATAGTGTACCATCAAATTTATTTCGTAATGTGGAGTAAGAGGGGACTCAGCGCATGAGTTTATTATTTACAGAGGAAGCATTTCAACCCTCCATTTCCCATCCAGGCCTGCAATTCCCTAGGTAATAAATCATACTGTCTGACATCCCTACTACTATAGTGAACGGTTACTGCTCTTAACCCTCCCGGCTGTATTAGTTACAGACCAAAGGAGAAATCTCTCATTTGAAGATCTTTGTTCACTTGGTAACTAAAGATGTATGATAATCTAGAATTTCATTTGTGTGTTTTGGTTCTTTGGTTATGATTAAAGATTGAGACCATTTCTTGGCAAATTGTAAAGTGACTGCTTGGAGTCAGAATTTGGACTCTGGAATAAAACAGAAAAAAAAAAAGTAGAAAAGAAATATAAATGTCACTCACCTTCAGTAAATGGTGGGATTCTAAAACCTAGTCATCTGGCTCAGCCTTGGATGAACCCAGAATCCTTCTCAACTCCAAACTTAGTTTTGTAAATTAACCTAATCCTTACTTACATGTTAGATTGGTTTTTGCAGCTGGAAAGAAGTGTAATCTTCCTAAAATATTATGAAAGTTCACACTGACTTGATGCTATATCACACACTAAACTAGGGAAATTCAAAAAGGTCCTTCCAGCTAGCTGGGTTGAAATGACAGCAGTGAACAGTAATTAAGCTACTAAAGTAGTCAGATCAGTCTAATAAAAATAATTAAACATCAAAGACACAAAGCATTGGCAAGGGCAGGGAGGCATTACTGTGTAGTCACAGCAGAGCTCTATTGTTTAATCCATCCTTTTGAGAATTCTTGCTGAATTCCATTCCTTGACCATCCCCTCCATTCATCTGCTACTCTCCTTGTCCTCTATACCAATCAACAAATAGGAAAAGCATTACTGAATAGAAAGCAAGTCCTTCCTAATCTATTCCACATGCCCCATTTGCTCAACTGGTAAATCTTACATCTGAAGCCTAGTTCACTGTACTGTCTATTACATAACCTCAACGTAGGTTATGGTACCCTTATCACACCATAGTCTCTCTTTAATACAGCAACTAGAACAGTGCCACTAACATGTGTACCAGATAAAGTCACAGATTTATCAAATATTCCCAAAGTTTCTCATTTCTTTAACAATCACATGCAGCATACTTCTCATGATTTAACAAGACAATAAAATCTTCCTTCTGTTGGCGTATCATGGATTCCTTAATCCATAGCCTCCTCCCTCATCAGAGGACTTAACTTTTATTCCTTACGACTTAAGCTTCTTCCAGATAGAATATGGACTGATCTATTATTTACTTTACATGTTCTTTGTACCAATGTTATCATGTCTTAGAACGTTGTTGTGATTAAACCAGTTTATTTTACCACACAGCACCTAACAGTATCTGGCATATCCATTTGGCTGCTTTTCTGTCTCTCATCAGTGGAGATTCACTTTACTCACAGCAGCAATCGAATACCTTTAAGGCATAAGAAACAGAAAAATTCAAGTTTGTATTGATAGAATAAAGGATCAAATAAATAAATGGATGTTACATTAAGGTTTCTTGGAACCGGGCGCCAGAGGTCCAGATCCACAGACCTGAAACCCCAGACCTCTTAGCAGCCAACTGCTGCTCAGGCCCCCAAAATGATTCAGATACTTATATTAAGTCCATGCTGTTTGCCCTATGCCTTAGGCACATTGCTAGCTAGCTCTTTCATCTTAACTCAACCCATTTTTATTCATCTGTCCTGCCATGTGGCCTGTGAATCACCTGTGTTCCTTACATGTTTCTTCTTTGGGCGTCTGTCTCGGTCTGTCTCTGACACCTCCCTTCCTTTCCTACCTATTCTGATTCCCCATCTAATTTTTTTTTTTTATGGTGCCTGTCATGGTGTAAAACAGCTCCTTTATTTAAAGATTGATATTCACAGCATATAGGAAGACATTCCCACATCACCTCCCCCTTTCTGTCTAATCAAAAAGGAAGGTTTCAATTTTAACATAACAAAATTACATGAAACAAATAGTCATCTATCAAGAATTACAGTTATGATATATAGTCTATTTGTATTTAGCAAAATTAAAGAACATACTCTATCATCTACCTTATCCTATTAATCTAGTGTTTCATATCCAATATACCTTTTTAAATAGCTAAGAAAAACTATACTCCTATAACTACATAATCTTCAACTACATCAAAGACCACAGAAGGATATATTTACCAAGTAAACCAGAAGTGCAAGCAACTTCCAAAATCTAGAAACGACAGATATGACACCTATTTGCCTGAATAGTCACCCAAAGTTCCTTTATAAAGTTGGGGCATCCATCTTCAGCCTACAGGCCCAGAGCCTCTTTTCATTTCAGTGAAGCAGAAAATCTGCTCTGCCCATTCTGGTATAATTCATCAATTGCTTCTCCTTGAATCCTTGAATCCTCGAGAAGAGTGTCTGACAATTTTCTTTGTAAAGCAGGAATCTGAATGACCATCTTGGCTTGTTCTGTGAAAGTTCAGAGGTCACTTTCCCATGAAAACTGCATGCCCAGTTTAAACAGCGTACTGTCAAGCAGTCAATATAAGAACAGTTTCTTGTCCAGTGGCTAGGTGTTGCCACAAAGAAAGTAAATTCTACATAAGAGTTTCTTCGATGCCCATTTTTCTCTTGAAGTAAACTGGTGCTGCCAGGAACAGATTTGTCTCACTGTCCAGAAAAGTCTAAGTTGTTAAAATGTTTTAAATGCCATATTCTTTAGGTCTTAGAAGTGTTTGAAGATTATCTATGTAATTGTATTATATCATTGTATACATAAAAATCTAACTAACATGCATTTCTTAATTATACATTGCAATTTTAAATCAGTTACATAAATATCATATCTTAAACAAGAGTAGAAAAATACAAACAGCATAACAAAATTGACCTTAAATTTGTATCACTAAACCAAAATCCCTACCAATGTAAAACATTTTGACATTAACAGCTGATTTCCTGATCTAAGTAAATTCAATAATCTAATTTTTTAAAAATCATTCATATACCATATCTCTTTTTCTTCTTAGAAAGAGATTAATTATGACCATTAACCATTTATAATGAAAACAAAAATTTATAAACAATATTTTGGGAATTTGGGTGTAGTTTTCTATTGCTACCTCCTGCCTATTACAAGGCATTGAAAATCTCACGGGTTCTTGAGACTGGATTATAGTCTGCAGGCCTGAAGCTGATATGGCCATCTCTTCCCTTCCAAGATTTTTTCAGGGGGGTCTTGGTTGATGAAACCATATTTGCCTAGAAGTAAGGCAGAAGTAAGCACAGGTTCTCATCTTCTGTGGAAACAAAAGCAGAACTCTTTCAAAGCAATAAATCCTTAGACACATATTTCAAAATCAAAATACCTTTAAAATATATATTCTTGTTTAACTTAGCCTATACAATCCATTGTCTTTCTACAGTTAGCTCATTAATAGTTAAAAAATTAAAAGAAAACACATTAATAACCAAAATCCAGATTTTGTGTCTATATTCCATCTTTATGTGTCTTATTATATTTTATTAATCTATTTCTCTTTTTAAAAACTTTCTCTACCTTCTTTCTTTTCTCTCTGAAGCCTATGTACCTTTTACACACAATGTAACCTGTTTCCAGGTTTTTTTCCCCCATCTGAATCTGTTTTATTGTGAATCCTTAATCATTTTCCAACCAGAAAAGCTTTTAAAATACTCACACTCTCTTAAAGAGCCACATAGTTTTTGCAGAAAAAGCTGAATCAGTAAGTTCTTTTAAAGGGGCTGTGTCTCTGTTTGCTACCAGCAAACAGAGCAGACCCAAGAAATGCTGCTAGTAAGAAAGCATTTGACTCTGTTTACTTTTTATTCAAAGTGAACAGAAACCTTAAATTAATCACATGATACCGAGTCTTCTGTGAGACTTTGGGAACTGACCTAGTTGCAGCTTACACTGCATGGTGCCAGACCGCCAGTGCCATTTTGAATGTGGTCCGGAACCCATGCTTTCTCTGTATCTGCTTCAGATACATAATTTGGAAATCACTTTGGCTCAGTTTCTGTGATCTAGAGTACTTTCTAATCTTTCTCTGGTTGTATGTGGGTGTTTAACCCCACATTGGGTGCCATCTGTTGCATTAAGGTTTCTTGGTCCTGGGCACTACAGCATACAGAAAGACTTTCCCACATCAAATAGATAAATGAATAAGTAAGCAAAAGAAGAATGATTAAAATTGATTACAAATGTAATCCTGGACTATGGTACTAATTTTTAGGAATTTTATGTAATATCTAATTTCACTGTCATAATAACTCATCAAAGAAGACGTATTAAAATTTTTATGGGCTAAAATAGCAAAATAATTCATCTCTAAGAGATTAAATTTACTACCCTACTATCCCTTAGCAAGAAACATTCAGGTGTTGGATTTTCACTTTTCCAGATGAACATTTTGAAGTAATTTATACACCCTACCATCTACCAATATTCTAGAAATATGTGATGTACTTTATATGTATTAGGTTTTGGTTGTACTTTGTGCCTTATCCTCTCCTAGATACTACCTCACTATAATTCCTATTGTATATAGTCTTAGTTTAGGACCTTCTTAGTTAGACAAAAGAGGGAGATGAGGTGGGATTCAGATGTCAGCTGATAAGGTCCGAAGATGCTTATTTAGGGTCCCGGGCTCCTGAAGGGGGAGTGGCCAACCCCACTCATAAGGAGCTGCTGGGACCCTGGGAAGCCCTGTTTCCTGGTTCCTGACTGCTGGAAAGACCGGCATCCATTGTCCACCACTAGGACAATCCAGTCCATCAGGCGCTAATATAAGCTGTTACCTATATCGTGAGTGTTGGTTTATATTTTAATAAATATTAATCTTAGATTGGCGCATTTTAAGAGAAACACAACCTACAAATGAAATTTCTACTACTGTTAGTTAGGTTTTATAATAAATTTTATTTCAACAATTATTTTCACAAATTTGCTGATCATTTGCTGTGTGTTGATCCTAGACATAAGAGTTACTATTACAAAATATATCTCTGCCTTGATGGAACTTAAATTCTAGTGGAATAGCATCTCAACATATTAAATAACAACATATAGTAAGATACTAAATAGCATATTAAATAAAAACATACAGTGAGATTACCAGATTAAGTATATATGTTTATATATTTTTCCCATACCATTTAGCATTGTCATAGAAATAAGTTGGATGTTGAAATAGTTGGCCCACTATCTATAAGACACCCCAAGAACTGAAAGTTAAAATCAAAGAATCCAGAAAAATGAGTCAGGCAGTGAGTACAGGAATGTCAAGACTATTCCTAAAAATAAAATAACATCTTTAATCACAGATAACAAGAAAAGGATTAATTTCTATGTTGACAGAAAGACAAATTTTTAGGAAGGATAAGTAAGATAAAAAGGAAAAGTTTTTAGGAAAAGTAATAAATGTGACAAGGTTGAGGGGGAGGTACACTGTATGCAAAGCTTTGACAGACAGTTTCCAGTTCACTTCATGGGCAATGACTAGCCATGAGTCAAGAGTTTGTAGTGAGGAAGAGTGAGTGACCAGAGACAGTGGCTGGTATGCTACAAATCAACTTAAAACAAATCAAAATAGTGTTTTTGAATAATGTGTTCTAAAAATTCTCCTGATTTTACTAAAATAGCACTACATACTAACCTAGAAATTGATATATAATAGAAATAATATACAGTGAGTTATCTTGGGCTTTATCAGTATATATTTACATTTAATTTGTCACATAAGTTTCTGGAAATCTCCAATTATATGCAGTAGATATTAAAATTCAAGTGTCTGTTCTTATACCAAAATTCAGTAAGAGTTATATTCCAAAGCTATAATAAATTAAAATGAAACTTGATGAAGCACCTCTGTTCTCCTCACTAATACCAGAGAGAGATGACAGTTAAATCTCATCTCAAGCCTAAGTACATAGGGAGCACCTACCACCAACCAGGCTCATTAGAACTCTTTTGCAGCTGTTTGCTGTTAGAGACGAGTGAAGAGGGCAATGCTTTGATTATCTCGATTGATACCTCAAGGATAAAAGTTGGACAATGAGATACTTGCAACTCACTATTGTCTAAAGATGCTATTTTGGAATTGACCCATAAAGATCCATTTTTTTTCCCCAGGTAATGAGTGTGGAAGAATTTCCTGTAGAAAGAATGTAGATCATATTCAAATCCTTCTAAAGCTGGTGAAGTTGATTTTTTTTTTTTCTTGTATTTGGTAGGATGCTTGCTTCTACCACATGTAATATGGTTACTCCAAAGCAAGCAGAATGTACACATTATTTCCAAGAATTTCAAGATTCAGCATATTTTCCTTTTGTTATATGAAATTATAGAATCTTATATTTTTACTGCCTTTATCTCTAAAGACATGCACACACACATATGAATGTCATTTGGTGCATAGTAATTTTGTACAGTTGTATAAAACAATCTTCTAGACAGTTTAAATTTTTACTTCTGAATTTCTGAGTCTTCTTTACAAATTAGGAAAGTAACATAGGAGTTTTTTTCATTTGTCTCCTAATTTGATGTCAACGGTTAAAAGCAAACACAAATGTATTTATGCACATTTTTATGGACATATGCTTTTGTACATGAGCTTACCATAAACGAATCTTGATAAAATACTTGATTTTAGCCAACTACTGAACTTTATATTTTTATTTAATGATCACTGTATGACTCTCCAGAAATTGGAAGTAGCACAAAGCCAGAAGTCATGAATGTTTCCCTATTTCCATTCTGCTAACTAATAAGTTGTCACATATACCCTTTAGGAAGACTGCAGTAAAGTTCACAGGACATAGCTGATGTCATTTCAAATCCTTCATCTGGCCTCACCTTCAGTTAAGGTATTCATGATGTGACTCAAGACTTAGACATGTCAACACTGTAACTGGTAGATTCATATTTCTTCTGAGACCAGAAATTCATGCTTTTTCTACAGATAAGACCTCTTAAAACCTTTAAGATCTCATTTTGAAAAAATTTTAATACTCTTGTCATTTGTAAGAGATGCCAAGTTAAAATTGCGAGAAATTCATTAAATTATTCCCATTTCCTTAAAATTTTTATTTTCATTGCATTTTGTTCAGAATATTTAGTAAATTTTAACCTCATTTATTATAAATCACTATAGAGTTTATATAAGAAATTGATCAGATAATTAGAACCTTCTACAGATCCTCAGACTACATTATTGAAACTAGGATAAACCATATTGGTGTAACCCTAATTCATATACAACAACTTTAACTTTTTCCCAAACTAAATAAGCCAAATCTTATTATTTTTTTCTCTAGTTTTGACATCATAAATTATCTAACACAGCTTTCAGGGATATCATTGTAATTTTTAACTATTTGAAACAAGGAATAGTATTGCTCTGAGGCAAAGCAGTTTCAAAGGAATTAGGATAAAACTTTGATAGAGGCATTTGTTTTAAATATACATACATTTTCACACACACAAAGAGAAAGCATGAAAGACATGTATACCTACAAACACACATGTTGCATATATATAGGAATCCCATAAAAACACAATGCCAGAAGCCATAATATATCCACAAATGACCTGTAAAGTAAAATAAGTAAATAAATATAAGTCAATAATGTGCCTGACCAAACAATTTGAGACAACGAACCATCATATACTATAGTAAGAAGTTTCTGGCCCGGGCTTTTGGGCCTACAAGGTTTAGGCCCACAGACCCACAGACCTGCAGAGACACACAGATGCTTACATTAATTTTAGGCTGATCAGCCTAAGGCCCAGGCATATGACTTGATAACTCTTTACACTGAAACTAACCCATGATTCTTATTCTGTTTATACATGGAGCTCTGTACCTTTTCTCAGAGCAGTATAGCTGTCCTCTGCATCATCTGGCTTGTCTGGCAACTCTGGAGTCCCTGTGACATTTCTCCTCTGTTCTTTCTGTTCCTAGAACTTTCTTAGTCTGGTAGCACCACCCACACTTCCTGTCTGTCTTTGGTCAATCAGTGCTTTTTATTAAACCAATGGGTAGGACAATTATTTACAATGGAACAACATAATCCCCCTATAATATATACCATTCAGTTCATTTTGTGTTGGCCATTTACTGCTGAGCATGAGTCCTGCCCTTAAGAGTGGTTTGTAAACCCAGTGAGATTGTTAGAGAAAACTAATTTGTCATATACAAGCAGTTATCAACTGGGGCTAGCTTCTGGGTCAAAGATAGGGCTTCTGTCTACTTCCCCTCTCAGAAGTGGTATTTCACCTGGCTTAGACTTGAGCAGGCCTTGTACATGCTACTACAGTTTCTGCGAGATGTACTTTGGTAACACTGTGATTAGAAGGCCTTGTTTTCTTCACGTCCTTCATCTCCTCTGGCTCTTACAATTCTTCTGCCTCCTTTTTTTCTAGAGTTCTCTGATCCCTGAAGGGAGAGATTTCATGGAGACCTCCCATTTTGGACTTCAGTGTTCCAAGCTTTCATTTTCTGCTCATTGTCCAACTATGGGTTTCTATTTGTTCCTATCTACAGCAAGGAGAAAGCTTCTCCAGTGACAGCTGAGAAAGGCACCAATCTCTGGGTCTAGTAGAATTCCTTTAAGAGTCAGTTTTATTTCTGTGTTCCTTTAGCAGAACAGTTGTATTAGTTTGTCCCCTAGACCCCTGGCCTATTTGTTCACAGGTTCTTGACCACTTGAACGGGGTTGAGGATGTATTCTATCTCCTGGAGTGGACACCTTAAATCTAATCAGATATTCATTGGTTTCTTCCCCAAGCTTAGGAAATTCTTACATTCCACAACACCAAGAGAGGGAAACTCTAAATTGACATAAAGGTCACATAAATCACTACCTCAAATATTTCCCTGCACTAGCTCCAATGGAATTGAAAAATTAAAAAGTGCTTAACACATGTTCTTTGAAACTTTTCATTTTTACCTAAATATCTCATTTTTATATCTTACCATTTAGATCAAAATTTCTGTTTTAACATAACAGGCTCTGATGGGAAGTGGCATGCTGGGCAATTCAGAGTGGCACATTCTTCTTCTGAAGTTGCTTAGTTCCATTGACAACTTTTCTTCCAAAGAGTAACACAATATGCCGTTACATTTTGAGTTTAAAATGGGAGGAAGAAAACTCGTATTTACAAAGATTATGCAAACTGAAATGTAATTCTGTTAATTTCCTTCATATAAGAGAAGTAATGAATTCAGAAAACAGTATTAGAAGTAAGGCATGGTAACAAGTGAAATATTTCAACTATCCTTCAGTGAAAAATTAGACCATCCTACAAATTCCCGTTGACTTTTAGCCTTTGTTCAGTTTTGGGTCCTTTCTCCAAAGAGATTAAACATTTGTAAATTTTCTCAACTGGGCCAGACTCTCTGTAATATGGTTCCTATTTTCCTACTTTGTGTTTACTCTTTGGTTTTTAGTTCTTTCCTCATGCACAATACACATCTACTCCTTGGTGTTTTATTTAATTTGAGGGTGTATCCGTTACTTTCTCATGTCAAAGCCAACTTCAGAAAGCATGGTTCATACTGGCCCAGCATTTTAATGTACAGCCTGTCATGGTGAGGATGTCATGGCAGCAGGAGTGTAGGTAGCTAGTCACATTGTATGTAATTAGAAAAGGAAAACAACAGATATTTGTATCTCAATTATCTTTCTTCTTCTTGATCTTCTAGGACCTCAGCCCATGGAATAGTACTGCTCCTATTTAATTAAGCTAATCTATGAATTCACACACAAATATACCCAGAGATTTATTTTTATGATTATTTAAAATAAGGATAGTCCTTAAAAATAATTTTAAAATCATCATTATGATTCTACATAATCATACTCTTCAACATTAAAACTACTTCTTTATTAAAATATATTTCTTCATAGCTAAGATTTGATGCTGCCATTAGTAGAAAAAAAACTGAATAAATATTTACTTTTTTTCTTTTCTATCTTGGAAAAAGTTTTCATGGCCAAAAAAAAAAAAGGAATCTTTTGTTTTATTTTATTTTATTTTTTTATGTGAAATGCTGCTCCCACAGACCAGCTTCAGATGTATCCTGAGTGAATTTGGGAACAGATTTTTTAAGGCACTATTATTTCCACATATTATATAATAGATCAATTTATTTCATAATTTATAAGTATTTGTATATTCATCACTTTCTTCAATCGACTTTGATCTAAAAGAATTGGCTCTTCATTTACATTTACCTTTTGGTTATCAACCAGAAAATTAATTAAAATTAGATTCTGAAAAAGTGATTATCCCAAATAATCCTAATATTAGAGAGTCCACAAGACCAATGTCAGAATGTAGTATGTACAAACAAAATGTTATTTACAGCGAACTAAATAGAATGCCTTGATTTGCCACTGCTTGCTTGATATTTCTCTTAAAAATGGTTACATATGTTTGTTTTGAGTTTTTGGAAAAATAGCAAGATGGTTAAATAACTTTCATATATTTCTTATAAAATGCAATGAAGAAATCAAAGATAATCTTACTTTTACTTTTATACCTCAGACCAATAGACCAATGGGTACTAATTTATATGGAAAGAAAAAATACACAAATAAAATGGAAAAGTTACTCTTCTAATAGCAAAACTGTGAGTCTATAATATATCAGTTCAGAGTTATACCTAAGCCAATTCTACCCACAATAATGCAACTCATTTATGAATTACATGCAAGATTCAGTAAGATTGTAATTATATGAAGTTGATTATCTAGGTTGTCAATTATTCAAGGCTTTTGCTTTTCTTTCTTTTCATGCTGTCCGGCTTCTGGACAGTTATCACCTTGTTAGTATTTCAACTCTCTGCTTGTTAGTGAGATTGGCAGGGGAAGGGAAAAGGTGTGAAAACTTAAATCAGAAGATACTATTTGTAAGAAATTTTTATAAAAATTGGTGAGGAGTTTGAAGCTAACAAATAAATCTATGCTAAGGATGTGTATATTTCTCTTATTACTTATATGAAGGGATTTCTGAGATACATTTTTGGAAAAGGTGCAGACATTATTAGTAATGAGACTTTCTAATAAAATAACTTTTAGGTAGAAACTCTTTAAAGAATTTTATATTATTTTCAAATTGGATAAGCAGTTTATACTTCAGGTAATTATAAAATATTACAGTTTACTTACCAAAGTAGCTACCCAAACACATAATACCACATTTACTCAAGACATGTGATGCATTATTAGTAATTCAATTTGTTTTTAGGTAATTTCAAATATATAATATACACATATATAATGCATAACTGTGATTACTTTTAATATAAAAAACGAGTCTGAGATATTTATTTTTTATATTTTGAAGGTATTATCATCGCTCACAGATTCAAACGTTGTGATCTATTTTTTTCCTTTTAGTGAATCTGTATTTTAAAATATTGTTGTATCCATCTTGAAAATATTAGTCCTTTAATTCATCATATATTTAATTTGTTCTTTGTGAAGTTATGAAGCTTCATGTAAACATTCACTTTTAAATTATTCATTTGTAAAATATTTATTGACTATTAGCATAAGACACTGAACAGCACTGTAGAAATTGAACAAATGGAGAATTACTGGGTCCCTGAGAATCCAAGACATTTATACTGAACTCTGTTACCTTTTCCCATAGATCATAATTCACGTTCAAGAACAATCACCAGCACCCATACCTGATTATTTTGTCTTATTTGTAACCTGTCAATATCCTATTTTTGTTTTCTCTTTTTATTTTGTTTATGACTCATATTAACTATAGTTATTTTCCCCCAGTAAAGTCTCAAGTACCACTATTTTTGTATAATGTCCAAATTTGATTTGACTATTCATTATTATAGTGTAGAAATAAGCTTCAACGATTAGGTTCTCTGTTGTGTAGCTAGTAGAAAAAATATATCTTATATTTCTGTGATAAAAAGAGTTAAAGAACATTTGCCTCTGTTATAACACCATTGATTGATGTCTGATTATAAGTAAATTAGATGCCTTTATTTAAATTAAAATGTGGTAATGAATATTCCAGGTGATATCATTCAAAGTAATGAACACTTTGTTATTTTATTCACCTGATGGCAGTATGTCCGTACTTGTCTTTTCAGAGGAGCCATCAAGAGAAAAATTGAAAAAGAAATAAAACTTTTATCTTAAGCTATAAAAATCTGTTTTGTTTCCCAACGGACTTTAATATATTTAGAGAAAATTGTACATTCCCACCTTTAATGCCAACTGTGAGACTTTGGCCATTGCACTGTTAAAGAAACAGTCTACAGAAGATTACAGTCTTTTCCAGCATCTACAATGCCTTTAGGAGTTTTTCTCAAGCAACTGTTATGACTTGAGGAAAAGTACAGATTAGTTGAGCTGAGAGAATGGGTACAAAGGGTGATGGAGCCGAAGTGCTCAGAGCTCTCACTGTCTTTTTACCAGTCTGAGAATGTGCTGGGTTGCCAGCATCAATGTGTGATAACATACGCAAAGTGCTACTATCCAAAGAAGCTCACCTGAGTCTCAAAGTAGCTACTGACACTCTAAGACGTCATAAGATTGACAGACGGCCCACATGGTTGCAGCCCATTCCCAAGCTGACCTGTACTATGTGATCTTCATTCCACATTTGTTATTCTCTGGCAGGGTTGAGACCCCAAAACAAACTATTCTTACTGATGATAAGCTGAAGAGACAGGTATGCTTTGGGGCAAGCTTTGATTGTATGCCCTGTTTATTGTCATAGCCTCTCATTCTTTAAATCACTTTTAGATTGTTATTATTCTTTAAAACCTAATATGTATATTTTCATACCAAGTAAAGTAAAGCTTTCTCCCCCCTTTTCTTTGACCCCTTTCTCTTTCCTTTGTTCTTTTTTTATCTTCCTCTATACTGAGGATGGAAGAATCCAAGGCCTTATGCAGGACAGTTAGGTACTGTAACAGTGTGATCCATCTCCAGAACTGAAATGTTCTACATATGACTAAGAATTTTTAGTCCAGTTTTAAATTTTCTATCAGTCTAAATATATTAGCACTCTTTCCCTGATAGTTTCCATTATATCCTTACCTCAAAACTCAATATTCACACAGGGGTTTTGCAGTTATAAGTAATTCTAGTCACTCTACTTCCTTGTCTCTTTATGTGTGCCTTTATACTATCAGGGTCTCTTTGCATAGCTCTTTAATAGAAGCCATTTGATTATAAAATCATAGAATCTCTGAACAAGTGATTAATTTGGACTATGTGAGTTCAGTTCTAGTCATTTTAAGTGACATGCATATCCATCTAATATAGCTATCTGTGAAACTACTTGTGGACACTCAAAGAAAGAATTTAATTTGAACATGTTAAAACCAATACATGTACATGTAAAATATTGGCTATCATTCGTAACTTCTGTATGTGATATTTCCTATTACTTGAACTAGCCTGTGGAACATACTTGACAGCAAAATCAAGGCATAAAGACCATTAAAGCATCATAACAGCTCCCTGCCCCTTACGGTGGTTGGCTATGACAAGATGAAGCTGAATATTTCCTAGAAACTGGCTCGTATAAACTAACTGAAGAGGATGGTGAACACAAATTTCATACTTCCTGTGAGAAGTCATGTATTTCTCACATAAGTAGCTACTGATACCTTGGATAAAGAGTTGTGTAGTTTGAATCAGGGTGGGAAACACAAAGAAGGTTTTCCCTTGAATCAAGATGTCTTTACCCTTGTGCCTGTGGTTGATTCATGAACATTCTGTTATAAACCAAGGGGAACTGGAGAGAGGAAGCCAAAGTCTGTTTGCAGATGCATTGTGAATGCCAAAGTAAGTGTTCTCAACTTGTTCTTTAAAAAAAATAATAATAAAGAAGAGAAGGATATGCCTGGATTGATGGATATTACTGTATATTATTAGTTAATGCCCCTAGAGCTAGGAGAAGCAGACATTTTTTTTTTTTTTTTCTTGAAAGAAAATGCTAGTAAGCCATACATTGTTAGGAAGCCGTTAAAGAAAGCATAAGGTGGAAGAGATTGCCAAGAGACTGTCTTCGTTGAGAAATTCTACATCAATGCCCGGGACCAATCAATAAGTCTTTAAGAATCACAAATAAATAATGAGGCCTTGAGGGGAAAGAACATCAAAACAAGTTCAATAAAATTATTAGATATCTATAAATTTAAACTTTACAAGATAGTAGCAAAGCAAAGAAACGGCCTTTGTACATTTGCAAAATGTTGATCATACAAGCTAAAGAATACGACATGTAAACAGCAAAAAAATTATACTTCATTTTATTTGCTCAAAGGGAGCAGCTGTGGAGAGATGATAGAGAAATGTGATAGGTCAGTTAGCCAGTGATGCCTCGTTTAGAAAAATAACGTCACTGCAAAAATCTGTTGGATCTATTTCACTTTGTTTGGCTTTGTTTTTTCAAGATAATGCCATTATATAACTAAGACTAGTCTCAATTTCTTCATCCTCCTGCCTCAGTCTCCAGAATGATGGGAAGAAAGGTATGAATCAGCCTTTAGATGTTTAGAATGTTTTTTAATTAAATACATGAACACCGAGCAAATAGTGAAATAGTGCCATTACTAATTCAACCAAAGCAAATTTATTTTGAAGAGAGTAATAATATTAGGAATTTTCAGCATTTACATTGCCATAAAGTGCACACATTCAATTGTTTGCATCCCATATAGTGGTAAAATGAAATAATGGAACTAATGAGTTATAAAACTTACAGCTTAATTTTAAAACACAAATCAAGAGATAAATAAATGTATTTTGTAATATATAAATAAAGTTTTAATTAAGAGCTGAAAGGGCAGAGCTGGCAATTAAAGAATATAGCACATTTTTTTTTTGTAACAAACTTTTAAGTACTATTTGCTGTGTTAATAACAATACTATAGAGTTTAAGTTAGTCCCTTATTCAATGAATACATCATCATCCAAATCTATTTACATAGATTTTGTGCATATGTATCCTATTTATAACATATACATGGAGCAAAATTGCAACATATATGTGAAACATAGATGGATATAGGTACATGCATATTATGTGTGTACACATACGTATATACATCTATGTATATACATTACATGGTTGCCCCACAGTGTACACACACACACACACACATATACATATACACATTATTTTTACTGCTGAGGATTTTATGCTCTTTTCTTTTCAAAATTAACCAAACAGATCGTTAGCTGTTCTTCCAATAGGCAAAAATAAAAGGTCATGCTGGTTGCAGACCTTCTTTGTCCTAGACAGGGTTATCTGTGTGACCCTTTTAGGCATGTAAATACGAGACAAATAGAAAAGTCAGGATCTTGGGATTAAGATATAACAAGTCTTCCCCCCTCCCCCCCGTGTAATTTAGCAAGAACCACAACTATATAGAACTCAGAGTTAAGAACAATTTACACAATGACTCTTGGGACTTTTTGGTAAAAGTACCAAGCAACAAATTGCTTTGAGCTCGTAAAATATGCAGTTAGTTGGGAAGGGGAAGGTTCTAAAAAGACAGCGTAACTTCAATACCACAAGCTGTAACTCAGTTAGATCCAATTTTATTTCAGTATGGCTACTTGACTCAGGAAAACCACATCTGTAGTGAAATGAAACCAGACAAACTCACATGTAAAGGAAATGTGTTTTATCTTTGCAGTGCAATGTGGAGTCACAAGTGAGAGTCACACAGTGTGGAACAATGGTATGTTGATGGGAGTTTGAAAAGTCACCCACGAATATGAGCATCTTGAATTTCCAAAAACTCCCTTGTTTGGATGCAAGCCATAAATAACACTGAACCTAGTAAAGTGTATCTTCTCCATTAGGCTAGCAACATTAGCAAAGATTTTATCCTTTCTATGGATGTTGAGTTCCTCAGCCCTTATATTTCTGATCCGAGTATTAAAAAGCCCTCAAATGAAGACAACAATTACAGCTAAGCACTGTACAAGATGAAAATTACCTCTAAGAACTGCAGTTAGTTTTAAACAATGAGAAGGTTATAAAAGTTATTTTATATACAATATATTATATATTGACACATATATTTTATATATTATATATATGTTGATACTGTGTGTTTCACTACACATATAAAAACATGTATCTAAAAATATCAACTCCCCCTGTGCCCTCTACATCCTTTAGATTAACTTACTTCATGGACTTAGCAACTCACTTGTTCCTTCATACCCAAGGCATTATAACCATCTCAAAAATCCAGGTTGCATCTGTAATTAGACCACTGTGTCTCTTTTTCCTTCTGATCACAATAGTGAGTCTTTGAGCCAGCCAGCTCTCTAAAGAAACAAACCAGGCTTTTATATTTTTTATGTATATAAAGAGGTAGATAATAAATATTTTATGCTATTTATCTAATGGTCTTTGTTACAACTCTCAACATGCCAATGTACCAAAACTGCAGCTAGAAATATCTATAAATAATCAGGCATAGGTACAGTTAATTAAAAAGTAGTTATTTCCTCTGGTGAGGTTTTGCCTGTGAGTCATGGTTTGTAAGTCTGAGAACATTGCTAAAGAATTTTATTTCAAGTTTAGAAGGAGCGTATAGGTTTTTTGGACTTGCCTGGAGTGGTTGTGCCGCGCTGAGCTGACCCACTTTAGGACTTCTTGCCCTTTTGGGGGAAGGAATGGGGAGATGGGAAAGGGGGAGGCTGAAGGCTGGCTGGAAGGGATTTGGAGAAGAGAAAGGAGGAGGGAGCAGGAGAATACATGGATAAAAAAATCATTTTTTAAATAAAAAATAATAAAATGAAGAAAAAACAAGGAGCATATAGTACTTTCCATAATATTACACTGGCCAGAACTCATGCTGTGTCCCCTTGAAATGGAATGACTGAGAACTCCCAGTAAGTGACAACATAGGAAAATGGGGTGAGAGATCAGGTGTACAGCCTTTGCCTTAAACAAGAACATTGGCTGAAATGAGTCACAGCTCCTCCCTTTTGCTACAGTGCTGCCCAGTAATCCCAGACACTTATGTATTGATTTGTTTTAGGATAGCATAACAGAAATTGATTATGCCTGATCCATCCATAAGATACAAGTACCGATTTGAATCACCTACATAAGGTAATTTGAACTCAATACCTCAAAACTATTATACATTTTTTTTTTAAAAAAAAAATCAATAATATGGAAAAAAAATCTTGGAGACTCTGAAACAGAGTTAACAAAGAAAAGGAAATTTGTCTGATTTAGTTATTTTAGAAGAAAACACTTAAAAGTGTGCTAAGTACAAGTTTATTTAATTTTATTTTTACCAGAGAGAGTTTGAAAAGAAATTAAAGTGTTGTCTTACTGAGAGCACCATTTTGTATTTATAGAATATGCAATAAGCCATTCCAGTTGGACAGCATGCTTGGGTTACTGATAAAAATAAAGCTGTCCTGAGTTCCATGGAGAACAGGTTCCAATCCTTGGTTCACCTATACTCTCCTGCACATATCTGCATGCTGCCTAGGCTCAATTGAATCAAAGAACATTGCTGCTTAAAAGAGTCTGTGGAAGCTGCTGAGCCTCCGCCCTAGATGGCTAAGATCAGTTCTAGTGAGGCAGCTGACTACAAAAATAAAGCATAGAAAACGAGAGCTTCTCTCCTAGCACTCATTAAAAGGTAAACTTTCTTGGGCTGAGAGTCACGTCAATCATCGTTTTCCTGCAAACCCAAAGCTGACTTTTTCTCTGTAAGAAGCTGTTATCATCTTCAAAGCCATATCAAAAGTGTTTGTTCTGTGCTTTGATTTCACCCACATGGTGAATTCAAAGACTTGAGAGTGAAGAGGGACCATTTCAGATCTGTGGGCATTTGTCTTCCTATGTTTGTAAACGTGATTTAAGTGCCTGACATCTAATAAGAATCTCTTTAAATGTAGTGGAATTTTGTTTCTATTGAAACGTAGCATCTCTGTTTCAAAGGGTTGTTGGCTGAGCCACCATAATCTTAAACACAAAGCCTCGGAACCTTGGTACAATGGCGGTGTATGGGAACTCACCTCAAAGAATCTTTTCCCTTTTTACTCTGACGCTGTCAATACAAACAAACAAAGTAAGCTTTTTATTTCAGAGACAGTTTCTAAATATCTGGCACAAAGATAGCCAATTTTTCTTGAGGGAAAGAAAATCATTAGGAAGATAATGTTACTTAAGGCTCATTTTGTATTGAGAGCATTTGACACCATTCACCAGAGATAAACAGATGCATGTGATTTACATATGAAAACCTATCAGATAATGCAAAAATTTGTATGTGAACTGCTTCATTCACAGAATTAGCCTATGGTAATCTCTCATTATATAAAAGGGAAAGTGATTACTAAAAATGTCTAAATAAATATTAATGTGCTTATATTGTTTTCAAATAAATAAAATATTTTGGGAGAACAGTATGAGGGGGATCACTTAAAGGCATAGTTGCTACTTGTGCTATTTTCAGAAGAATAAATAGGTGAATGTCAAATAGATTTAAACTGAATTTGATGATGAAGTGAACACTTGACTTTAGAGCTTTCTCTGTGGTTGGAGTATTTTATGCACTGGGTGGAGGAGAGACCTTTGGCATAGCAAGTTAGTGAGCTTCGTTCCTTATACCACTCACCAAAATGGAATAGAGCCGAAATAAACGCTAAAAGGAAGAACAACAGAGCCGTGAGTGCAGAAGGGTCAGTTAGAAAATAAGATAGCAGTGTTCTTTTTTTTAAATTAAAACTTCTAATCTGAAGACGGGTAAAGGGTTATTTTTTTTTTTCTCTCTACTCTGGTTCAGTAAAAACTCTTATGTAAAAATACTTTTAAGGTTGTACTAAGTCATTTTCTGACATCAGTACCCAAATATACGGAGGAAACATCTTTGAGTGCTACAGAGAAATTCTTGACCCTTGTGCATAAACATAAACATCTCTAGCTATAAGTCCACTGTTATCATTGCGGCAGGTATTTTTATGATGGACTATAGACATGAGACGGAGTGTGGGAGTTCTGAAACTCACTTCAGATGTCTTCCTCCTTCAGCACAGTGCCTTTCCTCCTTAAAAGTGGACACTTGGTTGCAAATGGTTATCTAACTGTGCGGAAATTCCTTGAGTTATGTAGTCTTTGGTTCCAGAGTCACTTCCTTTCCTCCACCCTGTGTGTTTGGGGACTTGAATTTGGTTTGACAGGCTTGTCCCAAGGCACTTTGCATACTGAGCTATGGCAGCAGCATAGAAAACCACATGCAAATTTTCTACACACAACTTGCCATCTTCCAATGCTCCTTCCTTTAGGATTTTCCCTAAGTTTGCCATGAGTGGTGTTTTACTGTGTCTGGAGGCACGACTGAATCAGTAGTTTATGGAAGACTTTCCAATTCTTTAGTTCCTAACTATTAACTTCTGCAAATTTTCATCAATCAATACTTATTGGAATAAACTTAGTTTCATTTAAGAGACAAATACCCCAAAATATATTATTTTGGAAAGAAATGGGGTTATTTTATTTCAAGTAGGCAAATTAACTCACATTAATAAACTGTTATCTAGTCTGCATCCTTGACTAGATTTAGTGATTTGTAATTGTCATATCAATTTTGTTGAAAGTGTTAGGTGCTATATATAAAGCTTTGTTCTGCTAAATATTTTCAAGGATACTCTGGTGATCTCATTTACATTATTAACATACTATCTCCAAAGAGAAAAGTCTTATTAATCAAGGCAAAAAGACCATTCTCGTTAGTTTCCAGACAAACAGTGAGCTGTATATGAGCAAAGTATAAATTATTATTTTTTTTCTTTTACACTTTAGTTGTATTACCAAACTTTTACTAAGATTAGATACATTTTCTCCATCTGTGTAGTTGATTCTACTGATGTGAAGGTGTTAACTGTTAAGATTTTCAGAATTTCTGGAATCCATGTACTGGTAGCACTCAGGTAGATTAGAGGGTCCCCCAAGTGCTGGTGTTTCCTGAGTCATGTGCCACAAATACACCCAACGGGAATCAGGTGAAACGCCTGATCACACCAGGCTTTTACATTCTACACATTTGTGCCATGGTATATCCCAGTCTCCTTTATGCATACACAGTGTGGTGCGTCAGTCATCCATATGAATGAGCGAGCATGACCTCGTAAGCCCTTGCACGCATGCCCATAGCCACCCTTAAAAGCTGACTTTCCTCATTCCCACGTTCTCTCTCCTGCGGTTTCTCCTGCTGCCCGTTTCACTGCTCCCTGATCTCATTCTTTGTAGTGGGTTTTGGTATTTTGTGATCCATTCTCGAGTGCTCATAACAACAACTGTTAATGCCTATGGATTGTATATTATTTTCTCTGTAAGAAAGAAAATAGCTTTATTTGTTGTCCTCAAACAATATACTTTGCTTGAGAGACAGTTATTAGGTAGGATACAAATGTCCAAAATTAGGGATTTGGGAGAAAAATATGTATATTTGGGTGCCATCCTTAGAATTGACTTTTTAGAAATACCTGGTCTAGTGTCAGATAGTGAATCAATACATATGCCGAAAGAATAAATCAGCTCATTTTCTTTTTATTTATTTTATTTAAAAGTTTTTGTTTATATACCAGCCATAATTTTCTCTCCCCTATATTATAAAGTAGATCATAATATATAATTTCAGTTCCATAAATTTCATGATATACTATAAATTATTTTTGTAAAATGATGAGGAACTGGGAAATGAAATGGACAGAAAAGATCATAGGAATTACTTGTCCAGTTCTCTCTTAATATGTAGTTTCAATCTGTTTTGCTTTTAAGAGTATATGTATTCTTTACAGTTTTTTATCCTTATACACATGGCTTTCTTGTTTGCTTTTAATTTTAGTTCACCATAAAGCAAAAACAATAAATTAGTCTCCTAAAAATATTAATTCAGCTCTAAGATTAGTAAAACAGTTTAATTTGTTTTATGTTTTACAGGCAGATTCTGCTTTCAGGGTAGCCCATTATAGCATATATTCCTTATACTTACTTTTGTGTTTCATTGTATTTAAAATTAAAATTTCAAATATTGCCAAATCTGCACTGTAAGGATAAATACAGGTGACTTTCAGTATGTGGAAAAGGGAGATATACTGGATTTAAAATTTGGAAGACTGTGTTTTGTCCCTGATAACTCTCTTGTGGTAAGATAGGATTGACTGAATTATTTACAAGCCTTTCTACAGCAGTTCACATCATCTTTGATTCTTAGGAAGCCATACTCTATAGCCATGAGTAGCCAGCTCTTGGTTTACAGCTACCGTTTTGAGGGCTTTTTCTAACTTTTGCACAGTATTCATCTTTCAAACTGCTGTCCACCACCCTTCCAAGAATTAAGCTAACTGAGTCTTGGCTTTCTTCCTTCAGCTCTGTCTTTTGAAATCAATGGATTTCTCTTTAGGATACTCATGTGTTAAAGCATGCCTCCTTCCTCTAACCACCCCTCAGAGGCATTGCTTTGCAAACATTTCATTATACCCTAGTTCTGAATCCCTGCTTTGTCTTCATTCATTCCCAAGCACATCACTACTGTGTAAATTTATGTATCTGTGCCTGGTAATGAATGATTGCCTAATGGAAGTATTGCAATAATGTGCCATTCTTTCTGGTAAGCCCGAGTCTTTGTTTGCACATATGTGTTGCTTTTACTTCTTATATTTTCTCCCTGATTTGCTGTAATTCTCTTCTATGTGAAGCATTTTCTCTGAGGTTAACCATTTTTGTTATAGAAATCTTTATTAATAAATGTACAGAGGGAATCATTTCCGAAGTGTGTATCTTTTTTACTCTATTCACCTTCTAAAAAGTAAAAAATATCAACTTTGACCCAAATGCCTATCTATGGGATTTTCCCTATTTTAATGTTTATGTTAAAAATGGTAAAATTAGATGGATTTTATTTAGTCTCTTAATTGTCATAATGTGATTACTAGCAATTTTTAGTAACTTATCAAATGCTTTGCTGTTGCATTCTCAAAAATTTATAAACTATATTGAGAGGAGACTATAAAAATAATATTAGTTTTTAAAGGAAGCTTATATACATATTATGTAACAAAAGGGTGTCATGGAAATATGTTATGAGCAATTTTATTCACTAGTTAAAATAAGATAAATAAAATTCTTATTTCTTAGAATTATATCTTACATTTTGTTTTACTTTATGTTTTACAACAAATTTGAGACTAAAAATGTACTTCTATTATAATGTACAATGTAATGGAGAAAAAAGGGTTTCTTTTTCATTTATTTATTTTGTTGAGAATAGGTCTCACTATAAGGCTATGCTTGGTCTAGAACTCTCTGGATAAACCAACTTGGCTATAACTCAGATTATTCTGTCTTTCAAGTACTAGAATTTAACCATGCACCACCATTCTAGGCTTGAGGAAGACAGTTTTCTGGAGTCTGTTCTATGAACTCTAATCCCATTCATGGAGGTCATCATTCTCATGATCTAATCACCTTCTGAAAGATCTCACCTCTTACTATCACCCTCCTTCCCCCCTCCACTTTTTTTTGAGGCAGACAAACTTCACTTTTTTGCACATTCTGGTATGGAATTCCTCAGTGCAAGTGATCTTTATCTTTCTTCTACCTGGAACTACAGTTGTTTTCAACCAAACCTTTCTTTATTTGAAATTTAAGCAATTTAGCACAGAATCTCAGATCCAAGGATATATATGCAAATGATGATTCATTATTGTTGTTCTCTCTCTCTCTCTCTCTCTCTCTCTCTCTCTCTCTCTCTCTCTCTCTCTCGTTCTCTCTCTCTCTCCCTCTCCTTCTCTCTCTCCTTGTTTCCTTGCCTGTCACAGAAAAATTATACCAATTTTTAAAATAAATTTATTGATTCTTTTCATTTGTCCTCATATGTTCATGTACTTCTCTTTGAAATAAAGTTTTGAATTATGTTTTGCATTTTGGTGAATGATCAAATAGAATAATGTAGAAATTTCCACTCTCTAATCCCTTACATATACTACCAGGTAAATAATTTTTGAATCACACATATGACCAATGTCCAAAATGTAACTGACAAATAGCCACTTAAAAAGATCTACATTTGCTTTTCACATATGTAAGTAGGCTTTCCCTTTTACCATTTGATCAAATGTGTCTTGTCAATCTTGGTCTCTGCTCATTTCCCTCACAGAAATAACTCAAGGCCAATGTAAGTCCTTAACTCCAGGTTCTTTATTCTGTGTTTTTTTGTTTTTGTTTTTGTTTTTGTTTTTTTAATATTTTTACATTGAAAAAAGTCTGTAAATCTTAGACTCTCATAGATGAATTATTGCTGCATCTGAACAGTTCCCTAGTGGAGGGGGCTGAAAAAGCACAAGTCAACAATACAGGTCCTGGGGGTCAGTTCAAAGGCAAGGGACTAACTCATTTATTCAGCAATAAGGAGAACCTTATGAACCTTCCTCCCAGAACCTAGGCTGTGTCATGATCTGGTGATACTGCATGGCTTTCTCTCATTGGCTGGAAACTATCAGGAGATCTGACAGCATCTGTTGGTAGGCAGATTCTGAGCAATCAGGAACATTGGACAGCTAGCAGCTGTTGCCAGGCCCTCAGGTCAACTCCAGCTTTGTTCATAAGGAAGTACATTATATATATGCCATTGACAACTGGTTTGAGCCAATTTCCTTGACCCTATGTGCCTGTCCTACGACAATGCATAAGTAACAATAGATGGAGATGAGCACTAATAACAACTGAAACCTCTACAAGTTGAAGGCAGTACTCTCAGAGAATTGTCTAGGAAACATTTAGAAACAGCAGATTTGTCCAGTCCTTTATTTGTCTAATAATGAGGATGGTACTTGTATGTAAATATATTACATAGTTCCTAATGTATTCATTATCTACCAGGAGTTTTTCTTTTACTAAATATAATAAGAAGTAGTAAGATACTTAAAGTCCTGTCTGCTTATGAGGTAATATTAGTCAATTATAAAACCATCACATGGCAAGTTCCAGAAATATCGTACTAAATATATAATTTTTAAATCTATGTATCAACTATTTATATATCTATATGTAGAAAAATCTTTGTATCTATTTGTTTATATATCAATCTATAGGTTTGTGTATACTATTTACTACTATCTATATATATTAATATTTAGCAACTCTATAAAAACCTGTATATCTATGAATCTATATATTCCTTTAACTATTGTATTCCCATATAAAAATACATATTCATATCTATGTACACACACACACACATATATTTATGGACACATTTGTATATAAACGGGATTATATCAACATTGGTGTTTAAACAAAACCTTCTGGGTGTTGTGTGTATTCACCAGGAAATTTTCTATGGTGCCATGGGAGAAATGCTAAGGTGTAAAAACTGATAGAGAGAAGTCATGTCAAAGACCAGGAGGAGGTTCACTGAGAAGTACACCAGGCAAAGTATTAGTTCACTTGTGAGAGGGGCCAGCCACTTCTGAATAGGGGTGAGGTGGAACTGGAATCAGCATCAATTAATACACTTTGCAAATTCACTGCTGTTATAAATCAAGAAGTTAAGTACGTCTGTAAGTAACTGAGTCACAAAGAAAGATGAAAATCTTGGTGCTTATCTCTCTTTCCTTTGAAGCCAAGGACTTCAGTACTTGAGTCCTTGGGTAATTGTTGAATGGATTTCCAAAATGTGGTATTTCTTCTTGGAACCCATGTGGTTTTTTTTTTTTTTTCTTGCCAGTATGATCTTGGCACTCGCAGGAGAATGGAAACTGCAAATAGGTCTATGGAGCAGGGAGGAAAGTCTGTCCAGGGTCTCAGGAAAAGGTGTCCAGGAGCTTGAACAGGTATCCTAAGAGCATGCTCTGGAAAGTCTGTATCCTAAGAGCATGTGTTGGAAAGTCTGGGTTTTTGGGGTGGCTGTTGGAAAAGGCAAGAGTGGGTCTGGCCTAAATTTATAATTTATTTCTCATATATATATATATCAAATGAAGTTAATAATAGCAACATCTAATATTTTAGCAGATGGTATACCATTCTCAAAACTCAGTTTAAATTTGGATTATATATTGTTTTGAATATAAATAACTACATTATTGGGCATATAAATATATCTGACTAAGCTATGAGTTAATGGAATCTGAAATATTATGTATGCACATTTCTGTGCACGCACTAAATAATTATGGCTGTGGCAACAGAATATAGACCTGGGTAGTTTTTATCTATTCTCTCACATTTCTTATGAGTTCTAATAATATCCCCCCTCTTAGATACTACTGTATGAGTGGAGTGGAAAATTTTTGACTGTAATTTGACCTCTATTGTAGTTCATGGTAGTAGAGAGTCTTTGGTTAAGGAGAGAATCAAACTTGAGAAGCTGTGCTGTGTGAGGAACTTACCTTCCAAAATAATGGCTACAGAGAAGAAAGTCTCAAAGGTAACAAGAGGGTGAAGCACCTAGAGATTTTCAATTATCTGTGGTGAATAGATTTTTCTCTTGATGCTAACCATTTCTATTGTAAAAGACCTGATCATGTAAGCGAGTTTAAAGCAAAGGCCGGGGTAGGCCATTTGGAAGAGAAGAAATGAAAGGGAAAGGTCACAAAAGCCCAGGATGAAAAAGGTCTTCAGAGGAAGTAAGAATAGCAAAGTTCTCACATTTAAAACATTCCTGGGCCTTAAAGACCTTTCTGATCTTATTATATAACTTATTTCCTTCATCATTCGAAGTCTTCACATCTCATCCAAGTTTGAAGGAGACATGACTGTCATTACCAGACATCGATTTCTAGCGCCAAATACTAATGCTAGTGACAAGATGGCTACAATTGACTTTCCCTAGTAACTTGCGCCTTCCCACTGCTACAATTAAAGGATTCAGATTGGTAATTGGAAAGGGGTACATCTTGAACAAATTCCCATAGAAACGGTGACAGGAAAGAAAAGCTGTTGGTGAGTCAATACCAGATGACACTTCAAGCCTTAAATAAGCAAAGCTTCATCACAAGTCACTGGTCTTCCCACCTATTACCTTTTTTAAAAGTATTTGTTTTACTTTTATTATCTTCCACAGAATTTTCTGAGGCCTGAGAGAAGGGACTTGATAAAGCCTTTCCATTTAGAACTAAGTTTTCCAAAGTCTCTCACTCTCTGCATAATATCAGCTGCGGGTTTCTGGATTTGTTCCCATTTGCTGTAGGAAGAATCAATCTTCTCTGATGATGGCTGAGCAAGGCACTGATCTGTGATTCTTCAATTACATCACCCCTTCTCATTGTGTGTCTTCCCATATGTTCCTCCTTGCTCTCTTTCACAATTATGGCCTCTGTTTTCACTAATTTCTATTATATGTTTATCTGTGTTTATGTACATAACATATATATGTATGTGTATATACATTCATATATGCACACACATAATTTGAAGGATAACCTGCTTACAATATTATCTTTATGTCCCTTTGTAGAGGTGTATATGGAGTAACTGCAAAAACTAATATAGTGAAACGGAACCATTGCCCATTGCAGGGGTACAGAGGTAGAGGATCGATAGAGAGCAAAAGAGCATGCTAGTAACTTTGAAATTAAAACTCAGGAAATTGTTCTGTTTCTCAAAATTCAGCTAGAGACATTGACTTCTTTGAATCAATGTAAGTTTGTATTCAAACCCAAAACTTTGTTTTCTCAGATGTGAGGTTTGAGTGCTGTTCCCATTCCATACAAACTCTCCCACATATGTACCTATGTTTTGCTTCACCAATTCACACACGAGATGGCATTTTTAAAACAAAATTCTTTAATGAATCTTCAAAAGTAGTTCAATGGGAAGATAACCCTGAAGGTACACAGAAACACATTCAAAATTATCAATTTAAATATGAGCATATAGAATCAATTATAGTTTGTTTTCTGATCCCCAGTGATTTCTCTACTAAGTAAAAAAATAATACATTAAAATCATCACAATGATAATGAAATTTTTATACCTAGTAATTTTTTAACAATAATCTGACACATATTTTAAAAATAATATGAATAAAATATTCCTAATTAAAAGTAGATCTTATAGTGTAGAACAAGCACTCTTATATTGACCTAGAGGTATGGCCTTTAGGAATTGAAGTTCCAGTATTTGGGGCACAGTCAGAGAGCCAGCTTAAGATTGGGTTCATGTAGCCAGAAGCCCTTTCTTTCTGTTTTCTTTTGTGCTCTTGAATGGTTGACCTGACAAGCTGAGCTTCAGTCACGTGGACCAATCTAACTTTTTGAATAACTGTACAACTATTTAATTGATTTGTTTCAGTGAGTTTCCTCTCTGAAATCCCTAAATATAGAATATTCTTATTTAGTTGTACAACTAATATTCTTAGTTGCTGGTGACTTCTGATAATATCTGGCACCCAATGTGGTGCTACTGATCTACTGATCTGCTGTGGCTAGCTCTATGAAAAAGCCTGCTCAGGACCATATGGCTTCTGCTCCACTGTACTGGACCAACTGATAGTTTAGTCAGATGTCCTTCCAAGTCCAGCACTCCATGGGTGTGTGGATAGCCTTGGCCTTTGGAACTGAGAGTGTCAGCAGAGTTGCTGGAAGCCTGTAGCCTGGAGCCTCAGGGCTGGGCTCAGCCCCTGTGGTGTCACTGATCTAGCTTGCCCACTCCCTCCCTCCCTCTCTTCAGGTGGAATTAGCATCTTTAAAAAGACCAGGTCAGGCCAATAGACCACATGGGTGTCATCACAAGTGATAAAGAAGAATATTATATATTTAGAGGGCTTAGAGAAGAAACTTACTGATACAAGGGAAATTAAACAGTAGGGCTTCTGAGTATTTGCACCCAATCTTAAACTGGCCCTTTGGCCATACCCTAAATACTAGGGCTTCAAAGCTTAAACCCACACCTCCAGATGTTAGTACTTGCTCTCCACTTCAAGATTACACCTTTTAATCAATGGAGTTTAAAACTTTGTTCACCTACCAATCTTTGATCACAATTATTTCAAATTGTACCAATTCTATTTATAATCCATGTTGTAGTCTGATTTTTAATTATGTGAAGCCTACTTTTCTTCTTTAACTTTTGATAGTTGATTATTGCACAAAGCAATATATCAATGGATAAAAGGTCATCTTACCAGTTAGATTATAAATGGAAAAATGATGAGTCATGCAAAGTGTGCAGTTTTTCCACAGATGGAAATCAGCCAAGACGACTCAGCTGAATTTGAAAGTTGAACTTTTGAACAAAGAAATATCAGTGTTACAAGAAGATTTTTAATAACCTGAAGAAATTTGTGAACTTATTTCAAATATTCAAATTGTCAGAAATCCGATTAAAGAAATGAAACTCATTCAAATATAATCATTTTAATGCTTTCTTGAGTTCAACGTAGAAGTAGCCTAGGGGACCTGCAGAGTTTTAGTTGAGGTTGAATATTTACTTATGAAAATATTAGTCAAAAAAGATATGTGTTTCTATATATTCTAGGAAAATAACACGGAGTAGAATAGACAATGATGTTTACTCCAAAATAATTTTCAAGAATTTCCTTTATTCTGTTTCTAGACTTGCTCTACTTCATGCTGTATAGAAAATCAATTGAAGCAGTGTAAAATTCAAGTCTTAGTTCTGAGTGTTTTGTCAAGGGAAGATAACTCCACCACAGGGAAGAAGGGTGAAAGTTTTATAGAAAGAAGGGTCAACCAAAGTTTAACCAATCTTAGAATTACTTGGTTTAAAAAAATCAAGAGGAAGAAAGTAGGAGTCCCCAAGAAGGATGGAATGGATTCTTCACATGGGGAGGCATTGATTGGGCAGTTTTATTTGATAAAGTTTGAGGATGTGATTATAGTTTTCACAATTGGAGGGAAAGAGACAGGTGAATACCTACTACTACCCTACATACTAAGGCTCTGCAGTCTATTCTGCCGTTATATAGAAAGGACTCACACATTGTTTTTTCTCCCTTTCTTTGATCAATCTATTCCTATATTTTGGATTTATGTACTTTTTTCTCCTATGTTTCTGATGTTTATTGTCATTTCTCTTGCCTATGTTTTGAGTTCAATTTATGTTTGTTCTTATAATTTTAACATTTTTTTATATCTCCCATGATTCATTTTCACAACTGTTTCTACTGATTATATTTCTTCTGTTGGATTTGGGTCATATGTCTTTTAAATACTTAAATTTAGGGCTTTTTGACTCATTTTTGAATCCTTTGGATTACTTTAAATATTATTGTTCATTGTTTTTTTGTTATGTTAAGGATTCTGCTAACCCAGTTCATTATTATGGTTAAAACAAATGCTATCATTAAAATAAATGTTAGACTTTAGAGTGGTGGGGTTGGTTACATTTTGGAAGATAAAACAGAAGGCTTTCAGATGTGTAAGAGATGCCAAACTAATTAGATAAGGGGGAAGATACGGCTCTTACTAATTCAACAAAGGCTCTCTTACCAGGCTCTTGTTGCTTTACACAAAGCCTCCCTCTTTAGCTTGCATGAGGCAGAATTGCCATTGCCTCTCGTCAACATGTGAACTTCATGGGTATTTAAACCTCTATATACATTATGCATCTAGTGCATCTAACATTAATACACTGAATAGTGATCAGGTATGGCTTCTAAGGAAATCCCTATCTATTCCAGAGAAGGCCACCCCAGCTTTTTGATGAGTGTTTGGAGGAGCAATGATACAACAGTGATGATACTATACAGGTCCGTTACCATTGCCTTTTGGCTCACTAACAGGCTAAAATTACCATATGCTTCCTAGAGATTCTCTTGTATTTATTTTCCGTTTTACCAAAGAAGTGTTGTGACTGCAGGTGAGCCCTGCTTTGGTTCCCTTTTACATGGGTTCTGGAGATCACAACTCAGGTTGTCAAGTCCATATAACAACCACTTTTATCTTCTGAATTATCTCTTCAGCTCTAGTTTCTTGATTTTCACTTATGAAAATGTGTTGTGGCTTTGTAGACTGTGATCCATGAGAGAAACCAAAAATGGTTATATTAGAAATCCAATTTTTCAATTTTGATGTATGTAATATATGTACATATAATGTATAATATGTAATGTATTACATGTATTACATATTATATACAAGTATATTATGTTTATACTTGTGTATAATATGTATAATATTATATCACACATATATTAATTTATATATACTATATTTCAGATATATTATAACTCATTTTTTTGTTATATGACATTTATCTCCTATAAGTAACTTATTACATCTACTAGTTTCAATTTGAAGACTCTAGTGAGACTTCCATGATTACTAACACACATGGCCAACTTCATTATGCTGCTACATTTGGTGCTATACTTTTAGTCTTTCTTTTATTCATTTCATGAAAGTATTCACACAGTCATTAGCATTCTCAAGACTTTAAAATTTTTTCATTGACTTAGATGTTCCTTAAACAAAGAATGGATAAAATGTGGTAAATTTACACAATTAAGTATTATTCAGCCGTTAAAAAATTAACATCACTTAATTTGCGTGCAAATATATAGAACTAGAAAAAAAACCCATCCTGAGTGAGATAACCAGACTTAGAAAGATAAATATGGTATTTTTCACAGTGGGTATTAGCTGCTCTTAAGCAAATGACAATCAAGCTGCAATTCTCAGACCCATAGAGGTTAGGAAAAGTGGAGCACTCTAGGAGGAACACATGGATTTCCCCTGGAAGGGGAAATAGAATAGATTTTACAGATAGCCTGGGGCGAGATTCGGGATTTGAACAGGAAGGATCAGATAGTGGTAGAGGAAGAGACAGTTGAAACTTCGGGGAGGGCCAAGGGGGGTGTTATATGGGGATGTAGTGTGGAAACCTATTAAAATGGAAATCTGGAATCTGTTATGGTAACCCTAGTGAAGACTTCTAGTCATAGAGGATATGGGGTTTGAACTGGCTGTCTTTTGAAGCTAGGAAAGGCTTCCAGTATGGGACTGCTTGCATTCTGTTGAGATGTTGGCAGAGAGGATTTCAAGGAGATCCCTAGATAACCTAGGATGATCCTAGGACAGAAGCTTGCTCTTTGAAACCTGACAGCAGGGCTCTATTATAGATTAATGAATGTAGAGCAGAAGAGCCTGTGCCTATATGAAGCCTTCACCACTGTGTTGTAGTCTCTTTAGTGGGGAAAAGAACTCTGAAGGTTACTGAAAGAGAAATAGACAGCAACCCATTCACAAAACCCAAGACATACAATCTTTCTTGCTTGAAAGATGTTCTGGGGGAAAAGCGTGGCTCAGAACTTGTGAAAATGGCTGACCAACGTCTGACTGACTAACTTGAGGCTCCTGCCACAAGAGAGAGCTTATGCCTGACACTGCATGAGTAACACTGGAGACTGGACTGCCTGACACCCTAGGGTAGAACCAAACAAGAACCCAAAAGAAAAAAAAAATCTAATGATTTTTAGCAATTCTCATAGATTGGTGCCTTGTCCAATTGTCATCAGAGAAGCTTCCTCTTGCAGTAGGCAGTAGATGGGAACAGATGCATGTTGCACAAATTGTAGTTGTAATAAAGGAAACTCATAGTCAGATCTCAGGAAAAGGCTGAGATATCAGAGGAAACACCACAGTCAGATCTCACCCAGCTGTCTTCCAGCTTCCTCAGTCTCACTCCTCATCACTTCTATTGCCTGAATCTGTCTTTCTATGCCTGCCTTAAATACCTTCTTTGCCCAGTTTTTTCAAATCCAGGTTAAGATTAAAGGCATGGGCTACTACTTTTTGGCAGTTAGCCTTGAACTCACAGAAACACAGAAAGATCTCTATCTCTGGAGTTATGGGATTAAAGGCCTGACCACTGCCTGCCTGGGAGCCTGGAACTTCCTCTGGCCTCAAACTCAGATCTTCTGGGATTAAAGGCATAGGTCACAATTCCTAGTCTTTCCCTGTCCTGGGATTAAAGGTGTGTGTTACCACTCTCTGATCATTCTGGATTAACTGTGGGTAGATTGCTTCTCTGATATTCCAGGCTGGTTTTAGTAAATATATAATATATCACTACAGTACAGACACAGATCCAGACATTATGCAGAGAGAGAGAGTCTAAATTGGAGGTTTAGATCTAACCTAATCTAAATCAGGTCTCTCCTCTGGTAGATCAATGAACACTGCAGGAGAGAGAGAAAAGGGGGAGGCAAGTTTAGAGGAGTCATTGGGGATGAAGTATTCCAGAAGAACATAGCCCACTGAATCAAATAAGCAGAGCTCATATAGACTCATAGAGTGTAGAGTGGCAAGCACTGGGCATGTATGGGTCTATACCAGGCCTTCTGGTTCTGTTCCTCAGTGTGTATGTAACAGGGCTGTTAGTTTGGTAGGTTTTTTGTGAGATTCCTAGCAATGGAAGCAAATGTGCTTCTGACTCTTTTGCTAACACTTGGAACTCTTTGCCTCCTATTGGGTTGCTTTATCCAACCTCGATATTAGGTCTTTTGCTTTGCCTTATTGTGTATGGCTTTGGCATGTTTGATTGCTTTCTTTAGAAGGCAATTTTCTGAAAGGAAAAGCAGAGGAGATGGATCTGGGGGAGTTGGGAAGTGGTGGTAGCTGGGAGTAGTGGAGGGGGTGGAAACTGTTGTCAGGGTATATTGTATGAGGGAAGAACATACTTTCAATTTTCTCTCTCTCTTTTAACCTAGAATCTTCTTTTTTTATGATTCTTTTTACTCTCACTGGTTTGTTTCCACCATTCTAGACCTGAATCTTAACCCCTTTCTTGTTTGGGCAGTCTAATGACAGAATTTAGAATCACTTAGAAGATAAGCATGACAAGATCAGCTTAACTAAAAGAAGATCCATGGACTTTAGAGACCCTCAATCCATCCTTTGGGAATTTAGACTAAAGTGTGAAAAAGCAGAGAAGTATCTGAGCCTAAGCATTCATTGCTCTCTACTTCCTGGGTGTTAGTGTAATGTGAGAAGCTGCCTCAAGGTTAGGCTTTGGGGGTTTCCCTCTACTCTTTAACTATGTGTTAAATAAACATTTCCCCTTTCCAGTTAGCCTCTTCCCAATTATTTTGTCACAGGATGAGAGAAGCAACTGAGATACTTTTGAGTTGCAAATTTACCTATCCAACCCTTTTTTGACTGTGAATCAGTCCAAAGGAAAACAAATCACTTGACCTTATCAAATCAGTTACAGCAGCCTCATCAGTCTAGCCCAGTGAATCTGCCTCCATCTATCTGCTCCTGTGAGAGCATCTGATATTCTCATTCGCTTATGTCTTTAAAAATTCATCAAGAATCCTGTGCTCCCAAAATTCAAAATATATCCTTAGCTTATTGATTTCTTACCTCATTTTTGGAACCATTTGGGAGCAAATCCAAACCATTTTCTCATATACTAACTAGTGTTTTAGCTCAAGTAACCTGTTCTCTCTATCTCTCTCTCCCTCTCTCCCCTCCTCTCTTCCTCCCTCCCTCCCTCCCTTTCTCTCATCTTTTCTCCGGAAAAATCCAGTACGATATACCTCTTTTCTTCAGAGTGAAAGTAGTCACATCTATGTACCCTACTCATATGGTTTCTTGATAACCTAACTATCCACGCACACACTCTTTCTGATTTTTTCTTTTATGTTTCATCAATGATAAAAAGTCTCCTCCTTGACATTTTATATTGACTTTTGAATTCATTATGGAATGTTTTTCTTAGATCTCTTTATTAGTTTGTCTCTGGCCTTCCACACAGTTTTGCTTTTTTAGAAAAGATTCTCTTAACATCATGTTGAAAATTATAAGGTGCATATTCTTGGAACTTATCTCTCCTCTTTTTTGATTAATACTATAGTTATGATTAAATTGCTAACATTTTATTATAAATAATTTCTTTATTAACTAGGTTTATTAAGCTTCATGAGGATTTAAATCTAATTTGCTTGAGACATTTAATAAATATCTCTTGAGGGGATTGATGGTTGATCTCCAGTAGTAGAGTAACAATCCTGAGCAATTTAAAGGGGTTTTATCTAGTTCTGTCTATGGATTGATATGACATCTGTATTAAGAAACAGTTCCACAGGAAGCCTCCGCAGGAGGGTTAGATGCAATCCTTCCTGTTTCAAAGCAACGGTTTTCTGATGGCCTACATGCACTTATGTATTTTTCATCAATTGAAAACATTAAATAGATTTACAAAGTGCCCAACTGTGTAATGCACTTTATTTCCTTCCACCGAAATATAAAATAGAAATTTGCGCCTCTATTAATTTTACCAGAATGTGGTTTGAATAAAACTAAATTTTTCTCTTTTGAAGTTTAGCTCAACACGAGACAGTCCTATTTATCAAAGCTATTTTAAATGCAGACCAATTAAATCTGACAGTTTATTCACAATGGTTTCTTACATGATAGTAGCTCAGACATATTACATAAAAAGACAATACAATACAGATTTAGCAACAAAGACAATTTGAATTTGATGGGTTTTCTGCTTATCTATAGTTTTCCATTATTATATTTTTTTATGGACAGATCTTAAAGAGGAGAAGGATGAGAAATCCTTCAATTTCAGAAGACATATTTTAATAACTTTTACTATTACAAATTATAGTCGAATTCCTGGGTAAAACATAAGTTTTACTTTTAGTGTTTAAATAGTATTGGTTAAGAGAAAGGAAATGAAAAATATATGATGTTGAAGTAAGAAAGCTTCATCTAGCTTCATCAATAAAAGTGAGATTGAGGCTTGCTTGAGCTACATGAGATCCTAAAATTAATTAACTAACTTCAAATACAAAAGAGATAGAGAAGAGGAAGTAATACAGTCTTTCACAATTTTCTTTTCTTTCTTTCTTTTTCTTTTTTTTTTTTTTTTTTTTTTTACCAAATGCACATATAATATCGATCAGCCACTATTGGAATAGTTTTAAAAACAAAAGTGCTGCTTTTCTGATATTACAAATGGGGAATATGAACTACAGGTAAACTGGTAAACTAAATTACCCTTCACAATTTTCTATTTAAAGAAAGATTTGAACTGAAAGATGTTAGCTTCATAACATTTTTCTTAGCATTATGGTCACTTGTCTTCTTTCCAAGTATCTATGTATCCTTGATTAAGAATTACTTCTTTATTTATGCTCTGACCATGAGTGTAAGCATGTATGCACAGCTGTTTTCAGAAATCTTTGACAACTTTTAGTTTTGATACAAAAGGGTCTTTATTATAGGTAACTCCTACTTTATAAAAAAACTATCTAGATTATAAATTCAAAAAGAGGAAAATTTTACATATTATTGCTATCTTCTGGCATGCATCACAGCTACTTGGCACATGGAAGAGAGTTAATAGATGTAAGTGACATGTAAACATGTTCTTTTTATATATCCAAGTTGTAACTTGATCTGTCTCATGATTAAGTTCTGTATTTACTATGCATGTAAATGCTGGGCATACCCCATGGGGATTATCATTCAAAGGTTGACTAGATATTTACTCATTTTTTTAAAAATATACCTTGGCTGTGTTATAGAAAATACAAATGACAGAGGATCTACCAGCTATCTTGGACCACTAAGTATATTTCCAAAAAGACAATTCATAGCCAGTATAAAAATTAAACATAATAAGTTTGAATTAGTCATAATAATCTTTCAGTTTTAATATTCTTCAATTTTACAATTGTGAACTGATACACTTTTATTTTTTAGTAAGCCAAGTTCATGTTTATTCTTTTAGCCAAATTTGACCGTGCAATTCCTAAGGAAGCAGTCAAGTAAATAAAAATATCTTATAGTCTATAAATAGATACATCTTTCTGTGTTTCACTCTTCATACTATAGTAGGCCAGAAAATGATGTAAAATCCCATGAGCCTGTAGTAACAGTGGATGTAAGCTGCCACTGGATGTTGCTATTTGAATAGAGGTCCTTGGGAAGAGCAGCCATTGCTCTTAATCACTGAGCCATGTTCTTTGCCTCTTGATTATGCTTAATTATTAATTATTGAAAATCTAATAATCTATAAAGAATATAGAATATATAGAAATGCAGTGAGATTTGTAAATTTGTTTGCTTGCTTATGTGATGTGGGAATTCCTTTCTGTATGCTGTGAATTTCAATCTTTAAATAAAGGAGCTGTTTTGGCCCTTGACAGGCACCATAGAAAAAGTAGGTGGAGGAATCAGAATAGGTAGGAAAGGAAGGGTGGAGTCAGAGAGAGAAGGAGCCAGAAGCCAAAAGGAGCAACATGTAAGGAACACAGGTGAGCCACAGGCCACATTGCAGGAAAGATGAATAGAAATGGGCTGATTTAAGATGTAAGAGTTAGCGAGCAATGTGCCTGAGCCATAGGCCAAACAACATGAAGTTAATATAAGCGTCTGAGTCATTTCTGGGGGCCTGAGCAGCTGCGGGCAGCGAAGGGGTCTGGCGAGGCAGGGTCTGGGCCTCTGGCCGCCCGGGACCAAGAAACCACATTGTAACACTCATGCCCTAAATTATCCATCTCTTTACCAAAGTATTCATAAATTATCATGAAATATTACAAAAAAATTAGAAAACAGAGAAAGCACAGTTAAAAATCAAACAAGAAGCTGTTTAATCAAATTTGTACAGTTGAAGCAAAAATTTCAATAATCTCTAAATTTCTTAAAACTTTAACAAACCATGCTTCCTTACTTAAATGTCTTTTGAAAAATGTTTATCTCTAGGCTTTTAATTTTTAATATTAGTTCTTTGAGAATTTTCCACAAAATATTTTGTACATCTTTATCATCTTTCTTCCAACTCTTACCAAACCCCTTCTCCCTTTTTACCTAGCTCTTGGCCTTTTCTTATTTGTTTGCACAAGACCAATTTATGCTGTTATATTCTCAAATAGTTTTTTTATGTTTGTGCTACTCAGCTTGGAACCTGACTGTGAGAAAGATTGGGGTATATAATCTCTATAAGATAACAGAAAAACCTTAAAAAATAGAAATAGAAGAGAGATAAATAAAGTTGAAAGATAATTATTGAATCTCAAGTTTTGTTAGAGAACTATGCAAAACACATTCTTGAATCTTACAGCAGAAACTTAAATTATTAACAAGAAAAGAACCCTGCTGCGTTTGTCTTAAATACCATGAGATATGAAAGCAATCATGTAAGCAAAGAGTGAGATCTAATGGGGAAAATTTCTGAAAAACTGGAAACAAGTAAAACCATTGACTAGGTATGACAGTGGTGCATGAAATAATATAGAAATGTCAGGGAATATGTTGACTATCCTAGTAAAGGAGAGAAGGAGACTTAGAAGTTTTCAGTGCAGGGAGGGAGAATCACAAATGTATTCAGGTCATAGCAGCATCAGTCCTGTTAAAATTGATGACAAAGTATAGAGAGGAGCATGGTATTTGCTAAAATCACTGCAAAATTCCAAACTGATTTTACTGCACAATTATGTCTGTTATCCTTTCACCAAATATTTATCTAAAAGTAACAATTTAACTCTAAATAGACAGTGAAATTCTTTATAGTTTTCATTGTGAAATAAAAATCCAAGGCTCCTTAATGCTGATATTTGTGAAATCATTTAAACTGATGTCAATTTTTCTTATTGAATAAAAAAAAACAAATTAAGGAATCAAATTGCTTACAGTTAATATAAGCATGTGCCTTCAAAACTCATGATAATAATACTCTAATGATTAGAACTAAAATCAAAGTTGGACATGGTATTTAGTTTGTATATAACATATGAATTAACAACTTTATTATCTGCTAAATATTAAGCACCATGGTATCTATAGAAATTGACAGACACAAGAGCAGCAGAAACCACTTAAGAATAGTGTTTCAAATACAAGAACAGAAAAACCATTTAAGAAAGGAAAAGGTACAGAGTTTTACTGAATGAATGAAAAGATCCTTGATCACATAAGAGTTATACTTGCTCTGGATTGGAGAAATGCAGTTTTACAGTGATACTAGAACATTATAAGTTAAACAATAAATTACAAGCAGATTCCAGTTAAAGTATGAAGAATACTTTCGGAACTACAGCCCATCCAGTCTAAAATCTTCATGTTACTTATTTAGCAAATATGGTTGTGAAGGAGAATACAGATTAATAATCAGAATTAACATAGTTTTGGTAGAAGTGATATCACTAGAGAAACATGATATCATGTTATATTAATGCAAACAATGCCATTCTAGTCCCCCTTGTACTATCGAAGGCAGTTAATCAGCAAAGTTTGAAGCATTGTTATAATACATTGTCACATGATAAGGTTTAATTTCAAGTAGCCCATTAATATAGATATAAGTACCTATTATAAACTTTTGGTAAAATTAGTCAAGCAACAAATGAGACTACACAGTCTATAATTATATCAGTTTAGGAAGCAATAGTGAAAAAAATAATATGAGAAAAACTATAAAATTTTGTAGGTTTGCAGAAAAGAATTACTACTTTATCTTTGTTTGACTCTTTATAGTATAGGTCTTAGTGAACTTGTTACATTTTACATTCTTAAGCCACCAAGTATAATAACATTCTGTATGCATGCATGACCACTGGGTATATGCCTCTTTGCTACATAGTCTTATGTGCAAACTTTTTCAGATATTATGTTGATGACAGGTCTCCAAACCTTTTATCCTGATCATTAGTGGCTATTCATATAAATAACTACTACTACTATTACTACTACTACTACTAATAATAATAATAATGAAGCCTGAATGTAATCTGAAGCTGCTGAACTGGCCTCGTCTTGAGATCTGGATCTGATCATAGCTGTTTAGTTTCAAGTAATCACAAAAAGGCTTACATTAATTACAAGCTGTTTGGTCTATGGCTCAGGCTTATTACTTGCTAACTCATACTTTAACTTAACTGTGATTCTACTTATGTTCAGCCAGGTGGCTTGGTACCTTTTTGCTCAGTGCTGCATTCTCATCCTTCTTCCTCATCCTCTCAGCGTTGTCTGCTGTGCTGCTCTTTCACTTCCCTATATTCTCCTATTCTGATTGGCCTACCTCTACTTCCTGTCTACCTACTTGACCAATTAGCGTTTTATTAAACCAGTATTTACAGTGACAAATACTGACACTTGTACTAGATCATAGACCCACAGCACCTGAAATTCGCAATTCTTACTTTCAGATAAACTCCTTACATCTAGGAAATGTATATAATATCATTTTGTTTAATTTTCCATGTCATTTCATGAATCCTCTCATTATGCCTATGACAGTTAAAAAAAATTAATTAGATTACATTCTCTGTGTTGACATGTATCAAGACTCTCTCAGATAGGAGGTGAAACTGAGCAGAAACATTGTATATTATTAAATGGGCTTGGTACAGGACACTGTACCCAAAATTTGGAAAGAAACATGTGAATTCATTTAATTTTTGAGGAGGTTAATTTTTATTCAATGTTTATAAAACAATTAATTATTATAAATTAAATTATATTGTTAAAATTTTTGTAAAAATAAATTACCAAAAAAATAGTTATCAACAAAATATAATGAAGCTAAACTAACTTTAATGTGAAAATAGTAGGTTAATATTTTAAAAATTATATTATATGAGTATTATCATATAAATATAAAATAAAAAATATAAATATTTTTTATTAAGGTGTGATATTTTCTGAGAAGACATGAACTCATTTTTGGTTCTGCTATGTACCATGTTTGGGTCCCATGTTTGGATATTAGATTAGCTTTTTCTTGGGAGATATGAATAATCATTAATTTATGTCAAAATACCAGTGACAGAGTAAACAAACTGTCCACCAAAATGCAAATTGTGAAGCAATGAAGTTACAGGAGTAACAGTGATGGCTTATTCATTGACTTATAGACAATTCAAAGAAACAGAAAGCCCTTTTCAGCATGGGTGACAATTCCTGAAAGCCACATCCTGGAATTCCCTACATAATCTGTAGGAGGTTTTGCCACTGGAAAGTCTTCTTTCCACAGAGGCGGATACTGCTTGCACATTATCCTGAAAAAGCCTAATGAATTTTGTAAGTTTCAGACACTTCTTGAAACTTGTGAGATTTATTTACTTCTTGCATTTTATGAAGTTCAAGAAAGAGAACACTGCTAAATAATACTTTTTATGTAAGAATTTTATTAAATTTTGTTGTTTCTTCTTTTTAGCAACAATGATTTTGTTTATTAGAAAAATGCTTTGTCTATATAAAGTATGTAATGATAATTGTATACTAAATATTGATATTGGAAAAAATATAATCTCTGTGATTAAACACATATTTCTATGTTGTTACTGAGTATAATAGTTAATACTGATAAGAAAAAGTGTATAAACAATTTAACTATGGGCCAGACTTCATCTAAAGGAATCCCAGAATTCACATTCCTTTTTTATAGCTTTTACAGGTTTCAAAATTTGTTTCTGTTAGATGCCTCACAATAAGGTACTCGTTCTGTTTATAGTTTCTGCTGTATTGATTTGATAATACTGTTATTTCTAAACTTAATTGTGTATTATTGTGTCTCACATTATCTTAGTATGTAAACAATAATGAAATGCAACCATTTCAAAACTTTTCAGTGCTAAAATGTCAATTTTGTCATCGCATAATGGCTTGAATTAATGAATTCGGAAGCACATAGTTAATGAATTTAGACCTGAAGTCCCTTCCAGGGTTCTTATTCTTAAAAGTATACACAATGGCTATGTTATTAGATATGTTGAAACTGCATGTAAAGGAAGTTAGACACCTACTCTTCCAAGGTCAAAACTTATAGGTAAATGTTAGAGCCATGGTTTTGTAACTTAAAATCTATTTCCTCCTTACTGTATAAAGATCTCCTTGCTTATCATATTGTGGTAATTTGAAAGAGAATGCCCCCCATAAAGGCCAGATGTTTGAATGACTAGTATCCAGTTTGTGAAAGTGTTTGGAAAGGATTCTGAGGTAGGAGCTTTTCAATGTTCTATTCCTTCCTCCTTCCTGTGGAGCACGATGAAAGATCTCAGCTTCTGCCTTGTGATTTTAATGCTACCATGGACCTGAACCCTCTGAATACATAAGCCCAATTATGTGTTTTGCAAGTTGTCTCGGTCTTAGTGTGTTATCACAGAAATAGAGCAGTAACTAATAGAGACACATATTTTTAAAGCACAACTTTTTTTTGTTAATTTATAACTTCTGTTGACAGTTTGTGAAGGAGTGAATTCTTTTGGCAATCACTGTGCTAACTCTTCCTTCAAACAGATTTCAGATATAGGTCAATATACAGTTACTTCGATAATTATGCAACAAGAGACGTTAGAGAAATCCAGAGAGTTCCTGCTACCACTTGAACTTTATAGAAGTATGGGATAACATGGTCTGAGAATTGTGAGTAGATAACTAAGGCATTATCTTTATCATAAATTTGAGAACACTCCTGAGCTTCAGAGAACTTGAAAGATGAGTACTTAATTCTTAGAAGAGTTTGTATGATGAAATTGGTTCATAGACAAAACTTTAAATATAACTTTAACTTAGTATTACCACAAGACACAATTAAAAACAAATATTTTTGTCTTGAAAACTTTGAACTAACCAGTTTTATCAATGAAATAAGAATGGTTACTAAAGTATATATTTAATATTAGTAAAATAAGGTTCATACAGTGTGTCAAAAGAGTAATGTGGTTATCAAATTACTTATTTCAGAAAGATAATTAGAATATGCCTTTTCATTCTCAGGCATTTTTTTTTTTTTTTGGTAAAACTTAAACCTGACCTTTAATGGCAACTCATGAAAAACAAAAACTGACATTTCAAATGCCTGTGTCTAAAACATGCATTCAACATCAGAAAAAAATTTGTGTTTCTTGAATTCAGACAGAACAATCTTGACACTTTCTAAAAAAAATATATAGTGAGGTAGACTTATTAAAGGGAGCTCTGACAGTGGAGTTTTACAGTACAGGAGAGACCATGAACACAACTCTGAATACAAAGCTAAGTGCAGATTCACAGCTGAGAAGCAATGCAGGTGTCAGTGGTCAGGATGGGCACGAGAGGTAAGCAGAATTGTGAAGAAAATGAGTTGGCAGGACTATGACTTAGGTGAACCATCTAAGATCTATTTCAAGGTAATGTGAAACAGATGTGAAAATTTATTAAAAATCACTGCTTAGAGACTTACTTTGAATCCTTAAATGGAGAACTTGACTCCTTTATAGCAATGATAATAGGTGAGATACTGTTAAATATTTCAGGAAGCATATATTAATAATAATCAGAAAGTGATTAATAAATTGCAGAGAATTATGTGGGTAAAAAGCAAACTAACATCAAATACTGTAATAAGATGTTTCCGTTAGGTGCTGTCGACAAAGGTATTCATCAGTATGAAATGGAGAAGGGATAGAAAGGAAAAATATGAATAGGGTTACCAACAGTAATGAGTGCTCCCAAGGTTGTGGGTTAAATTAAGAACTCTGCTGTGCCTTGGACATTCTAGGAGAAGGTTGTCTACACTTTCTTCACAACTTGAGACTGTGTGTGGATGACAGAATACTGTGGAGGAACATCAGTGCTGTATACCACTGAGGACGTGGCATGCAGTTTTTGACAGCTGGTGGCCGGTATGACAGTGAACATTAGAAGCAAAAATAAAATGAAGATTTAAATGACTTGAAATTTGTCCAGAAAATCTTGGTGTTTTATTACTTAGTATACAACACGTAAATGAATGTTACACTTATTTTCTGTATTAATTTTAAGGTTCTATTTAACTATATCACCCATGTTAATTTTTACAAGTGTCAAAATAAAGTATCAGTATTGAAAGTATTTTATGCATCTCTGAGGATTTATAGACAAATAAAAATTGAAAATTGAACAAGTGGATATTCCACAAAGTACATAATGATTGTGCTGACAAGCTTATTTGTATTGCAATTATATAAAGTTGATATTCAAATATTGTTGTGGTGCTTGGAGATAAACCTAGGGCTTGATGTCAAATTTTTGCATTTTCTTAAGCAGATATTGTCAAATTTCTCTTTGAAGAGTGTATCACTTCTTACTTAGGTAAAGCTTCTTATTCTCCTTAGAGACAAGATGGAAATTAAAATATAATTTACAACACGGACAATACAGTTTTCTTCTATATCATGCGAAGCACCCTATGTTACAAGTTTTTAAAGATTAACTACATTTGCTATTTCTTGGCATTAAAAATATGGTAAATCAGCATCTCTATATACATCACTAGTCCTGCTATGGATTCTGTTTGCAACTCCACTGCTGCATTCAATATGTGCGTTTACATTTAAGCTAACATCTAGAGTTGGATAAGATGCTTTGGAACATTTTACATTTAGTAGTAAAGAGGAGACATTTGGATATTTATTCGCACTCTGCTCACCACCAGCAATTTGCAGATCTAAAATCACATCACATTCTGTCTCACATATAGTGGCATTTCTTATGTATCCTCTCCATATTTTGCTATTATTAAACCAATAGCATTGAGCTATAGTCTCCCTTGAAGTCCAGAAGGAGAAATATAAAAAGAAACTAAAAGTCCAAAGTATTTAAAAGATAGATATAAATCAAATTATAACATTTTATAATTATTCTATAATATTTAAAATGTTAGAAATAACAGTATGACTCAATGTATGCTCAGTCAAAATAACTGTCTTCACAAAAATGCCACTAGCACATAAAACAGATCTCCATTTCTTTCCATGAATATTATGCATACGCCCACAGCCCTTGCTGTAAAACATAAAGTTTATCACTAAACTTCCTGAACATTTGAAAAGCTAATAGAAATACCTGGACTCATTTTAAGTAGCAGAGCTTCCTAGAAAGTTTATGTATATTTAAGAAATTCAGGATCCTAAAACTAATTGAGAAAAGTGCTGTGTGAACAAGGCATGTTGTGCTCACAGATACATTGTACACACACACACACACACACACACACACACACACACACACACACACACACACACACTAAAATAAGTATGAAGCATTTATTCTATCTGACTGCTGCAATGCAGGCCTGAAATCTCAACAATGGAGAGGCTGAAGGAGGAGAGTCTCTGAACTCCAGCTCAGCCTAGATATATATCAAGACCTTGGTTCTACAAACAAAACAAAACGAAAAGCAAAAACAAAAGAAGATAATACCTACTTTATGTTGATACTAAAAGCAATCCAGAAAGAATGTGTAAAGAATAAAAGCTGTAATTATTAAAAACCAATTAAAAATTTCTAGTACTCCTATCATCACTATTTGCTTCAGAGCATAGGCCATGTTTCCCTTAGAGACGTTCAATTTTCAATGTGTTCAGTTATTCTGAACTGACTTCAATGTATTTATGTTTCTTTCTTTTGAACTACCATTCTGGACATCTCTTAATTATTCACCCTTATCTTTTGGCCTAATTCCTAAAATACAAACCCACATATATTACATGGTGCTGTTGGTGTCTTTGTGTTTTGTGATCACATGCGTTTTCCTTTTTTTGTTTTGTGAATGCAGCAGTCTTTATCTGCCCAAGGTCATGTGGTATGTTGTTGCACACTGTTTCACAGAATATTTATAATTTGCATGTTAGAGTTGGTGAGCATGTGGGATACCTCCAGCTCCAATGAGCAGACAGTGCTTTGATGAGTGTCCCTTAGGAAAGCTGGGTACCCAGAGGTGGTTATCAGGAAGTGAGGCAGAGGCACTTGTCAATTAAGTTAATTAACTCCACATTCTTTCCAAAGTAGTCATGCTTATTTGCAACAATCTGTATATTACATACCCACTTAATTTTGTACCCTCATATGTAGTACAAGATTTCTGGCCTGTTCTTTTGGGCCTAAACTCAAGGTTTAGGATCCATAGACCCACAGACCCACAGAGACACACAGATACATACGATAGTTTTAGGCTGATCAGCCTCAGGCCCAGGCATATAACTTGCTAGCTCTCTACCCTTCATCTAACCCATGACTCATCCTGTTCAGCCATGAGGCTCCGTACCTTTTCTTAGAGCAGCATACTTGTCCTCTGCTTCTTCTGGCTTCTCTCTGGCGTTCTTCTCTGTGCTTCCTGTTCTCAGAGTTTTTCTTAGCCTGGTAGCCCCGCCCACACTTCCTGCCTGTCTTTGTCCAATAGGCACTTTTTTATTAAGCCAGTGAGTGGGACAATTATTTACAATGAAGCAACACAATCTCCCTATATATCCCCTTTTTTTATTCTTAAAACAAAAAGAACTCCAAATCTAATATTCTTTCCCCCCTTATCTATAACAACTTATAAGCAACACTGTAAATAAACACAAACATCCACAATCCATGTTTTGGGAATGTGGGTGTCATTCTGTAGGCTATTTCCTGCTGAATGGGGCGTTGGCAATCTCATGGGAATCCAAAGAAAAATGTAGGATTATGGACAAGTCTTTAGTGGAGTAATCTATAAGGCTGGGTCATCACAACCAGTCTCCTTGAAACTGTTCTGGATACAGAGCTCTGGAAACTTCAACAGAGGTGCTCTGAAATTCTTAATGATTTGGTCCGTCCATTTCCATTGGAGATTTTTCAGGGGGTCTTCCTCTATCAAACTTTATATTTTTTATCCAGAAATAAATCCACAGCCTCTCATTTTTTGTCAAAATAAAAAGAAAACCTCTTCTCCAGAGTAGCCTATCTTTGGATTTCAATTTTAAAATCAACTCATTTACAAAATATTTAAGTTGAATTAAACCAACAGCACTTATAATCAACTGTCTCTTAGCAGCTTTTACTAAGTCATTTTCACTCAAGAAGCTAAAAGATAAGACAATAATATACAGTATCCAGACATTCTTTGTATTTTCTATCTTTAAGTGGCTTATTTTTTATTATTTATTTTACACTATTTTTTAAGGGTTTTCTCTACCTTTTCTTTCCTTTATCTAAGCCTATGTATATATGTTTTTAACACACTATAAACCACTTAGACAATTTTTTTTAAAAAAAATATTGTCTTTACTGTATATTCATTTCTTAACTTTTTCTGTCTCTGACCACACCTTTGCTTGTCTAGGGTGATTGACTCCACCCAGATTCTTCTATTTCTTTCTGCTTCTGACCACACCTTTAATCTGCCAAGAATTCTTCTATTTCTTTCAATTTCTGAATACACCTTTAATCTGCCAAGGTCCTTGTTTAAGGATTCAAGGTTGGTAGGATGGGTGGATGGCTCCACCCAGCTCCTAGTCTAATTTCATAGAATTTATCTTTTTAGCCCAGGTACTCTTGGAATTTTATTGTCCATCCAATCATCAAGTAAAGCTTTGCCATCTGGTGCTCATTAACTACATTTAAGTATTAGGCAGCAGGATCTCTTAAAATCTCACAAGTGTTTTGCCTCTAAGGCTGATTCAGGAAATTTCTCTTTAAAAACCCAAGCCTCTGCTTGCCTCCAGCAAACAGAGCTGATCCAAGAAAACATTGACACTAAGAAGCCATCTTTGATTCTATTCTCTTTTTGTTCTTATTAATAGAAATTTTAAATTCACCATACAGAGCTCTTTGCTTACATCTAGACTCAGGAACTGGCCTTGTTCACCTTAAGTTGCATGTAGCAAACACACCATTTTATAATTTAATCCTATATACCACTCAGTCTCTTCACCCTGGGCCACTTCAGAGACACAACTCAGAAGCTGCTTTGGGCTTCAGTTCCTGTGCTCTAGTCTGTTTTTTAAGCTTTCTATGGCTTTATGTGGGCATATTTGACCCACGATGGACTGCCATTTGTAGTAAGAGATTTCTGGCCTGTTCTTTCGGGCCTAACCTCAAGGTTTACAACCCATAGACCCGCAGACCCCCAGAGACACACAGATACATAGGATAGTTTTAGGCTGATCGGCCTCAGGACCAGGCATAGAACTTGCTAGCTCAGTGATGTGGGAATGCCCTTCTGTATGCTGTGAATATCAATCTTTAAATAAAGAAGATGTTTTGGGCCATGACAGGCATCATAAAAGAAGTAGGAGGAGAAATGAGAGCATAGGTAGGAGAAGAATGGTGGAGTCACTGGCAGATCGAGCAAGTCGCCCAAGGAGCAACATGTAAGGAACACAGGTGAGCCACAGGCCACGTGGCAGACAGATTAATAGAAATGGGTTGATTTAAGATGTAAGAGCTAGCTAGCAATGTGCCTGAGCCATAGGCCAAATAGCATAAAGTTAATATAAGCATCTGAGTCATTTCTGAGGGCCTGAGCTGCGGCAGCTGGTGGCTAAGGGGTCTGGCGTGCAGATCTGTGGGTCTGGGCCTCTGGCCGCCCAGGACCGAGAAACCCCCATTGCTACAGATGGTGTCCAACATGGATCGAATATCCACTTAATTCCTGAGAAAGTTTAAAAAGGGTTTTAACAGAAACTGAACAAAGGCAGCTTCCAAATTGTGTATACCAAGCAGATCATTGTACTAAGAAAGCATGGTGTCTGTCCGGGTCACATTCAAACTGGTTCCGGTGGACTGGTGGCAAGCAGTGTAAGCTGCAATCAGGCGGGTTCCTGAGATCTCACAGAAGACTCAGTAGCATGTGATTGATTTTAGATTTCTGTATATTTTGAACAAAAAGGAAACAAAGACAGTTTTTTAGTAGCAGCATTTTCTTGGGTGTGCTCTGTTTGCTGCACATGAACAGAGACACGGTCCCTTTAAGAGAACTTACTGATTCAGCTTCCTTCACAAAAACTATGCAGCTCTTTAAGAGAGTGTATTTTAAAAGCTCTTATGGTTAGAAGATGATTAAGGGTTCACAATAAAACAGATTCAGATAAAAAGAAAAACCTGTAAATGGGTTACAATATATTTAAAAAGGTACATAGGCTTCAGAGAGAAAAGAAAGAGGATAAAGTCTTTAAAAAGAGAAATAGAGTAATAAAAATATAGTAAGCCACATAAAGATGGAAAATAGACACAAAATCTGGATTTTGGTTGTTATTGTGTTTTCTTTTAATTTTTAACTGTTAATGAGCTAACTGCAGAAAGACAATGAATTGTAAATGCAAAGGCTACTAAGTTAAACAAGAATATATATTTTAAAGGTATTCTGATTTCAAAATTTGTGTCTAAGGATTTATTGCTTTGGAAGAGTTCTTTTTTTGTTTCCACAGAAGATGAGAACCTGTGGATTGCTTCCAGGCAAATATGGTTTCATCAACCAAGACCCCCTGAAAAAAATCTCTGATGAGAAGAGATCAGCTTCAAGACTGCAGATTATGATCCAGTCTCAACAATCTTTGAAATTTTCAATGCCCCTTAATCAGCAGGAAGTAGTAATAGAAAACTACGCCCAAATTCCCCAAATATTGTTTCTAAATGTTTGTTTTCATTATAAATGGTTGATGGTCATAGTTAATATCTTTCTAAGAAGAAAAATGGGATATGGTATATAAATGATTTTTTAAAAAAATAGATTATTGAATTTACTTAGATCAGGAAATCAGCTGTTAATCTCAAAATGTTTTACATTGGTATAGATTTTGGTTTATTGATACAAATTTAAGGTCAATTCTCTTATGCTGTATGTATTTTTTTACTCTTGTCTAAGATAGGATATTTATGTAACTGATTTAGAATTGTAATGTGTAATTAAGAAATGCATGTTTCTTAGATTTTTAGGTATACAAAGATATATTTCAATTAGATAGGTAATCTTCAAACACTTCTAAAACATACAGAATATGGCATTTAAAATATTTTAAGAACTTAGTCTTTTCTAGACAGTGAGACAGGTCTGCTCCTGGCAGCTACTTCAAGGAAAAATAGGCATAGAAGAAACTCCATATAAAGTCTATTTGTGGCAATGGTTAGCCAATGGACATGAACCTGTTCTTATATTGACTGCTTGACAGTATGCTGTTTAAATTGGACATGCAGGTTCCATAAGAAGATGACCTCTGAACTTTGGCAGAACAAGCAAGATGGTCATTCAGGTTCCTGCTTTACAGAGAAAACTGTCAAGGACTCGAGGAGAAGCAACTGATGAACTGTGCCAGAATGGGCAGAACAGATTTCCTGCTTCGCTGAAATAAAAAGAGACTCTGGGCCTGTAGGCTGAAGATGGATGCCCCAACTTTATAAAGGAACTTTGGGTGACTGTCCAGGAAGTTAGGTGTCATCTCTGTCCTTTCTAGATTTTAGAAGTCGCTTTCACTTCTGGTTTACTTGGTAAATATATCCTTCTGTGGTCTTTGATGTAGTTGAAGATTATATAGTTACAGGTACAGTTTTTCTTAGTCATTTGAAAGGTATATTAGATATGAAACTTTAGATTCATAAAGATAAGGGAGATGATAAGAGTATTTTCTTTAATTTTGCTAAATACAAATAGACTAGATATTATAACTGTAATTCTTGCTTGATGGCTATTTTGTTATATGTAATTTTGCTATGTTAAAATTGAAAGCTTCCTTTTTGATTAGACAAAAAGGGGGAAGTGATGTGGGAATGCCTTTCTCTAGGCTCTGAATATCAATCTTTAAATAAAGAAGCTGTTTTGGGCCATGACAGGCACCCAGAAGAAGTAGGAGGAGAAATCAGAGCATAGGTAGAAGAAGCAGGGCGGAGTCACAGGCAGATTGAGCAAGTCGCCCAAGGAGTAACAGTAAGGAACACAGATGAGCCACAGGCCACGTGGCAGACAGATTAATAGAAATGGGTTTATTTAAGATGAAGGAGCTAGCTAACAGTGTGCCTGAGCCATAGGCCAAACAGCTTAAAGTCAATATAAGCATCTGAGTCATTTCTGGGGGCCTGAGCTTCAGCGGCTGGTGGCTAAGGGGTCTGGCATGGGAGGGTCTGGGCCTCTGGCCACCGGGGCCCAAGAAACCCTTTTGCTACACCCATACTTTCAAATCTTTTATCATTGTTCGGTTTAAAAATATTCTTAATATTTAACTCAACCAGTGAGTTTGAACATTGCATGCTTTGTACTTTTCTGATTTTATTTATTTTTATTATTATTATTTTTAAACAGGCATAGTTTCTGCTCTAGGGACCAACTACAAACAAATTTAAAATTCTGTTGTTTTTTTACATTTTTAATGCTTTTCTCAGTTAAAGTTTAAAGAAACTTCTTCACAGGTATATCAACAGGTATGAATCTAGGATGATTCTAGATCTCGTCAAGTTGAATCAAGATTAGCTACAAAAGGAAAACAGTAAGTTTGCATACTCTGAGTTCAAGTTATTTTATTTAACATAATCCATTTGAAATTTGCCTATTTTATTTCATAATCATAATTTTTCCATTTTATTGTTCAGTAGTATTAGTACTTTAAATATATTTGGGTTGCACCAATTTAAACCTATATAGCCACTATTAGGTACTCATAGATGGATATTTATGTGAATACAAAATTTTATCTTTGGCTTAATTAATAGCGTGAGTTTTCTGAGCAAATTGAATATCCAAACATATTTAAACCCACAAAAGACTTTGAAGTGATTGTGCCCATTTTTTCACTTTGAGAATGATTGTATCTTGTTTAAAGTTCAACTCCCTGGTTGTATCAGATATTTTCTTTTAACAAATGTAAATGGGAACTTAAAGATTCAAGTGAGTATAGACTTTTCTAATTATCAGTGACTTTAACATCTTTCATGTTTTATGTGTCACTTTTATATCATCATTTTTCTTTTTAAATTTTATTTAGTATTTAAAAGGTTTTTATTTTTCCATCTTACATACCAACCACAGTTCCCTTTTTCTCCAGTCCTCACCCCCGAGCTCTTCCCCATGTCCACCCACTCCTCAGAGAGTGGTGGCCTCCCCTGGGGAGTTAACACAGCCTGGCATAGCACGTGGAGACAGGACCAAGTCCCTTCACACTGTATCATGGCTGTTCAAGGTATCCCTCTTAGTGAATGATTTCCAAAAAATAGTTCATGCACTAGGAGTAAATTCTGGTCAGACTACTAGAGGCCCCACAATCTGTCCATGTCATACAACTGTCATTCACAGGAGGGAAAGAAATGATTAAGTTGGGGGAAGGACAGAGTGGGAGAGCAAAGAAACATATATTTTGATAGAGTGATCCATTTGGGGTTAGAAAGAAACTTGGTGCTAGGGATATTCCCATGTATTCACAAGGATGACCCCAGCTAATACTCCAAGCAACAAGGAGAGAGTGCCTGAACTAGCCTCCCCTGTAATCAAATTGATGACGACCCTAATTGTCATAATAGAACTTTTATCCAGTAACTGCAAAGACCCACAGCTAAGCACTGAGGCAAGCTCCCAGTCCAGCTGAAGAGAGGGAAGAAGGATTATATGATCAAAGAGGTCTTGCCATGATGGGGAAACCTGCAGAGACAGCTGACTGGTGCCACTGGTAGGTCACTGACTCTGGACCGACATGCGGGTAATCTGCATAGGAACTTGTCTTTCTAAACATAAATGTATCTAATTTTATAACAAGAGCCATTTATAGTATAGTATTTTTTTCTTTTAAAAGAGCCTCTGCCAGTGTCTATTTTTGTGTGTCTCTGTCTGCCAGTCTCTTTTTCCCCCCTTTTCCTCTCTTCCCCTCTTTACTTCTCCCTTTTCTTCTTTCTTTTACTTTTCTGGTTCTCTGATCAATCCTGAGTCTGTCACAGCTCTGTATCTCTGCTGTTATACCAAGACAACAGAGTCAGACAGTGAACATGATTTACCACAATCTGTGACGTGAGGCTGGAGAGATGACTCAGCAGTTAAGAGTACTTATTGTTCTTGCTGAATAGCAGGATTCAGTTTGCAGAACTCACACAGTGATCCACAACCATTCATAACTCTGGTTCTAGGGGATCTAATTCCCTCTTCTAGCTTCTGTGGGCACCAAATGTCATGGTAGATTTCAAGGGCAATACAAGGTAGGTAAGGGCACGTGTGTGTGTGTGTGTGTGTGTGTGTGTGTGTGTGTGTGTGTGTGTATGCTTCATTGTGTGGGGGAGTTTGCTCTTTTCTCCAACAATTCAGGACCCAGGGATGGAATTCAGGTAGGCAGGCTTAGTTCTACTGACCTATATAGCCATTATTAGTCTGCCCATCTATGGACTTTTCAAGAACAATGGCAAGCTAGTGGGTTCAGCTTGTAGCTTTCCTATCAAGTTTGATAAGATATGTTCTATAGTTTAAGTTAGATTACTCCTCCTCCATCATCTTCTCATTTACATATGAATACCCAACTGTTTCTAGACCATTTATTGAAAAGACCATCTTTCTTTTTTTAAACTGACTTTACAGCTTTGTTGAAATCAATTGACCATATGTGTATCAGTTTATCATCCCGTTGTCCAGTGAAGTGTTTTTTTTAAAATGTCAATTAGATTTAAAGTGTTTGATATAAATTTTCAGGTCTTCTATTCCCTAACTGATTTTCTGTCAACTTGTGTAATTGATTAATGAAAAAGAAGAATTGAAGTCTTTAGCAAAATGTGTCATTTTTCACTGTGTCTTTTTAGTTCTATCACTTTTATTTCATGTGTTGCACATCTCTGCTTTCCAGACCATACAGTTTAGGATTGCCGTGTCTTCTGTGTAAATGGCTTTATCATGGTGTGATGTGTTTGTTAACCATTGCTTAACTCTTTTGCTGTGAAGTCCATTTTGTCTGTTATTAGTATAGTCATCCCAGCTTCTTAGATAGCATAGGATTGTGAATTTCCAGTCCTTTACTTATAGGCAACATATAAAGGAATTTTGATGTTTTAATATAATCTTTACTGTCCTTCAGATGATGCATAAGTTAATATTGAATATTTAATATAACTCATACTATTTTGATATAGAATTGCACATTTTATTCTCAGTTTATTTTATTCATTCTAAAGTCTTATTTGTTCTTGTCATTTATCTGAATTAAAAATTTTTGTATTTCTGTATTACTACTTTTTAAAAAAATGTTTTCCTTCATTATCTTGGAATTTACAAGAGTCCCTGGTAATTTATGCACTGTTGGTCTGATATGGTCATATCCAGAAGGCAAGGTTCATCCAGGGTACAAGGTATGTCCAGGTCCAAAGTGCATTCAGGTGGGAAGGTGACTGACTGACATTTGTGTTCTTAGTAGAGAAGTCTATAAAGTAGAAGATTCATCATCACTGTGATCTATTTATAGGAGACCAGAGATCAGAGTATACCAAGAGAACAGAGGATCAAAAAGGAGGTTCATATGCAATTGTTTCTGAGTCAGTTCATATGGTTTCCCACACAACCTGTGAACTATTATGTGAGAAGCACAGTAAGTGGAGCAGGATTATGAAACAGTATCCGAGTAGCTGGTTATTTATCTACAGTCTCAGCCGTGACATTGACTGGAAACATTCTTTTTTCCACAAGAATATTTGAGTATCTTACCATATTGCTCTAATCTATTTGTGTGGCAATTGGACTTACTAACCAGAAAAGTAGATTATGGCATGTTCCATTAAAGCTTTCAAGAGTGGAGATGGAGAAAGAGTAAAGGACTAGACTGATTGGGTGGTTAGTGCACATCTGTTCAATGAATTTCTCAGCACTGTGTGGCTGTAGCAACCAGAAACCTTTAGTATGTGAAAGATTAGTTCTCTATGATTATAGCTGTGAAATAATCAGACATCAATGGACTGATAGCATGTCTCACAGTCTCTTTCTCTTCACGCAGTTTCAATCAACCTTTGTGGCTAACCGAGAAAACAGAGGAGTTCTTGACTTTAATATACCAGGACAGCTACACTTCACAGATGTCCCAGGATTTGAACTCCCAGGATTTGAAAAACAAACAACAAACCTTCAAAAGACAGAGATTTTGTCAGCAGTTTTTCCATCAAAGAACATCAGAAAATCTTGAAAATAAAAAACAACGATCATGTCAATGAGACATGAGAAGAATGCTTGAATATCATCAGAAGTTCATGGTGATGGGGATGAAGAGATGGGTCAGTGGCTCAGAATGCTTACTATTCTTGTAGAAGATCAAAGGAACCACATGGTGGCACACAATCATCTGTTACTCCAGTTCCAGAGGGTATCTGATACCCTATTCTTGACTCTTCAGGCTCTTGCATGCACGTTGTTATTATTGTAAATCATAGGCAACTGATGAAAAAGAATATTATTTATTCAGGGGGTTCAGAGAGGAAACTCAGAGATATAAGAGATTAAACAGTTTGCAGTTCCTGGAAATCTCATCAGGTCATTTCCTCCATCCAAGAGTACAAGAGAGAACTGGAAGAAGGGGTCTCTGGATATGTGCACTGTGATCTTCAGCTGTCCTTTAACCATGCCCCTAATTCTATCACCTCAATGGTCATAGGTGAATCCCAGATCTACACTGGCCAAGAGGTCACATCTCTAGTTCAAGGTGGTACCTGTTCTCCACTACACATAGTATACACATAAATTCATACAGAAACACTGCAATAATATAAAACTAAATTTATAAATCTTTACAAGACAGGGAATTGATCAAATACATGAACAAGTTACTGCTTTGTTTCCTTCCACTGGGGCCAGTATTCAGAGCTGATAGAATGTCTGACCTCTCTTTAAACCTATCTTTGATAATGATTTTCTTCCAACCAAGGTACAATAGTCATGAGTTTACCAATGAAGATTCCTGAATAAATAGAACAGTTGCTATTTGGAAATCAGTCACAGTCACCTTGTAAAAGGTTAAAATTTTATTCCTCAGAGTCAGTGTCATGTCTCCATAGTGAAGATGGAGAAAGATTAAAATAGGAGGAAGAAGTGAGATGGAATATTAGTCTATTTCTAAAGGGAATTCTTGGATGCTTCATTTTTTTGTGATGGGCAATGACTATTTGCTGTATTAAAGCAAATTTTTTTGCAAGAACACATCCTCACAGGCCTCATTCATCTGAGAAAATCTCTTTAGGAATTCAAGGAATAACTTAAATGTGTCATGAAGATGCCCAGTGGTGATCATAGTAGTCTCCAACAAAGCCAGATGGAATAAACACTAAGACAAGTAGCTTGCAGGGCAATGTACAGAAGATACACACTGATCCATCAGTACCAGTAGCTGAATTGTGGTCAACTATTGAGTGCTTTCATTTTTAGCTTTGATTTTTATAATTGTATTTTTACAAGTTTTTGTTAGGAAATTTTGTTTCATATAAATATCAAATGTTGCTGACTAATGCATTACACTTGCAATTCTTATCAAGGATTAGGTATAAATTGATATTGATTATGAGTAACATCTTACCACCTGATTACCTATAAAAGACACAGCCTTGGAAAATAAGGGAATAACAGCACATTTTCTATGGATATTGTTGTTATTATATTTATGCACGTGTTTATATAACCTAGTGGGAACATTTAGTGTTGCTTACGGTACATGTGCTCATGGATGGCGACTTAACAATGAACATCTTATATAGGATCTTGCCTTTGGAGGAAAGTAATCCTCCCTGACTGTATTTCTGCATCTGGGATGGGGCCATTTGAAATTTACCCTATTCACTGTGACATGTACACTGTTGCCATTTTTATGCTGACCTTCTTCAAGCAGCCATACTGTTGCTATTTCATAGATGTATTTTCCCATTAATGTGTAAGGGTTACTATCTAGTAACAGAAGTCTTAGATTTGTGGCAGAATTTCTACCATTTCTTATTCACCCTTAAAAATAGAGATTGTGTTGTGTATATATCAGGTGGCGTTGTGCGCCTCACAGTCACATATTCTCTGCATTGCAATCTGTTGTGGATCTCTGCAGCAATCTCCATCTGTTGGAGTAGCTTCTTTGATAAGGTACAAGAGATACACAAATCTATAGACATAGGTGAGTATTTGAATATAGTTAGACATTATATTGGTTTAGGATTAATTGCTTCTCTTCTCAGGTTTACAACTTCCCCAGCAATGGCTAGTTAGATTGGTTTATCATACTACTCGTGAATTCCTATTTATGAGGCCTTAAGTCAAATTACACAGCTATTGCTTACCTTCATGATAGAATTTCCATCATTTCACTCTTGTGTTTATCTTGTGAGTGCACATACATGTACATATACCTACATATGACATGTAATATTTATTAGAATACATAGGTATTACATTTAAAGTTACATTCTTTAAAAATATATTTAAAGTAATATAGTGCTGAAAATATTTTATATTTAAATAACATGATACAATGTATTAATCAGATTTGTCAGAAATGTTTGCTGCATCTGACTTCATATGTAATCTTCCCTATGTATGACTCAAGCTATCAATCTATATATTTTGTCTTGAAACTCATTTATTCTATAGAGAACATTTTATATAAATCTATAATTTTAAACTGATGCCAAGAAAACATGATGATAAAGACCTTCTTTCTTCAGTAAACTCTAGATGTTATTATAAAATAAAGTAACTTTTGTCCATATGTTGTTTGGATTTTATAATCATACATAAACAAATATTTGCCACATTTTCTGTTTTCCATCACTCAAACTGAAAAACTTTAGAATATTGCTTATTTGTGTATCATATTATCTAAATAATGCTACTTTAATATTATTACAAACCTTAGTGTTTTAATAAAAATTTACAAAAATTGAAAAGGAAAACACTTTTATTTTATACAATGATTGCATATAATGTATACTCAAAAAAGTCAAATACTGAGCATGCAATGCTTTTCCAGATATAATTTAATTCATAGTTTTCATATGTAAGCTTAAATAACAAAAATTGAATTTAGTAAAAAAAAAATCTATTCTACTCAAATTCTTGTCATGAAGAATTGTCTAATGTGATTTACAATACACCATTCTTATCTTAATATGACAAGAGTTACCACTACTGATGACCCTGAATAATTGTTATATCACCTCAATGTTTTTATATTCAAATAAGACATTTACAAAATTGCAGCTGGCTTGCTGTGTGACCTAGCGCCATTCACTTAACCTCTCTGTTTCTTGATGGTAATCAGATTAAAATTAATTACAAATGCATACTTTGCTAATACTGAAGAAAATGAGAGGAATTTGTAAACTAAATTATGTTTTACAATATGTCCTAGACATTCAAACTATTTTAATGTGAAATCATAAAAGTACATGCCAGCATATGAATTAAATGATAAGCCTGGAAAATTAAAGCAGCTGTAAATTTAAAAATTAAAGGAAAACAGATATTTTTGGTTTATACTTGATAGTGAATGATGAGAAGGGGAAAACTGAATCCAAATTTAAATTAAAAGATTTTTTCCCCCTGCTTTCAAGCATCTTACTTTTCTTAGAATAACAATTCATTAAACTCTTAAAATCTTTTTCTTTAGAGTGAGGATGAATATATACTAGTCTTCAATGAAGTATGGTGATAGTTAAAGCTATTATTTCTAATCTCTTGATTTTTCTGAGGAATAAAGATTTCTAGTCAGCTAGGTGATAAATAGTGAATTATTACTGTATTGACTCAGCAGTAGGATTTGGGATACACGATTTCCCCATGAAGAAGAAATGACATCTTAGAGTAATAATTAGTATTTTATTATTTATAACTATTCAGACTTTGCTTATAATTTTTTCAATTTTGTTTGATTCCTAAAATACATATACTTATAGGAACACTACTTTAAAAACAAATGGATAGAACTAGAAAGATCATCCAGAGTGAGGTACCTAGACCCAGAAAGACAAACATGGAATGCATTCACTCATAAGTGAATATTAGCTGTAAAGTAAAGGATAACCAGGCTATAATGCACAACCTTAGAGAGGGTAGGTATAAGGAAGGCCCAAGAAAGGACACATGGATCTCCCTGGGAAGAAGACTAGAATAGATCTCTTGGGTAGACTGGGGATGGGTGGGGACAGAAACATGAGGAATGGGTTTGGAGCAAGGATAGAATGGAAGATTAATGAAAGAGGTGTCTTCATGGGAGGATATTTCAGAGTCAGGTAGGACCTGATGCAAGGGAACGTCCCACAAATTTACAAAGATGACCCCAGCTAAGACGCCTAGCAATAGTGGGTAGGTAGCCTAACTGGCCCGCCATTTTCTCTAATCTGATTGGTGAATATCTCTAATTGTCATCAGAGAGCCTGTGGCCAGTCACTGATGGAAGCAGATACAGAGATCCACACCTAAGCTCTCAGCCCAGCTTCAAGAATCCTGTAGAAGAGACAGAGGATTTATTGATTTCTTTCAATTATTTGTTTGTCTTTTTATCAGTTATATGGCATATACCCAAATGATGCACATTCATACTATAAGAATATTTCTTCAACTATATTCGTATAATAGCCAGAACCCAGAAGCAACCTAGATGCTCCTCAACTAAAGAATGGGAAAAAAAAGTGTGGTACATTTACACAATGAAGTATTACTCAGCAGATAAAACATGACATCTTGAAATTTGTAGGCAAATGGACGGAACTAGAAAAAGTCATGCTGAGTGAGGTAACCCAGACCTAGAAAGACAAACATTGTATGTAATCACTCATAAGAGGATATTAGACATAAAACTAAAGATAACCAGGCAATAGTCCACAACCCTAGAGAAGCTAGGTAACAAAGAGGACCCTAAGAGAGACATAGATGGATCCTGCTCTTAAGGAAAATAGATAAGATCTCTTGGAAGCATTGGAGTGGGGAGTAAGGAGAGGTGAGAACACAGGGAGTCAGTTGATTGAATCGGGGGAGGGGCAGAGAGGAAGAATAACAAAATAGATATCTTGATAGAAGGAGCCATTGTGGAGTTAGGCAGAAAACTGGTATTAGGGAAATTCCCAGGAATCGACAAGAATAACTCCAGCTAATACTCCAAGCAATAGTGGAGAGGGTGCCTGAACTGGCCCTACCCTTAAATCAAATTGATGACCACCCTCATCATCATCATAGACCCTTCATCCAGAAACTGGAGGAAACAGATACAGAGATCCACAGCTAAGCACTGGTGCAAGCTCCTCATAGCCCAGTTGAAGAGAGAGGAGGAGTTTTATGAGCAAAGAGGTCAAGATCATGATGAGGAAACCCACATAGACAGCTGACACGAGCTACTCTGAGCTCACTGACTCTGGATTGGCAGCCAAGGGACCTGCAGTAAACCAAACTAGGCCTTTGAACGTGAATGGTAGTTGTGTGGTTTCAGCAGTTTGTGGGGCCTCTGGCAGTGAGACCAGGATTTAACCCTAGTACATACAATGGTTTTTTGGAGCCTATTTCCCATAGAGGGATACCTTGCTTAAACTTGATGGGGGGGAGGGGTTGGTCCTGCCTCAAGTTGATATGCCAGCCTTTGTTGACTTCCCGTAGAGGAATGGGTGGAGGTGGTGGTGTGGGAAAAAGCTAGGGTAAGTAAAGTAGAAACTGTGGCTGGTGTGTACAAAGGGAGAAAAACAAAAAGAATCTTTAAAGAAGAGAAAAGGGAGGAGAAAGGATTGTATAACTTAAGAGGGTGAAAATCAACACGGGGAAACCCATAGAGACATCTAACCTGGGTCACTGGACTCAGAGACAAAGGACTGATAGCTAAAGGAACCCATGTGGGACCGACCTAGGCCCTTTACATATGTGGGACAGTTGTATGAACTGGTACATGTGGGACTCCTGTCAGTGGGAGCAGAGTCTGTCCCTGATCCTTTGCAGACTTTTGGGAACATATTTTTCATACTGGGTGGCCTCACCTAGCCTTAATACTAGAGGATGAGCTTTGTCCTACCTGAACTTGATATGCCATGCTTTGTTGATACCCATGGAAGGGCTGCCCCTCCCTAAACAGAAACATAGAAGTAAATTGGAGGAGGGCAGAGGAAAGATGGGGCAAGGAATGAGGGGAGATAAGGGAGGGGAAACTGTGATCAAATTGTAAAATAAATGAATACATTTAATTAATAAGAAATAGTCTAAGAACCAGCTCCTGTCAGTTTGTACTCCACAAGGAAAAAAGATACACAGATCCCGTCATTGTGTTAGAAAACAAGGATTAACAGGTGTCCCAGACTCAGGAATAAACTAGTTTGTACACATCTTTTGGACGTGTCTGCTACAGGTCATTCTGAGTTAGACTATCAAAGATGAACCCTTGGCTTTGAAGTGTCGCCATGATGACAGCATTTTCTTCATGGTGCCTGTTTGTGTCTATTATCATCTTGCAAGGTCTCAGGTGGGTGGTTGTTGAACTTCTTCTACTGAGCACTTTCAACTCTCATTAATATTGTTAGTTGTATCTAGAATGGAAGCCTAGTCCTTGGATGAGCTACCCCTTACTATAACACGCCAAGTTCCCACCACAACACCCGATCTCTTCTAGTTCTTGCACTATGAGGTCTCCCAGCTCCCCATTCCGGTTAAGTGAGAAGTTCTGATTAGGGGCATTTATCTGATCTAGCTCCCACCTCTTCTCACCATATGTACATTTTAATAAGTTGGTTGTGGCCAGTCCATCATAAACCACTTATAATTTAAGCTATTTATAATTTAAGGCTTTACCCACATCCCAAAGACTTGACTATTATTCATGAGCTCCTTTGTCTGCTTTACTTGCAATCTAACCATCATCCACTGCAACAGAAGCAACCAGCAGCTGTCTGTCAATGCGAGGCTCACTTGCATCTGAAAGGAAAGCTAGGGGTTTGTGCTTCTTTCCCATTCATGTTTGTATTGTTAACAAGAATCTTTGATGATGTTTTCTGTGCTCTGTGACTTGTCTTCTTCTTGGTATTTTCAGCCTGGCTACATTTTTGAGGGAAACGTGGTGCCACGCCACTTACCTTGTCATTTTGAGGCTTATGCAAAAGAATGGGAACTCGGCCAGAATAAGAAGCATAGCAACAATTCATCCGTAGTCAATTTTCCAGTATTTATCTGTACTCTTTTTCCAATAATTTGTCTGTAGGTAATTTTTCCAAACAAGGAAGAGTCTGATAGATATTCTCACCAGATACAATAAGCAAGATTATAGGGGTTAACTGTCCAAGAAAGTTCTTACTTTATTTCCTCATCCCTTATCGCCTTGTAGGGCGTTCACATGACTCTTTTAGAGACACAGAAAGAAGTAAACCTCACAATGAAATACACCCGATTTCTGACTATTGATGAGCTAGTGTGGGGTAGAAATAAACATCAAATTAAAATTAGGTGGCTAGCATAGACTGTTTCTGAATGTCTCAGAAATAATTATCTGTGAACTTTATTTATAAAAATAGAGGTGGGGAACTCTAAAATGAAGAATGTTGAACAGCTGACAAGTTGCCTATAGACAAGATTAGGTATGGTATGTATTTTACCCTTAAAGCTTGTCATAGGGAAATTTTTTTAATTATGAAAATTGATGAAATAAGTTCTATTCCCATGCTTTATTCATGGAGATTTAATAAAAAACTTGAAATACTCTTTTATACTATAATTCTCAATTTTTCATATTCAAGACCACTACCAAGTTCTCAGAAATACTGTGAAAGACTTAATGAGACATTTATCTGCTCTATGTATTTTATATTTAGCTGATAATATAATGAGGCCAAGGTACTGGAATGAAACATCCCTAACATTTCACATAATTTTCAACTTCCTCTCCACCATTTTTGGTATTTCAGCAGTGTTTTAACTTTTTGATGTTTTGAACTTTACCATCGCTATCAATAATCATTATGCCTCTTGCAGCATGCTGGGAAATCTTATTCTGAAAAATGCATTTTCATTTAGTAGTGAGTTTATTATTAAGCCTAATAAACAAAGCGATTTGCTTTAAATTTGATTTTCTCTAATGCCACACGTGATTACTTATAGTGACTCTGATGTTACCTCTTGTTCATCTTAGAACTCTATTACATAAAGCACACTTTTTATTTCTTTAATTCTTTAAAAACTATGCATGCAAGTGTACTTTTATTTCTTTTGAATACGAAACCACTAAATGATAACCAGCATGTCTTGTTGATATATTATGCTCCCAAAATATAAGAACATATTTGTTAAGATATTGTAATTGAAAAGCAATGTGGTAAAAAGAAATGCATATAATTCTTAGTCATTTATTTATTTTATATACTTTAACATTGCTTTGGAAGAAAAAATTAAATTGATGTAGGAAATCACATTCATTTTCCCAAATCTGTTTCATCTTTCTATGATATAAACCTGATTCGTTTATATTCTTATTTCATATGACGATACATTATGTATCCAAAGATTGAAATTTGTATATGAGTGAAATCACAGAGATATGTTTTTCTCTCATCACAGAACAAAGTTGTGAGAACTTTGAAAGTTGATAAATTAAATATAAAAATTATGCAAACAATAATTGGTTTATTTATTTGCAAAAGGTAGCTTAACTTTCCAAAACATCTAAGAATCAACAAAAAATAACCAAGTCCTAGAGAATGATTAGGAACCAAAGTTCCCGATTAATGCCTATTTTTCAATCAATTAGTCAGACAATCAAAGGGATGATAATTGCATCATATTCCTCACAGAAGGGCTATGAGCTCTAGATGACATATTAAATTGGTACACTTCAAGCTAAAAAAATCACTGTATAAGAATAAGGAATCATTCTGCTCATATCTCTAGGAAAGTGATTCAGATACCCAACATAATTTCGTACAATTATGGACCAGAATAAAGTACATGTAGAAAAATTGGCATTGAAGTACATGTCTTGCTTGAAATTCTAATGCCTGATAGCATTTTGGGAAACTCTCTAGGCCAATGGTTCACAACCTGTGGATTGCAACCTTTCTGGTGGTTGAACTACCCTTTCACAGGGGTCACCTAAAATTATTGGAAAGCATGGATATTTACTTTAAAATTCATTCATAACAGTAACACAATTATAGTAGCTACTATATTATGCTTGGAAATCACCACAACATGAGAAACCGTTCTAAAAGGAGGTTGAGAACCACCACTCTATATTAACTGAACATTCAGAAATTTGGTACAATTTGTAGTAACAAGAGAAATAGGCAATACTGTGGCACTCATGCTGCTATGAACAGGATACACAGAGGAGATTAAATCATTTTTTAGTCAATTTATGACTTACTACAAAAAATTGCAATAACTACTACCAAAATTATATGGGTCTCAGCCTAAAATGGTCTCTTGTGTCCATATTTATCAGAAATTTTATATTCATCTTTTGTGGATGATTTGAGATACAACTGAACACACAGAATGAATTAGAACATATTTACAATTATATTCAAGGATTTCCTTTTTTGTGTTTGGGTACAAATGTCCAGAGGCTATAGGAAAGAATATAAAAAGAAAGTAAAACTGGAAATTCTGAAGGTTTCATTTAGGATGGAGTAAGATAACTGTGTGAATGTCCTTTTCCTCATGGCTTGATGCAGAGTTCTTAGAAGAAATGGAGAAAGCAGAGCCGATAGATGTTGGATCTACAGGTAAGCAGAGAAGAAAATCATTACATGTCAGGAATAGAATTTTATTCTTAGAAGAAAAGTGAATAGTTGCAGGACAACTGAGTGGAAAACCTCTGCATTGTGTTCATGAAACCCCAAGCAGTAACCTCCAGAGAAAATAGAAAACTCCAGAGAAGGCTAACATCGAATTGGCCTAAAATGACAGAGGACACAGAATGCAGACCAAAAGGAAAAAAAAATGTTTAAAATGAGCTCAGGTAAATTCTCCTCTGCCAAAAAGAAACTCAATATGAAGCAACAATTCCCCAATGGACAATGCTGAAAATTGATTTTAGGGCCCCTTCCAACTGAACATAAATAGAAAAGTGTGTGTTAGTGGTTGGAAATGATTTTTTTCAATTGCATTGGGCACTGTTCCATGAATAGAATAACATCAATGGGACTGCCATTGAGTAAACTGTATGGGAATATTCTAGATTGACATTAAAAGGTCACATGAAACCTTACAGAAACCTGTCTGACGTGCTCTCAGAAAATGGTGTATATGGATATCATAAAGCAATAAAATATTAAATAACCTTCATGTTGGTCTAAATTATCATGGATACATAACTGTAGTCAAGAAATGGGGGCTTTTAGATAAAAAAACTTTATTTTAAGATAAATACATTAGAAATTTTTTGATTAAAAAAATTACTCTTTGGTTCAAGTGCTGGTTTTTGACTCAAAAGATTCAGGCAACTAAAAAAAAAAAAAACAAAATTTCGTTCACTGCCTAGACAACAGTCTTAATTTTACTTTTTTTTTTTTTTTTCAAAAAACCTTTTCACAGTTTTTTAAAGTTCTTCTTCTAGATAACAGCTGTGAACCGGTCAAAAGGCAGACATGAGGAGGAAAGTAAAGAGGAAGGAGCCACAGGGTGTAGATAATCTACAAACAGGCTAATTGGTCCCTGGATAATTACTGACTCTTCTGAAGATCTGCAATTGAGATTTCTAGGAAAATGAAAACACTGTATTTATATCTGTTCAAATTTCATTTTCCAGAATAGAAGTGTTAATCAGATGGGTTTAAATATTTGATAAAGCCTCTGAGGTGCATCCACTTTCCAAATGTTTGAACTGTCATTGTCTTTCCTCACCAGACAGTAATATTTTCATCACTTGTGACAGAAGAAAATCTTAATGTAACTCTTTAAACTAGAGTAGGAAATATCTCCTCCATCTATTATTTTCTTTCTTTGTATTCTGATTTTGACTCATGTGGCAAATTTTATGATACCATTCAATGATTTTTTTTTTAATTAGACAAAACAGTCTCATTTTGTAAAGAAAAATGTTCTGCAATATCAAGAGATTGGTGCATTCATAAACCAAGTTTCTTGGTCCTGGGCTCCTTACAATTTTGATCTAGGTCACAGAGAAAACACAAACAATATTAAATAGCAAACTTTGTCTTGAGCAGCTACCATCCTAGTAAGGGAAAATATAGAGAAACAGGTAACTACAATGTGTAATCTTATCCTCCTTTTGAGAATGCGGAAGCAGATCACAGCTCTGATCAAATGCATTATCACTGAAACAAGAACAAGATAAAAGAGTGTCATGTTAAAAAATTCCATTTCATTTGGTACTCCAAATCTTGTAAAAATTTTTATAGGTTGGGTTTCATGAATAATGGGAAATGACTAGAATGGAAAGGAAGAAATAAATTGGAAAACTGGAAGCAAGGAATATTCCCGGGAATTGTGCAGAGGACTGGTTGAAACCTGCAGTCTATGTACATGGGTTCTTAGACACATGTTAAAGAACAGAACTTAGAGCATCAAATGAACAGGCACTAGATAGGTTTTGAGAAGAGCAGCTGCTCCTTGGAGTTATTTAACTTGATGCCATGAGTGGTATTAAAAGAGCCCTTTAAAGGTAGCTTCATTGGTCTCTCTGAAATCCGAATAAAAACTATGCGAGGATGGAAGTCAAGGAAATTGTAGAGCAAATAGATCTAAAGTATAACTCAATCACTTAAGACACACAACTGGAAGACCATGTTTACATTTCCTGGGGAAGAGGAGCATCAAGTGAATGATAGTATTTCAAATTTGCTTCTTGAAAAATGTGGTTCCATTCAGTGAAATAGGGAAACCAAAAGAGAATTGGCTTTTAATGAGGAGTTATTTGCAATTATACACGTCTCTTTGAATAAAACACTATTATCCAACTTGTTAATTAATAGGTAATATGTACTTGGTTTCAAGTGAACCGGTGAGTAAAAATAATACCTTTGTCCCAATGAAATGAAAATGAATAAATCAAGTTAAATACCAAAGTTACACTTTTAGAATAATGCTGAATTGTGGAACCTTAAGCAAAACCCATCTGAACTACAGATCTAAAAAATAATAGTAATTTCATTAAAGATATTACAGCCAGAATGTGGTCTTGGAAGCATATACAGTAAGTAAATATGTTTTCACACATGCTGTGTATCATGGTCTCTAAGTGTTAAATGAACTAGCGCAACAGACTTTACTTGAGAATAAATATTCCCAAGAACTTCAGGACCCTATCTAGATTTTTCTCTAGATTTCAACCTACCCTTTCATGCAAATACTTAGAATCAAAAAAGATGTTTTCAAAAGTAGAGATAGATTTAGATGTTGTGAGGTAATGATATTAATAAGAATATGGATATGAAACATTACTGCATATTAATACAAATTCTCTCTGTTCTCCTTTATGGATAAAATTTGCTAATCTTGGGCTGATGGTGTGACTCAGACATAAAGCACTTTATTTAAAGAGAACATGATGACCTGTGTTTGATCCAGACATAGGGGGAGGTATGTAGGAAGAGAGGAGTGGGGGTGAGACAAAAGAAAGAATGGAGAGAGAGTGTAAGAAGGAGGATTTGCTACTGCCTGTGGTTAAATTATGCGAGTGGCCTAAAAGTTACCTGTAAGTATGTTATACAAAATACATTTAATTTTAATCATCTAAAAATGATTACATTAAATTATATCTCACAGGACACTAATCTATACTTATATGAAGAACATGAAGAATTACTTTCACACACATATAAAAGTCAATAGAAAGACATATGTCAATATGTATATATATGAGATATATACCTATTATATATATGTATATATATATATAGTACATATATATATATATATTATCTATAAGAAGGCACAGAATACAAATTTACAATATTACTTTGGGATATAAAAGTCTTACTATTCTTATTTGAAATATTTTTTCTGGTTGATTTCTCTCCTAAGAGATGTCCTTTTGAAACTCTATAGCTCTGCACTTGAACAGAATTTATTTAAGAGGTGACTCTTGAACTGCGAGTATATTCATTAGGCTGAAGTTATATATTGGGTAACTAATATCTGAGGTACTGTGCTATGAGAAGAATTATCTGTATGTCAGTCTGATGTATCTCATTATTTTCACTAGGAACTTTAGTGTTTCATGTTCACATGACAAATTTAAGCTCATCATTCTACCTCTGTTTGTTGCTACCTTGATACATATTAGACAATTTCTTATTTAGCATCACTGATGAGAAATCTTAGGAGATTTTAGAATTTGATATGTGTCAGATACTGTTTAATTTTTCAAAGTCTACTAACTTTCAGGACGATATTTTTCTTTCTTTATTGTTAATACTTAATTCTTGAGAGCCTGCAAGCCCCTTGATTACATTCCTACCTAAAAATGAACAAGCTAGTAAGAGAACAATAGACCTCTGTTTAGTAGGTTGACAGGTTGACCAAGGACTCTCAATGAGTGTGGTCTGCATTTAAAACAAGTTTGAATTTCAAGTGGGCCCAGGGCTTGACTATCATGCAAGTCTCCTTCTCTTGTGTTTACCCAGCAAAGGTTTCTCTAATAAATATCTTATGCATGGCATCACAACTGAACAGAGAAAAATACATGGAAAAAAATAAATTAAGGCCGAATTTGGACATACAGTAGTGCTATTTTGTGAGGAAAATTATTTTGTTGTCATGTCTTTATTTTATAACTAACATTCTTTGGAGAGGTAAGACATTTGAAGGTAATAGGCAGTTTACTTTTCAGTAAAAACTGCTTGGAAACACAACCGACTTTCACATGTACAACCAGCTGTCAATTTAAGTTAATTAAATAAAATGAATTACCTTAATTTATTAGTCATTATTACCGTCAAGTTTCCAACTTCCTGTGTGTAAGTTTAGAGTCTAATAATCTAAGTAATCTATGTAAAAATCATCAGTGACACAGGATTCAAGCTTAGAATATTTCTCTCTCCCTCTGCTTCAGCCTCTCACCTTTGACTGTCAGCACAGTCCAATCTTCCTGTGCACAGCTAGAATTGACACTGGAATCTGAACTACTATTTGTCTTAATCCAATATTTGTCTCATTCCCACTTCTTACTTTCTGTATTTACCTTATTCCTGAGTGTTTTAATTTTTGTATTTGTTATATGCCTTTTCTTCCCCAAAAGCCCCATCTTTTCAGGATTGCTCGTCTTGTGCCTATAAATGATGGCTCAGTGTATGCATGTGTAATGCAGGGCATCTCCACCATCCCAATAACAGCAAGATAAGCACAGTAGGTGAATCTGAATTACCAAGTGATACTCTCAATTTACACTAGTTTTAACAGAAGCAATGGCTAATTATTTGGGGCTTCCTTGGTTAAATCTGAGGCCTAGGAAAATAACATAGCTCTTTAGTTATAGTTTCAACTTCAATCTCCTCCCTTCATTTTCTCACCTTTATTTCTTTCTCTTTCTATTTTTCCTATATCTCTAAAATATCAAGAACTTTTACTTATTATATTTTACATAGGATGGTTAAACTATGTTAATTTACACCAAAGGAAGGGAAATATTTCAGGTATAATACATTATTTGGCTAGAATCAAGTCATAGAGATAAAACCTTTATGTTCTTTTGCTTAATATAATCCTTATTATAACAATGTCAAATACATCATTAAATAATGTAGGTGTATAAGAAGTCATGAAATATTACTTTTGATAACAATGTATACTAAAGAAAAGAGTGATTTTAAGAACTATATTTTAATGAGTACTGAAATATAAAATAATTTGCTAAATTTTTTCTCACTTTATAAGTTAACTTTTATTTTCAAAAATAATTGAGAACTGCTTTAAATTTCAGAAATAAATGTAGCTGGTATATATAAGTTAATGTGAAACCACCTTCTTTTAGCTGATGAAGAAGACATGGATGCAGATGAGACAGTAAAGAGACAAGCTGAAAAGGTTGAATCATTTTATTTCCTGTAACTTAGAAAACATGTATGAGAAAAAAGATAGGTGAACTTTAAATGTATTGGAAAGAAGGGTCTTTTTTTTTCTTTCTTTTTTTTTTTCTTTCGTCTGTGTTTGCTGGCATCTCTGACTCTTCCTCTTCCTAGTCTGGTAGTCCTGCCCACACTTCCTGTCTGCCTTCAGTCCAATCAGTGTTTTATTAAACCAGTAGGAGGGACAAATATTTACAATGTACCAGAACATAATCCCACAACATAATGGAGATACATACTATTTACTATTTTACAGCAACGTTTAAATACTGTTAGTGACAACTCCAAGTTTTCAAGGGATGGTTTCTTTCCTATGTGGCCTCAAAAAGGAATCTTCAGCCATTCCAAGGAACATAAATGTCTGAGCCCAGCTAAAATTTATTTATGGAGAAGAATAAAATAAGTTTTAAGTTTAGTCAGCCATTCATTTACTCATGGATTCATCGATTTTTTAAATTATATATGTGCATGCACATGTGATAAAATTAGTCTGGAATATCAAAGGAGAGAGCCATCTCTTCCATCCCCCCCCCCTTTTTTTTGTTTTGTTTTTGTTTTTTGAGATAGGGTTTTCTATATAACAGTCCTGGCTATCTTGTAACTTGCTTTGTAGGCCAGATTGGCCTCAAACTCACAGAGATCCTCCTGCCTCTGCCTCCCAGTTGTTAGGGCTAATAGCATGTGCCACCATTGCCTGGCTGTTAGGCCTTGAATTCACAGAGATTTATGGATCTCTGTTTTCCCAGTGATGGGATTAAAGATGAGGGTCACCACTCCTTGACCTTTGTGACTTGGTTGTGGGTAATTCTGTCTTCCGATATCCCAGACCGATTTTATTAAATATATAATATAGCACCATACTAGGAAATAAAGGCCAATCAGCCAAACCTAGCCTTGAACTTTTTTTGTGTGTGTGTGGCCCAGAAACTAAGAATATCTTTTACATTTTAAAATGGTAGGAGAACATTAAAAAATATGTGCTGTTCTTTAAAATAAAAGGTTTATAAAATTTTAATTTTAATGTTCAAAGGTAAAGCTTTATTGGCACACAGTTGATGCGGGAATGTTTTTCACCTTATTATAACACACAGTTACATGTATACTTACATATTACCCATGACCATTCTGAGTGATGATAACAATGTAACCCATAAGTTTTTCAATGTTAATGACACTTTGATACCAAGTTCAATGACTTTTGATTTAGTAAACAGTGATTGCTGAAGGTATATCTTGTCCTTTCAAATCCAAGACTCCCTTCAAATTCCAAATATATGTTTGTTTGTTTGTTTTTTAAACTGGTGGACATATGTTGTTATTTTCTCTCTTTGCCTTTCTGAATTCTGGAATCTACATTGAGATAAACTGATTTTAAATGTTAATAAAAACACCAATTCTTGTATAATGATGCTATTTTCCTGTAAATAAAATACACAAATGATTTTAAAACAACTTTGAACTTATGGCCATCAAGTTTGATTCGCTCACCTGTCAGTAAGGCTGACAATGTGAATTCCAGCCCTGAATCTAACATAGTAAAAGAAGAGAGTGATGATCTGGCAAGGCATTCTCTGACCCCTTTGTGGGCCAATGGGTCCTGCAACCACTCACGTTCATAAACTCCAGTGAACATAAAAATAAAACAAAATTAAACCAGGTGAAGTGAAATATTTTAAGAATATTTACTTCTACCTCAAAAGTGACCCAATTTTCAGATCTCTAGGCCATGTGGATTTGTTTTCTATCCAATCACCCATTCTCTCACAGAGGACTTTAGGCATTAGTAGATTCCTTATCCTCTGGGCTTTCTACCAATGTCTAACATAGCAAAATACAGAGAAAATGGAAAATTTAATCCCAATGATTCTACCCAGGCTACTGCTTCCACCTCCAGGTCTGAGATCACAGGGAAATAAACGGATCTTATAATTTAATATTTACTTAGATACTTCTATTTAAAAAGCTCCCTCACGTATTTTAATTGATAATTACTTTTAATACACACCAAAATTACTTATCCAATTATATTCTCTATTAACTATTTACTGGTTTTCTGTCCAGTAAATTTTGTCAGATATTTTTATTTTAAAAACTACAAATGAAAAATTAAAAATATTAGTTATTGATGCCTAAAACTGGTATGCTTTAGAAAAAGGAATATTGTCTCTTTATTGTTCTTATTTAGATTTCTGTGTTCTCAATAATTATGATATGATTGTCTTTTACAGGAAAAAAAAACCTAGGAAATAGATGTAAAGTTATTTCATATAGACAGATGTGAATATTATCAGATATTTCTATATTATTCCTATAGAGTAATCCTGTATATGGCTTAGTATCTGGGAAGGTATTACAATAATAGGGCAATGTAATGTATAAGAAAATAATAAATTGCAACTAAATTTTATGCTCCATAAATGCTACACTGCCACATGTAGTAAAAGGTTTCGGGTCCGGACTTTTGGGCCTACCCTCAAGGTTTAGGCCTGCAGATCCACAGACCCACACAGACACACAGATGCTTTCACTAGTTTTTAGGCTGATCGGCCTAAGGCCCAGGCATATAGCTTGCTAACTCTTTACCCTCAATCTAACCCATTACTCTTATCTTGTTCAGCCATGTGCCTGGGTACCTTCTCTTAGAGCAGCATAGTTGTCCTCTGCTTCTTCCAGCTTCTCTCTGGCGTTCTGCTCTCTGCTTCCTGTTCTCAGAGTTTTCTTAGTCTGGTAGCCCTGCCCACACTTCCTGTCTGCCTTTGGCCAATCTGCGCTTTTTATTAAATCAGTGGGTGGGACAATTATTTACAATGAAGCAACATAATCTCCCACAGCCACACTGTTGATAAATGTTGCCTTTCCTCCTTTCTTTCAATGTAGAGTAAAAGTCCCTGGTTCAGATCCATTAGTAATGAATAGGTCTTCTAACAATCATCTTCAACTAGTGGGTGAGGAGTCCAGCCTAAGGCTTTCTTTATATTACATGCCTTTAGTTAGAACAAATGTTTTTTTCTTAGAAAGTAATTCTTTTTGAATTGGCTAAAACAGTCATACTCTTCATTTGGCCTTTTGCAGGGATATCTAGGAAAGAGATGAAAAATCCTTTAAAATTTTTAATTAAAAATTAGAAATCAGAGATGGAGATATATCTCAGTGGATAAGAGCACTGGGTGTTCTTTCAGGGGACCTGGGTTCAATTCCCAGCACCTAGATGGTTGATTGCTCACATCTGTCTGTAACCATAGTTCCAGGAGCTCCAACACCCTTTCACAGACATAGACACAGGCAAAACACCAATGTGCATATAAATAAATACATATTTTTAGAGGGCTGGGAAGTTGTAGATCATGCATTTAATCACAGTGCTTGAGAGGCAGAGGCAGATAGATTTCTGAATTTTAGGCTAGCCTGGTCTACAGAGTGAGTTCCAGGACAGAAAAGGCTACGCAGGGAAACCCTGAATCAGGAGTCTCTGCTGCTAGACAACATAGAGCAGTTGAATTTTAACAGATGTGCAAGTGTGGAGATATTTTGTGTATCCTGTATGGATAAAGCTTACCTGAAGATCAGAGGACAGAGCCAGCCACAGAGTTAGCCATAGAGGCCAGGCAGTGGTGTCACACACCTTTAATCCTAGCACTCTGGAGGCAGAGATCCATCTGCCTCTCTGTTAGTTCAAGACCATCCTGGACTACATGAAATTAATCCAGTCTGGAGAGAAAAAAAAAAAAAAACAGAGCCAGGAAGTGGTGGCACATATCTTTAATCCCAGCACTAGGAAGGTTGAGACAGGAAGTGATGAGTGGGCAGAGAAAGGGAGAAAGCATTTGAAACTACAAAGTCCACCTCCCCTCCGGTGATACAGTTCCTCCAATAAGGCCACAACTCCTAAGTATTCCTGTCAAGTATCACTCCTCCCCAATGAATAAGCATTCAAATATACAAGTCTATGGTGGCTTTTCCTATTCAAATCATCAAATGAGGAAAGGGAAAATATAAAGTGTACCATATATAGAAAGCACAGGAGTTGGAAGTCTGAATGATAGTAGTGGGACGATTCAGATGCAAAAATACAGAAGAGTAGATCTTATAGGTAAAGAAAAGTGAGGTACAGCCTTGGCAGGTTACACTGGTGAGATGGAGATTAAAATACAATAGAATAATACATGGGGGATTGCAAGTCAGAGAAACAAATCATTAGAAATTAAAGTGTTACACAAAATAAAAATACATTTCACAAATTAAAAGAAGCAAATAAGCAAAGCTTTATTAAAGACAACTACATAAGCTACCAACCAACTAAGAAAGAAACCTGAAACAACAAAGAATAAAAATGATGCGGATTCATTTGCAATGGTGAAAACTATCCTATGGAAGAAAAAGTCTTTGTGTGACAGGAGCCAAGCCTGTGTGCTGAACTGAGACAGTTAGGCAGGTGTAGGTTGAAACTGGTACAGGGCAGTGGAAGTGGGGCCTTGGCCCATGGGTTCTGGACTCACTCCTGGGACTGAGGAGATATAAAGTGGTACATAAGCCATGTAAGATGAGTTGTCTCTGGGGTTAGACAGTTGAGGTGAGATCAAACCTCTCTTTGCAATGTCTCTTTTATTTGTTGCTTAAACCATATTTGGTACCAAGGAAATAAACAGGAAGATTTTTATGCTAAACTTTTAAAGTTTCTTTGTTGACTGGAGATAGAAATAGTTAGAACATAAAATAAATGTATACAGACTTATAAAAACATAAACAGAGAAAATTACTATTGTAAATAAATATATGCCAATAAATTTACAAAAAGCATAAAAGGAGATAATATAATGACATTTAGGCATTTGATAATTTGGGGTAAAAGCTTCAAACCAATATTACTGTGATTTATATCAGTTAACTAGTAAATATTGGTGAATTAAAAATTTAGATATATAATATGTATGACATAAGTGTGAAAACATTACAGAAAACACTTAAATAAATATAACTACTAAGAAAAAAAATGCTAAAAAAAATCTTAAATGTGTGTGTATGTGTACATGTGTGTGAAGCATGTGAAATGAAGCATATCTCTCAAGATAGTAAATAAAATGAATTCCATTCACCTATTAAGGTAATTCATTGAAATTTGATCTTAATATCAATTCTAAGCTATTTATAAGAAGCCCAACTAGGGGCTGGAGAGATGACTCAGTGGTTGAGAGCACTGGCAGCTCTTTCAGAAGACCCAGGTTCAATCCCCAGAACCCGCATGGTGGTTTACAACTCTCTGTAACTCAAGCCCAGGGGATCCAACACTCTCATACAGGAAAAAATCTAATGCATATTAAATGAAAAAAATTATTAAAAAAGAAACCCAACTAAAAAATTATTTATTGTTACTATACACTAAGTGAATATAAATAAAAATAAAACTATATTGTAATTTTTCTTATCACTGAAAATAGAACAAAATTGATATTGTTAAAGGATTAGTATCTGTTACCATATGTTGCTCTTGTAAAATGATATCACCAAAAGCTACTTATGAAAGTTTATTTTGGCTTCTGGTTCCAGAAGATGAGTCCATAAGAGAAGCTGAGAAATCATGTCTTCTACTACCATCAGGGGGCAGCAGAGAAAGTAGGGAAAGATTTGAAATCTTAAAGTCTTCACCCAGGGACATATTTACTTCTTCAAGGCCACATTATTTGGAGGTTTTATAACCTCCCTAAACAATACCTCCAAATGAGGTTAATGTATCCTAAAATGGCCATAAACATATATAGTTTGAATAAACTGCCAAAGCTTGCTCTGGAATAATGTCTATGGGATTTACTGGGACTCCTGAAAACAATACAAGTTCTGGCCATTTTTCTTGATTGCCTGTCATAATAAGGTGATAAGATCCTAGTAGTGCAGAAATTATGTTTAAAAATTGAGATAATGTTGATCCCTAAAAGATCATCAGTTAGATCTTTTCTTAGAAAATATGAGTGAGTACAACTTGGTTAAGAAAGGTATTTAACTTTTTTTTGGAACAAGGAAGTAGAAGAATAGAAGTGTATGATCCAATTTAAGCAACAACAAAAGTAAATTTTTGAGACAGACACACCATTTTATATATCAGTTGATAAGATAAGAATATACTTTTAATTATGATAGTTTTATCCAGTTATAAATTATAAAAGTAATAAACACACAATAATTATATTTATTATGATTAAATATATTTAAAGCCTAAATTATGAGTGTTTGTTAATTATGTGTTTTTAAAAACTGTTTTTTCTTCTAAATGAAATGATCAAGGTTCCATGGCATCCTTCTATTGGTAACCAATATATCTTGAAACTTCAGTTTAGAACCTATTTTAGAGAATATGTATGCCAAAACACTTTATAGTAAAACAAAAAACACTAAAATATCCCATCAAAAGGAAATAAATCATTCACTTTCTGTTACAGTGTGGTTTCTGGTCCTGGGCAGCCAGAGGTCCAGACCCACAGAACTGCTGCCCCAGACCCCTTAGCCACCCGCTGCTGCTTGGGCACCCAAAATGGTTCAGACGCTTATATTAACTTCATGCTGTTTGGTCTACGGCTTAGGTACATTGCTAGCTAGTTCTCTCATCTTAACTGAACCTATTTTCACTAATCTGTCTGCCACGTGGCCTGTGGCTCACCTGTGTTCCTTACATGTTGCTGCTTTGGACTTCTGGCTCAGTCTGTCTGACTCTGCCCTGCTTCTCCTACCTATGCTGTGATTTTCCCTCCTACATTTTCTATGGTGCCTGCCATGGGCCAAAACAGCTCCTTTATTTAAAGATTGATATTCACAGCATACAGAATGACATCCCCATATCAACCTGCCCATTAGTTTATATTTGGATAAATTCTGAAGTTTCAGGTGGTTATTTATTTTTAAAAACAGTAATGCTTTGGCAGGTGCCTTCTCTGGAGAGTTATGGAAAGAATGATTATAGATAATTGTGACTTTAAGACCAGGCTACACATTCCCATTCTGAACAATCATTATTTGAATAACATTAAAATAACATACAACTATATTGGCAGTTGAAGAGATGTTTGTTTTTTCTATCTTTGTCATTTTTACATAAAGAAAAATGTAAAAACAAATTTAATAACGATTTAATAACCAATAAAAATGTTTAAATTTTAGGTTTTGTTCAATAGAATAAAATAAAGTATTTATTTAATTAATATTAAATAACTAGAAATAATATATTCTATATTTTTTATAAAATCATAAAAATAGTTTCTTATGTTACTGTGTTAGTAGCTTACATTGTCCCATTGTTTACAGTCTCTTGGTTTCCCTTGATGAAGATACAATTTATACCAATCGTAAAGCTAGTTAGTATTTGAAAGAGAATTTTTAAATAGATCTCAGCTGCTCACAATAACGCTTTTATGATATTTGAACAAAATATTCATGATGTGGAAGCTCCAATATTTCTTAAAGATAATACACAAAATTATAGTCAGACCATTCTCTTTATATTAATAACATAAGATATGAGTCCATGCAGAAGAAAATGGAAGACAGATTTAAATTAAATACTCCTCAGCTACTGTTCTTCCAATGTGGTACCATTTACTTCTGAATAGACTCTAATGCTTCTCATTGACACTTCAGAAGGGAAAGAATAACACTATAAACCATTTACTGATATATAAAGAGATGGTGTGCAAATAAGGCTTCAACCCAACAGGGTAAGGTGGGTGACATCTCCAGAAATAAAGCTTTCCATAAAACTGTTCTGTCACAGGAAACATGCATGGATTTGCTAACAGAAAATTAAGCTACCTTTGTAAGGTTTATTGGTTTGGGCTGTTCTGTGACCACAGAATGAATTGATTCTGGAATGAAGGCACTAGCTAGACATTAGTAGAATGGCAAAATTAAAGATGTTTTAATTACTTTTAAAAACTAAATGGTTAGGCCTCTGTGTCATTTGTAATACTAGCAATTTTAAATTGTGTTTTAATAAAGCATAGAATAAACCAAATATTAAGAATTTTTCTTATTTTTGCATTAATACTCCTAGGAAAACTTTTAAAGTATGTTTAATATTCCCTAACGGGTAACTGAGGGACATTTTGCAGATATTGCAAACAATTATAGGTCATTTAAAGAGAAATAGCAATTCTAGCCATTATTTATAACTGATAATTCAAATAAGCATGTTTACAAATACTTCAGCAATTGAATTTATATTCAAAGTGTGTGTGTGTGTGTGTGTGTGTGTGTGTGTGTGTGTGTGTGTGTGTGTGTGTGTGTGTGTGTGTGTTCGCTGTTTTTCATGGCAGATTTGCACTTTGAGAGCTGTCAGATGTTTTAGCCAATAGAGTTGTTGAAAAGTACATTTCCATAGTTCAATTTGCTACTTCTGGCCAAAATAATGTGACACTTAAAGAGTGATGTGATAAATTAATTGACCTCTCCACATGACCAAGCAAAAGATGTTTCTTTTATGTCTATGTAAGCCATTCAAAACTTCTGGCATCCAAGCGGATTCTGAGACTATTTATCAGATCTTTCTTTAGCAGCAAGATTTTACAATAAAACAAAAATAATAATAAACAAAAAAATTTCTTGAATGGTTTTTACACATCATAGAATTATATATACTTCAATTTTTGTCAGGTTTATCTAAGGTGTAGATCTAAGAAACTATTAAAATTTTCATGAACAGGAACTGATAGGCCAGTGCCATTTGACTTAAAATATTCATTCAGTATACATTAAAGTTCTCAGTTTATTTATTTAAAACATTTTCTAATGATTCTTGATAAGTATGTATTTCCTTCAGAGTAGCAGGTTAGAGGCATCTTTATCTGCAGATGAGCAGTATTTTTAGGAAAAAATGTGTCTAATTTTTTAATGAGTATCTCAAATTGTTTTCAATTTATTAACCAAGAGAAAATATTTTCAACTTATTTACAATCATACAAAAGTATTTAAGAAGAAGTAAGACCCCAGAGCTGGCAGGCTGCCGAGCTGTAACTGGCAGAGTGAACACAGAGAGGCTGGATGTGAAAAGTGGAAGATAATGTGCTCACACACTAATGGGCACTGAACTAGACACAGGCTCATTTTTCACATCATGTCATCTGTACGGTTTGAATAAAAAGTAATGGCCAAAATGAGCCTGGCTCTATCTCAGACATTATCATTTACCGCCTCAGTTTTATTTGTGTTGACTTGTACAGTCTAAAAAAATGACAGTCTCCGGGCCTCTGGATCACTCACAGTGATAATACACAGCACATTACACTGTTGGTGACAGGTCCTGTTCTCCTGGATGGCATATGAAAGGAACGCATCTCTTTCCGTCATTTCAAATGCTATAAACTGACAGAATAAAGAATCTTGCAGAGGGGACATCACAAACCCTGTCTGTTATGATTTTATGAGATAAACTGGAGTTTCTAGGGTATCTTGTTCAGGAAATTAGTGTCAGTCAAACTTTGGTGTTTTTTTCCCCCCAAGAGATAAATAGCAGATTCTAGAAAAGTGGCTTTGCCTTATTTCATGCAGTCAAACATTCTGAACCATTTTATGCTCAATCCAGAGACAAACTATGGGTGTTCTGATTTTAGAAAGAGAGTTCCTTTAGCAGAAGTACAAAACCTACCAATGCCATCTTCAAGAAACAGTGACCACCTCAAATATGTCTTTAATAAAATTAATAGCCTGATCATCTAAAAGAAATTGATATTTTAAAATATTTGAGAGGTTCTTTATTTTTGCTTTTTGTTAAACTCAATGTCCTATTAGATGATAAACATGCCAAGTGTGTAATTATTTTTCTTGGTACATTTATTCAACATTCTTCCCTCTTCCCTTTCATTCTAGTAACTACTGATGAATTGATTTACAGCCATTTGGATTTAACTGAAAACATCACCCAAATATATAAGGTAGATAATAATACTCAGAATTATATCAACTGATTCTAACTGAACCTTGAACATCTTTTAAGACTATAAAGTTGCATATAGCTTTACAGATACTTGAATCATAATCTGCTACTTGCCATTTATTTTCCCCACGTGATTTCAAGGCTCTTTCACAACAATAAATGTTCTGCGCATGACTTAAGTTTAAGCAACTACTATAGTTAGACTTGCTTATTGTAATTTTTTGTCCATTTCAATGTTTGAAAAGTTTGTGCTGTCAAGAAGAACAGAAATAAATGTCAAAGAAAGCTTCAGACATCCCAACATAAATAATCTTGTATTTGGATATGTTTACTGTGTGCACATTCAAAATATTACTTCACTTTTTAATTTGTCTACATAGTTGTATTTTTTAAAGCCTGATAATTTTTAATGACTAGATATTAGAATATAAGGACCTTGTGAAGTAAATATTATAAGTATTTTATATTATCACACATATTTTGACTAAATAAAATGATCATAAAAATTCAAATTTGTTTCTTCTACTTCTGTGGGTGTCCTATCAGCCACTATTATTTTTGCATGCTGTTGTCATATGAAAATGTAATCATTTAAATTTTAAAGCTGGACTATGTAGCGCAGAGCTGAAGAAAAGTTAAAATATTTCTTTCAAATGTTCACATAAAACATGTAAAAGCTTACAACTCATTGATCTACAGGTAGATATTTTTACATATCTGGGATCTGGATGGATGACTTGGCATCTTTTCCCTTCCATATGGCATTCTCATCTACACATTTACCTACATTATTAGATAATCACGGTAAGTGAGGTCATGGAGGAACCGGAGAAATTAGCGGGAGGATTACAGTTTGTTACTGACATTAACTTTTTGTGCAATATTTTGCCAAAGTAAGCATTTTTTTTGTGTGTGAGATCTCTCCCCTACCAGTTCTCCAACCTGAGGATGTCATTCTCTCTGAAACGGTAAAACTTTGAAACATGAATGTTGTTTACACCCTGCATCATGGCCTCTGTTCAACAGACAATTCTCTTTCTGTAAGCCCAGTTGATCTTCCTCTGCTTTTACTGTTTTGCAGGATAATAAACTCCACTCTTGTTACGGTTCTTTCCATTCCTCACAGAAGCATATGGTGAACATCAGTCTGTCCACACAGAGCTGATAAATACAGGGTGGGGCCAAAGAACTTCTTTCCCCTTGACTCCTGTAGACACTCTTCAGGCTCAGAATGACCCCTACTGCTTAAAATACATTATAGCACTGTAACAGTAAAATTTGATAAACCTAGTAAAGGACAATGGCTTAAATAATAAGACTCTTAACAAGAAAAGTTAACTTTTCATTCACTAATTAAAATAAACTTGTCTAATAAACCTGAACTCCAAGTAGAAAGCAGAAACCAGTGAGATTTTTAAGAAACATAACTTTATGTTAATATTTAGAACATCAAACTTACAGTAATAGAATTAAAGATTTTCAAATCTGCTTGCTTATTTGTTGCTCCCAAAGCCAATAAAGCAGCATCTTTAAAAAAAAAAGTTTCAAAGTAAACATCTGCCCCTATACAAAAGGAGTCTCCATAGATCCCAATAGAAAACAGCAAATAGTTGTTCTTAATGAAGCAGCTCCTGCCTGATCCCCTGGGCATCACAAGACGCGGAGAGTTTGTTTCTAGCTGGCGCTTCATGTAAAAGTCATCTTCGGCCTTGGGATGGGGAATTGCTGCCCAACCCCGTTAGGCTTCCACCTCATGTGCTTAGACTTACCTCTGCCTTTCTTTGTTTAGGTCTTATCCCTTAGTGTCCATATTGAACTCTCCTCCCAGAACAAGGAAGCCCTTTACCTTGTAGTCTGCCCATGAAGGCATCAGGTTAAGGGTGTATCGGCTTCATTCCTGATAAATGCCAGTGTTATCTGGCTCTTTTCTTTTGTGTGCGTCTCAGTTAGATATCGGGGTTAGGGCATATGAAATCTTGCATTCTCCATGTCCCTTTTATTTTTGAAAGCTTTTTAGAGCTTAACATTTCTCTGTTTCTTGTTCAGACCAAACCATTCCCTCCTGAATCTGTTTACAAGTGGCCTCTTGCCTCCTAGAGCAAATCCAGGCTTCCCCTCACCATCTTCAAGGAACCCAACTCTGACTCACGTCCCAGGCAGTCACTGGACCATCTATCTGATCAGCGTTAGCATATAAACAGATCAAAGTCATATTAGCCCTCAAGAAAGAAATTGGGATTCAAAGAAGAGAGTCTAAAATTAACCCCTATTAAAAGATAGTATGTGTTTACTAAAAATTATTGATTTTTTTTTTACAATATCAGAAATTTCCAACTGATTAAACTTCTTAGTGAATTCCAACATGTAACATCAAATGTTTGGCCTTAACTTCTAGAGAAGTTCCTATTTAAAATTACGCGTGAATTTTGAAGAAATATTAAGGTGGTATGTTCCCTCCATTTTACACTTTTCTCATTCCCCTAGAGATGATTTCATTTCCTTTTATACTCTCCCTACAAATTGCCTTCTACTTTCTGCATTAATCATAAAGCTCTTCAAACATATTTCTCTGGGAAATTCCATTCAATTTTTAGATAGTTCTAGTTAACATACTTTTCCCTAACTTGAACTGAGATCTCATCACTAATGTTCAAGTGTTGGATCCTCTTGCTGCTCCTTAAATTATACAAACTATGGCTGAATAAATGTTGGCATGTGACTCCTTTCTTAAAATGTATTACATTTCATATGAACTGTTTGGGTTAATAATAGGGATTATTTAGACTATGAAACATGATATCTTAAGATCATCTCATGGTGTTGCTTTGTTTAATCAAATATCAACCAAATTTGGTAGTCTGGTCTGTCATATTGATTAAGAAGCTAAATTTGAATTCCATTATGATTTATACATTACTATTCACAGGTTTAAGCGATGTTTGTATTCCTAGATGTGCCTTTTGTGATGATTTCGGCATGTGCTTCCTAAAGGCCAGTATGTCAAAGGCATGTCCTTCAGTTCCTAGTGCTTCTGGGAAATAAAAGAATATTTAAGTGGTGAAACCTAATGAGAGACATTAGTACAGGGGAGAGTGTCCTTATGGGGCATTATGGAAAATTTACCTCTATACTTTTCCCACTTTTGGCTATAATGAACTTTCTTTATCACATGTTTCTGCTATTATGTGTTGTCAAAGGCTCAATACAAGGCCAGTGGTAGACTAAAATTTCCTGAACTTTGAACTATAGTGAGCTTGTTTGCTTTACAAGATGGTTTATCTCTGACATGTGTTAAGCAACAAAGATGACCAACTAAATGTCATTCTAACTCCATAATCTTGATTTTTCCAAAGCTAAGAGTAAAATATTACTTTGTGAGCCATTATATTTTTATCTTATAGATTTATCTACTTTTTATTTGCCTGCCAACTTTTCTCAGATACTGGAAATAGCTGAATATATTCTCTATTGCTTCAACCACATGCCATTTACAAATTGAGCTATCATCCAATTCAGGGGCTCATCAAAATTCTAATAAAATATTCTAGACAAATTTAAACTTGGCTATTTCATAAACCTTATAACTTAATCCAGAAGATGAGATACTATTCATTTTAAACAGCAGGAAATATCAAAATCTTATTTTTAATTACAGTTGGATAAAAATTTTGTTCCGTGCTTTTATCGTCTTTGGTAATAGTATGGTTATGAATGTTTTTATTTTATTTTATATAGCTCTAGTCTTTAAAAATTATTGTAAGGGTAAAAAATTTTAAACAATATTCATGTTCTCTTGCTAAAGAAAGTACGTTCAAAACTTTTACAAAAAAATACTTAGAAATATACAGTATTCTTAAAGCATGCTTAAATACTCATTGTTTTACAAGTTCCATCTTATGAAGCTGAAGAAACCACTTACATAACCTAGTGGGTAAAATATATTAACATAATTGCTGTTTCAAAAGAAAGTATCTTTAGACATATTAAACGTTAGAATTTACAGCAGCAATTTGTGTTTTTAACAAATGTACCATTTTTTTCAGAACTATTTTTCTTGAAACATGTAAATATTATCACCAGGATGAGAACTGTCCATAGCATTCTGAATTATATCCTTTCCAGTTCTCTGATAGATACTGAATCTCCGATCAGATAATATAGCTCCAAGTAAAGAAAGCCAGACATTCCACTGAGGTCTTACATCTAGATCTTGTGAAATCACTTTCCATCTGTCAAGACTTCACAATGATAAAGTCAATTAATGACATTTCACTTATTCCAGGGGAGTTTTTGAGCTGATGAACACAGAGTAAGAATTTTCTGATCAAATATGCATTGGGCAAAAGACTAAGCTTTTATTATAGTGGATACTCACAGCCTTATGTAATCTGCCAGTCTAAACCATGTGCTACATTGGCACATGCCTTCCTGAAAATAGCAGACCAGTTTGTGAGCTGGCATAGTCTCAGCAAAGCAGATGGACATGCAACAAAATAACTAGCAAAGAGACCTTGTTTCAACATCAAATATGTTTTCTTGGGGCCAGATTCTTGAGAAAAGTCGTATTGGGGATTCTCTTGTGACTAAGGGAAGGTGACCATTTTCTCCAGTGTTTAGAATCTACCTACTCACTCCGTCTTGCTGTGGGGCCATTTCTGCCATACAATCATTTGATATACTACAATACTCATATTAGAAAGTAATAGTACCTTAAGTTGCTTAAGTTTTGGAACATAAAACACTAGTAAACTGAGGTTAGTGGTTTTAAAAGGAATTACAATTATTTGGCTACTTGAACATCTAGCCATTGGCTATTGTGCTGCTTTATTCTATAATGATACTGCTCCCACAGACTTTGTAAATCTATGGGGTTGCAGAAACTGATGATGAGTTTTTTTCCTAACTCAGTGTTCTCAGGTATGGTCAACAACTTCAACAAATACCAACACATCCTTGTGGTGAACTAAGAGAAAAAATTTTCTGAAATTAATGGAAGTACCAATGATTTCAGGTTTTGTCAAATAGTATTACAAAGAGAAGGGTAATTTTGTTAACTGTATGTCTTCAAAGAAAAGTTTAAGCTGTTAACAGTTAAATAATAAAGATAATGCTAGAATATATAAAATGATTTTATTCCCTAAAAGTTAATAGTTAGTATAAAATATATTATATTACATAAATAATTTCAATGCATTAAGAAGATGTTTGAAGATAAATATAAGAAAAAAATAGTGAGCTACATGGTCTCTAAAATCGTTTATCTTCACTAGAAAAACTACATGATAATTTCTTATATTCTTTCTACAATATCTGATATGTATGTTTTAACAATATTATTCACCAAATAAATCTTTTTTTAAAAAAAATATTTATTTACTATGCATACAGTGTTTGTTTTGCACACCAGGAGAGGGCACCAGATCTCATTAGAGATGGTTGTGAGCCACCTTATGGTTTGCTGGGAACTGAACTCAGAACCAGTGTTCTTAACCTCTGAGCCATCTCTCCAGCCCCTACCAAATACATCTTAATAATTCTAGAACTATATATATAAGAAACACAAATTAAAAACTGCTTTTTTATTACATAAAAGAAAGATAATTTATAAAAACAAGTTCCTAGCTAATAATTATTACAACATATAGAAGACAAACCTGCTCTACCAATCCTTCTCTGAAATTCCTTTGATGCAGTTACGTATGAACATTTTCCCCCAAATAAACCTCAGTTTTATTTATTTTGTCAGGAATTCCACAAAGTAAAGAGGTTGATGAAATTTAAACAGGTAATAAAGAGAATTTATTAATTATTTTAATGAGAATATTAAAGAAGATGAACTTTTTCATTTTTATCTAAGGAACGCTAAAACTTCTCTGTGTCATGTCTGCCCACTAAAGGAACACAAATTCATCATGCTTTCCAAAGTACTTAATCCCTTTCTGACAAGAAATGCTCTTGATTATGGTCATTATATAAATGTATTGTCAATAGGTTTTTCTTTTAATATATTTTAACCTGTCATCATATGTAAGAAAGGTACTTTATAGTAATTGCCCAAACTTCTACATTACTAAACTTTCTTTTCTTGTGGATTTCAGTTTATTGTTGAGTGTTTTTTTTTTTTTTAAGTTAGTCCATGTGCAAGCAATATTGGCTTTCATTTTCCTTTAATTTATGGACTGCCCATAACATACTCTGACTGGGCTTTGTCCAATAGCACTAAAAAACACTAGTATTTTTTCATTTTCATACTTAAGTAATAGTATTGAGTGTGAGGTTGGTGTTAAAATTTGAAGTCAAATATTGATTTTAGCTTTAAAAGTATTTAAAAGTATTTCTATATTCTATATTCTATAAAAATTATCTTTTTTCTTTTTAAAAAGGTACTAATACATCTATTGTAATTTTTCTCTTATTGGAAATAGATTCCTTCTTATACAATATACCTTGATGATAATTTCCCCTGCCTTTGCTAATCCCCTTTATGCAGATCCAATTATTTTCTGTCTCTCATCAGAAAAGAAAAGGCTTTTGATAGAAACAAAATGTTACAAAATGAAATTAATAATATAAAACAATCCCCATCATATTAGATTTAAACAAGGCAAAAAAAAACAGAAAGAGCCCAAGAGAAGGCACAAGTATGAGAGGCTCACTTGTTCCTAAACTCAGGATTTTCATAAAAATACTAAACTGAAAGCTATAATACATATGTAGAGGGCTTAATACTGACCCAAGCAGCTTCCAGTGCTGTGAGTTTATATCTTTGAGGATCCATTCTTTATGTCCTCTAGCCCCTCTGGTTCTGACACTCTTAATGCCTCTTCTTCCATGCCTTTCATTGAATTCTGAGGGGAGGGATTTGATGGAGATATCACATTGAGAGCTGTGTTTCAAGGTCACACTCTTCTCTACAACTCCTCTCTCTGCATAATGTCTGCCTGTGAGTATTTGTTTCCATCTGCTTCCATAGGAAGCTTCTCTAATGATGGCTGGATAAGGCATTGATATATGAGTATAGCAGAATATTATTAGCCATCATTTTATCAATACTTTTTTAAAATAAATAGTATTTGGTTTTACCCTAGGTCTATGTACTATATAGTCTTTGGTCCTTGGTCACTGAAGCAGTTTCAGATGTGGGTTCCATCTCATTGAGTGGACCTTAATTCAAATCAGTTGTTCACTTGGTTACCACCACAAGTTTGTCCCTCCATTACCCACCATATTTTGCAGGCGAGACTGCATTGTAGATCAAAGGTTTCCTCACTCAAATGGTGTTTATATTTTTCTTTTGGTAGCCTGTCAAGTACATTCCTGTGCCAAAAGCACTAGAACACAGAGGTGAAGCTTCTTTGTAGCCACCAGCCTGACATCTCTGTATTCAATGAGTTGTATGGATGTTATCATTAGTAATGAAGCATTGCTGCCAGTTTATAGAGAGAAACCTATTGTCTTTGCAACAGCCTGGATTGCTTGAGGATCTTCATTGGATCTCTTTGGACAACAACCAAACTGGATATAGCTCAGTCCAGATATGGATACTTCACTTGATGACAAGGAACAGATAGTTGGCACTCTGACTCCCCTAATTATTTGGAGTCTTCATTAAGATCAACTTCATATATTTTATGAAGTTTGAATTACAGTGGATTTTCATTCAAACTGGCTTTATCCACATTCCTTCCTTCAACCAAACCTCAGAGCATACAGAATGGGAAAAGAATTTTACCAACTCCACAGATGATAGAGGACCAATATCCAAAACATAAAGAACTCAATAAACTAGATAGCAAAAAAAACCTCACAAAACCCAACCAAACAAAGAAAAAATTAAATAATCCAATTAAAAATGGGCACAGCTATAAACAAATACTTCTCTATAGAGGAAACTCAAATAGCTAAGAAACATCTATAGAAATGTTAAAATCTTTGGCCATCAGGAAAATACAAATCAAAACAACTGAGATTCTATCTTACACCTGTTACAATGGCTATGATCAATAACATAAGTAATAGCTCATGCTGGCAAGGATGTGGAGCAAGGGAAACACGCCTCCATTCTGGCAGAAATGTAAACTTGTATAGCCATTATAGAAATCAATATGTTGCTCAATTAACTTAAATTAAATAGACCTCAAGATCCAGCTATACACTCTTGACTATACTCCCAAAGGATGCTCTATCCTCTCACATGAACACTTTCTTAACTATGTTCATTGAGGCTTTATTCATAATAGCCAGAGAGTGGGAAAAACCTAGATGTTTCTCCATCTAAGAATGGATTAAAAAAAATGTGGTACATTTTTATGATGCAGTATTACTCAGATGTTAGAAAAAAAGAAAGGCATCATGAAAATTTCAGGTAAGTAGATGGAACTATGAAAAAAATTATCCTGAGTGAGGAAACCCAGATCCAGAAAGACTAAATGTGGTATATATTCACTTAATTCACTTATATGTGAACATTGTCATTAAGTAAATGATAGCCACACTATAATCTATAAATCCATAAATCTAAAAAGGTTATGTATAGAGGAAGAAACTAAGAGAACCAGGGAAGCAGATATCTCTGTCAGTTTAGAATTTGGAAGTGGCTTGTGGTTTTTGATGGAGTTGAAAGTTAGATATAATTTTCCTTAGTTGTAACAAAAGGTAAATTAGATATAAAACTTTAGCTTCAGAAAAACAAGATAAATGGTAGAATATTTTCTTTAATTTTGCTAGTACAAATAGACTCAATGTTGAAACTATAATTCTTGTGTGATAACTGTTTTGAATATGTAATTTTACCATGTTAAAATTGAAACCTTCCCTTTTGATTAGACAGAAGAGAGGAAGTGTAGGATATCTTTCTGTATGCTGTGAATATGTTTTATTGCCATTGGTTAATAAAGAAGATGTTTTTGCTATGGCAAGACATCTTAGAGGCAGGTGAAAAATCCAAGAATAGATAAAGGAGAAAAAGGCCAAACTCAGAGAGACACTGTAGGCTGTATCCAAGAAAGCAAGATGTAATGTGACACGTATAAAGCCATGAAGCCACATAGCAATATATAGATTAATAGAAATGGATTGAGTTAAGTTGTAACAGATAGTTGATAATGGTCCTTTTCCATAGACCAGATACTTTGTAATTAATATAAGCCTTTGTGTGGTGGGATTCAGGTGTCAGCTGATAAGGTCCAAAGACACTTATCCAGGGTCCTGGGCTCCTGGAGGGGGTGGGGACAACCCCATTGATAAGGGGCTGCTGGGACCCTGGGAGGTCTGTTGTTCCTGGTTCCTGGTTGTTGGAGAGACCGGTTTGGAATCCATCGTCCATTGCTCGGATACTCTATTCCCTGTTCAGACACCACTATAAACTGTTACCTGTATCATGAGTGCTGATTTGTATTTTAATAAATATTAATCTTGGACTGGTGCCTTGTAAGTAAAACTCTGCCTACATCAGTGATGTGGGTGAATCTCAATCTTTAAATAAAGGAGCTGTTTTTGCCCTTGCCAGGCACCATACTAAAGGTAGGCAGAGAAATCAGAATAGGTAGGAAAGGAAGGGCAGAGTCAGGGACAGACCGAGCTGAAGCCCAAAGGAGCAACATGTAAGAAACACAGGTGAGGCACGAGCCACGTGACAGATAGATTAATAAAAATGAGTTGATTTAAGATGTAAGAGCAAGCTAACAATGTGCCTGAGCAATAGGCCAAACAGCAAGAAGTTAATATAAGCATCTGAGTCATTTCTGGGGGCTTGAGCAGCAGCAGTGGGCAGCTAAGGGGTCTGGCACGTCAGGGTCTGGGCCTCTGGTCGCCCGGGACCAAGAAACCCCATTGCAACACCTTTGGGTAATTATTTTGTAAGTAGCTATGGGATCACAGACCCAGATGAGTTAGAAAACTTTTGGCTACAGAAAAATGTACAGATCTCTCTAGGAGCTGAAAATAATATATTTTATGGGTAGACTGGAGATAAAGGACATGGGAACAGGAAGATCAGGTGAGGAAGGGGAGGAGAGATGGATCAAAATTATCTTTTAGAACGATATTAAAAAACTTTATTTGCCTACTTGTACTTATTGCTTTCAGGTATTGATTTGTTAATTTGTCTTTTCTCCCATACTTTAAAAAAAAATTGTACTATCTTCCTTACTGTAGAAGTCTGAATGAAAATGGCCGTATCACTTACATATTTGAATAGTTGATCCCCAGTTAGTGGAACTGTTTTGGAATATTTAGGAGCTTTGGCTTATTGGAAAAACTGTGTCACTGGGGATGGGTTTTGAGTTTTAAAAAGCTCACACCATTCTCAACTGTCACTGTATCTCTCTGCCTGGTTGTTTTCATAACTACTACTTGGTTGTTTTCTGCTATTACTACAGCACTATATTGGTCTGTCTGTTGCCATGCTCCTCTAAATGATGGCCATGAACTAACCCTCTGAAATTGTCAACACGGCTCCCCAAAAAAACTTTCTTTTATAAGTTTCCTTAATCATTCTATCATTTCACAGCTATACAAACAAACAAAACAAAAAGAGCAAATCTAAGACACTACCTTGCTCATCCATTTCAGCTAGTGGCATGATATGCTGATATGGCAGAGTTTAATTGTCATTTTTATTAATATTTATATTTGGTAATTTTCAAAATTTACAGATTAATATGGTTTATGGATTGGTTAGTTGAAAATTAGAGACCATTTTTTTTCCTATGATGATGTCATTTACAATTTAAAAATCATGGAGATAATTAAAAGTTAAAAAAGATCTTTAAATCCAATTTAAGATATAAGTATTCACAGAAAATAGTCATGTTTTAGAAACATTTCAGATTAGATAACAGTAAAAACTTAATCTTGTAAAGAACTGGATCTCACTAACATTTTGCATTTAGGTATAAGAAATTAAGACAAATTTTATATATACACACACATGCACACATATGAGAGAGGGAGACATAATTGGACTCTATAGTTTTTTGGTCAGAGAAACATCAGGCTAATATGGTACAATACTCTTTTAGTCTCAGAAATAGAATTTGGGTACTTTAACCATTGAGTTATGCAAGCATTGAACTATTGCTCTTTCTCTCTCATACACACACACAGATACATAATAACATATATGCACACACATACGCACACAAACATATACACATACACAAACCTATAAATTTCAAAGGCTTATTGCCCAAGTAAAAATATGTGCACTAAAAATTCACTTTTGAGTATAATAGGTAGCAGAGTTTATTTTTCTTGACTTGATGCAATATTGAGGTTCAGTGACTCCAAAAACAAGGTCTGTACTTCAAATAGCACTGAGGTTAAAATTTGTACAGTTTGATATTCCAATCAGAAATTAATAGTAATATAGTAATGATGTATTTCCTATACAAAATTGGGGATGGGGGCTATAAAGTAGAGCAACTTAAAGTATAATCTTTCTGTGTAACACAACCATTGTTCATCAATAGTCATGAAAGAATAGAAATAAAGTATATGAAATGGCTGTAGCAATTTCAAAGCAAAATTAACCTAGTTAAAATTTAAAAATCTCTAACACTTGGTTTACAATTTTATACTGTATAGTTTTATCATATGCTTTCTCTTTCCTCAACTCCTACCACATAGTCACTTCCACACCCACCAAACTTCATGCTATATTTCTCTATCTCACTCTAAAAATAACAGAACAAAAATAAAACAATATAAAGAATGGCAAACCAGCAACAAACATCAAAACAAAACAAAAATAACCAAACAAATAAAACCCGGATGATCAAACCAGACAAAATCCTAGTGAGGAAAATGGAAAAAAGGACAAAGTCTCACCTCTAATTAAGAAGCTACTTAAAATTGTTAGCCAATGGCAAATGGAAATTCTGTTTTACAAATTAAGTATCACTGAGTATATTAAGCATACCACAGGAAGGCTCCATGACCAGGAAGTTGGCTGACACAAAATAAACTCCATATTTTTTATTGTCACTCATTTTTCTGTGTGTCCTTACCCTACATGTTGGTTAATTTTATTTTTTCTATCAGTGAATTTTATTATATTTAATGGTATTATGTTTTTGCAAAACAGTTTAATGGAAAAAATAAAACAACTCTTCATTAACAATATTAAAGAAACTTACATAACTAACCAATGAAAGATAGTAACTTAGTGTCTAGCATCTACAACAATAAGCAAATGAAAACTATTGTTTCTATCTGTAAAATAATTAAACTCAAAAGACGGAACAAAAAATATAACTAACTTGATGCTATAAAGCCTAAGTTCATCAAATGATATTGAAATTTATAAAATAATTTCAAACATTATCATAAAATATTAATCTGATTAGACATACTTGAATAAGTCACATGTTTTATATATATATATATATATAAATGTGTATATATATATATAGTTTAGAGACTGCTTTAAATATAGAATAAAGAATAAAAGGTATAAAATGGAACTATAAGAGGGAAAAAAGGGTGAGTCAAAAATAAATAGCCTCTTCATATCTAAGTCACATTCCACAAAGAAAAATGAAGAATCACTATTTAAAGAGATTGTAACCAGCCTATAAATTTTCAGAAGTGGTATCGCAGTCTTTTTCACATCTAGAAATACTTAATCCATGTAAATAAATGACAACTTATGATTAAAACATTGCTGGAAGAGTGGCTATACTTCTAAAGAGATATGCTTATTTAGTGTAACCACTATAAAAATCCCAATAAATTTTATTTTATAAAATATTTAACTTTTACGTTTTGTGTGTGTGTGTGTGTGTGTGTGTGTGTGTGTGTGTGTGTGTGTGTGTGTGTGTGTGTGTTGTGTGTGTGTATCTATAACTGACACATATTCACACAGTTACCCAAAAAGGTCAAAACTGGAACTGGAATACAGATTCCTGCAAACCATCAGATGTGGATGCTAAGAACCAAACACAGGTCTTCTATGAGATCATCCAGTGCTCTTAAGTACCGACCTATCTCTTTAGTCTTGAACTCTAACTTTAAATTTACAATAGTACCTCAGCTAAGGCTGGAACTTCATGACCTCCTTCACAAATGCTGATATCTTGGCTGGTTATTCATATAAAAGTCTTGTGTATTCCTGAGCTGTTATGACTTCTTGTGTGTGATGGCTTTGCCCTGTCCTGCAAATACTGCTTTGCTGAAGATATTTACCTTTTTATATTACTATTTTAATAATCTTTCTTTTACTTTTTCTGATTCCTGAGTCTTGAAAGTATAGATTGTCATTTAGAAATGACCAGCTCACTGCTTCTTTTTTTTTTTTTTAACTATGTATGAACACTGTATTGATTGAGATTAACTGCAAAAGGAAGCTGATTAGGTGCACTGAGTATAATCTACGGGTATAAAAATAAGGACAGGGTATATATTACTATGTCCGTTTGTCAGGATAATAGTACTATGTTCTTCCCTATGGTTTATGTCCTAACTTAACATAAGCTTGGATCAACTAACGGTGCTTGTCATGAGTTACACCTAGTGTAGAAGATCTTAAATCAAATCTAAAAGTGGTTGGTTACTCTATAAAATCCATGCCACTGTGGAACCAGTGGGAATATCTTGCTTGACTAGTTGTTATTGTACGTTTTAAGGTTAAAACTTGGGTAAGACAGGTGATGACTTTTCTTCTGCAGCATCATTCACAGGTTATTTCAGCAGTGTGACAGCTAGCAAATTGGGATAATGTTTCTAGGTCTTTAAAAACTTGATTTCTACATGTCTTCTGACTCAAGTATGTGGTATCTTTAAGCAATAGGATCTTACCATTATGTTCTGGAGGGTAATCAAGAGCAATGGCAATGCCTGTAATGTTTGAGTTGGATCTATGGAATTACAGTGACCAACACAGTGTATTTTTTTTTTTTTGTAATATGTGCTCTAATTTTTCTGGTCTCAGCTTCAGGATAATTCTGACATAGTTGTTTGCTCTTATTTTTAAAATCTATTTTATAAAATTATTTAAATTTTTTTTCAATTATTTGTTATAATTCATCAGTGAAATATCCAAACTTTTGAATTTCTTATTGGAGTGATCATTATCTAAATATTAAATTCAAGCATTTTCTTAGAATAAAATCACTGTTTCTTTGGATGTAACCATGATTTAGTTTCCCAAGTATTTGTTTTTAATTTCATTTAATTGTTGATATATTGCGAAGTTTCTCATTGTGTATGTTTTCTCTTTTACATCTGATATGTCATGTATTTTTGCTTCTGTTTGAGAAAGTGTCTAGAGCTGAGTTTTTGAATTTGTTATACATACTTTTAAGTTTATCAGAAATTGAAAAATACAAATGTCACTCACATTCTCCCCAGGACTAATGATATTTCTACTCTTGTATTTCAGTTCAGTACCTGAACAGAAATTTTAGCCAAGTGATTTCAAAAATATCGCAATTATTTATTTTAAATATATTGGCTTCACATCTTTGTCAATGCTTAATAATGACAGCCTGTTAAAATTAAATATCTCTACAAGAGATGCTGAGTTTTAATGGATGTCTATAAAATCTAGATACTTCAATATTTCTCTTGAAAATAAGATATTAATCAATCTTTAATCTAACACTATTTTAAAGAATGCTGTTGTTAATTTTTATAAAGTTCATTTATCATATTTTTCTTACATTCATGACTTCTGCAGAGACAAAATTAAAGTTGGGGGTTCCTTGAGTAATTATTTTGCTTCCTTTTATCTCCAAATGCTCTTTTAGTAACACCTATGTTGTTTTCATGTGAACTATTATTCCAAATCATTAATAGGTTAGTTAATTACTACTATACATATTTAGTTTTGATATTACTTTTAATCATAAGTAAGCTCATTCATGTCTAACAAAGTGCACATGTTTTGTGGTACTGAAACTGAAACTTGAGCCACAATAGTTCTATTACTGAGCTACATCCCAGGAGTTTTCACAAGGCTCAGCGGTTAAAGGAGTTTGCCACCAAGCCCAAGGACTTTATTTCAATCTTTATAAGCTACATGAGAGAAGGAACTGATCTGTACTAGTCGTCCTTTGAACTCCACATACGTACTGTGCCATGTGTACCCCTCCCCATAATCTAGCAACATAAATAATTATGCAGATAAACATTAGAGGAATTAGATTCTTAAATTGGGCAAGTTGATTTTGAATTTATTTCATACTCTGAACTTGAGATCTTTCTGACTCAGCCTTCCTATACCTGGGAAAACAGTCCTACAGTACAAGGCCAAGTTTTACTTTTCTTTATATAGAAAATTGTATTCTCCACTAATTCATATATAAAGGTTAATTATCTCATTTATTAGAATAAAATAAATGTCTTATTCATATATATATATAAACAAAGCTAATAAAAACACTGTGACTTTAAACAAATTTCCCTTTTTATTTTGTTTATTTTGTTGAATACAAAGAAAACAATGTGAGCTGAAAGAATGAATTAGCTAATTCTTAAAATTATATATTAAAAGTGATGTGGGAATGTCTTTCTGTATGCTGTAAAATAAAGGGACTGTTTTTGCCTATTGCAGGCATCTTAAAGTAGGCAGTAAAATGGAGAATAGATAGGGGAAGGAGGGTGGAGTCAAAAAGGATTCCATCCAGCCACCAAAGAATCAACATGTAAAGTAATGCAGGTAAGCCATGTGGCAAGACATAATAATAGAAATGGGTTGAATGCAAGATGCAAAAGTTAGCTAGCAATATGCCAGAGTTATAGGCCAAAGAGTATGGAATTAAAATAAACCATTTTATGGGGGGGGGGAGTTACTAAAAGAGGGTCTGGACCCTCTGGATCTCTGTCTGAAGAGGCTAGAAACCTCATTCAACAGATGGCACCCAACATGGGGCACAAACACCCACATAAAGCCTGAGAAAGCTTAAAAAGAGTTCTAGAGCACAAAAATTGAGTCAAAAGTGGCTTCTGAGTTGTATCTCTGAAGTGAGTGTAATACAGAAGAGGATGTGGAATTAAGCTACAGAATGGCAGTGGACTTGTGGCATACAGATTAATCTGCACCAAGGTCAGTTCCTGAAGTCTCACAGAAGATTCAGTATAAGCAACAAGCTGAATATGATCGATTTAAGGTTTCTGTTTATATTGAAGAAAAAGGGAACAGAGTCAAAGAAACTTCTTAGTAGCAGCATTTTCTTGGGTCTGCTTTGTTTGCTGGCAGCAAGCAGAGGCTTGGCTCCTTTAAGAGAGGCTTCTTGACTCAGCTTTAGCAGTGAAACCTGCTGCCAAATACTTAGTGAACAGCGGGAGGCAGTGTTCTAATTGATGAGAGTGTAGACTCTAAGATTCCCCAGAGTTGGGGTGATAAAAAGCTTCACAATATACAATATTGCTTCCTAGAATTAAAAAAGTCAGTGTGGCTCTGTTGCCTCTGCCATGTTGAAAAGCTGCCAAGCAGGGCAGAGTCATCAGTAAAAGCAGTGCTTCATAGTTGAACATTTTAAAAGCTTTTCTGGGTGGAAAGTGATTAAGGATGCAAAAAAACCAGATTCAGACGGAGAAAACCTCTAAATGGGTTACAACGTATGTGAAAAAGAATTCAAACACTTCAGAGAGAAAAGAGAGTAGAGAAAGTCCTTAAAAATAGAAATAGAGTAATAAAAGTATAATAAGTGACAGATAGATGGAAAATGCACAGAATCTGGACTATGGTTATTATTGTGTTTTCTTTTAATTTTTTTTTAACTGTTAATGAGCTGACTACAAAGACGTTTGATTGCAAAAGCTGCTAAGTTAAACAAACATGTATATATTAAAGGTATCTTGACTTTAAAATTTATGTCTAAGGATATGTTGTTTTGGTAAGAGGTTCTGCCTTTGTTTCCACAGAAGATGAGAACCTGTGGATTGCTTCCTGGCTATAATAGTTTGGTCAACCAAGACTGCCTTAAAAAAAATCTTTGATAGGAAGAGATGGCCACATCAGCTTCAAGGGTGCAACTAAGATGATCCAATCTCAAGAACCATTAGACTTCTAGCACCCCTAAATTAGCAGGAAATAGTAATGTAAAGCTAGGCCCAAATATCCGAAATATTGTTTATCAATGTTTGTTTTCATTATAAATGGTTAATGATCATAGTCGATCTCTTTCTAAAATGGGGGATAACATGGTATATGAATGATTTTAAAAAGATAGATTATTGAATATACTTTAATTCAAAATTCAGCAGTTAATCTTAAAATATTTTACATTGGTATATATTTTGGCTTATTGATACAAGTTTAAGGTCAATTTTGTTACACTATATGTATATTTCTACTGTTGTTTAAGATATTGTGTTTACACAATTCCTTTAAGATTATATTGTATAATTTAAGATGAAGACTAATAGTCATCTGTGATAACCAAATTTATAGTCATCTTAGTTAGATTTTTTTAGGTATACAAAGATATATTTCAATTAGATAGGTAGTCTTCAAACACTTCAAAGACCTTCTGAATATGGCATTTAAAGTTTTTTTAAGAACTTAGACTTCTCTGGACAGTGAGACAGGTTTGCTCCTCGCAACATCAATCTACTTCAAGGGAATTATGGGCACTGAAGAAAGGCCATATGGAATTTATTTTCATTATGGCAAAAGTTAGCCATTAGACAAGAAACTTTTTTGCATTGACTTTCAAACAGTGTGCTATATAAACTGGACATGCAGGACCCATAGGAAAGTGACCTCTGAACTGTGGCAGAACAAGATGAGATAGTCCTTCAGGTTCCTGTTTCACAGAGAAAACTCCCAGAAATTATCCAGGACACAAGGAGAAACAACTATCAAACAATGACAAAGTGAGCAGAGCAGTCCTTTAAATTTCTTGCTTCACTGAAAGGTATGCCAGAGAATCTATGCCTGTAGGCTGAAGATGGATTACAGAGGAACTTCAGGTGATTGTCCAGGCAGACAGATGTGAACTCTGTATTCTAGATTTTGGAAGTTTTTTGAATATCCTATTTACTTGAGTGATATTATATTTTTCTGTGGTCTTCGATGTAGTTGAAGATTAGATATAGGTATAGTTTTTCTTAGTTATTTTAAAAGATAGATATGAAACTTTAGACTCACAAGAACCAAGTCAATGATAGAATATTTTCTTTAATTTTGCTAAATACAAATATACTAGATATTGTAACTATAACTCTTGCTTGATAGTTGTTTTGCTATATGTAATTTTGCTATGTTGAACTTGAAACATTCCTTTTTGATAAGACAGAAAAGGGGAAATGATGTGGGAATCTCTTTATGTATGCTGTAAAATATAAAATAAAGAAACTGTGACAGGCATCTTAAAAGTAGACAGGGAAAATCATGCATAGATAGGAGAAGGAAGGCAGAGTCAAAAGAGACTCCATTCCAACACCCAAGAATCAACATGTAAAGTAATGCAGGTAAGCAATGGGACATGTGGCAAGACAGAATAATGGAAATGGGTTGAATTAAGATGCAAGAGCTAACTAGCATATTCCAGAGCTATAGACCAAAAAGCATGAAATTAATATAAGCCTTGTATAATTATTTGGTGCTAAGAGAGGGTCTGAACCTCTAGACCTCTGGCTGGACAGGCCAGAAACCTCATTACCAAAATCATTTCCTTGACAATTAAATATTCAAAGCAATGGTTTTGGTAAATTTTGGACAAAGTCTCAGAAAAATCTTCACTTTTTTCTCTCCTTTATTCATTTTTCTGATTTTTGGTCTATTCATGAATATATACTGGAAAGTATAAATCTATTCTACGTGTCTAAACTAATAATTTGCATATATTTGGATTATTTCACCTTGCTAAGGAAGACTTTTTAAATCTTTACCTGTATTCTCTCCGTCTTATATCATTTTTATGTCATTTGCATTTTTTCTTTTCTTTTACATAATTTCTTGCAGATAATTAATATTTATACCACCTATATATTAAGCAAATAATCTTCAGGTCATGCAATATGTTTAAATTTTTTGTCATTAATTTTTACCTAAAAATCAAAATTTTATTAATTATTGAATATTTGGCAGTAAAGTCTGTTTGTTTACCTCATAAAACAATATTCAAGCTTGATGTAGGCTGTATTGATTATGTGAATGCATGTAGAAGCCTGACAGCCTCATTCTATAGCTGAACCACTGTGTACAGAGACTTCTAATACAGTGTGCCTTGTTGGGAACACAGATTTGTCCACTGATGTTTCTGGATACAATGTCTCACTGTCTTCCTAGAGAAGTAGTTATAGTTCTGATAAAATTCAAATCCATCCTTACCCTAGAATTGGCTTGGTGGCAGCTGCTTTCTCACATGGAATGTATCATCACAATTCCAGGCATTTTGTGAATTTTTGTTTCTCAAAATGATTTAATTGTTTTTGTTAGTCTATTTTTTTGTTTATTGGAGCTTGTTGTGCCTTGAAATTACATATATACTATACATCCATATATGTACATACATCCATATACAAACACACATATATTTTAAAGGTAAATTGTAATTTTTCTTTCATGTCAAGTTTATTGTGTAAATATTATTATTTTCATGAGGATATCTTATTAATAACACTTATTTGCATATAATTTAAGGCTGTGGCCTCTAGTATGGGAACTGTGTTGCAGTGAGTGACTTCATGCCAAGGAGTATATGGGCAGCACAAAGACTTACTCTGTTTTTAGATCCTTAGAGGAGACCCTACTACTGTCACTTTCCTAAACCAGATAATTTCTAACTTCATTTGAAACACTTATCCTTTATGCCCACAGGTAAGTAGACATTATCCACCCCCAAAATCTCGTCTTTTCTCAGCAGAAGTAGGCTATTACAGAAACAGACATCTGCTCAAACTACAGAGCAAAATTGACCATGGAGATACCAACACAGACTAATTATCTGCAACTCAACTTTTGGCTAATTCTCAGGAAATATTTATTAAAAGTGGGTTAAAAGACTGTAAGAGCCAGAGAACCAGTACATCTGTTGTGAGATTGTGCCTTCTAGTTGTCTCAGAGAAGCTACACTCATGAAATCTGTACAACATGGCCACCCATACTTGAACAAGTCCAACACCAGGTGACATCATAATGTTGATTTGGGAAGTCTCACAAAACCCCACCCCTAGAAGAATAGCTATAAGCAATTAAGATCTGCTAAGAGAGGGAGAATTAATGTTCACCTTAATTCACTAACCAATATAAAGTACATATTATAGAGAAGCGACATTAATTGGACTCAGCATGTTGTGTTTATATATTTATTCATTATAAATAATAATAAAATAATAATCCATAAATCTGAGAAGTAGTAGAGGGGAAAAATGGAAGGACTTGGAGGGAGATTGGGTAAGATGTAACTATATTCTAATTATAAATAAAATCTTGGATAAAGTATTATATAAAATTCTCAAAGAATTAACAAAAGTATTTGAAAATATAAAAAACATATTTAGAAGTATATTTCCTATAGTACAATATAAGCACTTTGAGGCTAGATCTGATAATAAAAGTCTTTACATTTTGATCTGTTTACTTACTAATAAGATATTTAATTATGAATAGATACATGCCAGTTTATAATCTATTGCCTGCTTCCTTTGCAGCTAGAAGGAGACATTTCACACTTTTGTCCACTGAGATATAAGCGCAGTTTCTCACTTTTTGCCTTCCTATATTGCTCAGAGGTTTAATTTGCATTCTTTTTCTTTTTTAACCTGTGTTGTAATGTTAACATAATATATCATGCTACTAGCTCCTTAGTGCTTAGTGTAGCAAGAGACAGAGATTTTCAATTCCATAACCAGAAAAAAATTATTGTCCTACAGTATTATTGTGTTAATCTATTTGCTCACATAGAATCCAAGATGTCTGTGTACTATTATAAGATGATTTATACAAACCTATTACTAAAATGATAGCATTCTGTCTAAATTGGCTTAATGTGAGAAGCACATATTATTGAAACTGGAAGTCATTCCTTCTGGGCAACATGACTTCAATCTAAAGGGAATAAATAGAGTTGATACTAAGTTATCCCCAGTTTCTACTTTGTAAGCCATATTTTTCAGTATGCAACATATATGTGCCCCTTCTCTGATGTACAGAGTTAATGTTTTCACGCTTGTTTAAAGTAGGCTCCCACCCCACGAAGATGACCTAAGTATTCTGCCATCTAAAGTAGCCCATCTCATCTTTTAAGACTAGATCACTTTTCCTGAAATGCTTTCCATGATCTTCATTGTGTGTGCCAAGTCTGATCGTCCTCTGTGTATCTTATCTGCTTTTGCCTACCCTTGCCTGCTCCCTTGACCCACTTGATAATAATCATATCATGTGTCTATTTCCCACAACTAAAGGCCTTATTGTTGATAGACCATGTCTTACTCACTTTTTTATACTTAGCTATCATTCCAGTATTTTGAAATCGAGCAATTATTTATTGAATTGTGAATAACCCTATTGGGTATATTAGTTGATATTTTCTTTATCTGTGTATTATTTGCATCTAAAGAAAACAAGCTAATAGTGATTATTATAAAATGTTTTCTGTGTTTCTGAAATTTGATAACTGGTGCTGCTAAAAAATTACATATCTTAAAAATATATCTCTATGATAGAAAACAATAGTAGGGTTCTCTCAGATTTAAATGAAGAACATGTGCTCCGGTGGCTCATCACTGTAGCAAAGCCAGCTCTGTTTCATACAGTGTGCGTGCACATTCATGGCAATGGAAGCATTTATTCTTGTAGCATGAACAGTTAGGCTACAGTGTGACATACACAAAATTATAAGGTACACTCATGGCTGGCATGTTTAATTACCTTTGTTTTAAAATATTCTATTCTACAATTTCTCTATCTTAAAAAGTAGTCTCTATAATTATTTCATAAGCATGGGATCCAGTGATGACTTCATGGCAGGATACCAATCTCAGAAGATGCGAATGGGAAAGGACATACTAAAACAATCAGAATCTTTTTTTCCCCTGAAAATTAAAGTATTATATTTTCCAATTAGAAGTCATTAATTTAAATGAACGTAGAAACAAGTCTGGGGGAAAAAAGTGAACATAATGAATAACTTCTAGTTAAGAAAAATAGCAAACATAGACACAGACACACAGCACATACCCAGCTGAGTTTCAATAGCAACAATAGTCATAAATGTATTTTTAAAACTCTGTCTATACAACCCTCTGTGTGGCCATAAAAATGTTCAGGTTAAATGAAAATTTTTCCAACTACAGCGTACCATTATCCAGTGTATCTGTTATCAGTCTCACATGTACAGTTCCAGGATAAACATGCACCATATACTTGGAGATTTTGATTTCAAATCTTGACAGCACATTTCTAAAGGTATAACATCATAATCAAATTTAAAAATAAAACATCCCAATGTTGAGCATGGTTGTAAACCTAAAATTACATAACATACATGTTTTTATGCTTTGTCAATTACATTTGAAATAGAGGACTGTTTGTTTCAGCCCTTCTAAAAATGAGACGAGGGTGAGAAAACAACCTATTTCCTTATTAGGATCAGGAGTCAAAGGACTCAGCCAGGAGCCGCAGGCTTCAAGAGCACAGAAGATTAAGACATATATTGGATTCATGATGGAGGGCAGAAAGTTCATTTTCAAAATAAAACAGAATTTTATTCATATTCCTTTTAAAATTCAGATTGCCATTTGCCAGCTGACCTGTGACACTGTGCAGTGTATTACATTTTCAATGAGCAGTCTGTCTAGAGCTGCTCATAGAAGAAATGGCTTTCTGGTGTCTACGTCTGTATATTTTTAAGTAAGATATTGTCAGAATTTTAGATGGTGCAAACAGGGGCAAGGTAACATATTTATTTTTAATAAGGAGGAGATGTAGAATAGTATAGTTATCAGCATTATGCATGGAGTAATCCTGCTTAGAAAAACACAACAGCTCAGGTAGAATGCGGATGTGGGACAGGCAAAGATAGGAAGCCAGCATCTCAATGAGAGAGAAGGGCAGGCCAAAAAAATGAATTTTTATTTAAAAAATAAGTACACGTGAATGCTTTTTTATACAAGTTTTGGTAGAGTGCAAGTCAAGCCAAGGCTTGTCTATAGTCAGGGACCAGATTTATCCAGTTATCCATCTGTCAAAATTATATTATAGATGACACATATGCATAGATACAAGACCACTGATTTTCATATATATTAAAACCCCAAACTACTGCAGGATATGAAACCTACAGACTGCTAAGCCAAAAGGCTTATACCTAGAACTTTTATTCTTCTATTGTGTTTTAAATCTCTTATCTTTTTAACCTGCATTCAAGACAAATGAACACACAATGGTTTATAGTTCAGTAAAATTAAAGATAGTTAGAAAGAATGAAAATAGAAACTTATAGAAGTTATAAAGATGAGAAAGGCGCCCTCCTCCTACACAGATGTACATGCTTCTGTGGGGGTAATGTATCTAAGAAAAAGTATGGAAAATAGATTTAAGATGCAACCTGGGGCAGCTTTATTATCAAACAAGCAAAGGTGGTATTTGGAAAGAAGGTGCATAAGGGTAAAGACACACGTGGCTTGCTGAACTGACTCCGACCAGAATGCTGTATCCATGCAACCTCTGTGATAAAGTCCTTATTTTTTACCTCTTAAACTAAGCTATACATGAAGTTTCGCCAGCTGTTTCACAGGACACCTTTAAAGTGAAACTTAAAAAGAGATAAATTTTCACCACGCATTTAACTCGAACAAATAAAACCTGTACAGTGCTTTTGAGATGTTAGTTACAAGCACAGATTTGTCAGGTAGGATGCCTTGCTTGCTTATGTAAATGAGTGGATTTTAACTCTGGATGTTATTGCTTTCTTCTGTTACTGTAAATAAAATAATAAAATCATATCATACTATGAGATTTTTTAAAAGAAAATACTGCTATTGAGTACATGAATACAATATTATATTAATTAAAAACACACAGAAAATTGTACAAATTATTCATGCCACTATTCACTTAAATTTTTATGTACAAACTTTGATAGCTTTTTATTTAAAAAATAATTGCTGAAGTATATTGCATGAAAATAGATGTTACTTTAATAACATGCCCTACAAGCAGATAGCTTCTATTATATTTTAAAATTAATGACACAAAAGAAAACGACAGCTAATCTTCCACTTGTCTCAGACTTGATTGTACATTTAGCAAGGTAGTTTCTCTAAAATCTCAAAAGTATGGTCCATGAGGTATCAAGGACCATCTAAGTCTATTACTGGATAAATCTTAAATAGATGTTGAGCTAATTATTTATTGTGTGGATTTATATTTGAATTTGATAAACTAGGTTTTTTTTTTGGGGGGGGGGATGGTCATGACAAAGACATGGACTTTCCATCTGCAGCTTTGGGTTTGGTTTTCTAGCCGATGAGGAAGCCAGAAAAACATTCAATTATGAAAGTTGCTCTATTTATTTAGTCAAGTATATTTTAAGTTTTCATAATTTTTACAATAATTTTTATTAAGGGAAAAGAAGGAAAGAAGAAAGAAATTATGGAGGAATAGAGAAAAGATGGAAGAAGAAAGCAAAACAGGAAGTCCTTAAATAAATGTTTTTAGCTGTGATAGAAGTGGTTTGGGATAATTTCAACTGCATATGCCATATGTCAAATCATACCCTTCCTTTCTTCCAAGCGCACACCTCAAATACCTCCAAAAGCCTGAACATTGTGTTGTTTGGCATTTGTCTATATGAACACTTGAGCCTAGTATGTGTGAGACCCAGTATTATAGAATATATTTTATTGCCTAGCATGGAAAATTCCTTTCAAAAATGATAAAATTGGTGTTTTTCAAGCTATAATATGCTTGGCATATGTCCCTAGAAGTGTTTCCAGTATCTCACACAGGCATCAAACAAATATTTTTTATTGTTTTTCTATTGTCTGATCATAAATTGACCTGCCTTAAATTTAAAAAGTTTCAAATTGGAAACTCAAGCAACTGATGCCCAAGCAAACAACCAAAATAGGTATCAAATTCAGACATACAATGAAATTAAGATTGCTTCTTTACTAAGCTAATTCTCCCAGAATCCACTGTTCATCTCATCACTCCTTATAAAATACAGAATCCTTAATTGGTCTGTGCTTCTCCAACATGTTTTTAATGAAAACGCAGCACATAACTCTTAGTTTGTTGGCTGCCAGAGCCCAATTTACAAAAGTGGGAGTGTGAGATAAGAAAAGAGTACATCTGCAGAGCAGGCTGTGCAATGAATCACACGCTGCCAGAGTTGAGTAGAATATAATTGAGTCCAACATCTCTGAGCACTTTCACCATAATTAATGATAATCTGTAACAGAGGAATCTGAGATTCCAGTTCAGAGAACTGTTTAATTAGGCCAAGTAATGAAAGCAGAAGCAGTACAAGAATATGGCCTGTCTCATGATTAATGATTCATGCTACTGAATACAAAAGTGCCGCACCGTTAACTCTAACGGATGCAGCATCTCTCTGGCATTTACAAAATAGTGAAATGCATGCATTTTTGTATTTTAAAGATGTAACTGGCAGTATCCTTTTCTGAGCTATTTACATGATAAATATGGTTCCAAAGGTAACTGTCTTCTCCACAGATTCTTTGCTCTGGGGTAGTTAAAGATAAATATCTGCTTCTACATTAGGACTAAGGTAAGAGCTGGTCTACCACAGGATAATTAACACTTTCACTTTTGATACCAACCAACCAGCCATGTTTTCTATGTTATTTAGAACATGTGTTTTATTAATCAAATAACTTGTATTGATATTTCTGTATTTTCATTACGAAAACAGTAAAAAAAATTGGTGAAAGAATAGATAGGAATAGAAAAAAAAAGCATATTTTACACCTTATTTTGAGATTCAGGGTATCCATTGTCCAATTCTACCTTAAGTTTGACTGGAAAGTATGGGACAAAACAAAAGACAAGAATGGTCTACCTAAGGCCTTAGCTTACAATCTAGCAAAATATTCAGTAAGTAAGGAGATAAATGCTATTGCATTTATTCAGTACGTAAGTAGATGCTATTACTTACTTGACTTTCTAATAAAATCTCTAGTCAGAAGGATTCTATCATTATGTATTATGGATGCAATGTCCATGATAAAACAAGCTGCGTATATGTTCTTAAACATCTTTTAATTTTTTTTTCAGTGCTGTTGCTGAGGTTTATGGTTTAGCACACCTGAGACTCCTATAGTGCTATGGTAACAGTGTTCACTACTAGGACAGCGAAAAGAAAGAAAGAGCTCTTGGTACTTAGTCTAATACAAAAATACAGCTCATGTGTGACATTAACTTATCTTTTTGGTCAAATAAGACATATAATATCACAGGCAGTGTAACAACAAGACTGATAGGAAGAAAGACTAAATCCACGTCACTTCAGAAAATCTGGTAAAAAGATGGAGTTTTAAAAATTATCTTTAGAGTCCAAAGAATGTTCATACACTCATACATTCCAGCAGTAGAATGATTTGATCTTGTAAGTGAACTGTGTAGAAAATTAATGCAACAGCAAAATGTATATGGAGAAATTTTATAAACCAAAGGAAATCATATTTTGTTCTCAGATTTCAAATATCTTTTTATGTATGGAAAATTTATTTAAATTTTGATATGTACACTATAAAATTAAACTATTAAATAGTTGAGAATGATTTTGTAAGAATAATTAAAGAATAAGTGAATTTATTTTTTTTTCCTTTTAATTATCTCGACAAGCATTTCCATTTATACAGAGATTGGCATAAACATAGTATAATCACAGTGTATGAAATTTTCCCAGAAAGTTTGCATATTATATGGGAGATAAAAAGTTCCTTTAGAAAAGGTTTTAACCACAGAACTACAAAGGAATTTAAATTATTATCTAGTTTGATTGTTCTATAACTATCCCCAAGTATACAGTAGATCAATTCATGACTTTATGGATTTATGAATACATGAAAGTATTGCAGTTTGAAATCAACACTTTGCATTCAGCTGGTTGTGCTGTTTGGGAAGTTTATGATACCTTTAAAGGCAAACCCTTGCTGGAGGAGGTACATCAATGGGCATGTACTTTGAAGTTTAATAGCATGGCCTCAGTTATTCTGTTTCCTGTGTATTGATACTATGAGAACAGCCAGCTTCCAATTTTGCCATCATTTCATCACTTTTTACCAAGTATTTTCATACCATAATGGGCACTAGCCCTCTGGAACTCAAAAAACAAAACAAAACAAAACAGAAAAAACAAAACAGAACAAAACAATCCCCCCTACCAGGACCAAAAAACAACAAAAAATTTTCCCACAATTAGGTGGTTTTTACGTTTTTTTTCTTTTTCTTTTCTTTCTTTTTAAAAAAAGTTTGTTATTGTTATTAAAGAGTATTATATGAGGGGTTGTTTTATTTTGTGTTTTTATATTTATTTCAGAAATACAAGGAAAACTAATACAGAGACCCACATGGTCCAAGGAGGAATCATGATTTGGGGATGTGAATTTTTATCTTCTCAATGGCTAGAAACACAAGGCAGAGGTGCTGCTTAGGTACCTCAAGTCAGTTGCGTGACTGTGATAGTAACGGTAACATTGCCCAGCATACAGTTTTGCCAGTATGCTTTGGATATTGTGTGACCTTTTTTTTTTTTTAACTCATCATGTCAATACATGTCCATTTATCTGTGTACACAGGAGCCTCAGAACTTTACTTTTTATAAATAGATCTTTTGTTAGATAATTTTGGCTGACCATCAACTCATTGTCAGTCATCTGAGCACATTTAAGATAGACTGTGCTAAGTATATTGTTTACTAAATTAGGTATACTAAAAGCATTTCCCAAGTGACAGTATTTTTAAATATATGACTTGTTTCCTAAGATGTTATCTTGTTTTAGGGGTATATGTATATATACTTTAGTTCTAAATCCATTGTTATTGGCTGCATGGTCTTAAAAAAATTACAAAAATGAAGATAGGCCTTGGAATGTATGATGTTCTCAAAGAAACCATCTACAAGTTATTTTATGACTGAAAAAATAGATAGCACATTGATATATTCTTTCACCTATCTCTACAGTGGCAAAAGTAGTAAACTGATCACTAAAGTCAAAATGTGTAGATAAACAATTCCAACCATCTAGTCATATCATAACAGTGACCCCATCCCCTATAAAATGAGTACCTGTGTAAGTTTATAGATTTGTTTCCAATATAAAAGACTAGAGATGTGATATGTCTTCCAAAATGCCATCAAGGAGTCAATGTTCTCTGTTTCTGCACAACCTAACTCATCAGATCACCAGGTTACTCATGATATATGCTAGAATTTCAGCTATACGACACACTCAAGGCAGTTAGAAAAATAAACAGGGAAAAATTATTTGTCCAATCCGATATATTCTGGGAGCTATTCATATGAACCTGTATAATGATAGTGAAGTCTAAGTAGCGTAGATTTCATACTGGATAGATCGCGATGTGTTAAACTGAAAATTGGGTGTCTTCACTAATGAAAATGAGAACTAAAACTTAACAGTGTTACAACACAGAGATATGCTTATGGTTAAGTGGCGCTTAGCAGAGACAGCGGCAGCATACCCCGGAGACTGAGAGATGTCTGTGGTACTAAAAAAGCTGGATATGCATCTACAGAAGACTAAAGCAAACGTTCTGCTTCTATCTGAACAGAAATCAACTATAATTCAAAGTTCTACCTGTAATACCTAAAATTCAGATTAAAAACATTTTCTCTTTAGAGTGGAATTAAATTGAAAAATATTAAAAGAAAAGTGGGTGGCTTTTGACTGGCATGAGCAGTGTGTGGAGCCACGAGGGGTGGGATCAGACTGTGTTACTGTTCATGAGCTGGCACCTTGGAGCCCATTCCCTGCAGAGGAACACCTAACCCAGCATTGACTTTGGGATGAGCGAATCAGACGTGTCTGGAGTGGATGTGCAGGCTGGGCTGCCCCACCTTGGGACTTCTCGCCTTATCCTGGGGAGGCGATGGATATAGATGTGAAGGGGCTAGGCTGAGGGCTGGCTGGGAGAGATTGGGAGTGGAGGGAGAGGGAGCAGGGAGATACACTGATGGAGATGACGTTTTGTAATAAAAAATAAAATAAATTTTTTTAAAAAAGAAAATATGAAGGATATTATAAAATATTAAAAGATGGGACAATGTATTTTTCAATGGGTTATAAAGAAGTTGAAAATAGGTTATAGAAAAATACAGGATGAAAGTAGAAGCATTTTGAATTTAATAAATAAAGTTGCCATACAATAGCACATGGGGGACAATTAAATTATCAAAATGAAGAAAATGGTTACATTATTATGAGTTATAAAAATTGATTACAATTTTTAAATCAAATTTTATAATATTTAATTTATATAAATATATATAATTATGGCAATATTTTATAGTATGATATAGCCAAATAGTATTATAAATTAATTACATATAAATAACATAATTCATGTTAATACATTTTAAATAATAATAAATTCCCTGATTTAGCTTGGGCAAATACAAAGTTTTCTAAAGATTTAGGAATAGGGAGAATATAAAATGCATGAACAAGGACCAGTGAAAAATCTTCTGTCATTTGCATTATTTGTTCTAACAAAAGAACAGTGTTGGGTATAATACCATGGATGTTGAGGATCAACTTACTTAGTTGTTTATAATACTGTCATTTTCCAGAAGTTATGTGGGTTATTCACAGAACATAGTGGATTGTTTAAAAATCTTTTGCCTTGTTAAGTAGTGCCTATCCTCTCTCACATCTTGATGCTTTCTTTTATTTCAACAGACACCAGGCAGTCTGTCATGTTTGATATTTATGGTCACACATATAGTATGTATCTTTGCAAAATCCCATCACAATCAGCCACATATGGCTGCTTTTATAGTTTATACTTAGAAAAAAAATCTCTGTGAGTGAGGATGGCATGTAGGGTGTACCTCCACATCATTTCTCTCCTAGAATCTTCTCCTACAGTGGAAACATGAACACAGAACAGTAATAGAGGCTTTAGTTGTCTACCCTTAGGACAAATTAGTTCTCTTCAGTAGTCGTATTTGATCTGCGTATCCATCTGCTGCTATTGAACACTCTGTGGTGAGATGTTATATATTTAATGAAACCAGTCTGGAATATCAGAGAACAGATCCACCCACAGTCAATCCAGGGGGGTCAGAGAATGGTAATTTACTCCTTTAATTCTAGCACAGGGAAAGACCAGGATTGGTGACTTATGCCTTTAAGCCCCTAACGCCAGAGACAGAGATCTGATGTGGGAATGTCTTTCTGTTTGCTGTGAATATAATTCTTTAAATAAAGGAGCTGTTTTGGCCTATGACAGGCACCATAGAAAAAGTAGGAGGAGAAATCAGAGCATAGGTAGGACAAGCAGGGTGGAGTCAGACAGATTAAGCCCAAAGCTAAAAAGGAGCAACATGTAAGGAGCACAGGTGAGCCACGGGTCACGTGGCAGACAGTTTAAAGAGAATGGGTTGAGTTAAGATGTAAGAGCTAGCTAGTAATGTGCCTGAGCCATAGGCCAAACAGTATGAAGTTAATATAAGCATCTGAGTCATTTCTGGGGGCCTAAGCAGTGGCAGGTGGCTAAGGGGTCTGGGGCTTCAGGTCTGTAGGTCTGGATCTCAGGCTTCCCGGAACCAAGAAACCTCACTGTTACAGAGATGTTTCTGTGTTTCTCTGAGTTCAAGGCCTAACTACCAAACAGTAGTAACTCATACCTTTAATCTTAACTTGGATGTGAAACAACTGTGTAAAGAAGGTATTTAAAGCAGGTACAGGAAGACAGATGATTTAGTAGAAGCTATGATGAGTGAGGCTGAGGAAGCTGGAAGATAGCTAAGTGAGATTTGACTGTGGTCTGTTTCCTCTCTCTGATATTCCGGCTTTCCCCCAGTTTCTGGCTCTACATTTAATTTAATACAACGAGAGTTCATGTAACATCCCTCCTTATTCTTTTCTAGATTATCATGAATTAAGATATTTTGAGTCAGAATTCACTAAAGCACAAGTATTTCACATGCTAGTAGGGAACAAAAAACTCTTTATTTCAATGTGTGTCCTCCAGTTAACATATGTGAATTTGCAAATAGCCTGAGCCATTCTGTTTGAGGGTGGCTGCGATGATTAGCACCCCACTTTTCCTTCTCAGCATCAGAGAATGCAGTGGGGATCACCTCTATCTCACTTTATTCTGCCTGCATGTCTTTGGTAAACTTCTGGTCAGGCCTTGAACCCTTCCAAAGGCTTTTCAACAAAGCATTTGGTTTTCCCTAAGATTTTTGCAAAAGAACTCTCATCTGACATACATTTTGTGACATTTCCAAGTGGCATAGACATGCCTCTTTGCTTGCCTTTTTCCTCCTCTGTTCGCGTTAGCACTTTATGAACCTAATATACATGTCAGCCCAAGTCACAGGGATCTGCCAAAACCTTTCTTAAAGACTAAGACCTCATTGGGCTTCAAAAAGACAGGAAAGACTCTTATCAATTTGATGGCTTCTGATGAATCAGGTTCCTTCTTACCTTTCCTGTGAACTGGGCATTGCACATAGCATTCTTTGTTCCCGTTCCGTTCAGTAATGACCATCTTCCTTTGTTTTTGTTCTGGTTCCTGATATGTGTTGTGGGAATTAGATCCATTCACCCAATGACTTTGGAGTACCAAGTCCCAGGAATGGTCTTGTCTGGTGTAGATGACGCATGAGAGCTGAGGAAGAGAGGTTGCATCCTCTTTATTCTTGGTGGTCGGAGCAGAAGTATATCTTGCAGTTGGCTCCCATTGCCCTTGGGAAAATGACAGGACAGCAGCAGCTGGATCAGCAGTGGAGTTACCCTCTTCTATATTTGTGAGTCTGTATTTCCATTGCACCCCTTCAATTAATAAATAGACTTATGCAGGTTGTTTCTTCCAATGGGTTCCAAATTTTTGACTCCTAAGAGGAGATAATTAACATAAGTGTAATTTATACTTTTTCCCCTTTCAACCTCCTCCTAATCTGTATGATGCAACAAGCCAGTACCCCATCTCATTATTTATTTTTATCCGATTTACCCAATAAATCTAAGAAGCCAATGTGAAAGATGTTAGAAGGCATGAGACTTTATTGTTTTAATTTTTTTCCTTACATGAGTAAATTTCTTTAGCCATCTCAGTCCAATTTGCACATCTTATTAGATATAGTAGAAACAGGACAAAACCCTCAACTTGACAGCAATTTCATTCCATTATGTGTCTTGGAGGACTGTAGTGCATTCTCTAGTCCTTCAACTGCAGCAAACACTACTCATCAAGAGAGAACACATTTCTGTACCAGGGTCACCCAAATAGTCTACCCCCCATGTTTTAATATACACATATAAAGTTCCATATAAACACCATTGTAACAAAAAATCACCTGCCACATATGACAGGGAAGATGGCTGTCATGTAGATATCATTATTGTGGATGTTTCACATGTAGTCAGTTGAGCTTCAGCTACTTGCCTGGCTATTCATTGCAGGAAACATGCAATTGCAGTTTCCAAAGCTACTTTTGGTCTCATTATGGCACCAATTGTTTTCGAAGAAAATATGAACAAAAGGCCCCAACAACAGATTACTTCACAAATTCTTCCAAAGTCCAACTTGAAGAAGCATTGAGTTTATTGGGGTGCAGAGCATAGTGTGGGTTGACTGACAGGTGCATATTTCACACAAAGGCAACTGCATCACTGGGAAATCCACTCCACTAATGAGGTTGACTTACAAAAGCTACATCCTTGGAGTTCTCTACACAAGGAAGAGGCAGTTTGGATTGTCTGATAAGCTCCTAATTGCAGAAATTCTTATTGCTATTACCACTTTGGCCTCTATAAATCTCCTAAGTTTCAACTTTGTAATATTTGTAAATATATTTTAGCTTTATGAGCTTACTGCACCTCTCTTGGAGATAATGTTTCATTTCAAATAAATCACTACACAACATCTCCTCAAATTAGTATAATGTATGATCTACCTATTAGATTATAACCTTTTTGAGGACAGGAATAATGTGCACATTTGTATGGGAGCTTTGCATTTATTGGGTTTTTAGTAATTTAAATGAATTTGGAATACATGAACATGATCATGGCTGAGAAGACATTTATATTATTAGCTCACTAATGCAGTAAAACAGTATCATAATTGCACACCCCTGTTTCAGTGTTATTCATTTACATTTTTAATATGATGGAATCATAAATAGGAAGGAAAATACAACATATATGCTTACTAATTTTTCCTTACATTTTATGATTAAAATGTAATTATCTAATCAGTTGAAACTGGCATAATGAATAAGGTATGTCACACAAGTAGTAAGTGAATTTAGAATTCAATTAGTACTTCTAAGGTTTTTGAGAATATTTTTCAGCAATGTGTGACATAATGGCATCTATAGCATAATGACAGTTTTACTTTAAGCTGGCATATGTTCTCATTAACTATTTCAAAATATGACATTTTATCAATTAAATATATCTTTGACCATTTCATACTTGCATATAATGCATCCTGATTGCTCACTCCATCTTTGTTCATCTCCCTTCCACTCCTTTCTATATTTAGGATTAAGGTTTATGTATTTTTTTGTTTTGTTTTATTTTGTGACTCACAGAGTTAAACCGGGTTCATCTATGACTATGGCTTTCTAGCTATTGAATATAGTTTGGTTGGCGTACTATGGTTGCACACCTGAAGACAATGATCACTGTCTCTCCTAGAAACCATCAGTAGTCAATAGATCAGCAGGTAAAAGAGGTGCTACATGGGCTCATACCACATTCATAACTGTTTATACACCCAGCATTCACAGCTGCTATGAATTCATAATTGTAATGGATATGTCATATCTAAGAAATAATATTTTATGACCTTTCTCCCTACTGCCTTCATCTTACTTCTATTTTCTGCTCTCTGTTTAGTGATGTTCCCTGAGCCTTATGGATGCTTACAAAAATGGTACAATTTAGGGTAGGACACTCATTCTTTCATTATCCTCAGCACCATGAGTAGTCATGAGTATTATGTGTTGTCTGTATTCCATTTTAATATAAATGTGAAATATTAACAAAATTGTAAAAATAAATACATGTGATGAAAAGAAAAAAGAGCAGAAAAGAATGAATTTCGATATGTGTGTTTGGGCACATTTAATTGATATAATCAATGAAATTTTTGTAATTTCCTTAAGTATTTTTGGTTAAAGAATTCAGGTAAATGATAAAATGTGTGACTCTATACTTAGACTCTCTTACCTTCCTTCTCACTGCTACTTTCATAAATCAATTGTTTTATTTTGTGTATTCAAAGATTTAGCTTTTCTATTTTCTTTGAGGGCATAAATTGAGCATTACTTCATTAATTAATGAGATAAAAATACTGCATTTTTCTCCAAGCATTAAGACCTACTGATTTCCAAGGGAGATCTGTTCATAGTCAGAATGTTTCCCTGGGTCTTCTTCACCTACTCTTCTGTTTTCTCTTCTTTTTCTATCTCAGTTTTTCCTCCTTTTACTGAAAACAAGTTCTTCTATATATTTTTTTATTACATTTTTCTTTCCCTCAATCTGGATCTGCCTGCTTTCTCTCTCTCATTGGAAAACAATCAGGCTTCTAAGAGTTTCTTCAGTTTCCAAATATGAATATGCCTGCTTTTTGTCTCTCATTAGAAAATAAACAGGCCTCTAAGAGATATAATATACCTAAAATAATATAATATGGTAAGGCCAAAATGAACACATAGAAAAACGACAAAGCAAGCAAATGTAAGGAAAAGAGAAATTCCAATTAAAATCACGAAAGAAAACACACTCATTCCCACATAAAGGAATCTCATAAAAACAAGCCATAACACACACACACACACACACACACACACACACACACACACACACACACACACACACACGATCTGTAGTGTACAATGAAACAAGAAAAAGATATATTAAGTTTTTAAGGGTAAGATTATAAGTATATAAAATTTTAATAATGATTTTATATAATATATGTATGAAGGAAAGGCCCTGACATGACATTATGAAACAAGGGAAGTTAAAGATGCCATTGAGTTCATTTTCTGATAGACATCTACTTCTCGGTGTGCAGGCTACCTTCAGAGTAGTTCGTTTCTCCAGTGAGATATACTTTAAGAAAACTAAATTTTCATTTGTCAATAGTTATCAATTGAAGATTGCTTCTGGGTTGGGGACGGGTACATATGTTTTCTCTCCTTTTAGTTCTAGGACACTTTCTGGTAAAGACCTGTACTTATGCTATGCATCCTGTTCTAGTCTCTGTGAGTGCATACAAGCATCAAGCATGTTTATTTAGAGGGCCTTGCTGTCTTAGTGTACTCCGTAATGTCTGACTCTTGCACTCTTTCTCCTTCCTCTTCCATGGCGTTCTCTGAGCCCTGAAGGGAGGGATTTGATTTAGGAATTGCATTTAAGGCCGAGCGTTCTGAGTTCTCAAACTTTCTGCATAATATTTGTCTGTGAGTCTCTCTATTTGTTCCCATCTGCTGCAGGACTAAGCTTCTCTGGTGAGAGCTGAGTAAGGCTCTGATTCTGAATAGAACGGAATGTCATTAGGAGTGATTTTTTTCGGTGTTTGTGTGTGTGTGGGGGCAATCGATAGCTGTAGGGGGAAGTATGATCATTCTAATCATTCCATTTTTTTATAGTGTGTTCATTCTTTAGTTTTAGTTTTTATGCTCAAGTAGATGACCTGACAGCCATCCACATGTGAACATGAATTGTTCTTAGTGGGTTATCAAAAAAAAAACCAAACAAACAAAAAAAAAAAAACCCAAACAAACAAAACAAAACAAACAAACAAAAAAACCAGAACTGAAAAGACTTTTGCCTATTCATAGTGCTGAGAACAAGGAATAGATTAATGCTTGGCTCTAAATAGTGCATTTATACCAGCCCTTATAAGGCTGGGGTATGATTCCAGAAAGGGGTGGAAGAAAAGGTAAAACCCAGAAGATAAGGAAAAGTGTTGTGAGATGCTGTTTCCTGGGATGATACAAGCATTGCAGTGATGAACTTACATCAGCTGGGGTTGTCTGTAATGGACCTGTTAACAGTAAGAAAGAAAAGAGTAAGATGCTCAGGGGACCTTACTCTTCTCTGATGAACTATTGGTTACTAATACATTCTGAGGGAGGAAGGGTCATTATCTTGAGTTGTATATTCAAAAATAAACCTCCCACATTAAAATAATGTTTAATTTCATGTATGTTTCATAGATGGCCCTGGGTAAACACAGTGGGTCACAAACCAAAAATACATGATCATTGGAAAGAGACCTGTAGAGTTGAGAAGGAACATGCTGAGAGAATGAAAAAAGTGAGGGATGAAAGTATTCAGAATGTGTTATATATAGCTCTCTCTCTTTCTCTGTATGTAAAACTGTCAAAGAACAAAATTAATAAAAAAGAAGTTATATGCACAGAAAATTATGACTATGTCATGTATTTTATAAAAAGAAAGATGCGTGCTAAGAACAAATGCAGTCATTTATTCACAATTACAAATAAATACTACTGGCTCTGGGTTGTTTTGATGATTCAACAATCAATATTTTTTATATAAGACAAAAAGAAATAATAAATCTGAGTGTTAAAGTGAATTCAGTTGAAGATCTTTTAAAACAATATTATGTTAACTGTGAACGATAGTAACTTTTCAGAGAAAATCTACAATATGGATGAAACTTCGCTTTTCTAAAAATAGATGTCTAGAAAATTGCTACCCATGAGCAAGCCAAATAAATGCCATGTTTCAAGAATTATCAAACCAAGATTAAGGGTCTTGCTTCTGGATACATTTGAAAAAGATTATAATTTCTATGCTTTCACCCTACATTCTTTGGCTTGGGACTGTACCATCAAGATCAATATTAATGATACCTGAAAGAGACCATTCGAGATACTGATGCATAACGTAAGAGAGTTTGCCAGACAAAGACTGTAGCAGGGTTGTGTTGTGTTGTTCTTGTTGTTGCTGTCTTTGTTTGTTTATCAAAAATACCCCAGGGAGAAAAACGTTTTAAAAGGAAGAAGAATTTAGTCTGGCACATGGTTTCACAGTTTTCAATCAACGATCACTCAGTGCCACTTATGTGGGCATGTGTGAGACAGAACATCATAATGGGGAACTAGACAAGAAACTAAAGAGAGTAAAAAAAAAATAGCAACACAGAATCATGTAGTAGAAAGCTTTGTAGATCTTAACAAAAGTCACAGTGCAGTAGGTCTGCTAACATGTATTGGGAGGGGGAGGGGGAGGGAGGGAGAGAGAGAAAGAGGGAGGGAGGGAGGGAGGTTGGGAAGGAGGGAGGGAGAGGTTGAGAGAGGGTGAGAGAGAGAGAGGGAGAGAGAGAGGGGAGAGGGAGAGGGAGAGGGAGAGGGAGAGAGAGGGAGAGAGAGGGAGAGAGAGAAGGGGGGGGGGAGAGGAGAATACATGGTAAGGGATTTTTTTCCAGAGGACTAAGTAGCAATCAGATTTCTTCCAACTAGCTATCCATTCTTAATTTCTGCAGCCTCTCCTATTTTCGTATCACCACTATCTGGGAACCAAGAATTCAATTTGCTTGTCTGTGGGTGACAGTTCAAATTCAAATTATCAGTATAAAGCTGCAGAAAAGCAACAAATGTATGGTATGTATGCATGAGGATAGCATTTATAAACCTTTTGTGGTATTTCTGGGAGTATTCACTAACAAGATGTTACTGGAACTGAAAAAACAATGGACACTCAGAAAGAGGGAAGAGGAAAGAAAATGAAGAAGCAAACAAAAATATGACAAGGAATTATATAGTAGAAATCTTTGTAGATCTCAGCTAACTACTTGCTAAGAAGTCTGTAGACATGAACTCCAAATCCCTGTTAGGTGTTAAGAATCGTGAAAAATGGCAAGGTTCACAACAAATTTATCAACCAAAAGCAAGAGTAAAATATTATGGACACACCCCTGAAAGAGACACACTTCCTCAAAAAGATCTTCAATTGGGTTTTCCAGAAGTCACAGTTGATGCAGAAGAGAAAATACTGGTGTGACACAGTGCAGTACTACTCAGCAGGGAAAAAAAAATAGACATCCTAAAATTTGCAGGCAAATAGATGGATTTGGAGAATATCATCCTGAGTGAGGTAACACAGGTCCAGAAAGACAGATATGATATGTACTTACCTATAAGTAGATCTTAGACATAAAGCAAAGAATAAACAGGCTGCAAACTCTGAACAGCTAGGTAACAGGAGGAACTTATGAGAGACATCTATGGATTCCCCTGGAAATGGCAAATAGAGAAGATCTCCTGAGTTTATTGTGATTATAACAAGGAGCAGGAAAGAGGAGGTGGGAACAATCATGAGAGAAGGAGATTGTTGAGTGGGAGGAGCAACAGAGAGGGAGAACAAAGAAATAGTCATCTTGATAGAAGGAGCCACTGTGTGGTTAGATAGAAACCTGGTGCTAAGGAAATCTCCTAGAATCCACAAGATATCCCTGGCTAGGACTCTAAGCAATAGTACAGAGGGTGCCTAAACAGGACCTTCACTATAATCAAATAAATGACTACCCTAATTGTCATTATAGAAACTTCATCCAGCAATGGATAGAAGCAGAAGCAGAGAGCCTTAGCTAAGCATCAGGTTGAACTTCTGGTCCGACTGAAGAGAAAGAGAGGGAGGAGACAGTATGTGAGCAAAGGGATCCGGGTCATGAGGAGATCAACAGACATGGTTGTCCTGTGAGGTTGGGTGCTCCTATCTGATGGAATCAGAAACTTTCCTCAACCAATATGCCAACAAATTTCAAATGTACTTGTTTCTGACACAAATTCCATCAAATAATAGATGAAATAAATTCATAATCTCTGAGAAAGACAGAACTAGTAATATATAAAATATAAGTGGAAATATAAATTTTACATTGTCCATGGATATTGCACAAAAATTACACTGGTTGAAACTTAATCTTCTATAAGTTTTCATTAACGAATTCATTTTTTTTGAGAAGTAAAATTGTGAAGTTAGCCATATTCTACATATTTCCTAATGACCAAGCTTTGAAATATATCAGCATATGGGGCCAGTCCTATTCAAACCACCCCATTTCATTTCCTAGCCCCATAGTCTTGTAACATTATTATGATGCAAACGCATCCATTCCAATTACAAAATCCCCACAGTCTAACATAGTGTCAACACTATTTAAAAGTCCAAACTTCTTCAGACTCGTGGCCCTTAACTGTAATCCCCTATAAAATCAAAATCAAGACATATCACATATTTCCAACATAAAATGGCACACACACTAGCGTCCATGAGATTAATACAGGATGGTTGAGAGTTCCCATTTAGGCTGAGCTTCACAGCACGTCAACTTAAACAAAACAACAACTTAAACCAAATAACATCAACAACAGAAGACATAATGAAATATGGTTGGCATTTCTAAAAACAGCTTTCATCTCTTTAGTCTGGTGAAGATACAGTGACTTTTTTATTGGTCCTATAACATTGATTAAGATGTACTGATAGATCTTTTTTCAGAAGACCCAACTTCGAACACAGGACACTAAAAAATTACCCTTTAACTGAGCAGCCAACTCTCTTTTGCGTGGATAGCTTACATGAGGATCTAAGGTGCTATGTGGGCTGTAGGAACAGAAAATATATCAAACGTCTTACAGGGCTCTGGAGTTTTTACTATATAATATTGACCTGCTAGTAATATATGCCCAGTGGTGAAATACTAGCATGAAGGTTGTGGACCAACCACTTTATGGTAAGATACAAGGCATGTTTCATAGGAAGGATTTCATGGCTAGTACTATAACTGTTGAAGAGGCCACAACAAAGGATATCATATGCTATAGCATGGGGCACTTATTGTCATTTTGATAAATGGCCCATTCTAAATATGTGTGTTTATGTCCATAGATTAGGTCCTTTCTCAACTTTGGTCAGAGCTGCTTTATGTGGTGAGAAGTGGTTAATTCAGACTCAACACTGGCTAAGAATAAAAATTCTAAGTGGTCATTTGTGCATGGGTCATCTCTATCTCTTACTATTTTAAAACGTATACTGAGAATTCATTTACATTCTTTTCTGGCATTTCATAAAGCTAATTTTAAAGATTTATTTTTATGTTATAGATATAACTTTGCATGTATGTACATATGTAGACCATTCAAATGCCAGATGCCCAAAGAATGTTTCAGGAGAGATAGATGTTTATAATCTGCCAGGATGGTTCTGTGCACTGAACCTGGGTGCTCCAAAATAGGAGCAATGGCTTATAGTCGCAGAAAAATTTCTCTTTCTCCAAACAAAATTTTAAATAGCTGAAGATTTTACTTATAAAACTTCTATCATCTGTTAAATGAACAATTTTCTGGTAGACTCATCATTCAAATCCTATGACAGTAGTTAAGAAGGAGTTTAAAAGATTCATACTGCTTTGTAGAAACAGAAGAGGAACATAGTGAAACTTACAAAAATTTCAAAAGACCTCAAATGGTAAGATTACTGAGTTATCTTTGGAGATCATATAACATAAACCTTCAATTGTCTATGACTATAAGTCTAATTAGCTATTAATTTTGCTAAATTCATAATTTAAAACCTAAAGAAATATTATTTATTAATATCTAATCTTTTCAAAGGAATGCTTGCAACTTGCATAGTTATGGAGTATCTATAATCCCAAACATTTTTAATTTTTTTACATGTAGGAATCATGGATTTTTAAAGCAAGGTGAATGACTTGTTTTCATCATCACAAATGATAAACGAATAATTCATGAATACTAGTCAACTTGAAAGCTGCTGTCAGGTAATTGATGACCAACAATAAGAGCGAGTGTAACAGAAAGATAACAAATAGTATCAGTTGAGATAAAATTAACTTTGGATAGGAAAACTTTATTCATTGATAAGTACAGATCAGAGTTTGGTGATTCTAAATAGGCGTATTTCAAGAGATGAGCCACATTAGAATTAAAATCTACAGATTGTATCTGGATACTAAAAATAAAGGATAGTCATCTGATCTGGCAAGAATCTATAAAATAGCCATTTAATTTTTAAAAATGAGGATTTACTGAACTGAAAATAAATAGACTATATTTCAACTACGACATATTTTATTTATAACACTTATTTTGCTTATTCTTGGTGGGAAAAATGGATAACATAAAGTTGTAGTAAATATTTTAATTAATAATTAATGTAAGATAATTCAGAGAAGTTTTGTTACATGGGAATTGGGGTTGCTTTCTGTGAGTTTGCAGTCTTGCTGACTAAAGAATTTAAAAACTGAGTCAGAATAAAATATCAAGACCACTTTTTATTAAAGTTTTAAAAAAGTCAGCAATTTCATGAAGAGGCAGAGGACAGAAATGTGTGCCTTTTAACCTAGGCATCAAAGGCACTTCATAGCTGGAAAAGGGGCTGGTCTTTTAGAGAAACAGAAAAGACTCAGGCTTTCCGGAAAGCACTCTTAGGAATTTAGTCGTTATCTGAAACAAAAATAAAAAATAGCAAAAAGAAAGTTACTCCTGAATTTGAATACAGATAATCAGAAAGGGTTAGCAATGAAGATATGCAAGAACCTGACTGAAGGAGGGGCTTCTGGGTCCTGGAAGATTCTTTTTAATCTCATTAGGGAGATAATTATTACTCCCATCACCTTAGCATGTCTTCAGGTGAATAAGTTTTCCCGAGGAACGTACTCTTGGGCATATGATTGACAGGCTCAGTTGGATTAACTCTTAAGGGAAGGTGCAATGTTCTATAATGTTATAATCTTTATGGCAGATTAAAATGTCATGTTTCCACACGGGGTCAGAGGTAGAATTCAGAATCCATTCCTCTACAGGAGAAAGTAGCTTTCCCTTAATGGACTTCAACAAAACCCAGATATCTCCACCTTTTCATGTGGTATTTTAAATCCTAACAAGGTGCAATTACTAAGCTTCCTTTTCTATTGTTACCGGAGAAAATGAGAGATGGAATCCCTACTTAATAGCCTCCCAGCTGGCTAATGTCTGTCTATGTATTATGTACTTTAACAGTTTCAGATCTAAGGCAGTGTCTCAGACCAGTCAAGGGAGCTAGCAGAGTTACAGCTACATGTTTTGAGTTGGAAAAGGTCTTTGCCATTCTCTCTCTCTCTCTCCTCTTTCTCTCTTCCCTTCTCTCTTTCTCTCTCTCTCACTTTCTACTCCCTCTCTCTGTATTAAGTTAATTTTATCATTTAAATTTCTCTATCACAATAGACCTTCCTATCACCTCTACCTTTGCTGTCATATGTGATATAACATTGGCCAATTCCTCAATTCCACCCCTTTTGTAAAATCTTAAATCAGAAAGATTGAGAAATCTAACAAAGACAGTTTGCTATCAAATAAATACTAATGAAAGATATCATGCTGGTAAATTCAATAAATCTTGTTTACCCCAAACTATATAATTTTATCTACTTTACATACAATCTCCATGCTATATATTCTGTATAGGTAGTATAATATGAAATATATGAGTAATTTGAACGGCATAAGAGATGTGAGGAGCAGGTTTTATATGAATTTGTCCTAAAACTTAGAAAAGTGGTTGAAGTTTCATAATAACTGGATAATTAGGTAATGCATGGACTGAAATTTCTCCTGTTACAGACTATTTGACTTTGACTAAGGAATATTTAAATAAGAATGAACATGTGTTATTCAAGCCAAAGAGATAAAATATTTATCACAAACAGCCTGTTTTATGGTCTCATTCAAATAAGCATTTGAGCTATCTTCTATACATTTTAATACAAACTCTATTAATGTTTATTCTAGTACTTGCAATGAATGGTTTTCAATTATGCTGTAACACAAGCTGGAGTTGTTTTTATACTTCTTTGTTATGTGAATGTTTTCGGCAGGGGAGGAAAGTATTTATTAAAGCATCAATTTAAATCACTATAGCACCAATGATAGATCAGAGAAAGTTTCGTTCAAATACACTCTGAAAAAATAATGAATTTTATTAGAGTTACTTTTAGGATCATAAGCTAAAGGGCTATTAAAGAAACATGTTAGTATGGTCTAGATACATCATGAGTAGATTCCATTGCTTCTTCAAGAAACCATTGTTTTGGCATGAGCAGGAGATGCTACCTTACTTAACTCTTTACATTCAACATGCATACTGCTCTCCTCAGGCCATCTCCTCATCACTGGTTGCTGCCACTGGTCTGTCATGTATTCCACCACATCCCAAGACATGGCAGGACTGCTGGCTTCTGTTCTGAGCAGCCAAGGGCCAAAGGTGCTTAGCTATGCTTCATCTATATGCGTCCAAAATCAAGCAGTCTCTACATTTGATCTGCAGACCCCTGGAGCTGCCCCATTGGCCACATTAAACCAAAGTGAACCCTGGACTAGATGAACAATTTCCAGTGCAGTGTCACCTTGGGGAGAGAAATGTACACACTTCACTCATAGATAATAACTCCCTACTCCTGGGACAAGCACCATCTTTTCCATCTGTACCCATCGACCATTTATCCTTTCACTAAACTTTGTTCAGGCTTTAAAGTTTTTCTAAGTCTCATAAGCACTGAACTTGTTTTTTGTCTCTCCTCCCCCCCCCCTTAGAAATTACAGCTTGATATACATTTTGCTATTCTTGCTTTCAATTAACTCAGATGGGCTCTTTTGTCTTTCCCCTTTTTCCTCTTCCACTCTGGATTGTTTTGGCACCTTCTAAGCATGGTTTATTTACATTTCAGTTTGAATCACTCTGATTTGCCAGAGACTTCTCATACTTCATAAAGATTGTACTTCCCCATTGGGTTCAGCAAATCCACTAAAGCATCATCCGTCTTGTGGTCCTTGTTAAATGAATGTTTTTCTTAATCTTCCTGTGAGTATAGTTCTATAAGACCTAGTAAATTGGGCATCAAATACTATATCTCCTATGTCTAGTTTTGCCAGTAATTTCAGTACCAAATATTCATGAGGATCTCAATTAATGATAAATAGCTAAGCATTCCTAATGACATATTTAATCCAGTTTATCAGGGACCGACTTCCTTAATCTTATGTCACAGTGTGCAGCCTTAATCTTTGGGATGGTAGCATCACCGTTTCTGTACTCCATAGCACTCAGATTAATCTTATCTGTGTCAATACATTAAAACTCCGTGAGCTCAGGGATAAGAGATGCTCCAATTTTTTTTTTAAAGTTCATTCAGAAGTATAATATTACTTGATATTAGAGTTTTCTGTGCTGAGCTATTTTATATATATATTTATATAATTATATATATAATATATATATATATATATATATATATAATTCTCTACTATGGATCTTCTCTCTTTTCTGCATCAAAGATCAGTACCTTTTACAATTTCTTCCCCATTACCTTCTTCCTTGCCTGATGTTTCCCATTGGTTGTAAAATTGTATTTGCAGGACATACCTTAGCAGAGGTTTTATGTATATTTTCATTCACTTATTCTCATCAAGCCTTGTGACAAGACAACCATAATATCTGTCTCATTTTTACCCTCTCACTTTTTTTCAGTCTCTTCAGCTGCTAACCTGGTGATTCTTTTTCTACTTCTGTCTTAAGACGGCAAGTTCTTTTTGCAAATAGCTTTGCCTCCATTGTATGTCTAATTTGCCAGAGAAAAGATCACACAAACCAATGACATAGCCGATTTACAATCCCATCTCATACATTCTACTTTTAGGGATTATAAAGTACTATGTAGTCCAATGTCCATTTGGTATTCCCTCAAACTTCTGCTATGAGCCCCATTTTACAAGGAGCCTTGTCTTTCCACAACACATAAAGAAAGTTACTTTGGGTTTTATCTATAGATTATAGATGCTCTATCCTCAAAAGGATCAGTCTTGGTTTCGTCTTTCACACTGAGCAGAGAAAAGATATCTTCTATTCTATCAAGAAGCTATGTCATTGCATACCACAGAGGTGATGTCAGCCAAAAAAAGATTGTTCCTATAGACTCTTCAATCTCAAACAGCTTAGCTATCATTCAATGTCCTATCATCTGCAGCAGATCCAGTTCAGGAGCTTTTCCCAGACTCATATTTTGGCTTTGGTAGTACACATGTTTGGGCACCAAATGTTGTGTGAACTTTTTCTGAGATCAGCATATATCTATTCACCTCAGATATAGAACTAATGACAGAATAAAAGATTATTCCATTCATTCTACCGTTATTAAATAATAATTATAACTGATTGCTTAAGAGAGTATCTCAATTAGAGCTTCTATTGTTGTAGAGAGACACCATGACCACAGAAACTCTTATAAAGGCATACATTTAATTGAGGTGAGGGCTTGCCATTTAGAGGTTCAGACCACTATCATCAGAGCAGATAGCATGGCAGTGTGCAGGTAGACATAGTGCTTACTACATCTTGAATAGACAACAGGAAGTGGACTGACACTGGATGAGACTTGAATATAGGAAACCTCAAATTTTGCCCCGACAGTGATATACTTCCTCCAACAAGGCCACACCTACTTCAACAAAGACATACCTCCTAAAAGTGCCAGTCCCTATGAGCTTATGAAGACCAATTATATTCAAAAAATACAGGAAGTAAGAGTAAGGAACACTTATCAGTATCTATACAAGTGAAGGTAAATATCTCCTTCCTCGCAACTGTTAACTCTATTTATATTCTTAGGGAAGGGTATGCCCTCAGGAGCTCCTTCCCTGTAAACATTAGCAGCCTACAAGTCTCTGAGAAAGTTGAGGCTTCCTGGTCTCACTGGACTCGTGACAATTAAATACCTATAAATCCTTTGGAAAGGGCATGGTCTCCAGAGACCTCCTCCTTTTCATGACAAAAAGTTAATTAACCCAATCTTGTTCTGACTCCTATGCATAATCACTCATACTGAGAATAGTAGCCATGTTATATCTGGAGGCAGCTTTCCATTACAATTTTCTCTTCCTACTCTTCTCTATTCTTTATACAGACTATTCTATAAACAATAACAACATATAAAAGAAACAAAATTTAGTCCTTTTCTAACTATATTAACTCAGTATATGAAGATTTGAAATAAGTGAATCTACTGACATTTGGAACTATAATGATATTGAATTGCACATACCTTTATATGCAGTTTAAGAAACCAAGAAAATTTATAGTGAAATTAATATTAAGCAGGATTTAAAAATGACTTAGGGCAATAAGGAGACTATTGGCAATTTTATAGTCTGTGCAAGGCTGTAAAAAAGGGTGTTTGTATAAATGAATGTGATAAAAGACACAAGGCTAAAGACATGAGGGAGACCTATCTCTGTAACTTTTTATGGCATTATAAGCAATTTAGTCTTACAGTGAATAACAATCAAGATCCTGAATTAAATATGTAAGTAAACATATTTTCAAGAAATTCTAATAATATACAAATAAATGACAGAATAAAAATTGAGTAAACACATAGATACACCCCCACACACAAATTCAATATAAAAAAGTCCAAACAAAAATATAACATGAAATTTAAAAAATCCAACAATTCTAATTTTAAAAAGTTTATTTGAAATCTGGAACAATAGAATGGATCAGATAAGATATAGTGTATCACAAAATGAAGACAAGGTAGAATAATTGTATTACTAAGTAAAAAATATTATTTTTAGAAAATGTGTGAAAAGAAAATGAATGATCTTTGAGATACAGTGAACATATCAAGTCTACGAATTGTGGACAAAGGGAAAGAAATTCAAGTCAAAGGTATAAAAATATTTTCAGTGAGATCGTAAATGAAAATTATTCAAGTCTAATTAAATAACTCTCATTAAATTGCATCAAGCATATAAAATATATAATATAAAGAAACAGAAAGTAAATCTCCCAATGCATATAATAGCCAAACACTAAATTTACATAAATGAGAAAGAATATAAAATCTTGCAAGAGAGAAGAACCAAGTCAATACAAAAGCAGATTCATCAGAATAACAGCTGAATTTTTGATAAATATGTTGGAATTTCAAAGTTCTGGATGGATCTACAAATTATGACAAGTCATACATATCTAACCTACTATACTCACCAAAGCTGACTATTAACATTTGATATAGAAAGAAAAATTTTCGACAATAAAAACAGGCTAAGGTAATCCAGGATTGCCAAATCAGATCTACAGAGGACTAATGGAAGATCCATTTCATATTAAAAATAAAAATAAACTACATGGGCAAAAAGATATGTTAGTGATTAAGCCAAAGAGTTAAGAAAACATATATCCCCCAAATTACAAAATGATTATGATCAATATACATCTTACAATATAAGAAATCAATAAATATCTGCAAACTTAATTCAAATTTACATTGAAAATATCAGTTATCATGACCAAGTCAGTTTTATTCCAGAGACACAGGAATTGTTTAACATGTGTAAATCAATAAATATAAATCAAACAAATTGACTCAAAGACAGAAACTACATGATTACGCCAGTAAACATTCTAAATTCTAATATGCCTTCATGATAACATTTATGGAGAAGCTAAGGATGGAAGGAACATACCTTAGCATAATGATAAAGTATAGTCAACATCATGTCAAAGGAAAAGGATTAAAGCGTCCCTTTAAAAATCAGGAACAAGACAAAGGCATCTACTCCCTCTACTCCAATTCAACTTAGTGCTTGAAGTCTTATCTAAAGCATGCAGTCACAGATAAGAACTATCATACGGCCCAGCTATTCCACTCCTAGGCATATATTAAAAGGAGGTTATATTTTACTTCAGAAATACTTGATAAACCATCTTCATTGTGGATCTAGTCCCAGTAGCTATGGAACAGAATAATCTGAAATGTCCTTCAACAGGTGAATGAGCAATAAAAATGTGGTATATCCACTTATGAAATTTGCAGGTACATTGGGTGACACTAGGAAAAAAAAAAAAAAAAACCTAATGGATGAGATATTGTAGGCTTGGAAGAGTAAATGTCATGTATTCTCTGTAACATGATGGTTCTGGGTTAAAATATTTGATTTTATTGTTTAGCTCAGAGGAATAATGAAAGTGAATAAGCTAGAAAAAGTACCATTAGAGCAGGGAGCTCCTTAAAGGGTGGAGGATAGATGGATGTGTATAGGTGGAGTTTCCCTGCCCCGACCACCTGCTTCCAAGTAACCAATATGGAGACCTAAGATTATTTAAAAAGGCTCTGCCAATAGTCCGGGCTTGTTACTAATTAACTTTTATAATGTAACCAATTACTATTAATTTTAATTTATGTGCTGCCCCAAAGCTCATGCCTTTTCTTTATCTCTATCCCATTTGTGTGTCTGACTCATTCTGCACTAGGCTGGTTACTCCAGATTCTGTCTTTTCTTTTCTCAACATTCTTTCTGTGTTACACTGCCTCACTCAATCTCTTCCTTTCCAGCTATGGACCATTAAACTGTTTTTTTATTAATAATGAGAGCAGTATGTATTTACAATGTGAAAAAAATATTTCCAAGTATTTCACCATTTTGTCTAATTAAAAGGGCAGACTTTAATTTTAACATAGTAAAATTGTGTACAACAAAAACAGTAATCAATAAGAATAACAAACACAAAAGCCAATTTACTTGCACTTGAAAAATCAGAGAAGATATTCTATTATCTATTTTATATTTTTGAGTTCAAAGTAGTATATCCAATTTGTTTTCTATCATAACTAAGAAAAACTATGTTTAACTAGTTAGTCTTTAACTCCTCAAAGCCCCCATTACCTAATGACAGGGACATAAGGCTGCCTAGACATCCATTGATAGTTCCTTTGTAATGTTGGGGCACCCAATTCTGCCCTACTGTCCTATCTTGTCTTGGAAAAGCTTGGTAGTCACCTTTTTTGTGTCCCGCTAGTGCCGTTTGGGCCATATATTGTCAGCAACTGAGGCAAGGGCAGTTTCTTTGCCTAGGGGCAAGCTTTGCCATAAAGAAAGCAAACTCCATGTAAAGGTTCTTAAATGCCCATCATCTTCCTTTGAAATAAATTGGTGAAGCCAGGAGCAGATATTTCACACTGTCATGAAAAGCTTAATGTTCTTAAACCTTGAAAACATACCTAGCATGATTTTAAGTTTGACTATTATAGGTGACTATTAGTCTCCATTTTAAAATATATATTAAATTTTAAGGGAGCATAAACATAATATCCTAAACAAGAGTAGAAACAGATACAATATAACAAAATTAATTTTTTATTTATGTTAATAAATAAAAATCCATACTAATATAAAATTATATTAAAAGCTTTTTTATTAGATTCAATAATCAACTCTTTTGTCCTGCAATTTCTGTATCATATCCCTCCTTTTTTTCTTTAGAAATGCATGTTTGAATTTAACTCATGTTTTTTTTTTTTTTTTTACTATGACCAATACCAATTTGTAACCACACCTCTCCCCATATAATGACAAAAGACCATAACAAATATTTTGGGGTTGTGGTTGTGCCTCTCTAAATTAACTTCTATTGTTTAGGGGTGCTAACACCTCTGGGGAAAACTTGAAAAAATTAGGATAATTATTAAGTTTTGACCGAAGTATTCTTTGAGGCTGAATCATTTCAGCCAAAATCCTTGAAGTTCTGAATCACCTGGGATATCCACTTTTACTAGTGTCTGCTCCCCTTCCTCTGAAAATATATAAACTTTTAAAGATAACATATATATTGGCATCAATATGAATACAGACTGCATTATAGAAAAGTCAGCCAAATATTATGTTTTGTTATATGTTTGAGCAGGTAAATATGCATCACATATAGTTCTTTAAATTTATTTCTTTATGACTGCAATCAAAATTTCAGAAGATTTTCCTTAATCACACCAGATTTTCTTTCTCCCAGAGTGAATCCAAGCCTCTCATTTACTGTGAAAACAAAAGCATAACCTCTCCCCCATAGTAACAAACTTTTGACCTATATTTTGAAATCACGATGTTTTTAAAATATATAGGTTGGTTTAATCCAGAAGTTTCCATAATCTAATGTGTCTTATAAACTGTTGTTTCTTTCTCAGCAATTAGAAAATTCAAACACAACACAATAATACACAGGATCCAGGCTCTATGAATTTCCCATATTTATGTGGCTTACTTCATTCATTTAAAAGACTTTTTAATTCTTAAATTATTTTTTAATCTAATTTGAGCTGCATCTTTTTTAAATCTCTCACAAGCCTATACATATTTATAAGCACACTCTAAGCCATTTAGAGGCTTTTTAGTTTGTTTTGCTTTTCTAAGTCTGTCTTTATTGTGTATTTATAACTATAAGCAAAAATTTTTAGTCTATATAAGCGAAACTGTAACCCAACATGAATTAGGAGAAAAGAACTTATACTGACAGCTTAAGCCCACAGGCAATGACTGAGAAGTGCTTTTCTGTACTGCTGTCCATGTAACTTAGCTCACAGTATACTAACAGCTATCAAGAGATGTGTCTCTGAACTGTGGCTGGCATGAGAGACACAGGACTAAGAAGATGAGTTTTGGCTCCATTTTTGTGTGTTTTATGGGGTTCATTTCTATTTATACGACCACATTTATAAAGATAATGTGAACAAAAGCCAACTTGGTAGTAGTCTACAGAAGAAACTAGTGGTGTTCTATAACCTTTTCTATTTTAATACAGTAACAAACAGCAAACACACACGCGCGCACACACACACAAACACTTATACAAGCTAGTTGACTTGTATTTGTAATCTCAATGCTTAAGTAATAGAATGAAGAACAGGTACAGGAGATTTGTCCAAAAGCTCACATGACAGCTAGCCTAGAGTACCCTAGAGTATCGAACATGACAGAAATAAAAAATAAAAAAAAGAACATGTTTTAATAAGGTGAAAGAAAGATTTCCTAAAGTTTTCTTGTGACCTCCAAACATGCACATGTACACATACACACATGTACTAATTGTGCTAATAACAAATGAACAGAAAAAAAAAATGTTATTTTTTTCCTACCTGGACATCAAATAATATAGGAAAAAATTACTGGAATACATGAAGAACTACTGAATAATAGCTATATTGAGTTATCATAGCAAGAACAAAATTAATAATCTTTATATAGCTTGGCTCAATATAGTTTATTGTAGTAAGTAAAGCATAGAACAATCTTTCCTTTCCATCCATTGTTCAATATTCTGTTTGACATGACAGAAAATTTAACAAATAAATGTAAAACAATGTTATAAGTATTAAAGAGACACAACTCTACTACTGTTTTGGTTATATAAATCTACTTGAAGCAATTAGGAACCTGTGAAGAGAAAACACAAATCATATAAATTAGTGTTGGCTGAGATGACTGGTTTGCAAGAAAACAATCACATTCAACAAATTAGTTATAGGAACTAGAATAAATGATAGATAAAGGTCGAAGAATATGTGTTGAATCTAAAACAGCCCTAGGAGAATAAATTGCCATAGATAGCCACATACTGATACTGCAAAAACATTCTCATGGTAGAGACTGGGTTCACATGAAAAAGGTTACTATGGGAGGAAATCCTGACCTTGGGAATCTAGAAGCTGAGTTTATCACCTGAGGGTAACTGATGATTCTTCTGCCCCTGAGCTTGACGTCAGTACACCACTCAATATCTGGTACCAAGAGTTGCCAATTAATGACTTTATAGTAACATTAAAAACTGAAGTTATGGGGAGTAGTTTATTTCTATAGTTTCATTCTACCAGCGAAGTGATTAATATTTAACAACTTTTGAAAGTTTGGTTCATCTAAACCTACCTCAGTGTTATGTTGTTTCACTCTATTCTTGAAGTCCTTAAGAGAAATTCCCTAGATGCAACATAAACCACTGGAGAGTCTCATAAATCTTGAGAATCTGTATAGACAATTTACTTCTAAGTTAGGCACGTCCATCAGAGACCTCTGGTATACTAGACAGAGGAACAGAGAAGATGCCTCTATGGATATGTGACATCAAATTTTTCCCAGTAGAGCATAAATAAACAATGGGGACAAAAACCTTCAATGTCTATTTACTCTTTCCTGAGTTGATTCCAGGTTTAGAGGACCCAAAATAAAGTAGCTTCAGAATTCCAAGGGACATTGTTTTTTTCCCATATGTGCTTATATTTCTTTCAACTATGCTTGTAAAATTTCTACTCTTCCACAATTAATAAAATACTTTTCTACTATTTTTATCCAATCTTTTTTTCATTTTTCTGAACTGCTTCCTTTATTTATTTGCTATTTGTTATTTTGTAAATGTGTGTGTGTGTTTGTGTGTGTGTGTGTGTTTGTGTGTGTGTGTGTGTGTGTGTGTGTGTGTGTGTGTGTGTGTGTGTGTGTGGACATGTACACGTTTCCATGTGTATTTGTATAGGAACATTTGTGCACAAGTGAAAGCTATATATATGGAGAGTGAAAATATGGGAGTCAATATACCCAAAGAATAAAAACAAAATCAATAAGAGATAGGTATATACAAATCTGATAAAGATTGCTTCAAGTTAAAATAGTCAGAAAAAGTATTTTTACAAGCCACTACACACTGTTAATAGAACAAATCATCAAGTACATTTAATAGTACAGAGAGAGGGAGCAAGAAAGAGAGAGAGAGAAAGAGAGAGGGGGCAAAGTGGGGCTCTGAATTTCATAAAACTAACATGACAGGAAAAACAGGATTTATAAGTACAGAAGTAATTTTAGTAGGTAACATCAATAACTCACTATAATGAACAAAAAATGATTGAGTTGGATACCTAAATATAAACACCATAGATAAGTTGTACAATAAGTCAAATGGATAGGACTATAGTGTATCCAGTTCAATAATTATAAAATATATAGTATATATGGAAAAATGTATTTGTTGTCTCTGAAACATTCTCTAAAATAAATTACACTGTAGCCCCCAAAACAAATATTAACAATTACAAAATAAATAATTTATTTTATCTTACCAGATACTAATGGAATAAATCTAGTAATAAATAGCAAGAGAAAGTACATAATTTGAAAAAATGCTTGCATGCTGTATAGTTCATTGAAGAAATCATAAACTTTTTACACATCTACAATTGAAAATCCAATTTAGTAGAATTGTTGAGATGCATAAGAGGTAGTTATAGCAGGAGAATTTATAACTGTGGTTCTTTTAGTTTAAAAAACTAGGATGGATCTAAAATTAAATAAACCAAAGACGTAACTCAGGATCATAGAAAAATAAGGACAAGCAGATTGAAATGATCAAGAACATATTCTTTTGTGTTTGGGTGGCATGTTGTGTAAATATATGCTGGGTTCTTTTAACATCAGGTAGCTCTACCATTCCTTTGTTTAGTTTTTGTCTAGGTGATCTGTCCATTAGTGAAAGTGGGCTCCTGAAGTCTCTCCACATCAGTGTGAGAGACATATGTGATTTAAGCTGTAATAATGGCTTTTGTTATTGTTATTTTTACAAATATTTGTGCCTTTATGTTTGGTACATAAATGTTAAAAATTGAAATTTTATCTTGTCAGATTGTTCATCTGATGAGTATATAGTGTCCTTCCCCATCTCTTTTGATTAATTTTTATTTGATCTCTATTTTGTTAGATATTAAATTGTCTACAACAATTTGATTCTTAAGTACATTTAACTAGTATATCTTTTCTAAATATTTACTCTAAAGTCTACCCTTGATGTTGAGGTGTGTTACTTTGAAGAAACAGAGAATGAATCTTGTTTCTACATTCCTTCAGTTTGTCTTTATCTCTTTATTGGGAATTGAGACCATTAATATTTAGAGATATCAAAGACCAATGGTTGTTTATTTTTTCTATTTGTTGGTGGTGGTGTTGGTGTGTGTATGTTTTAATTTGTTTCTCAAATTTTTGATCAGTGTAGTTAATCTTCTTGGGTTAGAAATTTCCTTGTCTTAAAATATCTTATTTTTCTCTATTTTTTTTCTAAATTTTTTACGTTTATTTTATTATTTTTTACTAAAAACTGTCTTTTTTAGCCATGTGTCCCACTGCTCTTCTTCCCTTCCCTCCTCTCATTCCCATACAGCCAGCCTTCGGCCTCCTCCCTCCATATTCCCCCATCCCCTCTCCCAAAAAGCAAGAAGTCCCAAGGTGGGTCAGTTAAGCATGGCACATCCACTCCAGGCAAGTCTGATTTCCTCATCCCAAAATCAAGACTGGTTAGGTGCTCCTCTGAGGGAATGGGATCCAAACTGCCAGCCAAAGCACAGGAACACAGTCTGATCCACCTCTGAAGGCTCCACATACTGCCCATGACAATTGAAAGTTGCCTACCCTTGGAGGGCTTATCTCTTTTTCTTGATTCAATGAGCTCCCCAGAGCTCCAAAAAACCATCACTGTGGGAATTTTCCTCATAATCCCTATCCCCTTGCTCATACAGACTCTCTTCCCCTGCTCTTAGCTGAACAAGGCGCTTGGCCCACTGCTCGGTAATTGAAAATTTGCTGGGTATAATAATCTGGGAAGGCATCTTTGGTCTCTTCTCTACTTAGAAGTCAGGTGTAATTCAAATAGGTTTGCCTTTATATGTTACTTGGTCTTTTTTCCTTGCAGTTTTTAATTTTCTTTTTCTTCTATATGTTTAGTGTTTTGATTTTTATGTGGAGAAGGAACTTGGTATCCTGGTTTAATTTGGTGTTCTGTATACTCTTTCTACCTTTATAATCATGCCTTTCTTTAGGCTAGAAACATTTTTCTATGGTTTTGTTGAAATAGTTTTTGGGTGTTGAAGTGCAATTTTTCTTCTTCTATTCCTATTATTATTAGATTTGGTCTATTCGTAGTGTTCAATATTTCCTGGATGTTTTGTGTCAAGAATTTCTTAGGGTTTTTTTGACCACCAATGTATCCATTTCTTGTATTGTATTTTCAATGCCTGAGATTCTCTTTTCTCTCATATTCTATTGGTGAAGGTTGTCTCTATAGTTTCTGTCCAAATTTTTAAATTCTTCAATTTTGGAATTCCATTAGTTTGTGTGTTTTTTGCTTCTATTTCTATTTTTAAGATATTATTTTCAACTGTTTGTTTGATTTTTCTTGGCTTTCATTAAGTGATTTAGGACTTTCCTCCAGTTTATATATTCCTGAAATTCTTTGAGTAATTTATTAATTTTCTCCAATTGTTTGCTTGTGTTCTTTTGGTATATTTAAAGGATCTATTCATTTCCTCTATAAGGACCTCTATTATCTTCATATAGTTTGTTTTAAGGCCTTTATTTTATGCTTTAGCTATGCTGGAATATTCAGGGCCTGCTGCAGTAGAATAGTGAGGGTCTCTTGGAGATATTGCCCTCTGCCTTACTGATTGTGATCTTAGGCTGGCATCTAGGCATCGTGGTTTGGGAAAGATGGGTGCTGATTACTGAGTTGTCTTTGCTGAGTGTTATTTTATTTATTTGTTTCTAATTAATTTTCAGAGAATGTCTTAGCTCTGTGTTGCCTGTTTTATTGGACTGCTTAGGGGGTGCGTTCATTGAGAGTAGTTGATGGCATTGAAGGCTGGGAGAAGGGGAGGCTAGTGGGAGGATGGTTTGTGAGATCTACAAAAGATATGGACACAGGTAAAGGGAGGCTACCGCTCGTATTTATTGTGGTTTTTTGTTTGCTTCTTTTGTTGTGTTTTATTTTGGGCAGTCTAGGGATTAGCCTGAGGATTAGGTCTAGGGAAACAGAGAAAGTCTAGAAAGTCCATGTACTGCCTACCTGGTCTTTTGGCAGGCATAACCAATGGTTGTACAAGGGCATTTGTCCAAATTGGGTATTCATATAGAGTAATAAGATAGGCGAAGTCCCAAAGTATTTTTGAACTTAGATTTCTCCAGTGGTTAATGAGCTTGAACATTGTCCACGTGTTTATTGATTATTTAATTTCACTTTTTGAGAAGCACCTGCCAGTTTATACTAAATGTGGAAAATATCAATCAGGAACAAGATAAAGGTGTTGACTCTGTTTTTATTCAATATTGTATTATAAATCTCTGCTTAACAAAGAGAATAAGCAAATAAAAAATGAATGGAATACAAATAGAAAACAATGTTGTTCACTCTCCATATTGCTATTGACTATAGTACCTAAAATTTTAGCTAAAGCAATAAGTTCAATGAAAGAGATCGAGGGGATCAAAATTGTATCTATTTTCAGATGATAGAGTAGTATATATAAGTGACACTAAAAATTCTACCAGGGGATTTCTAAAGCTGAAAAAAATCTTCCAGCAAATCTTTCAAAAAGTTAACTAAAAAAAAAAAAAAAAATCAGTAGCCCTCATCTATGCAAGTGACAAATGAACTGAGAAAGTCAGGATACAACACTCTTTACAATAGCCTCAAATAGTATAAAATGTTTTGGTATATTGTAACAATAAGGTTTCTTGGTCCTGAGCAGCAGACCTGCTGCCTCAGAACCCTTAGCCACCACCGCAGCTGATCAGGCCCCCAGAAATGACTCAGACACTTATATTGGTCTATAGCTCAGGCACATTGCTCTCTTACATCTTCACTCAACCCATTCTCATTAATCTGTCTGCCACTTGGCCCGTGGCTCACCTATGTTCCTTACATGTTTCTTCTTGGGCAGCTGGCTCAGTCTGTCTCTGTCTCCGCCCTTCTTTTCCTACCTATTTAGACCCCCCCACCTACTTTTTCTATGGCACCTGTCATGGGCCAAAACAGCTCCTTCATTTAAAGATTGATATTCACAGCATACAGAAAGACATTCCCACATCAATGTATCTTGTTACCAAGCAAGTAAATATGACAAAGGATTTAAACATTTGAAAAATGAAATTAAAGAAGATATCAATAGATGAAGTTAACCCATACTCATGGATGGGGAGGATTAGTATACTAAAAATGGTCATCCTGCTAAAAGCAATCTACAGATTCAATGTAATCCCTATCAAAATTACAGCACAATTCTTTACACCTGAAAGGACAATTCTCAATTTCATATGAAAAAATGAAACAAACAGACAAATTCTATATATGAACAATAAAAGACATTCTAGAGGTATTATAATCTTTATTTCAAGTTGTACTACAGAGTTATAGGAATAAAACCTGCTTTGTATTTATATAAAAACAAGATATAAATCATTGAAATAAAATTGAAGACCAAGACATACACACCCTCAGACATCTGATTTTTATTTTTATAAAGAAGTTGAAATGCATAGGAAAAAAGAAAGAAAATATCTTCAACAAATGATGGTGGTCAAAATGGATGTCTACATGTATAAAAATGTAGATGTATATTTATCATACCCCACAAAATTAAAGTCCAAGTGGATCAAAGACATGAACATAAAGCCAGATATAAACTGAACATTATCTGATAGAAGAGAAATTGAAGAGTATCCTTAAATACAGAGGCAAAGAAGACAACTTCCTGAGCAGAGCACTAACAGCACAGGTGCAAAGAACAACAATCAATAAATGAGACCTCAAGAAACTGAGAAGCTTCTGTAAAGCAAAGGCATCAGCAGGACAAAAAGGGAAACCTACACAATGGAAAAAGTTCTTCACCAATCCAGCATCCAACAATGAGCTAATATCAAAAAATACATTAAAAACTCATGGAACTAGACATCAAATTTAATAATCCAAATTAAAAATGTGATACAGGTCTAAACAGAGAATTATCAACAGAAAAAAATCCAAAATGTCTGAGAAACCCTTAATAGAAATGTTCAAAATCAAAAGCCATCAGGGATATACAAACTGAAACTACTCTGAAATTCTATCTTACAATAGTTAGAATGACTATTATCAATAACACGAATGGCAGTTCATGCTGGTGAGGATGTGGAGCAAGGGAAACACACTTCCATTGCTGATGGGAGTACAAACTTGTACAGCCATTAGGGAAACTAATACAGTAGTTGTTGCATGAATAAATGAGACTCAGGGATAGATCTCTGAGAAAGATGGAGATAATAGAGAGATTAAACACCACAGTCAGATCTTACCCAGCTGTCTTCCAGCTTCCTTAGCCTGGCTTCTCTTGCCTTCCTTCTCCATCTTCAGTATACAGGTCAAGAGTCTCTTTTCATCTCAGTGAAGCAGGAAATCTGCTCTGCCCATTTTGATGTAGTTCAGTCGCTTGTCCTTGTGTCCTGAAGATTGAAGTCTCTCTTGTACTTGTAGTACTTGTAGTACTTGTTGGCTCTCAGTTTCATGCTGGTATTTGGCCTCAGATAGAGTTTACCATCCGCTTTGGGCTGCATTCCCAAGCAACCCGACTCCAGGAAGACCCAGGTCTGGTGCACCAGGGGCTGCTACCAGCCTCACACCATCCACCAGCCGTCTGACAGTTTTCTCTAAAAAGCAGGAACCTGAAGGATCAGCTCAGCTTTTTCTGTCAAATTTCAAAGGTCACTTTCCAAAAGGATCTACATGTCCAGTTTAAAAAGCATACTGTCAAGCAGCCAATACAGGGACAGGTTCTTATCCAATGGCTAACCATTACCACAAAGAAAGTAGACTCCATATGGAGTTTCTTCAATGCCCGTTTTTCTCTTGAAGTAGATTGGGGCTGCCAGGAGCAGACCTGTCTCACTGTCTAGAAAAGGTCTCTAAATTCTAAAAATATTTTGAATGACATATTCTATGGATCTCTGAAGTGTTTGAAGAAGACCTGTTCATCTAAAATATATTTGTTTAATCTTGAAAACATATCTAACATGACTATGTCTGAATGTAATGTCTAGCTACTGACCTGCATTGCTTTATATTCTGATTAATTGGAAATAAAAACTTTCATGGACTAGCAACTTGTATTACAATGTTAGATGAACCGAATAAGTATGCTACCTTGAACAAGCATAGAGATATTTGTACAGTAACACAATTAATCTCAATATACACAAATTGTATACAATATACAAAAAAACAATGCAATGTAAAATATTAAAGCTAGTAAATTCTTTTAAAAGAAGATTCAATAATCTATCCTTATATACTATATCTGTGTCCCCTTTTTCTTTTAATTTTTTAAAACACAAATCTTGAATCTAATCGTTCTTGTTTAACTTTTTTCTAACCATAACTATGAACAATTTTTAACCAACTAACCTAAACAATGGCAATAATCCATAATCCATTGAACAACCAAAACCCAAACCAAACCACCCCACCACTTGGGAATGTGGTTGAGTTATACTGTATGGGAAAATAATCTATTTTCAATATTAAAAAATGGTCAGAGCAGACTTAATGAATGGAGATTGAAGATACAGATAATAATAATAATAATAATAATAATAATAATAATAATAATAATAATAAATCACAAAGAATTGACTTTTTGAAAAAAGCAAAATGAACAAACTCAGCCCCAGAGCAAAACTAACTGAAAAGAAAAGAAGATACAAATCACTAAACAGAGTACAACCAAAAAATAACAAATCTATTACAGAAATAGTTTGAAAACTTATAAAAATAGAAAATTCAGGAAAAAATGTATTTCTAGGATAGTTTCCTTGATCAATACAACCTAAAAAATAAAATCAAAGTGTACAAGCAATTTTTAAAAGCCTATAATAAATGAAGAGAATGAATTAATAAGTCACCAAGCAAAGAAATTTCTAGAATCAAATGGATTTGGCACTAAATTTTACTTGACCCTTAATTAAGAACAAACTAGTTTGAGTGTTTCTGTAGTATTTCATAAAATATAAAATTAGAAAGACTACCAAAATCACTGTATGAGTCCAACATTACCTCAGATAAGGACAATTTCCATGGTAAAAATAGACACAAAAATTTCTTGGTAAAATATTTACAAAGAAAATTCAACAACAAATAGAAATATTCTAAACAATAATGAAGTTGGCTATAATCTGAAATGCAAGGATGTTATATACTGACTAAGTGACTGGGAAATGGCCCAGTAGAAAAAAAGTCAAAAGGACAGGTGTAAATACTTGAGTGAAATCCCAGAATCCATGTCACTCTGGGCACAATAATCTGAACCTGTAATCCCAAATCTTCTATAGTAAGAAGAGAGATGGATACCAGAGAATCCTTAGAATCTCACAGTCCATCTAGGTACCATATGCAGCAGTGAATAAGACCTTGTGCTATCTCAAATATGATGAAAGTTGAAGGTTAACACTCATACAACCAATCATGTACACACACACACACACAAATATCACACATATATACATATGCAGAAATCAGACTGGGGTTTAAAAGGCCTGGATTCTATTCCTGGAAACCACATAAAGATGGAAGGAAAAAACTGACTCCATATATTGTCCTCTGACATCCACATACATGCTATGACATTCATTTATACACATGAACACACACATACACAAATACATACACATACCTAATAAACGTAATATTAACAAAGTTTTAACAAAGAATAAATAGAGTTTATTATTCTCTCCTTGTGCAGAAATTATGACATGGATAGTTTGGTTTAGTGTAGGCATACACTCCTTATGATTATTCAGAATCACATCACTTTTTTAAGTGGAAAATCATTTCTGGAATTTCTAAGTGTAACTGAAATCCAGAGATATCACAGGGTACATTACAAATGTTAGGAGAGGTAGAGAAAATTTTAAAGTATTTTAAAACCTTAATTGTCACAGCTGAACCAAAGCCACATGGCTAAACAGAATTGCAAGATAGGGTATAGAATCTGATTTCTCTAGGAAGCCATAGACAAGATGTGAAACATTCCATGGGAGAGGGAGGTTGGATTTTTGTAGACAATTTAAGCTTACTGCTCCACATGCCTATCCCAGTACATTATAAATTTGTGTATACATGGTCAAGAGTTCCACAAATGAGCCCATTTTCCTCTTTGCTCTATTGTAATTGAAAACAATTGCTTTTTCTAGCAATTTTCAGGTGTTATTATGTCTAAAGTTTTCTTTTGTTATTCCACTAAGCTTACTTGAATACATTTTAATATGTAAACATTTGTTTTTCAAAATCATCTTATCATGACATATATGCCCTTTCTTCCTTAGAAAATGGCTTTGTTACTACAATTTTAGTTTTGTTTTTGTAAAGGCTCTCATGGAAAGAAGTCTCAGTATGATGCTAAAATTCTATTGGATTTTGCTGACTGCTTGGAGATAATATTATAATTAAGCAGTAAGTCCTTGGCTAGTGATAGGGTCTCAGCTATTGCCAAGAAGAGTGAGAACTTCACCATTGTGTCTTCAGTTGTGATAAGAAGAATTATTGCCAGCTTCAGGCAGAAATGGGTCATATATAATTAATGTTTCATATTGGTTTTGTCAATGAGGTGTAAGTTAGGGCTTCTATTGTTGTAAAGAGACACCATGACGATAGCAACTATAATAAAGGAAAACATTTAATTGGGGTAGCTTAGAGTTTCATAAATTTAGTCCAGTATCATCATGGAGGATTATTTTGGCATACAGATAGGCAAGGAATTAGAGAAGGAGCTTAGAGTTCTATATCTTGATCCACTGACACTAGAAAGTGAGCTGTGACATGGGCCATAGTTTGAGCATAGAAGACTTCAAATCCCACCCCCACAGTGACATACTTCCTCCAACAAGACTATATTTACTCCAACAAGACCACACCTCTCAATAGTGCCATTCCCCATGAGCTTATAGAGGCCAATTATATTCATACTACCACAGAGCTTATCATGTGTACAAAACTCAGTGAAGGGGTTTGGGGGCTAAAGAAGCTTTAAACAAATGTGTAATGAGTAAAGAAACTGTTGGTTGTGAGTCTTAGCCTTTAAAACAAAAGTTAAACAAAAGTTCATGAGGCCTCAACCTTAGACAAAGAACTACAGGCAACTAAGGAATGCTGAAAAAGGGATAGTCTGTCCCAAAAAAGACCATACCAATTGGTTAGACAACACCAAATTGTCAACCCTGAATAGTATGCATACAAATAACATTACATAGACCAAGTTGGTTGTATTTATGTATTTAAGAACATACATACATACACACACAGACACACACACACACACACACACACACACACACACACACACTTAAAGAAAATAATGCTGTGAATTTGAAAGTGATCAAGGGAGTAATTGAAACTGTTTGGAGGGGAAAAGGGGAATAGGGAATGATATAATTACTTTATTTAATATACTTGTGCAATCTAAGATTAATTTTACAAAGATTAGATGAAATTCTGAATAAATGTGTCTTGCTGACATGGGCAAAAGCATGTCAAGGACAAATGCCTCAGACTTTGGGGAGTGGCAAAGTGTCCTGGGATCAGTCATGAAATGGTAAAACCTTCCTCTGGTCCAAGCATGAGTCTTTAAGAAGGACTGGTCAGTGCAGAAACTACCAAATGGAACTTCTCCCCACAGATGTCTACAGCTGAAGGCTTGCTCTCCTACAGAGAGCTCTTTTACAAAGATCTACTGAGTTTTGCTAATTCCACTGCACCCCCACTCTCAGCCCCCTGCTCTACTGTAATAAGAGTTCTGAGGTTCTTGGTTGTTTCTCAATTGGTGCCACCCTTCATAATGGAACAACTCATCTGACCCTAGGTTTTCTGTATATATATCAATATATTGTTCATTAATATTTTCCTCACAGCCTCAATCCAGTTTCTGGGACTCAAGAAGCACTGAAACATAATAGCTTTGTATAGCTTTCATTAGCCACATTGACAATAACTAGTTAACCCTTTTGAGAAATAGCCACATCTACTTTATGCTTGAGACTCTTATACCACTATGTCTTCTAAGGGTCTCCATCACAATACTCCTGGTTGTCACAATATATATAGATAGATATATGTACTAGTACCTACAGTATGTCTCATTCAGCCATAGATTATTTCAATTCCACAGCATGCAAGGTTACTGTTCTTCACTTCTATGAGCACTAGAGTTGGTCAAAGAGAGGATATTCTGAGGAAATCTAAATAAGGTATATAACATATAAATAAGAAACATAACACAGAAAGTAAGTCTTTACAAATAAAGAGGCATGGCATATCCCTATCTTCTGCCTTTTGACATGTAACTTCATGCCCTATTCCCAGATATGCATTTATGTTTCACAATACAAAGGCATTACAATAGAATACAGTGAAAATCTTGTTAGATTTGTAGAATTGCACATAGTGTATATAAACATCTAAAGTGGAAATTAAAAGTTAAAAATGCATATTCAATATAAATATGTACAGCTCAAAGCAAACACAATATATATTTCAGAGAGAGGGTTTTTCAGGAACAAGAATAAATTCAGAATGGCAGCACATGGCTGTAATTCCAAGACTATACTCTGGAGGCTGTGAAAGGAAGATCACAATTTCAAGATCAGCTTAAGTTACTCTGAGAGGCTTTGTCTACAGAACAAAATTAAACATAAGCTATATAAGCAAACAAACAAACTCGATTACATTAGTGTGAGAAAACGGATACATGTAGGAAAGCACTAATATGTAGCCTTGAAAAGTGCATGTGAGCAAGTATGCACATTGTTGTGCATGGTTTTACAGATCAGAGAAGTATGCTTGGTGTTTCTGTCTGTGCCCTTCCTGCCTGATTGTTATGTTTCCTGTTTTAGCTGGGCTTGCTAGAGAGCTCTTGTGACCCTCCTGGCTCCTCAACTTCAAGGGTATATATAAGCAGCTGCTGTTCTGGTTAACTTTTTATGTAAACACTGTCTATCAAACTCAGGTCTCTCTGCTTACAGAGCAAAAGTTCTTATTCACTGTGCCATCTCTCCAGCTTCAAGCAAATATTATTCCATATGCAAACACGTTTTTAAAGCTACATTTAAGATAAAAGTTTGTAAAGGGAGAATGGATTAGAGGAATCAGGAAGGTCAGATATACTATGAAAAACCCCACAGAATCAACTGACTCTGGGGGCTCGCAGAGCTCAGAGAGCCTGGAGGAGTGTGACCTAACTCCTCTGCATACATGTTCTGACTGCTTAGCTTGCTGTTCTTGTGGAATACCTAACAGTGGGAATAGAGGCTGTCTATGACCCTTTTCCTACTTGTGGGACCCTCATACTAAGTTGCCTGCCTTCAGCCTTGTTGTGATGCTATGTGCCTGGGCTAATTGTGGTTTGTTGTGCATATTTGGTAGAATTCACCGAGAGGCCAGGTCTTTTTTGAGCGAAGGCAGAGAGGGGTGGATCTGCAAGAGACGGGGGGGGGGGGGGGGGGGAAAGGTAAGAGATTGGAGGGAAGGGGGAAACTGGGGTCTGGATGTAATACATTAGAAAAGAATATAAAAAAGAAAGGTAAATAAAATAAAAGAGAAAAAGATAAAAGGTTGGATCATAGTATACCAAAATGTCTAGATTGATTTTATTTTAACATTTTAGTTCACCTTCTTAAAAATTGGAAAGTTCCTCCAAATAAAATGACTATTATAATTTCAACCTTCCCAAAGTGATAACAATTTAAGTAGTTGTGAATAATAAATCATAACATAAAGCTAACTCACAATGCATTTTAAATAGTTATGCTATCAAAAAACAGTCAGATATATTTTACTTTCCTCTGAAATATTAGAGATAGCCTCTGTCCTAAAGGTAGGAGTAATAGTGTTTGAGAAACATCATTCACTGTGGGATTTGTACAAACCTTTGCAATAATTTTCAAAGCTATATTTTTATTCTGTAATCTACTTTGTGAGCCCCTGTAGCCACTTGAGAGAAGAGTTCAGGCATCCTTGTCATTTCCTCTGCCACAGAGTGCTTGACTCTCCCTCCCTTCTGTATGCAAAACCCAGCCAGCATCAATACTTTTCATTACAAAAAAAAAAAAAAAAAAAAAAAAAAAAAAAAAAAAAAACCACAGTCAAAATCTTTTGGATTTTTGGATAGCCCTAAGATCATTATAAATGGAGTTTGCGGCATTTGACAAAGCTATGTAGCTAAGATATTAATTGAATGGAGATTCTGAACTTTTACACTTAAGCTCTGTGTGTATTTAAGGTTGACCAGGTTCATAGGAGGAAGTAGGAGAAGTATCACTTCACTCATTTTCAAAGTATCAGGAGAGAAATTCTCTATAGTAGAGCCTTTGAAATTCTGGAGGCATTCTTGATTTGCTTTCTATTTTAACATTTTGTGATAATTATCTATAAAACAATAGAAAAATCTCGGACAGTCTATTAGATTAATGGAGAAAGCATAAAGGTGATAAACAAAGAGATTAGTACAAATAGACATTAGTGTGCATGCACATATAGAAACACCACAGACACATATACACTCTAAACATTATGTAAACAATAAAAAGAAGGGAAATATCACACAAAGAAATTTAATAAACAAGTTTCATATTTGCATCAAACTACAATGACTAAATATAGTCTGTCTATACCTTCAGTGCTTGTTAGCAGTGGTTATAAACCATGCTACTGACATAAGAACTGAGAACACACTTATCATTAAATTACATACACAGAAATGAAGGGAACACATGAAGATAACAGACCTTAGACCCAAGAACACATCGAAAATTATGCAATAAAGTTCCCAGAAGACATTCATCTCAGAACCAAGAGATTAAAAAAAAAAATCATTATTCTCATGCTGTAGATTCTCAAAGCATGAAGCTCCTTTCTTAGTTTGTGATTACACCTACTGAAGTGTAGGGAGATTATGTTCGATTGTAAATAATTGTTCCCGTCTATGAGTTTAATAAAAAGCACTGATTGGCCAAAGGCAGACAGGAAGTGTGGGTGGGGCTTCCAGACTAAGAAGACTCTAGGAAGAGGCAGAACAGAGCAGAATGCCAAAGAGAAGCCAAAAGAAGCAGAGGACAACTATACTGCTCTGAGAAAAGGTACTCAGCCACATGGCTGAACAGTATGAGAGTCATGGGTTTGATTAAGGGTAAAGAGTTAGCAAGTTATATGCCTGGGACTTAGGACAATCAGCCTAAAACTACTGTAAGCATCTGTGTGTCACTGCAGGTCTCTGAGTCTGTGGGCCTAAACCTTGAGGCTAGGCCTGAAAGTCCGGGCCAGAAACCTCTTACTACAATGAAGAGTTGTTTGTGTAGACAATTTTTTCTTTCAATGACATTTTCTCACATTATTTTTCATAGCAATGACACGTTGGAAACCAGCATTGATTACGATACTTTCATGACACTTTTATGTCATGATAAAAAGATACTTTTCTATTTCAAGTAGAAAAAAACCTACTCATTTTAAGTTCTATAGATTTGTATTCCAAGTATACATTCAACTTAATGTTCATGAGAAAACATATACATAATAAAAATCTTTAATGAATTTAAGTCATTCCTTCAAAATTATTTAAACGATTTAACTTCATTAACTTAAACCTCCAATTTGTACCTATATGGGGCAGTTATAAAGTTCCCTATAATTTGTTAACTTTTACACTTTAATAATTATGCTCTATTATGAACATGCATCTTATTTGCAATAAAGAATGAAAAATTGTTAGCATTCTTGACATTTAGTGTTAGCCAGAAGTCCAAAGAAATGGTTCTTTACTATTGAAATTGCTGTTATTTTTTTAAAGAAATATTTAGTGATGTGATTGCTGTAAAATATGCCACATTCATTGAAAGAAAGTCCTATGGCTGTTTAATAGGCAATTTTCCTCAATTATCTTTCATTCCTAGACAGCCATACCTTTATTCATAGATAACTTACAAATGCAAACACACTTGTTTTAAGTGGAGTTTTACCTTCTTTATTACTTTTTAATAGAATGTGGAACAAGGATCCTATCAGAGTTTATGGTGGTGAAATTCTACCTCTCTCCACTCCAACGTTGCAAATGCTCATCAAGACTTGTAGTTTCACAACTCTGCTCTGCTGCTTCTCTTTTTAACTTTTTCCTCATATATTACATCCATCCCACAGTTTTCCTGCCTCCTCTCCCTATAGTCTCTCCCCCACAATGTCCCCTCTCCCTGAGATCAACTCCCTCTTCTGCTACTTAAGCCTATAATTCAAGTGTCTGCTCCTGCCTCTTGTTTATTCTCTCATTTTTTACCAATTACTAACTCATTTCTACTCAACAGTAATATCCACAGCTAAATTGTGTCTGGTATGTAGTAGGTAGCCAAGAGACTGGAGATGCACCTGGAAAGATGTGTATGGATTTGTAGTAGTGGGGTTTCTCTGTCCCGGGTGGCCAGAGGTCCGAGACCCACAGACATGCCGTGCTAGACCCCTCAGCTGCCCAGCCACCCAGGTCCCCAAAAATAACTCAGACGCTTATATTAACTTCATGCTGTTTGGCCTAAGGCTCAGGCACATTGCTAGCTAGCTCTTATATCTTAAATAAATCCATTTCTATTAATCTGTCTGCCATGTGGCCTGTGGCTCACCTTACATGTTTCTTCTCAGGTGGCTTCAACTCGGTCTCCTCTGACTCTGCCCTGCTTCTCCTACCTAAACTCTGATTTCTCCTCCTACTTCTTCTATGGTGCCTGCCATGGCCCAAAACAGCTCCTTTATATAAAGATTGAGATTCACAGCATACAGAAAGGCATTCCCACATCACTTCCCCTTTCTGTCTAATCAAAAAGGAAGGTTTCAATTTTAACATAGCAAAATTACATATAACAAAATAGCTATCAAGCAAGAATTACAGTTACAATATCTAGTCTATTTGTATTTAGCAAAATTAAAGAAAATACTCTATCATCTACCTTATCTTTATGAATCTATAGTTTCATATCCAATATATCTTTCAAATGACTAAGAAAAACTGTACCTATAACTATCAAATCTTCAACTACGTCAAAGACCGCAGAAGGATATATTTACTCAAGTAAACCAGAAGTGCAAGTGGCTTCTAAATTCTAGAAAGGACAGAGATGACACCTAACTTCCTGGACAGTCACCCAAAGTTCCTTTATAAAGTTGGGGCATCCGTCTTCAGCCTACAGGCCCAGAGTCTCTTTTCATTTCAGTGAAGCAGGAAATCTGCTCTGCCCATTCTGGCACAGTTCATCAGTGGCTTCTCCTTGAGTCCTGAAGAATGTCTGACATCTTTCTCTGCAAAGCAGGAACATGAATGACCATCTCGGCTTGTTCTGCCAAAGTTCAGAGGTCACCTTCTTATGGAACCTGCATGTCCACTTCTAACAGCATACTGTCAACTAGTTAATATAAGAAGAGGTTTATGTCCATTGGCTAACCAATGCCCCATTTTGGCACAGTTCATCAGTTGCTTCTACCTGAGTCCTGAAGAATGTCTGACAGTTTTCTCTGCAAAGCAGGAACCTGAATGACCATCTAGGCTTGTTCTGCCAAAGTTCAGAGGTCATCTTCCTATGGAACATGCATGTCCAGTTTAAACAGCATACTGTCAAGCAAACAATATAAGAACAGGTAGGTCCTTGTCCAGTGGCTAACCATTGCCACAAAGAGAGTAGACTCCATATGTAGTTTCTTCGATGCCCATTTTTCTGTTGAAGTAAATTAATGTTGCCAGGAGCAGACCCGTCTCACTGTCCAGAAAAGTCTAAGCTCTTAAAACATTTTAAATGCCATATTCTGTAGGTCTTAGAAGTATTTAAAGATTACCTACCTAATTGAAATATATCTTTGTATACCTAAAAATCCTAACTAACCTAACTATAAGTTTGATTATCAAAAGTAACTATTAACCTTCATTTCTTAATTATACACTACAATTTTAAAACAGTTACATGAACATCATACCTTAAACAAGAATAGAAAAACACATACAGCATAACAAAATTGACCTTAAATTTGTATCAATAAACCAAAATCTATACCAAAGTAAAGCATTTTGAGATTAACAGCTGATTTCCTGATCTAAGTAAATTCAATAATCTAATTTTTTAAAAAAATCATTTATATACCGTATCCCCTTTTTCTTCTTAGAAAGAAATTAACTATGACCATTAACCAATTATAATGAAAACAAACATTTAGAAACAATATTTGGGGGATATGGGCGTAGTTATCCATTATTACTTCCTGCTGATTAAGGGGCATTGAAAATCTCACGGATTTTGAGACTGGACCATAATCTGCAGCCATGAAGCTGATCTGGCCATCTCTTCCCATCAGAGGTTTTCTTCAGGGGGTATTGGTTGATGAAACCATATTTGCCTGGAAGCAATCCACAGGTTCTCATCTTCTGTGGAAACAAAAGCAGAACTCTTCCGAAGCAATAAATCCGTAGACACAAATTTTGAAATCAAAATACCTTTAAAATATATTTTTTTTTGTTTAACTTAGTAGCCTTTGCGTTTGAAATCCACTGTCTTTTTGCAGTTAGCTCATTAACAGTTAAAAAATTAAAAGAAAACACAACCAAAATCCAGATTTTGCGTCTATTTTCCATCTTTACGTGGCTTATTATATTTTTATTACTCTACTTCTCTTTTTAAAGACTTTTTCTAACCTCTTTTCTCTCTGAAGCCTATGTACCTTTTACAAACATTGTAACCTGTTTACAGGTTTTTCTTTTTATCTGAATCTGTTTTATTATGAATCCTTAATCATCTTCTAACCGTAAGAGCTTTCAAAATACACTCTCTAAAAAGAAGCATAGTTTCTGCAAATTAGGCTGAATCACTAAGTTCTCTTAATGGGACCGCGCCTCTATTCGTGGCCAGTAAACAGAGCACACCCAAGAAAATGCTGCTCCTAAGAAAATTTGTTTCGTTTTTGTTCAAAATAAACAGAAATCTAAAATCAATCACATGCTACTGAGTCTTCTGTGAGATTTCAGGAACCCACCTGATTGCAGCTTACACTGCCTACAGCCAGTCCGGTCCGCCAGTGCCATTTTGAATGTGACCTGGACCATGCTTTCTTTGTACAATGGCCCACTTCGTATACACAATTTGGAAGCTGCCTTAAATCAGTTTCTGTGATCTAGAACCCTTTCTAATCTTTCTCAGGCTTTAAGTGGATAATCGACCCACGTTGGATGCGCCACTTGTTATCAGCAATACTAACAACGAAGGCATACTTACAACATAATTACCAGTATAAATCGAGGATCCACAAAGAGCATGGAACCACCAATATTTTTTTTAAGAATATCAAAAAGACAATGGCATGAGGTTTCTTATATCAGCAAAATGTCCTTAGTTTAACACATCCTCTCCAACGTGCTACTTTGGAAGATTTTGTGGCCTCTTTCCACATTACTATAAGCAGCCCTTATCTTCATTACCATAGGTTTTTTGAATCAGAACTGTAACCTAAGCTCATGTTTGATTCCTTGTTGTTGAAATTGTTTGGGAAGGATTAGGAGGCATGGGCTGGTGAAAGGAGATGTGCTATTGAGGATGGGATTTAAGGTTTTAAAATACTCATGCCATCCAAAGTGTATTCCTTACCTCTTATATGCAGATAAAGATGTGACTCTCAGCTGCCCCTGCCATTATTTCTTTCACCATGGACACTATCTGAAATATAAGCCCGATAAAATGCTTTTTTTTTATAAGTTACTTTGGTTGTGGTGGTTTTTAATCATAGCAATAAAAATAACTAAGACACAGATAATACACCACATCTAATTACTATAAAAGCAGTATATTTTAGGTAGCAGAACTTTCATCATTAGCTTTCTTTGTCCTTTGTATAAACCAGCATTCCAAAGGATCAGATATCAGTATCCCTGTACAGATACAAGATTGCTGAGTTAACAGTGTACTTCTAGAGACCTAAATCTATTTGAACATTTCACTTTGGACTCACTAAGTATACTTCTATTGCTTTCTTGGCTTGCCTAGAACCCAGGTAACAAGAAGGTATATTTCAGAGACTGAAAACTTAATGTCCTACACAAATATACACATAATTTTAGTGTTGGAAGTACTAGGAGCCAGGCATCAGAAAGATTGCCAAAAAACCAGAAAGGTTGTTAGCATAAAGGACCTCTGGAAAGCCCTTCTTTCATAAAAGAAAGGAAAACACTGGCCAAAATAAGCTTTTGCAAAACTCTGTAAATGAGTCAAGGACTTCCATTAATCCAGTGTGAGTCTATGAAAACAAAGGTAAAAATCACAGTGAAGACATTGAGCCTTTTGTATAAGAGCAGAGCTGTGCACGTGCCAGGACCTTTGCATATGCTCTGTTGCTGGACTCAATCCCACTTTGTCCTGGTATTGTCTCACTATTATGTGCTACTAGCCCAATGGGTTGGGTTGGGGAGCACAGCTAGGGATGAAGGAGGAAGGATCCTGAGCAGCAGGGAGTATGAAGGTAAAGAATGCGCATGCAAATGTAGGAAGACAGTTTATTAGAAGGAGGCAGGAGATAGTTATACCCCAGGAAGAAAGGCTGGTTGGATTCATGATCCATGTGATGGTAGAGCACATATACATGCAGATCACATACTCATGCAAAACTGGCTGGGAAAGTTAAAAACACATAAAAGGCAGGTTGAAAAATCTTCTTAACCTGACTAAAATAAAGAACAAAGAACTCTAAGTCCAAAAAATGAAACTTGAATATCACACCAAAACCCCCCAGAAAATACACATATTTTAAGAAAATAATAAGAAAAGCTATCAGTACAATTACATATTACATGAGCAAATAGGGAAAATACTTTTAAAATAAACAGATCTATCTAAGAAGGAGACAATTTCAATAGGATTATAGAAAAGCATGATTCTGACACCCTGAGTATTTCTATAAATAAAAGTTTGTGACTGAACACTGTGAATTCTACGCTAAATAACTAACAATAAAACTTTTTTTTTTTTGACACAGGGTTTCTCAGTGTAACTGTCATGGGAACTCACTCTCCAGACCAGGCTGGCCTTAAACTCAAAGATCCTCCTGCCTTTGCCCGCTGAGTGCTGGATTAAAGGCATGGACCAGTACCATCGGGCTATAGTAAAGTTTTTGAGTGTCTCACAAAATAAATTTAGGATTCACTAATTATAAATTATTCTTATAATCTATTTATTTATTATTTATTGGTGGTGGTGGTGTGTGTGTGCATGCTTAGTATACTCATGTGAAGACTTGTCGACTTCAGAGATAAACCTACAGAAGTGTTTCCTCTCCAACGTGTGAATTTCAGTAACTGAACTCTGATCTTCAGACAAGAAGATAAGCACCTTTACTCATGAGTCATTTTGCTGGTTTTTATCTAATTCATGCCTGAGAACAATATTGAACTGATTATAAAGCAAGACATATAGTATGCCACATAAAAATAGGTTCCTATAATAATAGCCAACCATTGTTAATATATACACCTAAACTGTTAACAGAGCTGAAGGTGAAGTTCTCACAGTACAGCAATTGCCAACCATGCTGTAGAACCTCTAACAAATAAAATAAAACCTCAAGAAAATACTATAAAGCTGTACTTAGAGTATTGAAAGTGATAAGCACCATAATTAAATAAAGATTTTTTTCCTAAGAATGCATTGCTCAAATTATAAAAGTCAACAAATACACAAATGGAAAATAGTATATATCTTCACACTGTATCTTCAGAAAATGCAAAAAAAAAAAAAAAAAAAACTCATGTAGCAATATAATTAAGTTTCATCATAAACTACCCAAAGAATAGACAAAAGTTTATTTTGTAAGGGGCTTCACTAAAATACTTTTTGGTAGTAAAGACTGACAATTTTCCCTCTCATATTAAACTAAAAAATTAAGTATGTTCTTAATGTTGCTGCTAAACATTATGCTGAAATATAAATATGGTGAAATTAGGTAAGATCCTCCTGCCTCCGCCGCCCCCTGAATGTTGGGATTAAAGCCATGAAACAGCACCATCCATCGTGGCTCACAGAGACTGAAAGGGTAACCATGGAGCCTGAAAGTGTCTGTGCTAGGATCTCTACCTACTTGCTGTGATTGTTTAACTTAGAGTTTTCTCAACCCCTAACAATGGGAGATTCTCTTTGCCTGCTCACAGGATCTTTTTCCTCTTACTGGGTTGTCTTATCTAGCCTTGATTTGAAGATTTATGTCTAGTCTTATTGTATATTGTTATGCCATGTTTGAGTGATAAGATTGGGAGGACTGCTTTTTCTGAAGGGAAACAGAGGAAGAGTGGATCTGGCCATGAGGGGGGTTGGGGGGAGCTGTAAGGAATGGAAGAAGGAGAGGCTGTGGTCAAGATGTAGTGTAAGAGAATGCTAAAGATTTTAAACCGGAAAAAACATATAAATATTGTAATTTACAAATTGTAGATGGTAAGCTAAAGACCAAGAAAAAAGACTGTTATAATATCTTTTCAGAAAGAAAAGTCCCGAAAACAAAACTGATTGTGGAGTTTCCAACTGGAAAACTAGGGAACTCAAATTCAAGGAAGAGCAATTGATTTTATTCAAGTACAGGCAAGAAAAGACTATTGCCCCACCACATGTACAGGGTTATTTTAACTAACAATATATGTAAAAGGAAATAAACAGAAGCAGGACCTAACGCATTCTAGTTGTTAATGACTTCTCTCTCTCAGCAGACTGCATAGCACAACTAGAATGCGTTTGGTCCTGTTTCTCTAAACTCTATGAACTACAATAATGGCAATCCTGACAATATGTGTACATTGGTACAATAATGGCATAAACATTATGGGGTTAATCAACCAATTTCTTACCGAATTGAGGTCTGTTTCACAAGTCTAGTACTGTGCTGCTCTCAACATTTGTCAAAGAAGGCCTCTAATAGGAATGGGTAGTAGTTAATGCAGATACTGCCCATACCAAGAGATGGTAGAGTATTCAACCCAAAGAGGGTCTTTCATATGACACTTTCAAAGTTCAAGGAACATCTTGGCAGAGAGAGCAGAAAAAAAAATGCAATATTTGAAGGATGGGGAGACAGCTGCATAAACATGTTGTCTAGACATGACGTAGATGTACCTCACAACACCTCCACAAGAGAGGGCCTACAAGGATTCACAAGGTTCCATACCTCCATGAAGGACTACTGGAAGTTGATGGTGGCTGAACGAAGGGTTGTCTCTTTCTTTAGTAGTGTATAATCTAATAAGTTGCTTTTGGTCAAATGAATAACCTTACACCCATGCTCATACAAGCATGCCTAACTGAACTCAATGGGTCACATATTCATAAACAACATAGAAGTTGGAAAAAAGATTTGCTGAGAATAGTTTAATTAGGAGATGTAATTTAGATGAAAAGTATAGTAAGAAGTAAAAGCACATGCATGAAATGGTCAGAATGAAAGGATTTTTTTAGAAAAATGTTTCCAAAAAGCAGGAGGATTAACAAGGGGGCTACTGTCATAGACCAGGAGAGAGTTTATATATGCTATAGAAAGTCTCAATTCTCAGTAAGATATTAAGTAAATTTAAAAACTCATAATAATATAGAAACAGAGTAAAACTGGCTATAATGTTTAAAAGACTGCAGTATTTAAAATTCTGTGACAAGGAAGACTTCACATGTTCTTGCTTAATTATGGGTGAAAAAAATGCTTGTTTGGTATATTATTCATCATTCTAGCAAGATGGTATGCAGTATATATGTGAAGATGTTGATTTCTTCATGGTGGTGGTGACCCATATCTGTCTACTCATGAATAGAAATTGTGTGCATCAACCATATTGTTCAGTTTTCTTACTACAATCTGCCCCCCTTTTATTTAACTTTCTGTTCTTTACTTTGCAGAGAACATCTAAAAAATTAATGAGAAGCTAGTAATTTCCCTACTCCATTAACCGTTTTCAGTAAAAGATTTCAGTATGTACAATCTCCACCTTACAGAATTATGGTCTGTCAGACTGAAGTAAAATAACAAAAGTTATCTATAAGGAAATTCATTACTTAATACCTCCTCTTAATGTGAAAAGGCAGAATTAAAACTAAAGACATTGCATATGCAGAATTAATTTAATTTTTTTCATGCATTTAAATATAAAAACAAAATATACAAATATATTTTGAAAAGCTATCCAAGGAAATATTAAAATTGATTACTTCTGAGCTAAGATTAAACATGATTTTAAATTTATATTCTATCCTTTGTTGTATTGTGCACATTATCCATAATAAACATGCATTACATTTAAAATCTGAGAAACAAATTTAGAGAAAGTAAAAGGGTTATTCATCACACAATACATTGTGGAACAGAATTCACTTGGCCTTAAAGGCATACAAAATTCCCTACCCAAAGACAGCGTTGAAGGAAATGTATCAGTGCCAACACAGCAACCTCAGACTCCTGTGCAGATTGGTGCCATTGTACAATAACATTACCCTCATAACGACCTGCTCAGTCTCTCGTGGCAACTAATGAATTCTGACTGAGGCAACTCCTGTTCATTCCCTTTCCTACCAGCATAAGTCACTTGGTCTGGTACAGCTTAATTCTTGACTATGGATTTCTTGAACTCCTCTTATAAAATGGTACAATTACTGCAGGTCATGAACATTAAATGCCAGTAACACTTCCAGCTGTGATCAGGGAATAGCCTCCCAACAGAAGTACAGCAACATGGTAATAATAACATCCCAGCTGTAGCCACAATCACCGAAATCACTGACAGTGTCAATAATGTAGAAAGCCCCATGGAAACTTTACTGTACTTGCCAAAAGGCATTCATCAATTTCACTGCCTTTTATCTACCATTTAAAATGGTCTGGTTTTAGTATTGTGGTTTTAAAATAAATGACAAGGGTAAATAGGCCCTGGCTGAATTGCTCACTATCTGCTTTGAATTGCTTCTTTAAATGTTGGGGACATGAAGTTCAGCCTTCATCACTCAAGTATGCTACATGACCACTATATATAAAGTGATGGGATGTTAGCACAGAAAGTGTCCAGACAGGTGGATTTTACTAGGACTCCTTTGAAGCTTAAGTTCATTTATAACATTACAGGAGATACAGGAAAAAAGGACGTTTTGATTTTTCAAAGGCATTCAGCTTTTTAGAAGATCTAGGGGCATGTAAATTGGGAAAGCTGTACTAATAGGAATAATAAATTATAACTACTATACCTTATTTACTACCATTTTTTCCTCTCTTTGCTCAAACATGCTAGAGAGATGATAGAATGAATGGTTGGGGCATTTGAACAAACATAGGTTACAATTGCTGAAGTCAAGTAAAGCTAAAATGAATCAAAGAATTTTTATTTTATGAAACAATTTTTGAAATAACCTATTCTCCTTATATACTTGTCATGAATGTTACTGTAGCCTCAGTGATGCTAGAAAAAAGTCTAATACTATCTGGTTATTTATCAAAATAAATATAAAAATGTTGAGAGTCGAATGTAAGTTACTATTTGGAGTTCAGATGTGATTTGCTTACGTCATTCATTTACCTTCTCTGGCTCTTAGAATCTTTCAACTAGCCCTTTCAGGGAATTCCCTGAGCTCTTAGAGGAGAGACTTGATAGAGACCTTGATTTAGACTCTCTTTGTATGTAGTGTCTGGCTGTGAGTCTCTGTATGTTTTCATCAGCTGCCAAAGGAATCATCTCTGAGGATGATTAGATAAGGTATTGTTCTGTGAGTATAGCAGAATATCCTTAAGAGTCATTTCATTGATACTCATTTTTAATGAGTAAACAGCAAGCATAATACCTACTTTGGTCTGTACCAGTCCTCTGCACATGCATATACATATATGCTATTACTTTAATATTATTTTTTGGAATTCTTGACTGTGAAAACAAGTGGGATTGTGACTCTTAAAACACGTTTCCTCCTTTTGGGTTTCTGTGTCCAACTTCTATATGAAAGTTTTTGCTTCATGTTTTTATATTTTATTTTGACATGTGTGGTTCTCTCTTGAAAACCTGTTCTTTCTAATGAGAGACAGATAGGGTGTGGGTTCAGAGGGAAAAGGAGGTGGAGAATGGAGGGAGAGAAAACTATCTTCAGAATATATTGCATGAGAAAAGAATTTATTTTTAATAAAAAATAAAAATAAATTATCTTGAGTACAATAAGAGGGCATCAAAAGTCAAGGTGCCCAGTGTCCTGAGTTTGATTACAGGGACTCAAATGGTAGAAGGAAAGAACTGAGTTCTGCAAGTTGTCCAATGTCCTTCACATATGCTTGGTGTCACATGCATGTTCTGTGCCCCATAAATACCCAGACATACACGGGAGAGTAAATAACATATGTAATATTAAAAGAAATATTCTGTGGACTATTTTTTTAAACTACAAGAAGTTTATGGTTGGAATCTCAGATATGAGAACTTGATGTTTTTAAGTGAGTTTCTCTCCAGTGGCAAATATAAGTAAATCTATGTGATGTGGGGCAAAGAAGCTAAAACCTGAAAAAGATCCTCCCTTCCATAGTAGGAGCAAAAATAAATATTTAGGTAACTTGGAAATTTTATTTCACTTATTCATTTACTTGTTCTTTCATTAAAAACTTACCAAGCAAGTTAAATGCCAACCATTATGTCAGTGCTGAAGGATTTGTGGGGAACAAATGAGATTTTTGTCAACTTAAGACAGGAAAGATAATAAATAAATATGCATGAAAAATAGGACATCTTGGAATTTGACTGTTCTGTGAAGATAACTCAGCTTTGAAATGAAGAAGGTAGAGAGAAACCATCATTCAGATGGGTTCATCAAATAATAATGCATATCTGGGAAGGTGGTATTAATATCAAAATGAGATGTGCTCACCTGAGTAGTGCATATAGCCTTAAAAACAAGGAAAATACGTCCTGGTGTGAATATAACTGATTTCTCAATACTGAAAATTGCACAGAAATTAAGAAAAGTTTGAGAAGTAGTTACAGAAACGGAGGTCCCGTGATCAAAACACGTCACTGAGATACTGAAAGGAGGCATAAATCTTGTCGACTATAAATTTTATGTGGCCTTGGTCACACCTCTCTTACAGTGATAAGTAAAGATATAATAAAATTAAATTTAATATACATTAAAATTATAGTATCTCATTTTATTTAATGCATCTTGTAGTAGTAGGTTTCTCGGGTCCCGGGCAGCCAGAGATCCGGGACCCACAGCCCTGCCGCCGGAACTGCTTATCCACCCGCCGCCAGGGTCCCCAGAAACGACTCAGATGCTTCTATTTACTTCATGCTGTTTGGCCTATGGCTCAGGCACATTGTTAGCTAGCTCTTATATCTTAAATCAACCCATTTCTATTAATCCGCGGGCCACGTGGCGGCCCGTAGCTCACCCGTGTCTCCTTACATGCTGTTCCTTCCGCGGCTTCAACTTGGTCTCCTTTGACTCCGCCCTGCTTCTCTTCCCTGAACTGACTCTCCTCCCACTTTTTCTATGGTGCCCGCCATGACCCATCAAACAGCTCCTTTATTTAAAGATACAGCACACACAAATTCATTCCCACAGCATCTATTATGAAGTTTTAAAAATAGTGTATTCCAGAACTTTCTCATTATAGATTCCAAATAAATATAGTTAGTCAAACCTTTAGCAATAACATCTTTGGCAGATTCCACAGCTTAAATAATCTAAGAAGGTAATTCTTACAGTAATTGTATTAACATAAGAAATCTGTCTTGCAAAGTTGATATTTCTACTCCAGAGTTTTTCAAGGAAGGAATGAATAGGAACTTATTATATACTGAAGATTATATTCTTTGCTTTTCTAATTTTTATTTATATTTATTTAGTATGAGGAATTAACTGCAGGACTTTCTAAATAACAGGCAAGCACTCTAGCACTGAATTATATCCCCAAGGAGTATGATCTTTATGATCTGAAATTATTTGTGTAATCCTATTTTCTAACATGGCGGCATTTTAAACCATGACAAAAGTTAGAAAAGAAAATGATTTCAGAAAAATATGAAGGACAAAAATTTGACCTATTTTTGATACAAACTTTAGGGAATATTTGTTTACACTGTGAAGATGATTCTTTGCTTATGGCACTCTTTGATTGGCTTAATATAGACTTAAGTGACCAAATACTAGACAGGAGAGAAAGGCAGGATTTCCAGGAAGGGAGAGGAAGAGAAGAAGGAATCTAGGCACTTGAGAGGCCAGTAGAAGGTACAAATAGTAACACAACATAACAAAATATAGATCAATATAAATGTGTTAATTTAAGGCATAAGAGCTAGTTGAGAAAAGCATAAGCTAAGGGCCAAGCTTTCACAATTAATAATAAGTCTCCATGTCATTATTTGTAAGATGGCTGGCAGGAAAAGAAAGACTCCTTACTTATGGTTTCCTCATTGGTCACCAGATGATGTTTATCTAATTCTTTATCAATAAAACCTCAGGAGTCAGATACTGAGATAAAAACCCGATTGATCAGAGAGATGGCAGTCAAGTGAGCAGTGACCTCCTCTCTCCTTTGATCCAAAAAGTCTAAGTCTTTCTCAAATTCCTCCATACTATGTCTTATGACTCTCTATCTGTCCTTAGCCCTCCAAAAGCTCTGTGGCCAATTTTTGTCAGCTAATAACTAGCTCCACCTTTTGATTCAAAGTAAATTTTATTGTCAGTTTCAGGAGTGTTAGAGTGCAATCAAAATATCCCACAATAACAAAACTTTAACCCACAGCATTTAGTTAAAGAAGAATATCTGTCACCATTTTTTAACACCATCATACCTTAGAAAGAATACAATGGTGGATGAACATTTTTTTTCCCTGTTGTAGTAGCTGGGACATGTTTGCTCCTGAGGTGTCAATCAAGCAACAAAGAAATCTGGTATGCTGCAAACCATAGTTCCTGCATAAAGGAAGCTTGCCTTGCTTTTAATAATATTCTTCACCTCTGCAGTATCATCCATTTTCTTGCCTTTTCCAGGTATTTTACCTTCTGGACTTTGCAGGAATTAGGAGATTTCCAAGTTCAATGCAGCAATATAATCTTTAAGAAAGAGTCAAGGACTTCGTGGTAAGAAAGAAAATCATTACCATGTGTGCTTTACTTGCTCTTAGTTTGGGTTTGATTTCCACCGTTACAATTTCTGTTATTTTAACTGGCTAGGCTGGTGTATTGAATACAATTTTGGAGACAGACCACATGAATGCGAACCCCACTCTCACAGAAATAGATGTGAATCCTCTGTGTCTCCTAATTTCTCTCACTATGAGTTTCGTAACAAATGCACACAATTGTCTCAGGATCTAGGTGAGTTTTATCCACAAGCTCGAATGATTTCTTGCTCATAATAAAATCTCAACGACTATTTTGCCATTGTTTGTAGTAGTTTATTAGTTCTAGCTTTGACACCACTTTGAGATAAGAACAACATAAAAACACATCTCAGCTTATTTACACTGAGGCTCTACAGCTGGAACTGGAAAGCAAGAATTGAAGGTTTTAGGCAAAGGAGTCTTACCCACACCCTTTAAACTAAGTATTTCAGTTGAAAAACTCATTAAAAAAGAACATTATAGTTAATTTTACTTTAGTAGAAATTTAGGGATTTTTAAAACTTTTAACTAAATAATAGAATTTCTTAATTTTGAAGGTTATTCAGAAATAAACATACATGTACTATAAACTAGGTACAAAGTGTAATAAGAAGATGTGGCTGGATGTAAAATATCTATGTAAATTTGATTTTTTGTTTTCAAAATGCTAATTAAAAAATAAAATATTTCCACAATGCATAATGATTTTGAATAAATTATAAGTAGGTTTCCCCAGTCAAGCAGCACATTTTCCACAAACACCACAGGATTTAAAATCCTTTAAATAAAGCAACATTTTGAGTGCTAGAAATAAATTCTTAGAGCTAGCAACTTTGTCCAAATACCTTAAATACATCTTCTTTTATTCTCGCTTTCTTTCTGACCTGGATCTGGCTGCCAGTGCACATGAAAGAAATTACAAAAGCTTCTCAGTCACCGTGACTTGGGCTCCTTCTGCACTACAGCATTTGTCATTGCCAAAACAGCAGAGTTTAATTAAGTGTTGTGAGCAGCCTAGTGAGAAACACACTTTAAATTAAACCTCTGTACATGCAGCTATTGGTTCTTTACCTTCTGAACAATCAGTGGGGTGTTAGGCATAAATTTCGTCTCTCGGGGGAAACGCAGTTCCACGCACCTCTAGCAATTCATAAACGGTCTTGCTTTCTCAGAACCATATCTTATTAAAGCACATTTAATTATTTCTAAGTTTTAAACACCGATAGATGAAGGCAATAATTAATGTGCCTACCACTAAACATTTTATTTACTCTTGATATATTAATGATATTATCAAGAAAATAAGCTACAGTTTCAGGTTTTAACAAAATTACATGGCAAATTATCTTTTGATGCATCAAGCAATTGTTAATATAATGGAATAAATTATTTTAACACCTCAGTAGTAATGGATGGCTAAAATAATAAAAGCATTTTAATTTTCAGAATGTTTTTGCAATTACACATTTCAAGAGACTCTTAAGTCAGTGATGCAATTCTTTTGAAATTTAGAAACAAAAGACATGAGGGTAATTTTTTTACATGTAAGGGATGAAGACTGGTGAAACTGTTTGATAAATGTCTGTTCTGGGACAATGTTCATGCAACAAAAGTCATGAATCTTAAAGTTAAGTTCTGATCTGTTCATTTTCATGTAAACTTTGAAATTTAGTATCTTGCTTGAGATGAAAGAGAGACTGGCACCCACTTCTTAAATCCACTAGATCAATTACAGTATCACAAAATAATGTGGGATTTTGGTTTTTTTGTTTGTTACTCTAATTTGAAGATTCTATCAGATCGAGCTGATAGGATAACTCACCACATCTATAAAGTATTCTTGACTTCTTGACAACACTATGGGATAATTTTACACCCTAAAGAACAATCTCAGTGCAGGCCTACTCTACCTGGGGCGAAACAGAAGGGATAGTGATGAGGGTCTCACTAAAATTCAGCTTTGGTTTAATTGCTGTCAGCTAATGAAGCTTCTCCACCTTATTTATTTTAGGCAAATCTTGGTAAAATTGGTATTGCTACCAGTTCTTGAAAGTTTTGCCAAGAACACTTAAAAGGAAGAAAAATATTGTGCAGGTGAATCTTCTCTAGACTCTATCAACACCAAGATTTTAGTCTTTCCATCTTAAGCTACTTAAGTAAAAATGATTGGTGTAGATTTTTCACTTCACTTATTGATAATGGTATCAACGGAAAAAAAAAAACACAGTTAAATGTATATTCACTAATTTATATACTGGATCTAAAATAATGGCCTTATAAGAAGAATTATGGGCACAATCAAAATCCAGTCAATTAATTCATACTTTTCTATTTATATTATTTCTGTAAAATAAGTGTGAACCATATGTATGATCCCTGTAAGTGACTGCTGGTGTTTCCTTTACATTTTGCATTTCTATATGAGCTCCATATTCGCTACATTTGAGAACAGGAGTGAAAGAGCAATAATGTAAAACACAAATTTTTAAAATGAAAAGTAAAGAATTAAGTGTGCTACATAGACGCGCAAGGAGTTATCCGGGAGACAAACAGGCCAATGTTTTACTTAATGAAAAGCAACTTCCACTTGAAAATATTTCCCTTCCACACTCCTAGGTCATTTTATTGGCTGCTTTTACACTATAGAATAGTTATTGCTTTTAGCAAGTATTTCCGTTAAAAGTGGAAATGCTTTTGAGAACACTTACAAACCAATATTAGTATCCTGAACATGAATATACTAAGTAATGCTACTAGTTCCTACCTTTTACCCAGTATTCTTTACAGAAGCCAGGGAGTGGCTCAGGTAGTAAGAAATACCTGCTCAACCAATCAAAGCTTACAATTGTCTGAAGGTAACTTATAGGATAATGGAACAAAGGTATTTCCTGGCACAGTGTCGTAGAGCTGCAATTCAAAAACCAGCTTTACTGAGTTCATATACTCCCCATCCCTCACACTAATTATAGAAGAATAAATACATTAATTATCTGCAATTTCTTTAATAAACTAGACTTGATGACAATAGTGCACATTTCAAAAGGTGACTTTGAATATAAAACAGATTCATGAATCAAATCTTCAAAAAAAATCAAATTAAAACATGACAAATCATTCTATTGTGTCTAGGCAATCATTCATTTAAAGACAAATGAAAAACTTTTTTTTTTTTATAGAACATAAACACTTACCATGTGGGTAACTTTCCCTGCTGTGATCTCAACTCTTCATCAGCTATAGATCACGATGACACCACGACCCACTCATTCTGTAAGTTCCCGTGTACTCAGCCTCCACCTTCACTGTGTTGTACCTTCACTGTGTTGTCTCTGTTTCTCTTACTAACTAAGCTTCATCTCTTTTTTCCCCTCTTCTTGGCATTTTCTTTGTATAATACATGCCACTCAATTCAAGAGTTAGACAACGACACTACAATTGAAGAGGGCACAACACAAGCATAGAGGCTTTATAGGTTTAGAATATAGATGCAGAAAAAAAAATCCCTCAGGAATCAAAAAGATGCAGGGTCTGAAATCTGTAATTATCAAAAATTCCCCTTCAAAAGAACATTGAAGTATTCATAGTAGAAATACCATATAAGTGTAAACTGCATTTGGAAGATAACATTTTAAAAGTCTACAATGACTTAAATCAATAAGTAATATAGTATTATTTTAGTACACAGTCAATTTATCTCTTCAGTTATACACTAATTTAAATAACAAGTTCCCCCAAACTACAAATGTTTAAAAACAGTTTAAAAATATAATAGTATATCAAAACAATGGGTAAAAGAGAAAGAAATCAATTACTATGCAATTAGAAGGGTCATATCCAACCAGATATCAGTTGTCAGTATAATAAATCAGAACCTATTTTTTAATGTCCCACAATATTTTTTGTAGTTTCAACAATCTAGGCAATCATTTGATGATATCATCTATTAAAGCACATATCAATAAAGAAACAGTCTTCATTTATCTGCATCATTTATTGCTTTATTGTTTTTAAGTAGGAAGTTTATTTACTAGAATAAAATAACCAATAAAGAAACTAATAAAAGAACAGTATAGGATAGTGGTCATTAACTACTACTGGTATGCCATCTCCCTCCCCTGAGACAATTTAAAACAGAATGAATCTATGGGATTTATTCACATGTCTATGGGCAATAGCTATATAAATAGAGATAGGCATTCAAAATCTTTCAAGAAAATTAAACTTTAGTATATTTACTCTGACTTGTTTAAAGTGGCCAATATTTCCTGGGTGCTTACTTACATGGTTGTAGAAAGCAGTTTTACACCTACAAACATTTATTCAGATATTTTCTCTCTTCAATAATACTCCAGATGGTTTCTGTTCTGAGTCACTGCAAAAAGAAATGTTTAATTAATGCTTTAGTACTGTTCTGAATGTAAAACTGTTGCCAGTTTTTTCTAGTCTAGATACTGTCATTTAGTATCTAAAGATTACTTTGTAGTCTAAGTTTAGAAAAATTCATTTCTTTCCCAGCATTATAGAGAATTTTAATTTTCCAATCCTGTCCCAGGACAGACTTGAAAGGGTGGTTAAGGCATTTATTAACTAATTACACATCTTAACATGTATCAATTAGTACATGTAAATATTGTTCAATATTTCTTTGTCTATAAGTATGAACACATTTCTGTAGTGTTTTTATTTACTTAACTTAAAAATAAACAAAAGAACTAATCTAAAATTTATTGACATAGAAGAGGGAAAGATAACAAAAAAGTAGCAAATTTAAAATTCTTTTTAGTGTATGTTTTATTAATAACTCAAAATACATGCAATATAAACTTCATTAAGCAGGGGCTTATTTTTGTAAATCAAGTCATATCCAAATTCAAGGCAGAAATTATGTGTGTTTCAGACCATCAACAAATCTTGTATCAGTACACAGCAGTATTGAGAATGCATTCTATTATGCCTTTAGTTATCATCATTTTATCTGCTAGCTTAGAAGGGAAGGACATTTTATTAACAGTTTTGTTCCATCTTCATCTTTTCATTATTGGAGAGAAATATTTATTTATGTGAAATGAAAACTTTTAAAATGAATTATGCTTTTATAAGAAATAACTACTAATCACTAAATGTTGATAGTAAATATTATTTCATTAAATAATAATCATTTAACCAATATAAGGTACTGAAGACTTTTAGGTTTTCTTAAGAGTATATTTCATAAATTATAAAAACATTCATACATTTTAAAAATATTTATGTATATGCATATATATATTATTTCAGATGTGTGACATCTTTTTTTTTGTTCTATTCTTGTGTATAGATAACAATATGTATCTTTTAATGCCTAAAAGTTACACAACTCTGAAGCAAAGATTTGACTTATGGCTTCATGTTCAAAATATTGAAGAACCATTTATAATTAAGTTTGATGGAAAATAGAAAATGCTCATTGCAATCAAGTCAGAAACATTTATTAATCACTTCAATTCTGCTTTTTCCTGAGCCATGTGACCCAGGAGTTTTCTTTATGCTATGTGACAACTTTGGCCAGTTACGTGCGGTAGATGTGATAGTGTGCTGTTTTTGAACGGTTTTAGGATATCATGTTTCCCTTGTCCTCTTTAATACTTTCACTATTGTCATGAGCATATGCCTTGCCAATCTTTTTGAAGGATGAGCAAAACGTTATCTAGAAAAATTGTATTAGCCTTACTAGATGACATCAATTTAGCAGCTGATAGCTGAATATAAGCAAAAAGTCCAGCCCCGATTAGCAGACCCATTTAGATTCTCATTCTTATTGTTATGCCACATATTTGTTCATTATACAGAATTATTATGACAACTGGTGACGGATATAATGTGTACAGAATAGCTAGTTGTTCCTATGCAAGTAGGATAAGGAAATGAACATGTAAACACCAGTCACATCAAGAAAAGAACTTAGCATTGCAAGTAAAATATCTCAAACCATGGTAATGCTATATTTGCTATATAATTCCATGTATTAAGTAGTTTGAGATAAGTTCTAGACTAATGTCAACAGAAAAATGACCACGGAAGTTAATTATCCTCAATGTTGATATTCTAATACAAAATTAAGAATAGAAGTAACATGACTAGAGAAGTCCATAAGAGATATCCTAAAAGCATTTACATTATTATAGTGTATAAAAATATAAAGGCTGAAGTGAAGTGGTAAAAACAGACACAGTAGCAAACAGATAAACAAATCATTGATAAATCCTACTTGAATTTTTACTATTGGATTAAAAAGGAAAAAAATTAAAAACAATTCAAGGATTTTGGTGGTTTGATTAAGAGTAGGCTGCATAAGCCCATATGTTTGAATGCCTGGTTCCAAGTTAACAGAACTGTTTAGGAAGGATTAGAAAGCATGATCTTGTTGAAGAATTTGTAAACTTTGAGATTTTTAAAGGTAACACTAATCCAAATTATCTTTCTCTGCCTCGTGGTTTTACTTTCAAGATGTGAGCTGTGTTCTACTGTTTCATTGCTATCTATGTCTGCGTGCTTCCATGCTGCCTTCATAAAGGGGAATAGGCTCTAACCTTTTTAAACCATAAGCCCCGAATTTATTATTTTATTTTTCAGTTTCTTAGTCATGATGTTTTATCACAACAATGGAAAAAACACCAAGACACATTTATATTCAGTATCTGAATAAAATATCTGAAATTACTACTGATGCTAAACAGGAAGTGTCATTCTGACTAGCTTTCATAGTAGTGGAGGTTGTTATGCCACCTTCTAAGAAAGAAAAATCAATCATCAACCCCACCCAGTAGTGAACTCTGTGCTATATTCATTACCTGCCTGGAAAGATATGCTCACCAGTGAAAAAGTGGCATGACAGTCTTGGTAGAAACCAATCAATCATATTTTTTGTATTAGATTTAAGGCACAATCCATGAGATAGAACACATTGATTCTGTCAATGGAGCCAAGAACATATGGTTAGATAGGTTATGTGCCCTAAGAGGAAACCTATTCTTGTTCTTCTAAGTGGATATAACATTAAAATAACTATGAATTATTTATTGATATATCCATATATCAGTGAATAAATGGATATAGCAATGACTATCTGTTGCAGAGCGGTTTCTTTGGTCCCGGGCGGCCAGACCCACAGATCTGCTGCCCGAGACCCTTTAGCAACCTGCCGCCGCCACTCAGGCCCCCAGAAATGACTCAGACACTTATATTAACTTTACGCTGTTTGGCCTATGGCTCAGGCACATCGCTAGCTAGCTCTTACATCTTAAGTCAACCCATTTCTGTTAATCTGTCTGCACGTGGCCCGTGGCTCACCTGTGTTCTTTACATGTTGCTACATGGGTGGCTGGCTCGATCTGCCTCTGACTCTGCCCTTCCTTTCCTAGCTATTCTGATTCCTCCTCCTACTTCTTCTATGGTGCCTGTCATGGACCAAAACAGCTCCTTTATTTAAAGATTGATATTCACAGCATACAGAAAGGAATTCCCATATCACTTCCCCCTTTCTCTCTAATCAAAAGGGAAGGTTTAAATTTTAACATAGAAAAATTACATATAGCAAAATAGCTATCAAGGAAGAATTAGTTAGAATATCTAGTCTATTTGTATTTAGCAAAATTAAAGAAACTTATCAAAGAAGCTTCTTTGTGTAATAGATGTCAACTAACAAAGAGACCCACAACTCTGGTCAATATGAAGAAAATAAGATATTTCAGAGTTCTCAGCTCTAAATTAACCATGTATATCACATACTTCCCTGCAATATAGAAAAGGGCGCAAAAGAATTATAGTGCCCAGATGGTAGATGGTTTCAAGGAAACTGTGTTTTATAGAAAAAGCATGGAAGTTAGTTACACATATTAACTCATGACAATTGTGACAGCATACACAATACTTGTACAATCACAACTCAAACAAAATCCAGGAATAAATGAGAGGAAATGTTCATGATGTCTCACCCCTATTTAGGAACTGTTGCCATATAATAGCTGTTAGGAAAAGGAAAGTCAGTTTTCCTGATGATATAACACCTGTTATATCTATCATACTTCTAGCAATGTCCCATTTACAGAAATAGTTAGTCAACACAATATAGACGGGGGGGGGGGGGGGAGGCGGGAGGGAGGGAGGGAAGAGAGGAAAGATGAAAAAGAATGAAGTTAAGTGGGTAGGCAGGAAGTAGAGAATCAGAGACGAGTTAGGAAAAAGGCATGATTGAGAACAAAATGTTCTTTATAAAATTCTCAAATAATAAAACACTTAACAAATACATAGAATAAAACATTTTTATGTCTTTGAGGTCAAGTAATGAAGATGATGTGTTCAAGTTTCTATCATAATGATGAAAATGTGAACAAGCATGTGTATAGCTATATTCTTTCTACAGGTCTAGAGACAGTGAGGGAAATCTATTGGGTGAATAGAGAGTAAGTATTTGGTTTGCATATAGCAACAAGCAAGACTAATCTAAAAATCAAATTGCTCAATGAAGAAAATAATGTGATTCCATTGTTTTAATGCAACCTTTAAGTCTTCCTACATTTTCTCATGGTAACATATCAGCAGATAAATGTCTGGAAAATTAATGATACCAACCACCATTTGTCAAATATATTCTGTGATAAACACCTTGATATGTGACCATAAACTAAAGTTGAAAGTATCTTCAAACACACCTAAATTCATCACCAAATCTTTTGTCCTTAGCAATCCTTCCCAGTTCTTATTATGATGGGGTCTTACACAATAAAGTTAATTGAAAATAGCATGCCTTGCAACTCAGAGATGTCCCTCTGTATAAGTTCTTCTTTCTCATGTAGTCTCAAGCAAATCTTGTTCCATTGTGGCCCAGTTCACTCTCATGGGTCCTCTTAGGTTACTATATTCAATACACAATATCAAGTCATCTCATAAAATATGATAATACTTTAAAATTTATTTTTAAACAATAAAGAAATGAGCACTGGATGGTAAGAGTTGTTTTTATGAGTACTGGAGAGAGAAGTTTCCAATAAGCAAAGGAAGAATCTTGAATGATGATGATATAGCTATAGATGGATATAGTATGACAGATATAGATAGATGTAGATATAGTTTGCAGCAGTGGTTTAGAAATAGAGACATTACTCCGACCTCTTCACTAATCAAATCAGAAAGTATGAGTGAGTCTCTCTCTCTCTCCTTCCCTCCCTCCCTCCCTCCCTCCCTCCCTCCCTCCCTCCCTCCCTCCCTCCCTCCCTCTCCTCCTCCTCCTCCTCCTCCTCCTTCTTCTCTCTCTCTCTCTCTCTCTCTCTCTCTCTCTCTCTCTCTCTCTCTCTCTCTCTCTCTCTGTAGTAAGAGTTTCTGGCCCAGCCTAGCCCCAAGATCCAGACCAGCCAGCACTCCCAAATAATCACACAAAGTCTTATATTAGTTACAAATTATTTGGCCTTTGGCTCAGGCATATAACTTGCTAGCTCTTCCTACTCAAATTAACCCATGATTAGCCAAGTGGCTTAGTATCTAGTATCTTTTCTCAGAGCAACATCTTTGTCCTTTTTCCCCTTCATCAGCCTGGCGTCTCTGCTCTGCTCTTCCTCTTCCTAGACTTTTCTTAGTCTTGTAGCCCAGCCTATACTTCCTGTTTACCTTCCGGCCAATCAACATTTTATTAAACTTGTAGGAGGGCCAAACATTTACAATGTACAAGAGCATAATTTCACGGTGTATTGGGGCGGGGCGATGTTGGGGAGTAAACAATATATTTCTTATCTTGTCATCTGTGAGGATCTGAAAGCAATGCTAGTTTATCTGTTAGTGAGCATACCTAATTCCCTAATATTGCTTTCTTATGCCATTCTCCACATAAACATAATAAAGAATTCTTATAAAATCATAGATTCTAAGACCAGATTAAAATGTACAAAATGAGGCTAAAGCATCAGAATCTCTCTGTTGTAGTGGGGTTTCTCGGTCCTGGGCGCCCAGAGGCCCAGAGATCCACAGACCCACCGCTCAAGACCGCTTAGGAACCCACGACCGCTCAGACCCCCAGAAATGATTCAGACACTTATATTAATTTTATGCTGTTTGCCTATGGCTCAGGTACATTGCTAGCTAGCTCTTACATCTTAAATCAACCCATTTCTATTAATCTGCCTGCCACGTGGCCCGTGGCTCACCTGTGTTTCTTACATGTTTCTTCTTGGGCAGCTTCAGCTCATCTGCCTGATTCTGCCCTGCTTCTCCTACCTTTGCTCTGATTTCCCCTCCTACTTCTTCTCTGGTGCCTGCCATGGCCCAAAACAGCTCCTTTATTTAAAGATTGAGATTTGCAGCATACATAAATGCATTCCCACATCATCTCTCCACTCCCCCCTTTAAGGTCAAAGCCGAAACACTTGAACAAAACAAAGTAGTATTGTTTTATAACCAAAATGCAAAGTAAATAGACATGAGTCCATTCTTACCAAAGTGAGGAGATAGTTAAACAAAAGGAGGAAGTAAAATATTTCATGGAGAAGGTTATCAAGCAATCTACAGAAGTATTTCAGCCTAAATGAGAGAAAAGAAATACCTGTCTCCTGCATCCTGTCAGTGTGGACTGTGAGCTATGTCCGCTTTTCTGAGAACACCCTGAAAAGAAAGATAAAGCTAAGTAATCTGGCAGGTTCTCTAGCCTGGTGATCAGGGCCAATAACATCAAGGATAAATTAATTTATCCCATGTGGTTTTGATGTGAGATGTCATGTATCAAAATTCTGGAGCTTCAGTTTATAATGGGAAATCATATCAGTAAAATCCCAATAGGGGAAACATCTTACAAAAGTGAAAAGCACAAAATGTCCAAGGTCACTCAAGCCAAAGTGAGTGGGGTGAAACATCAGGCTCAGGTATAAGATGTTACCCTGGAAGAGATTCTGGGTTAGAATATATATCTGAAAAAACTTGGAATATGTAAGTAATTTAAAAATTTCACTACTCAGAAGAGCTCATTGTTTTGCTTAATGTATTAAAGCAATTATACCATATTAATGTGATATGGTCATAATCTAGAGACTGAGATACATAACCTTCTATAAACTATTTAAACTATTATAAAAGCAGTAAATTAAAATATATTAAAATATACTTTAATTTTGAATAAAAATCTTAAGTAATATTTTTTTTTTAGTTCAAAAATGATCACTCTTCACAGAATGGAAAATGTTTCTCTAAGCATACCTGAAATGGCAAATAACATCATCACATGGTTTTTTCTTTTCTCCAGCCCCGAAAACACATCTGACAATGTCACAAAGATCTTTATGAGTTTTATTTCAGACTATTAAATAAAGAAGTATATTTTGAATTATCTCAGTAACAAAATATGCACTATTACGTGTGATAATTTTAGAACTGAGTCCTAGGCTGAATAACAGATAATAATGCAGAAAACATTTCAGTGCAAAGAATTTAAAGTTTAGCTTACTGGCTTACAATAACTACTCAGCATGTTAAGACTCATAAAACATATAGGCTTTACACGCCATATCTACTGGTAAGCATCTCAACTACACTATCATATAAAAGCCACAGAAGTAACAGAAGGGAAAACAAAATAATATTATTTTCATGCAACAAATATGGGATTTTGACCTACCGAATTCAGCAAAGATAATCAGGTTTGGTTGAAATCTGGTGCAAGTACAGTGCTGGCTGAAGCTGTCTCTGCTCTCATGAAAGTCACATATATTCTGACAACCTGGAGGCCATTATTGAAGATCATTATAATAAAGAATAACTTAGTTATGAGGGCATCAACTCCAGTTCTCTTTAAGAAGTGACATGGGTATAAATATTCTAGAAACGAGGGAAACATGCAGGTTCTATTTCATACAGGCAGTGGTGACTTCCAATTTCCTCATTTTAACAACTCAGAGAGAACTGGAGTTTCTAAAGCCACATACGTGCTCACTACACATGAAGACACACTATTGCTTTGGTAGGAAGCAGAGGAATGCCTGATGTCAACAGAGAGACTTCAGGAGATTATTGTCAGCCCTGAGGAGCAGGCCAGGCAGTGTTAGCATTTTGTCAATTGATATGACTGAATAAAAGCCTGACAATAACAACGGTTTTCAGAGCAGGGACCCAGAACCTGTAAGAAAAAGGGGTAGAATTTAAACTGTCACTTGCTTTAAAAAAAGCAATAAATGGAGAGACAGAAGAGAGATCAACAAGGGAATTCCCACAGTCATGTGTCCAGAGGGCAAAGAAAAAAATATACAAATTGCAATGGGAATGTTCAAACTGGCAGAATGAAGTCTGAAGGCTGTGGTAGGTTACTAGGTCCAATGAACACTGTGTGTGAGGCATGTGCATGGATGTCTAGATGAAATAGATTAGCTGTCTCTAGCCTAACAATGATGGCAGTGATCATGTGAAGGAGGCGAGTGACAGGAGAGAATACCACATGGCATGACTGACTGAAAACAACATAAAAAATTAAGACAAAGTTACTATAATGCAAGCAGAAATTTTCCTTAATACAACTGTAAAGTCGGTGAAATAAATCATACATGAGGGAAAAACAAATGTATGGTTACATACTTAGTTTTTTTCCAGTCTAGAAATTTCTATCAACTCTTCTTCAAGACCACTAACTAAAAAGCCACTTCCTCTGTTATAGTCTGTGACAAAAATATACCTTTGTTCATTGGTCTCCATGTCATGACTGTGATTGTGCATACATCTTAACTTACTTTTCATTAGCTTACCCATTACTTCAATAAAAGTTTCAAGAGTGAAAGACTGTTTTGTTCATTCTCATGTCCTTAGTTTTAAAGAGAAGTTAGAGCATAATATTTGATCAACAAACTTTTGTTGGCTAATGATAAATTGATATATCTATAATTTAATAATAAACAAACAATATTACAAATAAACCAGCGCATACAACTTACTGAAGTATTCTGCCATATATTCTTCAATTCTTCTAAATTTTAGTGAAAATGTGAGCTTGGAGCTGACTCCAAATGATTATGCTATCCACTGTTTTTTTCTTTTAGTTCAGGCAAAATCATTGGCTTCAACATAACCTCGTAGGGAACAGCACTGAATGCTACAAATAACGTTTTACAAGAAAGAAAGTAGAGACATGTATGTGTATTATAGCCATCCTTCATTTCAGAATGCTCTTGTAAAGTTAAACAAACCCTAGTTTTTCCAAAGCTTGAGAGCTGTATCCTAAATGTGCTGTGCTCTGAACTTGGGTTTCCTGCTGGGTGCACAGCAGTGCCCTTTTTGAAGTCAGGAGGCTGTAGATCTCTTTCCAACAAATGAGTGCTTTGAAATTAACTGGTATTTGGAAATTGATCTAGAAGGTAATAATCTTCTATATCTAACTTGTGGTTTGTTCTAATTTTAAAGTTTTAACACATACCCCCAGAAACATAAATGATTTCTACAGTTGCCTAATAATACCAGACCCAGCAACTAGACTTTCTAGATTTTTCTCTCAGACAAGATATCTTTCACTTCTTAAGCATGTGAATCTTGTGCCACGAATTTTAGAACGACAGCTGTGGAGCCTGCATGGGACTGGTCAAGTCCCTCTGCACATACATGGGAGACAGTTGTGTAGCTTGGTCTGTTTAAGGAGCTCCTGGCAGTGGAAACAGGATCTATCTCTGGAACATGAGCTGGTTTTTTCGAGCTAATTACCTATGGTGAGATACCTTGCTCTGCGTTGATGCAGGGAAGAGGGGCTTGGTCCTGCCTCAACTGAATGTACCAGGCTTTGCTGACTCCCCATTTTTGTAGAGGAGGAAATGGGAGATAGGTTGTGAGGAGAAGGCTGCTTCGGGGGAGGCAAAAGAGGGATGGGAATTGGATCTGAAGTTGATATCTAAAATTTTTTAAAAATCTTAAAAATTTTTAAAGAGTTGTGCTAAATTTGTATTTCAGAATTTGCATATTGTTAAATATAAACAATTAACAAATTTTACAGTTGTATCAAGAAATCTTGAGAAGGGTACAAACTTTGAGAATAATCATAAATATATCTGGACTTTTAGAAATATAATGCATGACAGAGAAATTTTTCAACCCGAAAACGATCATGTCCATTTCTTATTCTGTGAATGTATTTTATTTACTTCTTACAACCAGTTTACAGGCAGCTATAGATCTTCCCTATATCATTGTATTTTATTATTGTTTGCTCACATGCTTTTGAAAATTGCTTCCATACTTGATCCTGTTGTAACAAGTGATATGAAACAATACTATCAACTTAAGAACTCCTGAATACAAGCCTGACTTCTGACATAGTATATTGTAAACCGTGTCTGTTAATATTTTCCAATAAAAGTAAAAACTGAACAAGATTCCAAGGTGACTTCTCATAGGGAGAACTTCAACTGATATGTGTCTTTGTCTTTAAAAAAAAAAATGTGTGTGTTGTGTTGGTGGAGGGGGATGAAGCAGCAGCTACTTCAAACTTAAAAATGTCCAATATATCCTTTTTAAGTAACAAGACAGAAAAGCAATGTAGTCTTAGAACATAGTCTATTCATATTCATCGGAAGGGCATCCAGGCTTGAACATATGAAATATCCCCATAAAAATCACTGTCAAAAGTCTGCGTATTTAGCACCAAGAAGTATATTTTAATAAATATCTGTTGACTAGCCTTAAGTTCAGTCAAACCACACAACAAACACAGGTCTTTACAAATGAAAATGCATTCCTTAAAGTGTTACGCTGTTCTGCTTGAGGCATTCAATGTAGCACTGATATAATCCCAAAACACAGTCTTTCTAGGGATCAATATTGAATAAGTGAACAATCCTGTTAACATCAGGAGGGTGATGGGCTCTCTTTCCTGAAACAGCCAAACACAGCCAACAGATGTCAAAAGTTAATCAGGATGGGGAAGAGTTGAGTATACTTTAATTTAGAGAAAAACAAAAACAAAAACAAATATGTTTCAACCCAATTTTCATTATTCAGATGGCATATTTGATAATACAGAGACAGATGTTTGGGCTTCTGTTTCTTCAACCACAAATGTGTACACACTGTGCTTAAATTCTTATGTTTAGAATTCAAGTTATTAAAATACAAGTTCATATCTTGAGGCAGAAAACTGCTATTATTGTGGTGTTATTTTGTGAAAATATTTCTCAGAGAAAACATTGGAATAATCACCATCTGTTTCAGATATCTACTGCATGTAGCCAACGACATCAAATACCAGTGGCTTAAAACAATAACTACTAATATGTTTGTGACTTGCATGTGCTAAGTCATGCCAGCTGGGCTAATGATTATTCTGTTTCAGTCTGGTGTTGCTCGCAGGGAATTTATCACCTGAAGACTGCATCATTTCTGAGTGATTCCAGTGTCCTGGCTTATGAATTTTCTGGCACACTTGACAAAATAGGAGCAACGGCAGTGTCTTTTCCATATATCTATCTCCTACATCAAGACAACCTAGGTTTCACATGAAGTGGCAGCAATCTTATCAGAGTTGGAGTCTAGAGAGTTTAAAGCTTAGGAGTCTTCCCTATCCAAGGTTGACATATCAATCTGTGTTGTAATATTTTAGTCTAATATATGAAATTCTTAATAAATAAATAAAATACTTTTTTGCTTTAGAGATTTGTTCTGAGTCATATGTGTATGTGTTTGTGTGGGTGTGTGTGTGTGTGTGTGTGTGTGTGTGTGTGTGTATGTACATATATACATACTTCTTCCTTAGTTCTATTGGATAGATCTGTTTAAAGACCAGATCAGACCCAAACGACGAGGAAGAGAATTTGTTGTCAGAAAAGTCAATGACAGTATTTAGCCTTTTTAAATAATTACATGTTGATTAATCATGTTTGGATAGCTTTAATTTAAAAAAATACATTTAAAAATTATGTCACAAAACTGATTAAAATTTGATATAAAATGGAAGTTTTCATGTATACATTGATAAAGGATGCAATTGATAATATCCAAACCTTTAAAACTTATCTTAGGTCACCTGGACTAACTAAAGAAAAACTTATGTAAGAAACTTATCCATCAAAATACAGTTTTAAGAATTATAAATAATAGAAGTTGAGTTAAAATGAACATTTTAACTGATAGATTATATATGATTTATAAGGTTTAGAGCATTGATTCTCTTGCTTTCATTATAAAAACCAGTCTTCAGTTTTAAAGTTAATTCAGTATTATTTGGAATACATCCAGATAAACTATTGATAAAGTTGTTTCTTAGTCTAAGAATGTGAGATCAAATGAACTTACTAAATTTCTTGGTTTCTAGAGTATACAATTAACATTTAAATTTTCCTCATCAACATGCCTTTTTAAAGGTAAATGTTAAATACATATTTATTAAATTCAACTGTAAATGTTAAAAAATGTTCAAGTTATGGTAAGTCTTCCCTATCACATGGGTCACTGGAACAAAGACTCTTGTCTTTTATGTATACTATGTACTGTATGAAGCAATTATTCATAGAAGCAATGGAGATGAAAGGGTTAGTTCTGAAGATATAAATTACACGACATAAAAATTTCCTTCGCTTAAGCAGATGCTTCATCCATAAAGCCTTCCGATGGGTATAGGAATCAGAGCAGCCCTGCTTCAGGCCATGTTTGTGACACGCCATATGGGCTGCGACAAGTCCAGAGCTCAAGTTAGAAGATGGGAAAAAATAGATGCTTTAAGTTAAAATCCTGTAACATCAGTGGTTTCCTCATCCTTTGGGCTTCATTGACATCATGATAGCATGCTAATTATCCCAGTGTTTGTGTCTATGCTTAAGTGGCAAATAGTGATATTTTCTCCTGTGTTTTCATTTCATTTTAATTAAAAATCACCCCAGATGTCTACATTGTCATTTCTACTGCTTCCAGTAATTAAAATTCAAAATCACCATCACCCCAAAATTATCAATAATTATATTTTCTACTCTTTACTTAAATGCTGTATATAAGACGATTTTTGAAAAGCCTTTATTTTCTACAAAATGAAAAGACCTGATCTTTTTAACCAAAATTTGCAGAGATAATAAGTGTTTGCATACACACCAACATAATTAAATGCAGCTGAAATAGGCTTTCATCTCCAGATCTTGTATGTTGTGTTAGACCTCGAGTGTGGCAGTCAAGTTTTTTGGATGATTTGGGGTTAAAATCTATACATAGCAGTTTACATGATCCTCAAACAAACATGGCAGAGCATTTTTCTTTCAGTCGACTGACATTTTTCTTTATGTTTCGTCAGTTATATCTGAGTGATCAGACAGCCACTGTACGTGCTGCACACTCCAGGATTATTATCTAGACCAGAGACCCAAAGCTCACTGTTGCAGGCATGTAATTCTTTACAATGTATGCCACGCTAACTGTGTTGGGCTATCTATTCAACAGCTGACTGAGCCGGGCTCTCCAGCTCTCCTCAACAACCATGTAAGATGCGATGACAATTGTACTACTTCATAACAGCTGCATGGAACTCTGACACAGACTTCACAGCAACCAGTCATCTATATAAACCAATTTCAGGAGCAAAATTGCATGGTGCCTCCACTCTGTTATAAACACAATGATATCCACTCAAAGCTGATAAATGCACTGCATTTCTCTGGAGCTTAAAAGAACAAGTTTCCTACATTGAGATTTCTTTCCCTCAAATTAGGCCTGTTTTGGCCCTAGCCATAATTTAAAACTCACAAACAAACAAGACAATTTAGGTTTTGAAGTACTGTAAAATATTTTTTAAAAGAAGAAATCATTTCAGTATTAACATTTTGGTTCTCCAGCTAAATACTCTACTTTTATTTTAAAGTATATGCCAGCTATTCAAATCATTTGAGGCAGAAAGCAAAAGAAAAAATAATTAAGGTTTAAGATACTTACCAATGTCATAGCAATTTTCCAATTAACTACAGTATCTTTTCATGGGGTTATACACAATCTAATTTTTCCTATTGAATAAAACATCTCCAGCAACTGGAAACCATTATTAAAGCCTAAATGTTAACTACTTCATGTTTGGTGAATAAGGAAACTTTGGAAGATCATTAATAACTTCAAAAGATTCAAGTAAAATTATTGGTAATATTTTTAAATACATACTTGCATTACCAATACTGATCTCAATACAGCTTGAAAGGACACAGATGAAATATTATGTATACTTTTATAAAGAACAACCAAAAGTTTCATGCTAGTAAAATAACAATTATTTTATATGTTAGAAAGTACATATATGTATTTACTTTCATTTTATGCAATAATTTTACAGGATTGCAGAGTAAAAGAATAAGGGAAGAGAAATGAATCATAATTATTTATATGTTATTTGAGTGATGAGTTTGTGACCACTGGTGTTCATGGATGAGAAAATCAACAGTCATGATATCATGTTATCTAAACTCTATGGTTTTATATCTTAATACCTGTCTATTGCCATTGTGATTAAATTAAACACACTTCTAGCTGACTTCCAATTTCTAACATTGCTTAGTAATTCTTTAAAGTTATGCCAATCTTTTAAGACACGTTCCTAAAACAAATGTTGTCCCATATAAAGTTTCATCTCATGGATATTATTGCCTTAAAATAGTACTGTGAAAATAAATTATCCAGTATATAGGTCTCAACGATATATGTTTTTATTATATGTTAATTCTATTTTTTGCTTCAATTAAACTCTCTGACTACTGTGGAAATTCACCTTCCACATAGGGACTTTAAAAGATTTTAAAAATTAAGCAACTTCTATAAGGTAAAGCAAATAATTTACAGAAGAAGAAAAAACAACCATTTTACTGATTTTTAATGCTGTGTTCTGTCCACAAGCCAACGAAGCTCTACTTCAGGGACCACTAATGGAAATCTAAGACCCAAAGAAGTCTATAAACCTATTTGGTATACAAGAAGGAAATTAAGACAGTTGTCTTCTGTCCCAAGCAGGCAGGTTTCTACTACATCAAGCTTCCTTTACCCAAAAATCAAAAGTAGTTTCTTTCCATCCAGTTCTAGCAGTAAACTAATAGCCATGATATGTACAGGAAGTGTGTATATGGATGTTTTATGAATTTAAAATAAGTAACTGGAATAAATATAATTAATTAATAAGGATCAGATGAAAGATTTAAAAAATAATGAATCAAAAATACACTCTATTTCTCTAATGATGAGCAATGTTGGAAGAATATATATGTCATCTACCATATTAATGTTCAAGTATATGGGATATTAGATAATAATATGAGGGGAGTTAAATGGTAAATCTGAATAACTTGAAACTCAAATAAGGTGATGAGTTTTATGCAAATGAATAAACATTAGTGTGCAATCCTTCATCTCCCAGAAGAAACAGCTAGGAGAACAGATGTATCTTTGTTTTAGAAGTGTGATATGTACTTGTTGGCATGATTTTGTCAATCTACACATGTTACTTAAATAAGAAGAGAGGCGAGTATAAAGCTAGGTAGCTTGGCAAATATAGTAATGAAGGTTTAGAATTCTTGAGACTGAAGAGACAGAAGGAAAGTTTCTCCAAAAGACAGAGAATTAAGTAATTTTTTCTAAAATAAACCAAGAACAGTATTTTAGATATCTATGGAAAAGGGTAGGTAATCTGTGACATTTAGATAGGTAAGGAAACTGGTAAGCCATATATGCAAAAGAAAGCTTAATGCAAGAGCTTGTGTTGGGGATAAAGGACAAACCTTAGACAAGGTCAAATTTGTTTTTCTTAAGAGTATGGGCCTTCATAGGCTGAGGCCCGTGAACTGTCTGCCAAGTGAGCAGGTATTCTAGGAGATTATTTGGTTATTTCTGATCTTGTTTTTTGTAGTAGTAGGGTTTCTCGGGTCCCGGGCAGCCAGAGGTCCAAGACCCACAGACCTGCAGCCCGAGACCCCTTAGCTGCCCGGCCGCTCAGACCCCCAGAAATAACTCAGACGCTTATATTAACTTTATGCTGTTTGGCCTATGGCTCAGGCACATTGCTAGCTAGCTCTTACATCTTAACTCAACCCATTTCTATTAATCTGTCGGCCACATGGCCTATGGATCACCCGTGCTCCTTACAAGTTTCTTCTTGGGCGGCTTCAGCTCGATCTGTCGCTGACTCCGCCCTGCTTCTCCTACCTATGCTTTGATTTCTCCTCCTACTTCTTCTATGGTGCCTGCCATGGGCCAAAACAGCTCCTTTATTTAAAGATTGAGATTCACAGCATACATAAACGCATTCCCACATCAGTTTTTGTATAACGATCTACCATTTTCTCCACCATTATTTTTATAGACTAGAGACTTGGACAACACATGAAAAGGCCCTTTACAAAATATTTTCAGTTTTTTTTTTTTAACCATTATTCCTATACCCTATTGTATTTTGTTTTGGAACTTTAGCTTTAGCTTTCACTTTATTTGTGAAAAAGTATTAAGTGCACAAACTTCTGTGATAAACTGACTTAAAGAAAAGGCTATTTTGCAAGCTTTAGTTCATGATTACATAACCCCAATCGTTTGTTAATGTGAAGGTGTATTGAGGATGAAGTTTTCAGGAGAGCAATCCATTCACCTAATGACTAGGAAAGGGTAGAGCAGAGGAAGAAGGAGGAATAATGACCAGGGTCCCACAACCCCACTGACAGAGAATCCTCCTACTAGATTGTCCTTATAGAATTGAGCTACCTCCTGACATTCTCTCTGGGATCAAGCCTTTAGCACAATAAACTTTGAAACACATCTCATATTTGAAAGTTTACACAATCACACTGTGATACTAAGACAAATTAAAAAGATGCAGATGGGCTCATAGCAAATCTTCCCATGACATACCTGTAGATTATCAGTGTGTTGACTTTTCATCTCTCTACTTATTCTTAATTCAAGACTGTGGCTTTTTACCCCACAACTGCTGTGTTGGTAGGTAGAAGCTGGCATTAGATTTTCTCTTAGAGACTTGCTTTCAGATGTTGACCTCATTGGATGCAGCCTGCATCTACTGACTCGTGGAAGCTAAGCTGCAAATATCCTTGCATCAAGTTAAGACAACCTTAATGACCATCTCAGTTTCACATTTTCTTTGAAATTAGGTAAAGAAACATCAGCTTTTTGGTGGCCCTCCTGCAACCTCTTTCTGGTGCCTGATTCCATTTTCCTCAGTCACCTGTGATAATTCCTTCCAGGGTCTCTCTCTGTTCTGTCTCACCTGTGTATGTAGGACAGTCCAGTAAGATATTAATACACTAACCTCCTTTCAGAAACAATCAGTAATAACAACTGTTCTTGAATAGAATGAAATATGGTTTCATTAAGTAAATCTTTAGTCAGCTATTGAAAATATTGCTGTATTGATCTCAGAGACAGTAGTCTTAAGTGTGTGACTCTTATCTTCAGATAAACTTGTACCAGAGTACTTTGTCAAAGGCTATGTTTAGTTAAAGTTTTAAGTATACTTACTCTTGAGGGAGATGTTGGGTTTAGTGTGATAGCTTAGTGCCTTCACCTTACACCTGTCAGAATGGCTAAGTGCAAAAACATAGACGACAAGCCTATGTGGAGGATACGGAACAAGGGGAACACGGTTGCATTGTTGGTGGGAGTCTAAACTTGTACCGCCACTCTGGAATACAGTATAGATATTGATTATAAAACTGGGAATCAATCTCCCTAAAAATCTAGCAATACCATTATTGGGCATATATTCAAAGGATGAACTTTAATACCCCAAAGGCATTAGCTCAACAATGCTTTCATAGCAGCATTATTCCTAATAGCAAGACCTGGAAATATCCTGGATGCCCCTCAACTGAAAATGGATTAACAAATTGTGGAACATCTACACAATGGAGTCCTACTCAGCAGAAGAAAAAGAGGAAAATGGATGGACTTGGAGAATATTCTCCTGAGTGAGGTATCACAAACCCAGAAATATAGGCATAAGATGTACTCACTCAAAAGTGTATTTTAGACAAAAAGCAAAGAATGCCCAAGCTTCAAACTGCAACCCCTGAGAGCTTGGAATTAGAAGGAATTTAAGAGAGATATCCAGAGATTCCCCTAAGAAGAGAAAATAGAGAATATCAACTTAACAAATTGGGATCATAACGGGTGGCAACCAGTAAGAGTTGGGAACAAATCTTGAAATAAGGAGATGGTTGAGTGATAGAAGCAGAGAGGGAGATGGAGGGAGATGGATATCTCATAGAGGAAGCCAATGTGGGATTGGAAAGAGATTGACTGGGTACTAGGGAAATGTCTAGGAATTCAAGGATGTCCCTGGCCAAGTTGCCAAACAATGATGAAGAGGGTGCCTAAATGGGACATCCCTTATGATCAAATGAGTAAACACTCTAGATGTCATCACAGAACATAAATCCAACAGGGAATGAAGATGGAGGTAGAGATCCATGGCTGAGCACTGGGATGAGCTCCTGGTCTAGCTGAAAACAGGGGAGGAGAGTCTGTATGAGCAAGTGGATAGGGATTATAAGGAAGGTTCCCATGGTGATGACTGGCTGGAGCTCTGGGAGCTCACTGAATCAGGATTGCCATTGTAAATCCACCAGGAGGGGAGCTGTGTCCTCCGGGGGTAGGTGGTTTTTGACTGCCATAAGTGTGTGGAGCCATGTGGGGTGGGAGTCAGACTGTGTTCCTGTTCATGGGCTGGCATCTTGGATCCCATTCCCTATAGAGAAACACCCTGCCTGGAATTGACTTTGGGATGAATGAATCAGACATGCCTAGAGTGGATGTGCAGTGCTGGGCTGGCTCACTTTGGGACTTCTCACCCTTTTGGGGGAGGGAATGGGTGGATGGGGAGGGGCGAGGTTGAGGGCTGGCTGGGAGGGATTGCAAAGAGGAGGGAAGGGGAAGCAGGTGGATACATAGATGGAGATGACATTTTTTAATAAAAATAATATATATACACATATATTATTATATTATATTAATAATAATCAATATATCATATGAATTATATATAATTATAATAATTAATATATACACACTATTAATATAATGATATATACATAAATTATTATATTATATTAATGATAATTAATGTGTTATATTAATTAATAATATTTAATATATATTTAATATTTTATGTATGTATATAGAAAATGCCTGCTGGGCAAGCATAAGGACCTGAGTTTAGATCAAAGCAGTCATATACAATCTAGGCATGAAGGTATTAGCTGATGACTCCAGCACTGGGATCAGAAATAGGTGAAGTCCTAGAGGTAATTGCCCATCCAGTCTTGCTAAGTTTGTAAACCTTAGGTTCAGTGAGGGATCTATCTATCTATCCATTCCTCCCCCAGCTCTCTCTCTATATATAAATGTGATAAAGGAAGTCCCCTAACATTGACTTTTGTCCTTGCATGTGTGTATGTGTAACTCTATCTCTCCTTTTTTCCTCTCTCCTCTCTCTCTCTCTCTCTCTCTCTCTCTCTCTCTCTCTCTCTCTCTCTCTCTCTCACACACACACACACACACACACACACACCATATTAAATTTTAAAAACACACATGCAACCTCCCATAACCGGTTTTTAAGACTGTAGGTGACAAATGAATTGCATAACGTGATTTTATAGTTCTCTCTTGGAAGTAAATTTCTAAGTGTTTTTATATGATCACTTATGTTGATGTTGGTGCTAAGTGAATTATGCTGTTAAATGATTCTTTTTCTGTGTGCTACTCTCTGCCTTTTTTTTTTTTTTACAGTAGGATGCTTAGACTCTTGTGTATCATTTGTGTTTCTTCTCTCTGACTCTAATGTGTATCTTGGCACCAAGAATTTCTCAACTGTTTATTTATTTATACTTGTCAATCTTTTCTATTTCTGAGACTCATTTAATAAGGACCATGAGTTTACTACTATGGAATTATGGCTAATTTCCATATAGCTCTTTGCCATCCTTTTATAGGTGTTTGTTTATTTTTTTATAAGATTTTATGCAGGTAAAGATACTATGGTATTTATTAGTTGGTTTTATTAGTATATAAATTGTTTTGCTAAAGATTTGTATACAAATTCATATACAAAAATCTTTGGGATATTCTTTTGTTTCTTACTTGGCTTCAGGTCCATTATTTCAATGTTATTATACTTAAGAGTATTTGACTTTTCACAGTGACTAACATAAGGTTTTGTGTATCTCTCCCTTTTCACTCATTTGAACGTAAGCAAATTCCTCCATTTCTACATCTAATGTGTTTATTGATTGTTTTCTGGGTTTATGTTGAATTTTACACATGTATATGTAATATTATTTTTCTTGAATATCTCTTATTTTTTATGTAAAGACCTTTTTCATTTTATTTTTATTAGGCTGTTTAAATATTGAGATTTATTGGCTGTTATTAAATAGAAAATTGCCATTTATTATAAGATTATTTTCTACATATTATTATATCTTTATAAAATTTATTTATAATTTATTTACTTATGAGTAGAGCAGAAATATTTACACAGGCACTCGGGTACCTTTGGAGCCAGAGAGAGAATATCAGATTACAGATGGAATGACCAATAGCCACTGGTTATAGGTCCTAAAATCTAAACTCGGGTTCTCTGCTAGAGCATTACTCTCAGTCCCCTTATTTTATTTGGATTATCTAACATTTTACAACTTTGAAGTTTATTTTAGGGTAAAGTTACTTTACATTTTACTCTTAAATAAATATTAAATGTAAATATTTTAGGTATGCAATTTTTGGACATGGTTTTAATTGGCTACATATTTCTGGAATGTAATATTATTTTTGCTTTTCTAGATATTTTAAAATTATCATTCAAAAGTGATAACACATGAAATGGACAAAAAGTGTTTCATATTTCAGGGCAGTGGGTTATGATTTATGATTGATTGTATTCAAATTTCAGAATCGGGTGTGTCAGAGTTTTTTAGCTTTGTATGGATGAACTATGCTCCTTGAAACTATAAAATTAGGTTTTTGCTTGTTTTCTTCTGTAAAACTTTGCAGCAATGTGTGTCCTTGTTCCCCATCTCAGTGAACAATGACTGCGAGCTAGCAGTTTTCTCCTGAGTTAATAAAACTAAATGTGATATATCAATACATAAGTTCTATGACCTTTCAAAACTCCCGTTTGTTTGCATATATCTCAAACTCTTTTGACTGCTATCTATCTTGTAATTAATGTTTTTCTGAGACAAATCCTCCGTTGTACTGCTTGGGCTGCTGGCTTCAGTGTGTCACAGTCCTCTACTTCACCCTCTACTGCCAGCTCAAGATAACATTTAACTCTTTTCTCCAATGGCTTTCTGTTTCTCTCTTAATTCACTTCATGTTTGGGAAAACATGATTCCCTGTGATGGTCCGTGTTTCATCCTGACATAGGCAAGAGTTATCTAAGAAGAGTGAACCTCAATTGAGGGATTGTCCCTTCAGATTGCCTATAAGTCTGTGGATCATATGATTTATTAATGATGTATGCAGAAGGGCCCAGGCCACTATTGGCATTGGCGTCCCTGAACAGAGGGTTTCAGGTTACTCAGCAAGGTAAATGAATAAAATATGTAGAGCAAGACAGTAATCAGCATTCCTCAAAGGTTTCTGATTCCAGATTTCTAATTTGATTTTCTCACCTTCATTATGGACTGTGAGAGAAAAATGTCAATCAATTAAACCCTTTCTTCAAGTTTTTGGTCAATTTTTTAACACAGCAATAGAAATCAAATTTATCTTTAATATCCAAGCCTCCAGATCTGTGTTGACGTCTAACACAAGCACACACATTGCCTAGCTGACCAACACTTTCAGAATAACTCTACTTTGTTACTTGGTGATGTATAATCACGTTTCCTCTAACAGCATTCCACCAAAATTTAGCTACCCTTAATATCCAGAACTTCATCATATATTGGGTGATTTTTTTTTGCTCATTTCTTATTTTTATAAAAAAAATTCCTTGCATTAATGATTTTCAAAATGTGTAGTTGATTGAAAAACTTTTTCACAAATTTTATTTTATAATTACAACTTAGTTTTAATATTTATATTTTCTTGGAATAAAAGTTAGAAGTATGAATTGAAAGACGACTATCTTGGGACCAAACTGGCTAAAGTAACCCACAAGACAAGCAGTTGTTACTTATATATATAAAATTCATTCAGCTTTAGTTTCTTCACATTAAAATATTTAACATTTTAATGCCATAAATACTGTAAAACAATTATTGTTGTTGCCTACTTTCAATAATTTATAAGAAATCACCATGTTCCATAGAAATAAAAGTTTAAGAGTGCACCTTAAAAGATAAAATTATGCAGTGATATACAAAATATACCAAATACAAATATTGAAAATACTATAATTTTTTTCTGATTCTGGTTAATTTTAAAATGAATTGTTAGTTGTTTGCAAGAGAGGTATCTTCAATGAGAATAGTGAGTTAAAGAAAAATTCCAGATTTTCCATGATAATTAAGGTTTGATCCTGTTCTAAGACTATAGGAAATGTGAAAGATAACACCTGAAGCATGAATTTTGTTCTACATAATTATTTTATGTATGATATCCACAATTGAGACACATTTTAAAGTAACATGGAGAACATGTTCTCTCTTTTGTAATGGGTGTCAAGATTGCTATGCCTTTCAATAATGGATATGAATCAAATGACTCAAACTCTATGACTCAACTATGAGCAAATGACTCAACTAATGTGAGTTGGTTATTAAGTTTCCTAGGAGCTCTAAAATCAGTATTTCTCCACGACTCTGAGTAAATCCAATTATTTCCACCAAAAGAATACTTCAATTAGAATTAGAACCATATGGTTTGGCAATTAGACATTTGGCCCATATTCCATTCCCTCCTACCAATTTACAATTTAATTTACATTTCAAAATAGGTTATATTTTTAAATCCTAAGATATTATAAGTAGGATATAAATGAACCACTATCTTCCTACATTGAAAAAGTGGATGAATAATTTAAAATGAGAAACATCATAAGGCTTGAGACAACTAGAGTACTGTATTTTTTATTGATTATAGAAATATCTCCTTTTGTATTAAATCATTACCATGCGTCAGAATGCTAGAAACCATAATTCTGATGCTATAGATGATGTTTTACCTGGTTATGACAATAATGATATTATTGCTCTAATACTTGTTTTAATGTAAGAATTGTTCTTCTTTTGGTGAATAATAAAACCTGGATGACAGTTATATTTCAGATAAAAAAAATCTCATTAGAATGTAAGTTTAGAAACAAAAGTAATCTAAATACTCTAACACTAATCACAATGTCTCCACACGCAGATTGTAGTTGAACTCTTCAGGTTATATTGTTTTAAGTTTAGGCTAGAGTAAACATACGCCAGGCCCCTGGCAGGTTCATGTAAAAAGTAGGATGTGCTCCAAGGAATCAGTACAGGGAGAAAGGAAAAGCTGTTCAGTGTAAATTCCTTTTTAAAAATTTAGATTTCTCCCTCGAAGGTACTTTTATCCCTTCTGGTTAATTTCAATCAGTTCTGCTTGTCAGCCTGTACCTGCCAAATAAAACATCCCACTGAAATGTCCCGTGTACAGAGCAGAAAGCTCAGTCTGAACTGGCGGACTTTTGTTCTGTGCCATCTTTCTAGCCATGCTACCTAATTAAAGACTATAAAACCTTTACTTAGACAAGATAGGTCAGCTGCACAAAAGGAGAAAGAAAAATCAGTCCATTATCACGACCAAATTGGCTTTCAGTGGCACAGAACCTCTTCAACCTACTTCCTGTCACTGTCATGTCCTCCTAAGCCTTTGGCACTAGGCCCCATCAGATCAGCTGATGGCTCACCTGGGCAGGAACACGTCCCTTTCTAAGATCTTAAGTTCAGCTGCACAAATAATTTACACTGCCTTCCGGAGTCTCTACATTTCTAACAGGCTTAATAAATACAAACTCTTACAGAGCGCAAGGCTGGGAAAGTGAGAATAAGATGAGTGTTAAGTGATTATATGATAATCTAGAAATAGACTGTGTATAAGAAATCATAATAGATGGGCTCTCTATCACATTAGCAAGGAGGAAAGAAGAAATATATTAGTATTATTCAATTGTCAAGATGTTTTAGGCTTTAAATAACTGTTGTTCTTTGTTCGGTCATTAGGTTCGTTAGCTATGAAACTCATGGCAGGGTGAAAAGTAAATGTCTTTTTTATTGAATATAAATATTCTTTTTAAAATTTTATGCTTGAGTTTAATATAATTTTAAATAATTTACCCCTTTTCCTTTTCCCACCAAACCTTTTTATATATCCACTCTCCATACTCCATTCCAATATATGATCTCTTATTTCAGTAAAAAGCTGTAAGAAGGTGTGGCCCTACAACATTTCACAAGACCCAAAAACTTGTGTATTCAACATTCCCTGAAGACATTCCACTTCAGGAATGGAATTCCTGAAACAGTCTGACCTTAGTTTCCTTCTCAGTCATTGAGTCCATTTTCCTGTAAGTACTTGATGTTACATTTTACTATTGTGGTAATATAGAATATGTTGGTTTTCTTCTTACAAAGATATGCAGAGATAAATTTTGCAAAATGTAAATATATAACTAGGAAATTTTTTTGGATGTAGTGTGATGATTTAAAATAGAAGATTACACAGCAAGTTATTGTTAAGTTTTGCTTTTCTTTTTTAATCAACTTTTTATTTATTCATTTTATAGCCCTGCTGCAGCATCTCCTCCCCATACTCATCCCCCTCAGTTCCCACTCCCCTATCTACTCCTCCACTGTTTCTGTTTAAGAAACTCCAATAATATCAACAAAGCATGGCATATCAAGTTGCAGCAATACTAAGCTCCTCCTTGTGATGATGTTATAAATTTAATAAAACCAGTCTGGAATATCAGAGAGATCTACCCACAGTCAATCCAGGAGTATCAGAGAGTGGTAACTCAAACCTTTAATCCCAGAAGATCTGAGTTTGAGGCCAGCGAGGTTTACAGAGGGAGTTCCAGGCTCCCAGGCAGGCAGTGGTCAGGCCTTTAATTCTATAACTCCAGAGACAGAGATATTTCTGTGTTTCTGGGAGTTCAAGGCTAACTACCAAATAGTAGTAGCCTATGCCTTTAATCTTCACTGGATGTGAAACAATTGGGCGAAAAAGGTGTTTAAGGCAGGCATAGAAAGACAGATTCAGGCAGTAGAAGCAACAAGGAGTAAGACTGAGGAAGCTGGAAGACAGCTGGATGAGATTTGACTGTGGTGTTTCCTCTCTTTGATATTCCAGCCTTTCCCTGAGATCTGGTTCTGGGTTTCCTTTATTACAACCAGAATTTGTGCAACACTTGATGTCCGACTTTGGGGCATGATTCTCACCACCCCTGCACTCCCCCCACCCCAAGCTGCTTGCTGGCCAGAGAAAAATGTAGCCACAGGATTAATTACCACCTGGCAAGGCTCTCTCTTCTGAGTTAGCCTCCATTCTTAGGCAGACCGGCCACATGTGTTTCCATTTCACTTTCATTTGGGTAAGTTTTTAGATGGTGGCCTCTTTCTCCTGGTGGGTTGTGGTTTTTTTCCTCTCTCCTTTGGACCCCTCCTTGGGCTGCTATCACACTAGGTAGCTCCTCACTTTACAGTTATTTGAATAATCACTGACAAATAGATTGGTGAGTCAATCAATTTTTTTTTTTTTAAAAAAAAGGGAATTAGTTTAAGGCAATGGAAGGTGGTTGAACTTTCAGTGATTTTTCTCTAGATGATTTGATATTGGGGCCAGTAAAGCAAAAGATAAAGTACATGGGATTATCATCATAATGTTTATGATGAATATTTTTTTATTTGATTTCTGTTTAATCATTGAATAACTCAATTAATGTGAATGCCAAGAAGAAAATTTTTAAAAAGTCTATTAACAGAGAACACAAAGATATTCAAACCCAAACAGATAAATATAAGGAACCAACCTCAGCAATGTCTTCTAAGATTACACAAAAAAACAGCCTAAGGTTATCAAACAACCAATATTAATATATCGAATAACCATAAAGAAATTACAAAATGATAAAAAATAGTACAAAAGCTAGTTGGGCCCTAGTATAAATGTCTAACTTAAGGAGAGTCATGGAAGCAATTGTGATTATGGTATGTAAAACAAATGCTGAACAATTGGTCATCATATAAATGGATCACCCCTAAGGACTGGCTAGATATAGTTACTGCTGTTTTGGAGGCTGAGCCACTTTTACAGTGGAAAAAAAATGATGTAAGGAGGAGGCTAAAGCAGTAAAACAAAGAAGCAGAGCCATGGGCATACATGTCTCTCAAGACCAACTTCATGGGGAAGGGGATTATGCTGATATTGAAAGGCAATCTTTTTACAATGAATATATAGTGGATTTATGCCACATTGTAGCGTTAAATACATGAGATCAGATTAAAGAAATAGAAAAGAAAACTGAATCCTTCTCAAAATTAATTCAAAACTCAAAAGAAACTTTTACAGACTTTTTGCACATATTAACTACAACAGTCAACAGAATGGTACCAGATTCAGAAGCTAGGTGAATAATAATTTAATCGCTGGCTTTTGAGAATGCTAATACACAATGTTAAAGAATACTTAGACCATTAATAGTAAGGTCAGCACCCTTAGAGTATTGGATTCATGAGATAATTAATTTCGAGCCTTATGATGGTGACAATAATTGGGTAAGAGAGATTATTTTTAAAGGTATAAGAAAAAGTCAAAATGTTAAATGTTACAATTGTGGAAAGCAAGGTCACATAAAAAGAAACTGTAAACAAAGCATTCCCAGAAACAGAGCTCTTGCTAGGAATAATCCCAAGAGAACACCCCTCCCTTCTGGAGTATGCAGAAGGTGTGAAAAAGGGAGACATTAGACAAATGAGTGCAGATCAACAAGGGACAAACAAGGTAACTTTCTGCCTTTTGGAAATGCCTCAAGTGGGCTTTCAAAAGCCCCCATAGCAAATCCTGCCACCATGTAGAAAACACCTTTCCAGAACAATTAAGAAATTAAGACCTATTTTTAAAAAGACATACTACACTGAATGATAGAAAATATATATAAAAGGGAAACAAATAAAGAAAAAATATAAAGTGAATATTTTGGCAGGTCTCTATTAATGAACAAAGGTCAAAGATAAAAGTTCAAATAAATGATGTAATTATTGAATGTTTATTAGATATAGGGGCAGATTTATCAATAATTTCACTAGTCATGGCATCAAAGTTGGTCCCGTCAGGAAGTATATGTTCAGTGTTGGGGAACTGGGTCATTATCCCAGGTAAAACAGAATACAAGATGGAGTATATAGGACCAGAAACACAGAGAGGAATATTAAAGCCATATGTGGCTAACATTGCTATAAATTATGGGGATGAGATTTACTACAACAATGGAACACACAGATTAACATTCTTTCAAACATAGAAATAAACCACAAATTAAAACATGTTCTGGGAGAAACATTAGAAGGTATTATGAGAAACAGTCACAGACAATTCAGGTTGAACAGAAACAATGCACAACAGCTGCTGATCTTTCAAAGGCAGCCACAGTACTACCTTTAAAGTGGCTAACAGATAAGCCTATATGGGTTCATCAATGGCCATTAACAAAAGAGAAATTACAGGCCTTAGAGCAGCTGATACAGCAGCAGTTAAATGCTCAGCATATTGAAGAATCAACCAGACCTTGGAATTTTCTTTTATTTGTTATTAAAAAGAAATCTGGAAAGTGGAGAATGGTAACAGATTTAAGGGTGATAAACAAGGTGATCCAGCCAATGGGCTCTCTATAGTCTGAAATTCCTTTGCCTTCTCTGTTACCTAAAGAATGGCCTATTATAGTTATTTAAAAGACTGTTTCTTTATAATACCTTTACAAGAACAAGACAAAGAAAAATTCACCTTTACAGTGCCCACTTATATTAATTCTCTGCCTATAAAGAGATATCAGAGGAGGGTTCTCCCTCAAAGAATGCTGAATATCCTCACTATGTGCTAGTATTTTGTACAAAAGCCAATAGAACAAATATGTAATAAATTCCCACAATCTATAGTTTATCATTATATGGATGGCATATTGCTGGCTGATTCAGATATTGGTACCTTAGGAAAAATGTTTGAAGAAATGAAAATTTTTGCCTGCTTTGGGATTACAAATTGACCCTGAAAAAAATACAAAGAGTAGATTCCATTAATTATTCAGGTTAAAAAAAGAGGCCAACAAAAAATTAAACCCCAAAAGGTACAAATGAAGATATATTGAAGATACTTAATGATTTTCAAGAATTACTAGGAGGCATTGCCAAAGACCCACTATTGGAATAAAAAAAAAAAATGATGAACTGGATAATTTGTTTGAAACCTTCCATGGTGACAAGGACTTAAATAGTCTGAGAGAATTGTCACCTGAAGCTGAGAAAGAATTGGCTTTGGTGGAAAAGAAATTATAGGATGCACATGTGGATTATGTGGATCCAGACCTTCATTGCATTCTAGTTATCTTGCCCTCTAAGCATTCTCCTACAGGAATTTTAATGCAAAGGGAAAATGTTATATTGGAATGAATATTTATAGCACATAACCAAGTAAAAAATTAAAGATATATGTGAAAAAATTCTGAATTGATTTCTAAAGAAAAATTAAGACTTCATCAATTGAGAGGAATGGACCCAGAAGAAATTGTTGTATTTTTAAGTAATGAAGAAATTGACCAATTATGGGTAGAAAGTGAATCTTGGCAAAGAGCTTGCAGTAATTTTGGGGGGAGATATTAGTAACAAATATCTTCAAAGCAAAAGAATTGAATTTCTAAAGAAAACTAATTGGATTCTTCATCATGTTATATGAGATAAACCAATTTCTGGAGCCCCTAAATTTTACTCCAATGCAAACAAATCAGGAAAGGCAGATTACAAATTAGAAAATGAAAGTAAAGTGGCTCAAAGCCCTTATAACTGTTCAAAAGTCAGAATTATATAGCATATATCGTGATGGCATTAGTTGATTTTACCAAACCTCTTAACATAGTCACTGACCCCCAGTATGCAGAAAGAGTTGTTTTGCACATTGAAACTGCTGATTTTATTCATGATGAGTCAGAATGAAACTTCATTATTTATTCTATTACAAGAGCTAATCATGACTAGGAATCCTCCCTTCTACATAATACATCTGATCCCATATGGATCTTACAGGTCCTTTAGCCCAAAGTAATGATGAAATTGATAAATTATTAACAGAAAATGTGCTAAATGCCTCAGAATTTCATAAAGAGCATCACATCAATAGCTAAAGATTAAAAAAAGATTTCTCTATCACTCAGCAACAGGCCAAAGAAATTGTCAAATGATATCTCTCTTGTTCCTTCTACAATTCAATTCCATTGCCAGCAGGAAGTAATCCTAAAAGTATCCATAGAAATAAAATGTGGCTGTAGGATATTTTCATTTTATAGAACTTGGAAAATTAAGATTTGTACAACATACTATACATTTTTCAGGATTCCAATGGGAAACTTCTTTGAATTCAGAAAAGGCTGATTCGGTAATCACACATTTGCTAGAAGTTATGGTCACCATGGGGAATACTTGTACAAATTAAGACTGACAATTCTCCAGCATATGTCTCTAGTAAAATAAAACAATTTTTGCTCATTATAATACAAAGCATATTACAGGAATACCACACAATTCTACAGGGCAAGCAGTCATAGAGAGATTAAATCAAACTCTAAAGGATATGCTCAATAAAGAGAAAGGAACAACATAGACCCCTAGAAATCGATTACATAATGTTTTATTAACTTTGAATTTTCTCAATGCTAATGAGAAAGGAACAACAGCTGCTGAAAGGCATTGGACCATAGAAAAAAAGGGGCTGAGCTAAGTCAGCCTGTTTACTTCAAAGATGTACTAACCTCTGAATGGAAGCTAGGATGTGTGCTGCATTGGAGAAGGGGTTTTGTTTTTGTTTCCACAGTTGAAGAAAAGTTATGGCTACCATCAAAATTAATAAAGACCTGATTTGAGCCAGAGAAACTTCATGAAAATAAAGACTGATGGCTCATCCACCCATATGACAATTTTTTAAGCTGTAAGAAAAGACGAAGAGCTGTAGCAAGTTTTTGTTTTTGTCTTTACAAAAAACTATAAATATCCATCTTCAAGAAGTTAAAGGCCTTGGACATCTGATGTCTAAAGTAGAAGGAAGGCTCTCCAGAAAAATTTACAAGCAAAATAATATCAGACCTATTGGTACAAGTATACTTTACAGGTAAAATCTCAATGCTTAATCTCTTAATATCCTTATATGTAAATTGAAGTTCCAGTTTAATTATAATTTAAAGCTGGCTTTAGAGTTGGAGTGTGTCTCTCTATTTTTTTAAACCCAAGCATACTTCTCAAAGGAAAGTGCAAAATCTCTGTATCGTATCAGAAAAACCACCTTGACATGGGACAGAAGAATAACTAAAAATAAAGGAGGATTCTATTGTTACTAATCCTATGATGAATGAATACTTATTAATTTAGCTCCCTATACACTGTGTTGGGTTTTAGTCTCTTGTCAGTTTTCTGCAGTGATTATGACAATGCCGAATTGTGAACTTGAAGTATCTAAAAGGACTATGGGGCCCCCCAACAATGATTTCTCATGAACTATGACAAAGTCACTGGCTGATAAACACCAACTAAAGATCAGATTTGCATTACAAGCTGCTCAGGACAATTTTGAGGCATCTCGCTGAGATGAATCAGCTTTACAGACTATTATAGCCAGGACTTAAGACAAGCTGTGCACTTTCATGTACTGCAGATACTGGACAACATATGATTTAGCTACTTATTTCAGTACTTGACAATTAACAAAACTTTTCTTTTCAAGATCCCCTAAAGATGCCATCACCCTCAGGCAGCAGGAAGTAAATTTAAGAGCACAGCACCCACAATCCCAAGAGGTGGGGTGGGTGGTTTTTGTCTTTCAATGGTTATGGATGATTGTCATTGTTTAAGGTAATGGTTAAAAAATGTTATTGGTTATGGTTAGAAAAAAAATCTATATAAGAGAGATTAGATTAAGAAATTAGAAATGCAAATTAGTAGTTAAACATTACAATCAAACTTATAGTCATATTAAATATGTTTTCAAGATTAGTCATATTTATTTTAGAAGAACAGGTCATCTTTAAACACTTCAGAGATCCATAGAATATGGCAGTTAAGATATTTTAATAACATAGGTTCTTACTATTTTTATGACAATGGGACATTTGCTCCTGGTAGCAGAAGATTACATACATCAAAGAAACACTATATAGGGTTGACCTTCTTTGTGACAAAAGTTAGTCACTGGGCAAGAAAGTATCTTGCCTTGACTGCTGACAGTATGATGTTCAAAATGGACAAGCAGGAGATACACACACAAAAGAATTGCCAAACTTTGTAAAGACATGGTAGGAAGGTCTTTGAGAATATCATGCTTCACAGAGAAGTCTGTCAGACATGCTAGGCCTGTAGGATGTTTCAATGATACAGAAGAACTTTGGGTGACTGTCCAGGTAGTCAGCTGTTTCATTTCTTACATGATTTGGATGGTGCTTGCTTGCCCACGCTGTTTATTTAGTTAACATTATTTCCTTCTTGGGTATCTGAGAGAATTGAAGATGAGATAGTTATAGTTTTCTAGTAACAGTTTTAGAAAAGAAACTCAGAAGTTAAAATGTATAAGTTTGAGAAATGTCAAAATAGAGTTTTAATTAGTAATACAAGTTAGATAGGAAGTGAATTAGGTAAAATCCTTTAGACTCGCCAAAATAGGATAATTAATGGATTATTTTCTTTGAATTGTCAATTGTTAAAACACAGGACATTACTCATGTTAATTATTGTTTGTATATACATTGTATATAATTATTGTACCTATTGTAAATGGTTTCTCTTATGTTAGTTATAAACTTCTTTTTTATTTTTGACACAAAAGGAATTTGTGGTGATGTTATATATTTAATAAAACCAGACTGGAATGTCAGAGAAGAGACCTACCCATTTCACTTCAAGAGGCTCAGAGAGTGGTAGCTCACAGCTTTAATCCCAGAATTTCTGAGTTTGAGACCAACTTGGTTTACAGAGGGAGTTCTAGGCTCCAAGTCAGGCAGTAGTGGTGCCGGGCCTCTAATACCATAACTCCAGAGAAAAAGGAGATCTTTCTGCATTTCTACAAGTTCAAAGGTAATTACAAAATAGTAGTAGCCCATGCCTTTAATCTTAACCTGGATGTGAAACAACTGGGCACAGAGGGTATTTAAGGCAGGCATAGAAAGACAGAATAAGGCCAAAGAAGCCATGAGGAGTAAGGCTGAGGAAGCTGGAAGATAGCTGGGTGAGATTTGACTGCAGTGTTTCCTCTCTTTGATATTCCAGACTTTTCCTGATATCTGACTCTGAGATTCCTTTAAGACAACATGAATTTGCACCACCTCCTCATGTATTAAAGCTGAGCAAGACAATCCACTATGAGGGATAGGATTCCCAAATCAGGTAAAGACTCAGAGACAGAATCTGTTCCACTCTTAGAAATCCCACAAGAACCAAGCATATTTGCAGAGGGCCTAGGTCAACCCCATGCTGTAGTATGAGGTTTCTGGCCTGGACTTTTGGGTCTAGCCTCAAGGTTTAAGCCCCCAGACCCACAGACCCTCAGAGACACATAGATGCTTACAATAGTTTTAGGCTGATTGTCCTAAGGCCCAGGCATATAACTTGCTAATCATAGTCTACTGCCCTGAAGCGGATATGGCTATCTCTTCCCATCAGAGATTTTTTTCAGGGGGTCTTGGTTGATGAAAACATATTTGCCTGGAAGCAATCCACAGGTTCTCATCTTCTGTGGAAACAAAAGCAGAACTCTTTCAAAGCAATAAATCCTTAGACACAAATTTCAAAATCAAAATATGTTTAAAATATATATTCCTGTTTAACTTAGCAGCCTTTGCAATCCATTGTATTCCTATAGATAGCTCATTAGTAGTTAAAAAATTAAAAGAAAACACAATAATGACCAAAATCCAGATTTTCTGTATATTTTCCATCTTTACATGGCTTATTATATTTTTATTACTCTATTTCTCTTTTTTACATACTTTCTCTATCTTCTTTCTTTTCTCTCAGAAGCCTATGTACCTTTTACACACATTGTAACACATTTACATGTTTTTTCTCCAGAATCTCTTTTATTGTGAATCCTTAATCATTTTTTAATCAGAATAGCTTTTAAAATACTTGTACTCTCTTAAAGAGTCACATAGTTTTTGCAGAAAAAGCTTAGTCAAAAAGTTCTCTTAAAGGGACCTCGTCCCTGTTTGCTGCCAGCAAACAGATCATACCCAAGAAATGTTGCTACTAAGTAACCATCTTTGTTTCCTTTTTTTCAAAGTAAACAGAAACCTTAAATCAATCACATGCTACTGAGTCTTCTGTGAGACTTCAAAAATCTGCCTGGTTGCAGCTTACACTCCCTGCGGCCAGTCTGCCAGCACCATTTTGAATGTGACCCAAAGAACATGATTTCTCTGTACAATGACCAGCTTCAGGTACACAATTTGGAAGCGTCTTTGGCTAAGTTTCTGTGTTCTAGAACCCTTTCTAATCTTTCTCTAGCTTTATGTGGGTGTTCAGTCCACATTGGGATGCCATCTATTACAATGAGGTTCTTGGCCCCGGGTGGCCAGAGATCCAGACCCACAGACCTGCAGCCCCAGACCCTTTAGCCACCCGCAGCTTCTTAGGCCCCCAGAAATGATTCAGATACTTATATTAACTTCATGCTGTTCCGCCTATGGCTCAGGCACATTGCTAGCTTGCTCTTATATCTTAACTCAACCCATTTCCATTAATCTGTCTGCCACATGGCTCATGGCTCACCCGTGTTCCTTACATGTTGCTCCTTTGGGCTTTGACTCAGTCTCCCTGACTCTGCCCTGCTTCTCCTACCTATGCTCTGATTTCTCCTCCTACTTTCCTATAGCGCCTGTCATGGGTCAAAACAGCTCCTTTATTTAAAGACTGATATTCACAGCATACAGAAAGACATTCCCACATCAATTCTCCATCCTGATCACCCATGTGCCCATCTCTACTTCGTTCAGTTCACTCATGAAATCTCTTCTATTTCTGCTTCTCAGCGAGATCTGGACCTTCCCCCACAAACCTTCCTTGCTGTTTAATCTCCTTGTTTCTGTGAACTGTAGCCTAGTTATCATTTATATTACAGCTAATATTCACATATGGGTGAGTACATACCATGGTTGTCTTTCTCTGTCTGAGTTGCCTCAAGATGACGGCTTCTAGTTCTACCCATTTGCCTTTAAATTTTGTGGTGTCCTTGTTTTTAAAAGTTGAGTACTACTTCCTTGTGTAAACATACCACATCTATGTTTCTAATTATAATAATATCTACTGCTTTCTTTACATTTAGTCATAAAATAACCAAAAATTTATCAAATTTCAACTTGGTATGCCATTTGAAAATATAGCTATAAACTGGGAGAATGTCTTAAATATTCCTGCAGGTAGATTAAAGCAAAATAAAGGGACATAGAAATGAATATGTGTTCTATCCTGTTAAAAATGTAGCCTCTTCCACATTTCCTGTTGTAATACCTTTGATGGCTTCTAAAACTGCACATTATTCTCTCATCTACCCTGTCCTCTCTTTCCTTACCCCATTTCAATTCTGTTGCCTATTTTCCTCTTTGAACCTATACCATTCTGTGCCTAAGAAACTACCGGCCTTGACCTCTTAGTAATTTCTTGACCTCTATAAGCATTCAGTTAAAACACACATATTTGAAGAATTGCAACAAACATCCAAAAGTTAGAGAAAATATCTGAGTTTTGTCTATTTGGGTACAGGACACCTCACAGAACAACTATGACATATATATAAAAGTCATGTAGAAACCCACTACTATAGAAGCTTCTGAAAGTATATGCATATATATATATATAGAAAGAATTTAAACTGAGTTACCATATAAAAGGGTGACAATGCCCCTACTAGACACCACAAGCAAACAAAACAGTGCTAGAATGGGTTACCTTTTTTAGAACTCTTAGCCATTAAGGTCTCACAGAAATCCTACTGTTATAGATTAATGCCAGTTTTCTAGGCTGCCTATGAGATCATATGTGTAAAACACTATTACTGAAAAGATCACATACTTGAGTCATAGGACACAATGAAAACATGTTGTTATTCACCTAAAGTTCGATTATGATAGGCTAGGTATTATAGTGCTGGAAAATGCCATATATGCTACCAAGGAAGAAAAGCAGCCATTAATCTTACTTAGTTTTGACCCTGTTGAATTACTCTAATGACTATTCTACAAAAACATACCTATTGGTACAATAATGACACAAATGTCCTAGGAGTAACCAACCATTTTCTGATAGGATTAATGCTAACTCCACAAATACCTGGGGTAAGCCAGACTTACCCCTGGTATCAGTTAAGAACTATGTGACTGGTTAAATCATAAAGAGTAACAGACAATTATTATTTTCTTAAATGGACTTATTATTAAATGAATCCTAATAACTTATCTTTATACCCATAGGTTAGGGCATATTTCAGTTAGCATCTCTGGAAGCTTCTTTTTGCAGAATATGCTAACTAACATGAAGACCCACAAGTAATAAAGATATAAAACATAATAAAATGTAAAATCATCAATCCTAAATGACACATATACTCCTATTCTAAGACTCAGGTGCCATATAGAAAACAGGAGGGCATAAAGATTTTAACAGTGAAAAGTAGTAAGTAACTACAAATAAATGGTGTTTTCTGTATAGAGCAAGTACACATATAAATCACAGTAGTTGTGACAACATACTGAAGTCTTCAAAAGCTCAAGCCAATAAAATAAAAATATCTCAGCATAAAAATTGAAGGTAGACATGAACTTCCAGGTTGAGTTTAGAAGCTTTGGACAATTGACAGTTGCGGTAAGAGTCTGTTTTCTTTAAGGGTATTAGCACTGGAAGACTGACCATAGTCTGTTGGAAATCCACACAGCCAAGTGTATATAGGTTACACAAATTGTACTCCAGTTAAACACACAAAATTTTGGTAAAGGATTAGAACTAGGAGGAGTTTTGTTTATGTGCATGAGATGAATGTTATCAAAATACACTTTGTTGAATTATTACGTCTTAAAATGCAAATTACAGAAGTTCACCTTTTAATAATAAATGAATAAATTTTATGGTTTATTGAACAATTAAACAAACCTTCCACAAAGTTCTATATAACATAGTTCATTTTATTTATGGTTAATTTTGTGTCCCTCAACACACAGGAATAGTGTAATTCTGTGAGAGTATGTGAGGGATAGTTCTTATTTAAATCAACAGAGTCATCTTCCATATATCTCCATTCACCAAAAACTATCATGACATTTTGAATTTTTCTGTTTACACTCTATTCATTCTTAAGGCTAACAGGTAACATTTATTTTCCTTCAAGAAAAACTCAGTCTGGTGGACACTACCTCTTGAAACACTGTACCTTCCCTGCCCTCCTGTTACAATGAGGTTTCTTTGCCCAGCGCAGCCTGAGATCCAGACCCTCAGACCTGCTGCACCAGACCCCTTAGCTGTCTGCAGCTAATCAGGCCCCCAGAAATGATTCAGACACTGTGTTCCTTACATGCTTCTTCAAGGGTGGTTGGCTCAGTCTGTAGAGCATGAGACTCTTAATCCCAGGGTTGTGGGTTCGAGACCCACGTTGGGCGCCATTTGTAGTAAGATGTTTCTGGCCCAGACTTTTGGACCTAGCCTCAAGGTTTCAGCTGGCAGAACCATGGACCTGCAGAGACACACACATGCCTATAATAATTTTAGGCTGATTGGCCAAAGGCCCAGGCATATAACTTGCTAACTCTTTACCTTTAATCTAACCCATGACTCTTATCCTGTTCAGCCATGCAGCTCGGTACCATTTCTCAGAGCAGCATGTTTGTCCTCTGTTTCTTCTGGCTTCTCTCTGGCATTCTGCTCTGTTCCACCTGTTCCCGGAGTTTTCCTAGCCTGGTAGCCCCGCCCACATTTCCTGCCTTCCTTTGGCCAATCAGTGCTTTTTATTAAACTCATAGGTAGAGACAATTACTTACAAGGGAACAACATAAAGCCCCTATACCCTCCAAATGTTGTAATGCTTCATTTAAATATCAATGATGATAATTCTCTTCATTTTTTCAAATTTTTAAGTGTAATCTTTCCCTGTGATGTGTAATATTGCAGTAGTTTTAGCAAACTAATTATTCCAGTGTCTAAGTTATGCATTTTTACTTTTAAGCTTTGAGCCTTTAGTCCAAAGAATTCTCTTTCCAGAGCCATGACAGTGGTAGCACATGCCTTTAATATCAGAACTCAGGAGGCATAAGTAGGTGAATCTATAAGTTTGAAGCCAGCCTGGTCTACAGAGCAAGTTCCAGAACAAACAGAGCTACACAGAGAAACTCTTTCTCAAAAAGAAAACCAAAAATTTAAAATAGAAATGGCCATATTTGTTAAATTATTTTAATTGAGATTAAATTCAGTTAATATGAAGTATCTTCGGAGATACTACACAAATTATTGTACACATATACCAAAGTCAAGGCTATGGTTCATTTGCCCAGATATTTCTAGTGCATATACCATTATGTTATGTATGTGCTAAACACATTAAAATACCTTGCTCTCCCAGATAATATACAATTATTGCAAGGATCTTGACTAATATTATAAGCCAGAAAAGAAAAAAAAATGTGTTAAAATAATTTAATGATATTCTAGAAGAAAAACAACTAATTTATATATGAATTTAAATGGCTGATATCATTACAAAGATGTTTGACCAAATAAGTCAGTGAATTGATGTAGAGAGCCACGTGGCCGCACCTTGGAGATGGTGCTGGCTTCTGCCTTCCACCTTCCACCTAAGAGCTCCCTGAGATAAACAACTCCTCATTTGGCTAAGGCTAAGCTCGTGGCTTCCTTCCAGGTGTGGCTTGCTTCCATGCACCTGGATCTATTGGCATGCCCCACGTGGCGCCCCGTGACTAGCAGTCCACAGGGTATATAGCTGGGAGTGGGTTTTCCCCAGTGGGAGAAGCAGCAGAAGAAGTTTCAAGGTCCTGAATAAACCACTGAAAGAAGAGCCTGGTGTCGCGTCATCCTTGCGGGCAAGGGTGCGCATGACAAATTGAAACAATACAAAACTATAGCTCAAGGAACCCATCAGTTATCTACACACTGCTATTTCTTAGTCATGTAATATGCTATTCTGGGGTTTTCTGAAATATTTTGTCCATTTTATGTACAAAATGGGTATCACTACACAGATAAAAGTTAACAAATATATTGAGCAAGCAGAAAATACTCAAACTTTACTACTTATTGACAGGTGACATGATTTTATAACTGTGAATTTAAATAATAGTATATGCCTTACGAAAATGTAGGAACAATAAAGTAGACGTCTACAAGTGACGCTATGTAACAGCTATTCAAATATACTAATGTGTATTGTGAAGTACTGTGTTATTATAAAATATACTAGTGATGAAAAATAAATATAATGAAAGTGATGCTTTAAATGATTCTTTGAATATATTTTTTCACATATTATGGATCACGTCAAATTTTGAAGGAACTTATGTCATCTGTTCTACAGCAAGAAAATGGAACAGCCCCTGATAATCATCGCAGCTTCAACTATACCATTTTCTTATGTCCATTTAAAAAAGACTGGACATCTTTGTTTCAGAACCTGGAAAGGACCCTCTTGACCAAAGAAATTGGTTCCCATTAGCAACTGAACATAAGAGGGGTCACTGCATGCAAAGATTTAGCACCATAATGGGAATGAGCATTTCATATTTTAATTTGGTCAGGTGAGCTGTACCCCGCCAAGTGTACTTTATAACTATTTAATATTTCCTAGTTATTTGAATATAAATAAGCTTGTCAAGAGAATTTGGATAACTTTTTTTATTTTTATTTTTAAAGCAACAATATTTGGCAAGCAGGTTTTTCCAAGATCACCCAGCTTTAATTTTAAATTTCAAAAGCCTCACATTTAATCCCTTGAGCTGGCCTGTACCTTGCACCATCTGTTCCCATGGTTTTGTTATAACAGCGAGCACCTGCAGAGTTTTGCAACATTTCAAGCTGATTGTGGACAAAAATTGAAATAATTATAATTTTCATAAAGTAAAGACTTCCATTCAGACACTACAATCCCATCTAACATGGATTTCAGAAAGGCAATCTTACTTATAATGGGCTTCATATGGATAAAGGTAATTTATTTCTATTTTGTTGTGTGGAAAGTCAATTTTTAAAAAAAAAAAAAACATATAGACAATCAATATGAAATTCTCACATTCCAGATACGTCAGAAGATTCTTAGATACCCTCATCAGTACTGAGTGTATAGATGATAGCATCTTTCTCAACTCTGAACTATCAGGCCATAGTGCACATCAAAGAGAACGCTTGTCTTTTCTTTTTTTTTGTCTCTCTATATTTTTTGGCTTTTATTTTGTTAACAGCAACAAGGCAGTTATAGAGTATTGTTTTCAAAATTTTTTCTATTTATTTAGCTAAAATAAAAGCCCACATGTATTATACACTAAAAGCAAAGTATGGATAGAGTAGATGTTTATGTTATTCCTCTGCCATTGAGTAAAGAAATATTCTGTGCAACCAGAAAGCCTGAAATAAAGTTCACAGTCCAGTGGCTTCAAACAGGTAAATATCTCACCAATAAATTAATGATCTATAGCCATTCAGGAAATTAGATAGACAGGAAGGAAGATCATTTAGGGTGGATTCCAAAGGATTAAAATTTTATTCTTTATCTTGGTATTTCAAATGAAATTATTAAAGATGCTTTAAAAGTATTGTTTTCTGTTGATATTTCACTTCTAATTAAAACCTTAATTGGAAATTTAGTACATTAATCAGGAGCTACCTGTCATCAATTTGATATATTGTTTTTTTAGATGTTCAAAAGGAGTCAAATCCTGTAGTATAATATCAGCTTCTGAAGACATGACCAGATACATGGTTTGGAGTATGAGAAAATTAAATCGTGGATTTTTGTAACACCAGCAGTCATTCAGTATTACATAAGAGACACTTACAAAACAGCATAATACACACAAAATATACACCCCAGCTGTAGTTAAAAGTCACATTTGGCCTTAAGGAAGACCTGTTTAGGGTCAAAAAGGGAACTGCCAAGCTATCAGGAACATGTGTACCGTCAGGATCTGGCACACATTGCAATGCCTTTGTACACTATGGTGACAACTTTAATGGCTGGTGTAGTGTATTAAACTATGATGGAGTGGGAACTTACTTGTTTAAAGAAACATCAGAAAGCAGAAAATGGCTCAACACACTGGCCAAGAATTGGTGCCACCAAATTTACAACAGAACGAGAAAGAAACAAAGTTTGGCAAGCTGGAAACATTTAGAGAATAGGGTATTTTAGGGATGACTGGGTATTCAGAGTCAGAGTAAATAACTTAGAAAATTGAAATGTTAATTACCCTAGCATTGCTTTCAAAGCTCTTGAAGTTTAAGGTTACTCACAATACAGTAACTCGAGAAACTGTACATTCTAATTGGAGGTTTTATTTGGAAAGTTCTCATTGACCAACTTAGTTTAATGGCTTTACCCATATCCAAATAATCTAAGCAACTTCTTTGTTTCAGTGTTTCATGGGACATCAGTAGACCATGAAGTCATTTTTTTAAAGTTCCCCTTGCCTTTATATGAACAATAAAAAGATTATTATTCTAGTCAAACTATATTCCCATTAGAGAACAAAAGGATACAAATATAATTTACATGGACAATTATATTTTGTAAGTTTAAGCTGATGAATATGTCACACACAAATGTCATTTATAAAGCATTTATAAATGAATAGTAAACGGGAAGAACAAGTCTACACTGCCTTGTATAAAATGAAGGGCAAAAATGTTAATAAACTAGAAGTCAAGTTATGAAACCTAAAGTTTTTCTGATTATCTATTTGGTAGCTGCAAGTGCTTGAAAAATAGAAGTATTATAAAAAGTCATTGGAATTCTTTAGATTTCCTTGTCTTTTGAAACTGTAAGTTTCATGTGGCTGTTGTGTTTTGTTGATTATGTTCCTAGAAACCTTTGAGTATATCTTCTCAATCTTTTCTGACTCTCACACCAAAACAAAAAACAAAAATACAAAAGAACCCCATATTTAATAATGGTAGAGAAAGATAATATGCTTCCCTTAAAGTTTGTATATTTTCTATTGACAAAATATATTTTCTAAGACTGCATCACAAATAATATATATATATATATATATATTATATATTATAGTTTAGGAAAATTTTCTGCAATAAATCCATTTTTTTCAGGAACTTGGCAATTTGTTCCAAGACCTATATATTTAAAATCTCTTTTTATTCACTTTAACTGCAACCTTTGTTACATGAAGAGCTGATACAAAGTAAACACCAGGGTGTCAAATCCTTGCTACCATGCTACCTATCTTTTTTTATTATTATTATTTTGTTAGTAGAGTACCAATCTCCATTTGCAGCTTTGCAAGCTCACTAGAATTGCTTCTGAAGAATCATCATAGAAGTTTTGTATGTTGAGACTGCCAATTAACTTCTGTAAACTCTACCAATGTCTCATCACATTTTCAGGTCCAGATAATATTATATTATTACTACAGGACAATCATTAAGGGAAAGGTTAAAGCAAGAAAATGTATTGCTGGCTACCAGTTAAAAACAAGAGTTCTCCAGTAACTGATGGAAACAGATGCAGAAAACCACAGCCAAACATTAGGCTAAGCTGGAGAAATCTTGCTGAAGAGAGGGAGGAAGGATTGTAGGAGCCAGAGAGGTCAAGGACATCATAAGAAAACCCACAGAAACAATTGACTTGGGCTTATTGGAGCTTACAGCGTTTGAACTGACAACCAGGAAGCTCAAATGTGATGAATCTAGGCCCTCTGCATATATGTGATAACTGTGTAGCTTGGTCTGCTTGTGGGATTTCTAACAGTGGGAGAAAGGGGCTGTCCCTAAGGCTTTAGCTGACATTTGGGAACCTATTATTCATACTGGGCTGCCTTACCCAGCCTTAATACAAGCAGTGTTTATTAGTCTTACAGCAAATTGATATGCTATGCTTTATTGAGATCCATGGGAGGCCTGCCCTTCTCTGTACAGAAACAGAGGAGCAGATTGCAAGAGAGTGGAGGTGGGGAGATGGAATGGAAGAAGACAGGGGGGAAACTTAGGTCAGGATGTAAAATAAATATATAAGTTTAATGTTAAAAAGCCTTCCAGCTTCAGTTGTCTATTAAGGTAAACAATTATAAGTACAACTTTGTTTACATTCCATTGCAGCCATAAAACACACTTTAAGGGACAAAACAGTTTTCCTACACTTCTGTATCCATGTCTTTTCAAGCCCTTTATTATGCTGTCGCTATTTCTTCAGCCTATCCCTATAACGTGGTCTTTACCTTCCTGATTGTTCTCTAAAGAATCTCCTATCCTCATGGGCCAACTATAACCTTCATGCCCTCAGCTTCATCATTCCCATCCAACATATTGATGTAACTTCACATATTTACAGTAAATTTACTAATGTCAAATTATTTGTTGTAAGATATTTCTAGTTGATCTCACTGGGTTATTTTCATGCGTGCATAGAGGGTTACTTTGTTTTATTTTCTTTAATCAAGTTTGACCCCCCACAGTATTAAGAAAAGTAAATGCTTTCTTTGTGGGGACAAAGACATGGAATTATTCTTCAGAGGCACAGAATGAGTAAGAATGCTGCGTCTTCAGTTGTTGAGATTGGACCAGTCAGCTTGGGTAGAATCATATGAATTTTGGGTATAGCATCACTCATAGAAAAAGTTGCTTCAAAGCTGACTTTTTTTTTTAAACAATGCAGGGTGATTGCTAAATCCATCTTGAAAAGCAGCTTTAGTTTCAGTCACACTTGGTGGAATATAAACTCCACAGCTGAAGGAGTCAAGCCAATGCACATGTTTGGGGTTAGAACATCGTGGGTTTCTTTCCTTTCTATCTCCTGCTCAGTTTGCATTCCTTTAGGCCAGACACTCTTGAATTTTGTCTTGAGTTACTGTCGTGAATATGCAGTAATGGTGTCGCTATCATCATAGTGAGGTGACATGCTTTGGAGTTAGGCAAAGCCTGAGAAAACAGCAGACTAATTGGGTATTCTGACCAAAGGCCACACAAACTTTAAATAAGACACAGACAGTCCAATCTCATTTTAAAGACTTATTATTACTACACCAAATGTGTTGGCCATAATGGAATTGTGACTTTTGTTAGAAAATACTTTAACTAAAAATGAAAAATGAATTATTCTTAAAGCTTCAATTTCTCTCAACATATAGCATTTTGAATAAATCTTTGATTTTTTTAATCCTTCTTTTGAGTTTCCACAAGTCTTTGGTTGAATATTTGGCAGCCATGCACATGAAACTGGCACATTTCAAAATATTGATGGTTTAAAACTCATAATTGAATCATGGATTTAAAAAGTTATACTGGATCTCTTAAGAAATTTTTTCAATAGAAATGAAATATATTTAGAACAAAATTGAGTTCTCATCACAGAGAAAAGCACAAAATTTATTTGAATAAAAAAACTATTCTCTGATTAAATTTTAATTTTTTAAGTTCAGATTGTATTTTACTTTCCTCTTATTAGCCCTTGTTGTTAAATAAAAGTAGTCTAATAAACAATGATATGTAAGAAAAATATTTGAACTATTTATAAACTTTGAATTTTTATGTCTTATTAAAACACTATTATAAAAGGCTTTTTTCTGACATCTTAGTCATACATGAATCTACCGATATTTTAACTATCATCTGTTGTGTCAGGGCTCTGCAGTCAACTCAGGCTGCAGCCTGGATCTACTCCCACAGTCAAGCTCTGACATCATCACAATATGTAGATTTAATTAAGTCTCTATCATTCTATTGACCAATTGTATTGCTTCTGATTGAAAAGTCAGATATGGGGTAAAAACCTGCTAATGAAATCCAATATTATCTGTAGTTAGAATCGATTCATCTATTGGTACTGATCTTGCCTTCAAAGACTTTATCACCACTTTTTGCATGCTAAATTAGTATTTTCAAAAGCAAAAGAGTCAATTAATATTTGTCTAACTTCTGGATATGATATCATTGTGTTTACAACTTAATTTCAGTCTTTGTAAAAAAAAAAATTAAAATGTCAGTGAAAGCTTCTTTTGGGCCTTGTATAATTTTAGTAAATGATTTGGTCCTTTTCCTTCTTCAACTCTATCCCAAGCATTCTAACTTGCTATACAGCACAGAGCCAGATGTGATCCTCAAATTTAAACTGCCTTTTCAAATCAGCATACTAACCCTCAACACAAAACTGGTTTGGATAAATTTCAATACCTCTAGCACTGTTTCATTGTTCTATGTCTCAATTTCCTCTCACTCTATCATTTTTTTCCATTGTAACTGAGGACCAGCTTCCAGTATTGCCAGACATGTGGAACAATTCTGTTCTGAGTTCCTCATTAATTTATTATCTGCTTCACAAATGGTGAATGCATGCTGTATGAAATGACTGCTTTCCCAAATCTCCTCAAATCTATCATTTTTATAGAATCCTTGTGGTAAAAAGTTTCTGGCCCAGACTTTCCAGCCTATCTCCTAGGTTTGGACCTGCTCACAGCCCCACTGCCACTTAGCCCCAAATAATCACACAAAGGCTTATATTAATTTTATGCTGATAGGACTATGGCTCAGTCATATAACTTGCTAACTCTTAATTCTTAAACTAACCCATAATTCTTATCATGTTTAGCCATGCAGCTCAGTACCTTTTCTCGGGCTTCTTGCCTGCTGCAAATTCTCACTGACTCTCCTCTTCCCAGAGTTTTCTTAGTTTGGTAGCCTCACCCACACTTCCTGTCTGCCTTCTGGACAATTGATGTTTTATTAAACCAGCAAGGTGGACAAATATTTACACTATACCAGAATATAATCACACAGCATATCCCAGTACTTTTACATTGCACTGGGATACCTATCATCTTGTTGTTCTTGTGTGGTAACTGGATAAATTAAGATTGGTTTTGTAATAATCTTGGGCTTCTCCTCTTCAGTTTCATAATGCAATAGTGCAGTACATTCTATTCTAAATTATTTTGTGTCTGAGTATATTTTTATTTTCATTAGTAGGTGTTTATAAGGCTTTTATCTTACTAGTCATAATTTTTTGTCTTGATGGGTAAATCCCTTTTAAAGCTTATCTGTCAAATGATCATATCTGGCACAGTTTTGAAGACACTTTTTAAAGAATAAAATATAAGTTACAAAATTGATAGTAATTACAATGTTAATTATTTCAATTCCAGCTAAATCATTACATTTAAAATTTCCATTTTCAAACTAGCTGTAGTAGCATTATACAGAATTCTAGCCAGGATGTTCTCCAAACTTAACATGAAAAAGATTTTTTTCTTTTTAATATTATTTAAATCTCTTATAAAGTATCTCCCAGGTTTCTAAACAAATCTTCTGACTTCTCAGTTTGTCCACAACAGCCGAACCATTGGTTTCCAAGCATTTACTCCTTTTTAGGAGCCCATTGGGTGGCTTGGACAGGCCAGGATGACTCTAACGCCTAGTCTATGTTTTGGTAGTCGTGCCCCACATTGAAACACTAAATGATTTTGTTGTTGTTGGTTGTTTGGTTGGTTCTTTTGTTATTTTGTTTTGTTTTGATTTTTTTTTTGGCAGCTTAGCCAGATACTAATGTTGTAGCAATTGGTTTGATTCTGCCAATGCCATGATATGTAGTTTTAAACTTTGTCTTTGGTATTCTATTTACCAGAGAGGACTCAGAAATCAGATATGGTGATAAAACCCTGCTGGGTCAGAGAAGCCTTGAAACAACCAGCTAACCTTGCTTTTTATTTTTTTCTTCTGAAAATCCTGAAAGAGATGTCTTTCTTTATTCATCCCCAAGCCCAAAGGAAGCCTACTCTCAAAGTCCCTTCCTACTACTTTCTTTAACTTTATATTCTTCCAAACACCAATCTGATTCGCTATGATTACTCTCTGTGGACTAGTTGTTAACTCAGCCTTCTGACTAATTTTACTTAACTAATGCAAAGCAAAATCAGGGGTCACAGTGTGGAGTAATATTTCACAATAAAGAGCTCCAAAATTAAATATATAAATATATCACAGGGAATTGAACCAGAACAAGTTTGCACATCTCAACAAACTTCCTTACTATTTGAATTGTAATTTTAAAGCTATGAAGCATCAACTGAATTTTATACTTTCACTACCAAATATGTTTTTACATACTTACCTATCACTTCCAATTCAAACCCCATTACAAAGTTCAAACTAGAAAGCAATGAGGTGCACATCCTCTTTCTTGACTAAATTTCCTATTACCTACATTAAAATTTTAAAAAAATGTTCTTTAAGTTTGTCTTTTATTGTAATTATTCCATCATTCACATATGCACATGTGAATGTTGTGAGTGTGAATGTGAGTGTGAGTGTGTGTGAGTGTGAGTGTATGCACCCATCACTGAATGCTGCAGAGGTCGAAAGACAATTTGCAGATTCAGTCCTCTCCTGTCACTATTTGAGTCCCAGGAACCAAACCCAAGTTTAACATCTTGCCAGTAATTGTTTTACCTGCTGAGCCACATCACCAAACCCTACTCCAATATTCTTGAGAATTTTATATATACATATATATATATAATACTAAATTTATGTCATTTTTACTTATTACTCCCCACTCTCATACTCCTATATACTCCTCTGTCCTTTCAAATTTATGATGTTTTATTTTAATTATTGTTATTATTTATATACATACTTATATACACATAGTTGCATAAGATATATACTTTTTCTTTCCCTTGAATCTGGGTCTCTCTGTGTGTGTGTGTGTGTGTGTGTGTGTGTGTGTGTGTGTGTGTGTGTGTGTGTGTTTAGGTCTGACCATTTAGGGATTAGACAACCTACCCTCTGGCTAATTCTTAGAAAAAAAAATGATTCCTACCTATCTGAGCAGCAATTGACTGCCCATAAGTACCCATCTTGGGCTGAGGCCTCGTGAAATATCCCTATTCATGTTGGCATGCCAGTGTATTGTCATTATACCTACTTTAGGCAACCATTTCATTGAGATTTCATTAGTGCAGCTTGCCTGTCATGCCTAAGCCCTTGGTCCTCTGTCTCTTAACATTTTTTTCACCCTCCTCCATCACTCTCATTGTACCTTATGTATAAAGTGATGCTATAGATATATCTGCTGGGATCAGGCAGCCATAGTCACTTACTCTCTTTGATTAATTGTGGAACTCTCTAAAATCCTTACTGCTAAAAAACTGGATTACACTGGAAACAATTGTAGTGAAGAAGGAAGTAACTAGACCTAGACAAACAACACATGTTCTCTTTTACTTGTGCATAGTAACTCTGAATTTTTGTGTTTTAATAAACAACCTCAAGTAATCAAATATACTTTTAAATTAGAATACTCCATAAAATAACTGGATCTGGGTAGATTGTTCCCTTATAAACTGTACATGTTTTCAAAGTTTTTAAGAAAATGTGATACTAATAATAGATGTTTTATTAAGAATCAATAAAATTCTAATTTTAGGATACAAACTATTCATATTAAACAATGACTATTTAAGTACTAAAAATGCTAAATCTTCCAAAGATAATGGCTTTGGCAAAAGTACATTTATTTAATACCTTACTTTTTTCACAATAGTCTAGAAATTTCTGTAGCTTCTTTGGTCCTTTCTCTAAAATGGAATAGTAAACCACTGCTATTCTATAAGGGAAATAAATACACACACACACACACACACACACACACACACACACACACACACACATATATATACATATATATTCATGTATGAACAATATACATGTGTGTATAATATATAATACCATATATAACATAGAATATATACTATATATTAGTATAATATACTAATGTATATTTACTATATATTAGTATGTATTTTATATTAGAATTTAATATACCTTGCATATGCTAAGGGCTCAGTAAACATCTTATGGAGAATTTTGAGATCTTCTGGTCTTATCAGTAGCAACAATCTAAGTTTGTTCATTTTTAAGACAGAGAATCCATTCTGACCATAGAGAAAATGCTTGCAGCAGGCAAGAAAAACAAGGATGTGCTCCTCGCAGTAAGAGCTGACTGAAATGGACAGCAACTGATCAGGACAGACATGGGAAATGTGTTCCCTTTTCTCTCCTGTCCTACCATGTGGTTTCCCCAAATACACTCAGGAAAGAGGACTTTTCTTCTAGGAAATTTATAAACCCAGAATCCATTCTGTTCTAAGTAAATGTTTAAGAAGTAAGAATATACAAAAGGCATAGGAAGCTAGAAACTTAAAAGGTTTACTGAGTAAAGAGTAAATACTGTGCAAACACCTCAGAAGTCATTCTGAGCTGGCTGTGGCTAGAATGGACAATTGTGTACTTTGAACTTCTAAGTCCTATTTTTCCAGAGTTTATTGGTCTGTCAGGCTTAAAGTTTATTCCCTGCAACAACTTAATTCAGTAATACCTGTAGGTGTTTTTAAAAAGTAGCTTTAACACATTTTCTTTTATTTAATTTTATATTAAGGAAAAACTAAAGTAACATAGAATAAAAGTTAATTTCCACAAGTGCTGGCAAGATTTACACAAAACTTACTACTCAATAGTTTTTATACTTTATGTTAAATGAAATGGTAGAGATGCTGTATTTTTTGAACTTTTACAGAATTTCAAAGGCTATGTTAGACATTTCATTATTTTTCTTTTTATTTTCTTAGGATACATTCTGGATTCATAAATCTGACTCTTCCAGAAATGAAGGAACAGTCAGTCGGCTGAGGTCAGGACCTTAAACCTGTGATCAACTCTACAGGGAACTTTTAGAACCATCTAAGGAGAGGGCGTCTCTTCTCTTGAATATCTTTCCTAGCTTCCCATTGACCTAAGAATAACATCCAAGCCTCTCACTCCTGAACACTTGTGCTGCTCTGCCTCTGTTAGCTAATTTCTTCAGCCTTCCTCATCACTCCGGTCATTTTGAAATGCCATGTTTGTTTGTAGCAGAGAGGGAACCTTGGCAATACTGATATAAACTCAACTGGTCCAAGAGCTGGGCATGGCTAATGCCTGTCCATTGTTATAATCAGCATTATGTCGCCCACACAGGAAGACTTTCCCCGTCACCCAGTCTATATAAAGACCTTGCGTCTGTTCTCCCCATTCTTGCTCTAGCACATCAGTTTAGTCTTGTTTCTTCAGAGCACTTGTTACCATCTGGGTTTCTTTGTTTTAAAAATATTTTTGTTGGCTGTTTTTTTCACTAGAATAATGTTACATACAAAAAGGCCAAATGTCTTTACTTCTTGGTGACCACTATTTATTGAGCAGATGAATGGCTGGAAGTGCTCTATTTTTGGTTACAGTATTTTGTTATTAGACCCTTTACTCTTGTGAGTATTATTCATTTTTTAAGCGTAAAGACATCCACAAGTTTAGGTTTAAACAATTTTCATTATCTTTTATCCTTTTTACACTGTTAGTTTGAAAAATAAAATTTAATAATATAATTTTATAAGATAAATAAAATACCTAAACATAATCCCCAAATTAAAATTTTTGTGTACATTATTACAATGATGAAATTCTATTGACCTACAATTTTCCAATAAATTTGTGTATTATAGTATAAATTTATTATGCACAATGAATTAAAATTTTAGGGAATAAGTGTCCATAATCTCAAACTTGAATCATTTGTACTTAGTGAGTGAACTTGCAGAAATAAAATCTTTTGAGTAGCTATGAAACAAGTATTAATGAAAACAACTAAAAATGTCCATTTAAAAAATATAATCCATTAGCAGTTTAATTTCTTATTTTTGTATTAATGAATGTGTTATACCCATAGTTAATGTAGAACTCAATAGAATTTACATTAAGAGTTTAAATTATTCATTTTGTGACTACAATTGCTATCACAACTGCACTTTAAAAAAAAATCAAGCCCAGTTATATAATCTCTCTAAAAGTGCCATAAAGTAATATGATAATTTTTTGAGGACCCCATTTACATTCAGTTATTTTAATACCAATTTCTAATTTCTAATCAATTTAAAAAATAACAGAAAATAGAACTTTCCATGGAGTGGATTACATGAAAGTTTGTAAACGCATACTTTTTTGATCATTTTTATTAATGCTAGTTTAGCAAGTTATTAGATATCCAGAAATGAGTTCCAAATTTCAGCACCATAAAAACATTACACAAAAACTGAATTGTTTTTAAATTCTTAGGATTTCTGTAGCATCCCCTCTGTCTCCATCCAGCATGATTGCTTTTTCTCCTGAAAATCTTATGATGACTTAGGACCTGCCAGCATTCAGGTTAAGTCTTACAAATGTCCCTGCTTGATCAGACTTTCCTTTTAGGATTTCTTGAGAAAGAATCATCCAGAGCTCTGAGAAGAAAATGATAAAACTCATGCTTTGTTGTTGTTAGGCTATAAACACCACTTTGGTTGAGTATAATGCTACTCAAACCCACAGCACTTAATTTATCTAACCTTATGATAGTAAATGAACAAAGGTAAAAATAACAGGCTAGTTATAAACTAGTACTATGGCGATGACACTGTGAATTATTTAAAAAGGGCATATTCAATGTGACCATAGAGCCATCAATCATAATAGACATTGATGAGAAAAGAGGTTTCAGCCACTTCCTATGTGCAAGAAGAACAATTGTATCTCACAGGTAGCGATGAAGTGCCGGGTGACCTGATGTCACTTGCATTGTTGCTGTACCCTTTGAACGGAGTGAGTAGATTCTCTCAATATTAGAATCGAATGAGTAAATAAATTCGCAGCTCACTGCCACTCTCCTTCTGAGTGCACACTTCCATTTGTCTAACAATGGAGAAGACAGAAAAGCAGAAATCTCTTAAGGCATGGATAAATTTTTTATGTAATGTTCAAATCCAGCTGCAAAGGATGGGGTTTTAAATGGTAGCAGCTACTCTTAGAGACATCCCCAAGAGACAGAATCTTTTGGAGACATTTGTGTGGGAGCAAACCCTGACTGGCAGTCATCCCTGCTTTTCTTCTGAAGCCCTGCTTTCACTAAATTGTTCCACTGTTAAGTTTTCATTAATATTTAAGATGACAAATAAAAATATTTCCCTTATCTTTAACATGAAGACTACAGTAGCATTTGATGCCACAGCATAGGAACAATTTTTAAACTGTGTACAAGTAACATTGCTTGATTATCCAGAAAGGTGGCTAGTTAAAGAAATTAAAGTTGATAAATGTAGCCTTTTATTCTCTTTAATTCAAGAATAATTTCACTACTATAGTGGCTCATATCAGATTTTCTTATCATAAATTTATAGCATATTGAATAGAAGTCATCTGAAATTTTGAGCATCACTATCTGCACATAACTCTTTGCTATTTACAAACTATAAAGTAGAAAATGTGCATTTTTCTCTATAGGGTTTAAACTCTCAGCCTAATGGGTTAACTTTTTGTGGTATACAGCTAAGAATGCCTTGCATATTGTTCTTACAAAAGGTCTGGAAATTAGAGCATCCAAGTAAATAGGATTTTTTCTTTATCTCTGTCCTACCCGTTTCCCAGAAATGATTATTCTGCTCTCTTAGATCAGAAATATAAACTGCACCTGCTTTGCATTCTGCATCCTTAGCATAGTGGCTTGAAGCATGTACACTACTCATTTTTATTCACATTTGCTCAGTAATATATTCTGGCAGTCTATTCATCTCCATGTAACCTCCAAAACCACTTAAAAATGTGTACCACCACTTAATTGTTAATAACAGGTAAATCAAAGGTAAAAGATAACTAATTAATTTTCTAGCTCAGTTTTATTTTACTGTTACTGTTTTGAGAAAATATAACAAAACCCCATTAGTGTTTAAGGTAAGCCCATGAAACAACATAATATAATGCAAGAAAGACATTTAATAGTGTAGAGGAATGTTAAATTACTAATTAACTCCAAGTTCCTGTATAAGAAAGCATAGTAATTTACAGGATTATTGCAATATGCAGCTTGGATTGCCACAAGGGTCAGCAAGGGAGCATTTCATTCTATTTCCCCTCCTTAGTATGGTGGTTACTGTAAAAATCTTCTCACATTAAAACGCACTGTCCTACCCACAGTTCATTGCTGCTAATTAGCAGCAGTTGAGACTTTGCTAGCAGTCATTTTTTTCTATGTAAAGCTGCCAAATGTTACCAACTGCTCAAGATTCTCCATGCACAAAGTGTCCAGCTGCCCGGCTTACGCCACGATGCTTATGTTTCAGCTGGTTTCTGTCAACTTTAACACCTGTGAAAAGAAAATATTAATCAAATTATCTGTAGTGGATTTCGTTATCAGAGGGCAGGTTATCAAAAGTAGTCTGGTCTTTGGCTAAGAGTCATTGTCTACTGCTGGAAAGCATATTACACACACACACACACACACACACACACACACACACACACACATACGAGAGAGAGAGAGAGAGAGAGAGAGAGAGAGAGAGAGAGAGAGAGAGAGAGAGACCCTCATCTTTTCATCCAAGCATCTAGTTGAGAACGGTTACTCTCTCAAACTTCAATCACCCCAATAACTGTCGTGTCAAACTCAAATGTTTTCAGTCTGTTTAAACTTTTATTTAAGCAATAGGATATGAGAGAGTCATCTTTTAGTTTTACCTAAATATATAAGAAGAATGTCATAACTTTGATTAATAATTGATTAAATAAACCATTCCCACATCAAAGCCAGGAAGAAGTGCAGTTGGCTGAAAGGCTGGACTATCAAATAGGACTTTGTTGTCTTCAGCATTGCTTTAGAACTACAGCATTACAGAGGGAGAAGAACATTAATTTTTGAGGTCTTAAGTAATTACATAAAATAAAATTGGCTCTCTTTCTCCTTAATTAAACACCAGTAGTGTTAAAAAACACTATAAATTTAGAAGGAACCACACAGCCTAATCATTTCCTACCTTTTCTTACTGGCTTTATGACTAATTTATATTTAACCTTCCTTGAAATCTATGATCCGAATGTACTTTTTAAAGAAATTCAAAACAACTGTCACTGGTGTCTCAACCTCATACCTCAGTAAAGGGAAACAGAGACTTGAAGCATCGAAAGAATAAATGATGATGATAATGAGGCACAAATTTATATGGTCAAGAAACAAAACCTACTTCTTTATTATATTATGGGAGAGTTGATATATACATAACTCATATGTTCAGATTTTCTATTAATAACAATGAATTGGTTTCAGTAAAGTGATGAATGTATGTGTATTGTCAAGACTAATATTATAAAATAAACATATACAATTAAGCAGCTAGACTTGAACAAGCCAGGTTTGGCTTGTGGATCTACTTTTTGCAATATTTTCTTTAGATCTTAGCTGAAATATTTTACTACCGAATTTACTTTTCCTTCATTTGTACTTGAAAAAGGCAGAATTACTGGAAATTTTACATTTGACATGAGTATAAAATTCACTCTGCTGACAGGAATGAATTCACTCAGCCTATGATCAAAACTGTAGCCCTAGGGTAACACAGAACTCATGTCAACTACATTCTCTTGTAACGTCTTACAAAAATCTCCTCTAGGAATTCAATCACAGCGTTCTAAATTTATATTTATAGGGAAGTTACAAAGACTAATAGGGAAGGCGCATAAAAAGTGTAGGAGCGTGAATTTCAGCACCATAATTCTATGATTTAAGAAACATTTTTTCAATAAAAGAGGGACAATAAAAATATTATTTAATAATCTACCATACCCAAGAGTTAAATAAAGTTATTTTTAATATAGCATAACTCTCTTTCAGGAACTATACAAATTTATTCATACAAATTTTTAAAGAAAAGCCAAAGGCCAACAGAATCAACACATGACAAGTCAACTGCTTCTTTTTTTTTTTTCTATTCTTTCATCCTAAATGTTTATCTCTACTTTGAGACAGTTGGTAAAGAGATTTGAAGAGTTACCCTTATATTCTTAGAAACATAGTTTTTTTTTTTTTTTTTTTACAGAAACTGGTAATAAAGTACATGTAGAAGTTATTATGTCTAAATATGATTCAAACTGTCCAAATGTCTGATTCTTTATCGGGAAGTAAAACATTTGCTTGAGGGAATAACAACATTGGACAGGTGATTGAACTATACTGACCCTGAGCAACTCAGAAACAATACTGATGACAAAAATATTCAGGTAGTCATTCTATTTGTTAACATTACAAACAGACAAACAGGAGTCTTCTAAGTTTCTGACGGGTGGCAGATCTATAAACAAGGATGCCCAGTGTCCATGAGTCAGTGATGCCCATGCTAGCTCTTGTTTTGATTTTGTTTTGTTTTGTTTTGTTTTCTCTCAGCTCTTACATAGGAAAGAGTTGTATAGAATAAACTTTTAAAAGTTGTGCATTAGCTGATTCAAGAGGTTATCCTCTTGTTCCTTAAAATGACCCTTTATTCATATTTTTGTAGGATATAAGAATATGTAGAGGTAATAGGTGTCAGAAACTATTAATCTATGAAGGTCAACTAAGTTGGAAAAACCTGCTAAGGAATCAGGGTTCTTAAGAAAAGAATGGAATTTCTTAAAAAATACTGCTAATAACATCATGTGCTGTCACACACATTAACGGAAATCTGAATTTGTTAGATGTTCACGTGTTAGAAATCATTTCCTCTGCGGCACTATTAAAATGTGACATATTATTATTTTATAGGCTTTGAAGGGGGATAGAAAATAATTAAAAATGGCTGTGAAAAAAAGTAAATCTGTGTGGCACACAGAGCCAAGGGGCAGCTGAAAGTCTTTTAGTGGATTACTAGCAATGAGAGGTGACTGTGTAGTCTCTATAGAAAAAAGGTCATTAAATAAGGTTTGAATCTAGTTCCACACTCACATTTGTTGAAGCAATCAACTTTAGGTTACCCTGTAGTGTATTTTCTATAGTATACCTTTGTATGATATCAAGTGTCAATAACTGGTAAGGACAGGCAGATAGATGCTAATGAAGCTGATATAATGCAGAGGTTCAGTAGTAGGCCGCATAGAGAGGCACTGCAGACAGTGATGACAGTAGAGATGATATTGGTGAAAAAGCCTGATGGGAAACCCTAACACTGAGCACATTGCTTTCTACTGAGCATCGTCTAAGTACTGAAAAAAGACAAAATCCTATCAAAATTCTGTCTTCTTAAGATTGTATATGTGTTTGTTTACATATATTCACATAAAACATATAAGTTTGGTCCCATTGGAAATAAAACACAAAGGAAGAAAGATTGTTATTTATCTATAATCTAGCTGCTGGTATATGTCAGAGAGTTTCAAGATATGTGTTCTTTTTACCTTGTGGTGCTATCTCTTCCAAAGGACTATCAATAACAAACATGCAAATTTACTTTGAAAATAAGACTTGGTTTATTTTATAGATGGAGATATCTTGGGTTATATCATTCTCTGTAAAGATTAAAAAAATTATGTATATGAGTGTCTTTTGCCTACAGATACAAGTATGCATTACACAGTTGCAGAAGAGGATTTAGCATCACTTGGACATAGGATTATGGATATATGTGAGCCACCATACATGGTTTAAGAATGGAACTCGGGTCCTCTGCAAGAATAGCAATTTCTGTTAATTTCCAAGTTATTCCTCCAAAACTCCCTTGGCTGGCTTTTAAAAATGTGATATATTAAGAGCAAATTTAAATAAATAACAATCAAAACTTTTAGTTTACAATTGAGTTAATTTGTGTTGGAATCATAATCCTTGACTAAATGGTAATCAGAAGGGCATAATTAGTTTATCAGTCATCATGGTATGTTTCAGTACGGTATGGCATGACATAGTATGATATGTTATAGATTGGAACTGTTGTCTGTAATCATAAATATATCTAATATTTCAAATAAAAGAGAAGTCAAATAAATAGGTTATAAAAATTTTAATCTTGTAATTGGAATCAAAAAATAATAAATGGGTGAGAGATCAGATATCATGTAACTAGAGACTACCATAATAATGTGAAGTTGGAGTGAAAAGACTATAATAAAATAGTTAATCAAAAATATCTTAACTCTCTCCTACGTGAGATTAAAGTGCAAAGATGGCTCCCACATCCACCAGAAAGATGAGTGAATGAGGAGGAAAAAGTGAAAAATAGGGGTAAGAAAGAAAAAGAGCGAGAGGAGAGAGGGGAGACATGAAGCAAATATCGTGTTGAAAGTGTTTATAAAGTCACACTTGTTTAGATGTTTCTTTGGTTCTTTTTTTTGTTGTTGTTGTTGTTTTCCGATTTATGTGTATTTCTGCTTGGTTGTGTATGTTTTTACTTTTTTTAAGGACAAAGTCTTTTTAGTGCCCTGAGATTACACGTGTGAGCCTCCACCTTTGGCTTCATGCTCTAGTATTAGGAAATAAATTTTCCCCAAATAGTCTCTGGTTTTACTCTCAAGGTCTTTCCCTGATGAAATGAACACATACATATCACAAAAGGCAATTGCCTCTACTTGAGTCAAATAAATGTATATGATTAGTCACATCTACAAACTTTCTAAATTCTAAGTGCTGGACAAACTTTCTAGGATTGGAACTGACTTGGAAACATCTCAGCTTTGAAGGAGGTAAATAAAACCAATATAAAAGAAGCAATGAGTTGAATCTCCAGTTGCAAAAAGTCCAAAACACACAATATACAGCCTTTTCTGCCTTCTTATTCTCTCTCATTTTTTTGTTTTTCTTTCTTTTTCTACATTAACACTTGAGGTGGAACATTGAAGACAAGAAGCAAAAGAGGTAGAAAAAAATTGAAGACAGCCAAGCAAAAGCCACAGCCAGAGCATGGAGGCGGGGCAGGACTATACATAGCATATAACATTTTGTTCTTAAATGTTTCAGCTACTCAATATTTTATAATCAACTAATAAATTTAATTAATTTAGATCCAATTTCTTGATCTTAAACATTAACTGTGCTTTAGCGCTTGCCTCCTATATGAACATTATTAAGATGTTGGATTTAAGTTTGAATCTACTACAGCTGCATTACAAGCTATTAAGTAATGAAGAAGTTTATCTACTTTGTGTGTTGTTTAAGAGCTCATTCAACATTTAGTCCTAAAGTGCTGAGGAATGAAACATTGTCAGTTGATGGTGGATTATTTTTTATTAGTAATTATTTTATTTAAAAAGTCTTTCTCATATCTTCCATTGTTCCCACTCCCTCCCTTCCTCACCACACTCCCTCAGCATCCCCCATCCATTTCCCAAAGAAGGCAAGGAACGTGATTCAGTTAGATCTGGTATATCTAGTTGACACAGAACCGAGTTCCTCCCCTGTCAACCCCACCCCCGTACCAAGGCTGAGTAAGGTGTTCATTCCTCTGTAGGAAACGAGCTCTGAGAAGACAGTTCATGCATCAGGAATAAACTCTGGTCCCGCTGCAAGAGGCTCCACAGACTGCCCAAGCCATTCGACTGTCATCTACATTCAGAGGGTTTAAATCCTTTCCATGAAGGTTCTTCAGCTGTTACTTCAGAGTCAGTGAGATCCCAAACAGTCTCTGTCAATCTCCTCCTCATGATCCTGATTCCTTTGCTCACATACTCTCTCCTCTCTCTCTTCAGCTGGACCAGTAGCTCAACCCAGTGCTTAGCTCTGGATCGCTGCATCTGCTTCCATCAGTTGCTGGATGAAGGTACTATAATGATGCTTAGAGTGGTCATTCATTTGATTATAGGGGAAGTCCTGGTGAGGAACCCTCTCTACTATTGCTTGGAGTCTTAGGTGGGGATACTTTGTGGGTTCTTGGAGGTTTCCCTAGCCCTGATAGTGGATCTTATGGATAGATTTTCCTCATGCTGCCTGGAACCTGTGAATGCCATTGTGTGTGCTCGGTTTTACACTTGCAATCAAGTTAAGGAATTTTGAGGTGAAATGACTAACTTTTATTATCCAGATGGTCTTCAATGTGAGTATAACAATATTTATTATGGAGTCGGCAAAAGATAAAACATAGACGAGAGGAAGCAAGGTGACAATTAATCGGAGATTCAAATAAGGTGGCTGCAAGAGATACTGGTCGCTACAAAAACAAAACAAACAAACGAAAAACCATGGAGGTGAAAGCAATGAGAGAGAAAGAAATTGTCAAAAGGTTATGGAGGGTGTTGGACCATGTTGGTTCTTTGGTTGAAGTACAGGAAAACTGATCTCACACTCGCAGTCTCTGAAGCTCACAATCTATTTTGGTGCCCATAGACAATTCCAGCATACTGAAGAACTGTAGTGTGGCTATAGCAGCACCTACTGGCTGGGCATCTTTCTCTGAATCAAAGAAGAATAAAATGTTCTCCAGATAGCACTGACCACTAAAGTCCTGCTGGCTCTCAGTGGTACACATTAGACTCTGGAATGTATGTGCCCAGAGAATTCCATTAACATTTTGCATTTTCTGCTTTAAACTTAACAGCTACTCTACTCCAGAAGTATTTACAATGCATTAAATGTATTTCCACGTTAACTTAGCGCTAGAGATTTTAAAGGACCAAGCAAAGAAAAATATCTGAAATTATTCAACATTTTTTGATGTAAGAAAAGTGTGCTGCACACATTGACCTTTAAAACTGAAAATCACGGCTGGGAATAAAGCTCAGTGGTAACGTACTCACCTAGCATGTGTGAGGCCCCTAAGTTTAATTTTCAGCATCACACGCATTAACACAAAGAAATAAATTAAAAAGCCTAACATATTTGGGAGTTTTGAAATATATGCAATGTATTAGCACAGAAACATGCATAGATTATTTAATCAGCTCTTGGTGGTTCATAGCATCACTACATTTGCAATTTGTATGATATGTATAGACTTGACAGTGAATTACAGTTTTATTAACCCAATTGTGTTTTTATAGGTCATTGAGTAGTGAATGTTAATGTGGTATAATGATATTAATATTTTAACTTATAGTCTTAATTTTAGTCTCTATACATGGTACTGTTTACACTAGTGTGCTTGACCAAGTATATTTACCACTGAGTCATTACATCTTTTGTGAAGTTACAGTAGCATTTCTGGGTACAAATGACTTGCCTAAAGTTTTATTGTGGGCTACTGAAAAACCCAAGAATAGAGCCCAGATTTTCTCAGATCTTCTGTAAGATCATCCACAAGCAATAGGATTGGTTCCATTGTCACAGCTGGCACCAGCTAACTTTTTAAAGGACTAAGCTGAAAAGACAAATAGAACTATCAAAGTGATGGGATCCAGTTGAAGACTGATCTAAGACAATTACAGCTATCCTTAAAATCACAATTCTCTGGACATACATGATACAAAAATCAGGTTTTAAATATATATCTTAGTCTCCCCAAAGCTAATACTTTTCCAAAGCGTTATCCCATCATTCAGTAACCCCACTACTCTTTTTGGATGAACATGTAATGTAATCGTGTTTCCACTATAAATCTCCCTTCCTTGCTCCCTGTAAAATTATTAACAACAGCCATAAGATGGTAGCAAAAATGTTGTCATCGATAGAAGAAATAGTGAAAGAAAATGTAATACATAAAGCAATGGAATAGAGTTCAGACACTGAAAAGAAGGAAATCTTATCATGTTAAACACTCTTGTGACCCTGGAGGACATTATGCTAAGAAATAATCCGGAAACAGGAAGACAAGAAGGGTATATCCACACAGATCAAAGATCAAAGTCATTGAGACATAAAGATAAGTTCTAGTGACCAGCATCATGAAAGGAAGAAGAGGGAGCTAGTGACCAAAGGATGTAACATTTCACCCAGACAGTAGGAATACAATCACAACATCTAAATTTTATTATAGTGATCATAGTTAATAACAATATAATGCATCCTTGGAAAGTACCGAGACAATAAACTTAACTGAGTGTATGGAGTAATAGATATGTTGATTATCTTAAATTAGTCATTCTAATTGGTGTATCTGCTATATAACTAAAATTATCTTCTTATATAGTAATATATATAGCCATCTTATTTCTCAAACAAATATGCTCATAGAACACCTAACCCGTTCTTAACTTTGGGATGAGGAAATGGAAATCGGACTTGCCTGGAGTGGATGTGCCACTCTGAGCTTACCCACCTTGAGACTTCTTGCCCTTTTGGGGGAGGGGTTGAGTAGATGGGGAGGGAGTAGGCTGAAGGCTGACTGGGAGGGATTGGGAGGAGGGAAGGGAGGGGGAGCAGGGGGATACATGAATTAAAAAAGGACATTTTTAAATAAAAAATAATTAAATTAAGAAAAAAGAAATATAAATAAAAATATAATTTAATTCTCAGATTAATAAAATATAACTTTTTAAAGTAAAAACAAACATATGCTTGGATTTTGTCTATTGTTGAGTTGAGATGAGCTTTCTATCTGTAGTCCAGACTGCCTTATAGCTCATAAATACTCTGCACCCAAGTGTTGACAATATAAATGAGGATGATGATGGTAGACTGAAGTCTGGATATTTTGTACTAAATAGTTCTAATAACTGAGTGATAGATATAAATAATATTTTATGTCATTTTAACACTAACTCTCAAACGTTTTAATACACTTTGAAAGCGTCTTATTTTTCTTAAACATCTGTTAAATGTCCATAAGTTTATTCTATGCATATGTATTGAATGAGAAAGACCCGGGTTTGAAGCTTTGGTCTATGAAAATCATAACTCGAATCTACTATCGCCTGTATAAGATGAACATTCTTTTAGTTTTGTTGTTGAAAATAAATTTTTTCTTTTATTATATTCTGATTATATTTTTCCTCATCACACCTACTTTCTGATCCACCCAAATCCACACCCTTTCTCTCTTTTATTAGACAGCAATCAGGCATCTAAAATCATTGTCATCATCATCATAAATTAAATTAAAAAAAACAATAGGACAAAACAAACGATAAAAAGCCATAGAAAAAATGCAAAAAAAAAAAACCCATACAGATGCTGAGACATAAACCTTCATGAACAAAGAAACACCCATCCCTCTAAATTGAACCATAAAAAATAAGCAAAATATCTATAGGGATAAAATGTATAATTAATTAACTACTTAATTAATTAATTAAGTGCCTGATGAAGCATTTGAAGACAACTAACAAACTAACAAAAACCTTTAAAACGATCATTAAGTTCACTCTGCGTTGGCCACCTACTGCTGTGCTGAAAATATTCAAGTAAATAATATGGTAAGAATTAATGCTCAGAAGGGTTTATAATCTGGCAAGGCCTTCATATGTGTTCTGTGTTTTTGTTTCTGAATTTGCAAAAATTATTTTCTTGATCTGAGGATCTTGTGGCACAGAAACAGTGAAGTTTTTAGGAAAGTATGAACTCAAGACAGAAAATAAAACAATAAAATAAAAATGTTCACACCTTAGTGAAGGCATAGTTAACAGGAGGAATGACTATTCAAACTAGAATTCATCTTTGATTATCAAATCCTCTTATCTAGTGGTTACAATGGGAATAACCAAATAAATGATTATGGAAAGATCATAGTGACCTTTTAATGATTGAAATTTCAAAAATTCCAGTCTTTAATACTTCAATCTGTACTTGATTGTACATAAAACAAAATAATTAATACATTAATGAACGAGATTAAATTCTAGAGACTACTGGAACTGGAAGACAAGACACCCGGATTCTATATCTTAGGTGACCTTGAACAAATCACCTAACCCTCCAGGGCTTTGGTCCCATAACTGCTATCATGAGCTTCTCCAGGGTCACCTCATCTTTAACACTCAGTGACATTACATTTCCAATTCTTAGTTTCTTTCTTGCTATACTTGACACTTTGCTGACACACTGTCAGAGGATTTTACACATTTTCTAAATCCATAAGAGTATCAGGAAGTCACTAATAAGGCTTTTATTAGCTTCAAAGAAATTAAAATGCCTCTCACTTCATATTTGTTTTATTATCTGTTTATTAATTTATACCTCAATATCATAAATAAGTGATTGACACACATATATAGATGGCATACAAATAAAATGACACATAGTGGTTTATAAAGATGATGAATTGATGATACAGTTAAAAATCTTAAGTAACCATGTGAGTATCAAATATTATTAGTAGAGGTGTGATATATTGAAATTCACAACAAAACAGATCATGTGCACCTGCATACCCATAAAATAGAAAGTTTAGAGAAAATAGCATATGTGTTTCAGCATAGTTTGATTTTTAATATTAAACACATCACTATACTTAATTAAAAACTAAAAGAAAATAGAACATTTCTACATTATGCACATTTTACACATTTATTTCATAACATTTTGTCTTTGACTTTCAATAAGTGCGTGTGTATGTGTGTGTATATGTGTGTGTATGTGTGGTGTGTGTGTATGTGTGTGTGGTATGTGTGTGTATGCATGTATATGTGTGTGTATGTGTGGTGTGTGTGTATGTATGTATATGTGTGTGTATGTGTGGTGTGTGTGTGTATGTGTGTGTACGTGTGGTGTGTGTGTATGTGTGTATATGTATATGTGTATATGTGTGTGTGTGGTATGTGTGTGTATGTATGTATATGTGTGTGTATGTGTGGTGTGTGTGTATGTATGTATATGTGTGTGTATGTGTGTGTATGTGTGTATATGTATGTGTGTATGTGTGTGTATGTGTGGTGTGTGTGTGTTTACATCTAATATTCTTAGGGCACAGAGCAGTGATTAAGTCCTAGGCCTTGGTCAAAACAAAGGTTAGCATGTGCCATTAAACCACCCAAACATGCTGTATGCAGGTATTCACGAAAGGCTTGCTTTCCAGTTGTCCCTGTCATCTTCTCCTCTCTCTTCTTCCTGTCCTTCTTTTCTTCCTCCTTCTTCCTCCCTCTCCTTCTCCCACTCCTCCTTTCCCCTTTTTCATGTGTGAGAGCAATGCAAACCTTCTCTGCTGATGATTATCACTAGGAATCTGCAAACCTCAGGGAGTGCTGAAGATCCCCTTCACTGTGCATTTCCTTCTGCTGCTCCTAGGCAGAATCAGGCATCCCTTTCCTCTCTCCAGTGATATTCTACAGCCACCTAGCCCTTTATATTATGTTATAAAGTTAAATATATGTATATATATCGTATAATGCATATACACATTTATATACACATACACATATATATTGTTCATTCTGACTCATCTGTTTTGTGTGTATTTCCTAGTATCAATCAATCAAAGACACTTTCCAGATTGGGGTCAAGAGTGATATTTTTGTCTGCAGTGTTTAGTTTAAAACCCAAACACACAAATGTACCTAACACTTTTTTTTTTTTTAAACAATGATGCTCCTCTTGCACTTAAGTGAGGGGGAAATCAGGGCTTTATGTCTTAACTGTGTACAATTCTCATACCAGTAACATAACTAGCGGTGAAGTCAAAGACCTATGTTAAGAGAAGATGGCAAAGGCCTGGAGTTGCTTTGGCTCACTGCCTGGCTCAGAGAAAACCCGCACTTCTTCTCCCCGCACAGAGAGGACCCGGACATTTTCTCAGTCTCACAGAAAAATTACTTCATGGTGCATTTGCAAAGAAGGGAAGATGTATTATTTATCAGCTTTCCCAATCATAGCAAATGGTCTTAAATTTATTAATTGACTTTATCTATTTTACTTTGAAAAAGTAAATAAAGTAAAGTAGAATAAATGAGCCATTGAGTTCCAGGCTGCTGAATATTTTAAGGCAAACTGGAAATTAATGAGGTGATTAAGAAAAAAATGAAGAAAGGAGGAGAAAAAAAGAGGCCTTAAATACTTCATCTGGGTGAGCACAAGTGTAAACAATTTTTATTCTGCTGAATGAAGTCAGGACTTTGCTCTAGTGTACACCCCTCCTCCTGAGCACCTCCACCTAACAGGGGCTCTTTGAGTGACAGCATTGGTCCCCGACTGGACCTTTCTCTGACACCTTTCTCAGCAGGCCTCTGCACACCAGTGGCCCTGAAGGACTAATTCCTGCTGAGGACCCCGCACATGCGCTTTCCCTCCCCCTCTCCCCACTGTTACCACGCTGAGCTAACGTGGAGGAAAATAAACTAGAATCTTAGAGGAACGTTGCCCAGGAAGTGCCAGGCCACAATGGAAGTGGCAGAGATGCCATTGTCAGTCAATACAGTTTTATTTTCTTTATAGCAATTCTAACATAAATCAACTGGAACAATCATCCCATGGTGGCTATCTGTCAATTAGGGATAGAGATTCAAATCTATGTATTTTATTAATTAGTCTGGAAATGAACACGGGGCAGCCAAGTTACCTGTCCCTTTACATCCAAAAATCACTTTTGAAAAAAATCTCCATATGGGCAAGTAATGCTAAAAAGATTATGACGGCTGCTCTTTTATATTGATAGTGTTATTGTGGATAGTAATTATTACTTTTATCTTAAAAGAAAAATAAAATAATTCAAATCTTTGCCCAGCAGAGGTGCTAACTGTGTGCTATATTAAGCATCAATTTAATCACTTCTTAGCTTTTGACAAAGCTCACGTTTTGCCTCCCTCGTGCTGCAAGCCTCCTCGCAAAATAAAACACTTGCTCACTAATGTTGTTCTGATGTAGCTGATCTCACCAGAAGGTCAAATACACTGAACCTGCTACCAGAGCCAAGTTCAGAACAAATGTATGAAAAAAAAAAAGAGAAAGTAAAACTGTAGAGTGAGCTATAAATACTTATAAATACATGAAAATTTGTAGTTCATTATGCTCCTGTTTTGTCCTTTCTGCCAAAGTCAAAAAAGCACTACAACTTCATTTTAAAAGAAATTCACTGTACATTAGGGAGCAAACCCCATGAAGCCAAGACATGGCCAGTTCTCCGCAGGTCAAATAGGTGCTGATTGCAGACGGGAACTTGGTTCATCCTGTGCAGGTTCATAGAGGAACGCTAAGCCTTGAATGCAGGGTACAATTGTGTATGCATGTGGCATGTGCATACATGGCCATGTGTATGTATACCTGTGTGTTTACATTTATAATATTATATTGTCATTATTGTCAGAAAATATCACACCACAGAAAAATTGCTAGTAAACTCTCCTGTCTTTCTGATCTCATAAAGATTTCTACTAAGAAAGAGCTGGCTCATCAGTACCAATGATACTAAGTGTAGGTGCTTCCCATAGGTCCTGGACAATCAGGTAATACAAACTTCTTGAAAGTTCTCATTCAAAACACTTTAGTTTTAGTCTTTTTAACCTTTTATTTATTCTTCTGATGATTTCATATATTATTACTATCTTCACATCATTCTACTCCATCCTTTCTTTGCATTCCGACTTCACCTGTATCCCTGCACACACATACCCACACCATCTCAAATTCATGATCTCACCTTCTTGAATTATTGAATTCATTTAGTAATGTTCATCTGTATTGTGTTTAGGGATGAGCACTTGGGTTTAGATTCTTATCCCCCAGGATACTGATTCTCTCATTCTTAGTCTTTAATTGCCAATATCTCTTCATCTAGAGCTGAGGCCCTTCGAGATTGCCCTACCCACTGTAAGATGCCAACTTTTGGCAGTGTTATTTTTTCACTTATGTCATCATGGCTTTGTTTGGGTGACCATGCTGCTATGGTTTTATGGGTGTAGATTCTCATCCTATAGGGTAGACTAACTTTCAGCAGAAGTTCTGGTCCTCTGGCTTTACAATTTTGCTGGTCCCTCTTTGTGATGTTCTCTGAATCTTACCTGTCACAAAATTTAACAAGAAGCTTCTTTGATGAGGTCTTAGAGCTACACTGACCTGTGGGTATAATGATTACCATGCTAAACACAATTGTTGACTATACTGCTTTAGGAAAGCAGTACTAAGTTCACCTCTAGGGTCCATAGCCTCATGAGCTACAGATAGTTGACAAGAAACACAGTGCCAGGCATAAATTCCTTCCTATTGAGCTGTTCTTAATTTCATTTTTCTGTGTGTTGATTACCTCCAATGTATAGGTGTTATTAATGTACTCTTGGATATATCTTGCCAGGATGGTCAGTGTTATGATTCATCAGCTTTACAGATTCTATAAGAATTTTAATTGCTTTTCTCCCTTGGCAGCTTGCATTGCACCTCTAACATGGTGCGTTAATATTACTTCAAATATAAACTGCTATTTCTTTCAGAATTTGTTTTAATTCAGTTGTATTAAATTAAGGTGCATTCTCTGATGTAAAATAAATCATTTTTTATGATTTAAAAATGTTTCAATTGAAATGTAAATTTGAAGCAATATAACAGACATAATACATAGAGCTTTGAAACCTGAGGTGGTCTGGAGACCAAGTACATAATGAAATGTAGAAAGTTATAACAAAGAAGAGTCTAAGGCATTTAGAACTTTGCTCTTCCTGTAGTATTATGTCCTTGAGAGTTTAAGAAGCATGGTTATAAAATACTAGGTTTAATAGCAAGGATGATGAATACTTAGTATGTTAGCAGAAAAGTTAAATCTTCAGCTAATTATAACAGGTTCTACTTAAGTTTATTCAAGGCACTTAACACAACACCTGCTCCAAATAAAGTCACATATATTTTAAAGAACATCTACATTTGTCTTAATTATTCGAGTAAAAATCCAAGATAATCAGTACTTTGTAAGTCCCAATGACTTGAAATTTTGATATTTTCTTCTATAAGAAAATTTTAGCTCACAAGTCCAACAGTTTTATTGTGTTTCAATCCTTTCTATCAATACAATATGTAAATATCTAAAAGGAAAAGCATAAAATCAAATATTTCTTTTCATTTAAATAAAATATGTGGCTCTTGGATAGCCAATACACATAAAATAAATAATAAAACTTTAAATTTATTTATTATATTTGAAACATATCCCCACATTAATTTTTCAAACTGTAAAGTAATGCAGGTTCTTGATTGCTTTGATTCATAAGAGATTTTGTAATATTGAGATACAATAGGAATGTTTGGCTAATACACAGGACATATCTCTCTTCTACAGAAGTTGCCTTACAAATCAGGCTGGAGTCCATTGCCATGGCAATGTGCAGGACTGCCTAGGAGGCTACCTGATCTCATACCTGGCCTTGTACAACAAAGATCGTTAATCTCCAGGTCTCCAGATCTGGTTCTTTTGAAGAGCTGTAAATACACCTACTGTGTTAGCCTTTCCTAAGATATTTTGAAAGAGGGCCTATCCACGGTGTTCTAGCAGATCAAACAGCCAGAGCTGATGAAGTCCAGGTATGGAGTTTACCCTCCTGCCACTCATGACCATCCCACTAGAAAGCTCCACTGTTTCTTTCAAAGACACTTATTTTAAGAGCAAAGAGTATCAGTTTGTTAATATATCAAATGTAATATTTATCCATCAAAATTATTTCACCCTTTACGTGGCATATTTGATGATCCATTTTGAAATCAAATTCTAAATTTTATTTTACGATAAATTATGTGCCCCAAAATGTTCTTGTAATTTCAAGGATTTCATTGGTCTCTATTACCTATTCCAAGGAATAAGGTGAAAGAATCTTAGCTATTTGTGACTCACTAAATTTTGTATAAAGTTATCAAGATATGTCACATAATGAACGTGGGCACACCTTGCTCCTACCTTAGTATGTGTATAGTATGTATGTCTGTTAACAACATATCTGGATTTTTGTACAATGTAATGTCTTAATGCTGTGCATGCTTAGCTATTTCTGGGGACCTTCAAAGACAATAAAACATCACTGGGCTCATAACCTGCACAAGGCCAATGAAGGAATGACTATGTGGGAAGTCAGCTGAACTCTTCTATGAGCCTGTTGATTTTGTATTTATTTTGCAACTTAAATTGATTTTATTTGAATTCTCCAAAGTTAGTGTCATTTCAAAATGCAGAGCTCTATGGAGACTGAACAGCTGCAATAGTATCCTACAGTGGTTTAGCTTAAGAAGAAACGTGAACTAAGAATAGTTTCCAAGGCTAGGCGTTTTAAGATCCATGATGAAATGTTTATAAACTATTTGAGAAATGGTCACTGATACGCTGTAACGAGTAAATCATCAGTATGGGATGTGAGGATACTTCGTAAAATTTGACACTACAATACATGCTAAATTATATCAGATTATTCCATATTTTTCAGACATTTGCAGCTCTGTTACATAAAACATATGTATTGTAATGAAACTGGTATAAAAGCAGCTTCGATCAGAGGTGACATAATCGGGAACAAGATGGCTAGGACCTGCAGACAGGGCTCAGTCAGGGCTGAACTGGGCACTGCTGGAAGCAGCAATACAATGATTAAAAAGGTAAGACATTTCAAAATCTGAGGATGGAAAGAAACGTAAAACTCATTTTTAAATATGAAAAGAATTGCCAGTGGCCTAGGGATTAAAATTAGTTAGTCTAAACAGAATTGTAAGGCCAGTCATTGAGGGGAATTACAACTGAGTAAAAACTGGCTTGAACTTCTTTATGTAGATTAATGCCTGGCCTCTGAATCTGTTGAAGACCAAGTAGAAGAGAGAACCCTGAATTCCCACGTGCCATTTGTATTAGGTTTTGTTTCCAAACCCACAAGTTTTCTTTTATTTATATAAAACCATACTTTAGTAGGATACGCATTTCTCTTTTTCCATAATGGCATTATTGAGCTGATAGTTCATAGATCTCTTGTTACCATTTCATATCTGGTTTCAGTATTCATTATATGCTCTGTTTGTCTAATAAGACCACATTGCAATCTTATTATGTTATTATTATAAGATCTAACGAAGGTCACTGAGAAGCCTCTTTCCCTTCATTGTTTCTATAAAGAGTACAAAGCTACATTCTGTTGTAGATCCCTTCAACTTTTGGAGCTATCAAGAGAGCATAGCTGAAAATCACACATGGAAAGATGCTATGATTGTGCCTCACAGAGGAGATTGAAGGAAAGAGCTATTTGATATAGGTCAAGATTCCTTCTTTTGGCTATGGTGTACCAAGAGTCCGCCAGCATTACATAGCCAGTCATGCTTTGTAGATTTTCAAATGTTTTCTTGTTGTTTGTGTGTCAGATTTTCAGGATAAAATTAAAGTTAGAAAGTGTTCACAACACATTGCTTAATCTGGTCTCTGTTTACATGCTTGATTCCTTTCTCACTGCTTTCCTTAAATCTTACTCCATGTATCTACACCAGCATTCAGTTGCTTAATGCCTCTGCCAGTCAGTCTTGGAACAGCTGTTTCTTGAATAATTTCTTTGCCCACCTGAGCTCAGTCAATTAACTCCCACTTATTCTTTAGATGTTAGTTGCATAAGGGTTAGCTTTTCCTCCATCTTGAACAAGTCAAGTTTGTTGTCATAAATGTGAATATTTCTCTGAAAGACTCCTTCCAAATACACGTATCAAGGCTTGAGATGGTCAGCTATCCATAAACTCACATGTTGCTATGCTATCAAATTCATATATTAGAAATTTTTATATTCCACTCTAAAGAGAACCAGGTATGGAGGCAGAGTGTCTTGGGCCATGGAATTCACATTTATTTTTGGCTGAAGGGCTGAGGTAATATAAAACAGGTTCTAGGTTCTATATATCTTCCTGAATATGTCTAGTACTTTGTAACAAATTGCTGACCTAAAGCTACCTGATTTACTTTAGTTTGGTTTTTTGTTTGTTTTTTTGTGTTTGCTTGTTTGGTTTTTTTTTTTTTTTTTTTTTGGTTTTTTGGAGTATTTTGGGGGTATTTTTTTGTCTATTTGGTCAGTTGGTTTTGGTCTTTGGCTTCTTGTTTTGTTTTGTTTTTTCAGATCAAGTAGAAAAGTGAGCATATATTCTTGGCCAAGGGAACAGAAATAGTGAAAAGGTAGAGTAGATGAAGACTCAGAAACACACCTTAAATGTTCTTAGAAGCCACGAGGATAAGATGCAGAGATAATTGTTTGCCATAATTTCACTTTGTTGTTTATGCTAATAAATTTTGAAGTTATAAAATAATTATTTCTCTAATAGGACACAAAGAACTAAATAGATTAGTAGAGTAGGAAGTTAAAAACCAAAGAAAACACATTATTTCAAGGCAAAAAATATGTTTTCACCAATCTCTCATAGCAGCAACAAGAATCTCAGGATCTATTTACACAGGAAGCAGTTTACCAATACTATTCTCATCAGAGGCCAATGTATTTTTACCCATCCAAATTCTAGTTTATTTACTTTAGAATTTAATTTCACAAAAATTTTAGAAATAACTTCTGTCTGTTGGTTAACACTTGAAAATAATATATAGAAATGATTATATTCTTCCAGAAAAGAGAAGAAGAAACTTCATGTGATTGTGTTAGTAGTCTAAGATAAACAAAACGGAAAAATGCTTTTCAAGAGAACATATATTTTTTTCCTAATTAAGTGGATAATTGTCTTAATTCTCCACTTCATTTAACTAGAGAAGAATTAGCCTAAAACCAAGATGTTACCAATTACATGGCTCAACTAATGGGACTGTAATTCCCAGAAGCTTAGAAGACTCGTCTGTGGCAATCTGTTTAGTTTTCCTTTGAAATTCTTGACCTGTCTAAATATTCTTAATAAATTAATAATAATATGAAACTGTTCTCCCTAAAAATAGCCAAGAAGACTTTTCCCTTTATCATGCATGACAAGTAACACACAACTCTTAACGGTATTTATTTTATAATTTTATCCTTATTGAATAAATATTAAGTAACTTTCCAAACAGCTGACCACTAAAATAGTTCAAGTTATTTACCCCCATCAAGGAAACTGCACATTGCAACACACAGAGACTATTACAGAAAACCACAGCAAGAAATATATCTAAAAAACAACTCCTCTACCTAAGGTTCAGAGAATACTGTGGAAGAGGGTACAGAAAGATTGTTAAGTGCCAACAGCTCAGAGATTTTCTGATGAAATTGTATCTTCTAGGAATATCAAAAACTATATCCATAAGTTTTCTGATGATGTGAGTAAGTCTTTCTGTATGCTGTGAATATCTGTCTTTAAATAAAGGAGCTGTTTTGGCCTCTGGTGAACATCGCAGCCAGTTACAAGAGCATAGGTAGGAGGAGGGCACAGTCAAAGACAGATCGAGCCAGATGCCCAAAGAATAAACATATAAGGAACACAAGTGAGCCATGGGCCACATGGCAGACAGATTAATGGGAATGGGTTGAATTAAGATGAAGGAGCTAGCTAGCAATGTGTCTGAGCCATAGGCCAAACAGCATGAACTTAATATAAGTGTCTGTGTGTTTCATTGGGACTTTGGGATTGCTGGTCCAGATAAGAGATGGTGGGTGGGACCCAACTGTGGAGCTAGCCGGGCTAAAAACCTTTATAACAGATTTGAAAAAGCTCATGAGGCCTCAAACCTACACAAATACCTGCAGGAAACTGAGGAAATGTTGAAAGTGATAAATATAGTCTTCCCCAGAAAAGAGGCATAATGGGTTATCCAATAGCAAATAGTCAACCCTGAAAACATAAGTACAAGTAACATTATACAGACTGAACAGGTTGTATTGAGATATATGTGCACATTGTTTTATATTTTATGTGTGTGTGTATACATATATATATGTATATATAAAGGTAAAACAATTAAAAAGAGGGCATGCTTTTGAAAACAAACAAGGAGGAGTTTATTTTTATGGGAAGGTTTGGAGGAGAGAAAGTGTAGGGAAACATGATGCAATTATAATTTCAAAACTACAAGACTAAAAGCACAGAGAAGTGCGCCAAAGACAAATGTGAAGCCCACCTTCCTGTAATGTAACATGTGTTCGCTTTGAGCCAGAACAACACTTTTCTTAATATACAGAATAATATACAAAACCTGAAGATCAAATGACAAAACGCAAATAGAGTTCTTCATGAATTGATTTCATTTGCCCCAGAAGGCTAAACTGTATTCAAAACACAATATTCTGAAATTAAATGTTCAATTATATATAATTTAAGGTATATAAGAGTAGTAAAAACTAGGGAAGTCTTCAAAGAAATTCTAAATAAAATTGATGATCTTCCTTACAATTACAATTACATTATCATTGCCAAAAAGAAAATAGGGAATACATGTGGATTTCCTAATTGTTAAATTCGCAGAATTATTAGCAAGCATTAAGAGTTTTGGTGTAGGATAGAAAGCATAAACCTCAAAGATATATAAAAACTATCATTTTTAAATGTGATAAGAATGCAATAAGAATTTCTAATTTATATTTTATTTGTAAACAACTCATAATAGATATCCTTATTCACTGCAAGGGAGCAGGAGTGAAGGAAAAGATGATGTGGATCACCAAAAAGCTAAGGATGTGAGAAAAAACGTACAAACCCCCTTTAGTATTGATTAGGATTTTTATTGCTGTGAAGAGACACAAACAGGGCAACTCCTATAAGAGAAATATTTAATTGGGGCGACTTGTTCACAGTTTCAGAGATTCAGTCTATCACCATCATGACCAGAATCGTAACAGCATATAGGGAGATGGAATACTGGAGTTGAGAGTGTTACATCTTGCAGGCATCGGTAAGATGACTATCACAATGAGGGAAGCTTGAGAAAAAGTGACCTAAGAGCCTGTCCCCACAGTGACATGCTTCCTCCAAGAGGCTCGTACCTACAAATAGCACCACTCACTTTGGAGGCCATTTTCTTTCAAACCACCATAAGTAGGTAATCAAAAGATATAATTTTTAAAAGCATATATTTTGAGAAATGCCACCCGACATGAGGTAATAATGCTGCTCTCAGCAAACATTGGTTATTAAATAAAGTCATCAGTACAAAGAACAGAACACCTCCCTATGACCTATTGATTAGAAGCTTCCAGAGTTTCTCCCAAACACATACGCTATTACCATCATTTTTGATGAAGCACCCACTCTAACTATATAGTAAGATATTATCACTGAACATGACACTACTTTGGACAGACTGTATAGAGAAATCTACTGACCAAGGAAACCTCACTTCTGGCTACCTTTCCATGTCATGCTACAATTCCCACTTACTAGGCTAAATTTTCCTAACCATGTAATATTGTCAAACAGTTTATGAAAGTAACCAGTTGCCCTTTTGACTGGATTCAAAGCATATACAATAGGAAGGAATTTATATGTGGTATTATAACCATAGTCAAAAGCATATTTTGAAAAATGATTATGTTTTCAAACTAGTATTTATATCTATATTCATAAAACTTTTTATTGATGTGGGTTATGATTAATACAAAGATTCATAATTGTTCAAGGTACTGAGAATATAGAACGAACTATGAATGCTCAGTTATATATGAATGAACTCTGCTCTCACTTTTTGGGGCTCAGGGAACAACATGAAAAAAATAACTCTTTAAAAATGCAAGGACTGGGTGTTGGAAGATAGCTATGGAATACTGTCTTCTGCATATCATATGGCTGCTGCACACATGAGTTCACGGAACTGTGGTTACCTGTATGAGACTTGCACAAGAAGCAGACAGCAGCTCCCAAACCCCACCTCTACCAGAAGAGGTATAAGCAATCCATAGCTGTTGTGGAGAGTGAGAATCAGTATTTCTTTTTTGAGGTGACCATTAGCAGGTTGTCCATAATGCAACGAATGACACCACACTCTTATACATATGAACAGCATAGATAAGATTTAGCCGATTACAAAGAAAATTTCTATTTAAAAGTATCCCATCAAGAGGAGAGTTTAGAATTCCTGTTACTGCTGCTTCCTGGGCTTTCTTAAGGTTAGCTTCATGTATGTTGAGGTTAAAAGCTTTTTTTACCTGTGAACATAGCTAATGAGAGTTATTTCATAACAGAAAAACATGATATTTACAAGGAAATTAAAAACTAGAACTTGTTAAGGCTTATCAATGGGAGCCTGAAGTCTGCAATCGTCAGTGTTGTCTATCAAGGATCAGATTGACCATACAGGGCAGCATTCATTTGCAATGAAAACTTTACAGATGTTCGCAAGTCATAGATATGACACAAATAATCCACTATTTTCAAGTTTTAAGAATTATCAGTTTACAGACAATCTTTGCCATGTATGATTTGACCTGATTTCCTTTCTGTACTTAAGAGAATTCTCAAATTCTTTTTATTTCTGTAATTTTAGTATGCACTTTAAATTTTAAACACTCATTTTAGTTTTATAATAAAAATTTAAAAATAGATATGCATTTATTCAAAGAAATCATATTCATAATTCTAATATCAAATTAAAATAAATATATATTTTTAAACAAAATTAGGTTTGTTTTACCCATGAAGACGACTGTTGAAAGAGAATTTAAATTCTTATTTATATAGGTTTTTTTGTTGTTGTTGTTTTTTGCTTATGAGGTACATTTATGATGCACCTCAGTTTTCTTTCTAGCTCTTTCTCTTGCCAGTTTCCTCTCTGGTTTTTCTTTAATTTTTTTGGAGTTTCCTGTGATCTGGATATTTTGAGTTTTATCCATCGACTTGTTTAGCTCTGCTGAGTCAGAAGTCTGATCATTTTAAGTTTAGATTTTTAAAAGACTACTTGATTATTGTGTCAATCCATTGAGAAGAGGACAGTATCTAGAAGTTCTCATCCTGTGAGATCACAAGCAGTTGATAATTATAATGTAACTTCATTAAAGCATTTATTTCGCCTTTCTCAAACAGGTCTATATTAAATATCTGAAAAATGGTCAGAAAGACACATGTGCACTATTTATGTTATATGAACAATCATACATGATTGTTTATAAAGCACTTACACTATTCTCAAGCTGAGCACACAAATCTATGTATATCTATATGCAATAAAGCCCAGATAGTATTAGAAAAAGAACAGTTAATAAATAATATTATTTGGCTGATAAACCACTTCATTTCCTCTTTTTCTATTCTCTGCCCCTCTCTAGTGTGTACTTAGTAAGTTATATTTTATGTAATTAGTACAATATAATCAAATGCATTTAAGTTATATGCATGCATGATTAAATACTCATTTGATGGCATCATGCTATATGCTCATGTACATATAATGCATTACATGTTTTTTTTTCAGATAGCATCCTATGTATTTCTTCCAAATGTGTTGCATGTGCCTTCATATATTCCATTTATCTAATTGTCTATGTGTTATTCCTTTGATTATTTGATAGTTGCTTATAGGTACATTAAGTACTTTGGTTATTTGCTACAAATAATTTGTTGTATATTTTCATGTTATTAATTTACTTTTGACATTTTAACATTAGTAAAAGTAGGTATTAGACATACACAGATTATAATGAAAAAATAAAATAAAATGTTTATGTTCAAATAGAATCTTACTAAACTTTTAAATACAATTTCAAGTTCAAATAGTAAACAAAGAAAAACCAACCAAATCCAAATGTGGGAAGTTCTGCATGGGAAATCTGCACTATGTAAAGATAATGTTAATAGAAAAAAAACACATTGCAATGGATTTAAGAGCCTTGATTTACTCATTGTAATTTCTATGTTCAATTTAGATTATTTTTCAAAAACTAAAACCCTACTAACATTAAAATGAAGGCATCTGAACACAGACAAGGCAATTAAATGATATTAGATAATTTATCCTTAACTTAAAAAAATGTAACAACTAGGCATGCATGAAATACTTAGGAAAAATATTCCTTTTGAAAACACCACAAAATTGTCCAATTAAAATAGAATTTTTGGTTAATAATGTTTAGGTCATTATTAGTGTACGCAATGATAAGCTTTTTGGGGTGTGATTTTGAAATGACCCAAAATGAATAAAACAAAGTTTACAAAGTGTATGGTTAGCGCTGGTTTATGAAGCTTCGTCATAATAGTAATCATCTTCAAAGGAGATTTTAAAGCATACTTGTGGGGAATAAAATGTGCTCACTATCCAAGGAATCTCAAATCTTCACTGCTAATATTTAACATACTTTCAGATTTGTTCCACAACTGAGGACTGTCAATGAAGCTCCCTGGAATGGAAATGTCCTTCAGGTGGCTATCCATGGCTGGTCCCAGTCTGATTTCTCATAGACCTTATTAACACACCTGCATTTGAATTTGAAAAACAAAGAGATTATTACATAGTCCACACAGTTGCTGAGTGACTTGTGATTATTTTGTCTATCACCCAGAAAGTTGCAAATATTTGCAGAGAGATAGGGCATGAGTTCCTGAACAGCAGCAACAGTCTTGAAGGTCAGCACTGCTCTGTGAAGACCTCTCCACTAATTCTGCTCGTTTCCTTCTGAAGTGTCTGCTTCCACCATCTTATTGTTCTTGTTTTTTTTTTCTTTTTTCTTTTTTTTTAACAAGATTCACAGTAGAAATCTGTGAATCTGATTAAAACTTAAAGCAGTGTAAAGAAAGAATTAGCTGTTTCGTACACATCAGTTAAAATGAATGCTTATTCTGCTAATTCTTGTAATGAAAACAGCTAACATAAGGAGTAACTTGTAATGGGAACTAGTTAATTGGACAACACACCAGTAATTAAGAGAATGCTTATCACTCACTTTTACTTTGAAATATATCTATTTTCTTGCTTGCATCTTAACAATACTGTGGCTTGGTAATTTTTTTCTTGATGTTAACACATCAAACTACACTTCTTTTCCTGTGTTATGTAACATACAGATGCTGCCAAGATAAATTCCATGTAATAGCAGTTCAGCCCAAATACTGTTAAACAAACCTTTGAAAAGCTGAGCATGCTGCATCTCAAATGTGTCAATAAATTGAAATATCAATTTCAGCAGACATATGTTTTCTATCTCTACAAATAATTGTGGGGGAGTTTAGAATTAGCATGGTTCTTATTTAAAATTAAGTATTAGTAGATTATTATACATTCAAATGAAGAACGGGAAGGGGAAATTTCCGATACAGCAAAGGTGATAACATGGCATGATTGTTATTATTTGCCTTTGAAAGACAACGTAGTCTCCCTAACATTGATGTACAGTTCCATTGCATCTTTTTTGAGGGCAAGAGAGTAGAACTACTTAAACATTAAATCAATTTCAAAAGTATATAAATCAAACCCAATATAAATAGTATATGTAATAAACTGTTACTAACAGGTGCCTTCATGTTACTATTCACACCTTCAAACTCTTAAATAGGGTTCATATGCATCTAAAAGCTATAATATATTTATTAGTAACAGTATACATCCTCTGAAAGCCAAGAATAGAATATCTGATCATCCTTAAATGGGCCCATCTGTCTGATCAGGCACATATTCATTAATAACACTGTTATTAAACATTGATTGCTTATAGAAGCAGACTAGATGAATTTTGACCAAGGTATAACTTTGTTATTTTTTATCTCTTCTGTCAGTTTTTAAAATCAATTGTAAATTTTGCATACCCATATAAAGGCCGGGTAAGCACATTTGATGAGACACTTTTAATAACCTTATTAGAATCTAAAACAGTGAAGAAAGAAATCATCCCTGTACTTATAGCTATGGATTTTAAAATACATAACAGTTCATGCATTGCAGTTTATTTGACATTGTAAACACTATTTCTGTTATAAATTGGTGTCTCAGCTGCACATGGCAACTCTGAGTAGACCATTGAGCCATCCTCTTAAATATTATGACATGGAGAAAATCACATTGAGCTTTAACCTATCAACAAAGGAGCAAAGCAATTACAGAGCTAAACAGAGTCCGGGAAGACCCAATAAAGAAAAATCCAAGAAAATTTGGTGAAAATTCTTAAGGGGCCTTCCAATGTTTAATTTAGGCCTCAGGCATGATTAATATTCTGATTCTAATTCAAAAGACTGAACCACAAAGGTACATCTTTTGGGTGTTTTTAATAAGCACAGTACAGCACTCTGTGAATTAACAGCTGGTCTGATGGTCTGACTGGTATTTTACCCTTCTTTGCTTACTCAAGTGAAGCGGTTAATATTAGTATAATCATCAAACTAACACTAGTCCGGCACAGGGACAGAATTTTTTTTTCTAATGTTGTGATGGAGATTACAAATTTTAAAATTAAAAAAAAAATCATTGCTGCATCAATATTAATCAAATCATTGTTTTGGAGTAAATGCCCATCAGAACACTTCTTTTCTAAAAGAAATTACCAATAAAAACTTCTCCATTGGAAAAAAATAACATAGCATATTTATATTATACATTTTGTAAGAACAGGAAAAATATCAAACTTGGAAAAATTTACATTGAACAGAAGTTCAGAAAAGTACTGGGAATATTATAATTAAAAACTGAAAAGCATCAATATAATTGATAAAATGCAGTAAGTTCAGCCTTTCATCATAAAACTGTATGACTGTAATATATATTAAACATACAAGCAAAAAGCTATTTCTCATGATCAATGAAAAATAATGTGTCAAGGTACAGCATTAATTTTTATAATTTAAATTCTTGAAGGTTTGATTCTAAGATAAATTGCTATCTGTTATTTTGACATGCTCATTGAGATTCAGAATAAGCATTAATTTTAGTATTTGTTAAAAAGAAAACTTTGCATTTCTTAGATTTTAAATTCTTTTGCATTTTGAGTCAAAATTTACAATATAACATTTCTTATGATTTGCCAGAGATAATTTTTATGACAAACTTCTTGTAAAAATGCTCACTTTAAGTGTTATTCATAAGGTTAGGATGGAGGGAAGTTGGGCTGTTTTCTGTGTAGTCCCGGCTGTTCTATAAGTTATTGTAGAGTAGGATCTTGAACTCAGAGATTCACCTACCTCTGACTCTAGTGTGCTTGGATTAAAGACGTGTAACAGCACCACTCAGTATGAGCCTATGAATTTTAAACTTTGTGACCATGTATGACACTTCTAAAAAATTCTTATTAAGAGTACATAGTTAATTAGCATATAAAATAATTAATTTGCCATTTACATTTATAGAAAAAACAATACCATAAATTTAAAGAGTATTTCTAGGTATAAACAAAGTATTACTACTGTGTTCTTAATAAAAACAAACATGAAAATAGTAATGTCATAATATTCAAATGTGCTAAAAATATAAATTAACTCTAAATTATTTTTATGGAAATACCACTATTAACTATAAAATATGAGTTTTTTTAGATATACAATATTTTTAACACAATCTAATCTAATATAATGACAGACTTTTAGCTTTTCATGTAGTAGACTAGTGATATGGGTTACAAAAGGTTATTTGTAGGAAGAAACATGACATGCTTTAAAAGGTATTCCTATGGTCAATGACTTTATGTAGCATCAACAGCATAATAGCACAGAACAGGATTCATATAGACTAGAGTGTCATAATCATGATGGAAATGGAGTTATTAAGTCACAACTATATGCATGACCTCACTCTAAAATACTTTGGAATGTGTAAGCAAACACAGTAGCAGTATTCTGTACACGATAAGGACACTTGAATTAAAAAATACCCATAGAACCCCCACTGCCAAAAATTCCCCGAGAGCAGAATATACTCCCAAAGTCATTGATTTGAATTCTCGTTAGCAAACGTCCTGTGTCAAAAGCTACCTAGGATTGTAACCCTGCATGTCAAACATAAGCTTCTAGATTTGACTGATAAAGGGCAAATTAAATTACCAGCTACTGCAAAGGACATTTGTAACTGGTTGTTGAAGAAGTCTTGACATCAAATGTGGTTTTACTGAAAATAGATAATATGTTTATTGGAGACATGTTCAAGAAAGATTGATTTCAAAGTTTAGGAAAAGAGAAAGACAGAGAAGCAAATAAGAGTATCTAAAATAAGCTTCACTGTCTCCAAAAGAACTCCAACCAGAGGTCAGCACAGCTTGTTAAAGTTCTCACAACAATGAGCAGACTCTATAAGCTAACAAGAAAATTCATATTCTTCCACTGCTTTGGTGGGAACCTTAGAAAGTTCCTCATAATTTTAGAATATACGCTTTCTAGCCATAATGCTCTAAGGTCATACTAGAGCTTTCTAACATATTATTTTTCAACCCTAAATCCTATAAATGCCATTTCCTTGAGATAATGTTAAGCATTGAAATAGAAATTTAATTTTTTTCTGGCTGCATAAATACCTTATTTTTTTTCAATATAAAAGAAAAAGAAAGGGTGGTGGAGGCAAGGAATTAAGATGAAATATTTTCTTACATGAATCTGCCCTCTAAGGACAGGTCTCTGGGAAAGATTTTCAGGCAGGAGGACTATGTATACATTGTGGCTACTTACAAGGATCACTTGCCTTTCATCAGTTAGTATGAAATTAAGAACTGCATGCTTAAGACATATTTAATGTCTTGTGTGAATTTTTGCTATAAAGTGTTATCTTCTATTTTACTATCAATACCAGAGAATTCTACTAAGAAAAATATATGGGGAGATTCACAAGGGTTTACCTTTTTGTATACATATTTCCACTGGCAGAAATCCAGCACAGAGGGAGATTAAATTTTGTAAGTAGAAGTCTTCAGCAAGTATCAGACATCAGTGTGCTCTTATAAAACCACTTTATCTTGATACAGGAATACTACACTAAGGCTGAATCAGGAGTATATATGAAATAGTGAAGATAATAAATAAGGCGTAAATAAAATTATAATTAATCAGCATTACTTTCTTTTCAACATATTGTAGATTTTGTTTCCATACAATAAATTTAGTCCTTAAAATAGTCATTCTGACAGTATCAAAGTTGATTATGACAAACAGAGCTAGGGCCTATGCACGTGTTTAGTTTGTTGGTGATTTTAAATCTAATTAAGTAATGATTTTACTGGTGAATTAATTACAATAAAGCGATTTAAAAAATAAAATATAATCACTTAAATTTAGTGAAAATTTAAACACCAGAATAAGAATAAATTAAACATGTAAAATCGCTAAAGTTGAGAGAAAGTTGGCCTGTTGGCTCAATAGGTAAATATTTTGCCACCAGGAATGATGATTAGTTCAATTCCAAGGACCCGAAATGGCAGGAGAGAACCATTTCCCATTTAAAAAAAAAAAAAAAAAAACAAAAAACAAAAAAAAACCCTCTGAAATCTGCCTTTGTGCAATGTCAGCACATACACTAAAAACACACCTTTTAACTTTGTCATTTAACACTTAAATTTCACCACAATAGATTTTTAAGAGTCACATACAGTTTTACAATCTGGAGACGTTATTGCTGTACTTTCTAAAATGAATGCACTTTTATAATAAAGTTTTTGAAGATCAACAGCTCTTTAAAGCACACACACATGCACACACGCACACACACACATGCACACACACACACACATGCATGCACACACACAGACACACACACACATTTTCATTGTTATTGCCCAATAAGAGGACTCTAGTTATGCACTATCCATACAAAGCTTCATTGTGTAATATTAAGATAGATCACTTGCCAAAAGAATAACCCCACTAGAGGCCAAAGAAATAGGACAACAAATGGTCCTTTATGTAGTTATTGCTTCTCAGGCATTCTGCCCCTTTAGGCATAACTGAGATTTCCTGACTGACTTACAGCTGTATATTTCTCACGCACATCTATGTCCCACACAAGTCAACTTTTGTCTGTAGCTTCTAGGATTTATTAAGAATTTCATCTTTTTTCTATAATAACTCCAATATTAATTTGTCCACTATTCAGTCTTATCATACAGCAAGCACAACTCCCACCTAATACAATACCTAGTAATTAGACAAAATGTTAATAAAATTATTAAATACAAATAGAAGATTGAGGCAAGTCCTAGATCCTTTTGGTTAAGGTTACTAAAAGCATAAATTTACATAATTGAAGTTCTAAATGTAAGAATGGATTTTAAAGATGTGGCTTTTGAAAACATCTGAAAACCATTCCATCTAAAATTTATCTACAAAGCTTTAATTATGCTCATGTTAACAATGAAGAATACCTCTTTTAGATTAACTATTTAAATCAAGCTCATCAGCTTAAACTATGCCCTTATCTTTCTAATATCATTCACAGCTCATTTGGCTTTACTGACACTCTTCTGTCCATGGCAATATTCAGTCCACAGTGGTGATGACTACACAGCTTGCCAAGTTAAAAAAAATCATTATATCATACAAACAAAAATTAAAACATAAAGCCATGCTGTGAGATGGCTCAGCAGTCAGTGGGGCTGGCAACCAAGGCAGGCAACCTAAATTCCATTCTCAAAACCCACATGTTAGAAAGAGCTATCTGCCTGCTGTAAGTGGTCCTTTATGTCCATATCCAAAAATACCTTCTGCTCCATACACATTAAACATATATTTTAATTAAAACTTTTCACATATTTTTAAAACTGCAGGTACCTCACATCAGAAAATAATGTGTTAGTTTTCAAGAAATTACCAGAGTGAAATAATCCACCAGCATCTCCTTCCTTAAACCACAACAAATGTGCAGTGTCATTGACAATAAAGAACGAAATGATGCCTCCAGTTTATTTTTGATGTTTTGGAAGACATGCTTTGTTGCAATAAAGCTGCTTTAGTGACTATGCTCCAAATGAGTTTTTAATGAGAATATATTCCTGAACAGTTTTGACCTTCCATCTCTTTGTGACAATAGTAACAGGGTTACTTTATAACTACAAAAACTGTAGGTTATCTCTTACTTAGTAATGGATAGAATCTGAATATTAGTGAGTTAGTTATAGTTAGTTAGTTGTTAGCTAGATAGTTAGTTGGTTTAATTAAGTTGTAGTGAAATCCTGTCCTTTACGCTGAAATCAAACTTCAAAGGTTGACTCTTCTTCCTGTTCTAACTGAGCAGTGTCATATTCATATAATGTCTAAGGTACAGGAACACCAGCTCCCAGTCATTTAAGTAATCACATCATGTCACAATGCACATTGTTGATATATCGATGATTTCTGTGTATCAAATATGTTTTTGAAATTTTGATGGATTTCATTTACATTGTACTGACCCATTGTGAGTCAAGGAAAATTTGTTTTGGATTCTGGCTTCTGATTTTTGCTAGAATTTTGTTTATTTTCCCACATAACTATTTTTTCACATACCAATTCAACATTGTCAATAGCATCTTTAGTTTTCCAAGCATGTGCATTATTCTCCATTTCAAAAAAGTTGCTGTTTACAATGATTACAACTTTATATCCTCCATACATGTCCTTCCTGGAGATCCAAGATCCTTCATCCATCGTTTGTCAATCAGAATTGATCAGGTTTCTTCTGATTAGTATACACTTCAGAGGTTATTTCATGGTGATATTGTTAATTTCTAATGTATATATGTGTATATAATATATAAGCTTTTAATTTTTTGTGCAATCTCAAAGAAAGCAAACATATCAAAAGCCTTTCTTTGCCTGAATGACAAAGTTCACCAATAAAAATCAATCTTCATTTTCATAAAATGAGGTTTGCTCTTTTGGTATATGTCTTTTTATGCAACTTTTTATATAAAAGCCAATTATTTCTTCCTGTTTTGCATAACAACTAATTGCCTTTTAAAATTATGCTCAGTTTCTACTTTCTATCCTAATCAAAAATAGATTTTATGTTCAAAGGCTATTTAGTTTTTGACTCATATAACTCTAATTGCATCTCAAGGACAAAGGAGATATTTTTAGATTCCTCATATACAGAATATCTACTATCCAACTACTTATTCACCATGTGTGGGTGAATGAATATTGCATGAGTGCATGGCTTTCTGTGTGGCTCTCATCTGAAGTTTTCACTTGGCTTCTCATGTCATCCACATAATTCTTTGCTTTAGACAGTCATATTCTGCCAGTATCTCAACTACCAAGGACAGTTTTGAAAGTTTTAAAAACTTTTGTGTAGGAACAAGATGGATTTAGATTTACTAAGAACCAAAAACATTTATGTGATGCAGAAACAGATCTGCATCTTAGAATTATCATTCCATTGGCAACAGTATCAAAAAAAAATGGTTATATGCAGTAATGGTGCCAGGTTAATCTACTTAGAAGCTATTTCTTATTTTATTCAAATTTTGGTATTTGATACAAAAGTACTGTAGTTACATCTTAGTCTTCTTTCTCTCTTGTCTTCTCAACTCTTTCCAGACCTGACACTCTCTGTCTAATTCAAGAACTCTTTAAATATATATATTATTTATAATATATTGATATTTATAAATATATATAAATGTATATATATATGTATTTCTATATGTATCGGTTCAGGCAATCTGTTGCCTAAAGCTTTTCATCTAGTGAGTGTATGGACATTGTCAAATTCCCCATCCATACTGGCATGTTGGCTAATATCATCCATTGCAGATCCTGTTTAGATATTATGGATGCAGCTTCTCTTCATATCTAGAAGATACTATCTGATGTAGGTACACTGGTCCTTTGGTTCTTGCAATCTTTCTTCCCTTCTTTTAAGATTTCCATGATCCATAGATGTAATTGTTATGTTGTGGGTGTGTCAGCCAGGGTTACTCACACCATGGTAACTTACTTTTTGCATTTTGAGAAGTCATTTCTATCATGATAAACTGTTGAAAAAATAAAACTTTTTGTGAAGGGTTAGAACTACACTTATCTGTGGGTATAGGGATAATCAGTCAGAAGACAGAAAACATACTGGTTTAGGGAAAAAGGAGTAAGTTCTTCTCTGGGATATATGATATCTCCAGTAACAACTTATCATCTAGGTTTATAGTAACAGGAATGAATTTTATTCTATTAGGTGAGCTTAAGTTAAATCAGACAGATTTTGGTTACCACATTATAAAAACACCACTGTCATTGGTAATATCTGGGTGAATGGGTCATTATTAGGGCTTTTTAGCTTACAGTTGAATTCTGATTTTGATTGCTTTTCTCACCTATCAACCTACACAGACTTTCAGAATTTATGAGAGCTAGTCAACAGAGAGATTGCTTCCAGGTCAATTACAGCTCAGTTTCTCCAAGTCCTGAGTCCAAACTTCGTTGTTGTCCTCAAATTCTAGGAGAGAACCAAGGACAACGGCAATAATCTATATTGTTTTGGCAGTCTTTCCAACCCTCTGACAGAAATCATGAAGTGACTTTCCTTATGTCTGTTACTGGAATTTTTGTTAGCTATTTGACAGCTCTTTGGTGAGACATTATTTTGTGGTGATTTTAAGAACCATATGAGACAGAAGTACATAGATGGCTATGGGCCAGGGACAGAAAAGTATATTTAAGTGACTTTAAAGATAGAATCAATAGCTTCATTGAAAATGTAATGAGTTGTCATTAGGAAATTTCCTAGGATTCATGCCACCCTTATCTATGTCAAATAAAAAGGAAATGCTTCTGTGGAGGTAAATACATGATAGTGGATGAGCAGAGATGAGCAACCTGAAGTAAATGAGGTGGAGTAAATACTTAAATGTGTAAGTCTTGAAGCATAGAATGAGATAGGTCTGTGGTAACTGTCTAATGAAAAGCCTAAAAGTATGACTTTAACTCATGAAAGTAGGTGTAATTTTTAGAGAAGAGTGTTTTTCTCTAAGAATTTCATACTGAATTTATTCTGTATTATATAAGTAATAAACAAAAAACATCTGACTTACATGGTAACTCAAATACTTTGTGGCTTGTTATTCACAATTCATTACATTGCTCACTTGCTCATCACACCAGTTCAATATGCTCTAGTACTATTGCAAATTATTTTTCATTGTTTATTGGGAATTTTATGTGCTTCTTATTCACAGTAGTTCCTTCATCTTTGTCCTTCTTCCAGAATAACATTTTTCTGGTATATTTTATTATTTTTTCTCCTGGACTACTGTGCAAAAGTTGATGTCAAATTATGTGTGGGTTGAGTAGTTCCATTATTCATGTAAACTATTAAACCATGCAGATTTATTTTAGTACAATGAGTTTTTTATAAATGCTTCTTGACAAAGAAAGGAGAATGGAGTATTTCATGTATTTTCCACCTTAAAAATGCTATTAAGTGAATGGAAAATTGTCGTTGAAACATTCCTAAATAACAGTCATGGTCATGTACATTTGCTATTGGGCAAGTGTTCTTCTACTGTTTTCCATTTGTAAACAAGTCTCCTTTGATTCTAATAATATATCATTAACTCAAGTGTTGTTCAAATTTTAGTTGTTCATAGCATGCAAATTAATTATGACAATAATAATAGAATTTAGTAATTTGATATTTATTAAATTCTCTTATATAAGTTGACTTGTTAAATATATAACTATATAAGCATAGGGGTCATATAGTTATATGTTTAAAACTACACATTGCCTAGCAGAAAAAAACTATGCTTCCATTAGATATCCATTAAAGTAACTCTTAAAACTCTATTAGGAATTTCATCTGTTAAAACAACTCCTTGTTTTATCCAAATGACGAAAATGTTTTATAAACTAAATACATTAAAATTTTATAAGGTATAAAACTAAATAAAACTTATTTAATAAAATAAGTACTTGTTGATTTTGATAATCAAATAAGAGTAAAATAAACCAATTAACCAGCCACTTCATGAACACTTTATGACTGGCCATTTCATTTGATTCCCACAATGAATGCCAAAACTCAAGTCTCATCCCATCTCATTGGCTTATGTTGCTCACCTTTCTTTCCAATTTGCCGCTCTGTAAGATATCCAAATGGTTGACACTAAATGTTATGCTGTTACATTGAAGAAATAATGAAGTTTATCTGATAAAATGAACTCATGTTAATTTTTAAATCCTTATCATAGATTTTAGACTTGCAAGCCAGCTTTGCTTAACTACTTGCCTGTATCCTTGTCTCAAAAAATTCATTTTACTTTATTGACACAAATATCAAAGACCTGAAATTAAAAACATCTTGTCTATCCATTTTTTTTTACCACAGATCTTTCAGATTTACTCAAGTACTATGCTTCATATTGAAGAAAAACTTACTAATACAATTAAAAATAGGCTGGAAATTATGTCTCCCTTGTTTCAAACTCCAGACAAACAAAGAAGGAAAGAAAAACAGACATAAAGTGAAGTAAGGAAGAGGGGCAGTGAGGGAGGGATTGAGGGATGTAGGGAGGGAGAGAGGAAGGAAGAAGAAAGGAAGGAAGGAAGGAAGAGAGGGAGGGAGGGAGGGAGGGAGGGAGGGAGGGAGGGAGGGAGAGAGGGAGGGAGGGAGGAAAGAATCCAAGTAGGCAGGCAAGCTGTTCGATGCTGAACTAAGTGATTAAGATCACAAGGTGTTCATCACCAGATAGTATTTAATGGCTATTTTGATTTTTTCTGATCTATTTATCAGAATAGACAATGATTAAAGATTTACTAGGACTTTATTAGTAATACTTCTAAAATCTAACAAACAGAATAGTATATAGGAAATAGAAATTACTTTCAATGTTTACTTCATTTCTTATGTTTTTTTATGTTAACTGTTTAAAAAACCAAGTGAAAGAATCAGAAGAAAGAGAGGTAGTGTCAGATTCTCTGTTGGGAAAAATTCCTGAGGTAACAGCACAGGAGAGGAAGTATTTGCTTCTACTCATGAATTAATCCATGCTTGGTTTGCTTCATTTTTCTTCAACCCAAGGTACAATAGGACTTTACAGCAGGACACAGCATGAAAGGCAGAGAGAAAGAGAGATGGATAAAGAAAGATACTGAGGGATGGACAGGGGAAGGGGCACAGGGACAATCTATATCCTACCAGGGTTAGTCCTTAACCACCTACTTTCATGAACTGTGCCCCAGCTTCCAGTATCTACCACATTCTAATAAAGAGATTGGGGGATTAACCCAACAAATAGGTCAGAATATTTATGATCTAATCACTCCACTTAGCTCAGCTTTTGAACACTGCTAAATGAATATTAACAAACTTCCTTTTCAATATGTATCTAAATGACCATACATTAGGGCATATCCCAGTCTTCACTAAATGTCTTTTGCAGTAGACATAGTAAATATAGAATCACAACTGGTCAAAGGGCAACTAATTCTTGTGGAATGCTCAACCACGAATGGGAAATCTATAATGTATGAACTTATATGAAAATACAAATTTTTACAGGGAGTTCAGGATGATTTTTATGACTCGATACTACCATAATGAAGTATAGTAAATACATGTGAGTCCAGTGTCTCATTGGAGTTGTCCATTTTCAAAAACTGCAAAAACATTAGTTAATAGCATATTTAGTTTTAGTTACTGTTGATATATTACAAATAAAGAATTTTGGACTTATGTTTTTAAAAGTGTTCTTTTGGAGCAGTGGTCCCTTTTTATTTAGGCTTCAGCATTTCATGAGTTAAAGCAAATTTGTCTTTTCAATGACAGCTACACATATTTTGACAGCACCAAGAAATCCATTAAAAAACATTGCTTATGTTGCCTTTTTCTAATAAATTATTTTTCAAATGATCAAACTGTGTCATATTATTTGTGATGCTATTAAGAATAATATCTAAAGTACTTAAACTAATTATGCCTATTTTGTAAGATTAATTATCATTAATAATTTAACATATTTTATCATTTAAGTCGGTATCCGTTCTGATCTTTAACTTTAGAGAGTGCACTGTATATGTGCCACATAATTAGGGCTTCTGTATCACATAATTAAGGCTAAATACTAGGAAATCAGACTAATGAGACCAAATCAAACTGAATTATTTAAGCTTTTTTCTTTAATTTTAGAGGTAGGATATTTAGTAATTAAATCTGATTTCATTTTGTTGAACTTGCATATGCTGTCTTTGTGCATAAGCTGCTATGGACAAAAACCTTCAAAAATATTTTCTGGGAACTAATGGAAAAACAGACACTCAGTTGCCTCAGATGAAGCCGAAATAAGAGATTTCCACCACATCTCTTTTATCTCTTCACTCTAGTTTTTTTTAAAATTTTCACAAATTTTTCTCCTTAGTTTTCTAAGGACCTGTACCCAAACTGGAATTAACACAACTTCCAAAGGTACATGCCCATTCTCCCAGATCTGGGTGCTGTTTCCATAGTTACTAATATGAATGATGTTATTCAGAGGCTTAATTCTATGAAGAAATGGCTTAGAAAAGGGAACTTTTTCCTTCTTTTTACCATATTGATGATTTATTCTTATACTCACCTTTGACCATAGCTCTTGAGTGGCTACTGTGTGTCAGTAGTTACAGAGCATTAGCAGTGAAATTTGGAGTATGCAGCAGACAAACAGCTAATTGCACTTAAGGGTGCCACTGCACAATACTCACTGGCTCTCTTCTACATTTGTGTGTCTTGGTACAGTACTATCCATGGTGTTCACAGAGCATCAAAGGCTTCACTCTCATAGGGATGATCATGATCTTAGAAAGACATAAATACATAATGTAATGACTTGTTTTGACAGAAGAAATATAGAGTTGAATGGGCAAAAACCAGATTGCTTTCTACTAGGCATCAAAGGTTTCCTATACTATAGGAGGGCACAATATTAAGCATTAAAGATGAATAACTATGTATATTTATGTAAATATGCCATATACATATATACAAATATAGGTTTGCATGTATGTCTTATGTTGATTATAAAGATATGTATATTTAAGGCTATGTAGCTTGTAAAAGCTGATTTATAAAAGAACATCACAAATAGAGGCAACAGGTTTTACCAAAGCCAAAAAGATGAGCATTCCATGGAATAAGACAGAGACAGCAGCAGATTCTCAGTAACTAATGTATATAATTAAGTGAGTCTTCAAAGATAAATCAACCATTATTTAAGTATTGAAAGTAGATCAACATTAAATCTAATTTCTCATTCCAATGTTGCCATCATAATTTTCCCTCCATGAATAAGGGACTATATAATTAGAAAATTATTATTTATTGCATCAAAAAAATTACAAGTTTTGAACTAATTTTTCTTTCGGCATGCTTTTAAAAAAAAATGTTATGGGGGCACATGCCATGAATTAACTGGTATAAGTGCTTGTCACCGAAACAGATGACCTGAGTTATATCTCCCTAACTCTTACAAATCATTCATTGACCTCTACATGCATACTGTTGAAGGCAGACCAACACATGCATGTATAAATGCACACACACAATAAATAAATAAATAGATATATAGGTAGATAGGTAGGTAGATAGATAGGTAGAAAGATAGATAGATAGATAGATAGATAGGATAGATAGATGATAAATAGATAGATAGATAAAGAAAGAAAGAAAAGAAGGAAGAAAGATTTATATACTCACTTTCTGAGAGTGTATTCCAAAGGACCTATGAGAAACATACACGGGAACTTTTCTAAATGTTTACATTAATTTTACCATAAGGATCTCCAGCATTAACTCTGTTCATTTTCCTCTATGCAGTGCAAAACTGTGCAGAATGTCCAATATTTCCTACATGTCATCTGTGGTTGTCGTTCTTTCTGTACTTGTTTAATAGACAAAGTGAAGGGAAGTGCTTACTGACCAGGAAGACTAACTTCTGTGTCACTCTGCTCTCTTTACTTTCATGTCTGATTTCCAACTTAACTTCTTTTTGCCACCCTGTCCAGGTCCTCACTTTTCTTCTGTGTCAGGACCCATGAGAAACAAAGTCTAGGCAGCATTAATCTTAAATAATCAAAATATCCCTTCAAAAATGAAGAAGGCAGACAAACATATTATAAGGCTGTCCCTGTCAGTGTTCCTAAAGTTCTCAAACTAAGATGCTAGGAACAGAATCAGAAAACAAAACAAAACAACTAGATTCTTATTTGGATAAAGAGCTAACATGGGCAGTATAAGGATTTCTTGCCCATGGTAGCTACTTAGCAAATGTGTTGTTCCAACATGGCACCTCCAGAGCATGCTGCACTCAGAGGGCATGCCCCTCTCTTCCATAAGCATGATGAGGCATGGCTATGTAAACCTGCACACATCTGTACCTTTATAATGCAAAGACCCACATGGCCTGTCCTCTTTTCCATTCTGTCTGTATCTTCTCTTCCCTCAGGCTTCTTAAATAAACTCTAGCATGGGTTACTGGTAGTGTGGTTTGTTTCCCAGGTGCATTACCAATAGGCAGTGCACCTGGGCAATACCTGCACCCAAGAGAGGAAGGCTCTTGGAAGGTCTGATTTGATTTTTACCACCGGATAGCATGAAGTAAGGTATAAGATTTAGGTTTTAAAAACAAAGTGATATTACTGTGTCTACATTATTAATATATTTAATTATTTTAAAGGCTTTATCCCTTTATAAAAAATTTAATATAAAAGCATTCCCCTTATAATTTGTAAAGTTCTATTTAAATATCATTTGGTTGTGAATGATTCCTAATTTTTACACAAGTAAATTAAGCAGACAAACTACCTGAAAACAATTGATTTGTTAGTCAGTCACGAAACTTTAACAAGTAGATCCTCAGGTGGTAAGTAACACAGTCTTCACATTCAGTCCTACTACGTCAGAGGGTGAACTGAGGTTCAGGGAAGTTCCTGGCAATCATTCACATAGAGCTGAGCTTGTTCTGACTTGGCAGTTTTTTGTTTGTTTGTTTTTGTTTATTTCACCCACTCCTTGTCACTGAGATCGTGAGGCAGTTAAAAGACAACTTCTCCTCCTAGAAGTTAGTAAACCATACATAAGTCAATACACATTGGCAAGCCTTGACCAGAATCATTGAAAATATTAGAAAGATAAAAGAATTGTTATTTCTCCTGAATGCTAAAATGTCTTAAATATAAACTGGAGTACATGCTTTACCATATATATTTACCATAGGTGAAATTCTAAGGAATTTTTGTTATCTTATTTTTTTAAATGCCCTAGCTACTTCTACTGGTTTCAAAACTGCCATTGTTTTTCTTTCAAAGTAAGAACAGGAAATAAGAACACACCACCACAATATTTATCTTGAGTAGCACAAAATGACATATATAATTTGGGCCTGGAAACAAATACAATCATGCTGTACAAATGAATCTCTTTTTTGTTGCAAAGTAGATTTGGGAGAGATTATGAATAGAAGAAATCGCCATTGTGAGTCAAGGAAATAGAGTTCTTCATTCATCACAGAAACAAACTGTACAGTAATGACATAATTTCCCATAATGCCCTTTGATCGAGTCAACCTATTTCCTTCATTTTATTATACAGCCCTTCAAAATTTCAGGACTGTCCCATCAAGTCAAATTCGTGCTTCATTTTATTGCTCTTCAGTGTTGTTGAAGGTTGACTTCCTTCTTGGTAATTCTTCTGGTCTGGGAATCATGTATTCTATTTCCATCTTTTCTATGAACCTGAGACACAACATCTTGTGACAGCAAGCTACTGAGGAAACTCACCATCAGCTCAATTTTCTCTGTGAAAGAAAGAAAACCAGTCAAAACTATCTAGAAAAAGTGGTCTGCTATTTTACATTTTCTAGGGAAATATGACTTAAAATATTATTTGTTCTATATACCATCCCAAAGTTCTCCAGCAAGGCCTCTTGAAAGAATTAGCCACCTGTGAAGTCCTTTCTGAACATCTCATTTAGGAAAGATTATGCTGAACAATATTTATGTATGCCCCAGGTTAGAGCGCTTAGATTAATGTCCTCCTGTATTTTGGTAAACTCACTGGTCTATAAGATTAGATGCTTCCCAAATAGACATTTGCATTTTCAGAACTGAAGTATGCTACTCAGCAGGAATAGGTTGTGGTGACTATTCCTTAAGAGCCATCTAGGATGAACAACTCTATTTTTCTGACCAGATCATCACATCTGACGACATGTTCTTATCATGATCATGGAAATAAGCACTTACAAAGAAACCTTCTGTTAAATGCCTACTAAGAGCCACAGTTTATTACCCTTAATTTCTAATATCAGCTACCTTACCCATTTGATTATTGATCATTTTATGTAATAGTGGGAGAGAGTTATTCAAGCCCCTTCAAAATGACTTTTCATTAATTCTTTGAACATTTCACACAATGCGATTTGAACATATTCAGCCTCCTTAACCCATTTCTTCCTGTCCAGCTTTGAAATGACATCATGGTTTCCTATCCGTTTTCCTTCTGGACTCCAGTTTATATTTCCTAGACATTCACAATAGTGGGACTGACTCTCACGTGGAGTCAGCCTGCTAGGCTAAACAAATTCTCATGTCTAGTAAGCAGCGGCATTGGAAATTAACTAGAGTTTATGAGGCCTTGAAACTGTTTTCCCTTCTACACAATACTGTGTTCAATATAAAGAATTTTAAATCAAAGGAATGCAGGTGTAGCACTTCAGAGATACAAAACTAAGACATTAGTTCAGTTATTCAAAGTTATCCCCACACCTTTGCATGCATGTCACCATAATTTTCCTTTTTTTGTGTACCATATTCACCTAAATTCACTGCTCACTGAAGCCATACTTAGTAAGCATGTCAATTTCTTTAGAAATGATTCATTATTCTCTTTGGTTTTGTTAACTCAAATTTTCATGAAGAATGTCATGTTGAGTATGGACTATGCTCCACTCAAAAGAGTAATTTTAGAATATTATAAATCACATGATTTCTTAATGCTAACATTTCTAGTACCCTAATATATCTAGGGATGGTTAAAATGAGCAATTTGATCTTTTAGCTACCAAGGGCTTCTACACAATAACAACAAAAACAGTGTGAACAATTGATTGTCTTGATACAATGCTGATACTTTCTCTCTGCATTTTGTCCTTTCTTGAAAGAAACAAAAAGGTTTATACCAGTCATCAGATTTTTTCAAAGGCTAGCCTACTTATTGGGCAACAAATTAGTCTTAGTTTTGTTATAACCCCAGCAGCCAAAATATATAGGTTTTATTAAAAACTATGTGGAAATAAGAGCAAACTATGTGGAAATAAGAGCATTCTGCATGTGTTTGCTCACTTCGCTCAGTAGATGTAGTGCATATTCACCTAACCTTCCTCACATAGTGCTATGCAAACATTTCACTGAATTGATTTTTTTTTACCAGACACTAGTCCAATATTGAAATTCCATAGGAAAATGAAAATGCCAGTGAAAATTCTATTTTTAATTCATCTACTAATCTAAATTTGACTGGAAAAGGAACAGACTAGTACCTTTCTATGATGATTCTCATAATAATTGCTGCCTTATAACAGCATTTGCTGATCAGGCATACTGATTAATTTTGGAAGCATCAGTGGAAGAATGTTCAGACAAACTTGATCTTAAATTACACCAATCTGTTAGTGTTCGAAAATAAACGCATCAGGTGGCATTTAAATGCAGGTGTTAACCAATTTATCAATGCACATATTTAAGCTATTAGGAAAATAATTAAAAATATATTAAACATAATGTAGACTCTAATTCTGGCAACACTGTCTTTAACATTGTGCTATTTCTAGTGTAAATTATAAAATACCTAAATTGCACAGGTTTATTTCTGGGTGATAGCTGAACATAGATAATTAAGTCATTACCCATGAGCTTCCATGGTCAGCATGGTTGTATATCTTTGTCTTATGCCTGCTCCTCATTCTGGTTACCACAAATCCCAGGGGAGGTAGATGAATGGCATTTGACTCTACAGCTACACAGTGGACTGATTAGCTATAGCTGTGTACCACAGGTACACTCAATTACACGCCTCTCAGAGAGTCAAGCATTTCCTGAAGCTAAAAGTGGTCGATTTATTGAGTTTACAGATTTTATTGTAGGAGAATACTGTGAACAGATACATTTAAATCTTTAAAATCATTTTATAATCCTCTCTCTCTTTGCATAACGTAGGAAGTAAGTCCAGTAAACTGCTAAGAATAAATCGATCTACTGACTAATAATTAAGCCATTACAAATTGAACATAGTCTAATTTTGGTAATCAAGTCGTATGTGCCTGAAAAAATGTGGCTTTATATTCTAGTGTTCTTCATGAACTAAGATTATTTTTAACTGTAAGATATCAAATAGAGGGGATTCAAGAAAAGATTTAAAGCCAAAGCATTTTGTCATCTTTCATTGTTGCCATAACAGGGAAGGTCTTGCTGAGCACTCTTCATCAGAATGTTTGTGTTATAAATACCAATGCTGAGGAAGATTAGAAACACAATTTCTAACAAAAACACGTACACCTTATATAAACAGCACATGTTGTGTGTCAAACCCAAGATGTACTTTTCTAATATGCTTAAATATGCACAATGACCTCAATATCCCTTTCTCCATTTTGTTTCTAAATGTCTATGACCAAATGAATATTAAAGCAGGTTTCTGTCTAGCATATGGCAGGCATTCAAAGTTATGAAATAACTCTATGATGCAACATGACCTACACAGTAGAAAAGTCCCCCACCGTATCTATATCAATAGAAGCTCTTAAGTTTTCAATTAAAAATAGAAGCTCTTAAGGTTTTCCATTAAAAGTCATTTTAGAAATGACTAAATGGTATCTTTAAACAACATATCAAAATGCTGGGCAGAATAGATAAAATCTAATAAGCCAAAGAGTCCACTCTCAGCTATTTCATGACCACACTGATGAGAAGCATTTTGATTCCTGAACTTTGTAGCAAATGCTCCCTGAATATTTGTATCTATCTTGGCTTTAATGAAGGTAGATGAGATTTCTGAACAAGTTCAGGAAAGTACTTCTTTCAAGCAGGGGAACTGCTTAAATTAATTAAGCTAATTAGGTTAATGAATAATTAAGATAATTCTTTTACTCTTCCCCCCACAATTCAGTCACTCCATCTCTTACAAGTGAGTCTCAAATGATGGTATTAAGATTCTTAAACACAATCACAAATGCTGTTTAATAGTCTATATCATAGTCACGTCCAACTTTGTTGATCATATTTCATCTGCTTTATATAAGAGTGGACCAACTCTCACATACTTAGTATATCTCCAATTCAGAAATCTAAATATCACAAATTAGAACTTATTCTAAAATTGAACAGATTATTAGACATAAATAAAATACTTTATAGAAGATCACTCATTTGATATATATTAGATTCAGAGCATGTGTCTCTTATTCTAGGCTCCTCAAAATGCTATTCCTTATTAGCCTCTAAAACCCCATGAGAAGTAACTGAAGATTCAGAGATGTTTAGAGACATCACCAAAGTTGCACAGCTGAACACAGTAAACTGCTGGATTTTGTTTTAAAAGAAGTAGTAAATCATGCAAATCATTTCATAACCTGGTTAATCTTGGAAAGATAGAAAATGTGCTTTTCCTTTAAGTCAATAGTGTATGTTTTAGGCACTACCTTTTCAATGATTTAGCCAACTAGTAAAATACAGATATTTATGAAAATCTGTATTAAAGAAAGTCAAGTTACAATTTACAGCTTTTATCTCTAAGCCTCCTAACACCTGCTCACTAGTCATCCACTATTGAGTTTTAACGTTTAGGTATACAAAGTCACAAAACTTGCATCTTACAAGATAGAAGTATTATTTATCCCTGTGATCACAGATACAGTCCTGTGTGTCAGTCATCTTTCTTTAGCTAACCTTTGTCATCTCCATCACCACTAAGGGGCAATACAGTAGCACACATAACATGATAATTAGTGTGCAGCAGCAATTTTCATTAGACAAATGATCTCCAATAAGATTTTCCCAAGGGTTGCATTAAGTTATATGTAATACTTAGGCGGACCACGTGTGTATTAGCATATAATTTGCAGGTGATTTGCATATGCATTTGAAGATTGCATCATATTTCTCTGGATATCTCTAGTAAAACATAATTACCTCATCATTGAAGACTATGGCTTCTCTTTTAGGGTGAAATTTTATCACATCTGACCCAGGTAGCATATGAAAAAAATAGCCCAACAAAAGACCAAGATGACAGAAACCATACAGAGGGTTGGGGTCAAAAAACTCACTGGGGGTCATTCTAAATACTGATAGTAGAGTGCAGGCCCATTCTCTCTAAGAATAAAGAAATAAAGGCACACTGGGTGGCCCTTCTCCAATGCCTATCCTATTATCATTGATAACTTTTTTGAGTTAATCTTTTTTCAAACCTGTTACAGGCTATATGGCATTTTCTGTGACAACTTAAAAAATCAGTTACTTCTTAACTCTAATAATGTAGTCACTTAACAGTTTTAACTGAGTTTTCCTCCATACTCAATTAACATCTATTTTTAAGACTAATTTTAGAGGGAGCGCTACATATATTGTTTAGATTTTTTTGTCTATGGTCCAGATCCACAGCACAGCAGCTCATATATGCCTATACAATAAGCTTCCTGCTACTTATTACTTCACTATGTAAAGGAGACATCACAGAATGTTCATGTTACTTATTCAGGTTATACATGAAAAATAATGAAAACATAAAAAGTGTATGTGTGTGTGTGTGTGTGTGTGTGTGTGTGTGTGTGTGTGTGTGTCTTTTCCTATAGAGTGGAAACTGTCTCAAAGATCATAAACAAAATCTTATGCATCTGAACACATTTCTAAATAAATACTGTATAAATCTTTTATATATTATTTATCAAAAATAGAATTAAAATATTTGATACTCTGCTTAATTAAAACAATGGGCATCAAAAAATGTAAAGTTGTAGTAGACAATATGTAAGAGAAGAAATCTGCCTTAAAAATAAGTCTAAATTTTAGTTAAAGAGAACTAGGTAGCCTAAATTTTAATGAACCCTGTATCTATTACCCTTACTACTTCATAAATACATGCCATCCATCATAAGGCAAACCAGTCAGGAGCACAATCAATCATGTTATCATGTTGGATAGGCTAAAACAACCCAAGTAATACATTTATAGCTCATCTGCCCCTGATCAAAAACAAATCACTAAGTTAGGATTCATAAAATATGTACTTCCCTATGAAACTTTTTAAAGACTAGTCAAGAAAACTCTTTAGTGGATGAAGCATAGAACTTAAAATCATAAAGGATTTGTAAGTATGAGGAATTTTTACCAAGGCCAAATAACTTCAATATGTTTAACCATTTGATCTCAGGTTTAAGAATGTCTACACAGACTTTTACAAAAAAATATTAATAGGTAATTGAGGTCAAGATCACTTAAAGGCAACTTAGAATCATTAATTTTTTATAACAGAGCTAGCCTTTTATTGTTAAATCTACAAAAAAAAAAAAATTATCCTTACAAGGATAATGCTTGTGCTTTGTAGTTACTCCAATCAACTCTTGACTCTTAGGGTACTGCATATGGTGGACAATCTGGTGTGATCATATGTGCTCTTAATATGTTGTGAGTTTAAACTCTGGGTAACTGTGATCATTCATGAATCCATTTTCTCTCTCATAGACTTTTCAGAAGCCAGACCAAAAAGCAGGAAAGGGTATACTCCAAGCAAGCTGGATGTATAAGTACTCTGAGCTATGTTTGTTGAAAGGATACTTTGTGCTTGCAGAAGTACAGTCCATGGTTTTTGAGATTCATTCTGTATTTGTGATAGCTGTCAAGATTTGGTAACTTTGTTTCTCAATAAAAATATAATCATAACAATAAGTCCAAAATTACTATTAACTACAGGGATAGCTTAGTATTTTAACTTCTTAATATTTTATAATTATACAGACCTAAGCAGATAGCTACTTAAGGGGGAGGTACAAGGCCAAAGCAGACTGCCACTTACCCTATCAGCATTTTTATTTAACATTTCTACCAAGCTTTCCAAACAAACTATAATATACTGTTTCAATACAGAAAACACGTAAGTTGATCATAAGTTTTTTTAAAAAAAAATCTTTCAATGAATTCATTTTGGAAAAACAAGAAATTTTTAAAAACAAACTTTGGAGTTCTGTTTATATATCTGGCAGATTCAGTTTCAATTATCTGTAAGCCTAAGTAATTCATATAAATTTTTTCCTTCATTAATATTGACCACCTGAGAAAAATCATATAAGGCTTTTGGAATCTAGATTTTCACTAGATAAATAGCAAACTGAAATGATTATTATTCATGATGCCAGGCAGCTTTTTGGGTATATACCTATGGCTATCGAAATGCAAATCTGCCAGATTTAACTGACTACATCAACACTGTAGATTGAATTACCTGCAACTCAGGGACAGAAATAATTCTATTAGAGCTCATTTTGGACCATGTAGTTCTCTATTAGTAATTGTATTGGGCTATCGAGACACAATCATTAGAGACATAAAACGGTCATTTTGTATATTAGTAGTAAAAGATAAAATCGTAAACCTTTAAGGAGAATTCATAAAATATGTACTTTTGACTCACAGTTAAAACATTGATTAAATTACACACTGCAAAGGAGAGCACTAAAAATAGAAGACATCACAAAGGAGGCACGCGACAAACAACCAACTAAAATTTATAAGCATCAAGTCACCAATAAAGAAATGGATGTGGTATTTCCAAACATCTTAATAAATGTAACTAGAAAATTGAGAAAATCCCCATCAAACTGCTTGCTTCATCAAAAACACAGGATAATTCTAGTCAACATGAATATTACTGTGTTTTGAACAATAAACACACTCACAATTACTCTTAGAAAAAAAATACCCAGGAGGACAAACGTTTCCAAACCTATATATTATAACATTTTACAGGAACTGTCCCTAAAGTCTAGTTACACTTCATTACACCTCATCCCTTTGAATCTGTAAACACAGAAAGTTGGTCCACAACTAATCAACCATTTTATCCTCACAACAAAAGGCTATAAGTCTTGTAGACAATCTCATCTAAAACAGAGAATACCTAAGCAGAAATAGGCAGAGAAATTAACTCAAAATCATTAGCTAGAAAGCCATAGTTCTGGGATTCAGATGGAGGTGCTCTAGACACCTTTCTAAGCACGGTTGACTTTTGTCACTTTCAAGTTAACTCTGAACACTCATAAGGAAAAGAAAATCATGCCATATCTCTAAAATTCTAAGTATTTAAATGTATTATGTTCTTTATTTTCCTCAAAAAAAAAAAATCAAGTTACAGGGGATCCGAATAGTAGCTTGATAGACACATCTTTCTCAATCTTAAACTTTCTTCAATTCTTCAAGCATAGATCATGGTGATATGAGTTAACAGGCTTAATCACCCTATAGAAGTCAGTTTGACAATCATATATATATACATATGTACATAAGATTAAACATGACCTCTAAAACACATTCCTTGTGCTAATGTTAATTTAAAATAGAAAAAGTTAACCAACTAATTGGTTCTTAGTTTTGGAGTCTTCAACTCAAGTACTATGTTTACAAACTACAAATTTATATATTTTGGGTCAGAATACAGGCATTTGTGAAAACTATCAGGGGATAAAGCAGTACAGCATGAATATCACAAAAATTAGCAAGAATCCTATGGAAACTGCTCCACCTCTCTCACAGAATTCATCTCTCTTCAAGCTAAAAATATTTGAAAAGACCAAGCATGCCACGTGGTTTCAGAAACTCAGAGAATAGAATGCTATCACAGCCCTTGAATAGCCCTCTTAAATGAAAACATAAATATATGGACATAGCTAATCCCTGCTTTAGTTCTGAAAAAAGTAAAAGTCAATTAACATGTTGACTACTTTAAATTATAAGCAGTAGGTCAAAAGACTCCAAAGTATTGCATCACTATTTATCCTCAGTTTTACAAATAAGGAAACCGAGGCTCAGAAGAATGTACTTGGCTTGGATTTCACCAGCCAAGCAGTATATGGAAGAGCTGATACTCAATTTCGTAACTATAGACTATAAACGTATACTTATTTACTTTTATAAACACAGTATTTCTTCAGTATTTATGGCAGATTGGTTTTAGGATACCTGGCCAATGCCTAATTCTCAAAGCTTTTAAAATGACAGAATTTGCATTTAAGGTATATATAGTCTACAATATATATTTTAATCACCTCTCAAATACAATGTAAATATAACATAGTTGTTAACACTGTTTTCTTCAGGGAGCAATAGCAAAAACAATATGTTTTCAGCACTCACTCATTTTTTCCTGATAATATTCAATATGGGGTTGTTTCTACTGATGTGGAACCCATTAGTAGAGAGGCGAGACCAGACTATCCTATAATAGTTGTTTATGATGTGTGGAGTGATTATTTCAAAGTTCTGCCATGTTCCATTGTGATTTTAACTTTGGCAAAAGATGCCCTATTCTCAAGGGATGATTTCATTGATTTTTTTTTTCTGCCAAGAATTCTTTTTGTGGACCCATAGTGAGTGTCCTAAGTCACATTTCTCCTTTACCATCATTTTTTCGATAGTTCATATTTTTGATGGTTCTATGTAGGGGTATTGTGTTGTTTCATGGTAAATAATTGTCCCACCCACTGGTTTAATAAAAAGCACTGATGGGCCAAAGGCAGGCAGGAAGTGTGGGCGGGGCTACCAGACTAAAAACTCTGAGAACAGGAAGCACAGAGCAGAATGCCAGAGAGAATGTTAGAGAGAAGCTGGAAGAAGCCGAGGACAACTATGCTGTTCTAAGAAAAGGTACCCAGTCGCATGGCTGAAAGAGACATGGGTTAGATGAAGGGTAGAGAGCTAGCAAGTGATATGCCTGAGCCGTAGGCTGATCAGCCTAAAACTATAGCAAGCCTCTGCATGTCTCTGAGTGGGTCTGGGGGTCTGTGGTCCTAAACCTTGAGGCTAGGCCTGAAAGTCAGGGCCAGAAACCTCCTACAACAGTTCTATCCGTATATAATATTATTAACTTTCTCCTCAGCTCAGGAGATGGCTAGTGTGGCAGTCTTCTCTAACGTCATCACCAAAAACTTCAGACAGTAAAGAGCAGCCCAGGAGAAGGATGCTGAAGGAGTGACAGATGATTCTAGAGTTCAGACATTCAGTCTAGTTGAATAAATAACAATACTCACCATTCAGATATTGAAGTTTACAAGGCACATTCATGTTATGAGTTTGTCATTACAATGAGGAAGAGACTACTTGAGCAGTAAAGCAACTTTGTCTAGAGGAGATTAATGGTTTGTTTAAGGCCGTCAGAATTAGAAAAGGAGAAAGGCTAAATCATTTTTGCCCAGTGTCATCCCACCAGAAATTGTAAACTACTAATATGAATCTGGTTTTTTGTTAAGATTTCTTTTCTATTTTTTTGTTTGTTTCAATATGTATGTGCCACGTATGTGAAAGTGGCAAGGAAACCAGAGGAGGCTAGAATTGTAGTTACTGGTGGAGTAAGCCACCTGACATGGATCCTAAAAAGTAATCTAGGGTTCTTACCTGCTGAGCCATATCTCCAGCACAAATGTACTTTGTAGAGATATTCTTTTCACTCTAGTTAAGATATAAATATTCTTAGCATTACTTACTATGGGGCTGACTTAACTGTCTTGCTACTTTTGAAAACCTCCAGAAATGAAGCTGTTGATGGTCTCGGAGACTAACACCTGTGTCACATTAATTGCCCCTCCTGGCATTTTCTCTGTCATTCTGAAGAAGATTTGGAAAGTTGTGTTCTCCTGCATTGAGAAAGCTGCTGATCTTCTGGTCTCATCCTCATCGCTACAGAGGGCAGCAACAGACAGCAGAGCTCTGAACTTTCTGGGAAACAAGAAGGCTGCAGGAAAAGTCAGATTCTAATCACAGCAGATCCTTCTTTTTCTGTCTTGATGCGTTTTAAAATTAATCCCACCCATAAACTTCTTTAAGTTAACTTACAAAAGTTGATATGAAAAGGTCCAGGAAAGACTGTGCTGTCACAAAAGTTGATTCTATAATAATTTGCAATTATGGTAAAAATCAGCATTAAACAATAAGCTGTCGTGATATTTTAACAAGGCAAGTTAGTCCATTGTTATTATAATATTTATAGTTACTGTCCCCTTCTCTGAACATCTCTGTCTCAGCAAGTAAAGTACTGGTTGTAAAATATACATTGTTATAAAGTCAGTATTTTTAATGCATATTCATCTTGGGAAAGTGACAAGTTATGTCTTATATGAAGGAAGATTTACTTACAAACTGGCAGGGGACTGTTGTGCTGAGCAGAATCAAAGATTCGGGTTCCACTGCCTCCCATCTTGACTGCCTCAGCCCAGGGCTTATTGTACATGCAAAGGAGGACAGCAAAGGTCTTATGATCAAAAGGAGGAAATGACTGACAAAACAGTGATACTTCAAAGGCACTAATGGAATAATTAGTCCCAAAAAGACCAAAAAGACTGAAGAATTCATGATGTCATAAAAAGCAGAGCTACTTAAATTGGATTAGAAAATAAAAATGACATGAACATTGTAAATATTCACAGATCACATCATTGACGTGTAATGTGCCGTTAAATGATGTCAAATTAAAGGGGAAATTACATGTGTGAGAAGTAGAATGAATAAAACGAAGACATTTAAAGATACATAGTCCTTCAAGTGAAAATCTCTAACATATATTACAGAGATGATCATCAGCCAGACAGCAGAATGGGGGAATGAATTGTAAAATAGAAGACAGAGTATGTAAGGCAAGATTCTGGTTAAAATCAACTCGTTTTCAAATATCATGCATGGCAGTAAACTTCTAAAATTCCAGAGAAGTTATTTAAGTAATTTCTTTTATATAAAGCAAACACAAACATGGTAGCAATAAATAATGGGTCCTGTCATTTCTTGAAATTTGGACTAGTCTCAAAAAAAATTATATATAGATTTGACAGGTAAAGAATTCTATCTCCTTTAGTTTACATGTGGTCAATTTTCTCTCATATATTGTTGGAATATAACTTTTGTATTTATTTGAATATATATACAATAGTCAAAAGAATCCAGAATAGCATATAAAGTTGGTTCAATGCCTATTTTATGTCTGATATATTTTGCTAATAATCATTTGCATTATTAACATGTAACTAATCTGAATTTAATATAAAATTTAATAATCCCAAAAGTAATATAAATAGTTTAATTGCTTAGGGTCAAATATAGGAGTTTAGTAAAGCTGAATTTAGGTTTGTTCCTTTATAGTTTAAACAAATACTTAGAAAATATTAAATAAAAATTATTCACTTTGCAATTGTCACTCTTTTCATTTATCGATTTTTCTACTCACAGATTGCAAGACCTGTACTCTGTAGTCAGAGGCCACATTTCATAAGCAAATGCTCATTGCTAATAATATTCAGCGTGTTGTACTGTAGACTTATTGCATCTAGATAACCATGGAAGAATAACCTAAATAAATTGTGGCTTTCATTTATATCTGTTCAAATTGGCTAAAACATGCTCAAAACATACTCCAAAGGTCAAAAGAATGTCTTCTTGAAAGTGCACTAAAATCTCTTTCCAGTATACTTTCTAAAAAAAGGTTATACTTTATAAAAAGATACTTATAATTCTGGTGATAAGATATTCAAAGCAGTGCTTAATTACTAGGCATAAACTCAGTATTTAAACTTCAGTACTCTGAAAATCATATGTACCTGATCCATGTCTTCTGATTATACACTAAAGAAGAAACTTTCATAAGTTATAATGTAGTGAACAGTGTTCTGTGTGTGGCATTATGAAGAATCCTATCTTTCTCTTAGCATTCTTTAGAAATCTAAAACTGAAGGTTCTTTCCTAAAAAGAAAATAGAGCCCATGTGGCAGTAATGCTAAACTTCCACATTCTTTCTGAAAGCTAATTCATTGCCAAGTGTGGTGTCAAACGGTATAAGTGAATGTTTCTTTTCCCAGCTGTCTGGTCTCAACTACTCAGAAGCTAAATATTACTTATAAATGCTTAGCCAATAGCTCAGGTTTGTTACTAGCTAACTCTTACATTTAAATAAATCCATATTTTTATTTATGTTTTGCTCACTATGTTGGAATCCACAGACCCGGAGGGATAAAGTAACAAGGAGAGTTTGTAGGAAGACACTAGATCTCCCTAGGAAGAGGAAATAGAAGAGATTTTGAGTGAGCTAAGAACAGGTGGGGATTGAAACATAAGCAATCAGGTTGGGGAGCATGAAGAGGAGAGTGCTGACGGACTTCTTTGGAGGGGTTACAGATACATTCTGGGGTCAGATAGATGCCTGGTGCAGGGGAATTTTTCAGGACTCTATGAAGAGGATGCCAGCTCAGACTACTTGCCATAGTGGATAAATGATCTGATCTGTGATGCCTGGCACAATTGTCATCAGAGAGACATTATCCAGCAACTGATGGAGACAGATCCAGAGAGCCACAGCCAAACATTAGCAGTATAGGGAATCCTGCAGAAGTGGAGAACAGAGTGTAGGAGGTCAAGGTTAATGTAAGAAAACTCACAGAGTCCAATATCCTGGACTAATATGGACTCACAGAAACTGAACTGACAATCAGGGAGCCTGCATGGGACTGACCGAAGCACCCTGCATATGTGCTACAATTCTGTAGCTTGAGCCTCTTGAGGAACTCTTAACAGTGGTAACAAGGGTTGTCTATGACTCTTATACTGGCTTTTAGTATCCTGTACTTAAACTGGATCCTCTTACCAAGCCTTAATTCATGCGAAGGTGCTTAGTCTTACTGCAACTTGATATGCCATGTTTTATTGATACTCACAGGAGACCTGGCCTTTCCTGAATGGAGACTGGATATGGAAGAGGAGAGGATGAGAGGGTGAGAGGGGTGATGAGGGAGAGAGGCTGGGAGGTAAAGGTGGGGTGGGAGGCTGTGGTGGAAAGCTAAAAAATAGATGAATAATTAAGAAGAATATTTAGATTGACTGAATTGACATAAAAATTTACCTCTTAAAGATTTATTAAAATCTTCCATATCTACTGCTTGTAGCAACAAACTTCAAAGGAAGAATGACTGGCCTAATAGAGCAAATTTTCACCTGTGGAATTTGGTAGTGTGTAGAATGTCAGTAGTGAAAAGTATATAGAAATTGGGACTCTATGATTATAGGTTTTAATTTTTTCTTATAAATTAACTGATTTATCATAAGCAAGTCACTATACATTTTAGTGACATCATTTTCCAGCTGTCAAAATTGAAAAATTAAAAAAATATAAGGTTATGTTGATTAATGGATATTTACATGCGCAACAAACATGAAGGAATGCTTGACTCTTAATACAGATTCTCTGTTTGGTTACCATACCACTGATCCACAGCTAAAAAAATTTAAAACTGTTTCAATAAAACAAAAGAAACTTGTAAACAAATACCATAACACCTGCATGGAGTTTAGAATCTGAATTTTAGAAAAGAATGGTCTGAAAAAAGAGCATACTATGAACACTGAGAAAAATTATAGAGAAAAAGATGTGCAACAAAGTGAATTATTGAACTAGCTTGGGATCTACTCTGAATTAATAACACAAAATTAAATAATCATGAAATTCTTAGATCACAAAATTTCAGGCAAAATTCGTGTTTATAAAATTAAAAGTAAGTAACTTTCTAATGTGTATTTATTTTAAAAACAATCTAACCAATTTCTGAGCATAGCAATTTGAGAGGTTTTATGATTATTTTTCTTTTATTAAAAACATATTTTTCATACAATATATTCTGACTCACGCACATCCTTTGAGATCTTCCCTATCTCCCCTCCATCAGAATCTGAGACAGATGGGGCCACAGTGCTGAGAGTGGGCACATGCTCCTCTACCTATCCCAGAAGATCTCCAACTGATTACCACTTGCAAATGAAATATTAGTTCTTTTCAATTGAGTCTTACTGGAGAAACAATTTGAGTTTTTTGAAGGAGGTGAATAAATGATTGATTTTTTTCATCCCTCATTTTTCTTCAGGGGAAAGATGTAAAAAGAAACATACACAAATGATTAATTTTTGTAGGTGTTCAGAATATTCTGATAACCAGTATAGACTCTCTCCTAGTATAGACATTTTTGAAGGATTAACAAATCTGTTTATGAGATTTCCTCTGAATATGGCAGATGGGTAGGGTAAATGTAGCCTGACATAAAACCCATGACAAGCTTGAGATATCTGGATTTTGAGTTGACCTACAATACATTGTATATTTCCTTTCACACTTCACTTTATAATCATGTCAGAACACGATGAAGTTCTTTTGTGAATTTCATTAATATTTTGACTAGCTTTAATAAATAAAAAGGACTGTATATGTAATATAAACTATTTTGACACAAGTAGACAGCTATATAGTCTTTAAACTTTATTTTAAATGTTAAAATATCTACTACTTCTCCCTTCCCTTCACTCTTCATAGTCCTCCCTCAGCCTCTCCCAACCTCATCCCCCCATCCCTTCCAAGATGGGTCATTTCACTCTGGCATATCCAGTTGAGGTAGGTCTGAGTCCCTTATCCCAGCATTAAGACTCAGGTGTTTCTCTGTAGGGAACAAACTCCAAGGTGTCAGTTCATGCACCAGGAATACACTATGATCCTACTGCAAGAGGCTCCACAAACTGGCCACGATACTTGTCTATCTTCTAACTTCAGAGGGTTTACTGACTGTTTCTGAGTCAGTGAGCTCTCAATGACTCCAGTCAGCCATCTCTGGTCTCTGTGGGTCTCCTCCTCATGATCCTGGTCTTTTTGCTTATATAATCTCTCCCCTCTCTCTTCAGCTGGACCAGGAGCTCAACTTGGTCTTTAGCTATGGATCTCTGCTTCTGCCTCTATCCGCTGCTGGATGAAGGTTATATAATAGTAATTAGGGTAGTCATTCAATTAATTACAGGGGAAATCCTATTTAAGTACCCTCGCCACTATTGCTTGAAGTCCTAGCCAGGGGCATCCTGTGGGTTCTTGGAGGTTTCCTTAGTGCCAGGTCTCTTTCTAACCCCACAGCTGGTCCCTCTATAAAGATATCTATTTCTTTGTTCTCTCTCTTTGTTGCGCTTCCCACTCAACCATCTCCTTCACTCATGATTTGTTTCTACCTCCCCTTGCTTCCTCCCCATTATGACCCCAAATTACTCAGAAGATTTTCTCTATTTCCTATTCCCATGGGCATCTCTGGATGTCTCTCTTAAGTTCTTCCTGTTAACTAGCTGTTCAGGGGTTGTGATATACAGCCTGTTATTCTTTGTTTTATCGCTAAAATCCACTTATGAGTGAGTGCATACCATGTCTATCTTTCTGGGCCTGTGTTACCTCACTCGGGATGATACTCTCCAAATTCACTCATTTCCCTGCAAATTTTAGGATGTCATTTTTTTCTGCTGAGTAGTACTCCATTGTTTAAATGTACCACAATTTTTTAGTTCATTCTTCAGTTGGGGGGCATCTAGGCTGTTTGCAGGATCTGGGTATTGCAAATAATGCTGCTATGAATATATTCATAAGAATGTGCAGCCTTTAGGCATATGCCCAAGAGTGATATTTCTGGATCACTGGGTAGATTTATTCCCAGTTTTCTAAGGAGCTACCATTACTGATTTCCAAAAAGGAAAATTCATAGCACTAAATGCCTATATAAAAAAACCTAGAGAAATCCCACACAAGAGACTTAATCCCACAGCTGAAATCTCTAGAGCTATTAGAAGCAAATTCACCTAGCGGAAGTAGACGGCAGGAAATAATCAAACGCCTGGCTGAAATCAATACAATAGATACAAAGGGATCAATACAGAGAATCAACGAATCAAAGAGTTGGTTCTTTGAGAAAGTCAACAAGATACATAAACCCTTATCCAAACTAACCGAGAAGCAGAGAGAGAATCCAAATTTACAGAATAAGAAATGAAAAGGGGGAAATAACAACAGGCACCCAGGAAATTTAGAGAATGGTTAGGTCATACTTGGAAAATTTATGCTCCACTAAATTGGAAAACATAAAAAAAATGAACAGCTTTTAGATCTATAACCCCAAGGAAATTTAAGCTGTTCTTAAAAGTTTCCCACACACACACACACACACACACACACACACACACACACACACACACAAAAAAAAAAAAAAAACAAAACAAAAAAAAAAGGCCAGATTCATTCAGTGCAGAATTCTACTAGACATTCAAAGGACTAATACCATACCAATTCTCCTTAAACTATTCCATAAAATAGAAACTAAAGGAACATTGCTGAACTTGTTTTATGAAGGCACTGTCACCTTGATACCCAAGCCACTCAAAGATGCAATAAAGAAAGAGAATTATAGACCAATCATTCTCCCCCTTGAACTGGTACAAAAATACTCAATAAAATATTGGCAAGCCGAAGTGTGAAGTCTTCCGTTGTATAAACAACCTGAAAGGAAAAAAAAAAACAAAAAAACACAAAGACAAAAGCATGATCATTCCATTAGATACTGAAAAAGCCTTTGACAAAATCCAACATTCCTTCATCATAAAAGTCCTGGAGAGATCAGGGATACAGGGAAAATACCTAAACATAATTAAGGCAAAAGACAGCTATATAGTTTTATCAGTACGACTAATCTCGTTGCAATAATTTTGTGATTCATATTACATAAATGAACTTTAGTATTTGTAGTGTACAATCACATACATATTTTTGGAGGATTATCATTTGTTAGAGAAAGTCTCAAAGAAACACAATTGTCCCATTTTCAGGAATGTGCCCTACATTTTATCAAAAATTTCAGTAACTGTTTATATAATTGGTGACCATCTGATAATAATAATATATGCAATGTTATATTTTCAAAGTAAGTACATATTTACTACATATATCATAAAGAATGTTTTCAAAGATATTTTTTATTTAGTTTTATAGGCATTCACATACTGTAAAGGAAATCATCAGAAAACCATTTAAGCTGACTCTAAAAAACATAGATACAGCCATCAAAGCATCATTAATAAAAATTCTTACTAATAGAAAAATATTCATTTGATTCTCTCTAGGCCTTTTTCCAATGTATTTCTTGATTCCCTCACTCCCCATATTTCTTCTCAGGGTACCTGACGCACCAGTGCTAGAGTGTCTTTGTAGAAACTGACATAATAAGAGATCCACCCAAATAAAATGATTTTCTACTGAATATATGAACCAGAAATAGAATGATTTCAACAAATGTACAAACCATTGGGTTCAATCCTAAGCAACACAAAACAAAAAATACAAATACCACAAATATAAAAAGACAGCAAAGCAGGCAACCATCTTTATAATAATTTCTATCACTTGATCTGAAAGGTTTCAACATATGAGTAAAGGAAACTCAAAATATGAGTTTTAGGAATGTTTTTTCTTCCACTGATGATGAATCAATAAAATGATCCTATAATTTATGTGGCAAAAGGAGATGTTCAGTGTAGAACCTCAAAAGAAAGAATATGTCACAGTGTTTGATATGGACTCCAAAGGAGTGACTACAGTCATTCTAAGGGCCTGCCTTGCTACTAAGGAGATCCTAATTTACCATAAGAACAATTAAAAAGATAACACAGAATAGTTACAGACATGTTAATCAGAACACAATATCTGAAACTTAATTTTTAAAAGACCCTTATTTTTACAAGGATCCAGAAATCATGAAGGAAGCAGTTAAACTATAACCTACTTCAACAGTATATACTGATTATGTAAACCTAAATGGTTCTAAACCACAGCAAGTTTCTCACTACTTCTCAAGTCTTTTAAAATTTTTGTGACTTTATTCTTTCCTCCATGTGTAACTTCTGTAAAGCTCAGTTATCAAGAGAATTATTACAGCCTCAGCCTACTGACTGCCCATCTCTTGTCTCAGCGAAGAGATGGCATTGACCTGCTTTGAGTGCAATAACCACAATATTTTTGCTGTTTATAGTCTTGCTCTACTATAGAAAGTAGTGTTTCCTCATAAATTTATTCTGCATTTCCAAGGAATCATCAACCCTGAGCAGGATTTCCCTGCCTTAAAAATACCTTGATTTATTGTGCTTTCCACATCACTTTATCTATGACTCCCCCTTTACCACCAAGTTTCTGCTGTTGTCATGTAGCCTCTGGACTTGTGACCACGTGTCCATTTTAATTTTTCTCAAATGTGGGTCTCGTCCTGTAGTTATAGCAAAAACTATTCTCATAAAACAATCATTGATTTCTAAGTTAAAAACAAAATACAATGTTATGTTGTTATTGATTAACTGTTTTCTAATTCTGTTAATAGCCCTAGTATCCCATCATCTCCCAGGTTGGATTCCTCACTCTTCCCCATTCCCCTCTCCTTAGCCAGGTTATGTGACTAACCTGTGCCTGTGATCTGTACATTCCATCTTATCATATTTCTTGGGATAGTTGATGTCCTGAATACACTAGAAAAGCCTGATGGAGTAAATGCAAAGTTTACAATGAGGCAGCAAGAAATAAGACTAAATATTATGCAGAAGAATGGAAACATATACAATATCATAAGGAGCCGCAGACTTAAAGACTTTGTCCCTTTTTTAAAGTGAGTTTGCTCTTCCAGAGAAGATACTAAAGGAAACAGTAGAGACCAAACATTACATTTTGCTATGCACAATGAAATAACAAATGGATTTGACAAAAGTGAGCTTATACACTTGCTTAAATTTTATTCTTGAAACAAATGGAGTTTGAGAATATGCTTCTGACCTACAGTGTATAAGCTGGCCCTTAAATCTCTCTCCTGGAGGCTTACCTACTATGCTGTCTAGATAATATCACAAAATAAGAATGGTATTTGGACATTCAGATTTAGCTGGAGGGATTTTCATAGGTGATGTAAACACTTTGCCATAAAATATTAGAAGATCCATTGTGTAAATAAAGACAATTGAGAGTTTAAAAACACATAATAATTTTAGGAAAACAGATTTCTAAAACATAATCAATTTTTTAAACCTTTAAAATTTTGTGTTATTTAGTTACATGTCTTAGTGTTTCATGTGCATATATTGTGCCTTTGGAGGCCAGAAAAGGGCATCGGATCCCCTGAAAATAGATTGCACCCTGACATACGGACACTGGGAATTTAACTCAGGTACTCTGAAAAAGCAAACCGCTTTCTCAACTGCTGAGTCATCCTCAAAATGCCCCAAAATTTTAAATAAAGCCAAAATTGGAAGTGTTATGTCAATGTTATAGTGTGTCTATGTCTGAAATTCTACTAAGCATCTGAATAGTTGAGCAAAAATTACATCAAACCTTATTAGTTACTTATATTTTATAATTGTTTCTGAGTTATATTCTCCTGGCATTTTACTCTTCTAGGGGTCATAAGAAAAGAAAGAAATCACGTCATATAAAGTAGCAAACACGTAAAATAATGTCTTCTTCAAAAATGATGTGTTCTGAGTCACTGCTCATCTATCACCACATTTAAGTTATGCCTCAGAGATATTTGAATTAATGGAAGGTAGTGCTTTACATTAATAAAAATATTTTGTGGTATAAACATAAAATATGTCTTTTAAATATATCACTAATTTATATTTAAAATTTTGCACATGTGTCCCAAATACAGAATCTAAATAAGGCAAACCTATTTGTAGAAGCAGCAAAAAAGTTGAATTCAAGAGCAGGCATTGTTTCATTTAAGATCACAAAGTTGAACAAAATGACAACTTTTGCTATGGTTTATTCATATCATATGCAGAAGACATAGCACCTTCTGGTCATTCTTTCTATTGCTTCGTGTTATGAACATAAGTACGACTGATGGTTTAGGATGGCTCTTTAAAGGAAATATTTACTGTAGGAGCTTGTGATAGTCATGCCAGACAAGATTATCTGAAACCAAAGGCCTCTGAATTTTACGGATGGCTCCCTTGCAAGGGGGAGAATGTTCTTGCTGAAGTTAAAAGCTGCCTCATTCTGTCTCCAGTTTACTTTATTTCAGACAGACGAGAAATTTCTTAGTTACCGTCTTCCCTTTCTAGCCTATATTTCATCTTCTCCTTAAAACGAGCACAAGGAGAAGCAGGAGGAAGAAGCAAAGAAGATATAAAGAAAAAGACTGTCATGTGTTTGTCAGTGGATTTTACCCAGTATTTGCTCATCTACATTTACAATAGTGCACCACCATCCTTTACTCAGCTACACTGAAAACTTTCCTCAAGTATGCAGACATACTCTCATATTTTCTACATACTTCTCACTCCCCAGTATACCACTCCTAAGTACCCTCTCTCTCATGGTTACTAAGAACTTGCACAAATCTTGTTTTCTTGGTCTTTTTTCATATTTTAGGTAAAAATAAATTGTCTCTTTCAATATTCCCATTTACCACCAGGAAACCAACTATTTCAGAGTAGAAAAAGTTCAAATAAAATGATGACTTAGAGTTCTATTGCTGTGGTAAAATACCATGACCAAATGCCACTTCCGGGGGAAAGTTTATCAACTTTCAAATCAAAGGAAGTCAGGGCTTGAGCTCAAAGCAGGAATGTGGAGGCAGGAACTGAGTAATAAAAGCTGGTGGAGTGCCACATATGCTTACTGGCTTGTTCCTAACGGCCTGAAGAGCCTGCTCTTATCCACCCAGAACTACTTGACCTATGATGTTACCACTCACAATGATCTAGGCCCTCACATGTCTATTGGCAACCAAGAAAACGTACCATAAGCTTGCTCACATGTAGATCTACTACAGAAGTTTTTTTCAATTGACATTTCCTCTTCCAAAATGACTCTAGCTAGTATCAAGGTCCATTAAAAAAAAAAAAGCCAGAATTATATGATAATTAAAATTCAACCTCTTCTAAATGAAGATTTCTACATGAAGTATGTTCTGACTCTCTGCTAAGTACAAAGTGCTTTAATTTTGTTTTGACTCTAATTTTATTTTTACATCGTAGCTCATACAAAATATGTCATCCCCCACAGATATATCAGAATATCAGAATGCAAGAAGATTGTGTCTTTTGGTGTATATTTTATAATCACCTGCATATCATACTTGTTCACAAAAATATTAAGTGATTTTAAATTATGCTCTTTTAAAATTATGTGTGTGCGTGTGTGTGTGTGTACATAATTGTACTTTGAGTACAGGAAGCCATGGAAGACAAAAGAGGGTTTCAGACACCCTAGAGCAGGAGATACAGCATACTGTGAGAATCCCAATGTGGGTGCAGGGAACTGATCTCAGACAGAAGCAGAATATACTTTTAATTTTATCTCTATAACTCTACTTAGTAACACTTTATGTATATATAACTATGTTTAAAAACCCTATTCACAAATCTATTTCATGTTTGCTTTCAATTATTTATTTATAAGATCATAGGTCTTAATATTAAAACAAAAATCTGATAATTAGTAAAAGTATTAAGCATTTAAAAATTGAGATATGCAAACTTTACAATATAATTATTTTCCTTTATTTAGTAAAATGTGTGCCCTATACATAAAATACATAACTGAATCAAAAAAAAACAGGACAGATTATGACAAAGAAATATGAATTTTGCCTACATGTGAACTTGAGCTTTCTCTCTCAATATAGTATTATTCTTGGTATTAAAGAATTAAATAATTTTTGTAGTAAAAGAAAATGAACCAATTCTGTTTTATCCAACACAGAAAGAACTCAATATGTATTGTAACCTGACTTGTATCCTACTTGTAAAGCACTGGAAATTGTTATTTTAAATTATGATGTTAGATTAGATTTTCTGCAGCTTAATATATTGTAATGTAATATAATTGCTAAATGCAAATGAGCTACTGTATGGCTTTTTCATAGAGTTGTTCATGAAAGCCAAGCATTTTACATATTACAGTGAAGTGCATGTTATTACGAAACAAATTATAATGAAGCATAATTTAGTATGAAGACAAGATACTGTTAATGGGTGACAGTATAGTAGTGTAGGTATACAAGAAATTTGCTATCCAATAAAAGACTGAACTCTCAAGTACACTAAGTGTGCCAGAAATGATAGAAGTGTACTCTTAAGGATTTCCTGCTCCCATTACTTCACTGAAAGTTATTTTAGTTTCCAAACACTATACAGTGTTCTTTGACAAAGGAGCCAGGGTTCACTAGATAATACTTCAGAGGTATATAGAGGATAAATTTCCCCTCTCAACTTTTAGGATACAAAGCTTTTATTTCAACCATCTAGTAATTAATTCATGAACTAATAAAACTTTGCTTTTTTTGTCTGCATTTTAAGTATATGGTGACAATAGTCATTTCTCTTCGCTTCCTCAGAATCTTAGAAAACAGTAAACTTGGCATCAATATAATTGTGTATTTAACAAGAATATGAGGCAAGAGATTAATTTAATTTTGAAATGTATTATTTTTATGTACTCAATTGTGGAAAATATAAGGTAAAATTTAAGCAAAAAGATCTCAAAATTGTTTTAAAATGTGATTTTATGTGTAACAATTAGTGAGAAACTTGGGTTCAACTGGAAGTATAGAAAAACACAGCACACATCACTGCCACTAACACCATCACCATCACACATACTGGAGTAAAGGAATAGTACTATTATTTATGATTATAAGGTTATAGTAATTCAAACCATTCTTTGGAAAGCTGAGGACAACCATATTATTTTAATACAATCACCTTGAAATGTTTAGCCATAAAGAATACACCTCATCTACCAGCAGATTTATGAGAAGGGATTCAGGGGAAGAAGATGGAAGAACACAAATTAGCAGTGAGAACACAGAAACGGCCCACCATCACAAAGAAAAACTCCCCAAAGATGGACTTCTTGTAATTTTTAATCTTAGTGTTCACTACTAAAGCACTATATTTTCTTTAAAATATATATATATATATAAGTCAATGGGAAGAGCAGAGACAACAATAGATGTGTTGTAGTGCAGAAGAAGCCGGCTCAAAAGCAATTCATTATTAATGCCCGAATATTCTTGCTAAACAATTCTGATTATTTCACAAGAAAGAGGTCAAGGTAGTAGAGAAAGGAATTTAATCAAATAAACTCTCAATCTCTCTCCAAATAGCATTTTCATCCAGCTGCATGTAAATTCATCAGATGACTGGCCTCCTAACGCACAGGCAAGGTTAATCTACAATGACTGTTAAAACTTCTATGATGTGCCTCTTAAATAAAGATTTAAAATAGGATGAACCATGCAAGCAAACCCCAAGTAAGATTTTTTTTGTTTTGCTTATAAAATGCGTGGGTTTTCCACTGTTAATGACTATTTTTAAAAGGCAGATTTCTTCCATGGGCTAATTTGTTATGAATTCTTTAAAAAGTAGTTGTGGTCATATCTCTCATGAAATGGAAATTTTAGAGCTACACATCATTAAGTTCAGAAATCAGATACATATCTACTCCAGTTGTAATTAGTTTAAACTTTTACCGTCTCAAGAGTCAGGTGAAAAAGAAGACTTGCATTCAATTTTTTTTTAAAAAATACAGCAATTATGTTGATTTACTTTATTTACATGTAAGATTATAAAAACTCATCATAGTTTTAATCTATAGGTAATATTACTGGTAAATATTAGTGTATGAATTTGATAATTTATTATTTAGAAGGTAAATGTAATATTAATTTCTTTTGCTAAATTCAAAAAATAAGTCAGTGAGAGCAGATTTATGTGTATTTCACAAACATTTTTTGAGTTAAATTCAAAACTCAATGCCTAGCCAATACTTTGCTGATATGTTTTGTCTGCTTTACTATTTGCAGTAATTTTTGTAACTATATATGTTGTGAAAATAAAATACTATTTTAAAATATAGCAATTTAGTTTGGAAGATGAGAAAGGCTGTATTTCCTTTCTTTAAAAAATGCAGAATTATGTTATATTGAATTGCTTCTAGAAATTAAAAGATTATAGCAGAAATTGTCTTTAACAAAAATCTATATAATGTATCTTCAGTGGTAAGTAATGTAAATTAAATTTCAAGAGAAGCCAGTGACAGACTGCAAATGAAGACATTTAATAGCATCACCATTTGAATGGCCGTCTTTGGATTTTTTAATTTATGATTTCAAAATCTATATGAGAACATCTAATATCCTAGGAATGTTTAATTCAGTCTATCCCAAATTCAATAATTCGTGCACTACATTTCTCTACTGTTAAAGCTTATAAATAGCTTTCATATAATATATATTTTTATATTAAAATATCATGCAGCAGTTAATAAATCTTCAGAAAAACTAAAGCAGTTTTCTTTTAATCTGCTGGCATTCTTTGCCCTCTTAGCTCTCAGCACCTTTCTTGAATCTTAGATACCATTTTACATGAGGACAATTTCTAAAAAGCAAAATATAACTGTCTAATTAAGGGCTATGTGACTGGCTAGTTCGTGGTCTCTGTGACAGTTGTGACAAATACACATATTGGCACAGCCCTAACCTCACTTCACAGTTTGCAACACAAAGATGGTATTTTCAGAAATGTGGAGAGCACCCTGATGCAACGCTTCACCTTGGCTGCTGCTATTCCATTTAATTTTTTATTAACTGCCTGAACATATGCCATTCTAGGAGAGGGTAATAGTTACAAAATGTCAGCAGAAACATTTAAACTGCTAAAATGTAAATGATTTTATAAATTTGTAATGAAAGGTAATTGTCATGTGGGAAAAGTAACAGAGAAACAGCTATGTGTAAATGTAAAAGTGGTTTAAAATGCATCTTATTGGTTGTAGGTAGGAAAAGCTAAGTGTATTTTAATGAGTACTGTAAGTAGTATTTAAATAAAATTAGTTCATAAGCACAAAATGTGAGTTCTATAATATTTTATTTTCTAACTTAGAAAAGTTCATAACAATGACAAGAATTCATAGGACTTTGGTGTGCCAAATTTAATAAACAGTAGGACAGTGAGATGCTTCATCTCATTAAAACAAAAACAAACAAAAAAATAAATAAATCAAGGACCCATAATACAAATACCAAGTCTGGTATCAGTAGAGTATCTTTAAAAGCACAATATTCAAATAAGATTAGTTTGTTTCTTGAGTTTTCACTATGATAAAAAACAATTCAGTGATTAATCCCTTCAGCAACACAGTGCTGGGTCAGTGCTCTCTTATATGTCAGGAGTAAGAGAGGCCAAGGAATGCAGTTTCCCCAGCCACCAAACAGCAAGCACCTTCCAGTGAGGTTTGCGGGCAACCATCTTTAAATGCTTGAGCCGCTCTGCGTGGCCATGACAAGATTTGCAATTCTCTACGTTTATTTACACACCATCACCCCAACTAGACATCACATAGAAGTGGCATGGTCTCAGCTGACCCCAGGGTAGTCCCTGTCTCTGCTGATCCAATTTCATCCTGCTCTGCAATTGAACAGCATCCACTGAGGAGGATGCATGCACAGGACGCCACAATAAAATCAGCAGTAGCTTGTCAGAGGGCATTTTCCTGCTTTACAGTGACAGACTCCGGACAAATAGGTTTGCTTTCCAGAAATCCATAGAGGCCTGGCTCTCTTGAAATGTATATGAGCCCAGCATGCTTAGGCTACAGTAGTCTATATGGTAAGGCCATTATTTAATAGTTGGAGAGCAGTGTTAAATTGTAGCCTGGCTCAGGGTTTTCTGGTTCCTCTTCACAGTTTTCTGGGACTTTAGTTACACTTGAATAGAATACTTATTTTGTGTTTGTTGAAAGAGAGTATCAGTTTAGGGGTAGTAACTTAGAGGAATTTATTCTTCCTCTAGGGAAAGGACTTGCTGCCTGGATCTACAGAATTTTTAAAGCAAAAGCTTAAAGCATTATTTTCCAGTTAGATGTAAGTAAATGGAAGTCAAAAGTAAGCTTTCTGGACTCTTTTTATATGCATAAAAATTAGTTCTATTTTAAGTACAATCTATTTAAGAATATTACGTTTAAAATTTATTTATAGAACAATTTCGATCCTTGTTCAAGAGATAATGTTTAAAAATAATATAGTAAATAGGCAAACATTACTGGATATAGGTTGTAGATATTTTTAAATAGACTGTGTTTGGCAACTGGGCTTAAAGTCATTTTATTCGATATTCTATACAGCTCTTACATCAAACACTCTCAGAAGCTCTGGGATCATTTTATATTCTCTGGAAGACAGAAAGAAATCCAAAACCTAGTTAAATAAATTGTTCATTTATTCCTTCCCTTTTATGCACCAAGATCTACATGTGGCCATTAATTATAAAGAGACTATTATAGCACCATATTTTCATTCAATATGATGTCCTGGTATATATCAAAGAAGTCCCATAATTAAAACAGAAGGGCCACAATGACAATTAAAATTACAATCTATATGAGGAAAGAAAGTACAGTTCTGCAATTTTTCTCCCTGTCACTGTCAGCTGTGCCGAATATTCTGGTCACGTCTCTTGCAAAGCAGCCTAAATTCTTCTTCACCAATGCAACCTCAAAAGCATTATCAGCACCGAAGCAAAAGCCTATGCAAGTATAATTTAATACGAAGCCACAGTTTGCAGGTAATAGCGTATAAAGTGATATTTAAGTGGTGTTTTAAGCACACTTCTGATGGCTACAGCCGCTTTTCCCTGGTAAATGCGTTTTCCTTTGAGTAGTGATTATGAGTCCTGGGTGAAGAGGTCCTGTGTGCAGGTCTGTCTGTAAGCCTTACTTCCAGCTGCCAATCTTTACTTCACAGTGAAGAAAAAGCCACATAGCACCTTGTTCTTACTCTTGTATGCTGTCATTCCCTGAGCCTGATAACACAAAATCATTTCCACATAACACTTTCCTGCTTCTGCCTCTTAAACCCTGAGACCTGCACATTGTGCATGAGTTTGCACCCTTGGCAACCAGCTCCCCGGAAGCCCCTTCCTTTGAAGCATCAGAGTCTTCCAGGATACAATTTTTTTTTAACACTTATCTTGGTAAATAACTGCATTAATGCAGTACAAAGCTTTTTGGTAGCAATATGTATTTGCTACAATTTATTGTCTATAAAAGTCATGAGCAGTGAATTATTACTCTCAAAATTGTGTTTTTCTTTATAATAACTTTAAACTGAGTGCTCATATATGAAGCATGCAATGGAGATTGAGAAGGTTTTGTATAATAAAACCGTGACATGGTCATTTTTTCCAGTTTTGCATTACGGAGACACACTCATGCATGGTGCTTTTTAAATTCTTATTATGTGTGAGGTCATGGGGTCGAATGTCAGAAAGTACTGTTAATTTCACGGGGTTAGGGGAAAGTAAATTCAGAGGGAATACAGATCACTTAGCACAGAAAACCAGCTCCTCTGAAGTTTGGTTTTACATTTGTTAACCATATCCTTCAGCTGACGAACCATTGAGACCATGGTGACATTCTGGTCCTAGATATAATGGCTTGACATGCTGCAGTGAGAGCATGATTCCATTGCCCTGCTCCCCATGCCAGCCTCCGCTCTGCTCTGAATCAATGAAGCACTGAAACTCCACACAACTGGAACTGAACAAAGCATGTTGCCATTTTGGCTGTGATGTTTAAATTTAGAGAAAGCAGTCAGGATGTCTTAAAGTTCAATCTGACACAAAATGTAAAATATATTTCTGTCTTCATTCTCTGGGAAGGTAATACCACATAGCATCACCAGCCAGAGTCCTCGTCAAGCCATTCCTAATAGAACCTGAAATATCAAACTCTTCGACTGCAGGATTTTCCCCTACTCGGAAAGATATTTGCAAGGGGCAAGGTTTCTACAGGGAAAACAAAATCCTGGAAACTGTCTGCTTTCGTCGATGCTAGAGGATCCAGTTTCTGGATTTTAGGACGTAGGTACTCCAGGCATATGCTATGCAGTGCTGTACCAGCAACAGCAAGATAAAGCATGACCTGCTTTATGTTTATAATAGCTGAATGATGACCAAAATATGTTTCACTATGAGAATGTGGCAGCATATTGAATGCTGATCAAATGGGCAATTTTATTTAAGTATACTTCACTGGGCCAGTGGAGACAGATGCTGATGGGCTTGGTTGGGTGGTTTTGTTTTTATTAGTTTTTTTTTTTTTTTTTTTTTTTTTTTTTTTTTTTTAACAAGATTTTTCACATTCAAAACTCCAACTGGGCTCAGCTGCCCCCTTATAATTAAATTTTAATGACTTAGGCTGAGCGTTTGTGTTTTGGCTGCAAGCTTAATAGTGTTAGCATTTAAAACAGCTACAACTGCACTCATTTTGAGGGGAGAAAGCATAGGTGAAGTTCCCTAAAACAAGTTTTGGTTTTACCGGGATGCTGTGGGATTAAGTGGGGCAAGCAGTCAGTGTTTTTCAGAGATAGTAAGTTTGTAAACGATAAATTAAAACATATGCTATATACTCTTCATTTCACAATAGCTGAGTGGTCAGTGCTTTTCAGCTTGAGCTGTATTAGTCAGTTCTATGTGGTCTTTTCTGGAAGGGTTTGTGGTAAAGAAAAGCAATATGTAGGACTGGCCATAAAATCACATTCTTATTTTTTAAAAAAAGCAAGAACACTGTACAGTACAGTGCATTTATTTTTTTGAAGAATCGTTACAAACTTTGAACGTTTATCTTTTAATAATAATAATAATAACAACAAAAGAAACATTTCTTGTTTCTCCATCTGCCTTCCAATAAGCAGCCTGTTGCCTGAAGTTTTAATCCCTCATTATCAGTTAAAACAAAATCACCAATTATGCCCATGAACATGTCTGTATTAATCTCATTAAAGTGATGGCACCAAATAAATTGGAACTATTTTTGTGCTTTTACTGTGTTTCTATGGCTTTATCAGGCCCTGTGGTCATATACCAAGGCCTCACAGCTCAGTCATTTAGAGTCATCAGCTGTGGACTGAATGTGGCATTACCATCTATGGCTGGAAATTGTTTCAGCTTTTAAACTGCACTGACTAGTCTGTAGTTAATCTTAGATCATTCACTTGCAAAATTAAATGAGCCATAACGATGGTCATATATACGTGCGTGTGTGTGTGTGTGTGTGTGTGTGTGTGTGTGTGTGTGTGTATGTGTGCGAGTGTGCATATATATGTATATATATATATATATACATATATGTGTATATATATATACATATATGTGTATATATATATATATATAATACATCACAAAACACTTATTTCCCCTGCCCAAAAGAGAAATAAGGTTCATTTAAACGCTCATAAACCAGAGTTGTGAAATTTTAATTTTACTTAGTACATCAGAGAAATAGCCAGTAAGCTGTCTTCTATACCACATCATTGCTATAAATTTACATATGGAACAAAGTTTGATGCTTAACCAACCTTCTACTTCCCTATGGTCATGTGATATCCCTATTAATGCAAATGCAGAAATGACTGTTTTGGATCTCTGATGTAATTAGCCATACTTTAAAAAGAAGATATATACTGTAGTTGCCTATAAAATTCACAGTCATCACTGAATAATATCCTTATAAAAGTAAGCTTAAATATTTTTCCATTTATTTCTATTATTTGTAACCAAGTAACTACTGAGGACCATTTCACCATTACTGTGGTATCCAATCAAGATTTGACCTCTAAATTAGTAATTTTATAGTAGCAAAAAATTTTAATTTTTTATGATCATTAAATAAAATCACATTGAGGTTGTTGGGAAGCATGATAAATAAAGCAATATTTCTTATCCTAAAAAAATGTATATCATAGCCATTTCAAACGCCACCTTTTTTTTTTTTTTTTTTTTTTTTTTTTTTAAGAAAAGCTACTGAGTGTTCAGGCTTTCTGCCTTCCATCTCTCATTGCTTTGCAGTGGGGGCCAAGTGTCTATTTTGATTTTGGCAGCCACTAATTTTAGGCTTCAAAAACTTGAGCTGCCACAAATGGGGTGAGGTCACCTCATAATGCCAGATGGAGGCAAAAAGTTTGGATATTTGAGGGGCTGACCCACTGAGTCCCATGGTGGATGACAGGACGTTAAGGTCAGATATTGGAAAATAAGGTTCATGCTACCCTGTCAGTGGGACCAGGGCAGGCTGCCTGCTTGAAAGAGAAGGCAGTGTGTGGTCTGGACCTCAAGAAAAAGGAAGTCAGCCACCCAGAGCAAAAATTACCCTGTCGGCCATCCAAAAATGATTCTGACATCAGCTCAGGGAGGCAGCAAAGAAATAGCAAAAAAATAAATATAAGCCACCAGTTAAGATTGTATTTATCTGGAGTCAGTCAAGGCAGATACAGGAATCTATCTTGATATTACAAAATTCCTTTATTAAGAATATAATTGCTAAAACCATTTTGGAGACATCTCTTCATTTTTCCTATTTGTGGTAAATATATGTGACTTGACTCTATTATACAAGCCTAAATGTTAACCATTCATCATTGCTTAAGGAGTTTTACAGGCCTAAGTATGAATAAGATAGTGTGACACACACACATACAATATAAATATACAATATAAAATGCATCTTGATTTGAATATTGCCCTTTAAAGCAAACAGACCAAAATTAGCAGAACCAGTCATATAATTATTTTGCCAACTTTAGACATGTCTCTCCATTTCATTTGTAAACATTTAGAATAAAAAGGACTCTTGCCATCAAAGCATTTTCACTGAGCTGGGTCTTCTTGACTTGTCAACTTTTTTGAGAGCACTTGGTCTAGTTTTTGATTCTGCCTATAGTAGGGCTACTTACATAACACCACTGTGCTCCCTAAAGCCAGATAATGAGTTTATATTTTCTCAATACATTTTAATAACCAAAAATATCCAAAGTTCATTTGTCCCTTTTCTAAAAACATGTATAAAGCACAATATATACAGATAGTCTCAAATATCCACAGACTATAAGGCTACCATTAAACATTGCAAGATACTAGATTGCTTTCCAACTCAAGAAAACAAAATGTATATTGTTGTTTATTCTGTAAAATATTCCGTTTTTTAATAGCCTGAACCAAATAATTTCTCATTTTTACAGGCTTCACTTCACTTTTCTCACAGTGAATAAATTGCAACTTATTTCCATGAAATTCGCAGATGACACAGATCTTTATTTTGCATAAAGGCATAAAGAAGTGTCTAATATCTTCAATATTCATCTGCTAAGTGGACATTTGCATTGGGTTAGAACGAAAAAAGAGCCCCAACTCTCCCGCAGTGACAGCTGTACAAAGGGATGACATCTGACAGCTGTGACAGTGGTGAAGGGAAACTCAGATGACTCTCAGCATCCATGATCCAATTACAGCACGCATCCCTCTGACAGACCCAGCAGCTTGACTCCAGCATTTGGAAGGACAGTATTGATCTCTTGTCAGAAACCAGTTGCCTGCCTGCAATTGTGCGCTGCTGAACTTTGAAAAGCTATAGTACCCTCTTAAATGATAGGGGCAGTCAGGTTATAGTATTCAGGTACAAAGAGAGGTGCAAAGGGTATCTGCTAAATGCTCTAAACTTGAACAAATCATAACAATATGACAGTCCAATCATACTCAAGGAGCCCAGCTGATCTAGCTGGATACTGTCTGTGCTAATGGAGAGACAGCTCTTTGTGTTTAGTGGGATGATCTTACTTGATGAAAAGGCCACTGCAATTAGTACATGCTGGTTGGCTGTGCTCGGTGACAGCAGCGTGGATGGTATAATGGCAGCTGCCAATAACCCTAACTTCAAGAAAGCAGACAATTAGGCCATTGATGCTAACACTGTTAGTCTCTCTACTTCAGACCTCCACTTGGCTTTTGCTGTAAACCTCACAAGGGCAATGTGCTACAACTTCCCCCAACAGAACTACTTGGCCAAGAGGTCAAGTACCTTTGTGCTTTTTCCTTCTAGTCCTTTCTTCTTTAGAGATAGGCAAGAGACAGAGAGAGAGGAAGAGAGAGAGAGAGAGAGAGGCTGATTTTCTTTCAACTACAATTTAAAGAAAAATAATAGCTGAGCATAGATGGTTTCAAAAACAAAAAAAATAAGATAAGTTTGATTACAAAATCAAAATGCTAGAACCTTAAAATAGAGTCATTTAAAAGCAATTGACTAGTATTTCCATATATGTGCACAGCTAAATGATCAAATTTATGACAATTCTAGAATAATTAAGTGCTAGACATAATTTATATTAATTCAGTACTGGTTAAAATACATAAAAAGGTTCTGAAGTTTCACGGTACACAAAACTGACAATGTAAATTAATTCAGCATTTTTCATCAAGTGTCATCCCAGAAGAGGTCAAGTAATTAGACAGCAGTAAAAAAAAAAAAAAAAAAAAAAAAAAAATACAGTGTTATTCACACACACACACACACAGAGAGAAATATAGAGACTATTTTAATGGAGATAAACTTAATTGCATAAAGTAGTAATAGCCATGACACTCTTTACTAATATAAAAAAAAACTATGAAATTTAAAAGCTTATATGATATAAAGCAAAACCTTTTTGAAATAAAGTGCAAAAAAATAATCTGAAGGATTCACTATAGGGCATCAGAAACAGGGGAATTAGAAAGTGTGAACTGTGAACATATACTTTGGTTGAGCTTTGGAATAGACAGGAACAGACATAGCCATATCTACATCAGAAGAGGAACCAAAGTGCCTCAGAACTACCAGTTCTTATGAGTGTAAGATACTCATGTTAACACATATTCAATAGATGCTAACTAGCCAGCAACTGAAATCATGCAAATACAAGTTATGTGACAAAAAAATTAATTGAGATGTGGGACATAAACATTTTCTTTTGATGGCTTTAGATATTATAGTAGCCTATCATGGGATTAATTAAAAAATATTTATTAAACATCCATATATCTTTAATCAAGAATATCTTTACTGCATAAAGATTTACTTTCAAGAACACTCATGCCAGTATGCTGCATATTGAGAAGAAATCACACAAATCAACAGTTAAACATATTATAGCACATACATAAAGTACAGAAATATAGATGGCTATGCATCTGCACACAGATGAACATCTAGAAGATGAGTGGTCAACTCCATTCATAGACGCCATCTGTAACAGTGAGGATTCTTGGCCCTGGACGGCCAGAGGTCAATCAAGACTCACAGATCTCCAGCCCCAGATCCCTTAGCTGCCCACAAAATGCTCATGCCCCCAAAATGACTCAGACACTTATATTAAGTTCATGCTGTTTGGCCTGTGGCTCAGAAACATTACTAGCTTGCTCTTACATCTTAATTCAACCCATTTATATTAATCTGTCTGCCACGTGGCCTGTGGCTCACCTGTGTTCCTTACATGCTTCTTCTGGGGCAGCTGACTTTGTCTAGCGGTTAAGATTCTGTGTGGGAGATTATGTTGTTACATTATAAATAATTGTCCCATGCACTGGTTTTAAAAAAAGCACTCATTGGCCAAAGGCAGACAAGAAGTGTGGGCGGGGCTACCAGACTAAGAAAACTCTGAGAACAGGAAGCACAGAGCAGAATGCCAGAGAGAAGCCAGAAGAAGCAGAGGACAACTATGCTGCTCTGAGAAAAGGTACCAAGCCCCATGGCTGAACAGGATGAGTCATGGGTTAGATGAAGGGTAGAGAGCTAGCAGGTTATATGCCTGGGCCTTAGGTCGATCAGCCTAAAACTACTGAAAGCATCTGTGTGTCTCTGCCTGTCTGCAGGTCTTTGGGTCTGTGGGACTGGGGGCCCAAACCTTGAGGCTATAGGCCGGAAAGTCAGGGCCAGAAACCTCTTACTACATATGGCGCCCAATGTGGGGCATATACACACTATATACCCACATAAAGTCATAGAAAGCTTAAAAATGGTCTAGAGCCCAAAGCAGCCTCTGAATTGTGCCTCCCAAGTGAGCTGTGGTACAAAGACACCCTGGTGAGGCACATGGGCTTGAGCTAAAATGGCGGGCTTTTGGAGTACAGCTTAAGGTGTACAATGGCTGGTTCCTGAAGTCTCACAGGAGCCTAGTTGTAAGCAAAAAGTTGTAAATGATGTATTTAAGATTTCTGTTCATAAGGACAAAAAGGGAACAGAATCAAAGATGGCTTTCTAGTGTCAATGTTTTCTTGAATCAGCTCTGTTTTTTGCCAGAGGCAAACTGAGGCTTGGCTTTTTTAAGAGAAACTTCCTGATTCAGCCATAGAGGCAAAATACTTGTGAGTTTTTTAAGAGGTCCTTCTGCTAAATACTTAAATGGAGTTAATGAGCAGCATATGGCAAAGCTTTACTTGGTAATTATATGGACCCTAAAATTCCCCAGAGTACCTGAGTTAAAAAGATAAATTCTATGAAGTTAGACTAGGACCTGGGAGGAGCCATCTACCCATCCTGCCAACCTTGAACTTTGGCAGATTAAAGGTGTGTTCAGAAACTGAAAGAAATAAAATAATCTGGGTGGAGTCAATTACCCTAGCCAAGCAAAGGTATGGTCAGAGACAGATAAAGTTAAGAAATAAGTATAGAGCAAATACAGTTCTGTTTTTTTTTTTTTTTTAAAGAAAAAAAAAGTCTAAGTGGTTTAGAGTGTGTTGAAAATATATATACATAGGCTTAGAGAAAGAAAAGAAAAGGTAGAGAAAGTCCTTAAAAAATAAATAGAGTAAAATAAATAAATAAAAAGAAATAAGCCACATAAAGATGGAAAATACAAAGAATGTCTAGATACTGTATATTATTGTCTTATCTTTAAGCTTCTTGACTAAAAATGAAGTAGTAAAAGTTGCTAAAAGACGGTTGATTATAAATGCTGTTGGTTTAATTCAACCTATATATTTTGTAAATGAGTTTATTTTAAAATTGAAATCCAAAGATATGCTACTTTGGAGAAGAGGTTTTCTTTTTATTTTCACAGAAAATGAGAAGCTGTGGATTTATTTCAGGATAAAGAACATGAAGTTTGATAGAGGAAGACCCCCTGAGAAATCTCCAATGGAAAAGGATGGCCTAGATGTTTCAGCCTTTCAGAAAACCTCTGTTAAAGTTTTCTCTGAGCTCTGTATCCAAAACTACTTTAAGGAGACTGACTGAGATTACTTAGCCTTATAGATAACTCACTAAAGACTTGTCCATAATCCTACTTTTTTCTTTGGGTTCCCTTGAGATTGCCAATGCCCCCATTCAGAAGAAGCAGAGGACAACTATGCTGCACTGAGAAAAGGTACCAAGCCCCATGGCTGAACAGGATGAGTCATGGGTTAGATGAAGAGTAGAGAGCTAGCAGGTTATATGCCTGGGCCTTAGGCTGATCAGCCTAAAACTATTGAAAGCATCTGTGTGTCTCTGCCTGTCTACGATTCTTTGGGTCTTCGGGTCTGCAGGTTTGCGGGCCTAAACCTTGAGTTTATAGGCCGGAAAGTCAGGGCCAGAAACCTCTAACTACAATTCTGCAAATTCACCTTCGTGGCCTGGGTTCAATTCCAGGTCAGGGAACCAAAAAAAAAAAAAAAAAAGGAGAGAGAATGAATGAGACCCCAAGATCCCAACAGCCTTTTTATGAATGAGGTTGGCCACTCCCACTTCAGGAGCCCGGGAACCTGGATAAGCATCTTTGAACCTTTGAACCTTATCTGCTGACACCTGAATCCCACCTCAGTTATTAAAAAATCACAAGTTTTCTGAATTATCACATTCCTAATACAGTATGAAGATAGATGACTAATATGCTATTGTCTGAATGACCAAAGAAGCAAATTCTTGGGTCCTAATACAAAACCATAAAATTAAGATATTAATTTGTATGTGGAACAATTAACTGTAATGAATACTATTATTTGTAAAATGTTGCTGAAAAAAAAATACTTAATATTTTATTAGTACCCAGAACTTGATCTAACTATAAAAAGGAAGCACTTCATCTAAATTATTCCTCTCTTGCAACTGTGTAGAAGTCCAGACCTGCAATCCCACAGCTGCTTAGCCCCAAATAATCACACAAAAGCTTATATTACATACAAACTGTTTGGCTTATTGCTCACACTCATTACTTGCTAGCTCTTCCATCTTAACTCAACCCATTTCTATTAATCTGTGTTTTGTTAGGTGGCTCATGGCTTACTTGTACATTTACATCCTGTTTTCTATGTAGCAGCTTGCAGCATCTCCATCTGACTCCACCCTCCTTCCCCTTTATCTGTGCTTGGATTTTCTGCCTGCCTTTAAGCTGTTTTGCCATAGGCCAAGGCAGTTATATTATTATTATTATTATTATTATTATTATTATTATTATTATTATTATCCAGTGGTAATTCACAACATACAGAAAGACACCCCATATCAGGACTGTATTAATAGTTATAGAATAAATGAAATGTTTCATACAGAAGCATACTTCTAGTGTGTTAGTAGATAATTATTCAAGTCTTAAAGATATTCATTAACAAAATATTATTTTAAAAGAAAGTCTGTACCTTCACTTCATCTGATTCGCAGAATAATTTACTGCTAATAATACTTGTATGATAATATAAATTTATAAATAAAGTGCATTATTCTATAATCAAATTTAGAAAAGGCAAATATAAAACTCTTTTGTGCTAGAATTTATACCTGAACTTATTTCAGACTTACCCTTTTTCTTCAAGTCCTTGAATATATTTTCTGACTGTTAGGCACATGAAACTTCATTGATATTTTACTTTGCATGCTAAATGAGATAATAATTTGTCAGTTATAAAGGACTTACATTAATCCTAAATGCTTTCATTTCCCCAAGTCTGTAAAAGAAAGCATTTCCAACATCATTCTAGATCTGAAGACAGTGGTTTGTTGGTTTGAGCATCATGATACTATGATCTAATTCCAGGCATTGATCTCCTTGTGGATCATTTAACTTTGTTCTGCTTCATTTCAGAAAGTGTGCCCTTAAACCTGTCCATCTCTCAAATACCTGTCACTGCTTCTGAGGAAAATGAAGAAAGAATGTGTACAGCTTCACAGAAAAACATTACAATTCTTCAACTTAATTAAATTCAATGTCAGTCTTATTCTCCAAAATTTAAGAAACACATATTCTACGCTAGGATTACAAACTTAAATCATGAATTTATAGTTAAATACACTAGATTTTAATACAGAGATGGACACATGACTAATAACACAGCTCAAAGAGTGTATCCAAGTCATAGAAGACTGATGGTTATCCTATGGAAAAGTAAGACAGAATATTATATTTAATAAATTAATTAAAGTAATTCTCAATGGAAAAAATACCAGGTTAGTTAGATATTCAGTTAGTTCTATTCATATTTTTGTTTTTGCTTATTTTAAAGATTGCATTTTAATTATATTTCTCCCTTCTTTTTCCTCCCTCAAAGACCCCTTAGATGTATCCCTCAACACTTTCCTTCAGATTAGTAGCCACATTTTTACACCAGTTGTTGCATGCATATATGCATTTGTATGCATCTATATAGACAGAGATATTTTTAAATATACCTCATTCAGTCCATACAATGTAACTTCTATGTTTTTCTCAGGGCTGACTTATGTCACTGGACGACCAATTAAGGCATTCCTCCTCAGGAAACCATGTCTTCATCTCCCAGCTTAACTCAGTTACTTTGTATCTGTTGAAAAAGCTGAGACAACATGGCGGTTTCCTCATCCATTTTGGTATATTTGTTGGCTGTCCCTTGTTTGGTTCATGTTTGGGTTATCATGTTGATGAGACTTTAAAAGTATAGCATCTGATGTTAGTAGGAGACACAGTCTCAAAGCAATGTCCCTGATCCGAAGGCTTTTACATGTTTTTTTCTACTTCTCTTCTTAGAAGGATTCCTGAGTCTTATGTTCAGGAATTGTGTTATAAATGTATCCATTGGGACTGAGGCAATACAACTTTGAATATAAATTGATTGTGGTTTTTTGTTTTTTTGTAGCTGTTTTTTGTCAATTGCAAAGAGACATTTCCTTGATTAGGAGATGACAATTATCAGTGGAAATAGGAAAAATGTACATAGATTGTTTCAAGGATTATAGTTGTGGGCTCATTTTTTAACAAAGAAATGAGTGTAGTCAAAAAGAAAAGATTTCTGTCCTTTTGTTTTAATAAAATATGTGTTATAAGAGTGGAGAAACAGAATCTCTCACCCTTTATTTATGTAAATAATCCTAATAAAACTCATTTTTTTCTTACCAAACTAGACTTTAGTGGTAATTATATTAAGATTAATATTCCTTTAAAGTATGACAAAATACTAAACCTTTTCATGATAGTATTAATTTCATTAAATGACCATGAAATAAACCTCTCTAGAGAGATTATAAAAAATTTCCATGCAGTAAACATTTGGCTTTAAAGAAAACCTTGTCAGAATTTGCCAGTAGTGGGAAATGAAGGAAGCAATGACAAGAAGTTGAGCGAAACATGAGAAATACGTTTTAGATGGAAAGTCTATATTGCATATAAAGAGAGCAACTCAAACTCAGGAGGGATGTCCATGGTGAACTTCGTATTGTATTTCCATGGAATCTGTTCCTCTCATAGTGTGTTATGACTTTTGTAATTCTTTGCCAGTGTCAGTTCTATAAACACTTCATCTTAAACAGTAGGAAATGGATGCAGCCAAGGTGACTTGTTATTGTGCCTTCCAGTTAATGCATAAAATAATACTAATTTAAATGAATATCACAAATATCTTAATGCTTTGAAAATTGCCAGAACTACTTTTGCATATTTTTATTCATTTGTTTCAATTTATAGGCCTCAACCCATGGCCTCTGAGTACACGTGCATGATAAAATTATCAGAAAACAAATTATAAACAGTAATCACTGACCTCCTTCATGGCCACTGAACTTTACCAATGGCCTGACCCAAGATCCCAGGCCTAAAGGCCAATCATCTCATACTCTGTCGGTTCCTAAGCCACATAAATTTCTAAATAAAATTCCTTACAAGATCTGCCAACCCTTGGTTTAAAAGCTGAGCCACATTAACTAACTGATATCTGCCAAAGCCATATAGGAATTGTAATTGTGAAATCTAGAAACAAAATTCTATTAAAATCATCTTTTTGTTCCCAAAACCAGTCCCTAAATTGAATTGACTTTCTATGATTTAATTTACTCCAACACATACAACTCAATAGTTGGGAATCTCTGTTCTCAAAGTACATTCATTTTAAGCAAGATGGTGCCATTTCAATAAATGTCTACATTTTAACTGAATAAACTAATGGCGATTGGCTTAAGGGCTAAAATCAGTTCTGGATTTCACGTCTATTATATGTCCTACATTTAAATTTAGTCACTGGAATTTGGAGAAATTCAAAGTCATTAATTAAAATACTGAAGTAAACATAATACTGGCCTTTTACTGTAGTGTTCAATAATTATAGTTACATCTATAAATAAATACACACACATATATGGCTCAATTTCTCTATTAATGTCACTTAAATGTGGTAAAGACATTCACCCAAGTCCTCAGTCTCAATAAATACCAAGGGGAAAACCATGAGATGAGCACTCATGGTAGCACTGACAGAAAAAAATGGAGGGTTAGTAACTCAGGAAAAAAAATGAAGCTCTTATGGAAAATTCTTCAAATAAACATAGGAACTCAAAAAATCATGGCAATCAAATAATGAAGTTGTAAAATAATTAAGCAAAGCCCACTTTTAAAGATGGGTATATAGGATCTGTACCATATGCAATAAGAAAATTTGATGTATGTTAAATTCACAATTTTTGAGTGGAGGATAAAAAATAATTGATTCTAAAATAAATGTGAGAAGTAAAATGTAGCTTGACCTACAGTGTTGTAGTTGATAAAATGCTCAGAAATACTCAACTTTAATCTAACAACAAGTACATATAGTAAGATGATACCCAGTACTAAAGTCTACTAAAATCTAAGGTATTTTATTGAGTTTGACTCATTAACTCTTTTAGAAGTGACATATAGTATTGTCTTTTCCCATGGCTTCATTAGACACTCAGTTTTAATCAGTCATTCTTCCCTCTCTCTAGTGATGTCAACAGTTTTTATATCTACAAAAAAGTTTAATGGTAATATTTATTTATTACAATAGTATTTATTTATAAATTATTTATTAATATTTATTTATTACAATAGTATTCCTGATCCCCAAATTGATATTTTATTACTTAAGTTAACTAATAATAAGGTGAAATAGTTTGATAATGCACATATATAATCTCAATACTCAAGAAGTCAAAGAATTGTATTAAGCCATACCTCATTCTAAAATTGACTCTGTCATCCAGTACTGAGATATAGTTTATAGAGAACTCAAATTGAGTCACGTTGAAACTGTTAATTTGGGTCATTTCCCTAATTATTAAGATTATAATTCATAAAATTAATAAATTATAATAAAATTTAAATAATTTATATTATGTATTTTTTATTTTTTCACAGAATTTACTATGTGTTATTTACTTGTGTCATTTTCATATGTATATAAGCTCCTAAGTCTCTTTAGTGTTGCTCATTCTTAACAACAACAGAATGAATGCAAGAGCCAGAAAACCAGGATCCTTGCTGAGAGATAGCATCTTCTAGACTTGACAAGGAAGATGCACCTCTGAAATCCCAACAGTATAGTTGACTAAATAAGACCTGCATAATGACAACAACAGTTGATATGACAAACTGGAGACTGGAAACCTCACAAGGCCTCATCTCTGGGTAAAAGACTACAGGCAATCAATGGTTGCTGGGAGAGAAAGAATCCCTTTTCTCTAGGGATAAGTTACCTAGGTAATCCAATCACAAGCTTGTGGTCAGCCCTAAATATGTGCAGACAAATTAAAATATTTTAATGAGCCATTTCAAAAAGCAAGACTATTTTTATTGAATAAGTAAGGAATCAGAAAAATGTTTTAGGGTGGTAAAACAAAGAAACAAACAAACAAAAACAAACAAAAAAAAAAACCTGATTGAAGAACTCATTACATTAAATTCTTGAAGTAAGGACACAAAGATTGTCTTTATAATGTATATCTCAAACATTTACTTTGAAACACTTACATAAGTTGCAGCAATATTATGTAATTAAATCGTATTTTTTTTTTTTTGCATTTAATATAAGGAAGAAAGGCAAGGCATCATGATTCAAGGCTATACTTACAAATGGAAGCTGAAGGCTGAGGTACCTGTGCTGAGGAAAGAAAAGTCTAGCACTCTTGCTCCACAGGACACTCCATTTCCTCCAAATTTCGCATGCATTTATCACAGTTCCAAAACAACTTCTCTAGAGACATATCACTGAGTCCCAAGTCATTAGAAAGCTCTGAATACAAACTTGAGCAAGCTGGAATACTTGGGTAGAAAAGGATGGAGATATAGTGAATAACTTTATTTTATTTCTGTACTGTATAAAACTGATCTCCTGCACCTAAACAAATTTAGCACAGGTGCCCATAGAATATTGTAGAGATATCCTTATTGTTTATGAATAGGCTTTAACTGGTTTTGTAAGGTATATAAAAGGAATGTTTTTATGTTTATTTAATCATCAGTCCTAAGTATGAGGACACATCCTTTGAAGTTTATTAACTGTATAACAACTATATTATTGTAATAATTTAGCTATGGAAGGGCACTTTAGTTGGCAGGAGCCAAGGGTGACACAAGTCACACACACCGTGCATCATAAGTCACATGAGAGGCTTATTGGGTATGGAGTATGCAGAAGTGGCCTTTGAGCAATTGAGGAAAGAAAAAAAGTGCAGAGAGAAGGCATTTTGTTGTAAAGAGGTTTCTTGGTCCTGGGTGGCCAGAGGCCCAGACCCACAGACCTGCCTCTCCAGACCCCTTAGCCAGCCACCACTGCTGCTCAGGCTCCCAGAAATGACTCAAACGCTTATATTGACTTCAGGCTGTTTGGCCTATGGCTCAGGCACATTGCTAGCTAGCTCTTACATCTTAACTCAACCCATTTCCATTAATCTGTTTGCCACATGGCCCATGGCTCACCTGTGCTCCTTACATGTTGCTCCTTTGGGCTTCTGGCTCAGTCTGCTTGACTCCACCCTGCTTCTCATAACTATTATCTAATTTCTCCTACTTTTTCTATGGTGCCTGTCATGGCCCAAAACAGCTCCTTTATTTAAAGATTGATATTCATAGCATACAGAATGGCATTCCCACATCACCTCCCCCTTTCTGTCTAATCAAAAAGGAAGTTAATTTTAACATAGCAAAATTACATATAACAAAATAGATATCAAGCAAGAATTATAGTTACAATATCTAGTCTATTTGTATTTAGCAAAATTAAAGAAAATACTCTATCATCTACCTTATCATTGTGAATCTAAAGTTTCATATCCAATATACGTTAAAATAACCAAGAAAAACTATACCTATAACTATCCAATCTTCAACTACATCAAAGACCACAGAAGGATATATTTACCAAAGTAAACCAGAAGTGCGAGCAACTTCCAAAACCTAGAAATGACAGAAATGACACCTATCTGCCTGGCCAGTCATTAAAAGTTCCTTTATAAAGTTGGGGCATCCATCTTCAGCATACAGGCCCAGAGTCTCTTTTCATTTCAGTGAAGCAGGAAATCTGCTCTTCCCACTCATCAGTCCTTCTCCTTGTGTCCTGAAGAATGTCTGACAGTTTTCTCTGCAAAGCAGGAACCAGAAGGACCATCTTGGCTTGTTCTGTTAAAGTTCAGAGGTCACTTTCATATGGAACTTGCATGACCAGTTTAAACATCATACTGTCAAGCAGTCAATATAAGAACAGGTTCATGTTCACTGGCTAACTGATGCCACAAAGAAACTAATCTCCATATGGAGTTTCTTCAGTGCCCATTTTTCTCTTGAAGTAAATTAGTGCTGCCAGGAGCAGATCTGTCTAACTGTACAGAAAAGTCTAAATTCCTAAACACTTTAAATGCCATACTCTGTAGGTCTTAAAAGTATTTGAAGATTACCTACCTAATTGAAATATATCTTCTTATACCTAAAAAATCTAACTAACATGAATTTCTTAATTATACATTACAATTCTAAGTCAGTTACATCATATCTTAAGCAAGAGTAGAAAAATACATACAGCATAAGAGAATTGACCTTAAATTTGTATCAATAAACCAAAATATATACCAATGTAAAATATTTTGAGATTTACAACTAATTTCCTGATCTAAGTAAATTCAATAATATAATTTTTTAAAAAAATCATTCATATACCATATCTTCTTTTTCTTCTTAGAAAGAGATTAACTATGACCATTAACCATTTATAATGAAAACAAACATTTACAAGCAATATTTTGGGAATTTGGGTGTAGTTTTCCATTACTACTTCCTGCTGATTATGGGGAATTGAAAATCACACAGGTTCTTGGAACTGGATCATAGTCTGTAGCCTGAAGTTGATATCTCCATCTCTTCCCATCAGAGATTTTTTTCAGGGGTTCTTGGTTGATGAAACCATATTTGCCTGGAAGCAATCCACAGGTTCTCATCTTCTGTGGAAACAAAAGCAGAACTTTTCCAAAGCAATAAATCCTTACACACAAATTTCAAAATCAAAATACCTTTAAAATACATATTCTTGTTTAACTTAGTAGCCTTTGCATTTGCAATCCATTGTCTTTCTGCAGTTAGCTCATTAGCAGTTAAAAATTAAAACAAAACACAATAACAACCAAGATCCAGATTTTTATCTATTTTCCATCTTTATGTGGTTTATTATATTTTTATTACTCTATTTCTCTTTTTAAGGACTTTCTCTATCCTCTTTCTTTTCTCTCTGAAGCCTATGTACCTTTCACCTACATTATAACCCATTTTCAGGTTTTACTTTTCATCTGAATCTGTTTTATTGTGAATCCTTAATCATCTTCTAACCATAATAACTTGTAGGCTGAGTTTTACTTACAAGGCACCAGTCCAAAATTAATATTTATTAGAATATAAATCAACACTCACGATATTAGTAACAGCTTATAGTGGCACCTGAACAAGGACTGGCACTGAACAAGGATGATGGATTCCGACCTGTCTCTCCAACAGTCAGCAGCCAGGAACCAGGAAGAGAGCCTCCTTGTGTCTCAGCAGCCACTTATCAATGGGGTTAGCCACACCCCCTGCAGGTTGGCCACACTCCCTCCAGGGTCCCAGGCTCCTGGATAAGTGTCTTCTGACCTTATTGGCTGACACCTTAATCCCGCCACAATAACTTTTAAAATATTTGCACTCTCTTAAAGAGCCACATAGTTTTTGCAGGTAAAGCTGAATCAGTAAGTGCTCTTAAAGGGACCGTGTCTATTTGTGGCCAGCAAACAGAGCAGACCCAAGAAAGTGCTGCTACTAAGTAACCATCTTAATTTCCTTTTAGTTCAAAATAAATAGAAACCTTAAATCAATCACATGCTACTGAGTCTTTTGTGAGATTTCAGGAACCGGCCTGACTGCAGCTTACACTGCCTGCCGCCAGTCTGCTGGTGCCATTTTTAATGTAGCCAGATGTGAGCTTTCTCTGTACAATGACCTGCTTCAGATACATAATTTGGAATCTGCTTTGGCTCAGCTTCTGATCTAAAACACTGGATATTCGGCCCACATTGGGAATCCAGCAATTACTTTTTATAAGGGAATGTAGCATATCCACAGAGGGAAAGTGTCATGGCTGCAGTGTCACATGTTGGCTGCTGCTCTGGTCTTCCTTATACGGCTTGGTCCTTGAGGAATGCCTGAATGTTAACAATAATACTGATCTTAAAACAGTGAAGAACACTGCCCTCAAATGATTTAATATCTGTATATCATCTCAAAATTTTTATTGATCCAAGAAATAGTTTCCAACTGATAATTTTAAGCAATTATAAAATTGTATAAACTTTATTTTTAAAAATGTGTTAACTTACATAAGTATAAGCAGATAATTTGAGAGAAATAATGAACTAAGTAAAATACAAAATAATATTGTTAGCTAGAAAATATGGGTGTTTTAAGATTATAAATTTGCATTAAATTTGTTGAATTGCTTTGAGGGCATTCCAACACTATTGATTCTTCCAATCCATAATATTAAATATCTTTTGAATTTCTGTGCCTTCTATGACTGCCACTAATATTTTATAATTTTTACTGTCAGAATCTCTTATGTGTTCTTATGACTATCTTTATATATTTACAAACCTAGTATAAATGGAATAACTTTTGTATTTCTATCTCAAAAATTGCTGTTACAATATAATAAACCTTTTAATTTTTTATATATTGATTTTATAGCATGCAAATTTTCGGGATTCAATTAGTTATAATAGTTTTGTGGAAAGAACTTTGCCATATCATCTATAAGCAAACTTATACCTATTTTACAATATATAATTACTATTATATATTGAAATGTTACTAAATAATAATTGTATTATTGCAATAAATAATTATCATAATATTTTTATATAATTTTATAATATAATTCTATAACATAAATGATCCATTTTGAACTTATAATAGTAAAATAAATATATAACATACTATAATAAATATATTATAACATAAGTATTGTTATGATTCTTACATATTGCTAAGTTTAGAAATATAACCTGCTCAGTCAGTAAAATTCTATTTGTATGTGCATTTCTACTGGTGAAAATTATATTATTAATATAGTTTTATGACTTGTTAATATCTTGGTTAGTCTTAATGCTTCCTTAGGTATGTGCTTCATAAGATGTGTTTATCCAAATATTTGTTTATTTCTCTAAATTATAAAACTGTTTATATATGGCTTTTCATAATTTCAAATGATTATTTGGTATTTCTGTAGTATTAACCAGTAATATTTTTCTTTGCATCTCTGATTTATGTGACCCTTTTCCCTATTTTTAAACAAACATATCAACTACTTGAAATTCAGTTTTAATTTAATGATAATTTTTATTAGCTTTATTTCTTGATGCTTTGTAAACGTAAATTAAGGAAGAAAGTGTTGATGTTGCATAATTCAAGGTTATAGTCCAATATAATAGAGAAGTCAATGCAGATGGTCACATTGCATTCACTATCAAGAGGCAGAAAGTGAAAAGTGCCTGTACTCTTCCCTTTGTCTTCTTTTTTATACAATCCAGGCACCCAATTCAAGGGATGACTTCACTCTGATTGGGCATGTCTTCTAACATCAACAAAAACTAATCAAGATAATCTCTCATAAGCATCCTAAAATATTCATTTCCTAGGTGATTGTAAATCTCATCAAATCAACAGTTGATTTGTACCCATTACGCAGAGGTACAATCAAAGTAAAAAGATGGAAAATACCAGATAAATGTCAGACAATATATACTTTGTTCCATACATATCTATAATTCTAGCATTTGGGAGGCTGAGGCAGGAGGATTTCTGTGAGTCTGAGTCTCACTGGCGCCATCAGAGGTGACAGAAAAGACAGTCTCATTTATAAAAACTAGTAACAGCAATTGAGAAAAATTTTACTCTGAGACTTCACTTAGCGGTGAAAAACAAGTTAACCAAGTATAATGGTCCAGACACTAAATGAATTCTAGCCCAGAGCCTCAAAACAAGAGAAGAGAGCCTTATAAAACTAATAAAACTAATAATAATCATAATTAAAAACCTGAGTGATATTTCAGTGGATAAAACACATGCCATAAAAGGGTGGATCAGAGTTGGAACTGGATTCCCAGCACCTACATAAATTCTGGGGACAGTCCATAATTATCTCAACACTCAGGAAACAGAGACAGAGGATCCCCAGAGCAAGTTGGCCTGTGAGACAAGATGAATTAGCAAGCTCTAGGTACAACTAAAAGACTGATTTGTTATATCAAGCAGATAATAATTAAGGAAGAGAGCCAGTGTCAAGCGCAGGTCCTCACACACCTTCACATACCTTCACACATATACATGCATTCATATACATGCATACCAGGTACACATACAAAAATGGTAAGAGAAAACTTAATAAGAGAAATATATAGCTCCATAATATCACATACACACACGTACGCTTGTCCAGCTGTCACTCATAAGCAGCAACCAGAAGGGTAATTGGACAGGAAGATCAACAAAAATAAAGACTTAAAAAGTAGTGTCAACTGTCTTGTTCGTGTCCTTACAAATTATGACTCTAAGACATCACAAAGAAGGAATCAAATCTACCTGACATTTAACAACAGAGTATATATATGAAAATAAGCCACAACAAAGTCAAAACAAAATATGCAAAGTAAACTCTCTGACTCTAACAGAACTGAATTAGAAATCAGTAACGGACAGACAGGTGGCAAATTCCCCAAAACCAGAAATTAACAACACATTTTAAATTACCCATGAGTGAAAAAGGTTGTTCTCAAGAGAAATTAGAAAATATTTTGAAAGTAATGAAAATGAAAGTACAACAAAACTAAAATTCGTGGAACACAGTGTAGGCGTACTAGATGAAAAATTTAAAACAATGCTTACATTAAGAAAACAGTGTAAAAATCAACATATTGAGTTGTTACCTTTAATAAATAAACACACAATCAATTGACATTCAAAATAATCAGAGGATGACAGTGAAAAGACAAACTCTGTTTAGCTGTAATAGAAAGATAATGAAATGGATAACACTACTGTATATGGTTCTTTTTCCATAACGGTGACTACTTGAATTAAAGAAACCAAATAGATTTTAATAAAAAAAAAAATTACTTCATGTCTAGACAGTTCTCAAATTTAAAACATATATCACACGTAGGAGCATTCTGACTATAGCAAAAACAAAACCAACCTAGACCTGGAAAGTTCTATTGTCATGATTTACCAAACATTTAATGGCAGATGTAGGAAGCCATTTACAAACTCTTCCTGCAAATCCAGAGAAAGTAATGTTTGGAATATTTTTATGATGACAGATAGGGTAGTTTATACCTGCATGCCATCACTTCAGAGATGGAGGCAAATCTTGTAACTTCAAGGCCAGCATGCACTGAATCTGCATGAAAACAAAATAAAATTATATGAAATCTGCATAACTTTAATACCAATTCAAGACAGAGATTTTCCAAGGAAAAAGTACCACTAAGGCACAAAAATACAGATTTTACCAAGTATTAAAAAAATAATAAACCTTTAATTAATACAATGGCCATGAATTTGAAGAAGAGGAAAGGAAGGCATATGGGATGACTTGAAGGGTGAATGCCCAAAGGCATATGTAATTATATTATAATCTCATATATAAAAAGTTAAAGAATTGTCAAATAGGGTCTAGCAATAAAAACGGTCTCCAACTCTAGATAGGTTTCTACATCACAAATAGAAGGAAGCAACAAGTTTTGAGTATATTCTACTTTTGACTCCAGTGATAAAATTTAGTGTCAAAGTCATTTAACATATGTAATACATTACTAATATGAACCATCTGTCCATGAATTTTGAATATTCATTATTTCTTGGGCTAGTGACATGCACCAAAGTACTCTTTTGCTGTGCTTAGTGACAAAACTTTGAATGATCTAGGAGACAAGCTTCCAAGCACACCTTTGAAGAATTATTTAGATTAGAATAATGACATAGTCAAAGTAACCTTAATTGTGTCAATATCCTTTCACACATTAGGGTTCTAGTCAGAACAAGAAGGGATAAAATGTACTGAACAAAGGCATCCATTTTGCTTTGTGTCCTGTCTACAATGCAATATGACCCATTTTCTCATATCCATGTTGCTGTGATAACTTCATCATGATCGAACAATCAATTTTTGACAACAAAGCTGAACATACACACTGGAGAAAAGAGAGTAATCAATAAATGTGCAGGTCAAATTGGAAGGTTGTAAGCAGAAAAATGAAAATAGATCCCTATCTATCACCCTGCACAAATATCACTCTAAGTGGATCAAAGACCCCAATATGACCAGATACATTGAATCTGATAAAAAAAAAAGAAGAAGAAGAAGAAAGAAAAGAAAAAGAAAAAGGAGAGCGAGAATATACTTGAACTTACTGGCACAGGAAAGAATTTGGAACTTTAAAATGAAAAAAAAAAAATCATGAATGAAAATAAGGTCTGTTGAAGCCACAGATGGTTCAGAGGGTTAAAGCATGTGTCCCCACATTTGAAGTTTACTCCTAGTTCTCACATAATAGGAGAGAATTCCAAAACGTGTGGACATGTGCTCTCTCTCTCTCTCTCTCTCTCTCTCTCTCTCTCTCTCTCTCTCTCTCTCACACACACACACACACAAACACACACACACACACACACACACAGAGAGAGAGAGAGAGAAATAAATAAATGACAACTGACTTCCTAAGCTCAGCTTCTAAAGTTCTGTTTTCCATTAAATGTTATAAAACTAGCCTTTCATATAAGAAGCTAACTCCAGGAATCAGATACAGAAAAAATAAATAAATATTTTACTGTGATCTGCTTTAGTAAAATACAGGGCCAAACCAAAAGTACACAAGCTGTATCTAAGAATCTAGCACTGAAGAAATATAACACACACACACACCAAACCAATGCAATCCAATGTGTAGAATAATAATACACATGCCAGTGGAGAAACTCAGAAAAGCCCAGGAGGCATCAACCCTACATAAGAACTACAGGCACCTAAGGATGACTGAGAAGGGCAGAGTAGACTTCCTCAGAGCAGAGCACACTAATTGCTTAACCAATTCCCAGTAGTCAGCTCTGAAAGGATATATACAGGTAACATATTATACAGACTGAGAACTTTATACATATATACTTTTTGTATTTGGAAATGGATATGTATATACATATGTGTGTGGAAACAGTAAGAACTAATTTTTAAAATGCTGTGATTATATAAAGAACAAGAATTGGTATATGGAGGCTTTGGAGTAAAGAAAAAAAATGGTAAATGATGTAAGAACGCTGTAATTTCACAAAATAAAAGAAAAACTTAAAAGAATATTCCCGTGTCTCTCCACTACAAATAAACAAAACAAACAAACAAACAAAAAAAACTAGTTTTTCAAGTACTTATTTGTTTTAGTAGGAACATTAGCTCCTTTGGGCTGGTGAAACTGGAATTTATTTCCTATTAATATACTTTTTCAATGTTATACTTAATTAATTAATTTTATAGTGTTATCTGATGTTTTCATGTATGAATATGTTTTATAATGACCAAATATAGGTAAACATATACAGCTGCTTAGAGACCATCTCTTTATGGTGAAAATATTAAAATAAACTTTACTCAGGCTAATTAAATAGTACAACATATGCCCTACTATAAGGTAGCCTAACACATTTCTTACTTTCTCTACTCGTAACTCAGTACCCATCCGTCAGTTCCTTCGCTTCTCCCTTCTACTGAATGCTGCCGGCACCTTGTAGTCTCCATATTATACTCTCTCATCTTCTAGAAAAGCAACAGATTTGATTCTACACATGAGGGAGGTCATATGATTACACGCATTTCCCTTATTTTCGATTTTAGTTAATATAATGATATACACGTTGGTCCATGTTCTCCACATAGGAATATTTTATTATTTTTGGCCTAGTTGTTATTGTTACGTGTGTGTGTGTGTGTGTGTGTGTGTGTGTGTGTGTGTGTGTGTGTGTGTGTGTTATTTTCATTTTCTGGCAAATAGAAATAATGCTGCAACCAAAGCGGAGTATTGATGTCTTTTGACATGTTGATGAATTTCCTGTGGTATATATCCAGTAGTCAAACTGCTGAACCTTGTAGTAATTTTATTTAAAATTTTGGAGGGAATTTTATTCTCTCTTTTCAAAATGGTTGTATAAAAATAGAAATGCTTGACAATTGAAATCGACTACCAAAATATATATCACTAGGAATTATGTACAGTATGACTCATTAAATATCAATGAAATCTAAGTATGAAAAATGAAAAATCAAATATGCCTACTCCTATTTAATTATTTTATTTTAACACAATATGCACTTATTAAATTTTAAAGAAACATTGAAATGATTTATCTAGTCTACATGTTTGTATCATTTGGAAGGGGAAGAGTGATTAGGTACTCATATCAGTCAATCATACGAAAAAAAAATCTACTCCCTAAACATTATATTTCTTTTTCTGTTGTATTTTATGTTACAGTTCCCAAATACTTCACAAGGGAATCCCATACTGAGAAAATGAGACATACACACTGCCATAAATGGGACACTGGGGAGGCTACTAGGATATTAATACATGTGAGTTATAGTAAATTAAACTAAATGAAGAGCTGTCCCATAGGTGTCCTGCCTATTGATTGCATATGAGCAACACTGGATGAACTTCGAGCTCTCACCTATTCACTCAGCATTAGACTGGAAAGCAGTCATTTTTGCATCCCGTTGAAGTAGCAATGAAAACCCAACTCACTTTCTTGCAAGTTGGTCCCTTAGTGTGTTTCCAAACAAAGAATAGCCATCACTTGCTAGTAATTCTTCTGTTCATACATCAGGCTCTCAAAGTTGTATCATACATAGCCTCACCATTTTATAACTCTGGATACAAAAAAAAAAAAAATGCTTGATAGATTTTTCTGATTCTAATTTACAACTATTATTTTTTTCCTTTATAATCTTATTTCTCTGCTTCCAAGAATTTCTAACCAGTTACATTTTACTTTTAAATAAAAGATGTGATTTAACATGCCCTTTCAGAAATGTAAATGACAATAAACTACCAAGGAGAGTTTATTAACCTGGTTACCTAGGGCCAGCCGAAGCACTGCTGTACTAATGTATATTTCTGCAGATCTTTTTCTCTCTGCTAACTGACCTTTACATTCTAGTAAGAAGTGATTGGTTTCATCTGTTAACTTTCAAGTCAGCATCATAACTTCACCTTCTTTTACCAAATACTTTGTTCTATTTGAGGTATGTAACAGTAGATACTATATTTGGAAACCAGAAACAGCTGGATTCCTCTACCATATGAAACCTCACAGCTTTACATACTGCATAGTCTCTTATCTTCTCATATAGCATAAGTATGCTATATTCTCATAGAACATAAGTATGAAAGAATTGAAAGTTTCCTGAATTTGTGGATGTATTTAGGATGAAATTCTAAGCTTAGGTAAGTTCGATAAAGCCAACTCCTCAAGTATCAACCAATTAAGCAAGTAAAAATACCTGTGTAATTGGAGTTTAAGAAAAGTATGGGAAGCTAGATGTCCTGTTTAGTTTTCAGATACTGTGGACACCATGACCAGGCCACACTATCTGAGGTTTACTTACAGATGCAGAGGCTTAAGTTATTGTCATCACGTCGGGAAACATGGTGGTGTGCAGGCAGACATGGTGCTGGAGACGTAACTGAGAGTTCTGTATCTAGAGCTACCGGCACCAGGATGACAGTAACTGTGTCTGGCTTTGGCTTTTGAATGCAAAGCCCATCCCCAGTGGTATACTTCCTCCAACATGGCATGACTATTCCAATAATAGTCCTCTAATAGTACCTCTAATCCTTCTCAATTACTGCTGTTCCCTGATGACTAAGCGTTCAAATATATGAGCCCAGGGGGCCATTCTTTTTCAAACCAGTCCTTTTTATTCTCTATTCTCCCGAGGCTTATAGTCATGCCATAATGTGAAAATTCACTCAGTCCAACTTCAAAAATTCCCATAGCCTGTAATAGTCTCAACACTGTTTAAAAGTCCCAAATCTCTTCTGAGACGCATGTCAATCTCTTAAGTGTAACCCCCTGTAAAATCAAAATAAAGAAGAAGAACGTTTCTCCAACATACAATGGCACAGTGTAAAATGAGGTTTCTGGCCCGTCCAGACCCACAGACCTGCAGTCCCAGACTTATTAGCCCCAAATAATCACACAAAGGCTTATATTAATTTCATGCTGTTTGACCTGTGGCTCAGGCATATTGCTAGTAGCTCTTTCATCTTAATTCAACCAACTTCCACTAATCTGTCCTGCCATGTGGCCTGTGGCTACCTGTTTCGTTACATCTTGTTTCATGGGCGACTGGATCTTGTCTCTGTGACTCTGCCCCCCTTACCCTCACTATGCTCTGATTTCCTGTCTACTTCTAAGGTGCCTGCCATAGGCCAAAGCAGTTCCTTTATTCACAGCATATAGAAAGACATCCTACATCAGCACAGAATATAAATTCCCACCTCAAAAGGAAGGAAAAAGAGCATAGTGAGATAATACCGGACCAAAGAAAGAAATTATCTGGGCAAAATCTAAACTCTGCATTTCTGTATCTGCTGTCAATGCACTCTTCAGCACTCCAAATCCTTTCAGCTCTGTTGACTGCAACAATCTTCTCTCTCTAGAGTTGTTTTCACAACCTGCTTACAGTTCTTCTTGGTAATTATTCTTCAGATCTTGCATTTCTAAAAATCTTGGGTTCTCCAAGGAAATCCAGCTATAAAAACCTTTATAGCTTCGCACAGTGGTTTCTAAAGAAGGCCTCCATGTGGGGACGGCTCTAGCACACAATTGTCTTCGTTGACTTTTCTTAGGGAGATTCTATAACCGCTTTCCTATATCCTTGTCTCTTCATCAGAACCACATGGCTAAAGCTGTCACGTTCTGCTGCTTGCTAGGCCTGGAGCATGGGCCCCTTGTTCAATAAAATTTGTATCAGCTTTCCATTACAGATTGTTTCCTTCACTGCTTATGCTTTTTAAAATTTTGTAAATTTACAAGTTGGAAGGTTAACTGGGTAGGGTCTGGCTCTAAGAGAACAACTCCCTTTATACCATTTAGCATCAAACTTTTCTTTAAACATTTTATCTTCTTGAGCACTAGATACGTTCCAAACATCACATTTCCTGATGCTCCTTTTCTTCTCAAAGTGTACAATTTCTATTTGTCCTTGCCCACTTGGCTTCTTTTAAGTAGATATCTGTGTAAGAGTGACCACTAATAATCACACTACAGAGTCAATACTAGGCTGTCTTGAAATCACCTCTGCTGACACCATTAATACAAAACTCTTCAATTTAGCCTCAGGAACAATTTTTGGGCAAGGACAGAAAACAGCCACATTCTTCACCAAAATATCACAAGAGTTGTCTTTAAGCCAGTAAATAATATTCTCCTCTAAAACCTCTTGAGCCAAGCCATGATAATTTACATTGCTCTCAGCATCACTGTCTTTCATGGCCCTACTTGTATGGCTCAATAAACCCATCTTAAACCACTCAACTACTTTCCTAACCCAAAGTCCCAAAGTACATATTCTTCCAGTAAGCAATATTGTCAGGCCTATCATACCAATACCCCACACTTGGTACCAGCTCCTATTACAGTCAGTGTTCTCTTGCCATGCAGTGACACCATGACCAAGACAATTTAAGACAGTATTTAATGAACTCACTTACAGTTTCCAAGGTTTACTCTATTATCATCATAGTGAAAATCACGATGATCCACAGGCAGACATGCTACTGGGGAAATTGCTAGAAATTCTACATCTGGCCCCCAGTGCAAAAGGAACAGAGCAACACTGGTCAGACTGAATGTCTGAAACCTAAAGTCAACTCCCAATGGCATACCTATGCCAACAAGCCACAACTACTAATTCTTCTCAAGTGGTGCTAAGCCTTGATGACTAACTATTCAAATATATATCTATGGTAGCCAGTCTTATTCAAACCACTACACTAGGTAATCTAAAATTCAAAGTATACATAAATATGAGATATGTTCACTTAAGTAACATAAAACAAAGGGCTTGTTCACGAGACTCCCAGTTAAACACGGCCTCCTGAGTCCAGTTATTAACTTCCCCATCTTCTCTATTATGTGAGAGTCATATCTTCTGAAACTTTGCAGATTTACAGTGGGAATAATTTCCTCTAATGCCACTATACACAGGACTGAAAGTTCACTTGCTTTGGAAGTACCAGGCATGCATCTCTGCCCACTGACACATTTAGCTATACACTAGAGTTTTCATTTTTAATAATATTTTCTTACTTAGATGGATTTTTCTACCATGGAGCATGGGATGATCACAAAGGCTCTCAAATTGATGAAACAATCTTTAAGAAGGAATTTGATGGCATGAACTTGAACCCAAAGGTAAAAGACATAGCAAGTTGAGAAGATAAAATGCATTTTCTTGATGTTAGTCTGCTAGTGCTGCTGTAAAAGATGATGCAGACTTCATGGGTAAAAATCAGAATTGTTTTCTCTGTTTCAGAGGCTGGAATTTCAGTAGTAAAGGAGAGCACCTCTAATTTTTCCTAACACAAGACTCTAAGATGCACAGATAGCCTGCTTCTCACTATATCCACATATACCTTTACTATGCATGCATGTGGCTCTGTGGATCTTCATTTATAAAGACACTAATCTTATCAAATTAATGCTCTACTCTTGTGATTTTTATTAATTTTAGTTCCATTCCTGTGGTATCTTGAGTAGGTACAAACCCTATAGACTCATGTGTTTGAATACTTTGTCATAAGGAGTGACACTATTAGGAGGTATGTGTTTGTTTAGTAGGTGTGGCCGTATTAGAGGAAATGTGTCACTGTGGTGGTGAGATTTGAAGTCTCCTTTGCTCAAGCTAAGCTCAGAGAAAGCACACAGACTGCTTTTGTTGCCTGTGGATCAGGTGTAAGACTCTCAGCTCCTTTTCCAGTACCATGTCTGCCTGCATACTGCCGTTAAATAAACTAAATCTCTGAAATTATAAGCCAGTCAGTTAAATAGTTTCCTTTATAAGAGTTGCTGTGTCTCTTCATAGCAATAGAAATTGTGAGACACTCTTTAAAGGCTTAATACTCAAATATAGTTACATTGGGGCTTCTAATTATCACATAGAAATTTATTCCACATTATTTCTTTCATAGAAACTACTCTTTAGTTGTTCCTAGAAATTCTGGGAAAAATTATACAAAGGTAACAAACCCCCAGTCTCCAGCAGAACAGCCAACTCAATGACATATTAGAGTATTTCTCTCTTCAGCATTTTTATGTAACCGTAAGGTGGAACGGAGTTGAAAATCTGATAAGTTTCAGGGACTTCTGAGACTTATGAATTACTAACATTAAATTTGCACTAGTCTTTCTGAAAGATGAAATATTCCAACTAAAAGGAAATTTCTTCACAGCATTAAATGAATGACACTGAGTAGAAAGCTTCTTTGCTTGCATCATTATTATTTTTAAGTATTTAAATTTCTTGCATATTTAGTAAGTCTAATGGAAACTAAGACAATAAGAATAAACTTTATTCCATTTATGAAATGTTAATTTTATCTTTTCCTTTATAATTCAACTTTATATAATCATATCTTTCAATAAAATTTTGTGAAGACTTGATTTTTGAAATCAACACATTTTATGAAATATTAGGTCATTAAAATGTATCTTAATAATAACCTAGTACTTCTTAGGAGGAAACCTTTTGCTGCTTTTATATACATTGACTCAACTTAATGGAACCGTAATATTTTTAATATTCTTTCTATTTTAGAGAAGAAACACAAAAGAATAGTTTGTACCAGATTACTCTATAATTTATTGTACTGTTTTTAGAGAAATTTTTAATCATATATAATATGTTGTGACTTCTGTGACATAACAAGAAATTGTAGAGAACCCTTGATCAAAACATATGCTTTGCAGCTAAAACAGCATATATTCAGATGCCTGTTATACTCACTTGCAGTATGATCTTAACCAATCTCTTCACCTCGGTCATTAAACATAAAGCCAGGACAATGGTTACACATAACTGTCATTTTCAGAGATGTAAAAGCTAGAAATATAATGGTTTAATTGAAAGGCTTTAGAACACTTCTAGATAAGGTATCAGTTATTGTCTTCCCTTTTACTGGTCTTTCCATTCTTAACTAAATCTGGAGGAGATCCATACATCTTGAGTGAATCTGTCTTTGATAAACTGTCTATCTTCACAAGCTCAAGCACATTTCAGACTCTCAACACTAGTATAGCAACCCTCCAATATGTCTCTCTTGCATATACTCCAAATGTTTCATTCAAATTCCCACTTTGATTATTGTAATCTCTTCATGCATGCTTTCTTGGTCTTTGTTAGAACTGGTATCCATGGTAGCTCATGCCAGTAATACCAGCACCCAGAAATAGAGACAGGAGTATGAAGACTTTTAGGACTTCCTGAGCTATATAGAGAGACCATGTTCAGAATTATCTGGGATTAGCTCATAGAGAGCACTTGCCTAGAAAAAACATGATCCTAGATTTTACCTCCAGCACTAGAAAAAATAGTAAAATAAAAGATCTTTAAAATACCCTTAATATTACTGATTATTGTATTTAACTTAGGTTCCAACATAAAGAAAAAGAATAAATACATAAGAGTACTTAACTTTGTGTTCAAATTTTTTATTAGAGATACTGGTATATTTCAAAAACAAGTAAAACAGAAAGTATTATTTTTCTTGTTCTATTTAGAAAATATGAATAAAGTATCCATATGTTTACACAGGAAAATAAAGTTAGAGCAGAAATTTTTGTTTACTTACCCATTTCTCACCTAACAGAGAGAAACACTGTAAATTGTGGAAACACTTTTCTTAACTTAAAACAAATGTTAGCTCCAGCAGAGTTGAGGGGAGATGAAACTGCATAGCTCAGACTAAATAGCTAGGACAATTAATTTTATTTCCTTCAATAAAAATATAGTTTGCACCACAAGGAATAAAAGGTAGAGATAAAATGAATAGATGAAATATTTTATCAGTCATCAATAACTGCATTACAGTTACAGCATGTGGGAATAGCATTAAGAAAATAGTCTAAGTAATATGCAATTTTTGCTAGTGTGATGGATAATGTCTTGAGTTATGTTAATATCACTGTGAAAAGGCACTGTGAACAGGACAACTCATGGAGGAAAGAGTTTATTTGGGGTTTAAGATTTCAGAGGGTGAGAGTCCATGATATCAAAGAGAGGCAGATGGAAGGAGCCTGGAACAGCATCTGAGAGCTTACTTCTTAACCACAAGACAGAGGCAGGGAATGCAACCTCAAAATGGTCTGGATACTTTTGAAATCTCAAAGCCTTCCCCAAAAGACATACTTCCTCTATCAAGGTCACATCTCCTAATCATCCCCAAAACAGCTATCAAATGGGCACTAAATATTCAAATATCTGAGACTGATTATGAGAGCGAGGAGGATATTTATTAAGACCACTACAGATACATTTTTCAAATGAATAAAAGAAGGGAAAATGAGTTTTATGTAAAATAGTTTTGAAAGATTTATTTATTTATTTGGAAGAGGGCACTATATCTCACTACAGATGGTTGTCAGCCACCATATAGGTGCTGGGAATTGAACTCAGGACCTCTAGAGGAGCAGCCAATGCTTTTAACACCTGAGCCAACTCTCCAGTTCTGTATATAAAATGTTATACTGTTACATCTGTTGGATCTGTTACCATGAGAAAGAGAAGGGATAAGGCCTAAAGATATGATAGGACATCCCTAGGATCTAATTACTACAGTTTCCAATCTGTAAAAGCTAGAGGATTTCAGTCACTTTGGGGAACCATATTTACTCACTGTCTAAAACCAAGTAGAAAAAGTCAAACCAATCAGGAAAAAAAATGCAGGTGAAGAGACTAAGATTTCACCTAACAATATTCATACATAAAGGAAATAAAACACAGTGAGTCATGACTGACCCTGTTTACTGCCTAAATAGTTTCTATGTCACTATTTTGGAAAAAAAAACAAAACAAATACTAGGGTATTGCACACCTATGAACTGAAGAAACATAGCTGAGAATCTTGGAAAGCCAAAGTAAGCAAAAGACATGGACAGAAAGTTCCAGAAAAAGACAGGGACGCTGACATTCTGGGCTTTGCCCTAGAATGTGAATAACCTCCCTTGATGCCAGGCACATAAAAGGGAAAGAGAGTGTAAAATGATGATTCCATCTTGAGCGGGACCACTAGCATTTTATGTGTGCTCTACATGAGGTAGAAACAGGGAGTTCTGAGAAGAAAAGTGGGCAAATTTAGGAAGGAAGTGAGTTACAGCCTTTAGTTGACACTCATCTATTTGTGCATTTATCTCTGTCAAATTAAAGACACTGGGAATTGTGAGATTTGAGATCCCACACATTCCTATCAGGAGACACATGGCCATTACCTAAGCTCAGCAAACATGCCATTACTGGCTTTGTAGAATCTAAGCGATTATTTACAAACAAAACTGATCAGCAAACAATGCTAAACATTTCAGAAGTAAAAACAGAAAGGCAAAAATCACCCACAAAGAAAACAAAAACAAAAAGGATGGCAAAGGAAAATTGAAAATAATTATAGTACTTTTAAAGTAACTTGCAAAAGCTGTTAACATAAAAGAATAAAAAAAACCACAAGATTTCCTGGGAATTATTCAAGATTGTCAAATTTCTTTAAAATAATAGTAAAAATAGACATTGAATATAGTCAAGGACAAAGCTAATGAACTAGAATACATACATAGATACATACACACACACACACACACACACACACACACACACACACACACACACACACACACACACACACAAATATATATAGTGTTTATTAAAATGCTACCCAAAAACCTCAGGTTTTATTATAGAATATGGGAAAAAAAAAAAAACATTGTAACCTCCAGAAGTAGCGGACATCCATAGCAAAACAGTATTTGTTACACACATGAAATCTCAATGGCTGTGAATTCATGAACAAGATTTTTTCAAAGGACAAAAGCAGCATGCATGGGAGTGGCTTATGGTGCCCAGATTAGGAGCTATTGACAAATGATGCATGTAAGAGCCCATTTTCTTCTGGAAGGTGACCTCTGAGAGGCTTCCTCACCCGTTTTAGTGGGTCCTAGACTAATGCACACAGCAGTAGCACTAAGTGGGCTCAGTGGGATGAAAACAGAGCACTTGAAGTTCAGAGGGAAAAGTAGAAGGGATGGGAAAGATCGAGGGGAAGAAGGAGGAGTAACTGATCAAAATGTGTTATATGCATGTATGAAATTATCAAATAAAATAGAGGAAAGTCAGAAAAAAAAAGATTGAAGATAAGTAGAAGTGAAAGAAAATGGCAAAAAGACACAAACATAAATCTCAGCCATTTTAAAGTCCATGTAAAACATAGTTAAAAAGTATAAAGTAAAGTCAAAAAAGTAAAACATAGAAAAGCCAGAAAAAAAGAATAGGGATGAATAGAGATAATAGAAAGGTGACAAAAAAAACATAAGCAAATAAATCTCGGAAATTTTAAAGTAAATATTAAGAAGAAATACAAGGTGAAATTCCAAGCAGAAGACTAGTTGTAGTAAAAGAAATATTGGAGAAGAAAAGAAAGAAGAAGCCTTTTGGAAAATAACACTGCTCAAACTGAAATGATCCAAAAACAAGCAAAAAAGGTTTTATTTTCCACATCTGGTAAAACAACTGGAAGGCTATCTCTTAGGAGGCACATTTTTCTAATATCTAAGAAAAGAGAGAATTAAAAATGGATAATGTATTAAAAACTCTCAGAAATGAAAGCTCACAAATGAGGACTGGAGTCTCAGCCACCTGCACATCTGATACACACAGCGCTCACAGTGATCTGGAACCACTCTAGTGGGGGATTTCTTCTTGCCACTACAGGTAGCAGGAGTGTATGTGGAGCACAGGCACACAGGCAGACAAAACTCTCACATAGATCAAATATAAATAAATCTTACAAGAGAGCAACATAAAACACTAACAATAACTAATTTTAAAAGCTCGATTATGGCTACAAAAGACATCAGAGGGCGTGGATATTTTCCAAGAATACATTGTAAAAAAAAATCCATGATTCTCTTTTTTAAATTACTTGTCTCTATACTCTCTATCTTATTATTAATCTTCAAATATCTGTTATTGGAAGGCCATGCATTGCCTTCATTTATAATATCTAAAATCACTGCACAGTTACTTTAGTGAAAGCACTGCCCGAATCTTCTAGTAATTGTAGAGATATTCTAAAATTCAACAGTGAAGAAATGCACCATAATTTCTGCTGCCCTGCAGTCATTTTTGTATTTTCCATGTTCCTTAAGCAACTGTATTGTCAGATATCACAAAATACAAGAGCAAATATGGAAAATAGACATTTACATATATTTCTAAAGTATTACAGAGACTCTAATGTTGTGAGTGGATAGCCCATCACAGACATAGTAGTTGCCGTATCAGGATAATCATTCATTCCCATAGTAATAGCAAAAGTGAAGATAAAAAACAAACCAGTTACAGTTATCATGGAATATAAGATCAACTAAATATTAGCAAAGACCAAAAAAAAAAAAAGTAACTTTTCAAAAATCTGTATCTAGTTGCCTTTCATTTAGGGAAAGCAATAAATGTGTATAAAATTCCAGTTATAGTTCACTAAATTAAATTTTAGACACATTAAATTAACTTATAGGAAACTTGAAAAATGCTTGTAGATTGTTTATGATATTTTGTTTCATTATATCCTATGTTGTAAAACATATTAGTAAAATCATGTTTTCATGATTGTCTAGACTAAATATAAGAAAATAACCTCCTTAAATAGAAGAATTAAACTGCTTGATTAAAATTAAGTACTTAGTATAAACTGGCATAAATATTGACAACCTGGATAGCACAAAGCATGGCATTACTAGTCTAGCAACAGGATCTATAAATCTCAATTGAACACAGATCACTTTTCTTCATAGAAGAGTTGAGCTCATCTAAGCAGGTTATCAACAAACCCTAAGACACTTGGTTTAAAAAGCTTACATTTTTTTAATGTGGAAAATACAAGTTCAAATACTTCTATTGGATATTACAATATTATACTCAGTATATTCACTCTAATTTAGCCACTTTGCTTTACTATGCCTTATAGTCAACTACATTTTTGGAGAAATACTGTATTTGAAGAGATTTTAAATTTAAGAAATTCTACTGCCTATCAGAGGAACGATAAAACATGGTGGCATGTCAAGTCTTCTGTGACACATAATTCATAACATACATGTCAAATATTAAAGAATAGGTAATGTAGATGAATTCTGAGATTTCCAGAGAAAGAAAGTGAATGGTAAAAATTAAATTTTAGGCAATATCACTTTAAAAAAGATTTTTCCATCCATCTGCTTGCAAATTTTAGGATGTCATTTTTTTTTCTGCTGAGTAGTACTCCATTGTATAGATCTACCATAGTTTGTTAATCCATTCTTTAGTTGTGTGGCATCTAGCTTGTTTCTAGGTTCTTGCTATTATGAATAATGCTGCCAAGAACATACTTGAGGTAATGCCTTTGGGAACAAATATGCATCATTTGAATATATGCCCAATAGTGGTATTACTGGATTCTTACAGAAATTTATTCCCAATTTTCTGAGGAACCATGACACTGCATTCCAGAGTGGCAGTAGAAGTTTATACTCCCACCAACAATGGAGTAGTAGTGTTGGAGAATATTCTTCTCAGAAAGGTCTCACAAGCCCAGAAAGAAAGGAATGGTATTTATTCACTCATAAGTGGATTTTAGACAAAAAACAAAGAATATCCAAGCTGCAATCCACAACCCTAAACAACTTGGGATCAGAAGCAACTTAAGAGGGACATTCAGAGATTTCCTTAGGAATATAAAATAGAGAAAATCACCTTAGCAAATTGGATTTTTACAGGTTTCAACCAAGAGAAGGTAAGAACAAATCATGAGAGAAGGAGTGAGAGGAGCAACAAAGAGGAAGGAAGAAAGAGATGGGTATCTCGACAGAGGAGGCCAATATGGGATTGGAAAGAGACTGGGTACTATGGAAACCTGCAAGAACTCACAGGATATCACTGGCTAGGTCTCCAACCAATAATGGAGGGGGTGTCTAAACAGGATTTCCCCTACTATCAAATGAATAACCACCGTAAGTGTCATCACAGAACCTACATCCAACAATGAATAGAGGTGGAAGCAGAGATCTCTGGATGAGCACTGGGCTGAGCTCCTGGTCCAGCGGAGAGCTGGAGAGTACAGTCTGTATGAAATGTCTGGCTGGAGCTCTGGAGAACTCACTGAGTCAAGAATAGCTACTGGATATCCATCGGGAAAAGGAGCTAGGCCCTCCAATGTTAGGCAACTGTCCATTGGCATGGGCAGTATGTGACTGCTTGGGGGGGGGGGGGTTATCAGACTGTGTTCCTGTGTGCGGGCTGGCACTTTGGAGCCCATTCCCTGAAGGAAACACCTAACCCAGTCTTGACTTTGGGATGAGGAAATTGAATTGGACTTGCCTGGAGTGGATGTGCCACACTGAGCTGACCCACCTTGAGACTTCTTGCTCTTTTGGGAGGGTATGGGGAGATGTGATGGGGGAGGCTGAAGGCTGACTGAGAGGGATTGGGAGGAGGGAAGGAGAAAGCAAGGGGATACACTGATTTTTTTAAAAAACATCTTTTATAGAAAATAACAATAAAATGAAGGAAAAAATGTCTCCCCTAGGTCCCCAGTTGGTGGTTCTGTTTGGAGGTGCACTGAATTGGACCACAGCTTCTAAAGCCATAAGCTCCAATAAAATTTTTCTTCCATAAGTTAAAAAAAGAAAACTGTATACAAGATATTATTGCAGGAGGGGGATCAGGGGATACATGCATAAAAAAAGATATATTTCATAAAAAATAATAAAATGAAAAAAATTCTTCTAATATAAACTCAAAATAATTTAGAATGTACTTAATATTGAATAGTTCTGTGATTGTTGATTATATAGTAAGAATATTTAACCATGGCTTATGATTATCAAAATGAGGCCAGTATATAAATTGTGAAGTACATTCATACTACAAGGACATTTGTTCAACTATGTTCATAGCAGCATTATTCATAATAGTCAGAACCTATAAAGAACCTAGATGCCCCTCAACCAAGAAATAGACTTGAAAAACAATGTGGTACATTTACACAATGGAATATTACTTGGCAGAAACACATACACACAAAAAACAAAACAAAAGATGACATCTTGAAATTTGCAGGCAAAATAACGGAACTGAGCGACGTAACCCAGACCCAGAAAGACAAACAGACATGTTATGTGCTCACCCATAAGTAGATATTAGGCAGAAAGTAAAGGCTAACAAGGCTACAGTCTACAACCCCAAAGAATCTAGGTAAGAGGGAGGACTCTGAGACATCCATGGATTCTCCCTGGAAAGCTGGATTAGATAAGATCTTCTCAGTAAACTGGGAGCGTGGTGGAAAGTAAGGGAAGGTGGGAGAGAACATGAAGGAATGGGACGATAGAGTCGTGGGAGGGGCAGAGGAAGAACAACAAATAGATATCTTGATAGAGGGAGCCATTTTGGAGTTAGGGAGAAATCTGTTGGTAGGAAAATCCCCAGGTATCCACAAGGATAACCTCAGCTAAGCTCCAAGCAATAGTGGAGAGGAAAGGGTGTCTTAACTGGCCTTTGTCTGATTTCAAATGAATTACCACCCTAATTGTCATTATAGAACCTTCATCTAGCAACTTATGGGAGCAGTTGCAAAGATCCATAGCTAAGCATGGGTCAAGCTCTGAGTCCCACTGAAGAGAAGAGGGGTTATATAAGCAAAGGGGTCAATATCATGATGGGGAAACCCACAGAGACAGCTTACCAGAGCTACTGGGAGCTCACTGACTCTGAACTGATAGCTGGAAATATGCATAGAACCAAACTCGGCCCTCTTAATGTGGATGGCAGCTTGTGGCTTGGGCAGTTTATAAGCCTCTGGCAGTGGGAACAAAACTTATCGCTGGTGTTTGAGCTGGCTTTTAGAGCCCATTCACTATAGAGGAATAGCTTGCTTACAGCCTTCTAGCAGGGGGAGAGGCTTGGTCCTGCTTCAACTTATGTACCAGACTTTGTTGACTCCCCATGAGAGGCCTTATCCTCTTTGAGGACTGGATGGTGAGGGAAGCTGGCATATAAGAGGGAGGAGGGGAGAAAGGGAGAAACATAAAAAATAAAATATTTTTAAATAAAAAAGCTATCATAAAAGACAGCAATATAAGTTGTGCTGTGATGGTTTTTAAATAGAACATTTTAAACAAGAGAGAATACAAGAGAAGTAAATACAGTACTGAGAAAATAAATATTTAAACTATTATTTGATGTCAAGCTATTATCTCCACTTTCTCTTCATAGTTTTATTTTTCCAGGTACTCAGCATGTTGTTTTTGTTCTATATTGCTTCCAAATCTTCTGTCATGTCTTCTGAATTCTAGCATGGTCTACTCCACCCTTCCTCCCAATTTAGAAATTGCTTCTCTCTGGAAAGCAGGTCTGCATATGTAATAGGTATAAGTTAATCTTACCAAACTAATTTAATATTTCAAATTTGACTGATGATAGCAATTATCTGAGTTGCACATTAAGCATAGAAATTTTAAAACTTCTCAGGAATGGAAAACCCATAAACAAGAACTGGAGTTTCAGCCATCTGCACATCTGATGCCCACAGCTGCTCACAGTGATCTGGAACCACTCTAGTGGGGCTCATGACAATTTCTTGCCACCACAGGCACCAAGATTGTATGTGTAGCACAACCACACATTCAGGAGAAACACTCACATAGATCAAATAAAAACAAACTTAAAAAAAGAAAAATATTGATCTAAACTAATTAATTGATCTGTTTTAATTAACTCATGATAGATAGTTTATGTGTGCATGTATCCGTATCACGGTGTTACACATACTACCACTAACAAGAGTTTATTTCTAGCACACTAATATGCAATTATATGTATATTATTATATGTATTTACATGGATATTATATACATGGATAAATACATAATTACAAAATGACATGAAATTCACTGTCCTGATAGAATTTAAATGTCACCTTGATGCAAGATAGAGACATTGACAGCAGCATCTCGTAAGGAATTGCTGAGATCAGATGTGCGTGTGGGCATATTCATAGAAAAGTTTCTTTATTTTTAATTGGGTTCCTGACTCTATAAGAAGTCCAGTTATTCATGATCTAGAGCTTAAATGAGCCGGAGAGCAAGTCAGAAAGCAGCATCCCTCCATGATTTCTATATCAAGATCCTGTTTAGAGTTCTGTTCCTGATATCTCTTTATGTTGAGCTGAGACCTGAAAGTATAAAGTAAATAAAGCCCTTTCTCCTCAGTTTGATTTTGTTCTATGTGTGTTATTATAGCAACAGAATGAAACAAAACATGCACTGTTAATGAAATTAACCTTTAGATTCCATAAAAATTTGTGATATAAATAGCACTAATGAATGTTTTATAAATAACCTTTTTCATCTGTGGCTTCCTTTAGATAGCATTTATTCTGGCTTCCTGTTTCTATGATAAAACAATGAGTAAAATTAACTTAAAGGAGGAAAAGATTTATAGGTCTTATTGATTATAGTCTGTCATCAAAGACATCTAAGGCAGAAACTCAAGGCAAGAACCTGGAGGCAGGAACTAAAGCAGAAACCATGAATAATATTATATACCAGGTTGCTTTCTCCAACATGTATTCATTCAGTGCCCCTAGGCCAGGGTAGCATCACCAAAAATGGGCTCCATCCTTATATATCAGTCATCAGCAACACAATCCCTCATAGACATGTTCACAGACCAATCTGATGGAGAGAATTCTTCAACTGTGATTCACTCTTTCCAAGTATTTCAGGATTACAGTCATGATTTGTACCATGAGTATTGTTTTGTGCAAAGACTAGGGAAAAATGTTGACACTGCATCTGACTTTTATATTTGGAGAATCACACAACTTACAGCAAATATATTGAACTATTTGAAGGAAACTGTCTATGGGATAGATTGTGCAGATAAAAAACAAAGTTTTTGAGGAAGGCATCAGAAAAAGAGGACAGAGATATCTGATCAGTAAAAATCACAAGCATTCAAAGTTTGGACCTAACAGGTGGGGGAAATTAAGGCAGGAAGGTTACACAAGAAGGCAGAGGAGGAAGATGCCATGCCCAATTTTCATGAAAAAAACAAGAAAGAAGGTCAAACCACATAGTGGTGAGAATGGAAGATGAATTTTTTAGGAAGAATTTATGTTTAGAAATGTGATATGTATATATATATACATATATAATATATATATTTCTACTTTTCTTAGACCATTTTAGGTGAGTTTTCACTTATATGGCAAAAGATAGAGAAAAAAAATCAAAGGCTGAAAGTTTTATTTTGCCTACAATTTCAGAGTTTTATCAGTGTAGTCAAGTATCTTGTCTGTCATAGGCTTGACGCAACACAGAACACCATGGCAACAGGCACAAATGTAAGAGGGTATTACTCTCTTCATGGAGATGAGATTCAGAAAGAGCAAGAGTCATAAATCTAGACAAAATATGGTCCTCAAAAATTTGACTCGATATTTCCACCCTCTATTACTAGGTCTCACCTCCTAACTTCTTATAGCTTGCCCATATTTAAACCTACTAGTAAGTTCTTCAGATCCTGTATGACCCAGTCAAAATGACTTCCAAGCCCCACATCTTAGTGTTGCTACATTAAAGCCAGGCTTTCAACATGAGCTTCTTGTGCAGCTTGTAAACATGTGCATTTCATGTTTCCCCTGGACCTCTTTCCTAGGCACTGCCATTTAAGGTTGGCAGACTCAATACCTGCTTAGGCTTTTACAACTACAACCACTGCCACACATCCTTAGCCCCATCTATATGTGAGCAGCTATAGCTCCCCTCAACCAGATTCTGGACCACACCTGTTTTTGGCCCAGCCACACTGTACAATGAATGACAGCCAGCCTCATACTTCCCTGTTATCAGCAGCTCTAGTAAGATACCTAGGAAATTTTAAAGAATGAATTAGTTTTTTAAAAATTAGCTTTCCCCATGTTAAAAATGAGAAACACTACTAAGATACAAGGAGTTAGGTCTCTGTATTGTTCCACAATGGATGGCTAGAAATTGGAAAAATTAAATAGCAGGTTAATCAATATATCTCAGATTGATATAAGTTCAATTGTAATCATTATCAGTTTGGTAATTTATGGTTTACCTTTAAAAAGTGTTTGATATAAGTGACAAATATAAAAAAAGAATGACAATATGCAATCCTAAGGAAGAATTACTAATGAAAATCAGGAAAATGTTCACACATAAACAGATGAGTTTAGAGCAGAAACTCCTGAACCATTGCATTATGAAACTAAAGAGGAATGGACCAAGGTCATTAAAAAAGTTTTTTTTAAATTTGTTCACTTAACATTTAAAAATGACCACCAATTCCAGGCACATCTAAGGCTATATACAAAGTTAAATAAAATATTGTAGAAATTTATGATTTAAAGAGATTTTAAAAAGCAATTGTTTCATATAATATACATTCACTTTTTGAGAAGCAGATGATAAATTCATGGTCAACACAGAACAGAATGTTTCTACAAGACTGGAAAGATTAAGCTACCGCAATATTGAAAACTGGTGCTCAGTTACATTTTAAAAAACAAGGTGGAAAGAGGAAGCTAGGGACATAGAAACAAAAAGCAGAGCCAGAAGTATGGACATTTTTTAAGACTAGATTTTCAATGAAGGCCATATACTGATTTGCAAGCAAAGTTTAGATTTGATGATCACACTTTGGCCCAGGGCCATATAACGGTTTTGAATACCTGGTACAGCGCTGAAGAATCAGAAAAGAGGACTGAGTCATGTTTTAAAATTAAATAAGGCCCCAAAGAAGCTTTTGCTTATTTTTTTAAAAAAGGTTTACCTTAGATATAAATAGAATTATACAAATAGTTAAACAAATATTAATTAAATCTTTGCCTATTGAAATTGTTAATTAAGAATGGAAAGTAGTGATCACACCCCTAAAGGAAAGATCAGCACCGATAGATAAATATATTATAAAAATAACTATTGTTGGATTTCACATTTATGATAATACTCGAATAGAAGTGATTAAAAAAAACTTTTAGAAAATTTTTATCTATTAAATTCTATTTTAGAATTTTTATCTGAAAAGAATTGTAGGTTAGGCATTCCTAAAACAATGTTTCTCTTAGAAATAATCTAAACAGAAGACCCCAGGCTTCTGGAATATCCATAAGGTGTAATAAGGCTGGCATTAAACAACAGATCAATAAGAGAGAGATAGGGCAATCCTTTGGCATCAGAAAATACCTCATGGAGTCTCTTATATGTCCCAATGTCTAAATTTGTTCATTCATTTCCTGTCAGTATTGAGGAAACCCCTTCACAGAGCAATTAAAAGACTTAATGCCTATTGTCAAAAACCATACTGCTCTGGATGCCATAAAACCTTCATTAGATAAAATAAAATTTCCAAGAGAGGCCAGAAAACAAATATTTTGACAAACTGATATTAATTAGTAGAGATCAAAGCTAAAATTACAAATAAATGATAACAAAATTGAGGGTTTGGTAGGTATAGGTACAGATGTAACACAATCATTTCACCAAAATCTCAGAATCCACCCTTTTTAGGAGGTGAATGTTTAGTTCTAGCAGAAGACCAAGTACAGGTAGAATGAAATAGAAGGTGAACTTGATTACATAGAGTACATAGAGAAGAAGGACAAGCAAGAAAATTAAATCCACATACTGCTAAGAACGCAGTAAATTTATGGGGATGTAATTTGTTATAGCATTGAAAAATCTAGATTAGCATTTTTCCAATCTCATAAACAAACCATAAATTAACCTATGCTCTGAGAAAAATATTAAAAATTATTATCAAAAACAGTCACCGACCATTCAGGTTAAACATAAGCAGGATACAACAGCTACTGATCTTTCTTAGGTACCAACAGCCCTACCTTTAAAATCGTTGGCTTACTAACATGTTAGGGTGAAACAGTGGTCTTTGACATCAGAAAAATTACAGGCACTAGAACAGCTGTAAAGGGATTGCAAAACGTTCAACATAATGAAGAATTGACCAATACTTGGCATTCTTATTTATTTGTCATTAAGAAGAAATATGAAAAGTGGAGAATGTTAACAGATTTAAGAGCCATAAGGTGATTCAACCAATGGCTCTTACAGCCTGGAATTCCCTTGCCTTCTATATTACATGAAAAATTGTCTATTATACTGATTAATTAAAGACTGTTTTTTGTTTTCTTTTTTTGTTTTTTTTTTTTGGTTTTTGTTTTGTTTTGTTTTGTTTTACTATACCTTTACAAGAAAAGCATAGCTATCTCTGTGGGTTTCTTCATTACCTTTATCCCTTTGCTCATATAATCTCTCCTCACTCTTCAACTGGACTAAGGGCTGAACCTAGTGCTTAGCTATGGATCTCTGCAACTGCTTCCAACTTTCTGGGTTAAAGTTTTATAATAACAATTAGGGTATTATCCATTTGATTATAAGGGAAGGCCAGTTTAGGCAGCCTCTCCACTATTGTTTGAAATCTTAGCCAGGATCATCTCTGTGAGTTCTTGATGATAAAGTCACAAAGACAGCAGACCTCAGGTAATGGGAGCTCACTGTCTCTAAAATGACAGCTAGTAACATGGGAGTGAACTAATCCCTATGAATGTTGATGACCATTGAATGGCATGGGAAGTTTGCGGGGCTTCTGGCAGTGAGACCAGAATGTGTTTCGAATACATGAACTGGCTTCTTGGAACCCATTCCCTATAGTAAAACACCTTGTTCTCCCTTGATAGTTTGGGAGGAGCTTAATCATGTCTTAACTAGATATATCAGAGTGCATTAACTTACCGTGGAAGTCCTTACCCTCTCTGAGAAATAAATACGGGCTGGGGTGGGAGGAAGCTGAGGAAAGGAAAGAGGGGGGGGGAAGGGGTAACCATGGTGGGTATGTTAAAAAAAATGTTAAGAAAATAACAACTTAACTATAAGAAAAAAAGAGAATAAAAATATTTCCTTCACAGTATCTACTTACAATAATCCTAAATTTGATAAAAGGCATCATTAGAAAATTCTTCTTCATGTGATATTCAACAGCCTCATCTTATGCCAATATTTTGTAGAGCAGCCATTGAAAATAATTTGTAAAGTTTCTTCAATCTATAACTTACCATTATAGGGATGGTATTTTACTATATAACTCAGATGTAGATATCTTATAAAATACGCTTAAAGAGATAAAGAAATTTTTGTCTTGTTGGGTTTAGGATTGCTCAAAACAAAAAAAAAATAGAGGCTATTCTCTTAATTATCTAGGATATAAATTGAGTTTAAAAATTTATATCATATAAAATTCAACCAAAGAAAGTACAGATCAATAAAGAACAATTATAAACTCTTAATAGTTTTCAAAAATTGCTGGGAGATATTAACTGGCCATAGCTCACAACTGGATTGACACCTCAAAAACTAAGTAATTTATTTCAGTCCTTACAAGGTGATAAGGACTTAAAGAATTCAAGAAAAGTAATAGGTGAGGCTGAGAGAGAATTGGCAGAAAGAAGATAATATCTTAGAATGGATATTTTACCATACAGAATAAAAGTTAAAAAAAAAATATGTAGAAAGGTTCTCAGCATTGACTCTAAAAGGGAAATTGAAACTTTGTCAGTTAAAAGGAATAGACACTACAGAAATTGTCACAACCTTTACTAATTCTGAAATTATGGGCAAAAAAGAATGATATGGATTGACATAGAAAAAGAATGATAGGTATCAAAGAACCAACATAGGAGTTTGCTTTAATGTGGCAAAGTTAGTCACTGAGCAAAAACCTTCCCTTGCCATGACTGCTGTTAGTATGTTGTTCAAATTGGACAAGCAGGACACAAAAAGGAAATGACCACCAAAATTCACATGAAAATGTAGAAGGGTCCTTCAAAATTTCACTTTATAGACAAATATGTCAGGTATTCTAAGCCTGTAGGTTGAAGACAGATTTCTCAATGTTGTAGCAGAAGCTTGAGTGATTGTCCAGGAAGCCAAATGTCTCTGTCAACAGCACTTTCTATTTACTCAGATAATATTATATCCTTCTGGTTTCTCTGATGGGGAGTTTGAAGATTAGATAATTGTGGTTACAGTTTTTCTTGCTACCAAATTCAAAAAAAAAAAAAAAGAAACTCACAAAATTGGTATAAAATATATAAAGGTTAGAGATATAGAATCTTAAATTACTTAACTAAGGAAATGTTTTGAGGTCTAAAAACATAGTTTTGGGTTGGTAATTGTGGGGATATATTTCAAATTTAATAAAAAGCAGTCTGAGATATCAGAAGACAGATCCACCTCTTCCAGTCTTTGTTTGGTTTTTTGTTTGTTTGTTTGGAGACAGAGATTTCTGTGTAACAGACCTGGCTGTCCTGGAACTTGCTTCCAAGACAAGGCTGGCTTTGAACTCACAGAGATTCTCTTACCTCTGCTTGCCAAGTGCTAAGACTAACAGTGTGAGCCATGGCTTCTTCTGTCTGCCTGTCCTTCTTATGCCTGCCTTAAATACCTTCTCAGTTATGGCATGACACCACCATTGGTTGCCTGGGAGCCTGGAACTCCTTCTGTAAACTAAAATCAAACTCAGATTGATTGGATAAAGGGCATAAATCATCCCTGCTCTGGGATTAAAAGTGTGAGTCACCACTGTCTGATCCTCCTAGACTGACTGTTAGTAGATCCCTCTGATATCTTTGACTGTTTTTTATTATATTTGAAACATAACCCCACAGGTAATACACATGATAAAAGGTGAATTAGGTACAAAACTTGGACTCAAAGATAAGATCAAAAATGGAGTTTTTTCCTCTGAATTTTCAAAATACAAATGGACTAGACATTGTGAATGTAATTCTTACCTGATAATTGTTCCCGTTGTATATTGTTTTACGTGTCAGAGTTAAAGTCTTCCTTTTATTATTTAGACAAAAGTTGATATTTTGTGGGATATTTTTATTTCACTCTGACACTCCTGAGATGGCCAATAAAGTTTACTTTAAATCAGAAGGTGGAACAAGCTACTAGCTGACCAAAATTAGAAATAGAAGTTCTAAAGCACCCAAGAGATTTAGAGAGACACAGAAGTAGTAGGGAAGGCCTTGGAGAAAGGCTCAGCCTTTGTATTAAGGAAGGAGAGAAAGAAAAGACAGTAGTCACTTCCCTTCCACTTCTGTGATCAGGTTTATATCCCAAGATTCAATTCCCAATGATTTATGGAATGGTCATAGGTCCCAGTGGAGAATTTACTACTTTTGTTTAGATAAATTGATATGGCAGTAAACTACATTCTAAGTCTTGTATTTTTCCTGATAAACAAATGATCCTCACATTCATAATCAGAAAAGTTTTCTTTCCTATTTACAATGATTAAACCAGACCTATAACTATATAAGGATCTGAAAATAAGTGATACATGAATGTACAGCTCTAAACAGAATATTTTTAACCATCTTTCTAAGGCTATGGGACCATTGAAGTAAGAAAGTAGAAAATATATTAAACCTAGAAGATAGGAAGAGGGGCCACAAAATGCAACCTTTGGATATGACAGGGCCACTAAAAATGTGAACTCAAAGAAACTGCACTTGTTTACCCTGGGCCTACACAAGACTGAGTTGTAACCTGATTAGGGGCTCATATCCCAGAACCTTCACTGCTGAGCTATTAATTACTGTTTCTGGTGAAAGGGTAGCCATTGCCTTCAATTGCATGCTAAATAGTGAGCCTACCTGATTCCAGTGGATGGTTCCACTGAGCATACAGATAAACCCAATGAGCCAATGATCACAAAGACAGTCTTTTTAAAATAAAATAAAAACTATAAGTCATAAAACAAAATAAAAGTCATTAATGTGGGAAAGGGCATAAAGAGGGAAATGGAAGTTGATGTTTAAGAAGAAGATCATATAGGGCAAGGAGTAAAAGTAAATAGAATGAACCACATGCACGTACAGAATTGTCAAAGAACAAATTTAATCAATAAAATTATTAATATAAATTTTCACAAACTTTGACATTTTATTTGTAGGAAATTATAAAACAAAAACAGTTATTTTGAATGAAAAAGACATTATACTATCTGACTCCCAAATATAACAAATAAATAAGTAAATAAAGAATAAAATAAGCATGGTACTGGTATAAATTGAATAAACAAAAATGTATAATGGGTTTTTTGTAACTTATGAATAGGCAAATACTTTTCTTAACAAGATCCTAAGAGCATAAGAAAAAAAATCAATATCAGACAAACTGCCCATAATTAGAAGCATTAATCAAAGTGAAGACATGATAGACATATGAGAGAAAAATATTTGGAAACTAAAAAATATGTGCAGAATATTTAAAGAATTTCAAAACTTCAGGAATAGAAATTCAGATAATCATATTTTTTTCAAAAAAAAAAATAGATCTCAATTGTAGTCGGGAGTTTCTGGCTTAGCCTAACCCCAAGGTTCAGACTCACAGTCCCACAGTTGCTTAGTTCTAAATAATCATATAAATTCTTATATTAATTATAAGCTGTTTGATCTATAGCTCAGGATTCTTACTTGCTAACTCTTATACTTTAGTTAACCTGCATTTCTATTCGTGTTTAGCCACTTGGCTTGGTTGCTTTTTGCACAGTGCAGCATTCTCATTCTGCTTCCTCTGTGTCATGCTATCATCTCTTACTCTGCTCTTCAGCTTCCAGGAATTCTTAGTCTCGTTGCCTTACCTCTACTTCCTGTCTAGCTACTTGACCAATGAGCATTTTATTAAACCAATTTACAGTGACAAATATTTACAGTATACAAAAGAATAATCCCACAGCAGTCAATAGACAATACTCAAGAAGGTGACACAAAAGTTACATAACAAAAGTTATTTAAAAGCATAGTTAGCATCAGCACCCTTCTTCAAATGCCAATAAAAACTAAAATAATATCACATGCTTCAATTCTATTAGAATGCCTATTTTAAGACGGGTGTGCCGAGTTAATGAGTATTCTTAAGCATCTGAGTGTAAACATTGTGATTACCACTATCCAAAACAGTATGGTGCTTACACACACACCACACACACCCCTCTCAATTCTAGGTGTCTGTTCAAAGGAAATGGACTCATGAAGCCAACAATAAATTTATACCCACATTTCTACTGCAAGTTGTCTAGCCAAGAAACAAAAACAACCTAAGTATCAATCATCTGATGAATTAATAAAATGTGAATGCTATATACAATAGTGCAGTGATCATCAATAAATGAATAAAACACTATCATTATGACAAAAAAGATGGACTTAAAGATCATTGTACTCTGTGAAATAATGGTGTAGAAAGCCAAATTGCATAGTTTCAATCATGTGAATTCTAAATAGGTTTATCTCATAAAAAGTGACAATAGAATGGCTGACACCGTGATGGGGAGAGTAAAAAGTAGAAGAGGTGGAAAAATGATGCTCACCTGGAAATTCTGTTTTCAATGGGAGTTAGAAATTTGGTGTGCCCTAAGAATAGTAGAGGGCAGGAAATAATCAAACTGAGGGCTGAAATCCACAAAATAGAAGAAAGAGAACAATACAAAGAATCAATGAAACAAATAGTTGGTTCTTCAAGAAAATCAGCAAAATAGATAAATCCTTATTCAAACTAACTAAAAGGCAGAGAGGGAACATCAAAATCAATGTATGTGAGCTTGTACAAAATATGCTATCCATACAGATGCACAAAATTTTACACAGTCTCTAAATGTGTATACATGGTATAGTTTGATGTATACACTAAAACAATAACTTAAAATTTCCCACATATTCTTAGTATGTTATAATAGTTGCTTTCAGTTTTATTATTAATAATTACATTACTGAGTTCTTCCTGAATAGTTTTATAATTTTATTCTTTTTATTCTGTGGAATTATTAAGATGAAAAATTAAGTCGATGGCTTTTATAGTGTTAAATGATTACTTTAACTTTTAAAAGAAGAGCTTCATGGGTGACGCAATTCGGACTGATGAGTTTCTTGTGTTGATACTTTATGATCTCCTTTGCCTATGCCCATAAGTTATTTGCCCTATAAATGCCCTTCCTCTCAGATTTTCTTTTACATTTGATATCATCACTATATCTGCCACATATATGTTTGTGTGGATGCATGTGTGTATATGCATTTGTGTAGTATGCCTATGCCTGTTCTCTATCTCCTCTCTCTCTCTCTCTCTCTCTCTCTCTCTCTCTCTCTCTCTCTCTCTCTCTCTCTCTCTCTCGTGTGTGTGTGTGTGTGTGTGTGTGTGTGTGTGTGTGTGTGTGTGTGTTCAGTTCTTTAGACAGGAAGAATGGAACATATACAACTCGTAGTGATAAGAATGATGGTAAACATGATCATGTGTATACCTATCATCTAGCATAATGAAGCAAAAGCAGAAAATTGGTGAATCGAAACCCATCCTAGGGCACAGTAAGAGCCTATTTAAAAAAAAAAAAAAAGACAACAGTTTCAAAAATCTTAGAGAAGTAATAGGATATTTAAAAGACCAAGACTTCAAAATTAGATATCATATTCCACTGAGCTATCAGAATCCTGAACAAGTACACTATACCACAGGCAGGTGGACCTCAGAGACAAGTATAGGCCAGCAATAGGGAAAGAGCATCATATTGTTGTCTTAGAGATGAATGTCTAAGGCACAAGTGTCAGCAATGTTCTCTAAGGTTGGATGGAGTGCGTAGTAAAAACTCAGGAGAGGTCAGAAACCAGAGGGAGAAATGTCACACCAGAAGTCAGAACATTTTAATGCCACTCAGCTGATAAAATTTAAAGGACCAAAACGGTTTGATATTTATGATGGATATTTTAATGTAATTTTAGTTTCCTTTGTTTTTCAAGGATGAATATACTAGAACATATTAAGAGGCTGATTTATAAAAGAAACAAAGAAAAAAAATCCCCAGAGAAAATAGCTGAAGACATAAAAATAAAGAAGAAAAATCCAAGAAAGTAAAACCTCAAAGAAACCTAAAATAAAATAAAGTAATAAAATAAAATAACCACATAGGTAGTAAAGTAATCAGAAATGGTGGTGGTGGTGTAACTGCAAATTGTCATAGGAATTTTATTTTGAAAGGTCTGGTTTTATACATTTGTTTGTTTTGTTTTAGTTTCTAAATAACCATATACCTTCTCTTCTATTTAACAAATCTACTCTTGAGAGTTACCCAAAATTAATAAAATTTTTACAAAAAAAGATATCCATGGTAGCTTTCTTCAAAATAGCCACAAACTAGAAAAGCCTCCACTCCAAGGAAGAGTAGACACGTAAAATGCAAAATATGCAGTATGGTGTTTATAAAATGAAATAACTTACTGTTGTGTACAAAAAGGTGAATCTTAGCAAGTATTTTGTACAACACAATATAACCAAATCATATATATACTGTTTTTCCATTTCTACAAAAATTTAAAAATGCAAAATAAATCTATACTGAGAAAAGTTTCTAGATGATGGGAATGTGGTTCATTGGTGTTTTCCCAACATGCGTAAAGCCCTAAGTACCATCTTCTCCATCATGTAAAAACTGGGCATGTGAACCAGGAGCATACCTGAGGTAGGGATGGGAAAATGAGGAACTTCAAACTCATCCTGACCTGTAAAGTGAACTTGAGGCAGTCATGGGCTATATAAAGTTCTGTCTGAGAAACAAAGACAAAACTCCTAAGCCATCATTCATGGTTTCCTTTGTAGAAGGAAGAAGAACATTGATTGACAGGAGAGGAGATACAGGAATTTCCAACTAAAAATAATGATATTGTGTTGGATGGCTTTTCATTGTTATGATGAGACACCTGCCATAAAACTGAAAAGAAGGAAAATTTATTTACACTCAACACCTCAAAGGTTTTCTCTAGGTCTTGGTGAAGCAGAATTACATGATGGTACATCTCAGGATAAAGTTATTCATTTCATGGCAACCAGGAAATTAAGAAATTGAAAAGGTGTGCCAATCAAAGGTATATCCATAGTTTTCTAGCTTTTCTAGCTGTGTTCTGACTTATAAAAACCTTCCACCTCCTAGTAATGCCATAAATTCTAGTTCTACCAATAGATTAACTCCCACTGAAGTACAAACTCTCATATCCTAATAGTCATTTTACTAAAGTCTTACTTTGAACACTCCTACACTAGGAATTAAGCCTTCAACAGATGAGCTTTTTGGATGACACTTCATACACAAATCATCAGACTTATAAACAAAGAAATATATCATGGGGCTATCTAAATGCTTTAATACACTTATAAAATGCTCAGCCAGAATATATGTATGCAATACTTACTTTAATAGAAAAACACAAATAACTACTAAATACTGTTTTGCATGTTATAGGATCTAGAAAAACATGAGATGTAGTCTGCAGTTTACTTAGAAATCCATTTTATGATTATAAGATAAATTGATGAGCAGAGGAACTCTATTTTGGTAAGATAAAATATCAACAGCAGTAGCTGTAGGGAGACATACTTTCTCTGTGCTTAAAATTTTCAATGAAAAATGGAGGGGAAACCCTTTGAGTGTGATATTCCCAAGGTGGAGAATAAGGAACTGAAGAGGAAAAGGAGTCAGAGATATGCTCCTCCTGTAATGTACCAATCTTGATGGAAAGAGAAGTCATTATTTATACCATTATGGCACTGACATGCAGCAAAATCTAACGTTTAGATTTATAAGATTTTTCTGGATAATATAAAAATAAGTTTATGGCTCTTATTCATATTAATACTTCCACCAAGACATTTGTACATGCTAGAGATGAGGTTATTTCATCATAGCTCTCACAAATGAAATAGTTCATCAAAATATGTCTTAATTGATTAAAAACACCCAAATGTTTCTTTGACTTTCAGTACGTATGGATCTTCCCAGATACAATATCTAGCACAAAACTTAAAGTTACAAGCCCCAAAATTCAACAGAACCAAACAGCTTATTAACGCAGGTTATTAGGATGCTGGCCTCATGGTGTAGTCATAAGTTTCTGGCCTGGTGCATTCCCAAGGTCTGGATCACAGTCCCAAACAACCACACAAAGGCTTATATTAATTACAAGCTGTTTGGTCTATGGCTGAGGATTATTACTTGCCAACTCTTATACTTGAAGCTAACCATATTCCTATTTATGTTTAGCCACTTGGCTTGGTACCTTTTTGCCCACCACAGTGTTCTCATTTCTCTTTTCTGTGTCTTGCTGTCATCTGCTGCTCAACTCTTCTCCTTCCCAGAATTCTCCTAGTCTGGTTGCCCTGCCTCTATTTCCCTTCTAGCTACTTGATCAATCAATCAGCATTTCATTAAACCAATATTTACAATGACAAATATCTACAGTGTATAAAAGCATACTCTCACAGTATCCGAGAGTCTATGATGTTACATACACTTTTGGGTTTGTATCCATTTCTCATTCCCTTTGTGACTCTCTTCTTGTTCTCTGTTACGTTCCTTACTCTCTCCCGTATTCTATGGGTCCTTGAACAGTGTTATGTTCTAGATCTATGGTTGTCCTTACAGATAGTATAGAAGAGAATGCTGTAAATCCAAAATTTCAGGCATCTTCCCCTTGCATCTCAAAGGAAAAGGTTCCTATTCCCAGTATCCCTATTAAAAGTCTAAGACAAGGTTTCTAGTTTGTGTTGCTTTAACTATACATCAAATTTTGCTTGAATCAAGTCTTGATCTTACGCCCGAGTGGCGACAGTCATTTTCGAAGCACCCAGAAAGCTCTACATGGATTGTAGGAGGTGGGTTATCATTACGTCTTGACTTATCCTTAAGGATATACCTCACACATTGTTTTATCTGTAGGCACATAGAATATATTGGACATTTGTTAATGTCATTTAGCTGACAGGCTGTCATATTCCTCATTCACACACTTGAACTACTAAAGAGTAGAAGGTCACAGTCTTTAATTGCACCAAATTTTCCTTCCTGTGGACACAAACTAATTTCAACCTACTCTTCACTGTTTTTCTCAGAAGTTAGGTTTTGGTTTTTTTTTTTTTTTACTTTTTTTATTTTGTTTAGAGTCAAATATATCTTTCCCTTCCTTCCTTCCTTCCTTTCTTTCTATTTTTCTTTCTTAGCTCCCTCTGACAGCTGATCCAAGCTGGAGGGGGATAAAGGGTATTTAAAGTGTGCAGCAGGGCCTTGTTAACAAAAGGCAGCCATTGTGTCCTTTGAGATACACTGATAATCGCTGTGAACTATGCTTTGTTAAACAAGTCTAACTCTGCCACGGTACTTCATATGAGATTTGAACTTTCTTTATGGAACATCCTCATTCATCTATTTGCATATTGTGTTTTCTGTGGGAAGGAAGAACAGAAGGTAAAAGTAAGGTCATGTCTAATAGGGAAAGGATAGCATAGACTACCCTGGTGTATAGCCCTACGGCTATCAGAAGAAACACAGGCACCATTAAGAAAAAAAGGGTTTATCATCCTGAATTCGTGCTGCTATCCACAAACACCTTCCCAAACTTCGTCTGTAGAATGGAGATTTAACTACAGTGTCATAAGTAAAGGGAGAGGGGGGGGAATGAGAGATTTAGAAAAAGAGTGTCTCTGACCAAGAAGACCAAAAAAGTGAAAACAAAATCTCTTAAAAAGAAGCATGAACACTCAAATTTTAATTTTTTTGTGAATTCAGCAATGTAAGATGCCATGGGTAACACAGGGACTATTTATTTAACTTTTCATGGACTCTCAGAATGATCAAGATTAAAGTAAGGAGGTACACTTAATAAGAAAAAAGGAGTAAAATCTTTAGGGTTTTTTTTTTTTTTGGTTTTGATTTTATTTTGTTTTGTGTTTTTTGAAATAATGATGAGCCATTTAAGACAGACATAGCTAACAACTAGACGGCACGTACTATTTATTGGCTTTAGAGACAACCAGTTAAAAATAGTTCTCTCGGCATTTATACGTGGTTAAACATCTAGAAAATACTAGTTTAAATTTTTCTTAACTCTTTTACAATATGAGTAACATTTAACTATAGATGTGTTGGATATAAGAAATTCACATAACCACATATGTGCAGAGGAAAATAAAAAACGATTTTAAGAAACCTAACACAGACATTCGTGTGTTACTCTCATCTAATGTTGAAGAGTTTTATTTTATTTTGGCTATTAATACTATTTACAAAGCAAGCTTAATTAAGGAAACATGAATGAGAGATGAAAATGTCTTTATTTCACCTTCCGCCTGCTTTTTCTACATGCTGGTTGTTCCTATATTAGATACAGTGACATAAAGACAGACAAGAGATGTGACATAGATAAAGCCAACAAAAACGGGGCAAAACACCGGACGGTGACATTTACAGTGCAGCTGACAAAGCCAGTCACTTCACTTTAAGTAATGTGGCCGGCTGCAGAACTATAGTAATTACCAGAATTTCATTTTCATTAACTAATAAACCAAGGAAAACAATTTAAGTATTTGAATGTCATTTTTCAAATGAAAATAAACAGTAAACATTTGAATAGCATCACAGCAGGGATGATATACCTAAGGAAATCTATTAAAATATGCTGGTGGACTCATTCTCTTCTATCACATAAAACTGCAATCGACTGTAAACCTCCTACCACTCTCCACTGAGACTTTAATTGTAAAGATTCCTGTTACATATCATATTAGAATTTAGTTAAAATTGTAGAACACATTATTTCCAATCAGACAGCCAACCATCACTCACAAAGATTTTTAAAAAGGTGATTAATAATTCAACTCAGATAAGGAAAAGATCTATATTTATACCATCTTCTCAGCCACCATAAACTACCTGACAATTGTTCAGTAATGATGCCCAGTAAATTCTTTAAAATGGTAATTTGTCATTCTGTCACTTCATTTGTGACCTAAAATTCCTCACTTGAGGCATCATCAAATAAATTAATCACTTTCCAGGATCCATTTCTCTGTTCTGCACGTTATTATACCCGGGCTCTCTTGTGTTTCTCTTCATTTACATATATTTAATGGCTGAGCCGTGGTTCACGATGGCACATAACGCACACATCTCATTACAGGTGAAATATTCTAACTGCCACTATCACTGGGAAAGAAAATAACTCTCCCAATTTAATTTTCCTGATGTAACAAAACCATGATTCTTCACTATGAAATGTTGATGCCATCCATCAGTCACAATCAATAAAATCATCATCGAAGTCCACCTTCTTTGGGCTCTTTCCTTCAGACCAGCATTATTTGAGGAAGGTAATTAAACTCATCATATGTAATGAATGTAAATGAAGTAAAAGTCCTTATGTTAGTTCTCTCTCCAACTATGCTTATTTTATAGCTTTAATTTGAAAAATAAAATCCTAACAAATTATAAATCCATAAGTCTCCAGTATAGAGACAACCAGGGCAATTTTCATCAATGAATAGCACTAATTTTTAAAACACTGTTTTCAATGAAAATATCAAATATAAGTGCATTTTTTGAAAATCATGATACAGCATCTTGGTGTTGACATGTTATCAGCTTTTCTGAAAATAGGACCCGTAGTCTGATTATTTTGTATCATGTGATAAAATTAGTGAATTTTCATTAACTTCATCCTTCTGCTTCTTGCCTTCTGTGGTCTGCATATTCCTTTTGCCCTCAAAAGAATAATCTTCTTGTTGAACTTGCCTTCTTGCCTGTCTCTGCCTAAAGAAACCTATACAAATGTGGATCGTAGACGCAGAACATTTCATAAATCATAATTTGGGAATTAGAGCTCAGAACTACTTCCACCAATTGTAAATATTTCAAACTGTTCTCATTATTTTTGTAAAGTTCAACAAGGAATGTTTTAAAATAAACTCATGTCACATAAACATTGCCCATTTCTTCAAATATGTTGCAACTTAATTTAACATTTAGTAGCTGTTTCTGCTCACATACTTAGGGACATTAATTTCAGAGGAATGAATGGCGTCTTACTGAAGTCCATTTGGAATGGGAATTCTCTCATTAAGAAGTCATAATCAAAGAATGGGAACTCTCTTTAGCTTAAAAGTGGTTTCTGTTTGCCTGCTTAAGAGAATGCTTGAGAAAGTGCCTAAAATAAGAGGTGAAATACTAACTCCACATCTCTGCGACAGAGGAGGGAGTAGGTGAATATCACTGCTCCACAGATGAATGACCCAACTACAATATTGACAAACCATCCACAGACACTACTTTCCTTCCTCATTAATTATCATATAGTTATTTTTAATGGGCACTTATTTAAGGGGGAAAAAAGACTGTGTGTGCAGTTTTGCATGTGTTTTCATTAACACAGCAGCAGTCTGTTAACCTAAGGCAATGCTCTAGTACACAAAAACCTGTCCAGCTTAGCTGCAAAACAGTGGGTGCTTATTGCTCTTTCTTTTTCGTTCTTTGAGGACAGCGTAAAGTTCATATGAATTGTGTTATCAGCTCAGGTTGAAGATAGAGCTGAGAGTTTTGGTTGCTGTTTCTCCACAAGACAGAAATCCCAAGTGAGAGAATGATGAAGTACAAGGATGAATGGAGTGAAGATGATGTGATCTAGAAAATAAACTTCTATCACAAGTATGCAGCTCAACTAGATGAAAATAAACATAGGGGTGTGCAAGACGGCTCAGTGGCTAGAAATGCTTGCCCACTAGTTTGATGAGCTGAATTCTGTGAGCAGAATCCACATGGTAGAAAGAGATAGCCAGCTCCTGTAAGTTGTCCTCCTGTATAGGTATAAATACACACACACATAAAAATAAATAAATAAAATTTATATTATAAAGTTTTATAGAAAACAGGAATAGAATGCAAGTGTGTTTCCGGAGACTCATGCTTGTGTGACTGTTTGAAAACCTTAACCATGTAACATTAAATGTCCTGTAGTAAAACAAAATTATATGAAACGCTTCTGGAAGACAGGAAAGAAGGAGATGAGGTTATTTATGAAGCTCGAATGAACTGTAATACACTTTAGCAAAATTGGCACTTTGAATATTTAATGAACTGCAGTATGTTTTAAAAAGAGATGAAAGTTGCCAGTGAAGAAAATAGGTATGCATGTGAATAAGCTTTGTGGCATGAACAAAACGGAGGAATCATAGCAGATACAAATGAATTTATTAATTATGGTAGATGTGCGACCAATTTTACTGAAACTAGTGATTGTTCGTCGTGTTGAAGAATGTACTCAAGAAACTCAAATTTTTATTGAGAAGGGGGACTTTTTTTCAGAATCCACAATAAAATTTTATTCTACCAGCCCTCTTTGTAATTCCACTGTCAAAATCTGCACTAATCAAGATCCCTAAACATCCCATTTAAAAAAACCTGATCATGGAGGAATGTGACCTGATGATAAACTACAAGATACTGTTGCTGCAATTGTTTCAAGCATTGTTTTCTGAAACTGCAGGAAATGTGAGATACCATGGTCAAATCCCAAGGTGCAGTTGCTAAATAAACTTTGTATGATAACTTTAAATTAAGTCAAAGTTTTCATGGAGCCCATTATAATAAAAACCAAGATAAAAAGGTTGCTGAAATATCCTGCAATGCAGAAATCCAGTTGTGTTTAGTTGTGTTTATAAGCTTAAATACCCAGATCTTTCTAAAACAGCCCATTGACAATTTGGATTATTTCAGAAGGTAAATTAAACACTTTAAAGAAGCTCAGAGAGACTGAGTTTCATTATCAGTTAACCATTGTGGTCGTTTGAAAGGAAATGATCCTGAAGGGAGTAACATCATTAGGGAGGAACTGTGTCACAGGGTGGGATTTGAGGTCTCCACAGCTTAAGCTATGCTCAGAGAGACTCAGTTCCCTTCTTATTATGTGCAAATCAAGATGGTACAACTCCTAGCTCTTTCTCCAGCATCATATCTGCCTGTCTGCCTGTGTACCACCGTGAACCATCATGATGATGATAAACTAAATTTCTGAAGCTGTAAGGTAGTCCCAGTGAAATGCTTTTCTTCATATTAGTTGTCATGGCCATCTTGTCTTTTCACAGCAATAGAAATCCTAACTAAAACGAGCATATAATTATACATAACTTATTTTTTCCTCTAAGAGTCTTTTATCCTGATTTTTTCCATTATAAAATTGGAATTAAACAAAACAGAAACATAAATTACAAAGTAGTTTTAAATTTGTAAGTACATAGAGGTGAAGGTTAATTATAAGCTCCTAACTATTGAAGAAATTACATTTCAATTTTGTGTGTGTGTGTGTTGTATTGGTTTTCTAATGGTACTATTAAAAAATAACATGGACTTGATGTCTTGCAGAACAAAAATGCACTTTCCTATAGTTCTGAAGGCTGGACGTGCAAGACAAAGTTCTTGACCTGACCTGACAGTCACCTTCATTCTCTGTCCTTCTGTCTTTACAAAAGCTCTCTCTCCCTCTCTCTCTCTCTCTCTCTCTCTCTCTCTCTCTCTCTCTCTCTCTCTCTCTCTCTCTCTCTCCCTCCCTCCCTCTCTCCCTCTCTCTCTCCCTCTCTCCCTCTCTCTCCGCCTCTCTCTCTCCCTCCCTCTCTCTCTCTCTCTCTCTCTCTCTCTCTCTCTCTCTCTCTCCCTCTCTCCCTCTCTCTCTCCCTCTCTCCCTCTCTCTCTCCCTCTCTCTCCGCCTCTCTCTCTCCCTCCCTCTCTCCCTCTCCCTCCCTCTCTCCCTCTCTCTCTCCCTCCCTCTCCCTCTCTCTCTCCCTCCCTCTCTCCTTCTCTCTTCGCCTCTCTCTCTCCCTCCCTCCCTCTCTCCCTCTCCCTCCCTCTCTTCTCTCTCTCCCTCCCTCTCTCTCTCCCTCTCTCTCCCTCTCCCTCCCTCTCCCTCCCTCTCTCCCTCTCTCTCTCCCTCCCTCCCTCTCTCTCCCTCCCTCTCTCCCTCTCCCTCCCTCTCCCTCTCTCTCTCTCTCCCCTCCCTCTCCCTCCCTCTCTCTCTCCCCTCCCTCCCTCTCCCTCCCTCTCCCTCTCCCCTCCCTCTCTCTCTCCCCTCCCTCTCCCTCCCTCTCTCTCTCCCCTCCCTCTCTCCCTCTCCCTCCCTCTCTCTCTCCCCTCCCTCTCTCCCTCTCTCTCTCCCTCCCTCTCTCCCTCTCCCTCCCTCTCCCTCCCTCTCCCTCCCTCTCTCCCTCTCTTTCTCCCTCCCTCTCTCCCTCTCCCTCTTCTCCTCTTGCCCCTCTCTCTTTCTCTGTATGTGTGTTTATACACTCATAAGTTCATCTGTACATATGAATTCACATCCCTGGTGACTTCTCTTCTTCCAGTAAGGACATAAGGTACTTATGATCCAACCATCGTAACCTCATTTAATTTCAAAATCTTTATAAAGCCATTATCTCCAAAAAGTCCTATTATTGCTCGTCATGACTTTCACATTAGAATTAGAAACATGATTCAATTTATAAACCTGTTTACCTAATTCATCAAAAAAGAAAAAATATTAAGATAGAATGTGGGAAACATGGATTGCCCCTCATATTTGATCCTATGTCCTCCAGGACACTTTGAAATTACATGAGTCTTTCTCTTATTACAGAGACTAGACTGACGCTTTTGATCATTTGATTGAGTGTACATAAGAATGCAAGTCTCTCCACACTTGTTTTCTGTGCCACTATGATTTTATCTTTGATATAAAAGTGTTTCAGGACTAAAGCAGCCTATGTGACTGGGTCCCCATGTATAGTGAAACTGCTGGCAAAGTTACTTAAAATTACAGTGGAGTTTACATGCATTCGAAAGAATCTCACTTCATTACATTATTGTGGAAAACACATCCAAAATCAATTTCTGATGAATGACATACATGTACAACGTCTTCATCTTGAGTATAGATGACTTGCAGAAAAGGTGATTTGCTTTTACCAAGAAAATGTGGGAGGAGAGTCAACTCCTTAAAGAGATTACTTTCTGTGGCAATGCTTGCTTCAGACTTTCAGACTGTTTGTCTGAAAAACATTAATAATTTCTGATGATTGGCACTGAGAAAAATTTATAGACAAAGGCAATAATGCAAATAGTCAAAGCAATCACATGCATAGCAGCCTAATTACCATAATGGACACAAATACAAAGTGAATTCATTGAGAAGATGATTGTACTCATGTGGAGGTGTTCATCCTTATCAATTTCTCACATTTGTGTATACAAGTGACATTAATAATATGTAGCCATTCAATCTAAAGATATCCTGATGCTTATAGAGATACCAGAAAACCAATTTCCAAAATAAAATCTTCATATACGTATAAGGCATCAATTCAATGGATACTAAATTTATTTACTACATTGTCATTAAAGATAGGGTCTTTGTTATAGATGCTATTGCTTACATTTATAAGTGCAACTTCTTAGCTTGTGCACCATAATTCTAAGTCACATTTTCCACTTAGTTAAAAAGGAAAGTAAACTGAAGTAAGCATTGTCCTAGTGAGAATACCAGACCACTTTTAATCTAGTGTAATCCCCCCCCCCTTACTATCTGCACCAAAACTTTGTATTAGGGACTGTGCTGATGTATAGAGAAAATACCAAACACAATGCATACACATAGGAAATTTCACATGTCAGATGCTCATGTATACTTACAGAAAAGAGACAGATATGTCTGAAATAGTTAAATCTACAATCCTTAGACATGCAAAGAGCTAAATGCTTCAGTGCTTAGACAGGGACTGACTAATGAATCACAGGATGGAATCTTCAAGCATAGCAAATTCAAAGAGAATCCTGTAACAAGTGTCTTTGTTTTGTTTGGGGATTTGAGCACTAAATAAAACATCAGAGAATGCTTTCCTTGCTTCAGAAAGAGAATGTCTCAACTGAAATAAATGATAAAGTACAATATTTTCTCTATAGTTAAGAGACCATCAATAAATAAGTTCAGCAAGTAAACAACATCTGCGCTCTTTGGCTACTAAATCTCATAATACAAAAATTCCTGGTCTCTTGTGAGCTGATTCAGTGACTGTCCATAGTGACTGCTTTCCAGACAGGTTTTGTTCCTGATGGATTTTTCTAGCATTTCAATCTAATGTAAACTCCTTTCTTTTTCTGACATCTCACCACAAAAGGTGCACTGAGTCCTATAGCTACATTACAGTTACAGAGATGTGCAAAAAGGAGTTGTCCATTGTGAATAATGTTACTGTAGTTCAGATGGGCAGCAGCTCTGTGAACTTCAGCACTTTCTGAGGAATGGTGTCCAGTAAATATATGAGCTTGTTCCACCTCTGTATGTTTCACTCAATCAAACAGCCTGGACCCGACAAGGACAATACACTCTATCCAAAGTTACTGCTCTTAGTATTTTCATTTCTTGGGGGAGCAACATAAACCTAGAAATACTTTTTCCCTCATTTTTTTTTTATTGCACAATATAATGATGATGGGGTTTTGTTTGTTTTTATTTTGTTTTTTGTTTTGTTCTTAAATTGTTAACATTCCCACTGACTGTTCTGGTTTCCTTTGGAAGTCAGTTTCAATGACAATTTCTAGTAGATGTGCTATTGCTCCTCAATGCTGGGAATTGACGTTTTTTAATAGGCACATCCTGTTTTCAGTAATTGGATGTACCACTAAGGAGTAAAACAAAAGATGAAACATTCTTCAAAGGAAGACAAATGGAATTAATATTCTAGTTGGGTAATTACAACCCTGCAGCTGAAAAGATCCCCTTTCCTGTTCAATCCCAGATTGTTGTGCAACATGGCTCTGTTACACTCACAGTCAACTTCCTTACACACCACAGGAAAATGCTTTGCAAGTCTGGGTTAAAATAATTTCTTCTAATGTTCATAGTGGCTAGTTCGTTGACTCCTTTACAATTGTCTAGCACAATACAGCAAATGAACAATTTTTTTTCTCCATACTCTTGTTATTCTACTGTTATTCTTGCCTCAAATGCTGTATTACTCACAATGGAACTTTTACTGTAAAGTATGGATTTAATATATAAAATTATCAACACAGGAGTCACACAGCCCTTCTTCAAACCTTTGTAAAGCCACCTAGTAAGACTTTAGACATGTTTTCTTAATCTTTTTATTTCAATTTCTACTATATAGAACACGAATGGTTGGCATCTCTGTATACGTATAGTAGGATTTCATATTTACTGAGGTGTTCATATCCATTAGGCATATGTATAAATATGATCAGCCACGTGAAATAGTATTTGGCACAAAAACTGAGTATCTAATGAAGATTAGTTGAAATAATTGCTGTCATTCGATTTGCTAACAATACTAAAAATAAGTAGAAATGTGGTAGAGTCCTGAGGATATTTTTTCTCGTTTCATATAAATAAGTTTCTTTTTATTATTTAAAAATTAAATTTAAATACCTTTTTTTCAATTATTCCTCTGCCATGGAGGATATTTCAAAGGTATTATTATTAATAAGAAGAAAATATGAGTTCCTCTCCAGAAAAATAAAATTTATATTACATAACTATAAAACATTGATTATATCATTTCCATAAAAAAAAATGAGAGGCTCATTGAATTAACACCTGCTTCCAATTTTCTTGTTTGTTACACAGATTTTGTATTCATGAGAAAGATATTGATATAGGATTAGGAATTAAAGTCTAATATCCAAAAGATTTAAAGAATGTAAGAAATTAGATATCAACAAACCGAAGCATCCAATTAAAAAATAAGGAATAAATCTAAAAAGAGAATTCTCAACAGAAGTATTTAAAATGACTGAGAAACTCTTAAATGTTCAAAATTCATAGCTATAATGGAAATGCAAATCAAAATGACTCATATATTATACCTGTTAGAATGGTTGAGATCAAAACACAGGTGACAGCTTATGCTAGAAGGATATGGAGCAAGGGGAATGCTCCTCCTTCCAGATGAGAGTGCAAACTTACACAGCCACTTTAGAAATCAGTATGATGGTTTCTCAGAAAAGTGTGGATTAATCTATTTCAGGACCCAGCTATACCATTTCTGTGCATATACACAACCAAAGAATGGATATGGAATAGGTGATGCATTTACTCAATGGAGTATTACTCAGCAGTAAAAGAAGTAACATCATGAAATGTGCATTTAAATGGATGGAACTAGATAACCTAGAATCAGCAAGGCAAACATGGTATATATTTATGTATAAGTGGAAATTAGCTCTAAAGTAAAGGGTATTTATGCTATAATCCACAGACCCAGAGAGGTTAAGTAACATGGAGGCACACATGGATCTCCATGAGAAGGAGTTGGGATTTGTAGAGACCAGGTAGGGGAGATGGAGGGAGAGAGTATTCGGAGAGGTAGCTGAAATAAGGAGGCATTTAGGAGTGAAGTAGCAACCTAGTGTGTCCGAAACTCCCAGGAATCCATGAGGTAGTATCCGAAGATTAAGGGATAAGGAGTTTGAACCAGCCATCTTCTGTAACTGAACAAGCTTTCCACTGGAGTGACTGGGACACCATCCACCCACAAAACCATATTCCTACAATTTGTCCTGCCTACAAGAACTTGTAGGAATGGCCAACCAATGGCTAGTCCAACTTGAGACCCATGCTACGAGAGGAGCCCACCCTGACACTACATAGAGGGCCAGGAACCAGAGTCTGGATAGCCCAGAGATCTAGGATAGAACAAAATAGAACTGGCATAAAAGAAAAGTCAATGAAAGCATTTCTAATGATACTCTGGTATACCCACATCCTGGAGCCTAAGACAATTATCATCAGGGAGGCTTCATCCAGCAACTAATAGGAGTAGATGCAGAGACTCACAGCCAAATTATGCAGAGCTCAGGGAATCCTGGAAAAGAGAGCAGGGAGAGATTGTAGGAGCCAGAGGGGTCAAGGACACCACAATAAAATGGCCAACAAAATCGCTGATAGTGACTCTAAAAGACTAAATGAGAACCAGGGAGTTTGCTTAGGTCTAACCTAGGACCTCTACATACATGTTACGTATGTGTACCTTGGTGTTTTTGGGAGACAGCTCACTGTGGGAATAGGGAATGTCTCCAACTCTTACTTTTGTATTCATTGAGATTTATTAAGGTTACTTTGAGGAATATGAGAAAGCAGTTGCTTTTAAGAGCACCAGAAATCAAAGACACTTGCTATCATGAAGCTCCAAACCAGCATGGGGTACAGCATATAAATACAGGACACTTGGAGCACACTCCAGACCTGTAGGTATATCTACATGTTTTAGAAGATGTTATCATGCTGGCTATTGAACCTGAGGCCTCTAGAAGAGCAGCAATGCTCTTAACTGCCTTTGTCAAACCCCAGTCAAGTAGTATGATCAGTTTGAGTTTCTTCACTCAAGTAAGCTTACTGAATCCTGTTAGTTTTAGGGACTTCTTGAAGCTATTTTGAAGTGTATATTTCCTGTCTTAGTCATCTCCCATCCAAGACTTGGACTCTTTTACCTGCTTTGAGACCCCTTTCCCTCCTACTGAGTTGCCTCATTCAGCCTTAATATTAAGGGATTTGCCTAGCCTTTTATAACTTGTTATGCCACGTTTGGTTGATACCCCTGAGAGGCCTGCTCTTTTCTGAAAAGAAACAGAGGAAGAGTGGATCTGGGGAGGAGGGGAAGTAGAGGATTGAGGCTAGATATAATACATAAAAAATAATAAATTTTTAAAAATTAAAGCTGTAGGCTGCTCTTTTTCCCAATGTGTATCACAATTTCTGTTTAGGGAACCTAAATGTTCCAGAGCTGTCTGATGAGAACGGAAGCAGATCTAATAGGCATATGTCTTTTTGTGTGTTTTCATATGCATTGTCAATAACCAGAGTGCAAACACACCCTCAACAGTCATTTATTTTTAATAAAGGAAGATTTACCTGGAGATAATTTTATTTTTAAGGACCAATGTTCAGGCTGGTCAAGGGGCTGAGTTCAATCCTCATTAACCATATGTAAAATATCCAAATCTGGCTCACAAATTTATATATAATACATATATAAAATTTTAATATGTAATAATACATATATATAAATGGCAAATTTTATATATATGTGTGTGTGTGTGTGTGTGTATGTGCACACATACTTACATAGCAGCTCTGAGATCTGCTAAATCCAATCTGAAAAGGCTACATATAGTGACTTTATTGTATGTTGCAAACACGACAGAAGACACTGTATGGCAGAAAATTCAGGAAAAGGGCCAAACTCATTCTTTAGAAGACCCCAAATCTCAGAATAATGCACCTACTACCGCGATAGAACTAATGTATTCAACTTACTTTCCCACAAGAATCTGGTTATAATACTATTAGACTGGAAATTGTGTTCTGATACATGACTTGGGGAAAACATTCACACCATAGTACTAAATATACATGTTTTACCTTAAAAAAAATGTTAGTGTTTTGTGTTTTATCATTTTCCATAACAGAAGTTAAAAACCTGTCAAGTATAATGATAGTATTTCTATTTGGGCTTTTCTCAAAATGAATATATATGTTAATTTAATGTATATGTTTATTATAAAATTATTGTTTTGTTTTTATTTGTTCAATATTGAATTGCTGTGATGTCTTGTTAGGGTTTCTGTTTGCTGTGATGAAACATTATGTACAAAAACAACTTGAAGAGAAGGTGAAATTGAGTCATAAGAAACAAAGGTGTATATAAACAAAACTTACACTCACTTTATTTCTCAGGTTCAAAGTTCTCTTTCTAATTAGATATTTGATCATGTGCAATTTTAGTACTAAAAATAAAAAGGGGTTATGCATTAATTTCTTATGTGACTAATTTTTTAAAGAACTGTGAAGTATTTTTTCAAGCACTGAATTAGATATCAAAACTAATATTTCTAGTCCACAAAATTATTTTATTTTCTTTTTATACATTTTATTTTTTATTCTTCTTTTTTACAATATATCCCTCCACAGTTTCCCCTCCTTTAATCCTCCCAGGTTCCCTGACCATCTCCTTGCCCCTCCCCCGGATCCCTTCCAACTCCATTCCCATTCAGAAAAGTGTCCCCTCCCAGGATATTATTTGAATATGGCATAATAAGTTGCAATAAGACTAGACACAAATCTTCATATAAAGGCTGACTGAAATAACCCAGTGGGAAGAAAAGAATCTCAAGAGCAGGCAAAGAGTCAGAGACACCACCAACCCCAACTGTTAGGGGTCCCATCAAGCTACACAACCATTAATATACAAGCAGACAACCAAGCCTAGATCCACACAGGCTTTGTAATTGTCTCTGTGGTCTCTTTGAATCCCTAGGACCCCTGCCTAACTGATTCTAAGAACTCTTTATTTTTACTCAATTATTTTCCTACTGGTGTGAAATATTTTTATTCCTAAAAACTTGAACAATTTTTAGGTACATTATTCATTAGCCTCTTTTTGCCTTTGGGTCAATATAGTCTTCATATGTTTAGTATTATTTTTAAATATATTAAATATATTTGAGAATCAAGTATTCAAGACAGAAAATTGTATTCTGACAGTTTTAACTGTTACTTATCTACTAAGTTATTTATTAGTGCTCATGTTCTCTATAACTGTAAGCTAGAAAAAATAAATAAGAAAAACCAAAGAAAATCCTGTCTTTGAAATGTTATACTTGAAACTATCCATAACCACAATTACATGGTTCCAGAGCCTGTCTTTTGCCTCGTGTTTCCCACTTCCTCTACTTACGAGTTTCTCTGATTCACAACAAAACCAGGTACTTCATTATGTTCTCTGCAGTGCTCAGTTGCAAGTGCATGCAAACATGAAAATTGCCAAATATGCAAGGACAGAAGCATGCTGGGATAAAATATCCTGGGCCTTTAATGTCATTCCAAGCATGGAAACATTTAGCTTAGATAAAATTCAATTTATCTATTTTTCTACTCTTGCTCATATTCTTCTGTCACATATAAAAAGCCATTTTTATATGCTAGGCCCTGGGAATCTGTTTCTATTTTCAATGAGCCTTCTGTTTTTAGTGTAGTATTTGCATTATTTGTGATGTTTGAAATGTGGTATATAGTATGAAAAGAATACAATTTCATTTTACTTTTTTTTACAAATTAATACAGTTTTTAATATTATATTAAATAACATTTTCCATTAATTAACCTTTATACCCTTGTCAAAAATAAATTGACTAAGTAGTTAGCTTTTCAGATTTTATTATTATTCAATTGATATATATGTCTCCTCTTAGTCCAATATCACATTAATTTAATTGCTCTTATAGTAATTTTAGAGACTAAAATGTGTTAGTCCTCTTACTTTGAATATTTGCAAGATTATGGCCTTTTTTAAGTGGTTTTTGTTTATTGGCTAATTTATTTTTATAGAAGGAGATCCTATTATGCTGACCTCAAACTTCTAGCTCATGGATTCATCCTGTTTCAGTCTACACAGCTGCAAAAGATAATAGGTGTTCCAACACATGCAATAGAAAGTGGTGTCTGTCCTGTATCTACTACAATTGTTTAAGATTGTTACATTGCATAGTAATTTCTCAAATAAGCTAAATAAGCTAGTGGGTCTTCCAAAGATTTCTCTGAATCTATGATTAAGTTTGTTAAGTGTTATCATCTTAAGCTTACTAAGTCATCTGACCCATGCACAGAAGATAAACATATAAATTTAAATAGTTTCTTTTTACAATGTGTTCTACTTTATAAAATATATTCTTTTACTCATTAAGTATTTCTTTAATTATTTTATTAACGTTTATAGTATTATAAAAAAATTGTCCTACTAATTTAATTTTTGGACTTTTTACAAATTACAAGATCAAAATTGATTCAAATATTTGATTTTATATACTTGAACTGTATTGAACTTGATAAAAATCGATTTGTTTGTGTAGTTGTATATTCTGAATAAGGTACTTCAATTTTTCAGTTTTAACCTGGTTGTCTTATCCTGCTTAGTTCCTCTGCCTAGACCCTAAAATACGCTGTTGAAAGGAGATGTAGAGCATATAAATTCTTGCTCTATTTTAAGATAAAAGCTTCCTGGTGTTCATTATATCTATGATATTCTTTATTGTTTTTGTTTCTTTTTTGTACCTGTTATTAATCACTCTGAGATGATCATTCCTTTATTTTGTTAAACTTAATTTCTTATTGGGAAAAGGTATTGAATTAATGTTCTCAAACCTTTTTCAAAATATTTTATGCATGCTATATTCAAGATGTAGGTGCTGTTTTGTTAGTTACTCTACTGATGTAGTTTGTCATTGCAGTGATTGAAGTGATTGACTTTCAAATGGCAAACAAGATAACATTACCAAGGTATATCCTTAGCCACAACATGTAAGTTTTTACATAAGCCATATGTTCCTGATTTCTTCATTAGTGTTTGATTAATAATATTTGTATTCATAATCATAAGAAATGTTTCTCTGTAGTTTTCAATTTTGAGAAAGTATTTGTCTGGATTTGGCAAGATACTGGCATCATAGAAGTAGGTAGAACATAATATAAGTTCTGTATTTTAGAATAACTCATAAAATTTCAATTAATTTTGCTTAAATAAATTCATCTGTAAAGTCATTAAGGCTTGAAAATTTTTATGATGATCTAAAAAATGTTGCATCGATCTCTTTTCTGAATATAAAACCCTTTATGTTTTCTTTTGAGGAGGTAGGTCATTTCACATAACACTTTCTAGCATGCAAGAAGCCCTGAGTTCCATCTCTGGCAACAAAAGCTAAATGAATAAATAACATACATATTCTATCTCTTCTTAAATGTTTCAGAGTTTGTCATTTTCTAGAAATCATCAGCCTCACTTGAGTTATCAAGTCCATTAACATAAAACTTTAATAGTTGATTTATAGCTATTTTTCCTGTGACAGGTCATTAATAATATTCTTTAACTTCCAGTTCTAAAAGCTTGAGTCTACATTCTTCATTCCTTAATCAGTCTTGCCATGCTTTCTGCAGATATGAGAATCCAGGATAGTGTGAATTAATTGCCCTCAATAGGGTTCCACAAGTAGGGCAAAATTGGTAAGGGATTATTCCTCATCCTCCAAAGAAAAGATGTTATATCATCTCCAATGAATCCTGTGTTCAAACACCAATATTGTCCAAGATTCCCTATTAAGCTACTAAAAATAGTCACCAAAGTAACCTCAGTTGACTTTTGACATAACAGATTAAATTAATATTTTTATTTTAATATGGAGGTTTTATTCTTTACCTTAATTGTTCACACTGGATTCCTTATTGAATAAATGTGTAAATAACTGTAGTGGTTGGGTGGTATTAATACATACAGGCTTGGTCCATAGTTGGTGGCTTTTGGGGAAGGACTGAAAGGTTTGTTTGAAATGTGTGTCAAGAGGTTTCAAAAGCATCTGGCCATCCCACGTGCATGTCTTCTGCTTCCTGCTTGTGGATGAAGACAAAGATCTTAGTTGCTGCTCTTTAGTTCTCCAACTCCTTTATGCTTTGTTGACTGCAATACTTGTCTTTCTCTTGGGCTGATTTAACCTCAAGTTAGTAGCTGTCTTTGGCAGGTATCCCACAGCTTGGGCATTTTTAACATTGTGAGATCTCGCAGGCAATCCAAGATTCACCTTCACAGCTTCACACAATGGCCTCCATGCAGGGATATCCTTGACACACACCTAGACTCAGCAGCTTTCCTTAGTCATAGCAGAAGCTTCTATAACCCCTATATCTATCCTTGACTCCAAAGCCAGAACCACATGGCCAAAGATTCTGAGTTCTACTGCTTGTTCGACTGGAACATGGTCCTCTTGTTCAATTACATTTTCACTGCCTTCAATGCCCAAGCTTGGCTGTCCTGAAATTTTCTCTTTAGACCAGGCTGGCCTTGAAATCAGAGATTAACTTGCCTGTGTCTTCAGAGTGCTGGTATTAAAGGTGTGCATCACCACAACCTAGCCCTAAGTTTTCATTTAATACATTTATACATGTTTAAAAATTCTTTTTCACAAGTTGGAAGCTTAGCTGGGTGGGATCACAACTCCCTTTATTTCATTTATTGATCTGTTTATCTCCTTGAACACAGATTTACTTCCATTCTACTTCCTGGTATGACTTTTTTTCCCCTTCAATTTGCACATTTTTTACTTTTACTTGCTCAGCTTGTTCCTTTTTATCATAAATCTTTATAAGAGTGAACATTAATAACTACATGACAGAGTAAATACTAGGCTGTTTTGAGATTTCCTCTGCCAACATAATTAACCCAAGTCTCTTCACTTTAGCCTCAGGCAGACTCCTTAGACAAGGATAAAAAGAAGCCACATCCTTCACCAAAATATAATAAGAATCTCTAGACAACCTAATAAAACTCTTCTCCTTTGAAACCACTTGAGCCAGTCCCACAATTCCAATCACTCACAGCATCACTATCTTCAGTGTTCTTTCTAGTGTGGCCGATTAAGCAAGGATTGAAGCATTCCACTGCTGTCCTAATTCAAAGTCCAAATTCCTCCAAACAAAAGCATGTCCATGTCTATTACAGCAGTATCCCAATCTCTGGTATCAAGTTCTGTCTTCGTTAAGATTTCTACTACTGGGAAGGGACACTATGATCCTGGCAACTCTTATAAAGGAAAACATTTAATTGGGGATGGCTTACAGTTTTAGAGGTTTAGTCTATTTTCATTGTGATGGGATATGTAGACGTGTACATGGTTTGGGAGAAGTAACTTAAAGTTCTTCATCCATATTTGAAGGCAGCAGAAGGAAACATTCTCACACTGGGTGTAGTTTGAGTAAATGAGACCTCAAAGCCCACAGTGACACACTTTCTCCAACAAGACCACACTTTTTAATATTGCCACTCTTTATGTGCCAAGAATTCAAACACATGAGTCTATGGGGACCACCCTTTTTTAAACCACTACAGTATGTTTTTACATTACTGACTTTTTAAGCTAATTTTTATTTTTGTATCTAAAGTATACATTCTAGGAAATGAAAGAGATGGATTTAACTGTCTGGCATTTGGGCTGTTTGCTTATATTTCTTCCTCCCTCAGATGATGTGGTTTCTCAGACCCTGAAATGGTCATTGGTAGCAGTCAGTACTGGAAGCAGGAAGAAGTGATCATCATTGTAATTCAAACATATTAATTCAGTGTTTCGTTCCAGATGAAAAAGGATTCTGGGACTAAAGTCCACTTTCTAACAGAATATTCCAATATAAGTCTTGTCATCTTCTAATGATGACTTTTAACTAGTGTCTCAGGGTTTTTTTCTTTTCACTAACAGAACTTTCTGTGTCTGGGGTTGCTGAGTGTTGAAGGCCCATTTACTCCTATCTATCTTTGCCCTGATCATCAGAATATTGTGCCAAGTTCTATAGCACACTTCTTGTAATCCCTCATCAAGACATCGATGAGGAATGGCATGGGGCTTTCTCTTTATCTGTTTCCCATACTTTTACTTCTCTCCCTAAGTAGGAGTTTGCTCAAAAAGAGACTAAACACCAGCTCTCCAAAATAGGACATAAAAAAAAGTAGATGTGCACAATCAGGGGCTTAAAACTATATAAATGTAATTAAAATTGACTGATGGTAGAACTATAAATTCAGTGACAGTGGCAGACTCCAGGTGCAATATCTCATGGCCCTGAAACTGAGAAATAAAAAAAAAAAAAAAAAAAAAAAAAAAAAAGATTGTTAGTAGTCAATTAGCCCATCAGACAAAGCAACTTCAAAGTTGTCCTTCCCAGGAAAGATGCAGAATGCTGTCTTCATTTCCTCTACTAAATTTCTCAACTTTAGGTGTCATTATACTTTTATACATATTTATGCCTTTTTTTTTTACATTATTTAGAACCAACTGAATTCTGGAAAAAGTAGTGTTTTGAGGAGAAAACTAAGCCCCTTTCCTGTAAGTGCCCAGCATGGAGGAGGCACAAAGGAGGGAGTACCTAGGAAAAGAAGAATAAGTGCCATGTGCCTACTAGAGTAGGGCCATTGCTACTCAGCTTTACCCCACCCTTGTTCCAGAGTCTATGGGTTTGCTTCTCTGTCTGTTTAATTATTTATTTCACTGCTGTGTCTCCTCTGATTTCTTCTCTTTGAAATAACTATGGCTGCTTCTGGAGATGATGACAGGGGAAACTGAAGACCTCCATGTGGTATCTTGGCAGCCTTCTCTTCTGAAGCCTGCCCTCTATATTTGCTATATCTAGCCTATGTGTGCATTTCCACAGCAAGAAACATTTTTTTTTTTTTTTTTAGTTCCTGTAGTGTGTCCCCATGACCCTTTCTCGTAGCTATAGCTGACCTCTGCTTGCACAATCTGTAATCCTGACACTAGGCATTATTTGTCCAGCTGCTTTTTGGTGGTGGAAATCTTACCTAGACTTGCGTTTTCCTTTAGTTCTTTCTATGGCAGGAATAGGATGTACTGTCTCATGTCTGACTTCTGTTCATCTGATCACACAGATGTAGATTCTAATGTGTTATCTTATTTGGAAATCTCATTTTATATGTATTTTAAAAGCTAAAACAAGAAATATGAGGAGATGCATATTCATAGCGTTGGTATGTTAACCCTCCCGTTTATCATTTGTGGTCCACTTCATTTATTCGCGTGGATTCATATGACTGGATTAAGCTTCCATCTGTAGTCACTTCCTTCATCCAATACTGCTTCACATTCATCCATCTGCTTCCTTGTATTTTACAATAAGTTAATTTCTATATGTTATAGGTCCAACAATGCTATATATAATACATATGCATCTTTCTCAGAGACTGTTTTCCTTCATTATTTTCTCTGTTTTTTCAGTATGCATAATATACTAATCTATGTTCAAGTTTTCTCATTTTTTCCAAAAAAAAAAGATTTTTTTAAAAAATTTAATTCTTAAAAAGAGGTGCAGGACCAACATACAAATAATAGACAAGATAGCCACAGACTTCATAGCAACTTTATATAATTTAAAAAAAAGACATTCATAATAAAAAAATTCATTATGCCAGGTGAAATTTTCATAACATTTATTGTAATTTCTAACTCATTAATTTCTTTTGTGCAATAATTTCTTTCTACTGATTTAATACTTTCATTACAAGCTTCCTTCTTTTCTTTCATGGCTACTTAAATTTTTGTTTAAAAGTTTTTGTATAATATGTTTGATCATATTTTTTAACCAATTCTACACAGATACTACTGACATTCTGCCTACCAAAATGTTCTCTCTCTTTCTCTCTCTCTCTCTCTCTCTCTCTCTCTCTCTCTCTCTCTCTCTCTCTCTCTCTCTCTCTCTCTCTCCCTCTCCCTCTATATATATATATATTATATATAATATATATATTATATATAATCTATGAGTTAATGAGCTTTTATATCTATTATTTTCTATCTACCTATCTTTCAAATTAAAACAAAATTAAATTAAATTAAAACAAATACTAAACAGTAGGACAAAATATCAATGCAAAATTACCCCCTCAAAAATCTATGAATGGATATGTTTTATATTAGCCAGCTACTCCTGGCCAGCCCTGGAATGTGGTTTATATACCATGTGACATCACCTTTCTTACCAAGCATCTGTTGAAAACAACTTCTTAGATAGTATTGGGATTTTTGCTTTGTGCTCAATTATCTTTACAAATAGTTTACAGTGTGTTTAAAAATATACATAGGCTTTGGAAAGTAAAGAGAAAGTATAGACAGTTATTTTAAAAAGATATATAGTGTTAAAATATTAAAGTCCTTAAAAAGGGAGTCCAGTAATAAAAAAAAAAAAAAAAAAAAAAAAAAAAAAAAAAAAAAAAAAAAAAAACACATAAAGATAGGAAATACACGGAGAGTCTGGATACTGTATGTTTTTACATTGTCTTCAATTTTCTGATAGCTAATGAAGAAATGATAACTGCTGGGAGACATTTGAATATGAAAACTGCTAGATTAAAACAACCTTTATATTTAAAAAAAAATCTGAAAATCACAATCTAAGTCAAACAAACTTTGGAAAAAAGGTTCCACTTTTATTTCCACAGGAAATGAGAGGCTCCGGATTCACTATAGGTTAAGAAAATTCAGATTTGATCAAGGAACGCCCCTGAAAAATCACCAGTGGGAACTGATGGTCCAGATGATCCAATGTTGGCTATACTATAGTTTCCTCTGAGTTATGCATTTTCAATGACTTCAAGGCTGCTAGCTGAAATGACCCAGTCTCGCAGAATTCTCCAGTCAGGACTTGACCATATTGTAAATTTTCTCAGGGTCCTTCAAAGATTACCAGTGTCCCTATTTAGCAAAAGCTAGTCTAAAAACCTATGCCCACCTTCCCAAAATGGAATATGAATATTTATCATTTTATGAGGAGCTGGTTACAAGTTCTTATGGATAATGATCAGGAAAAAGCTAAACACAGAAAATTAGATTCTGGAATATTGTTCTGAAAATAAAAAGGAATGATATAGAAATAATAGAAAAAAAGAGTAGATGATTAGATCTACTTTAATCCAAAAAAAATATTAATCTTGCAATATTGCATGATTAAGAATTTTGGCTTATTGATACAAATTTAAAGTTAAATTTTCACACTGTATGTGTATTTCTACTCTTGTTTAGGAAATCATGTTTATGTAGCTTATTTACAATGTAATGAATAATTGAAGATCCAGATTAATATTCATCTATAATAGTCAGACTTGAAGTTATGTTAGTAGGTATATCTATACAAAGATATATTTCAGATAGATAGGTAATTTTCAAACACTTCAAAGACCTATAAAATATTGTGTTCAATATGTTTAATAATCTAAGGCTTTTCATGACAGGGAGACATATCTACTCCTAGAATCACCAATCTACTTTAGAGATGATGGGACATCAAAGAAACTCCTTAAGGGCTTTACTCTCTTTATGGAAAATCTAGCAATTGAGCAAGACACTACCTTTGCCTCAACTACTGTACAAGCAGTACAAGTCCAAACTGTAGAAGCAGTACACAAGGAAAAGTGACTACTGACCCTTGAAAAGACAGAGTAAGATTGTCCTTCAAATTTTCTTATTTCTGAGTATTGTCTGCCAGAGAAAGGGTATCAGGTGGGACAGAAACTTTTACCCATCACTAAGTGCACATTATCTAGTGGTGGGTCTCCTTGTTGACTACCATACACTGAAATAGGAAGCTTGAGTGATGTACTGATCTATGTACATATATAGTAATACGTCTTTACAAGCCATTTTATTGCTATGTTCCTTTAGCAGAATAATAGTGGTAGGTTTTTCCATAGTCCTCATGACCTATTTAGCGCTCCAGGTTCTTGGCCACTTTAGCAATGTCAAGTATGTTTTGAACAAAAAGGGCTTTAAATCCAATCAAAAAGTCATTGGTTACTACCAGACTATTTGTATTACTATTGTACAGAATATCTTACAGGAAAGATGCTATTATAGGCTGATGGTTTGTAGCTGTGTGATACTGATGATTATTTTTCACCTCTGATAGCATGCAGAGTAACTTCCACCACCATGAATTATCAAATAGGGTTGGATTTTTAAACTGAACATCATCTCAATTTCTCCATATTTGGTGATTTAAATGAGTGGTGTGTTCAGCAATATGGTATTACCATCAGGTTGTAGAGAATTACTAATAGTCTTGACAATAGCCTGTGATATTTGGGTATTGGCCAACTACTCAACAAGATGTAACCCATTTCTGGCTCTGGAAATTTCACTTGTTTTAATGATGATTTCACTTAGTTATTTGAATATACTTATAACAGATACTTCGAAGGGCTTGTTTATTGTAGCCAACTTCTGGTTTATCTCATTCAACTTTTTTATCTATATTTGTTCTAGCTTTGGCATATCATTTTCCATTTCTTTGCATGTTTCAGATTTGTGCTGGTAAATAACACTTTAGTTTAAAAGTTACAGCAATTCTGCTTCTTTTCTCTTCCCTCCCAGGCTTCCTATTATTTTCTCCTTTGTTCTTTTACTAGCTGTGTTATAATAACAAAGTTTGTACAGTGTTGATTTTCATAGTAATTCAAATTTAAGATTTTTAAGAATACAGTGTCCAAGGCCAGTGTTCAATAATTTTTGGTCTCTATAAGTGTTCTTCCCAGCTGTTTCCACTCATTTCTTTCCATCAAAAAGCTACTTTGTATTTTAGCCTCTATTTCCTTTTAATCTAGGACTTATGTATCAATTGCTATTCATAAAAATGTCCACTATTTTGGGCACATTCCTATGGCTGATTTTTTGTTGTTGTTTTTCACATAATGTTAGTTTATTTGAAAGGTGAATCCTAGTTCTCTGCTACATACTTTACCCATAGGGAAAGTATTTAGTTAAGTATTTGTTGCTACAGACAAGGATATTGGGGCTTAGAAAGCTGCATCCCAATAATAAAAGTGGAACATCAAATTTAGCAACCAAACAACAGCAAATGAGAGGAAGGGCTTTTTTCCAGGTTCCCTTTTCTATCTCAAGACCACATTAGCCAAAAGAAGAATAACTGCATTCAGATTTTACAGAAAGGTCATTTTCTTTCTTTCTTTCTTTTATTTGTTTGTATGTTTGTTTATTTATTTATTTATTTATTTATTTATTTATTTATTTATTTATTTATTTATTTAAAAAAGGTCTTTTTTTCCAGGTAACCCTCTGCTCCCCCACCCTTCCCTCCTCCTAATTCCTCCCAGTCTGCCTTCAGCTGTACCTCACCCTATCCTCTCATGTCCTCTCCCAAAAGGGCAAGAAGTCCTCAGTTGGGTCAGCTCAGCCTGGTGCACCAACTCCAGGCTATTCCATCACCCTGATATCAAGACTGGGTTAGGCGTTCCTCTGTAGGGATTGGACTCCAAGGTGCTAGCCCATGCACAGGAACATAGTCTGATCACAGCCCTCATGGCTCCATATACTGCCCATGCCAATTGACAGTTGCCTATACTTGGAAGGTCTAGCTCCTTTTCCCCCATTATTCCCCAGTGGATGTTTTTTGATTCACTGAGCTCCCCAGAGCTCCAGTAGCCATCACTGTGGGGATTTTCCTCATAATCCCTATCCCTTGCTCATACAGACTGTCCTCCTCTACTCTCAGCTGGACCAGGAGCTTGGCCCAGTGCTCAGCCATGGATCTCTGCCTCCACCTCTATTTGTTGTTGGATGTAGGTTCTGTGATGACACTTAAGGTGGTTATTCATTTGATTATAGGGGAAGTCCTGTTTAGGCACCCCCTCCATTATTGGTTGAAGACATAGCCAGGGACACCCTGTGAGTTCTTGGAGGTTTCCTTAGAATCTCCAAGGAATCTCATATCATAGAGAGAGAGAAAAAACACAAAGACATACCTAGACCTAAGAAGATTTTCCTCCCCGGCATCTGTTGATTCTATTTATTATTTCCAACAAACTTACCTACATTCTCTACTTATTCTCTACTTCTCTATCTCTGTCTCTGCCTCTCTCTGGGTGTCAATTCTCAACCATCTGACTGTTCATATCTTTATGGATTCTGTGCATGTGTGCATGGTAATGGTACATGCCTTTTCACCTGCTGCTGTGCCTCTTCAGATCTGTAACCAATATTCCAGAAGGATGAACTTCCAAATAAGAACAATGGTGAGCTTGTTTGTAATGGCACTCTACTTAAGTAGATAAGGCCCCCACAATGAAACATGGATCAAGGAGTTTAGGTGGCTAATATTTCCAAACACCACTTCCAATACAGAACCTCTAACATCAGAGGATGCTGAATAGACTCTATTGGCCACACTCATTGGATTCTTAACACAAGCAACAAGTACCTATAAATAAATAATGATGGACAGAACTCTGGATAAAACAGCCCTACAAATGAAGGGAGATTTTCTGATTCTGTCTATACTAGGCTAAAGAGTCTTATCCAGCTGACCTGAGAATAGGAAGAACATGAGTCTTGGTTCACAAATTATGAGATCTTGTAGTTCTTGTTATGTGGTGATCAGTCTTCTTGAAACTTCTCATTTATTTCATTAAATTTCCTGAAATTTTAAATTCTTGTTTTCATTTCCAGTTTTTCCAGTTTAATTTGTATAGTAAATACTTTTCATGTTGTGTGGCCAAATATCTGAGATGCAACACCTTACAGGAGGGGAGGCTTATTTCAGCTTACAGAGTAAGACTCAGACAGTCTTCTTGAGCAGGAAAACTGGACAGTATAAGCATGAGGCCACCTTCTCATAGTGTGTCCACAGTCAAGGAGCAGAGGAATATGAATGATGCAAAGTAATTCCTTTTGTCTTTATTGACACTGGGACTCAAGTCCATTGGAGAGTGCCACCCATATCCTGTGCCTTCCCTTCTCAGTCAATTCTTTATGAATAAACAGAGGGAGGGAGGGAGGGAGGGAAAGAAGGGAGGGAGGGAATGTGTTTCCTGGGTGATTCTCAATCTTGCAAAGTTAACAATTAAGATTAACCATCACAGTTGGGAGTGGATGATACAAACTCCTCACACAGTCATGCTAAAAGAAGGACACGATTCCTGCTTGACTTCAAAGTATACATTAAAATCCTATGAAAGGTAATGGAGTTACACTTGCTTCACTCAGACAGAAGCATGTTTCTGATGTACATCTAAGCTCTAGTAGATAACAATGATTGCTCTGTGTGTGTCATAGTACAATTATATCACAATTAGCAACTGTTCTCATTAACACGTTTTACTTCATTTTTCAGATTGGAGCTATTAAAATGCAACCCCTCCCACAATTGTTTTACATATTTGAAGGTTATAAATATCATTCATTAATATGATTCTATAATTAGAACTTAAGGGACATTGACTATGCTTTATTATCATTTCCAAATTCTCCAGAATGTAGTTTCAATAAACTCCCTCACCTGCAATAAATGGGTGTCTTAGGTATGCCATTTGGGTAACATGCAGGCTTGTCTGGTTCTTTCGGTATTAATTCTTCTGATTGTAGTGCATTGTTTATTTCAATGCTGCTGTTTATGTCTCCTTAGTAACTAAAGATGCTAATTATCTTTTATTGATTGACCACATTACCACCTTTTATTTTGGCAACAATTTTTTAAATTAAATTCTTTATGTATTAGTTATATATAAGCATCTCTCTTGCCTTGATTTTTGTCTTAACTGTTTAAATAATATTTTTATGAACAGAAATATTTATCTAAATTAAATCCAGCATTACTTTCTGTTGGCTAACTTTGAAGTTTAGCTTCAAAAATATCTTTATGTTTTTAATATCTTATATGTGTGTGATACATAAAATATGTATGGATACTTTGTGAATAATTTTCCTAGAAACAATAATTTACCTTTGATAATTATAATTATCAACTATCTTAAAAAGATATCTACATAAATGATATATTTTTTGTCTATTTGATCTATGTAGATCTATCATTTGTCTTAAATTACTTATTAAAGACACCATTTTGCTCCAGTTATCAAAAAACATGCAGGCTACTATGATCTAGAGAAGATTTGAGTCAATATTCTAAAATGTTGATGTGTTAGAACGTTGTTAACAAGTGTAAGGATACTGAGAAATTGTAAAATGCTAAAGGAGTGGGTTCTGGCAGGAAACATTGAGATCACTGGGAGCACCACCTCAGGAAAAACTGAAGGAGTCTTTACCCCACATACATATTCATTTTATCTCTCTCTCTCTCCCTCTGTAATTCACAGCCATCTCCAATGCTCTTCTGTGCCGGAATGCACCAAGCACACATATGGCTTATACACATCCATGTAAGCAAAACACCCAGAAGACAACAAAATAAAAACATTAAAATCACATAGCATCTCCCACTATCAGATTACAAAGTACTTTGGGAGCCTATAGCAGTTAAGATAGTATAAGTATAGAAAAATATATAAAGATGGCTAAGAATTCAGGCATTGGCCTGAGGCAGTCTGCTTACTTATGACAGCAAATTGTAAATGAAAGTTTTATTTAGTCCACAATATTGAGAGTAGAGTATTTAAACTATACCATATCTATCCCTGCTAGTACTTTGCAGTGTTTCAACACATCATGGGAGAAGACATGGTATAACCACTGAAATTTAACCTCGGTTCTCTTAATAAAGAAGGCAGTGTTCATAACCATAAGCTATTCATCCAACCAATCGCATTTTAGTTTTTAATATTGGTGTACCTACTTCTGGTTCTTCACATTTCCACATAAATCTAGAATGTTTTTTAAAGTTTTCATGATATGCATATGGACACAAAGATTCACAAATGGGTGAAAATGATTAAATCAGATAGTCATTTGAAACTCATAAATTAAAAACAATCCAAATGAAAATATTTTAGAGAGATACAGTTGGGAAAATACTATCAGTTAATAAGAGATATTTTTGTTTGATGGTCTTAAATGGAGAGCTATATTGAAGATTTGAGTAAAAAAAAATCAATGGACTGCTTTATTTTAATATACTTAAACCATATTTACCATTAAGAGCTCCAGTTCACTTCTGTTCTGAAGCATCATAAGGAATGACTTAGCATGTTATGCATGTAACTGATTACATGTTAAGAAGTACCCATTAGCCACTGGAGCCTGTAACTGTTTTTTGTTATTCTGTGCAAACATGTCTTATTTCTCAAGTACAGGATAGGAGTTCTCTAAGGGCCAATGGTATGAAAGATTATTTCCATCCTTCGTGACTAAATAACCTAGTGTTTAATGAAATCCTCAAAATACTGAAATTTTCAATTAGTGCATTTAGATGGACTGGCCATGAGCAGTTGTCAGTTTTGTGTGTATTCACCACTGAGTTATGGTGAGGTGCTCAGCAGAACAGATTTTTTTGCAACTGATTGCATTGTCTTTTATATTCTTTCTTGGAGTATCAGTTTGTTAAGAGAAGAACCATGGCATGGGGCAATGGTTTCCATTACAGTCTTTAAAGAGACTTCAGCAAAGAATGCAAAAGGAAGTGCTCAGGTGACATACCTTTGGTTTTCCTCATACCTATACAACATTCGAACCGTGCTCTAAAGGATGCTAACCACAAAACAGACATATTGTGATTATCTGTAAACATTAGAGGATTTAGTATCGAGCTGCACTGCCTCCACGAGGACTCCAAGTCGTCAACACGTACGTATATTAGAAGCTGACACTCTCAGCAGACTTTGCTGAATTGCTGGCAGTGCCAACATCTGATCGATATGCATGTTCACCAGCCAAGCTGACTAGTACATCTGTTCTGTGAAGAAACATACATTCTGCCTGTAGTACAATCAGTGTAATTAAAAATTAACATGCATTAATTGTTCGAGCTGATGTAAACAGCTGATGTTCCACTTAGCACTGTCTTCTGTACATATCATTAGGCAAAGCCAAATATTGTTAAGTAAACAGGCAGCGCTTACAAAAAGCAGAGAAATAAGAAACTAATTCCAACTAAATAAACTGACACTGTATTATAAGTCAAATTAAAATGATTAAGCAGAGCTAAATTAAGCTCTGGATCTTCAGAGAAAAACAATTATAAAAGTCACGAATAATTATTGGAATCTTATTTTGGTAAATGTAGTTAGGCTCATCCTAAAATAGAGGTGTAAGCATGCTTGATTCAGTAGGATTTCAGGAGAGTAGAGAAGGTATCTAGGAAATGATTCAGGATTGATTGATTGATGGTTTAAATATACCACGGGATGGTATTATTCACTACTATGCCAGTCACTACCCTCTCGCAGGAGACCCAAATCTGATATTTGTGTTAAAGTGGTCTATTCTCTTCTCCATGTATGTATAGAAGCACAATCAGTGTCAGAAGGGAATTTCATATTTTATCCTGAAAAGAGATACATACTTTACAACTTTAAGTTAGTCTCCCTCTCTCTCCATCCTTAATTTTCTTTCCCTCCCTCTCATGTCATAACAAAATGATTTCTCCTTCTCATTTCAAAGATAGAAAAAGAAAAAAAGAACCCAACTTGTGAATCTGTGCTGCTATGAGGCAGCTCCCAGTACAACCAGAGTTAGTTGTGTAGTTACAGATGGCCTGGGGGCACTCAGCTGCTTAGGGCCTGAGGCTCTTCCTCCAGGAATGAAGCTGTCCCTATAAGTGACTGGCCTACCACTAACGAGTCCAATGTAAATCTTGACTTCAAGATGATTTCTGAGGCATTTTTTTAAATCAAGTTTTAATGTTTTTTTTTAAAGAAATGGAAAAACCCAATAAATATTCTAGAAAGAACCCCTTCCCGAATCAATTTAATTAGTTATTCACTTTAGTTTCACCTACCTCATTTCATCACCTATCTTGGGCTTTTGTCACTATTACTAAGTCATTATAAAGAGAATAATTAAAAGTAACTTTACCACACTGCCATGAAATGCAGAGTTTTCAGTGCAACAGCATAGTGATGGTTTGAGACACCACCCATGTGGTACACTCATAATTATGTAACATTTATCCAAAGTCAATGACTCCATGCATTAAAGGATGCTAGAAAAAATATTGAATCTTGCCAGGCAGTAGTGGCACACATCAAGAATCCCAGCACTTGAGGAGACAGAAGCAGGTGGATCTCTGTAAGTTCGAAGCTGGTCTGGTCTACAGAGCAAGTTCCATGACAGTCTCCAAAGCTGCACAGAGAAAACGTAATAACAAATCTAGTCATAATGACAGTATCAGGTGTGTTAAGAACCACAGGAGCCCACCACAGGCTATGAGTTAAATAAATGATGAAAATTTAGGACCAGGGCCGGACCTATGAGTTCACTGATAAGCTTCTGCATTTAGTTTGCCTCTCAGAAACCATAGTTAATCCGCATGCTTTAAATACAAAGTATAATAAGTTAGTAGTTACAGAATAGTGCTTTGGAGATTAAATTTAATGCCTAAAAGATGGCATCATTACTACTCCCAGCTTGATAGCTACAGGAAAATAAGACTTATTATTCCTAATACCAAAGTGAAGAATCCTCTGGCATAGTAAGAGTATTTTTCCTCTTACTTTTTAAATACCATTAGAATAGCAAATAAACTGTAATTTATAGAAAAAGAATTAAAAACAAAACTCTTGTTAATGAAAAGTTAATACATTAGAAAGTGAAAAAAATGGCTTTCTTTGAATAAGATCTACATTAAATATAAGTTATTTCTTTTTTTTTTAACTCAGAAAATCTGAATAGTTTTGTTGTCTTTAAACTCATGGAAATTTTTCAATAATTGTTCATGATATATTATAGGTATTTTTCTTTAAATTTTCTTGTAAAATATTTCTCATATCAATTTTCTTCTCAACTAAAGTACATCTGGAACTTACATGTATGTACATAAGCATATGATGTATATAACACAGAACTGTGGAGATTTTTATCCAATTCCAGATCACTATTTTTGTACATTTTCTATACAATATTTTTCTTTTAAAAAATTTGCAGGTTTTAAATACCTAGATACATATACATATATATACACATATGTATTACTAAAAGTCAAAACATTTAAATCTTCCTCTCCCTTATCAGGTAAAAAAAAATTATCAATATGTCGCACATGAAGTGAATTCCAACTACATTGGAATCTTAGAAACTCTTTGGTCAATAATTATCAAAGCTTCATAAATACATATTTTCTTCCAAAATGATATGTGAGTACCTTAAATGGAGTTTTGTGCATTTTCTGTTATAGTTCCAGAAATGTAACAGAGATTACTTTCTGGTCATCAAAAGTAAAGAACAATGAAAAACAAATGTGAAAAAAAATGTGAGTACCAAGGCTACTCTGTAGTGGGATTCAGGTGTCAGCTGATAAGGTCCTAAGACCTTATCCAGGGTCCTGAGCTCCTGGAGGGGGTGTGGCCAACCTGGAGGGGGTGTGGTAAACCCCATTGATAAGGGGCTGCTGGAACACGGGGAGCTCTCTTCCTGGTTCCTGGCTGTTGGAAAGACCGGATCAGAATCCATTGTCCATCCATCGCTTGTCCATCGCTCAGATACTCCAGTCCCTGTTCAGGTGCCACTATAAGCTGTTACTAGTATAATGAGTGTTGATTTATATTTAATAAATATTATTCTGGGACTGGTGCCTTGTAAGTAAAACTCCACCTACATCTGGCACCATAACAGGGACACACCTGAATCCCACTACACTACTCTTAATAGAAGATAGTTTCAGAAAGTATAAATTGGAGTTTTATTCTTATGTTTCAGACTGTCTTCTACCCTGATTCCTACCAAGCTCTCTGTGATAACATTTTGAAAAAATCTCTTTCTTTATTGTAGGATCATATTAGGCTATATGGCGGGTGTGGATTTTGTCATATTTTCCTGTCTTAATCATGTGAGACTTTGCCTTTCCTAAGGTTCTTATTCAGTCTGTGCACCTTCTGGGGCTTCTTAAGACAAAATAGAGCCTATAGGTGGGCTCGAGCTACTGAGATTCCCTGCATCCGCCATATTGCCAGAGAATGGAGTATTGAATGCTACTCCGACACCTGCTGACCAAACGTCGTCATTGCAACTGAACTGAGGTAATGACTGCAAATTATTCTATTCATGACTTCAGGTCATATTTTTCCATGGTGATTGAGAAAATCTTGAATGAATATATTGAGGGGTTCAATGCCTCACTCCTACTATTTTTTGGTTTATTTCTATATTTTATGTTGCAAATTAAATGACTTGATAAGTTCATGGTGAGCGTAATGGAAGAGGTAACATCTGGAATTCAACAATTGTCTAGAATATATGATATGGAAATTTCAAACACTAAAATGGGAAATAAGGTTAATTTTCTGGAAATTGGTTACAACAAGCTTATGGATAGAGCTTCCACTTCAGACATGGATAAAACTGTTCAAGAAAATTGCAGGCTTTACATAAATGAAAACAAGAAACTCATTAATCGCATTAGTGATGAGGACAAAGAAATTGTTAATTGTGTTAATGAGGAGAACAAGAAGCTGGTTAATTATGAGACACTTGTTACTTATGTTAATGATGTGGATCAAAAAATTGCTAATTCTATGAGGCATTGGAAGAACTGTTTTATCAGGAAAATAAAGCTCTAGAAAAATCAGTGGTATCCAAGCTTCAGGAATTGGAGGACAGGACTGTAGGTATTGCAGTACTGGAAAAGGGTGGTAATGCATTTTCTGTTCAGAACAATTCAGGTCAACCCCCAATGAGATATTATGGTAATGAAGACACTCTCCCTAAGGTGGGAAACATGACAGGGTTATCCCCTTCCACACCAGTATTGTTTCCAGTTACTGTTCAGTCAAAGAAAGTGTATGGGGAATCACCAGAATTTGTAGAGCATAATTATGAGTTGATACATTTGAAAGATATCAAGGAGTTCAGAAAAGCTATATTGCTCCATGGGGTACACTTTACTTATGTAAAACAATTGCTAAATGCATGGTCAACAAAAAATCATATAATTCCTAGTGATGGGATGCAGCTCACTGCCGCCATATTGGACTATAGCCAACATTTGCAGTGGAGAAATTGGTTTAGGAAGGAGGCTAGAGCCTTAAAGAAATAAGGAACGATTAGGGTCTTTTTTATTTCTCAGGGCCAAATCCTTGGTGAAGGCATGTTTGCTGATGTGAAGGCTCAGACTACTTATAATGAACATATGAATATATGTATATTGTTGCTGTGTCGTATTGCTGCATTGAATGCTTGGGAAATAATTTTGGACCCTGGTCAGAAAATTGAGTCTTATGCCAAGGTCAAACAAAACTTAAAAGGACCTTATACTGGCTTTCTGCAGAGGCTTGCCAAGGCTGTACATAGAGCAGTATCAGATCCAGAAGTTAGGAAACAGTTAATACTTTCTCTGGCTTTTGACCATGCCTAATCTGGAATGTAAGAGAATGCTTATGCTTTTAAAGATCAGATCTGCACCAATAGAGGAATGGATTCAGTATGCAATCAATGTTGAATCTCTCCCTTGCAACAAAGAGAATTGGGTAGGCCAAGCCATTGTTAATGTTAGGGTGAGAAACCAAAATATCACTTGCTTTATCTGTGGTAAACCAGGCCATATAAAATGGAATTGCACACAAGATACTTCTGGAAATGATATTCATCTTAGGTATGATTCAAACAGAAGGCCATTGTCTTCTGGGTTATGAAAAAGGTGTGGTAAAGGACGACATTGGACCAACAAATGTAGATCTACCAGGGACAAAGAAGGCAACCCTCTACCATCAAAAAATGCTTCTCAGGTCTTCCCTTGGGAAGCCCCCAAAAATCAGATTAAAAGCCATGGAAAGTCCCATCATGTCCAATCATAGTGAAGGAGCAGCATTCTCAGGATGAATAGGAAATCCAATGCCTAATTTAGAAGACCATATGGCATTGGATGGTAGAATAAATTCAAGGGAGAAATTGAAGGTTTCAAGAAAAACTACAAAACGAATATTTTGGCAGACTTCTATAAATGAATAAAGACCCAAATTGAAAGTAAGTGTGGGTAGACAATATTTATATCCAGGGTTTAGTCAACACAGAAGTTGATGTTTTAATCGTAACCCCACAATCATGACATCCAAGATGGCCTTTACAGGCAGTGGATATTCCATTTCTGGGTATTGGAACAATGTCTCAAGTGAAACAGAGTGTAAGATGGCTTGAATGCATAGGACCAAAAAGTCACAAAGGACAGTTGAAGCTATATATATATATATATATATATATATATATATATATATATATATATATATATATATGGTTGACATAGTGGTGAACCTATGGGGTTGTGACCTTCTACACCAATGGAATACCTAGATTAAAATCCCTCCAGGTTCAGATATCAACTGGAGACTCAATTATGTTTCTAAAAGTGATGTTTTAAGGTGCTATGAAGAAAATTCACCAGCCATTCAGGTTATGCAAAAGAATTGCCCAATAGCCACCAAACCTAAAAGGACACTCACAGCCCTGCCTTTGAGATGGTTGACATAAAAACCTATTTGGGTTCAGCAATGGCCCTTCACAAAGGAGAAACTTCAGGCTTTGGAACAGCTAGTACAGGAGCAGTTACAGACTCAGCATATTGCAGAATCAACCAGTCCATGGAATTCTCCTGTATTTGTTGTCAAGAAGAAATCTGGAAAGTAGAGGACAGTGATGGATCTGAGAATGATTAATATAGTGATTCATCCTATGGGCTCTTCACAATCTGGTATTCCCTGCCTTTCCTATTACCTAAGGGAAGGCATATTATAATTATTGATTTGAAGGACTGTTTCTTTTTTAAAAACCATACCTCTACAAGAACAGGACAAAGAAAAACTTGCTTTGAAAGTGCCTACTCTTAGTAATTCATGATTAGTTAAGAGGTATCAATGGAGGGTCCTTCCACAAGGAATGTTGAATAGTCCCACCTTATGCCAATATTTTGTACAACATCCACTAGAAGTGATATGCAAACACTTCCCACAATCTATCATTTACCATTATATGGATGATATCTTGTTGGCAGGCCCAAACATAGATACATTAGAAACATTGTTTGAAGAACTGAAGAAAATTTTGCCTGATTGGGGACTACACATTGCCTCAGAGAAAATGCAGAGAGGAGATTCTATCAATTATTTGGGATATAAAATAGGTTTACAGAAAATTAGACCCCAAAAGGTGAAATTGATAAATTGAGGACTCTTAATGATTTTCAAAAACTACTGGAGGATATTGTTCATCTATGGCCCATTATTGGTATAAAAAAACTATGAACTAGTTAATTTATTTAAGACTTTAGATTGTGAAGAAGACATAAATAGTCCTAGAGAATTCTCCAATGACGCCTAGAAAGAATTAGCATTGGTAGAAAAGAAACTACATGTGGATTGTGTGGATCCAGACCTAGATTGCATCTGGTTAGTCTACCCTCTAGACAATCGCCTACAGGAGTGTTAATGCAAAAAGGAAATATTATGTTAGAATGGATATTTCTGTTGCATAGGCCATACAAGAAGGTGAAAACATATATCAAGAAAATTTCTGATCTGATTTTAAAATTAAATTCAGACTTCGCCAATTGACTGAAAAGGACCTTGCAGAAATTGTTGTACCTTTGACTAATGAAGAAATTGATCAATTATGGACAGACAGTGAACCTTGGCAAAAGGCCTGTAGTAATTTTTTAGGAAAGATTAATAACAAATATCCTTAAGTAAGAGAATTCAACTTATAATGGGAACTAATTGATCCTTCCTCATGTGGTACAGAATATACCCATTTCTGGAGTTTCCCATCACTTGGCATCAGACAAAAGAAATTCTACAGAATTGTAACACTTTCTCTTTATATAATCAAACATCTTTACCTGCAGGAAGTAATCCTAAGGGTACACAGAAAAATGAGATCTGGCAAATGGATATGTTTCACTTTCCAGAATTTGGAAAGATGAAATATGTACATCATATCATCGACACTTGCTCCAGAATGCAATGAGCGACTACCCTGAGTTCTGAAAAAGTGGATGCTGTACTTACTCATTTTTTGGAGCCATGGCCACAATGGGAATTCCTGTTTAGATTAAGACTGACAATGCTCCAGCTTATATTTCCCAAAAAAATGAAGCTGATTTTTGGATATTATAATATAAAGCATGTTACAGAGATACCACACAATCCTACAGGACAAGTAGTTGTAGAGAGATCTCACCACGTTTTGAAAGAGATGCTTTATAAACAGAAAAGAGAAATGAGAAAACTCAGAGAGAGGTTGCACAGTGCCTTATTGACCTTGAATTTTCTTAATGCTGATGAAAAGGGAACGTCAGCTGCTGAAAGACATTGGGAAATAAAGAAATCTTCCAAGATAAACCAACCCATATACTTCAAGGATGTGTTGACTTCAGAATGGAAGCTTGGATTTGTGCTTCGATGGGGTAAGGGTTTTGCTTTTGTTTCCACAGGAGAAGAAAAGATATGGGTACTGACAAAATTAATAAAGATCCCCTTCAAAAAGGAATCCCTTCCTGAGGAGGAGAAGTAATTGCTCATCCCCAATATAACAATTGGATACATGGTAAGGAAAACACATTTAACAAGACTGGTGCAGGGTCTCAATTTTGTCTTTACAGAAGAATATATACAACCATCTTTAAGACATTGACTGGATATTGAACAGTTAGTCACCTACAATGGGAGGGAGATTGATGATGAAGGAATATAAACAAAGGACTATGAGACCAACTGAGACAAATATGCACTACTGGGTAATTTCTCAATTCTCACTGATTTACATCTTACATCTATACCTCTTCAAAAAATAATATGGTCCTGGTTTGACTATAAATAAAGCTGGATTTAGAATTGGAGTAAGTGGATTTCTCCCTCTCTAAACCCAAGCATATTGGTAAAGAAAATGTGAGAGATTCTGTCTCAGATCAGAAAAGCTACCTGGTGTGGGACAGAAGACAGAATATTTAGGGACCAATATTATCATAACTTCATCTTTAATCTTATTTCTCTCTCTAGCTACACCTTCCAACCATCCTCTCTGCATGTGATCTTCTCCTGAAGTCATAAAGAATATAAATATCTTGATATTGGGTATCAATAATGCTTAAGTTTTCCAATGTAAACAACATCTTCTCCTTTCAGCTATCTATGAAGCATCTGGATCTAAGATGAGTCCCTCATCACAATGATTTTACTTGTGAAAAAGAAGTAAGAGAGAGAGAGAGAGAGAGAGAGAGAGAGAGAGAGAGAGAGAGAGAGTTACTGACAGAGACACATAAAGAGAAATCAATAACCTGGTGTACACTATTCAATGATTGCTTTTAGAAGATAGACTATTCAAAACAGTTGCTTTTAGAAGATAGAGTATTCAAAGTGGTTGCAAGATAGCTCTCTATGATTATCCTTCGTGTCACTTCTCTAATAAGAATTCCATATGGATTTACCCAGTACTCTGAGAATGGTTATAGATGTGTATAGTCAATCCATTAGGATCTAATGATTGTTTTACCTTTTACTGGATCCCAAAGAGATGCCATCACCCTTAAGTTAGCAGGAAGCAACCCTATGAAAAACTACACCCCCTTTCCCAATAAGTTTTGTCCTCTGAGGGTTGTGGGTAATTATTATTCTGATAGAATAGTTATAAGTTAAAATTGGGCTGGGGACAGAACAATAACATAGCCTCAGGGATCTCTTTTTAAAAAGAGAAAAGGGAATAGATAGGATAGATAAAAGCAGATTATTCTACCTACCTATAAACAATTATTAGCCAAATATACGAGATAGGCCAACAACAATTTGCAGTGGCATAGATATTTAAATATTGATACAAATGTGAAATTATTTTATAAGTTTGATTGAGATAATTTGTATATTAGTACAAATTGAAATCTGAAATTGTTTTATATATCCAAAGCAACTTGTACATTGATAAAATTGTATCTGTAACTGCTATATTTTATATACATTTCTACCACTGTTTAAACTATTTGCACATTATTGTCATTTCCACTATATAATTGCTACTTCCATTTAACTATACTAGACATAATGTATGATTGTGATAGTTATGATATGTGCACAAGATGTTTTATATACCTCTGTTTGGACAATTTATATATGATATATATGTACGTACATGTCTAGAATACTGTTACCATTTTGTATGGTATATATACCTCTGTTAATGTTTGATAGTCACCCTAAAAGTCATTGCTCAGAGATTTTACACCCCTTTATAGGTAACCTAATTTTATAATACAGGCTTCAATCCTTAGGATGATAAGAACTACAGTCAACATTACTTGAGTTTGCCATGTCACAGTCATCCCAGATGTAGGCTAAAATACCATAGATATACAGGGGTCTTAAACCATTTCATAGACCCAGAGAATATGGCATTTAACATTTTGTTATTTAGAATTTGGCTGTGAGAGATGTGACAACTCCTGGCATCACTATTCCTTTCCTGAGATGGTGTTGAGCATCAGGACACTCCTTTGGAGTTTGCCCTTTTTGCAGAGACTGTCTGGTTGGGCAAAGAACTGCCCTTACCTCAACTGCTGATGGTACACGCATGATGTCCAATCTGGATGAAAGGGATAACAGATGGAGACTGATGTAACCTCCCTGGACAAGATAAGACAGTCCCTCCCAAAATGCCCTGCTTCTGAAAAGTTATGTCAGATGTCATAGGCCTGTATCCAAAATGATGGATGCTCCACAAATGACGCAGAAAACCATAGGTGATTGTCCAGGTAGCTGAATGTCGCTGTCCTTTCCCAAATTTCTGAAGCTACTACTCTCATGTGCTTTCGACTTTCAGGTAATATATCTTCCTTCTCAGGTCTTGATGGGGTTGAAGAATAGGTAGTTACGGTTACTATCCTATCATTGCTTAGCAAGATACATTCAGGTGTTGGATTTTCACTATTCCAGATGAACAGTTTTGAAGTAATTTATGCACGCCACCATCTACCAATATTCTAAAAATATATGATGTACTTTGTATGTGTTGGGTTTTAGTTGTAGTTTGACCATGCTTATGCTTGACCTTTTCCTCCCCCAGACATTACCTTATAATAATTCCTATTGCATATAATCTTAGTTTAGAAACTTCTTAGACAAAACAGGGAGAAGTGGTGGGATTCAGGTGTTAAATGATAAGGTTGGGAGGCATGTCTTTAGAGTCCTGGGAGCCTGAAGGGGGTGTGGCAAGCCCTGTTCAAAAGGGACTGTTGGGATCTTGAGTGTCCTGTTTTGTTCCTGCTTTCTTGGAGATTGGATCACATCCATTGCCTGGATCATCCTATCGCCAAGGAATCATCCTAAGGATTAACTTGTAATCATGAGTGTTATAATACTCTCCAATAAATATTAATCCTGTAATTGGTATATTGCAAGTGAGATTTATTGCAACAACCAAGGCTACTCTTAATAGAAGATAGTTTCAGAAAGTATAAATCGGAGCTTTTATTCTTATGTTTCAGACTGTCTTCTCTCCTCTTCTCTCCTGATTCCTACCAAGCTCTCTGTGATAACATTTTGGAAAAAACTCTTTCTTTATTGTAGGATCACATTAGGCTACATTTTATATATGGCTGTGCCCCAAAGAGATGATGTTCTCAGCAATTGATTTTCAGAGTATTAATAGTGAAGATGTATTTGATTGGTTAATAATCTTGCTACTTAGCTTTTAAAACTCCAGTGAAGAAACTGATAGACACATTTTCCTGATAGAGAACAAAACTGGTATCTATATCACAGTTAATCATATTCAATTTTTATTTACCTCCTGGGAAATAAAACATAACTTGCTTTGGATGTTTCCATCAGGTTACTGAATATGCAATTTTTTCTTATTATGCAACAACTTAAATATCACCAATGTCACCAGACATCATTCCATGTCACTTCTATTTGGGATTCTCACTATTTATGAGTCATGGACTAAAATGTAGAGTGCTTGTGGAGAAAGGTCTCTGGAGAGGTCACAGATTCCTCAGGAGTCATGGAGATATAAGTAGGTGACAAAGTTTGTTTCTTCATTGTTGACAAATTTGGTAACTGCTAATTTTTGAATATAAAATAGCTCTGTAAACACACAGGTGCTAAAGCAAAGGGTACTGTAAGGAGGTAGAGAGAGTAGATTGGAATAATTTACTAAAACCTAGCACCTCCCTCTCTTTTTTGCTTAATTCTTGACTGCCACAAGATTTTAAATTGATTGTTTTATCAATTCCAACACAGTCCACTTTCTTTGCTTTAGGCTGGAAGGTAATGAGGACAAGCAAGTGCAGACAGAAATTATTTCTAAAGCCATGAATCCAAGCAAAACTTAACCTTTCTAAGTTACTTCTCATGGGTGTCTTGTCACAGTCTTCAGGTAATGTATTCTCAGTAAGAGTCAGGAGGGTCTCTAATGCTAATAAAAATCAGCACCACCAGAGATTCTAGGATCTTTAGTTCAGAACAAGGTAATATATATAAACTCAGACTGGATCTGAGAACAAAGATTCAAGTTGTTCAACTCTTACTCTTCTATCATCTCTCCAAAAATTGATTTAATTTATTAAGAAAGTATATAAGCAACCAGGTATATTTAAGCATGCCTAAATGTAGTAGATCTATGATGTCACATTGTAAATAATTGTTCCACCTACAAGTTTAATAAAAAGCGTTGATTGATCAAAGGCGGACAGGAAATGTGGATGGGGCTACCAGACTAAGAAAACTCTGGGAACAGGAAGAACAGCGGATAAATGCCACAGAGAAGGCAGAAGCAGAGGACAACTATGTTGCTCTGAGAAAAGGTACCGAGCCACATGGCTGAACAGGATTAGAATCATGGGTTAGATTAAGAGCAAAAGCTAACAAGTTATATGCCTGGGCCTCAGGTCAATCAAAGCACAATTAATGTAAGTATCTGTGTGTCTCTGTGGGTCTGTGGGTCTGTGAGTCTGCGGGTATGCAGGTCTGTACATCCAAACTTTGAGGGTAGGCCCAAAAGTTCAGGCCAGAAACCTAATGCAAAACCTAAAATCTCAAGATACAAGAAGCTGAGAAAGAAGGGTAGGCAGTGCTACACATAAAAAACAGAGAGAGAGAAATATGAAAGAAAATGAGAAAAAGAAGCATATAAGGAAGAGAAGAAGGGAAGGAAAAGATATAGAGGGAAGAATAAAAATGAAGGATGGAAAGAAGAAGGAGGGAATGAAGAAAGACAGAAGAATGAGAGGGAGGAAGCGAAGGAGAAAAGAAGAGTTGAATGAAGCAGCCTTGAATCTTGCGATATCTCTTAATTTGCTCTGTCCTCAATGTCTTGCATGGTAGGAATAAAAACATCACGTTCAAGCTTCTTTCTCTAATCTTGTAGCCTCTTCCAAGTGGATAGTTTGCGGTCTTTTTCATAGACAATGATTAATTCTCTAAATGAAAACAACCTTAATATCTTAGTTGTTAAACTTATGAAATCATCCCCATTTCTTTAATCTCTTCACATGGAAAAGAAAGGTCTTTGCTTTGTCAAAGGCCCTCTGTTGGCTTCCATGTCTTACCATTTTGAAGCGTCAAGTGTCAAAGAATCTGCCTATGAGGTCAGTGCTCTCTCTTTCCTCAAACATACACACTTTTTGGCAAATGTTGTTTATATGATATTTCTCAGTTTTCCCCTCTTGATTCATAAACATGAGTTTGCATGCCTCAAGGAGAAAATACCTTAAAAATTAAGTTTACAAGAAGATATGTGTTAGCAGACCATGCTTACAAGAAGTACCATAAAGAGAGGAGAGCTTTAGACTATGAGGACAATCCTTGTGAAGACATCCATGACAGAAGATGCTCAGATTAGGGGAAGTCTCAAGTAGATATTTGTTTCAGCCAGGCCAGTAAAAAAACATGGACCCATTTTTGTACCATTACAGAGAATCAGGTATATCCAGCAGTATGACCCACTATGCTTAGGTGTTGTGAGATATTCGTACATTGTGTGAAAATATATTGCTGCTATTGGTTTAATAAAGTGCTGAATGGCTAATAACTAGGCAAGAGGTATAGATGGGACTTCCAAGTACAAGAGAAAGAGGAGGAGGAGGAATCAAGAGGTAAATGAAATCAGGTAACACTGAAAGGGAACAGAAGGTGCAAGATGGAAGAGAGATAATCCCACATGACAGAATGTAGATTAATATAAATGGATTAAGCTATAAAAGCTAGTTAGGAACAAGCTTAAGCTACAGGCCGAGCTTTCATGATTAATAAGAAGTCCCCATTTCATTATGTGGAAGCTGTCTGGAAGGACAGAGAAAGACTCTTTATGCTTAGTTAATAAATGCACAGCCAGAAGAAATATGACTTCTGCCTCAATGTGAAGCCAGAAGCACAAAATATGGAACCATCATTCAGCTAGGTTCCTATAGTAAGATTTGGAGTCTGACAATCCGTTGGCAATGTCCCTACCTTCCTGCAATCCATCTTCTGTTATCCACCGTCATTTAAATGAAGGTCATCTAGTTCACAGATGTTAAAACAAACGAGCTCTGTTTAGTTTTCAACTTTTGTTTTCTTTCTCTTGAATCTAGTGACTCTTTAAAAGTTGTTTTCTCCTGATTTTTTGTCAGTACTTACAGAATTTTCCTCTTAAATTTCCATATTTTTTGTCAGATTTGTCCTATGAGAATCATACTTAAAATTCACTTTCTATTGTTTCTAAGATTAAAAATGTCATTATTGTATACCACAGTTAACATAAGTGATAAACTATAAAGTTTAGGATTACCTCTGGTTTTATATCCTGTAAGAGATTTTTATATCTTGAAATATCACCATCTGTAATGTACTAAATTAGTACTATACTCACTTGCCATCCTGCCCTGTAAGTAACACAAATTCATCCCTTCTTCTCTGCACAAGTTATACAACTACAAGCCAACTCCTTTCTCACTTGGATTATTGTTAAACCACCTATATCATTTTCATTGTCGTGAGTTGTCAGTTGCCAGATTATATACTGAGTGACCTTGTTACAATTTAAATCTGATTAAAATTTGCTTTAAAAGTGTTACAAAGTTAAACTTTCTTCATTGTTCACAGAAGGCATTTAGAACCTAGCTCCTTCCTCCTCATGTGTCCTACTTTGTTACCTGGACTCTATATTCAAGAGTCAACACTCAGCACTTTGTCCAGTTAGCTATCTATAAAATGTTCATTTTTCTTCTGCATCTTTACTAATTTATTCTCTGTTAAATTCTTATTCATTCCTAATTGACTACCAATCATCACCAAACCTTCAAATTTAGATTTACTAACTGACTTTCATAGTCCGAGAATGTTTTATTCGATTACTAGAAACAGTCAGTACTTGGCTTCATCTTCTAGCTCAAGAATTTATAAACATTGAAATTATGATCCAAACATTAATTTTGCACCATTATTTCAGAGACACTGTCTTTTATTTTCTATTCTGCATTTCCTGTGTATCCAAACATTTAATCTGGAAATCAGAACATCTAAATCAAAGTTCTTCCATAAAATAACTATCTGTAATATATTGAAAGTATCTCTCTAGATCACAGGTTTTTTATGTGCACTATATGAGGTAAGATTCCCCAAGAGAAACATGGGATTCCATAACAGTTTTAATATCTTCCCTGTCTAATTCCCATAATGTGTTTCTAGTTTGCTTATGAGGTGCAGTAAGTAGGTGGTCAAGGTACAAAAAAATAGCAGCCAGTTATATTTGACAGTTTATAGTAGAATTTCCTCTTCAAGTGATCTTCTTTATTAATTCCATACTTGGAAAAGATTTATGATGTCATATAATCAGTCTCTAATAGGTCCTTATGTCTTCAGTCTCAGACCCTAACTCTGCTCTGTAATCCAGCTTTCAGCTGGCCTACATTCTGGAGGTGTTTGTGGCCTGTTGAATTCATTATTCTTCAACTTTCTCTGTGGCTAAGATGACAATACCCACTCTCATTTTTGTAAAGAATTAATGTTACTATTCTTAAATTGACAAGCTTTATTTAATGCTTTCAGACATTATTATGGCAACAAATACGTACTTTCTTCTTTATCCTGGTTTGGTACATGAAGAATCCACCTGTCCTCATGATTATTATGTCTTTTCAAACTGGTCTTTTCCTTTTGATATAATTTTTTTAGCAGCTTTGGGATTTCCTTTTGTCTTTTGATTAAGCCAGCTTGGGTTTTTGTTTTATTTTGTTTTGTTTGGGGGGGGGTTATTTGTTTGTTTTTGTTTTACCAAAATACAGCAAGAACATAACATAATTAATTTGATTTGTGCTTTGTGTCCCCTGGAGATTCCGTCTTATTATACCTTACTATCCTTCTCCTCCTTTACCATCATATTGTTTAAATAAAATATGATGAATATTCAAGAGAAACAAGACAGTTGTCCTCTCTATGACCTCAAACCAATTTCATACACTCAGAACGGCCTTAGCTTTAAGGCATGGAGAGCTTTTTCTATAAAGATTTAGTGAAGATGACATAGAAAGTTTAGGACTATTGGAAACAAAATAGAAGTTCTTTCTCTAAAAACCTGGCCCCATACAGCAGAACTCTTCTGAGATGGAGAGTATAATACTAAGATTTCAGTGGTGGAAAAAAGAAAAAAGCTTGTTCTATTTGTTACCTAATTTAAGGAATTAAGAGCAAATATCCTCAGTATTTCTTCCTTCTGTAACCTCATCCTGTCCTTACTTCCATTGCCGCCCCAGGCAATATGGCATGAAAAGGCTCAGAAAGAAATATTCATTTGTAAAAGAAAAACAAATCATTATAGCAACACTCACTGGTCATTCTGTAGCAAATGTGCAATGTTCAGATTTTATATTTTCCTGAAATAACATGCACATTTTAGGCATGAAATTATGATTGTTTGACTGTGAAATGCTGCACCCAAACACCATGTGGCTTTTAGCAGCATATCATCATATCAAGAACTATTTTTACCCTTTGGCGATTTTTCCTGCTTTGGCTCCGAGAGCTAGTCCATACGGTATTTGTATGTGGCATCAGTGGCAAAGATTTTTCAGTAAGGAAAATTTCTTCACTTAAACAGCCTCACTGTGTAGTCCTATGTTCCAGTGATAACAGGGGCTCCTAACCAGAAATCACAATAGCTGCCTTTCAAGTTTAAGTATCAAGAAATAATGCCACACAGTGAGTAGAGAATGAGTAAGATTACTAGATGTCTTTCTTTTTCTTTAAGTGACTGAAACACAACCACACTTAGAATATCACAAGAATGACAATATGTTTTAAATGCATACTATGCATTCTATCCTGGCAATTCTCACTCCTGGCAGCAATGAACTTTGTCCTGCATCTCATTAGATAAAAGCAGACAGAAACCCTTATGACTTCCATGCATTTACTGTTTTTCAGAAGCCTGGGTGGAAGAAAAGAGCAACTTCTTGAAAGATTTAAGCACATATTGGTCCCCTTCCAGGATACAGACATGAAACCATATAAGAAATATTTTGAAAAGACAACCAAAATTAGCCAAACTCTTTAAACTTTCAAAATGCTTGGAGCAAAAGTCTGTTTTAGTTTAATCCAAATTAGTTTGCAGACTTAACTAGAAAGAGAAGCTATAGGAAAATATGAGCTGGCTTAACGTGTGTGTCTTGTCTATAACTACAAAGTTGGCTTTTGTTTCTTGAAGAAACAGATCTGGTTATGGGGTTTTCCAAACCTGTGATGACATAGAAATGTAGTGCATGTAATATTAAACATGGATTCTTACAGTCAAAAGTCCAATTTGCATTGGAAATAATGTTAAACTATACCAATTCACATAAAATTTTCACTGCCCTGTTCTCTAAGAGGAAATTTGCAGTATTAGAAAGATTAATTAAATCATTGCTTTCCACTAACCAGGAAAGTATTGCTGTTTGACCTGGTGGACAGCAGAGTCCAACACTGTACAATTCACATGTGGGCTCCACTAGGCTAAGTCAGGTCTTCTTCAGCTATTCTTCACCTTTCTTCTCCACACAGCCTTTTAGCACTATTGCTATATACAAAATGCCCTAGAATTTCCATATATAAAATAAAGCCAACTTGTCCATTAGCCTAAATGTTGAATGTGTGATGCAGAGAAATTCCATTCTGTCAGTTGATTTATTGGTGTGTCAGAAAAAATAAACACTTGAACCCCAGTGGGGAGAAAACTGTGTTCTTGCATTCTATTTAGAGCATGTCTACCCAAAGGGGACAAAACAAAACAAGGAAACAGTGCATTCTTTTTCTTCAATGAGCAAATAAATGAAAACAAGAAAAGGTAAATTTAGTCAAAATAAATGCTTTATATTTTTTGACTACATGAATTTCTTTTTTTCTGATAATGCTGAAGGTCCCTTCCTGTTCATACTTTCTGAAAAAAGTATTAATATGAATTTTCTTTAAATTTTATATAAATTGAAAAATAGGAAACTATTTAAAGAAGCAAATGTATACTACATAAATATAACTACTATACACATGATACATTTCTCTCTAACTAGTGCTCTCATCCAAAATAGCTTCCTGCTAGGTTGGACTTGGACTTGGTTAAAACACCTCAACTGCCCCCTCTTTTAGAGTGTGTGTGTGTGTGTGTGTGTGTGTGTGTGTGTGTGTGTGTGTGTGTGTGTAAGCAATTTCCATAAATATCACTAGTGATAATAACTATTAGTAGTAGCTTTTAGGTTTGTACAAATGCTAAAATTAAACATTATTTAAATGACTAGATCTTAGGAAGTAGAGTTTTACTATTCCACTGTAGAAAAAGTAAATCCAAGTCTTCAAGATGTTGGCTGGCTAACTGATGATTGCTAATCTAGTACAAATCAGCCAGACATTTGGGGAATTTTTCTGGCAGTGAGTTACCTGCATTTTTGCAGGTCTTGTGGCTCCTACACAGGAAGCTAGACAATGAACTAGATGACTAAACTGACTTTATTATAATAATTTTCTTCTCTCCCTCCCTCTGGCCACTGACATCCTTATATGGGAAAACTGTTATATACAATGGAGGGTTGCTTTAGAAAAAGATATTTGCATAATTATCAAGGCTCAGAGAAGCCTGTTTGTCCAGGTAACCAGATGTCTCTGTCATTTCCAGAATCTGGAAGTTGCCTGCAATGCACTTCATGTTTACTCAGGTAATATTATATTCTTCTGTGGTCTTTGATGGAATTGAAGATTAAATGGTTATAGTTTCCCTTAGTTATAATAAAAGGTAAGCAAGATATGATTTTGAACTCACAAGGATAAGATAGATGGTAGAATATTTTTTTAATTTGATAAATAAAAATAAACTAGATATTATAACTATTAATCTTGCCTGATCACTGGTTTGTTACATGTAATTTTGCTATGTTGAAATTGAAACCTTCCTTTTTGATTAGACAGAAAAGGGGACGTGATGTGAGAATGTCTTTTTGTATGATGTGAATATCATTGGTTAATAAAGGAGCTGTTTTGGCCTTTGGCAAAGCAGCTTATAGGCAGGATGGAAACCCAAGCAGAGATAAAGGGAAAGGAGGGCAGAGTCAGAGAGAGATGCTCTAAGCTGCCAACCAAGAGAGCAGGATGTAATGGAACACAAGTAAATCCACTAGACACATGTCAAAACACAGATTAATGGAAATGGGTTAAGTCTTAAGAGCTAGCTGATAATGAGCCTGAACCATAAGCCAAATAGCTTGTAATTAATATAAGCCTTTGTGTAATTATTTTATAAGAGGCTCTGGGACTGCAGGTCTGGAACTTGGGCCAGAAATGCCATAAACATCAGGCTACCCCTGTTGGAACTACTATAGGTGATTAACACTTCTGTGGTTGTCAGTCAAAAGAAAGGGACAAGGATTATCAATGGGGGGCGGTTGAGATTCTCTTTCTTTAGTTGTATATAACCTATCAAGATTTCCATAATAAAGCAAAACTAGGAGAGAATTATACTTGAAGCTTTCCCTTACTCTGTTTTGTGAAGAAACTTCCAGTAGTCAGTTGTTTACTCACTGAGCTCCATGTAAAGTGTGTTCTTAGGAATGTTTCATAATAAAATATTCAACAGACTCTGTCTTAGTTAACCCCCATGATCAGAAGAGACAAGCGTTTCATTTTGGCACTTCCTCGTTTTACTTATTTATTTATTTTTGAAATTACTACTCAGAGTTGAGAGCGCCACGCTTTGAGAAGAAAAGCACAATGTGTGGATTTTATATTTGAACTGAGAAAAATTTTGTAAAATGCAATAGTGGTGATGAAAAGAGAGTCAAACAAAACAATTCTTTACTTTTCTGGGTGATAACTAGTTCAGCGGGTACGGGGGACGGATGTGTCTCACAATGGAGCCATAACCAGAGTCTTAAAAAACAAAAAGAAAGAAAGAAAGCTTTTAGATACTAAAAGAATCAAAGTTGGAATCTATTCTGTAGGAGTGTTGGTCGCCAAAGCATGGTGACTAAGTGAGGAAAACTCAAGACAATTTCTATGAGAGGAGATACCGCTGAGGGGGAGAAAACACTTGCCAGGCAGCCTGGAAACAGACCAGACATTGATGGCTGCAGCATAGAGCTGCAGCTGAAGACCTCTATGAGCAGGGCCGGGGCATGAGAAGGAATAGAAATGCCTTTTAGGAGTAACTTAAGCTGCTTTGTTTGTTTGTTTGCTTGTTTTGATATTTTTTTCAATTGTTATCACCAAATAGAAATAACATATCTGTTAGTGAGTAGAACTCAAATCTACTTTTGTTTTTTGGGGGGACTTTCAAAAGGGATAGAGCATGTTCTCTTGTGAATGCAGAAAAAGATTATCTATATAAAACTAAATACCAAGTGAAATTTTTTTGCCTGATGCTTTGTCCTCACCTTTATGTGATAAAACTCAAGTCCAGACAAATTAAATAGTTTCCAGGGGCAGATATGCAGAGGGTGTGGGTCCAGGTAATAACCAGGTTTGCCTATTCTAATATCTTTCTATTTATATTTATTCTGAAAAAGTGAATACACTTACAATTCATATATTCACTTAAAGATATCTTGTGTCATTTATTCATTCTTTATGTGTTACTTTTACTTATATATATGTCTTTCCTTTCTCACAGTCCTTCCTTTATTTTCCTTCCTAAATCTTTTTAAACATTTTTTGTGTCATATGTTATTGGCTCTGTTAGATAGATAACTTTTGCACTAAGTTATAAACCAATAACAGAACATTTCTGTTAATTTTTCTACTACTGTGACAAAAACTCTGACAGACACAATTTATAGGAGAGAAAAATGATTTGGGCTCAGTTTTCAGAGTACAGACGGCATCATAGCAAGAAATTGCCCCAAACCTAGCTTGGTGGCAGAGGAAGCATGTGGCATGTCTCTGTATTTCACAGGCAGAACAAGAAACAAAATGCATTACACAATGAAATGTACTCCAAGATATATCCCAGTGCTTTGGCTCTTCTGTGTAATCCCCACTTTAATACAAAATTTCTGCAACTCCTTGACAGCACCCCCCAACTGTGCAAACCCAAGAGCCCAAATAGAACATTTCACATTCAACCCATAACATGCTCTGTATATCATGGAGATAGTGGGAACTTTAAGGAAATACTATAAGTACACTTTAAATTTTTGTTTGTTTGTTTGAAATTTTCAAACCCACTGAAGCATGTATTATGCAGAGACAGTAACATATCTTTGTTAAATATAAAGTGTTTTCTTTAATTTAGCTTTTTAACATAAGTATTGAACTCAGAGTTTCCCATACATTGTGCCAGAACTACATTACTGAATTTTCTTAGCCCCAAAGCTGTCATTTTAATATGGTTTGCACTCATTGTCAATTTTATGGATTATAGAGAAAGATATCAATGCTTTATTCACTTCAAGCTTCTAATGAGTACAGGGTAAAAAGCCAGTGGTTTATAAGTTTCATCAGTGCTGACATTATGCATGTCCAAATTTTATAGTTACTAAAGCATCACTTCATTGAATTCATTGACAAGACTGCATGCTTACTATTAAGGCTGGCTTCAGAGCATCAGTAGGAGAAAATAATCTTCTTCATTTTTTCTTTAATTTAACTAAGATACCATTGCTTTATTGAACTACCAGAATGCGAACACTGTAGAGTCAATAAAAAGTATAATGTTGTGGCAATTATAATCAAAATGTTGAGTAAGGATGTTTGTAGTCATTGCAGAGAGAAAAGTATACCTATGCATTTCTTCAGGCTAGGTATGATAAAATTTAACTTATTTGTTTCATATACATTCCAATTTGAGAATATATATATCTATATATATACACACACCCACATATACATCTTTGTACATGTCAGAACACTCATTTATCCAAACACTTTTTCCATGTTGTACAGTACAGACATATTAGTGTAATTATACAACAGGGACATTTACCACTTTGAAATTACTGTAAGTTTTGAGTATTGTACAAAATACAAGTCCGTGTAGTAAAAAGAGAAATCACAAAGAATATACAGTGAGCCAATTAGGTAAAAAATCTCATGAAAAGACACCAGAGAAGCAGGACAGTAATGTCTCACAGTGGTTTGCAGTCAACGGCCACAAAACATCCCCCAAGAAGTTCGAACCACAGCCATTTTTAAGTAGAAACTTTCTTAGTCCTCAAAACCAGGACTCATTTATCAACTTGAATAATCCTTTGTATACTCCATCATGGGCATTGCTACCAAGATTCCAACTTTAATACCAACAGCAGCCATTGTCTCCTGATATGATTTGTTTGCTATTTATATATTTTCTTGTCATCTTGCTTTCTCCTTGGGCTTAACATTATGTGTTTCTCATCGTGTTAGCCCGTTCCTTTCCACTGCCACTCTAGAAGATCAGGAGAGCATTTGACCTTCTGGTTATTTTTCACCCTACGAGTTACTGATACTTGTAAGTCAGAAGGGCTACAAATAAAAGTTGTCTCCATATTTCATGATACAGGACCAAGTACTTAACTCCTTCTAACTTGGAAGGTTTGTCTGTGCTGATATGCTTTCTTGCCAGGCTTCTTATAGATAGGGTCCTTATCTTGAGAATTGTTCTAATTTTCTGATAGTTGTGAACACTTGTTTCAGCAGTGATTCTCATTCTTCAGTGTCAGTTTCAAGTGATGAATGCAGTTTTATAAATATTCATTGTTAATGAAAAGCAGATGAATTGGTTACTAGAGTATTTTTAACTTAGGTACGCATTTATCCTAAAGTTTGATATTTTTCTTATTAAATATAGAGTGCCAGCTATATAACTAGAGGATGTATGTTTATATATAATTTTATATATGTACATATGAAACACACATATGTACACACTACCCAAACATATGAGAGAAGAACAAAAAACGATATTGTTGGGAGCATGTAAAAGAAAGAAAAACAGCAAAGAGATATGCAGGAAGAATCTCAGGTAATTATAAGTATTTGGCAGAAAATTAAGAGTGCAATGATAGTGAATGCAAATTTAGACAAAGGATTTAAGGAGATATCTCTGAGGATGTGATATTTATGCAAAGATCTGAATGACACAAAGGAGCCAGCCGAGATAAAATCTATTGGAAGAACATTTCAAGTAAAAGGAAGAGTTACTGAAAAGGTCAAAAGGCAGAAATAAGCTTAGTTCTGTTGGAAGTTCCTAGAAGGTCTTAAGCTTGGGAATATGTGTATGAAGCAGAATTTAAAAATATCTCTCAAGTTGCAAGCAGACAGACTTGAATGTAAACAAGAGAATTCTTAGTTAATGGCTACAGTAATCCAAGGAGTAAAGGAGAGTGACCTGAAACACTGGAAACAGAATGAATTGAATAGATCTGAAATATATTTTGAAAGTAAAATGAACAGAATTTAAAGAAGATATGACTAAAGTAAAGGGTGGAAAAGAGGTCTTTCTTTGGGGGGAATAAAACTGAAAGTTTTGCTTTGGACAGGTTTTTGATGTACAAAGACTGATACTTTTAATTTTGGCTGTTGCTTGAGTGATATAAGAGATACCTAGACAGTTAATAAAACAATACTGTTAAGTGTAACCAGAAGTTTCTCAGTCCTGCCCAGCCACGAATTCTCTTCTTGCTTTCTCTGTGTCTGGCAGGTGACTGCTTCACTGCCTTTTCTCTTCCCAGAGTTCTCCAAGTCTGATCACCTCACCTATACTTCGTACCTGGCTAATGGATAATCAGTATTTTATGAGTGACAAATCTTTACGATATACAAGAACATTATCCCACAGTAATGAAGCATTTTTTTCCAGTGACTACTGGCTTGGAAATATGACTAGCTTAAATGGAGAAGATATGTGTGGAGTTGAGCAAGACTGTCCCATCAGCAGTTGGCTGAATAAAACAAAATCAGAATAAAGTCTAGTCTGCATATCAACATGAAGGCATAATACAGTTTTGCTGTTCAAACCCTGAATTGAAGAACTACAAGTCGTCTGGCGTTTGAACTATAGAATTTACAGCATGGATCCTTTAAGTTTTGAAATTTTCAGACATGGACTGACCAGACCTTCAACATTCCATGATGTAGGACTTACATATGTCCCATTGTGAGATTTCTTACTCTGTCAACCATCTCTCAAATAGGCATTTCTATACCAACCTGTCAATCTCTATACTCCCACAAGTACAAAATCCATTATTTGATTGTTTCTATTATGCTCCAATACAAAGCTTCAGTGCCACGCCCATGGGGATGGCAAGTTAGCATTAGAGATAAGTTGAAGGTTCTTAGGAGTCCTGACCACTAAATAATTCACCTATGCTGCTTATACAGAAAGAGGGAGCTGGTCCAGATAATGAACCAGATTTTGAGGTGAAACTGAGAAAGACAACGATAAGTAGTGGGAAGGTTAGACCTACAGTATAGGAAGCATATTATGATGTTCTGGTACCACTGAAGCTGGACAGAGAAAGATGTGTGAGGAGGAAAAAGTTTGTTACATTAAAAGCTGATGCCTTCTACTATAACTACCACCTACTTGTATAGATACGATTCATTGCCTAAATTAAGTTCTTTATTAACAGTACCAATAACAACAAAGTGAAGGAGAATAAAAACTCAGATTGGAGTGCCTCTTTGAAGATTCTCAAGAAACATCGGAATTGTTTAAATCAATGAACAGAACTAAAAGTTTGATTTAAAAACCAAAAAAAAAAAAAAAAAAAGGCAATATACTTAAGATTGTAAAAGCCAAAACACCAGCACATCTTAGAACTGAATGCATAGAGAAAACAAGAACAGTAGGTTGTTAAAAATAAACTCTGTTTCAATATTGAACAATGTAAAACATATTTTATATATAATAGTGGTATTTACCTTTAAATTATGAAGATCTAGCCTTTAGAGACAGATAATACTTAAATTACATAATATGGACTTTTTAGGAATAAAGCAATGGATCAAATAGTAGTCTATGAATAATAGGAAATCAATCTGTCTTGAATCATGGGCATATAAAGATTTAATTTTTTATTTTTTAACACATTTTTAATAAATAGCTGCTGGAGATGAAGGTACAGCAGTGTATATATGCAACTGTATTACTTGGTAAGTGGAGGCATGGGAATCAAGTGGTCAAAGTTAATTTTAGATATATGCTGAGTCTGAGAAAGCCAGGGCTACAGGAGACCCTATCTAAAACAAACAAAAACTTCACCTTAAACCCCTCAAAAAAAATTTTTTTGCTGCATTTCTGCCCTTCTTTCAGTCCTGCTTTATAACTAGAAATCTCCCACAAAATTTTCCATCCAAATTCTACCGAGATTTACCGGTGCCTTACCTTCATAGACTTCTCCTGGGTATTTGATTTCAATTTTGAATGGAGATTGGGCTCTCAGGTTCTCCAGTTATTTATATTCATCACTGCTCCCCCTCTGCTCAGTTTGCTACAAACATTGCTGACAATGAGTATATCTTCTTGGAAATGTCAAAGGGCTTAACTTTCTGATCCTGCCCCTTGCCTCACAAGCTCCTGCTTAACCTTCAGTGAGATTGTATCATGATTCAAAATGTTTGTTGCCCTTTCATGTGAGAGAATGACCTATCCTGCCCCACTGCCATCCCATTTGATCACACACATTGCTCTGTCCAATGGAATGTACTGAAGGTTATGAGAGACACTCAGAGCAGTTATTACCTGACTATAGTAGTCCCTTTACCCTGCCACAAGGTGCTTCCTTTAGCCTGGATTCCCCCCAAATATATGATTAGCCCAAATATATGATTAGAACAGAGTAACACCAAAACTAGGTGAGTACTGAACTTTTGAAATCCCTCATTTGAAGTTATTTGTTACTGCACCATAACCTAGTCTAAACTACTCAATACACATTTGGTCCAATCAGTATTTGTAATGGTTATGTAAGTCCTAGACAAAGAGTTTCCTGCCTAAAGCAATCCACCACCCATAAATTAGCCTGATAAAGACAACATGTAAGGAGTACTCAATCTTCATGAAAACAACAGTCATCATCAATTTAGATCTTTTCATTTGTGATATCTGAATTATTTAAGATTAATATGTTTGTCTATATTTATAGGTGACACTAATTTCTACGTGAAACTATAATGTGATGAATAATGCTATATATTAATTTTGCAAAATACTGAGGGTTGTTTATTTTACTATTTAAACATTAGGAATCAACCATAAGAATACTGGAGAAAAACAATTTAGTTCCTATGCTGGGAATGGGTTCCAAGGTGCCAGCCCATACGAAGGAACACAGTCTGAACCCACACCTCGAGGATCCACACATCTAATCCAGTCTAGACTTTGGGATGAGAAAATCGGATTTGCCTGGAATGGATGTGCCACACCGAGCTGACCTACCTTGGGACTTCTTGCCCTTTGGGGGGATGGGCTATGGGGAGGGGAATGCTGAAGGCTGACTGAGAGCTATTGGGAGGAGGGAAGGGAAGGGGAACAGGGAGACACATGGATAAAAAAGACATTTTCTTAAACAAAAACAAAATAAAATGAATAAAAACATTCTTAAATGGAACATATTCCAACTATATGAAAATTTTCCCCAGTTCATGATTCAAGCTAAAATGTGAACTGCTGCCCCAATTGTTGTTGTTATTACGTGCGTAAGGAAAAACACAAACTAAAAGACCAAACTGTTAAAGTATTCATACTCCCTCAAACTTTACCCTAAACTTTTAGTTGACAATGATATAGCAAGACTTTTCCAAGCACCATTATCTGACTGTATACTCTTTAATTAAATCCAATAAAGAAAAGATTATGTAGTAACAACAAAAACAAAAAAACCAATTTAATTCTAACAGCAATAAATGCTAGGTCCAAAATTGTCATCTTTCTAGAACTAGCACAATGATAGTTCAAGAAAATGAGTAATGATGATGTGCTGATGTGCATTTTCTTTAAAGAAAGAAGGCCAGTGTTAATCTTCATGAAAAATAAAATAGTATCATATCGATTAAGACAGACTTGGGAAAATATAACCTTGGCTCATAGTGGACTAGAATTTGCAATTTAATTCTACTTCTTGCAAAGTGTGGATCAGTCACCTTACATGTGGCTGTGTCACCATTTCTGCTCCCATATCCATGATTTCTTGGTGGAAAAAAAGATATTCCTACTTGGTTTTTCATTGTCTCCTCTTAGAAATGACACATCTACTGGCCAACTAGTCATAGGCTCCCACTGGAAACTTCTCAGGAGGAAAAGACCCTTGGAGGAAAAGGACGGGCATCTGTAATGAACTCCCGACATGTTGTGAATAACATAAGATGGGTTGACAAAAGATGGGTACATCGATTGAAACAGTAGAGGAGAACATTGCACAATAATTATAGGATGCCTGAATTTCTACTTGTATGCAAAAAAAAAAGTGTGTTGTAACAAGTATTTTCAGTTAAAACAATACAATGACTTCAAATTACACAATAATATCCTGTACTGCTGAATTTCTTTCGCTAAAATATTGGGTTTTCTTTGGAAAACAAGAATTAACAAAAAGTAACAGAAAGCACAGCAATGCCACAGTGAATATTCATCGAGTACTGGTTTTGTACTAAACAGTGAAGTGGTTTAAGGAACTGCTGTGTAAGATATCTCACTCAAAAACAATATAGCAAACAGTTGTTATTGACCTAGGAAAATGCATCTGGAATCTTTGAATAGCAATTAATACAATCAAAACAGACTCAAAGAACGAGAATGACTGACACCTAGCAACGTATAATATTAATGGTAACATCTCATTTTATATGTTCGTTTTCATATTTCTTTACATTCCCTTAGGATTTGGCAGCAGTTCAAAGATAACATATGTGCATTTCAGTGCTCCAAGGATTTTTGAGTCTGTGCTAACATAAAATGTGCTTTCACCTCGCCAACTTTGTGCTATGATGCCAACTGGGGAATGTTCTCATGTGTGTCAATCAGACAGAGAGTAGATTCTAGAAATCTTAATCCTATTTTTTGGCATGTGAGTGAGAGGAAGGACTTAAACAAAGAAATCACATGACTATCCTCATTTTGGGGGAACATAAAGAAAAGAGGTATTCAAACTCTGGACAGAGAAACGGGGTAAATGACATTAAGCGCACAAGTAATTTTTCAAAAGTACTGATAAACTTACCTGATAATGAAGGTTTGGGGTACATAACTGTTTCTTTTAGCCTTCTAGAATGTACCATAGTATATGTATTTGTTTATGTAGTTTAAAACCAGAAGAATTAAATTTATTGAGGGGTACAACAGAACATCAAAATTTGGCTCATATGATAATTATTTTTTCTGGCAGTTTTGTTACAAAAGACACAGAGGGAAGATTTACAGTTAATAAAAAGCAATGTTGACCATTCTTATTGATAGTTATAAAGAATAGCAAGGTGTTAAGCTGGATTGAATTAACATCCTGGCAGTATTATACTACGACAAGTCAATCTCGATTTCTTCGTGCTTACTCACTGTGGATTGGAAAGGCTCTCCACACTGGTGCCAATGAACATTTATAGAATGAAATCTGATATTTGACTATCACTTCCATGATATCATGGCATAATTAGACCTTCATCAACTTTTTAAGCTTTATTTTCTAATACTCTCATCATTTTATAAATAAAAAATAAACTCAATTGCATATATCCCCTCTCCTTCACTGTCCTTTCTGCTCTCATATATTATGTTCCAGGGTTTTCTGATAAGTGTCTTCCTCCTTATCCTCCTGGAAAAACACCACTCATGTTTCAAAATTTCACCTGAGTATCATTCTTAAGTGTTTTCCTTTCTCTTAGAAGAGGATTTTAGCACTTGTTCCCTAAGCTCTTAAAGTCTCTTTGCTGTTTTACCATAGATGCCTTAGTGTATTTTTGTTTAAAACTCTGCCTCCCTCACTGATATGAGAGCTCATTGGGCACTGCAAAAGCTCTATGCTATGCATCATTATTTACTGAGAGCTTAGTAGAGGGACTGAAGTTTAGGGACACTAAATAGAAGCTCATTGAATGAATGACTAAAACCAGATGATAATATTTGAAGCCAAGAGTCTAGAAGTCTCCAATAAGAACCAATCTGGCACTCACAAGATTTACCCAAATAAGCAAAAAATGACTCATTTTTCTTTCTTCTAAGCAGACTGATAACCTTCTATTTATGTGATACCTAATAATTAATATAATGGGTTATACTCACCTCATCTCATCAGACCTGATTGAGACTACAGAGCTGTGTTCCATGTTTTGCCCCTAGTCTATACAACTCTCATTCTGAGCTATGAAAACAGAAGAAAAACTGAATCTCAAAACATCAAGCACCCTTTCCTAAGTCAGGCAAATTAAAGCAGAAATTTGAACCTCTGAGTATAACCCAAATAGACATAGCTTTCCTGTGTTAGAAACATACCAGGAATTAGAAGGCCATATGTACAATAATGTTAACAAAACCTGTTGGAAAATCTAAATGACTGACATCTAGATAATTCTGGACAGCACAAATCATTATGAAGCTTCCTCTCCAACCATGACACATGTTTAAATACCTTGAACCTAGGAAAAGGGAGACATTTAATATCTATATGCCTGACATATAGACAGAAAAATGTTTTAGAAGATCAGGGAATATTCATTTATGTTATACAGTCAATTCTCACAGGAATACTTATTTTTATTTCCATCAAGAATAGTTTATCTTGTTCTTATCCCAAAGAGAAAAATTTAAATAGTGTAAATTTTGTCTAAAGAATTTTAAGTTAAAGATTCTGTAATCACTTTGTAGCTTCCTGATTAGCACTCTGAAAAGTAAAGTTTTTGTAAAATCCTTTTACCTTTTTCTAAGACTATACCTATTTTATTTTATTTCTAGGTAAAACATTTTGTTACTCACATGAACCATAAAAGACCTTTGAAATTTTGCCTTTTATCTATATTCAGTCTTACAGAAATAACTTGTTTAAGCTTTACTCTGACTTTTTGGAACTAAAGTAATGGAAACACTTTATCATTTCTAAATAAGTAATCTCTTCATGCTTTCCCTCAGAAGATGGTTACCAAGTCGATCGACTGCTTAGCTTATTGGATGCTGTTGTTTTGTGAAATATTATATTTTAAATGCATAACTAAAGAAATGTTCACTTTACCGCTGTCTGGTAGCAAATCTCCTTAACTAAAATAGAAGACCTTTCTATAACTTGGAGGGTACAAATCCAACAAAGGCAGTGCGTGCTACTATGGCTATACTCATGCATATGCTTAGTGAAATATGCTATTTCTAGTACAAATAATTGTCTTTATTTTCATCATCTTGCTGGGTGCATCATAGCAGGCTACAGAATAGTGTACATTTTATCCTGATCTACAATCAGCTCATAAAACTCTAATGGAAATGAAGATTTTGCTATTTGAAGTGGTCAAATTTCCATTTTCAAACATATCACAGCTTATAACCACTGATGGCATTTGGGTTTGCTTTTGAGTTTTAGGATAATAGCAAATTATAGAAAAAAATCCACCAGCTCTTTGTCAGCTGCATTATGATGGAAAAGGCCTATTATCTTCCTGGAAGAAAAGCAACTTTACATAGTACTTAAAATGAAATTTATTTATATATTTATATATATATAATTTGTTTATAGTTGTTTGCTATTTGTAAACTTGAGGTTATTAGTCCTGCTTTATTGAACAAGGAGTCTGTGTGAGTAAATAAAGAAATTATTCCCTACCCTTTAAACATACTTTATTTCTAAAGAGAAGAATTAAAAATCTCAATGTGACTGAGCTCCCCTCATTCCTACTTTAGTGGTCTGTGATCCATAACATATGTCTGTTTTAAACTGGGAAACCCGAATGAATATATGTTGATACACACCTTCACCTCTCTTAGACATTTTCTTGCATATTCCCTCAGTGAAATGTCCAAAGAGCTCTGCTTTTGACTCAAACCTCTCTTCTCCTGTGTTTCCTCAATAGTACTTCCTAACATGGTGACCTCACTAGTTCAATAAAGATTTTTGGACCACAAACTTGAAGATCGTAACCTCTACCTGCCTTCCACATTAGGAAAATCTTACAGAACAAAGAATCCTAATGTGTTTAACTCTTGGTTAAATTCTTGCATTTTATGGGGAGCTCATCAATTGGTGGGGCACCAATTTCCTAAACTTGTTCCCATGGTTAAGTCCATTTCTAACCGATTAAAATCTCCATTACCAGCTCATTTTGCTTTGTCATGTTTCAGTCTTTCAACTATAAAAGTCAAAACACAACTTTATTTCCATTTTCATTGCATATAAATTGTATTCTCTCTTCAGTTTGATCCCCTCCCATGTAGACTTTAGCCAACTTGTGTTACTTTGTAAATATCACAGTGATAATAATTGTCCATCTTGTTTGCTGCAGTGTTTACATGATTTATTGTTATAATTACCAGACATCAAGCTAATCCTAAATTGGGTGGAATGTGTAGAATGTGTGATTCCACAGTGAGAAGCAGATAGAATCAAAGTAAAGACATATACACCACAGCAAATCAGGCACATTATAATTAGAACACAGTGTTCAAATATACAATCAGGAAAGTTTGGCAGTCATTTTGATTGTGGAAAATTATAGAAAATAGATTTAAAGTCAACTAAATGGTATAAACATATACATTAAGCCCTTTTTAATTTGTATTTATTTTCATAGTCATTCTTTCATTCACCCAGCAAAGATTTGCTGAGTTGTACATATGTCCAGAGGTGTATATCCTTGCTTTTGTACATCACAATTACTTGGCAGAAACAATCAGAAAAACAAGAGAACAAGCAAAATTATTAATATTGGTTTTTACTAAAAGAATAGATTTTGTTGAGTTAGCAAATACCAGGGGTAAGAAATAGAGGAACCGGCAAATCAAATGTGAAATAAGGTTTAAGTTGAGTTGTACAAAGGAGGTTACAATTAATCTGAAATCTTGAGATAAGTTAAAGAAGAAAATCACAGGCAAGCCAAGAAAACAGAGTTCAGTGTATTCCAGATAAAGACTGAAGAACAGCACTGAGTACTAGGAGTGACCCCGGGATATTAGCAAGACATAAGTTTAAAGAGCAAGTGATCCTGGTCTAGCTTGTGTATGCTGTCACATACGTTGTAGGCATTTTCTCTATGCTCTATATGTTTCAGAAAGATGCTGTAAGTCATGAGAATGATAGACTTTACATGTCACGCAATTCACTTCATCCATGTATTATAGTTTAGCTTCTGACAGAAGAAATGAAAAAACATTGATACAAATATTGAGCAGAATTAAGCTTATATCACAGTTCAGAGACTTCCTCTTAGTTGTCACCACCATTTGAATGTGGTGGTTAAATCTGAGATCTCAGAAAAGTAGTGCACATATAACTTGAGTAGTAAAATTATCCTGTGATATGAAAATAAAATTATATAAGTCCATCTATTACATGAACATTATGAGGTTGCATTCTTCCTGCACCATAATGTACAGGCTACAGCAGTGTTTTTCTAGAATTATTAGAGAGGTGCTCCTCATTATCAATGGGTTTATCATGACAGACTTATCAAGTTGAAAACATCATAAATTAAGAATGAATTTGAGACACTTTACCTGTGCGATGTTGATAAACCTCACTTACCTTAAGTATGTTTAATGTGCTTACATTAGTTCATAACTAGACAGACAAAACTGTCTCAAACAAAAAACATTTCATACTAAAATGTGAAATATCTCTTGTAAGTTATTGAATGTACTACTGAAAGGAAATATCAGAATTGTTTGGGCATATTCTCAAGCCATCTCCAAATATAAACCTCTTGATGATTCATCAAAATTTGTGGACCATGTACATGTAGAAATACGTGTTAAAAGTAACACTTACATAAAGCAGCCCAGCTGTCAAGCAATTTCAATAGTCCTCGAGAGTTTCTGTTTACCAAAAAGTCTGTGCCACTATACTTGGCTTGGGGACCCTTCTCTTAATTATGGCTCTAATGGGTAGAGGTAATCCCATATATTACTAATAATAATAATAATTCTTGGTACTGCTTGACATTTTGAATTATATTTGGGTTGTATTTGAGAATATATGTTTTTGAATTATTATTTAGGATAAAGAAAGTATTCTAGAAACTTTAGCATTGCCCAAATGTTAAATTACAGTAATTTTAAACTAAAAACAACTACTTGTTCAGTTTTTTGAATTTTAAGGAATTAAACAATATTAAAAAAATTACTATTTGCAAGTGCATTAAAAAACATGAATAATAAAAATATCAAAAATATATAAGGTCTATATACTACAAATTATGTAACACCAGTCAAAGGCAAATCCAAGAAAATGGAGAGGCAGTGAATTGCCATTTATTGTTATGTGAGACATGGTACTACATGGGCTCTGTCTGAGCTTTGCCTAAGAATAACCTGCTTATCTTTTTAGAATCCTCAGCAAGGTTTTCTTCAGACATGGATAAGCTTGGGTACTAAATTAAGTAAAACAAGCTTGAACAAAAAATAAATAATGGGAAAAAATCAATATACTAGATATAAAAGCCTAATAGATACCTATTATTCAATACTTAAATTTGCATGAAATACCTGTATACAGATATACACAGCAATTTACTTATTACAATTAAAAATTAAAAATCTCTTCATTTTTGAGTAAGTAAATGGTTAAAGAAAACATAGTCCATCCATTTGATGAAATGCTACTTAACAACAAATTTGTTATACACAACTTAGATGTAACTGGGAATCATATTGAGTGAAAAGCATAAAATCCCAAAGGTTGTATACTGCATGATTTTATTGATAAAATATATTTGTAAAGGAAATAGTATAGAAACTGGGAAGTGAGACAGAGTGGATAGAGCAACATAAGGCATATATACATTAGGGTTCAGTCTCTTTCTGTATCAGTGTTCTTTAGCACCATGACTATAAATCCATAGATAGTATACACAGAGATAAATAATCTTCTACTTGATTAATAACACAATCAGGATGGGAATACCACATATTTGCATTTACATGTGCATAGACACAGACAGTGCTATTCTGTAACAAGTACCAAGGCAGATGTGGATCAAGCATCCTTCTTGATATACTCAAATACTTATACAGATATCAAAATTAAAAGTTTACTTAAACATTTCCCACTCCTTTGTGAGAAATTGGATTATGGATTATTTAATTATAAAACGTTTTCTTGTTCTAATTTTTAAACTAATATAAATGGCATATTTAATAGTTTAAAATTCTTGGTCAGCATCAGAACTTATAAGATACATACTTTTATTCCAGAAAGATTTGCTTAATGGAGAAATTCTATTATCAAATTTAAAGCTACAAGCTTAAATTTTCCAAATAAAATGTTTTAAATATATATATAATGGAATTATGATGTCAAACAGCAGCATAGCCAATTTTCAAAACTCATTCTTTCGTGGTAAGTTCTACTATCTTAGAAAATTTTAGTATATAATATAATATTAACTATAGTCTCCACATTACACTATGTACAGACTTCTTCACCCTTCCTGATATCTTGTACCCTCTGACTAATGTCTTTCTGAGACATTCTCTTCCAGCTGCAAACGACTACCATAATACTCTCTGCTCCATGCATTCAACAATTTTTTTTTAAATTCTGACTCTAAATGAGATGAGATCACAGGCTTTCTGTGGCAGATTTATGTCATTTTCATACTGTTTTGTGAATTAACCCACGATGTCTCAAATGACTGCTTTGTTGAGCTCCATGACTGAACAGTATTCCACAATGTGAGTAGACCTGCTCATTTATGGATGGACAGAGGCTGGTTCCTAAGTGAACTAAGCATGTAAATAAAGAGTGCTAAACTTAAAGTTCAGGTACCTCTGATGGATTCTGTTTTGCTGTCCCTTGTATACCTATCCAGAAAAAAATATTCTATACATAAATTTATAACAGTTTTGTTAATTTGTTTATATGTTTGCCGAACATAAGTAGAAATCCAGTCTATCCACATATTTTTAAAACTTCAATTTAGTCATTATCTTTTACACTCCAGAAGTCGTGGGCAGCAAAGACATACCCCCTAGTATTCACAAGCTGTAAACATATTTCCTCTGAGGGGCTAAGTGGTGAGGGATCTAATTAAAGAAGCACTCAAGAGTTACAGGAATACAAGACACAACTGCATTGCAGAAGTTCATCACATCAAAACACGCCACATATGACAACAAATGCTTCATGATTTAAAAGAAAAGCTAAGTTATTCAAATACACAAGGAGGATATTTTAGAGAGGAAAAAGGTGTAGATGAAGGCAGCATGCAGTGAGCTATTTTAAGGCTTGACTCTTCTACCCAGACAGTTTGCTTAGATCCTGCAAGTACCCCAAATCTGATTGCTATGCTGTATCTACTATAAGTTGGTCCTTAAAATGAACATAAGCCAGAAAATTAAGTTAAAAATTAAATTGAAAAGTTTAGTGATGTTCAGTTAGTGAATGAAACAGTATCAAACTTGTGACAGTTTATTTCTACTGCTGTTGTTTTTCATATTGTTTCAGATACTTAAAAATAAACAGGATGTCATTGGGTCAACTAGAATTTTGATCAAGAAGCAAAGTAAATCCTAGGGGCTGGCCAGCTGCTTAGCAGTAAAGCCCATGTGTTTTTCTTGCAGAGGACCTTGGTTATTTCCAGTATCCACATGGTGATTTCTAACCAAACTTTTCAAGTTCCAAGGGATCCTATGCTCACCAATGACTTTATCTTAAAATCTGGAGCCTGGCTCTGTTATATTGTCACATTCTTCCTGCAGTGATATTTGCCCTTCAACAATCCAAAAGTGATTAGGCTGCATCGCTGTGGACTGGGACCACTGAACCCAGGAACCAAATAAATCTTTTCTCCTCTTAGATTTCTTTTCTCAGACATTTTTGACACAGAAATGAGTAACTATCACATCTCAAGACTGAGACACATTTCAACAATATAATCATATTAGATTCTGTATCTGATCGTTGTATTTATTATCCTAAAGGAAAATAAAAAATTTTTAGCAGCATGCATGAATACATGTTGAAAAGACAAAGTGTGTGTTTCAATGAATTTGTAATGTCAACTTAAGCAATCACATAACCAACTCAGCAACAGCATTCATTTTGAATGAATTCTTGTGTAAAGCAGAGTTAACATTTCATATTAATCTGCTTTTACTTAATATTCATTCAAGTATCTTATTTGGAGAATAGAAGAAAGAATTCAGGAGCAAACAACATATTTTGAAATAGAACAAACACACATCTGCTTTCCTAAGGCAGTAATACAGGTAAGCCAGAACAATGCTGCAGATACTGTCCCAAGAATCCTGGAAGAACTTTGGTTTAAGACTAAAAGTTAAGACATCTGTTATTAATATCCATCTTGTAAAAACTTATAGCTGAATAAAATAGTTAGCAATTAAAGTCCTTTCTTTTTCATTAAGGACTTTTAATGTGAAATTGCAAATTGAAAAAAAATTGCTCAAAAGGTTACAGAAATTGATGTATGTAAAAATGTCCATCTAAAAATGACACAACCTCAAAAAGTTGCTGTTATTTTTTACAAGTATATTTCAAAAGAATATGGCCACGTTTCAGAGAGACATTTCTTCTCCCAACACCATGACAAGTGTTGGTATCACTAAAACGAGTCTGAAAATGAATTCAAGCAGCATTATTTTTTTAAATGTTGGAGAAAATAAAAAGACTGGGGTGGTATTGGTATGTAATGTAAAGATCTTAGTTTACACAGGCTCTATCCCAGTTCTTAATAATCAAGAGCTACTGGGGCTTGAGCCGATCTTCCTCACAAACTCATTTGGAAACTCACACCCAGACACAAGCACAGCACGAGGCAGTAAATGTGCACATCTCTTAATGTGAACAATTCATTTATTCATGGTCCCATGCATCTCTTTTGCCCTCAAATGCTACTGGATTACTGCTAAATAATTTGAAAACAATTGTTTGTAGCTGGGGCTCTTTTAAGAAGAGTTATTAGAATTTTCTGAGTGTTCTACAAGCCCGGGGTGATTTTTCCCCAAATGGTCTGTAAATTCTCCTTAAATTAAGCACTGGCATTTTCCTCGCCTTCTGCTAATCAGAGCAAACTACCTAATTCCTCACTGTAAAATCAAACCTCTTACTAGCTCTCTCCTGGTCTAAGGTTTTGAATAGCCTCTCATATTAAGGATTCAATGGATGTGCTTCAAATGAACCTGTTTCACTGGCAGGTGCCTGCTGGTTTTTAGGATTTAAACGGTACCATTACTATCATTTATAAGGATAACATCACAATTAAGAATGTATGAATAATTTAAAATTGAGTAACGTTCCGTTTCACAGTCTGTCTGGCATGAAAGTTGGAAAGTGCAGGGTCTTTATTTTATTACAAAACACTGGCTGTCTGGGTAAAAGGAGATGAAAAGTTACTAATTTCAGGCTTTACTTCAAACCCTTTAATCTTGCAAATAAGTGCCCTGGCTGAGGACTTTCTTATCTCCTAAAGCCATGATAGAACTGCCCCTGATCTGGTCTCAAGGTCCTTACCTTATCCTACCTAGGTGAAGGAAAGACACAAAAGGGAGAATCCAAGGAGGGAGGGATTGTTCAGTAAAGCTTTCCTTTTTAAACCCTAACTTGTGCTGTTGGCATATATCATGAAACACAATCATTTAATCGACATAAATAATGCTATATAATTAAAATTCCATTCTGTGATTGTGAGCAGTGTGATAAACTGTTTGTGAATTGGTAATTTTATTTATTAAAAACAGAGGCATTAATTTTGACAGATTGAACTATAACACAGGCAAACAGATCTTGGATTTTAATTAAATGCTCTATTTGAGGAGCTTTTTTGCTTTAAGATTTAAGAGCAGATCTGGAATTTGTATGGGATAAAGCAGAGGACAGTCTCAGCAGGGAATGTGGAGACTCAGAGGGACCAGCCTCTGTTAGAATGCAAAAGGTATCAAGCAGAGCTCTGGTCTCGCCAAGCTTGGCCTTTGTGTCCAGCCTAGGACTTCTGTCTGGCTTGCAAAGGCCTCTCCAGACTCTTTTCTCCTTCCAAAAGCTTCAGCAAGACTCCTCCTAGTCCAGTAATGCATTGCTTATTGTCTAATCATGAAGCAGGCTGAATATTTTTAAATAAATAAATAACACCCAAACTGCTCTGAGCTTTCTTTCACATTAAGCTACATTTAATATTCATTTCACATTTTTTTCTATTAATTAAAAGTAAACCGTGTATTGTATGGTACATTATCTCTCTAACAGCCCCATGTGGAGATCATGAAGTGGAGGACTAATGGTGTAGACTTTAGCATTCAGTTTTAACTGGAATAATTTACATATCTGTTAGAAGAGTCCAAGGCATGTGTAAATAAGCAGAACTCTGAGATATCAAGACCCTGTGCAGTGTACTATGGACTGCCGAGCTATGGGCGGTGTATTTATTCCATCAGTCAGGTAATTTAATGAGACTTACACAGCATCTATTTCTGCAGAAGAGACAAAAGTTATTATTAAGGAGAGGCATGTGGCAGTAAGAAAAATGTGTTTGCTTGTTTTATTTTATTCTATTACCCCAAGTAGCAAAGGTGATTCTATTCAATGGTTATTAAAGTTTACCTTTATAATTTATCAAAAAAAGACCCACATCAACAGTGTTTTGCTGAAATTTCAAAATTGGAAACATTAAAATTTGATGTAAAATGCCAGATAGTTATGGAGCCCTTTTTTATTAGAAAAATAACTTCATATCTTTAATCTGTGGATTTTTATTAATGTGCAGCCCTATTAAGTGAACAAAAGAAAGTATATTAGGAAAAAAGCCATCAACTCTGAAAGGGCACTTTAACTTCCAATTACCAGACTTTCTGACCAGTTCTAAGAGAGCAAGGATGTTTCCTTCAGAACTAGGGAGCTTAAATAAATGATCAAAAAAGCATAATTCGTAGTGAATTTGTCTGAGAAAAACGATGCTGTGTTGTGAATCCTATGCAGCAGTTACTAGAAGACAGATTATTTTAAGAAAACTCTCAGTTTCCTTGATAGAATTTAAATCAAATAACATCAGGCTGTAGTAGTACTCAAACAGATTTAAGCAATCAGCTCTTAAAATAGTCCTAGTATGATGGAGATCATCTGCTAGGAATTCATTGTGAAGGAAAAAAAGAAGTCTATGAAGGTTACAACTACATGACTCTGAAGAAAAGTAGACACATCAACCACCAAGGTTGCTTTTCAAAGATTCTTAAATTTCTGGCATCAATGTGGGAAGATGGAAATGAAAGGCTTACCCCAGTGGATAATAACACTTTTTCTTCGATACGACATTCATAGAATTGCAAAGGTTGCTTTATAGCAAGAGAACTAGCTTCATATTTATCCTACAACTGTACTTTGCTTTAGCAAACCTCAAGTTAATATTAAAATATTTAGAATTGGCTGAATTGTTGCCATTCCTTAAAAAAAAAAAAAATTCTGATCTTTGTAATTTAAGCCAACAGTAAGAGAGCACAAACGTTCAGAGACACTGCATTTTTACATGGCATCTTGAGTGTTCACACTCCCACAGAGGCCGTCAGACCTTCTAAATGGCATAGCCAAATTTCTCTAGAATCTTTTTATAATACAATGATGCATAAGTGTAAGCCAACGTAGCATTTGACTCTTCAAATACCACACTAAATGTCCTCAGAATATACAACTCACTCGATTGGATGAATCTGAGCCAATTCTGTAAAATGTATCTGTAACTGAATTTCCTTTGCATATTGTAACCTGGTGTTAAACTTCCACACTATTCTTACTGAAATAAGAACTCAAGATAGAATTTTCTACCTTTGTGATTTACCTAATTAAATTGTGAGCTTAGCAGGTACTAAGTAAAAATAAGTCTGTGGACTGAACATTTTTGTAAATGTGAATGGTGTATTTCTTTTGTTTTCTTTCCAAAATATGTATTTCTGAGTCTGAGAATTAAGTTATTTACAAAATACTTAATGCATGATTACAAATATATCTCTCTATGAAAAACAAAATGGTGTGAATCTTGGAATGGTGGCATATACCTTTAATTCTAGCACTCAGGCAAATGGATCCCTATAATTTCAAAAATAGCCCAGTCTACGTAGCAAGTTCTAGGACAGACAAGGCTACATAGTGAGACCTGTCTCAAGAAACACAACAAATAAACAAACATACTCTATTATGATAATGTTCTTTTTAAAAATATTTCAAAATTTTGATCTTATTCTTGTCATTTTCCAATTATTATAGTAAAATTAACAATGCCATTTCTATGTCAGTTATGTTGAATATTGAAGGAATAAAATATTCCAAAAGATTTTTGAGAATTTTAAATAATTAAGATACACAATAAAATTTGAGACTATACTATAAAAGTAAAAATGCTTTCAATATTACAAATCATATACAAACAATAAAAAATGTTTATAAGTACACATGATCATTTTTTGAAAGATTCTTATTTTCTTCAAATATTGATAGTTATGAGATATAGCCATATTGTTTTTGGGGGGGGTTGTTATATTTTTTTATTTTTAAAAATGTCATTTTTCATCTATGTATCCCCCTGTTTCCCCTACCCTACCCACCCCCATCCCAATCCCTCCCAGTCAGCCCTCAGCCTTGCTCCTCGCCATCCCTCATCCCCTCCCCCAAAATGGCAAGAAGTCCCAAGGTGAGTCAGCTCAGCATGGCATATCCACTCCAGCAAGTCCGCTTTACTCATCCCAAAGTCAATGTTGGGTTAGGTGTTCCTCTGCATGGAATGGGCTCCAAGGTGCCAGTTGTATAGTTTTAACAAGAACCAACCTTGACTTTATTTTCACTTAGGCTAGAAAGTGTTCCTGTAATTATCCTGCAGTCCATTCTATGTTTAAAGGGAAAAAAAAATAGCTATTCAAAATGTGATAATACAGTGTTATATGTCATTTCCACTGCTTATCACATCTTTAATAAGGAAAAGTACAGAAGAGTTTTCCAGCAAACTGAACTTGGATTGAAACTTTGCATTCCTTTATGGTAGTGTTTTCTGTATTTCAGTCATTTTTTTTTGGACAGAAATACAAACACAGCAACTTTGCATTAAACTGACCAAGTAACCTCAGTAGTTGAGAACGTTTAGCATCTGTTCAGCATATAAACATTGTTAGTTTAAATCCTTAAATTCTGGACATGTGGTATGGGTATAAAGCATGGGTTGTGGGTGTCTGTGTGACAGTCAGTGGAATCATTATATCTCTCCTTCATGGTCAAGAACCATTTCTAATTTCTATGACTTCAAGCCTCCAGTATCATATGTAACTTCCTTTTGGGTTTAACAATGTATACTATACTATTATTATATGATGAAACCCTAAAATGTATAAGCAAAGACTATCTGATATTTCTGACCATTCAGGACAAAACTTCTATAGCAAAATAACATACATAAATATCCTTAATATTTGGAAAATTTTTCCAGTGAGATGCTTGGCTGTTTAACTATCTTTCACTCTTGTTTTCTTTCAAGGAATGTGAAAGCATATGAAATAAAATATGTGTCGTTCTTTAAATGCTAACAATTGTAACAAAGTATGACTTATGTTCATGCAAAATAAAAGAGTAAAAGCCTAAGGAAAAAATAGCTCCAAACAAGTAAATAAACTGATGATGGTAAAAGCATTGAAATTCAAAGAGTAAATCCCTTTCCTATAATAAGAGGAATTTTATGAAGGGATCATGCAATTAAATTGATGGTGCTAGCTTGAGACTATAGAAGCAGAGGGCTGTTGCATGGAACCTTGTTTCTACGTGCTAATAACAGCCTACGAACACACATATTCACTTCAAGACTTTTAAGTAGTTAGTTTGCAGATGTGGCTAAATAAATGGCATTCATTCCTTAAGCAGGGACTGTACCTGTTAACCATCCCAGCATATTCTTTCTTTAAAACTGGGCTTGATGTGCACAGCATGATCAAAAACTGTACTCCCAGTTCAAATGAGCTGGATTACAGACCATGACCACTGAGACCCTCACATGACAAAGCCTTTGTGTAATTAATATGCAGGGTAAAATGCTCCCTGGACTCCTGCTAAAGCGATTTAAATCATGCACATAAAAAATGTAATCACAAATTTAGCATGGTGGACAGGGTAGTCACACTGGGCTTGATTGCATGGAAGGCTCCAAGTGTGTTTTAAATGTCCTTTAAGATTGAGATTAGGACTTGTACTTACAAGATGCATATTAATCTAAAACTCAACATTTTTCAGTGTGGGATCACAGTAGGAGAACATTATGGGCAATAGAGGTTCATTCTAATCCCAGTAGGTAATTACACTTTGAAATAATATTCTCTAATTAAATCTTGTTTGCAGTTGATTGATTTAAACACTAAATCTAAAACCCTAAATTTGAGTTTTTTATCAATTTTTGATGCTTATTGCACACAACTTGGTCTTTAATTGATGTTTCTGAAGTTTTAAAGCCCTTGTCCAGCACACTCTGGTTGAATTTAGTGTAATTATCAACATGATTCTTTAATACTCCTGATGACTTCCTTGGCAAGCCTGTAAGCCACTTGCACAATTTTAATAGTACCCAAAAGGCATTTTACATGTCATAATGCCAATATTTACATGTAATATTCTTCAGCCGCACCTTCAGAGACACATAATCAAATTCTTTATGTGAAATATCAGCTAATTTTCTAACAGATATACCCCTTGGAACACTGTAGCACAAAAATAAAGTCTTAGCTTCAGTGTTAAACAAACTATTTTATTTTAAAAATTGGTGATGTAAATTTCAGAATTATGCATATCTCTTCAATTCTGAATGATCCTTCATTGAGCAACTAAATATATGTATGTGTATGTATATTCACATATGGAAATATGTGTGTATAGTTGTATATACATATGTGTGTATAGTTGTATATACATATGTGTGTATGCACATATATATTTATTCCATTTATTTCCAAAAGAAAGTTGTCTACATATTTATGTAGATATCACCTTGATGTTTACACTTATATCCTCTTCCATTACCTTTGAAAAATTTTAGCAAACGAAGATTCAAAGATTATATGGCCATTTTAAAATGAAATACTTTATGTTCAGTAGGCCACAGGACACCAGAGCTGTACAATAACTGCAAAAATTAGTATTTCCCCTAAATAGTAACATTAATGACTAGTTGAATTCAGCTTTACAGACTTAGGAGGTCTGAATATTTCTCAGTCTCCTGACATTCCTGCTTCTCCTGGAAGGTAACTCATGAAAATACTCACATCCTTTTTAGCCACAGTAAATAACTTTGACATATGTCATAACATAAAGCATAATATTATCTGTCAGAGATGATCAAGAATCTTCATGATTTGTGGCAAGTTTGCAGACTGCAATAAGACCATCTTAATAAGAATTCGTACAATCAAGAGTTTACAGGTTTATATCTAAGGACACAAAATTAGGTCTAGTAGCCTAAGCACTACGATTTAAAATTGGTTCACCAATGTTTGCATTAAATATAAACAATGATTGGCTTTGGTTTACTTTTAGCAGAACTGCATGGAAGCATCTTGCAGATGTAGTCAAGTAAATTACATTCATAATGCCATATTTAATAACTGAAAATTCACATTTTACTACAATTGCATTTGTCACTGCTGAAAAAACAAACTAGGATGTGGAATGTTTTATTACAGTGACTACATTCTTGTGAGAAATGATTAAGTCCCTACAAGAGAAAAGTAAGGCCCCAAACCACATTCACCATAACGCAAATATTAATCACATATAAATAATACAGGTGTCTTACAGTAAGCCACATTCCCCTAAAATATAGATTACACATCCTAGGGGCAAATAGTAACACAACAGACTTGAAATAAATCCCTCAAGCCATGGTGGCCAAAGGAAATCATTTATGTTTTGACATTTTAATATACTTTTTGGTTATGCATAACAGATGAAAATATTTACACCAATATAAGACAGTGAAAGAAAAATTAAATCTGACTAATCGACCTATTCAAAGCATGATTTTTAATTTCAGGGGATTCTTTTATAACTACTTCAAATAATAAATATGCTTCCTACAATTCAACTATATCCATTCATTTTTAATTATTTCACAGCAGCTTAAGGAAAAAAAAACATTCTCTCAAGTCAAAGGGAAGTTTCTCTGTTGTACACACATACCTCATCTGGCAAGAAAGAGGATCTCCTGCCAACTAGTGTACTGCAGAGTAGAAATAATAGCACGGGGGTGGGGTGTGGTATTTGCTCCCATGGGCTAGGAAGGTGGTAGCAGGAAGCTATATTGGCCACAACTTTCAATTTCTGTTTATTGATGTTTAAAATATGCATATATGTTTATTTTTAAATGTTTCAAAATATGTAATCAACTCATCCAGAACTGCATTTGAGAGACTTTTTATCTCTGCTTTCTGCAACAGTTAACTAGACCTTGCTATGCATGGGATAGGCACTAACAATAGAGAAAGAAATTGTCAATGGCAAGTTCCTTGACCTCAAAATAAATAAAACTAACTTCAACTTTGATCTCATAAATTAATTTTGGGGAAAAACCACCCACAATCAGAGCTGAAATTACATGTTCTACATGAAACTATTATATAGCATTTTGTGAAGAAAAACAAATTTAATATTGGCTGGCAGGTGGGTATACAGAGAGGTGTTAATGGGGGTTTGTTAGCTTTAAGGAGTCCTGAAACAAAACAAAACAAAAATGCATTTCGGACAGTTAAATTAGTGACAAAGTGATTTATGAAGAACTCATAAAACCTACATTTATGTTTTAGGGACTTTATACACAAATAATTTTCATGCAACATCTATGTAAAAATGGGGAGGGCATTAATTCAAAATAATAGAGTTGCCAAACTGTTACTGTTCAAGTGAATAAAAACTTTGAAGATTTACCAGTTAAGAGACTCCAAACTGTCTTTTGAAAGTCAGCAAAAGCAGGTCCTTCTTCATGGATCTGTGCTTCATCTCCAAATGAACATTTGAAAGCCCAGACTGCCTTCATCTAGTCTATTCCTAAGAGTACAGCATTTTAATATTGTCAATTTTGGATCGTCTTTCCACTAACTATTAACAACTTTACTCCATAACTATGGCCTGTGGCTCTTACATCGTCGTTGTCACTCTCTCTACAATAAAATTTCTACCAGGAAACAAAAACGAGTACAATCCTATCATTTAAAAAGTAGAGGAAAGACAAGACGGGGAGAAGGGATGAGAGAAGAGGAATCGTCAGGGGTTCGGAGGAAGGTAGTAAATGAGAGGGAAGTAGGGAGCTGAGGAGGGAAGAAAGGTAGTTTTATTTCTCTAGGTCAGTGCGGTGATATTTGGTTTGTGCTCTAACAAATAAAGCTTGCCTGAAGATCAGATGGCAGGGATACCCACTGGTTAACCATAGAAGTCGGGTAGCGGTGACACACACCTTTAATTCCAGCTCTTGGGATCTCATTCCTGTGATCCCAGTTTTGGGAATCACACACTTTTATCCGAGAACTAGGGAGTAGAGATAGGAAGTGATATGATTGGGTGGAGAGAGGGATATAAGAGGGGGAGGAGACAGGAGCTGGAGCCCCTTTCAGGCTGAGGAGTTGGTGAGGTGAGAAGTGGCTGTGGCTTGGTCCTTTGTCTCTGATCTTTCAACATTTATCTTGATTATCTGGCTTCAGGTATTTATTATTGAAACCAATTAGGATTCTCATCATAGCTCAGTTCTCCTTACATGTTGTCCTCTGCGTCAGACTCCTTTTGAAATGATTATACATTCACTTTGTCCATTTCCTCTCCTACCAATCAAACTTGAGTCCAACACAGTCATAATATTTATCTCACCACAACATTAAACCTAGTTGTTAAGTTAGGTTATTTCTAAACTCAATGATCCCATCTTTGTTCTCATAAAATCTTAGCCATTACTAGCACTTGTAACAGAAAATCTTCCAACTTTTATCAAAAATATCTTATCTTATTCTTAGTATTTTCAATTATCTTAGTACTCTACTGAGGACCATTCTGAAATGCCATGTGTGACTTCCTAATAAGTTGAACTTCTTAAGTTAGAAGCTCTGTGAATGTTATTTTACTTTTCCTGTTTCTACTTCTCACTTACTTGAACTCACACTGTACCACAAACGTACCTATACTCTAACCTCAGAGATCAATGTATATGTTTCTAAAACTCACAGCTCACATCCAACTGTTATTTTATTCTGCTTCAATAATAGGCCAAAATTAATATTTCTTAATGTTTCTTAATTTTTTTCTGACAAAATCCCTTCTTCCTCAAATTGCCTTCATCTGACCACCAACTCCCCAGCTTTACAGGCCAAAATTGTAATAATCCAATCCTGTTCTAGATTAACAGACATTCCCCAAGAAATCATAATAACATGAAGTCAATAAAGCAAGGGCATTGTGATCCAGTTTCTTGTCTAAGGCCCATGATACTACATACCCATGTGCACAGATTACATGACGTGGGTTTACAGTATGCAGGCAGAAGTTCAGGGACAATAGAAGCTAGTCCTGTAGGACTCAGAAAAGCTGTCTGGTTGAAATGAAATTTCTACTGCCTTTACTCCAATTACACCACAGCTGGAAAACTCAAAATCCTGAATCCATATACTCTGGGATCATAAGACTCAATCAGGAATAAATCATTGGGCATCATGTTGTATACAGCAGAAACTGGACCAAAGGTTAGGCCGTTGTGCAGGGACACCTCCCAGATCTACATTCTGCCCTCCCAACACAATCTACAACCATGAGTGAAAAGGATCATGAGTAAGTTAATGCAAATCCACCTGGAGCACTGTGCAGCAGAACCCTGCTCTATCACCTCTTTCTACAGGGTCCTGCACAATCTGGAAACACATACCTCTCTAATTTTTTACCTCTGATCTTACCCTCTATGCTCCTGCTGCAACAGTCATTTTATTTTTTTAATATCATTATTTAAATTAAATACTCTTTTGTGGATCTAATGGAGTCACAAATGTCCTTCATCAGTCACTCTTTCACATTCTCTAGGCCGTTGAATGTGTCGTTCTTTTTATTCTTCCAGTTGAGAGGTTGGGTTGCAGGGGCCTCTAGCCTTGGAATGAATATAGTATCTTATACTTTCCTCCAAAGAATATCATTAAGAGAGGTCAGGCCTTCACTGCTATTGATAAAAGAAAAAAAAAAGTAAAGAAAAAAAAAAGAACTAGAAAATGAAAGTGGTTCCTACCCCACAAAATTCTTACAGATGCAATGCTGCATGCTGTTCTTAAGGTACTCCAGGCTCAACTAGATCTGCTTACAAAATCAGCAAGACATGTTAATGTAGTTTGTGTCCCAAGTGGCCAGTGGTCCTTCAGAAGACTATGCTGCACCTCACACACTTTCCACAGTATTCTGAACCTCTAAATGATCACCCAGCACACATTTAACACATGAGACAAAAGAACAGCAACCGATTTCTTGGGCTTTTAAAAAGCACAACGAACCAGTTCTCTAAGCAAATAAAAATTAAAATTTTAAATAACAAAACATGCTGTCACTTATTATTGATGAGCCTACATGGGTGCAATTCTTTACTCACTATGAGAACTGCAAAAGATATAAAGATATACAGAAACTTTCAATGTGATATTTATGAGACAAATTTTTATTGTAATAGTCAATTTATCTTTTCCTTATGCAAATTCCCAGTTTATTATATGTTTTTTTCTCTTACTTTTCTTCAACATCATCCCAGGTAGAGTGTTTGTTGTTGTCCAAAGTAGCACCTAAAGGTGATGACTGTCACCCCAGCAGCCACTGTCTCTCAGAATTAGTGCTCTAGATAGGAAAATAAATCACTGTCTTTCCTCTATAATGACCGTCATTCATCGAAGTCTCTCTATACAGTTGTCAAAGCGAAAAGTCTAAGAACAGATAAACATGGAAATATTTATACTATACTAAATGCCTGAAAACATATATCTAACTCAATAAATTATATTTTTTTACTTTTATTATCATTATTACTGTGTGTGTGCCTTTTATCACTGTATTCTTCATTGTACATGTTTTATTATTATCATCAGCATTACTGTGTGTATATCTGTATGTAATATTAATGCATATGAAGAGGTCAAAGGCCAGCTTTAGGAATTGATTTTCTCCATATATCTTGTTGAGACAGGGTAGCTTATGTTTCCAGTGCCATGCTATGTACTGCAGGCAAATCTTCTACCATGTCACACGTCATTGAAGGATTTATGGGACTGGAGATATGAGCCACAGAGACTTTTTTCAATCATGGGTTCTGGGACCCAACTTGGGTCTTCAGGCTTCCATTGCAAGCATTTTATCTGTTGAGCCATCTCCTTTACTGTTGCTTAATGATTCTAAGGCAAATATGACCATTTGTAGGGCTAATAAAATGGCCCTAATTAGAAAGACCCACTGAACACTTAGATGACCAGATTTTAGCTCCCAGCACTCTCATACAGTGGCTCACATCTATATATAACTCTACCCCAGAAGGTCTTGCTAAAAGAAACCATTAGCATTTGTATTCTGGTTAGCTTCATGGTCTATTAAACCTTCCCCTTTTAGAACTGGTTTGAAAGCAATTTACAAAATTTCTTTTGTCATGGAGGCATTACAGTGCAGTGTTCTTAAGAACAAACAAAGAAGTTCTCTGAGCAAATAGAGTGATCTTTCCTGTAGTCCCAGGTACCCAGCAAGCTAGGGCAGGAGGATCACATGTTCAGACTAGGTAACATAGAGGAATAGTATTTCAAAGAAATGTTCTTTTGAGCACTTTATTCTTGCACACAAATAAGCTTATTACTAAGTACTGACAACAAAAACATGAGCTATTAGAAGGAAAAAAAAATCTTCTCCAAGCCTTGATTAACCTACTTACTAAAGGTAACAATTCCCAACTGCCATTGTGACAAAACTGAGGAAATGACATCAGTGTCGTGCCTAGCCTGTCATGGATCCCGGTGACTCAATAAGAGCCTATCTCTTAACCACTTTTTCAATAAGGTCAGGCATTTCAAATGTATCAGCCAAAAATGGAAAAGAGTCTGCATTGGAACAAATGGCAGGATGAAGCACATGACCAGAGCAGGAAATACTGATGAAAGTCACGCCAGTGCTCACTAACTTATTTAACCCTAACTTTTTCCTTTCTCCATAGGTCTCGGAGTGATCATCTCTGGAGGAAAAGAAAAACAAAATAAACATAATAAACATAAATAAATAAAATAAATATGAATTCAAAAGTATGAGAATGACAACATCCTTTACTACCTGGGGGTCCAGACAGAAAAAAAAAAAAAAAAAAAAGGGAAATCAAAGGAAAGCAGCCTACATCTCCATTCCTTGCTCTGTACTTACTACTCAGAAGTGAAATAACACAGAATTCCACCACTGCATGCTACACGATTCCTACCCAAATACATAGGGTCAAATGACCAGGAACTGGGCCGGCTAAAAGCACTAATAAAGAAAATACACCCTCCCATTAGGCGGTGCCTGTTAGGTGTTTGGAAACAGCGATGATGGCAAAAGTGATTAAAACAAAAGTATGAGATAATACTAATTATAGTATTAGATCAGGAGACCTCAGATGAAAACAACCAAGCTATGGATTAAGGATTTTCTGAAAGAACAAAGAAGTAAAGTTGGTAAATTGTGTAATAGGCTGCATGTATAAAAATGAGAGATTGTGGGATGATTTAGTTGTGACTGCACAGAAAAATAAGCTAATTTAAAAAAGTAGTAATCTTAAAGACAATGACACACAATTATACAAAACAAAGAGCTACATCATCCGTACTAGTTGCCACCTCTCCATCTCACATGGCCATCTAGAAAGCAGAGAGCTCCTCCCTGACCTGGAAGCAATGAAAATTTTGGGCTCCCAAATCAGCAAAAGGTCTGAGTTCCTTCCTGGGAACATCTCTGTTCATTCTGGTTTCTCTACCTTTTGTCGGCTGAAAGCAGGAAAGGCCCTACCTATTAGCTTGGGAAGTTCCTAAAAGCCACTGCTGTTGATTTCAATTGACTGTCCAACACAACTGTCCACGTCAACAGCATGCTGTTGCATATTTATTGGAGCTTGTGAACTTAATTGTGTATGTTTTAACCAAGTCCTTTCAGTAGTATTTATTTATTTAGATTCAGAGTCTGTAGCCCAAGTAACTAACATTTTCAACCTTATTATATAATATTCCTATATATTTTCCAATAAATGGAAAATTTAGAAACAACATCCCGCGATCATCTGAATCCTCATACAATATCTTGACTTTGAAAAAAACACAGGGTTTCAAGACTGGATCCCAAGGTGTGTAGAAGCAAGGAGCTGGAATGTATTCTAAGGGAGTTTACGTACCACTTCACCTATCACTTATGCACATCTTCATCTATGTACCAAGAAGCAAGGAGCAAGTAGTGTTAAATCCATTTCTATTGCATCATCTTGTAAAGATAATGGTGGAAACCTCGTCTAGTATTTCTATAGATTCATATGATATAAAATTGGCACAAAAGAAAGGCAGCAATGCACAATAGGAAAGAATTTATTGGAAATAAAATGTCTGACTTTTCCCCAAGGTACGTAAGAGAGGAACATACAGCATATATTGTTCGTATAGTAAACGAGAATGAGTATCACTTCTAGACATCTTGATATGGATTAGCACGACACTATAATGGGTTGGACAAATGAGTCCATCTCTTGAGTTTATTAAAATATCGATTTCTCCTTTTAACTGAACACTGACAAGTTAACTACTGTCTTTTAAAGACTTTGTAAAAATGTGAACATTTATCTTTGTGAACCTACTGAAAACTACAGTAGGTTCTATAGATAGATTTTTTAATATTTCTTACTTTTTGAGATTGTAATATAATTATATCATTTTCCCTTTCCTTTTCTTTTTCTAAAATTTCCCATTTAACACTCATTTCCCTCTTTCAAACTTATAGCCTCTTATTTTCATTAATTATTGTTATATTCATATACACATATATATAGCCTTCTTAGTCTATAAGGTTATTTGTTCGAATAGGGGCGGGGTTACAATGAGGTATGTAGCAAAATATTATGGCCGTTAAGTCAATGATGAAGGTAACAAGGATTCACCGAAGTGAACATAAGCTCCCAAGAGTGGTATTATTAAGGCTGTTAAGGCTTGGCATGGCTCAGGGACCCTATGAATCCATGGGTGCCTCTGTAACGAGCATTCACCAAATGAGCACTACCATCCACACATCTAGACAGTTTCTTGATACATTTTGTCTCAAATCCCTGAGATAATGACTGAACATAGCCAGTTTCAGAAAAGAGATCTGTGCTTCTTAAACTCATAGTGGGCTCATTGTTCAAGAAGTTAATTAGAAAAAGGAAAAAAAAGAAGCCAGATTTATACTTCTTCTCAAAGGAGATCAGAAGAGGGCTTGGAAGTACAACCCTAAAGTAAATAACACCAACTACTGATTTTTCAATTAGGTTATATTTCAGAAATACAAAATTATATATTCCTTTCCTACGCACATCCCCTGCACTTTTAAACACAGATCAACCCATTATTAAGCTATTAATCACCTCTTCCAATTAATTGCTAGAAAATGACTCTGGTTTTAGTGATAGTGTTGCATTTGAAAAGCTCTTTGATATTAGGTGAGGTAAAGTTACAGGCGGTAGGAATTTGTAGCAGTGAGGCTATTAGCTGCGATTTCACATCTCAATTACTCTAAAGGTAGATAATTACAAACAAAACAAACTCATTCTCTTACAGTAGTAAAAGCCTCTTTTTTGTTACAATATTTCTGAGTGATTTTTTTTCAGTCACTAAATATAATTTCCATGTGAAAAATTGACTTTAACAGCATGAGGTATGGCTACAAGTTAAAGCTGTGCTTTCATGAAAAAGAATAAATACATTTTCTGAGCTCTGGATTGTAGAACTGGTTGACTTATGGCCTCTGTGTATGGTGTACTATTGTTTTTAGGCTCTTGTATGTGGAAGCTTTCCAGAAAAGAGCTGAAGGCTGATGGGTCAATGTGACAGTGGAACTGTGCCTCTCCCCTCATTGACGGAGGCTTTCTCTGGAACCTAAAACTAATAAAGAAAAAGAAAGTCTTGTCTGCGGATTGGTTCAAATCATCCGAGTGCGGCTGCGTCCCAGGGCTTATGGAATGTGTACACTGACTGCTTCTGTGTTCCTGAGAAGTTAATAGTGTGGGACTCTTTCCTTTTTAATCACATTCCTTTCATAGTAAAATATTTATTCAGGCAAATGTAAAGTACTTGTAAAATATGAGAATATGAAATTTCCATTTTTAGATTCCTTAAACACAGCAGTGATACAAAATATAAAGCGCTGATTTTTCCCCCAGGGCTAGTTTTTAAATTCATAAAATTACTAAATATGTTTTTGTTTTATTTTCCTTTACCTTTCGGTTGCTACATAAATTAGTAAATATAATAAGTTTTTCAGCTGTGCTTGATCTCAACATTGTAAAGTGATTTCCATAAAAAGCTATAAGAAAAAACAAATAACGTGAAAAATACAAATGCTGAAATGGTTCTATCGGGAAGTTCCCTTAGCAGGAGGCAGAGCTTGCATATGTACTGATGCCTTCATCAGGAATCTCCACTCAGAAGGCAAAATAAGAGTGAACATCACATTGGTGTGTACATTCATCTAGCTGACTGTCAGAGGGAAGGGACACGCTTGGGAGGATCCCAGGTTCTAGGCTCCCTATCAACCAGCAGGCCTCCAGCCCTGAATAGGAAAGGACACTGTTCTTTTTCTTTTCTTTTTTTTTTTTTTAAACTCTAGTCATGCCTTTAGATAGGAAGAATAATACTATAGAATTCGCTTTTTCCTCAAAAAATCTCTTCAACACAAAGAATACACAAAACATGGCATTCTTTATAAAATTTTAATGTAAGGTGGTCATTTTTTTTTCGAAATAAGAGCACATATGTGTATTCACCAGTGTCAGCATGTTTAGCCTAGTGTCTATACGACCCTACATGATAACAACAATCATAAACATAAATTCAAAGAGGAGCTTAAATGCATTTAGGAAATATTAATTAAACTCCTTACATGACAAAAATAAGTCAGGATAATGTCCAGAAAAGAGGTTACTTGCATAAGATACACAATTTCTCAAATTTTAGCTGTTTATGTTTTTCAGATTGTCTTTCTACTCTATCAGCAACCACTACCTCATCAAATTCCCAGGCCAACTCTTCCACAGTATTTACATGCTTTTTCTCATTAGCTCGCCTGAAAGGAAACTGGCAGAGTGCTGCTTCTTAAGTTTAATGCTTAAGAAGAGACTAGTACTGAGTGGTTCTTAAATCAAGATGATACAGCAACAGTTCAGCAGTTTTCAGTTAAAATAAACATTTTCATAACGCGGGAAGTTTGAGATTTTAGCTAATTTAGCTTGAGCAAGTTTAATTAGCCAGCCTGTTGAGACAATGCAGTATGTTTGTTTGCTTGCTTGTTTATTTTCTGTGATAGGTATCACTTTCCACAGTGTTTTCTGATGACCACTAGGAAATGTGAGTGTGAGAACTTAAGATATATATCATTTAGTGTAGGCACCAGTCAAAATTTTTAAGTAGTCTAACACTGAATTTTTAAATAGACATCCTAATACTATGCACACATAATGTATATATTACATCTTCTGATCATTTCTAGCTTCCTCCACTCTGTCCCCACATTCTCTGTAAATTAATATTAATTCAATGGATGAAACACAATAACTTGATGGCATTCATCACTTTTTTAGATCTATATTTATTTGACTGATCAATTCAAAGAGTGTTATACTGCTTTCTGCCTCAATAAGCATAAAGAGTTTTTGCAGATACAAATAAAAACTGATAAATGACCAATCAGAACATTGCAAACACTTTTTATTTATGAATTATACTAAAGCACCTACACATCCATTGATGACTGAGTGACAAAGTCTACGACAGATATTCCATGGTATCTCAGCAGCAAGTTGATATCATTTTATTTCTATTGTTGCTTTTCTTTCTAAATAACTATTTATTATTAATGAAGCAAATAAATAAATAAAGCAACATACAAAAGCATGACAATAAAGAGACAAAAAGATGGGATGATAAAGCCAAACAGTGCAAATTTCCTAAGGTGATATTAAAGGGGTTTACTTAATCATACATCACCAAGACTTATACACTAAAGATATCCATGTATTTAAGCATAAGTAGATAAGTTTCCCCACAACCAAGTCATAAAACGCAGAGGCAATAAACACAATTTTCATAGAAGTACTGATTAAAGAAATCATCAATTTTATAATATTGAGCAGTGGTGACTCATTGCTATCCTTTGTTTTCCCACAGTCATTGTTGATATTTTGTTACAGGAGTCTCCCTGTGCTGTGCAGATTGGTCTTGAACCCATAATTTTTCTGACTGTCCTTCGTGAGTATCTAGAATTACAGACCTGTCTCACTACACTCACCTTACCATGCATTTGTTGCCAAAAATTTCAAGCAAATGTTTCTGCTTCACGTAGATATGCAGAGTCAGTGATTGCTTTGCTTGCTCTTTGTCTCTATGACGTAGGTAGCAAGTCTACTTGTGTTACTGTGTTCACAATGATTTACAGTAAGTAGGCCAAGCTGAACAGTCTGCAAGGCCAAGCAGCTATAGAGGACTGTGCTGATGATATGCTAATTCTTTATAAGCTCTTTAATTATTTAACCATCTTTTTATTTGATTAGGAACACTAGTCCAGTGTTGCTATCTACCAGCTGTAGAAAAATAAGGCTAAAGCTTTCATTTCTTGTATAGGGAAGCCCTAGAGATCAACTCTGAACACATATGACACCTGTACCCAAAATTCCATTGCCCCAAGATCTCTTCTAGTCGTTCAGTTTGAAAGCCTACCCCCACAGCAGATTCAAGAGCAAAATTAAAAATGTCAAAAAAGAAAAAGATGTCTTTCTTTCCTTGAAACTGTTCAGACCTTTCTAGAATAGCGAGGATGTATAAAGATGTATTTTGAAAACTCTATTTTATCTATCAGTTTCTTCACTGCAAAGAGAAACAGCAGTTCTGTGCGGATGAGGCCGCTCCCCTCGCCTGGCGGAAGATCTGATGCTGACTGAGTAAGCCCTTTCACCATTACTTCCTTAAGCCGTGAATATTCAAGGCAAAGTTTGAACCCCTGGCTCTTTTCACCGCTCGTGTCTATAATCCTTTTTTCCAGACTAGGTATTTCTAAATCATGTTAAATCTTTCATCTTCATTCTGGTCAATTTCAAGGTTTTTATTGAATCAAATGCAATTTATGTAGACCAGTCTTTCTCTTGCTTTAGGCTTTCCTGCCAGCTTCGAGAGATCTCTTCAAATCAGGTGATTGTCCCGGATAAATTGACTTAGTCCTTACAGTTAGGCAACAGCCACTAAGTGCATCGTGTGTGTGTGTGTGTGTGTGTGTGTGTGTGTGTGTGTGTGTGTGTGTGTGTGTGTGTGTGTTCACATGAATACATTCATTAATTAAAACTATTCCTGAAAAAAAAATCTGAGGACTTTATTCTTTTGTCTACTTGGGGAAAGAATTGTATTTATATTTATTGATTGTACATTCTATCAAGCAACCTCTATTTAATTTTCCAGAATCCCAAAATATATGTTACCTAAAAAAAAATGATTTTCTTTTAATATATTGATTAAAAATATATATATAAAGGAGAAACAAAACAGCTAAACTCCAAGCATGATGCTTCTGTGTATGGTTTATTCAAACCTTAAATGATGATTTCATTTCCCAGGAAGTTATAAAAGATCACCTAGCACACTGTGTTATTTATTTCTCTTAAAATGTAAAAGCCAAGGTAAAGTGCTAGAACATTTAACCTCTGGTGACCCAAGGTGCACTTGATCTGTTATTTTGTATTCTATACTCTTCAAAAGAGCAATATAAACAGAATTATTTATGCCCAGCAAAATGTTGCTTAATTACTTATGCACCGCTGTTTGCTTGTATTTTAAGCTCTCTCTACCACCCACAGGCAGACGTTAAACAGCTGCTAAAAGCTAGCTTTAGTCTTGCCTGTTTGAAATTAGCATACTTGAGCTTTGAAAAAACTTTGTTACCAATTTACATATGCATAGAGACTGATATTTAGACTCACCATATGATATGTCCCTCAAGAGCTTTTCTTATTGCCTCCATCCTCAGGTCTCAACCTAGAGACTGTAAATCTAGCAGGTGATTAATTCTATACCCTTGAGAAACTAGCAATTAGCACTTGCAACCAGTAAAAAATTGTCATTTCAAAACCCTGTTTACTATGCCCATGTATTTTCTATGAACTCATGGTTAACTCTAAATAGATGTGCATGGCAATAGATCTGCAGACATTTCTGTCTCTTTATGTAAAATATAATATAGCTGCGAGCTAATCAACCTATTAAATATATATAATTGACATTCCTTTTTTAATAAAAAATAGCAAGATGTAGCAAGCATGGAAATACTATACATGATGTTTTATGTCACTAAACCTTAATCAGTTCATTTCAACATGATGACTTTGTAGGGTTTACCTGTTCTGTGTCAATTCTTATCTCTGATAGCTGAAATTACCGACTTCCAGATGTTCTTATGCATTATTGAGGTCTTCTGCAGTAGATGCTGGAAAAGGTAAGATAAGGTTTTATTTCTTTGTAGTACTCACAACACTGAGATCAAAGACAAGAAAGTGCATTGCTTAGTATTGAGAGCTATGATGAACCTAACATTTATTTTCAAGTCGAAAACCTATCATAAAAACTGCTCATCAATCTTCAGTTAACCCTTTCATGTGTGATTGGTGAATTCAGCAAGGAAATGTTTGGAAGATATTCAAACTGGCACATTTGCTCATAGAATAAAGTAATACCGAGAAGGCATGCATATAATGTATGCTTTAAATTGAAAATGTGTTCTGCAAGCTCTAGCTTGTGAGGAAAGAGGGAAAATAGGAAAAAAAAATAGTACATAGTAAAAGGATTCCACAGAAAAACTTGCAGCAAACAATGCATTTTGGTCAAGATTAAGAATCTGTTAAAGAATTTATACACACATACACTCACACACATTCACACACATCTATATTTTTAAATGGTTTCTGATAAGATCAGCCAGCACTTTGTAGAGTGCTAACTGAAGTGAAAACAGAGTAATTCCATTTCCTGAAATGTTTTCAGTTCAGTTCAAAGAAAAGAAGATAGGTGAAAATAGCTAGCATGCATGCAACCCTCAGCATAGCGCGAACATCCTGTAACCAAAACATTTCATTTTGAATTATATGTTACACACTTTTATGATTACAAGACTTAAAACAATGCCACACGGGCTATCTTGATTTCTAGCCTCGGTTTACAGATAGTCTGACTTTAAAAAGAGATCTTAAATCCAGAAAACCCAGGCAAGAACAATTTAGAACCCTGCTTTTGAATACAAAGGACGTTATATCAACTTCAGCCAGGAATGCATACTTAAGAACAAGTGCAGAAATGTTTTGAGAAGAGGGAAGCTGATTTTCCACTTGCACAGTCATTAGATGGCCGGCAGAAAAGGCATGCTAGACTTTCTACTAATTACATCATCAGATCATCATACAGTTAAAATCAGTTGCAGGGCACTCATACACAACTAAATCCCTGCTTCTAATTACTATTTTAGTCTCTTTTTCCTTGTGACACGTTGGTGATAGATCATTATTTTTTCAGCAATTTGTTCGCATTTATATGCAATATAATTGGATCTGATTAATTATTATGATTAATGACTGCAGAATTTCCTTGCAAAGCTATTAATACTGGTGGTATCAAATGAAAGACATGGACAAATTAAAGCCCATAGATTCCTGTTGCTCGTACTTGCAGCACAGGAACTGAAGTAACCCTTTGCTGTTCCCCAGCAAACAGAAAGTGACTGCAAACCTTAGCTTCTGCTTGTCTCTAACAGGCTCATGTGAAATATTTGGAATGATTTGAGGCTTATTTAGTAGTGTCATAAGTAATCAATCTTCCAAGTCTATTTCAAAAAGGAGCACATAGCATGGGTATTATTGACTAGAAGCAGTAAGAAAACACATAGCTTTAAAAATAGGTAGAACACTATTAAGAAATAATTGTCAATGAGGATATTTCTACTTTCCCCATTTTCATCCATAAACATAATATTAGATACTTAGTTAACTTCTATTAAATGTCAGATTACAAAATTTCTAAAGGACATATTTATGTAAAGTGTGTTTTGTATTTTAAATTATACCTTGGCTCAGAAGTGGGATATTACATGTAAAAAAAAGCAAACAACGACTGAGCAGCTTAGGGGATCGACTTTCTCGTTTCCTCTGGGAGCTGACTTTAAATCTGGCTTTGAGCAAACTGGAGAAAAATCATTTCAATCTAATGGCAGCAGCAAATAAAAAAATCAGATAGTTTTAGTTCCTTAAAGGTGGCAGGGAGCTTTTTTTGCTTTATGAAGTGTCCAGAATTAAGGAATTTAAGGTAAAAAAATGAGTTTGGACGATACATGCCTGGTGATAAACTGTAAAATACAAATGATGTTCGGTGCCATTTGCATCTGTCATAACTGTCCCAGCCCTGCTCAGAGCACGAGCTTAACAGGGAGGCAGGAAAGCTCCAGTCTTGCTGGGAAGATGGATTCATTCTGTCTGACTCAGAATTTGTAGTGGTGCTTGCATTATCGGGAAGATTTTCAAACAATTTTAGAGGTGTCGTTTTGGTGACAATTGGATGCAGACAGCTGATGATGTTCCTTGTGAAAATGCTGGATCGTTCATGTTTTTTAAAAATGCTAAACAGCAGTTCCTGGCCAATCCCACAGACAAATTTAAAAAGAAAGTTCTGTCTTTCTTATATCATTGTAGTTTCTCTTTCATGATTAACAGGAACTTAAACTCACCAAAAAGAGATATCCTAAAGCAACCATGTTACTGGATGAAGTGTAAAGCATTTAAACACAGAAGTCCTACTGAAGTTATTATTTTAATTCAAGAGAAGTAATCCAGTGATGATTGTAAGCAGCTGTCAATAGGGATACCATAAGATTCTTCAGTCAAATTCACACACTTTTAAAGATAGAGGTCTGCTCTATACTTACTATAGGAATTATTAAAAGAAAGTCAAGTTAAACATTTTAAAATCTTATATAAACCATTTTGCCTATCTGAGCTTTTAAAAAAGCTGCATCACTATCCCATTCCTCAGTTGAAAGGCTTTGTATCAATTATTTATAAAAGGATAATGCTAGGGTTTTTTTTTTTTTTTCTTTTGTGAGTAGAAAGCTGAGATTAATGTGAAGATCAGCATTGAAGCTATTTTCACAAGCTACTTGTATTTATATAAATTATGTTAATGGCAATTAATTTAGAAATTTGAGATGGCCTTCCCTTCAAGTGAGACTAGGGGTTGTGAAAGCAGGGAGGAATTGTAGAAAATGATATTGCTTTTTCTTAATAAGCTTCACCACTCAGAAGAGTGGCCACTCCTATTTCTGATAAATAGTGTTGGGTATTCACTACTAACTGGAGATAGGCAATGAAACAGTTAGGAACTGAGCAATTAAGGAATTATTTTTTTAAAAAAACATTATGTAGGTATCACTATTAATAAAATTGTTGTTAAAGTGTATCCCATTGGAAAATGTGACATAAAGCATTAAAATCACACACCATTCAGATATGAAAAATAGTTCTGGACACTGGGTGACTCCAATTAAAGGAGATGACCAGTCCATCACTATAAGACAATGCTTTTTAATATGCTAACTAAGCTGGCTATATAGGGTCATTTAGGACTTATGGAGAATGAAGTCCTAATACGTTGACCACGGTCCTGAAGCACATGCTTCCAAGAGTCATATATATTTTTATAACAAAAGTCTTTGTGTTTGACACGGTATTTCATTACTGAAAAGACAAAAAAAAAATTATTCCTAGTAGCTAGAAACAAAAGACTTCCTAAAAGAAACATACTCCAATTGGAAGAGAATACGGAAATAAATACCGTAGTGGTTAGTATCATATATTTCCACATTAATCTAAAGTTTAACAGCTTACTTATCAATTCTTTGTCTAACAAAAAACCAGTTATATTCAATTAGGTAGGGCAACGAAAAGTGGAATAAGTCTTTGTCAGTTAAGATCAGACAGAGGAGCATTTAAATGTTTTGCATCAGCCCAGTATATCCTTGAAGGGAAAAAAACCTGGGAGCTGCCTCTTGTTACACTTGACCCCAAAGCAGCCTGTTTCTATTTAATTCTGAAACCAAGAGACTACCCAGATTCAAACGGTTCAGGAAAAGACTGATTCGACGACTGTGTGAGATATCTTTCCAACCCATGACTCAGTCAAACTAATATTTCAAACTATACCACATCCTCTATAGGAATATCAAACTTAGGTTCTAGAAGAGAAATATTACTTTTTATTTATTTATTTATTTATTTATTTACTTATTTATTTATTTATTTATTGTATTATTATTATTATAAAGAAATGTCTTTTTAATCCATGTATCCCCCTGCTTGCCTTCCTTTCCCCCCCCCCAAATCCCTCCCTCAAAGCCTTCAGCCTCGCTCCTCCCCAGGACCCCTCCCCTCCCACAAAAGGGCAAGAAGTCCCAAGGTGGGTCAGTCAGCTCAGCATGGCACACTCACTCCAGGCAAGTCCGATTTCCTCATCCCAAAATAAAGACTTGGGTTAATTGTTCCTCTACAGTGAATGGGCTCCAAGGTGCCAGTCCACACACAGGAACACAGTCTGATTTCACCCCTCGAGGCTCGACACACTCTCATGCCAGTAGACAGTCGCCTACCTTTGGAGGGCTTACTACCTTTTCCCGATGGTTCCCCAGTGACTATTCATTTAGTGAGCTGCCCAGAGCTCCAGCTAGTCATCACTGTGGGAATTTTCCTCATTATCCCTATCCCCTTGCTTCTGGAGTAGATATCTTTAGTGCAGAAAAAAAGGAAAGGTAATAGTTTAAAGAAAAGGTAAACTTTGGATGTTCTTGCTGACAATTTGTGCACTGTGCTTCTCTCCAGCTTTTCTTGTTACAGCCATCAGTGGTGATTCACTGTCTGTTTTCCCCATGTACATCTTGCCTACTTAGCCAGCAGCGATGGTGCATATTTTCGACAAGGAAATTTGGAATTTTCTATTTCTAATTTTTTAGATTTTCAGGCTATATGCTTTTGTTCCTTTCCAATATTCTTTATAGCCTCTAACTGATATAAAAATTTTAATCTTGATTTTTCTCTCATATCGAATTTAGATGATGTGTGTATTCTTGGAGATTAGTGTTTTTCATCTAAATCACCAACTCTTTGGCTCATGCTTAATACATATCTTTTGAAACTATTCTCCTGAGAGTGAATTAACACTGGAAACAATCTAAACGCCCTCCTATAGGGAACTGGTTCAGTAACTATCGGTGTCTTTATTCTATAAAATATGGTTAAGTCATTTCAAAGAATAAGGAGACTCTATGGGGAAAAATCTATGCATTATATATGGTTAAGTAATGAAAGTCAGTCATCAAGAAAGTATGTATAGAATGGCCCCATTTAAAACTAATTCTCTGACATAATACCAAAAGATTAATAGTGAGTGCTTTTGAGGATTGAAATAAAGGCAATGGGAGGGGTGGAATTTTTTGATGCATGCTACTTCAATATGATGTTTAAGCTTTTGTAAGAAAAATTATACTATAAAACTAAAAGATTATATGTAACAAAATCCCAGATTTTAGAGCCCTCTTTGATATTTATGAAGATTAGCCTTTAGGAATCTTTTATATTTCCCAATTCTTATCACATTTCCGAGGTGCAGACATTTTTTTGGTAAGCAAACTGTTTAATGACTTTTAGATATAGTTCCTTCATTCTGGTGATGCTGATCCATGGAAAGAGCTCACTTAAAACAAGAAATAACCAAAGTGAAGATACCACACTTACTTCCTAAATATTTGAATTCATTAGGAATTTAATAATTACTTAAGGTTATAAAGTAAGGTACAAGGTAATAACGTTTTTAATGAAAAACTTTATTATATTCTTTATTATATTTTTATTTATTAAATACTGGAATAATATTTTACTATAAACAGTCTAGTCTTACTTATAAGAATAAAGAAAAATGATGAGGGGTGTGTGTGTGTGTGTGTGTGTGTGTGTGTGTGTTCTTAATGTTTGTTATCACTCTTCACAATGGTAAACAACGTACATTTCTTCTCTGAAAGAGTCAAAAGACAAAATAGTTCAGTTATTTGGCAACTGTCAGTGACTCTGCAATACAATGTCCACATAGGATAGTTTACTTCCCTTGAGTCTGTCATGTGTAGTGTACACATTCTTGGAATAAGAAGATAGATGATGTACATTTAGTAAACTCATATGATATTTGTTATGAACGTGGAGCTCCTCAGAGCCATACTACAAATATTGTGTTCCCTGAACCCCAGGATTGCCTACATAGTCACAAAACGGAGTAGCAGAAAAACACGTTGTGAATTCCGTTCTCATCCAAAATTCTGTTTTTGGTAAGATTTTTTGGAAAATCTTCACATAAACCATACTAGTTTTTTAAAAAAAAAAATTCTCTTACATCAAACCAAGGTTCTCACTATTATAGACTATTTGCTACATTTTTTTATTTGAATTTCTGTGGTAAAGTTTATGTCTAAAAATAAAAGTACCAATGAGAAGAATACAGAGAAATGTTGTATTTCAAAGTAACAGATACAACTATTTTAGTATTTAAAAACAGTATTATTATGCTTGTTTGTTTGTTTATTGTTGAAAGGGGTGAGACAGGATTTCTTTTTGTAGCCCTGGCTGTCCTGGAAGTCACTCTGTAGACCAGGCTGGCTTCTAACTCTGAGATCTGCTTGCCTTTGCCTCCTAAGTGCCGGGATTAAAGGTGCACACCACCACTGTCCAGAATATTTTTTAAGTACAGTAATTCAGGAAAAGAGGAATTTAAATCTCAAGATTCTATTTTTTTTAATGTGACAACTTTAAATTAGCAACTGCTCTCTAAGTTAGCAAGACTAACTGCTTATATTTCAAGTTTCTTCTAAGAAATCTGCTATGGAGAGGATAAGCTTCATTTCATTTCTGATATGAATACATACAGGTTCTATCCTTCCCCAAATCCGGAGATTAAATGGATGACAAAATTAAGAGCCTAGAAGCATCATCTCCAAAGTATCTATTGTGCCACTCTGCAAACCGATCAGCATCCCACCATCAGCACTTTAGATCAATCTACATCGGGCCAGGCTCTTGCTTTTACACTTTTCACAAGAATCACTTTCATTGATGCTGCTGTGATACCCTTTGGATGACACTCAACACAAGAGCATAGGTACGACCACCAGCGATAACAGCAGCTAGAAATGTGTTCTCAGAAGCTCTTCTATTTTAATTCCATAAGATACCAATGCAGAGTAATAAACGGGCATCAGAAATTGAACTTTGTTAATCAAATGTTTAGAATTCAAGAATCTATGTATCAAAGAAGGTCAAATGGCCCTGTTGTCATAGGGTGCTACCAACACTGTACATTTAAACACCTCTATGCTAAAATACAAATCAATGAAACTCATCAGTGAACATCTCTAATGATGTAATGATTTTCCCGTTCATTATATATATTCAATATTCGGGAAAGCTGCAGCAGCAAGTAGCCAACTTCTCTGCCAACAGTTGCCCTGGCTTCTAATCTATGGCTTTAAATTTTATATAAATTTTCTAAATTATATTTTGTGTACCACGTGTGAGTGTCCAGTTGTGCTCACATGTGTATGTGCTTGTGTAGGGGTGTATATTCATCCTACAACAACATGGGTTTGAAAATTATAGGAAATTCTGATAATTGATTCTCTCTGTCTACTATGTAGTTCCTAGGATTTTAAGTCAGGTCACCACGTTTTCTGGCCAAACCACCTTGCTGGCCACAGAAATATTTTTGAAGTGCTTATCTCCCAATGAGACAATAGATACTACGAGGAAATTTCCTTGCAGAGAAATTGAAAAGCAAGAAGGAAGGGTGTCAGAAGTCAACTAAAATTCAGAGATGAGAACAATACAATTTGTTTCTTTAGCTGACAGACCATGTCACAAGCAATCACAATGCCTATCATCAAAAAACCTACGTACACAGTTCACAATGTCTGTACAACCAAAAGTTGAGCATCTTTCAGGCAGGTGAATATTACTCTGTCAACTAAATCCAGAATCTGCTCCATTCACTTTGAGAAATCTGCTTAAGGACACTGCAAAAAATACCTCGATGATGAAGACAGACAAGGAAGGGTACAGCAGCCAAATGTGGTGATTCCTCTGAAGCCTCAGCACTCAATCAACTAAGACAAGAGGAACACTAGAATCCAGAGGTGTAATGGGAATAGCAGATTTTCAAAGTGGGATGAATGTGGAGATGGAGGGAGAAAAGAAAAAAAAGATGCATATTACTTCTGAAGGCCTAGTGGGAGAATTGAGAATCAAATCTGGGTTCAAGAGAGACAAAACTTAAGAGATAAAACCTTTGTCTGTCTGGATATACAAACAGAAAATGTTCCTAAAACTCAATGTTGCTACACTGCCCATATACTGAGAGAAGACAAGCACTGCTCTCTGATGTAATGTTCTAGGATTGTGTTTGCCCATTTGAGCAAAGGAAGTAAACACGATTGCTCTGAGGATTCTAAAGCAAATTACCAAAGACTGACTTACACAACAAGAATATATGTCTCACACCTCTGAAGTCCACAAATCTGAGACCAAATTGTCAACTGAGTTGAATTCTCCCAAGATATCTTCCCTTGACATACAGGTGTCTGTCATTCTTTGTGTGTTATCCCTTGTCCTTTCCCTTGATAGATAGATCTCCGGTGTCTCCGTGTCCTCTTCTGCGGACACCATTCAAATTAGATTAGGGATCATCAATAATTTTATCTATCACTTTAAAGGCTTTTCATCTAAATATAGACATTTTCTGAAGCAGCAAAATTTACGACAAATTCTTAATATACACTTAAGGGAGTGAAATGCCACCTACATTATCAATATCGTCATCACTTAAAATCTATCCAAAACATCCACTAGAGTTTAGAAAATGCGTTCTTATCTGAATCCTTGACTTTGACATATTATACTAGGCAGGTAAATTTTATATTATGTTTCTTAATGCTATAAGCTTCCAAAGTCAGTAGTCACTGATGAACAGATGAATGTTTAACAATGTTGTACTAGAAAACAGGAAAGTCCTGGCATCTAGCCTTTGCAAGTTCCCATTGCACAGATGCACCTACAAACACGTGTTATCATCTACTGACATGGAATGAAGGCTGGGAGAAGATGCACATATCAAACTCTCATGAAATGCAGTGAATTTCCCTCATTTTGTCAAGGTCAAACCTTTCTGCTCAGTTCCTATTATTGGTGTTTATTTTTATTTGATTCAAATTATTTTTTCTTTATTCATTCTATGTGTCTTTTACATAATGCATCTTGATCCCATTCATTTCCTTGACCCTTTGCATCTGCACTCCACCCTTGCACACACATATCACAAAAAAGACGTAAAGAGAAAAAAATAAATCAATCAAACCAAATAAAAAAGGTTCAAAAATTTAAAAAAATCTCATCATGGAAGCTGCAATATGACACAATGAATCACACTGTAAACCCCTTTATCAATATATTTTTACTTGCAAGCAAGTGTTCAGTGTCAAGAGTCATTGGTTTTGTTCAAGGTCTCTGGTTTTTATTATATTATTAATGTGGGACTCTCACTAGGACTCATTCTAGATATCCTGTTGATGCATTGTGTAGAGGGGATTGCACAGCTTTGGATCTGCAGGTCAGGTCTTTTCACATGCTCCAGCAGATCATAGATGGGCTAGATGATGGGGAAGATCAAGTCATAACCTTGGGTCTACGCCTGGGTTGCTGTAAGGTTGGTCCACCAGATGTGAGACGGTGACAGCTTTCTAATGCTTACAACTTTGGGACTGTCTCACTTACGCCTGCACTAATAAGTTAGTTCTCTCACTCTTACGACCCCAGGGCCAGCTCTGCCACCTGCCCCAGATGTTAGTGGGTAGGAGGAAACGAGAACAGCTCAACACCACTCATGCTATCAAAAGACAAATGGTAATGGCGACAGTTCCCCTTGCTCATATTTTGGGACTGGCTCACCCACATCTTTACTAACAGATTTGGCTCTATTGTGTTGTCCTGGTGAGGTGCAGGGCCTGTTCTCCAGAGTGTTGTAGCTGGTGGGGGTCAGGGATGCATCTCCCATACTTATAACCACAGGTACGTCTCTCCCATCTGTCTCTGGCATTGATGGGTGGTGTGGGAGGGGATAGGATCAAATTCTTGTTATCCATTAATTGATTGTTTTTAAACAGTTTGATTAAACTTATATAATGTTGATGTATGTAATTACAGTTCCTGAGTTCAATACTATGTTTAATTTTATTCATGGCATAATTTAAAGTCTTTAAAACAAACACTGGAACAATGCCAGTGTCTTCCTGATTTTAAAAAAATGCAGTTTTAGAATTAATAAAAATTTCTTTAAGATATGGATTGCAGCCTTTATATATAGAATGTGAAACTAATAAGCTGATGCCCCAAATGAGCCCAATCAGCTTTCTTTAGTAAAAGGACAGTAGTCATTTTTCTAATTGTATCAATATTTCTACAAATGAAGAATGCAGATAAATTTCTACATTCTAACTTAGCAATTTTTCTTCTACCCTCCCACTGCTTTTTGAACTAGCCTAATTAAAGGAATAATCATTTTGATTAATAAGTATGTTTGTTTATATTTTTATCTTCTCTAACACTAGAAAAAGTAGTATATTTTTATTTCCTAATACTACAATTTGCACACATTGTATTTGCAGACTGAATGACTACTAACTGATAAAATTAATTTAATTTTCCACTTATAGATTAAAATGATTATGTGTTAACATACAGAAATGTTCAAACTGAAAGGAATGTTTCATTATTGTTAACCTATGTTACTTTTAAGTTTGAAGAAAAGTTTTAGCAAATACTTCTTACTAAACTATGTACTCACGAATAAGGGGATATTAGAAGCTAGGTAACAAAGAGGACCCTAAGCAGGATATGAATGGATCTCCCTAGAAGGGGAAATAGATAAGATTTCCTGGTAAACTGGGAGTGCAGGAAGGTTGGGGGCGAATCAGAGGAAGGACAGATTGAGAGAGAGAGAGAGAGAGAGAGAGAGAGAGAGAGAGAGAGAGAGAGAGAGAGAGAGAACAGAGACATCCTGATAGAGGGAACCATTATCAGGATAGGGAGAAAACCAGTGCTAAGGAAATTCCCAAGACTCCACAAGGATGGGCCTAGCTATGACTCCTAGCAATAGTGGAGAGGATAACTGACCAAGATCCTGGAAAAGGAAATATATGAACAAGGGTGGTCATGATCATGATGGGGACATCTACAATTGAACCAAGCTCCTGCGAGCTCAGTAACTTTAGAGTGACAGCTGTAGAGTGTGCATGGGATCTGACTAGGCCCTCTGATGTGGGAACAGTTATATGGATTGGTCTGTTTGTGGGGCTCCTGTCAATGGGGTCAGGACTTTTCCCTAAGTGAATGAACTTGTTTTATTTGAGTCCATACTCTTTGGTGGGATACCTTGCTCAGCCTTAACACAGTGGGGAGGTTGGGGAAGTGGATTGGTCCTGTCTCCACTTGATATGCCAGATTTTTTTTAACTTCCCATGAAAGCTTTACTCCCTCTGAGGAGAGTCTGGGGTGGGGGGTGGGGTGGGGAGCTGAGGAAGAGGAAGAGGAGGGGGGAGAAGGGAGCTGTAATGAGTATGCAAAATGAAAAAATATTTAAAAAAGGAAAGAAGAGGGAAAGAAGGAGAAAGAGAGAGAAAGAAAGAAAGGAAGGAAGGAAGAAAGGAAGGAAGGAAGAAAGCAAGCAAGGAAGCAAGGAAGCAAGAAAGAAAGAAAGAAAGAAAGAAAGAAAGAAAGAAAGAAAGAAAGAAAGAAAGAAAGAAAGAAAGAAAGAAAGAAAGAAAGAAAGAAAGAAAGAAAGAAAGAAAGAAAGAAAGCTACTAAAGCTGCGGCAGTGGTGCACGCCTTGATGCCAGCATTCTAAAAGCAGAAGCGGGTGCAAGTGAAGCTCTGTAAGTTCTGGGCCATCCTGGTCTACAGAGGACAGCAAAGGAAGGTTACACAGAGAAATTCTATCTTATAAATAAGATAGATAGATAGATAGATAGATAGATAGATAGATAGATAGATAGATAGATTAAAAAAGGTTTAAATTATTTAGCATCAGGAACATAACTTAATGAAGAAGATCTTTGATTAACCATAACTTCTAATCTTGTTGGAAAATACTATGCATTATTGTACAGAATTAACTTTTTATCTGTTAGTTTTCTGAGACAAGATATTAATATGTAGCTCAATATGCCCTCAAACACATAATCCTTCTTCCTCAGTTTTCCAAGCACTTGGACAATTGTTATATGACTCCCTACTAATTTCAGATATAATGCATTTAGAGTGATCATATTAAAAAGTAATTAATACTTGGAAATAATTTTCTAATTTTAACATCAACAATGTTGATATTTGTAAATAACTGTAATTATAAAGTATTATAGTATAGTTGAGTAACAATATGCTTGTCTATCAATCTGTCACTTATCTATAAATCATTTATAATCATATATAATATAACGATATATGTACATTATAGATACATTTTCTGCAGTGTTTGGACTACTGGTCTTTGCTACAGCTATAGCCCAGTAATTTTAGGACCAAAGTGTCTACACAAAATAATTCAAAGTTTATCATCAGGCTAAAATATAACTCCTGGATAGAACTCAAAGGCACAGAATAATGTATCCATTTATATCACTCTGTTGGTGCCCATAGTTCTTACTGATATCAATTTTCAAATTCAGAAATAGTCATAAGAAAGATATAAATTATAAGTACAATTTTCTATATCATGTGGCTAAACCTAGCTATTTCTACCCTAAAAATAATTACAGGTGACTGAATAAAGGAAGAAAGGGAAAAAGCCAGCTGAGCACCCACAAGCATCTGCCTCTGCTTTCTAGATGCAAACTCAGTGGGAACCACTAGCCTAATGATTCCTCACACACAGCCATAGTTACGCTCACCTCCAAGCCTTCCCTACCACATTGAACTGGATATTCAACGTGTAAACCAAAATGCACATTACCTTCATTAATTTGCTTTTGTCGTGTAATTTGTGAAAGCAACAAGAAAAGAAATTAGTATATCACCCTTTAATTTACTAATGGCTTTTTTCCACTTTTTTAATCCTAAAGAATAGCCATGAAGAAATTTTAAAAAAAGAAAGACAGAAAGAAAGAGAAGAGAAAAGCTGTTTTTTAAAGTCTAGATAAATTTGCTTTATTTCTTAAAATGTCACTTAAAGAGGTTTCAATTTTGACAGTTGAATTACATATCTAGAATCACAGCACTTCAGGTAAACAAAAACAATCACTATTCATAGATCCAACTATTATGATCTAGAGGTGCTTTTCCTCATCAAGTCTCATTAAGAAATCATATTCCCCTTAGAACACTGCTGAGAAGCAAAAGGACTTTTAAGGAGTAGTTAGGTTTTTAGAAGAAATAATTGGCCTTCTGCAGAGTAGGTTTTGTTCTTGTATGAGTCGGTTTTCTCTCTTCTGTGTATGCCTGCTTGCTGCTATGAGTCTCCCAGCAAGCTGTTCTCATTAAAGGACAAAATGATGGTGCCAACCTCATAGATACTTTGAATCCAAACCATCACTCAAAAGAAGCATCTTCCCTAATAGGTCTCTATACCAGGTATTTTCTTACTGTAGGAAAAAACAGCAAGGTGACAGTCTAAATAATCTCCCTTTTTCTAGTAAAATGAGGAAAGTTTGGGTTTTTTTGTTTGTTTGTTTATAATTTGTTACTCTTCTTTTGATTTTGGCCACTGGCCGTCAATATTTTCCTCATGTACAGCCTCATTGTTTCATTGTACCATCAAATGCATAAAAATACATCTATGGAAAACATTACCTAAAGTCGCAAAAAAAAGGCTAAAAAATAGACCATAATCAAATTGACATTAAAAATGGTATCAAAAGGTAGTTTTCTCACTGAAAGAAAGGCAAAAGGTAGCATTTCTCCTTTAGAATGTGCACACTGTGACAAGGCATATTTGTATTAATGAGATGACGTTTTTCTTCAGAGTAGGGTCAAAAAGCATAGAAGCAGGTGCCTAAAACTTTTCAACTGAGTGGAATGCTTTGATTAATGAGGAAGGAATGCATAGAACATAAAGTGGAGTAAACCTGAAGTAGATACGTTTAAACATCACGTGTCCTGCATCAGACAGGAATTAGGTTGTATTATTTATTGAAAATGTACTTAGCCTGCCTCATTGTACTCCTATTTATAAAAATATTTCGTCTGTCTAAAGTACCCCTAACAAGAATGGATAGAAAATGCCTAGAAACAGAAAAATCATCTCACCCACTCCAAAAATAGATCCGCATCACACTCTCTCTCTCTCTCTCTCTCTCTCTCTCTCTCTCTCTCTATATATATATATATATATATATATATATATATATATATAATATGCCATTTTTATCTATATATCTCATTGCTCCCCCTCCCTTCCCTCCTCCCAATCCACCCCCCAATCAGCCTTCAGCTTTCCCCCTCCCCACCCTCCCATCCTCTCCACCCAAAGGACAAGAAGTCCCATGGTGGGTCAGCTCAGCCTGGCACATCCACCACTCCGGGCAAGTCTAATTTCCTCATCCCAAAGTCAAGGCATCACCCCTTTTAAGACAACATACAAAAACGATAATTTTAAAGTGGTACAATAAGTGACAGTCTTCTATAACACATTGTTTTCTTTCACTAAACTTTTTATAGAATGCCAGTACAGTATTTTGGTTCCGGTTAAATATTTCTTCTACTCCAAATGTCCCCAAAGAAAGGGGAAAATTATTTGACACTAAGCCACATGTATCTAATAACAAACAAAGTGCATGCATGTGGTGGTCGTGAAAAGAGAAAGGGAGCCCTTATGTCCTTAATCTAAACTAATTTGAATTATGTATTGGAAATACTCTTTATCATTCTCCATTTTTTTCCTAACGCAACATAATGATGACAGTTCCAAGAAATGACAGATCAGTGAAGACATCAGCTTGAAAATGTAATTACAAAAGCTAGGAGGAAAGGCAAAAATGAGGCTCATGATCTGTTAGTGCCTTTGCACTGTATTAGCAAAATACCATATCATCAATCTCCTTTCTTTCTTTGCATCTGACTCTGCCACCTTCTTGGCTTGCACACCCGGAGGAGCATAATTATAGGCATGTAACATATGCAATGTGACTTTGGAAGTATGGAATTTAAATTATTTCAGTACATAAATCACCCTTAGCCTATAAGTCCATTTTTCTGTGCAAATGAGGAGAACCTAGTGATTGTTTACCATACTTTGGAAAACTTCATAAAAAATAGTACATTGCATAATTATTGGATTTGTGAAAACATGCTTTGATCAAATGAAATGGGCATTTAGTTTGTTCAAAGCTACTTTCCATAATCCATTACACAGCATAAATTTCACAATAACTGCTCACATAGCAACTTGTAAATATACCCATATATTTTCCTTCACTTTAACATCAAAGAAGAAAGTGATTAAAGATGTAACAGAAAAATTTTTTCACTTAGAGTTCTTCATTTGAATTAGAAAGTCTTAAAGAAAGAAAGAAACTCACAGTGAGTACATGTGCCTGGCAATGTTTCCCACCCTCTTCACTAGCAGTATAATCAATGGGATCAAAGACATGGGGTGACTGGGCACATGACAAGGCCAGCATGACATACACTGGCTAACATCTTTCTGAGGACTAAAGACTATGTTTGTTGTATTTCAAATGCCTAATGCAAACACAAATCCAGATCTTAATCTTTCCTCCAAATTAAGGTAAGGGAAGTTTCTGGGCTGTCATTATATTTTAATTATTAGCTTCTGAAAAACAACACAGTTTTCTCTGGGGGATAGATAACTAAGGGTTATCAGAATTCAGAAAAAGGCTTCATTTATCCCTTTCTGCTAATTTAAATGAGGAAAGTGTGGTGGGTTCCTGAGAATAATGGTCAAAAGCAGTCAATCCTTAGCCCTACCCCCGGTTCTGGTGGTGCTGGTTGCCCCTGGACATTCATCAGACACTTTCATTTCCATTCTCAATTAATATGGAAATATTAATAAAATAATGTTATTTTTCTCTACTGAAAATTGGTCTACACTTCAGAAAGAATACTTCTTTCTCTAACAAAAAGTCAGTTCTTATTACTCAAATGTAAATCAAAGTTGTGTAAAGTAAATCTACCAAAAGAAGTATTTTTTTTTTTTACTTTTAAAAATGTTGTGTATTTGACCCACAGTGAGTTAAGTATTCAGAAAAGTTAAAGGGGAAGTACTTCCTCCAGACCATAGCGTGGTACCACCCTGAACAAATTCAGGGACAACATGTTACAATTTCTATTGTTCACACCCAGAAGACATCTTGAACATTTTATATAGAACACCATAAACAGGTGCTATTTTATCACATAACTCCTAGAATGCACTACTAATAAAATAAATTGTTCTAATTTTTAGCTATACAATGACAATTTTTAAGTTAACCACAACGTGATTGAAAATAAATGTCACTGGAGATGCATAATCTGAATTTCAATTTCACATTTAAAAGTTTTCAGCACCTGCATCTATTAATAGTTTTCCATTTAAACTAGTTAAAATAAGATAAAAATAAAGTTATTTCCATGTTCTCATTAGCCACATTTTATTGTCTAATATCTACATATAGCTAATGGCTACTATAATGAATAGACTATAATAAGGAAATAAATGGGATAATTAAAAGCTATTAAATAGCTTTAATATCTAATTAAGTGATATCTAATATCCCATCTTACCTATTTCTGCCATAGTTGTAGGTTATTGTTCAGTAGTTAAACAAATTGACATATACATAAATACCATAAGTTCATTCACATTTTGAATTCCCAAAGAATGGCTAATATTTTACCTAAATATAGATGAATACATTTGGAAGTTTATGACAATATTTAATATCTTGCCATTAATAACTTTGGAATATAAAATTCTGGAACTCAACCCAAAGCAAGCTAATATGGATAGGATGCCTTCTTCATAGAAACAAAAGTATACAGAAAGTAGAAGGAAAAACATACTACCATAGCCATTCTAACATCCAAAATTAGAAGAGACAAAGGGAATATTATGAATAGATAGAACAATCTATCAAAAATGGATAACATCTATAAGTACAAAGACACCAAATGTTGGGCTCCTAATCACATAAAACAAACACTAATGGTCATTAAAATGTTTGATAACTATTAATACAGCAATAGTCTTTATTTTAATGCTATACTCTCATTAAATAGATAAACTATGAAATTAAAACTGATCATAGCAGAAATTAATGAAATGAAAACTAAGAAAAGCATATAGAAGCATTCAAAATTGGCTGCATGTACAAGCAATTAGAAACTGCTGCCCAAACTATCGAAAAAAAATCATGTTATAAAATAACATGATTAAGAAGCAAATGGGAAGATCTCAAGAGATATCAACAAAATTAGAAACCATTGCAGAAAATTATACTCCAAAAATCCAAAAATATCTAAAGAAAAATAAGTAATTTCCTGGACACAAATGATCAGCCAAAATAAATGAATAGAAAAACAAATCCATAACAAGCTATGAAAACAGAAACAAGAACAAAATGTGGCATCACAAAGAAAAGCCTGTGACCAGACACATTCACCGCCAAATTGTACCGTTTGAGGAATAGGGAACACCAATACTCCTCAAACTGTTTCACAAAAGAGACAAAAAAGAACCAAATTCATTCAGTGAATCCAATTACCCCTGTATTAAAACTGAAACATCAGCAATAGTATCGGCCAGCGTTCCTAAGGAATGTACTGTGGAATTCACAATAAAGTTTATATAAACTGTATTTAAAAGCACATTAAGAATACCATAATCTATGACTAAGTTGTTGCATCCCAAGGATGAAAGTCAAATCAGTACATACAATATTATGTATAAATATTCCAAAGGACAAAATTTACAAGATCTCTTCAATAATACACACAAAAAAACTTTCATCAAAGTTCTGCCTTTCTTGCTAATAAAAATACTGAATAAACAAAAAATTCAAGTGGCACATTTCAACATAATGAAGCCTACAGAAAAGAGCCCTATAGCCAATATTGAATTAAATGTGAAAAATCACAAGTATTTACTAAAAATTCAGAAATTAAGGCATAAGTGCCATAGTCACTACTTTATTCCAGCAGAAAACTCCTATAGCTGTTGAGAACTTTCATCAAAGTAGAATATAAAATTAACATACTAATATCAGTAGCTTTTAAACAAACCTGGTGGAAATAAAGAAAAATATCACATTCTCAATAGCATCAAAAATTAATAATAAAATATCTAGGAATAAACCTAATCAAAGAAGTGAAAATTCTAAGACATTAAATGGCAAAACTTTAAGAAGACACAGGATAAAGAAACACTTTCTATGCTCATGTAATTGTAGAATCAATGTGGTAAATGGTTATGTAGCCAAGTGAGATCTGTGGGTTCAACCAATCATCATCAACATTCTAATTGAATTCTTTACAACAAAAAAAGAAAGCCTAATATTTATACAGAGAAACAACAACAACAACAACAACACACACACACACACACACACACACACACAAAAAAAAACAATGAACAGCAAGTGAATTTCAAAACAGAAAGAGTAATGGAGGAGGAATCACAAATCTAAATCTCAGATTATAATAAAGAACCTAAGCCTACAAGGCAATGCCTTAGAAACAAACATATAGACAATGGGCTAGAATGGCGTAAAGACATGCTCAGACCCTCACACCATTACAGCCACTTAACATTTCAAAGAGGTGTCAAAACTAGGAGGGAGAGAGTCTCCTCTGCAAACAATTCTGAGAAAGCTGTATATCTACACTTAAAAGAATAAAGCTAGACCACGGCTTTCATCTGGCACAAAGATCAACTGAACTGAAGTGAAACATAAACTTTGCATTTCTAGAGGAAAGCATAGGCAGAACACTCCAAGATACGTGCGTTCATGAAATGATTCCACTGATAGACTCAAGAACTGGCAAGTAGCATACCATAAAATTAATAAGATTCTTAACAGCAAAGCTATCCATGATCACAGTGAAGAACTTGCATCCAAAATGGGAAAACTGTACTTTGAAACTTCACATTAGATGCTTTTATCTGAAATTTTTAAATATAAAAATCAAACATAATTTTTAAATATAAAAATATACATAATCAATAGGTGGCCTAATGAACAGAGAAGAAAATAATTTGCAAATAGCCAAAATTAAGTCTTAACATCTTCAGTTATTGAGGAAATAAAACCTTGTATTGCTTTGAGATCTGTCTCACTGCTGTCAGACTGCTGGTCATCCAGAAAACTAAATGGCAGCAAATGATGTTGAGGATGGAGAGAAAGAAGAGGCTTCACACACTTGATGGGGATGCAGACTGCAACAGCCACTATAGATGTCAGTATTGAAGTACCACATAAGATTTAAAATAGAATTCCTGTGGGACACAGCCACGAAGGATTCTAAGTCAGTGTGTCACAGATATGTTGTTCACATCTATGCTGTGTGCCACACTATTCACAATGACCAAGAAATATAATAAATGGATAACATGAAATTTTATTCAGTCATTAAGGAAAGAAAGACAGGGAGGTAAGGAGGAAGGGAGGGAGAGAGGGAGGGAGAGGGAGGAGGAAGGGAGGGAGAAGGAAAGAAAGGAAGAGGAAGGAGGGAGGGGGAGGGAGGAAAGGAAAAGAAACTACATAGAGAGCAGGGTAAGCCCTGAGTGAAGGCTTCAGTGACTGACTGTATGTTATTGACATGGGCATGGCCATGTCAAAGACCCAGAGACTCAGACCCACGAGAAAATGGAAAAGCCTTCATGCCAGATTGAGGCACAGAAGGCAAAGCCTTCCTCTAGTCTGTCTGTGGATGTTGACCATCTGTGTAGAAAATGTTTACCTTATCTTTCTTTCTCTCCCAAGCCCTGTCCCAGCAACCCCTACTCCAGATGTTTACTGCAGACACTGCTCCCACAAAGACTGAGATAAACCTGCCTCCTTGATCTAGCTGTACATCCTAAACCCTGCCTTCTTATCTGTCTGTATGTAATAACTCCTCCCCCTTGTTAAGCTGTAAGCAACAACCCTACCTCTCTGTCCAACTCTATATAATCAACACACTGCATCAGAGCCAAGCCCACTCAATCTGGTCTTTTCTGTGTGTCTGTGTGTTTGTCTTTTTGTTTGTTTTTTGTTTTGCTTTATTTTCCTGTCATCCTAGTCAGATTTGTCACAGAGTCATCCAGGGATGAATGTGGCAAAATGGTATCATTTATGAAAAAATTCTGGAAAGAATTAGGTGTCAAATACATCAGACTCAAAAAGAGAAGTAGTGTACATTTCATCATATGTGGAGTATAGATTTAAATGTATATGTGCACATATATTTGAGTGTAGAAGTCGTGAAAGCAGCGAGAAGAACATGAGTGGCTGGGAAATAGATCATTCTGTAAAGAATCTATCACATCATCCTGAGAACTTGAATTCTGGAGTTTGTAACTCAAGTAAAGGAGGATGCCTGCAGCTCAATGGCCAGCCAGCCAGGCTAATCAGTAAGCTCTAAATTCAATAGACACTCATTGTCAATAAACAAGATTAAAAAGTGACTGGTGAAGACACCCAGGATTGACTACTGACTTCCACATGCAAATATACACAGGTAGATGTTTCTGGGCACACACTACACAGCCAAGTAACGTAAGGATGGAGGGGAGAACCATGGAGGAAATCCTAAAGGAAGAAGGGCTGAGAAAAACTGAATGCATGGGGCATGAAAACAGAAAGTGGACTGTTGTTGGAGAAGGTGGCAGGTGTATGTACAGGAGGCTCACTTGATAGACGGAGGGGGCAAGGAGGAGAAATAAATAAGAGCAAGTTAAGACGATGTTAGGATAAACTGCCACAATGAAATTCAGTACTTGGCTAACTTTGAAATCATTTTAAAGAACATGAATATTTTATTAGAGCTAGGTGGATAGCTTAAATATGCTAGAAAGATATTATTAACAGGTGTTCTTTACTCCAATGAGTTAGCTGTGCATCTTTGTTGCAGTCAAAGGCTGAGCTAACATGAGACACTGTTTTTTGCTCCATTAATACACTTGTATTTTTAGCCACATCTGATATTTTCTTACTTGCCACTATTTGTTTTCAAACCTAAAATCTCTATTTCCCAGGTTACTTTTTAAACTAATTTTTCCTCTTAAAAAACCCACAATTTTTGTGTACATTTTTAATTAGGTTAATAACTTTTATTAAAAACCTCAAAAAACTTTTCTATTACATTAAACCCTATAGCTAACTTCTAGAAAACTGTGTTAAATAGATTGATTTATCTAATTCATGGATATGGCAATATCTTTTATTTACTTGAGTACTGTTTAACTTTTAGCTCACTTTTGATTTTTAAAATATAGCCTGTTCATATTCTCTGGTTTGGTTTAAGGAAACAGGGTCTCTCTGATATCCCTAGATATCCTAGACCCTGCTTTGTAAACCAGGCTAGCCTCAAACTCACAGATACCTGCCTGTGTCTGCCTTCCTAGTGCTGGATTTAAGCTGTACACTACCAGGCCCAGCATCAAAAATAGAATTTTAAATACAATTTTCAAGTTATTGCATTACTAGTTGTTATAACCTTTTTTAGAATAGTAAACTTTTGAGTCTTTGTAGCTATTTTTCCTAGGAAAACTTTTTTTTTGTAGATTTCTCTGTTTAGTTATATCATTTACCAAGCCTTAAATAACTATGATTTCATTTTTGTTTCAAGAATGCAGGATGATAGACTTTCTCTGTTTTTTAAGTGAGCTTTGACACTGTTTATTTTAGGGAAAAAATATGATCAATTCAACTGTCACTATGTATAGTAATAAAGTCATTCCTAACAGGCTTTTATTTTCCTTTTGAATTTGTGAGACCTATAGTATGATTCACTCTCTATTTATACTGAAAATTCATGTCTAGATTTTTTTAATAATCTTTCTCCAGTTATATGGATTTTACTAGTTCTTCAATAAAACTAGGTTTCATTTCATTGATTTTTCTCTATTGCTTCTTTGCTTTATATTTTATTGATTTCTGCTGTGAAGTTTGTTATTTGAGGATTACTCTCTCTCTTGCAGTTTCTAAAAAGAAAGCAGGTGATTGATTGGAGGTATTTTCTGTTTCTTTTTCTTGAAATGTTTTGTCTGGGATCTCTGCCATTTTATCTCCTGTATACTTATCAGTTGCATATGTTTCTAATGATGGTTCTGTGTGTGACTTTGCATTTACATTGTTTCTCATGTGAACCATAGACACAAAGATCCCAATTTTCTATCAACTGACAGTTGTCTTTGCCCTGGAATATCTAACACTTTTGCAATTATTGCATTACTGGTGTGGTTGCATCCATACCTACAATATTACTGTGTACTTTTGTTTTGTTCCTCACTGCCTACCAAACACAATAACAGATGACTCCTAAACACATTTATCAACCTAGAATTATTAAACTTGCTTAAGATAAACTACTAGAGTTGAAAAAATTTATTTCCATGCATTTTTTTTTTCAATTTTAGAGCCACAGCCATTATATGTATAGGAATGTGTGTTTGTTTGTACATGTGCATGCATATGAATGTTTTCTTGCATTTCAAACAGTAAATAATGTAAATGTACTTTATCATTTTTAGAAACAAAATGAAGTATTATTGTTTCTATATTCTTTTCTTCTCCCTCCACTTCTGTTCCCCCCTTTTCTCCTCCTCTCTTTCTATTCCATCTCCTCCTCTTCCTCGTCCTTCTAGCTTCTTGAAAGTGGAGTTTTTCTGGCTTTCCCTTTCCAACCCTTGCCTCAGGCCTACAAGTAAAGAGATTTGTGTCTTCTGTTCTTTCTAAACAGTTTCCTTCCCTTCAAAAGGAGGACAACATTTCTTGCAGTTCAGGCTTCTGGAAATAAACCTCTTGGGAATTAGTTTACTGAAAATGTCTTAACATTCAAGTCAGTTTCTCAGCTTTTGAAGAACATGTAATGAACTTCTTATATTAATATGTTGAAATTTAAGTATTTCTTTGCACATATTTGTGGAGTTTTATAATTTTATGAGTATCAAGCCAATGTCTTTTGGTTCTTATAATTCATAACAAGTTGGCCATTACAATGATTGTGGTGTTCCTGCATAATTACTTTCAAATTTTACTTCTGACAATTTGTAACTTAACTTTTCTATTTTCTATTTTCATTTCCCAGAACTGGATTTCTTGTTGTTCACTTTTTTTGAGGATCCAGAGAGCAGTTGACTTTTTATGATTTTCTACCAAATTATGCAATATTTGGCAATTTGGATAGAGTTGTTTTAAATTTTTGAATGCATTTAGAATTGCTTCTTTAAAGGCTTTTTCTCACAATTTCTGTGTCATGTACTAGCCTAAGACTGTATTGACTTTCTTAAACTTTACAACTGAATCTCTGCTTATGAATAGTTTTACTGATTATTTCCATGTCTACATATTTTAGGATATTTTAAAATATTAATTAGATTAGGACACCAATAGACTCAGAAATGCTTTGTAAAGGACTACAAGATCTTTATGTTAGTAATAAGATGTATCACTTATAATTAAATGATGACCTTTTCAACTCCACGTTTTGAACCATATACACCTGTGTACACTTTCCAATTGACCTGATTCTTTTGTGGCCCTTTACCTTTAATTTTGGGCTGGGCTTTCTTTTTTATTTTTATTTTTCAAGAATGTGTCAATTTATAGCTACTGTGATGAATCTGACCCCTATGAACTTTCACACCATGCTTTCTGCACACTAGCATGTTTAAAAAATTAGGAAAAACAGCAAATTCGCATTTCTGAGCACTATGGGTCTAATTTCAAGAATATTTTCTTCTTTTATTTTTTAGCAGTCCTTGTTGGTATGCTCTTTTGCACATTTAATTTTTACTATCATTTAGGTACTTTTCTGAATTATATACTATAAATTTTTACATAGATTTTATATGTATTTAATTTTACTCCTCAAGAATCATTCCTTATGTCTCCTTTGCTTGAATACTAACTTCCAGAATTTTTAGTTGATATATCTATCAGTGGGTTTTTTTTGAGTGTTCAGTGGTGTTTTGAAGTATAATTTCGAGTAGAAGCCCACACACTTTGAACAGAAAGATACCAACATTTTTCAACTTCCATCAGCTACTGAATACTTTGGTTGTGCATATGTATTATATAAATATAAATTTCTGTTTATTGAGTATGGTACATAATATACAGACAATATATAGCATCAATATTTTTATGATTCACTTACCATAGCTAAATATCTGATGCAGTGATTTTCACTTACAGAGACCACGTTCGATAAAGTTTAATAGGAAAATCAATGATGTCATAGGAAGTGATAATACTCTCCTATTCAAATTAAATAAAATTAATAAATTGATGATTTTTTAATCTAAAGGCATATCCTTAAAACTTTATTTTTATTTTTGTGAAGATAATGGGTGATGGGGGAATGCCTTTCTGTATGCTGTGAATAGCAACCCTTAAATGAAGGAGCTATTTTGACCCATGACAGGCACCATAGAAAAAGTAGGAGGAGGAACCAGAATAGGTAGGAGGGGCAGGGCAGAGTCAGACAGATTGAGCCAGAAGCCCAAAGGAGCAACATGTAAGGAACACAGGTGAGCCATGGGCCACGTGGCCAACAGATTAATAGAAATGGGTTGATTTAAGATGTAAGAGCAAGCTAGCAATGTGCCTGAGCCATAGGCCAAACAGGATGAACTTAATATAAGTGACTGAGTCATTTTGGGGGGCCTGAGAAGCAGCTGTGGATGGCTTAGGGGTCTGGGGCTGCTGCAGGTCTGTGGGTCTGGGCCTCTGGCTGCCTGGGACCAAGAAACCACATTGTAACAGATGGCATCCCTGGGTGGGCTGAATATCCACTTAAGGCCTGAGAAAGTTTAAAAAGAGTTCTAGTTCACAAAAGCTGAGCCAAAGCAGCTTCCAAATTGTGTATACAAAGCAGGTCATTGTACAGAGAAAGCTCGGCATCTGGCCACATTCAAAATGGCGCCTGCAGACTGGCAGTAGGAGTTTAAGATGCAACCAGGCTGGTTTCTGAAGTCTCACAGAAGACTAGTAGCATGTAATTGATTTAAGTTTTCTGTTTATTTTAAACAAAAAGGAAACAAAGACTGTTTCTTGTAGCAGCATTTTCTTGGGTATTCTCTGTTTGCTGGCCACAAACAGGTGTGGTCCCTTTAAGAGAACTCACTGATTCACCTTTATCTGCAAAAACTATGTGGCTCTTTAAGAGAGTGGGAGTATTTTAAAAGCTCTTCTGGTTGGAAGATAATTAAGGATTCATATTAAAACAGATTCAGATGAAAAGAAAAAACTGTAAATGGTTACAATGTGTGTAAAAGGTACATAGGCTTCAGAGAGAAAAAAAGAGGATAGAGAAAATCTTTAAAAAGAGAAATAGAGTAATAAAAATATAATAAGCCATGTAAAGATGGAAAATAGACACAAAATCTGGATTTTGGTTGTTATTGTGTTTTCTTTTAATTTTTTAACTGTCAATGAGCTAACTGCAGAAAGACAATGGATTACAAATGCAAAGGCTACTAAGTTAAACAAGAAAATATATTTTAATGATATTTTGATTTTGAAATTTGTGTCTAAGGATTTATTGCTTTGGAAGAGATCTGCTTTTGTTTCCACAAAGGATGAGAACCTGTGGATTGCTTCCAGGCAAATATGGTTTCATCAACTAAGAACCCTTGAAAAAAAAAAAAACTCTGATGGGAAGAGATGGCCATATCAGCTGCAGGGCTACAGACTATGATCCAGTCTCAACAACCCATGAGATTTCCAATGCCCCATAATCATTAGGGATTAGTAATGGAAAACTACAACCAAATTCCCAAAATATTGTTTCTAAATGTTTGTTTTCATTATAAGTGGTTAATGGTCATAGTTAATCTCTTTCTAAGAAGACAAAGGGGATATGGTATATGAATGATTTTTTAAAAATTAGATTATTGAATTTACTTAGATCAGGAAATTAGTTGTTAATCTCAAAATGTTTTACATTGGTATAGATTTTGGTTTATTGATACAAATTTAAGGTCAATTCTCTTACACTGTATATATTTTTCTACTCTTATTTAAGATATGATGTTTATGTAACTGATTTAAAATTATAATGTATAATTAAGAAATTCAAGTTAGTTAGATTTTTAGGTATACAAGATATAATTCAGTTAGATAGGTAATCTTCAAACACTTCTAAGACCTACAGAATATGGCATTTAAAATGGCTTAAGAACTTAGACTTTTCTGGACAGTGAGACAGATCTGCTCCTGGCAGCACCAATGTACTTCAAGAAAAAAATGGGCATTGAAGGAACTCCATATGGAGATTACTTTCTTTGTGGTATCGGTTAGTCACTAGACATGAACCTGTTCTTATATTGACTGCTGGACAGTATGTTGTTTAAACTGAACATGCAGGTTCCATAGGAAGGTGACCTTTGAACTTTGGCAGAACAAGCCAAGATGGTCATTCAGGTTCCTGCTTTACAGAGAAAACTGTCAGATAATCTTCAAGACTCGAGGAGAAGCAACTGATGAACCGTACCAGAATGGGCAGAGCAGATTTCCTGCCTCACTGAAATGAAAAGAGACTCTGGGCCTATAGGCTGAAGATGGATGCCCCAACTTTATAAAGGAACTTTGGGTAACTGTCCAGGCAGATAGGTATCATCTCTGTCATTTCTAGATTTTGGAAGTTACTTGCACTTCTGGTTTACTTTGGTAAATATTTCCTTCTGTGGTCTTTGATATAGTTGAAGATTAGATAGTTATAGATAAAGTTTTTCTTAGCCATTTGAAAGGTATATGAGATATAAAACTTTAGATTCATAAGGATAAGGTAGATGATAAGAATATTTTCTTTAATTTTGCTAAATACAAATAGACTAGATATTCTAACTGTAATTCTTGCTTGGCTATTTTGTTATATGTAATTTTACTGTGTTAAAATTAAAACTTTCTTTTTTTATTAGACAGAAAGGGGGAAGTGATGTGGAAATGTCTTTCTGTATGCTGTGAATAGCAATCTTCAAATAAAGGAGCTGTTTTGGCCCATGACAGGCACCATAGAAAAAGTAGGAGGAAAAATCAGCATAGGTAGGAGGAAAAGGGAGGAGTCAGGACAGGCTGAGCCAGCAGTCCAAGAAGAAGCATGTAAGGAACACAGGTGAGCCATGGGCCACGTGGCAGACAGATTAATAGAAATGGGTTGATTTAAGATGTAAGAGCAAGCTAGCAATGTGCCTGAGTGATAGGCCAGACAGCATGAACTTAATATAAGCATCTGAGTCATTTTGGGGGGCCTGAGCAGCAGCTGTGGGTAGCTAAGGTGTCTGGGGCTGCAGGTCTGTGGGTCTGGGCCTCTGGCTGCCTGGGACCAAGAAACCACATTGTAACAACTGAGTTTGTTTTATGCACATGGATATTTTGGCTGCATATATGTCCTTGCTCAACATGCATTCAGTGCCCATAGAGGCCAGAAGAGAATGTTTTTCCCTGAAGCTGGAGTTAACCGACAATCATGTGAGTGATGAGAAACTGACTTGAATTCTTTAGAAAAGCTGGTACTGTTAACTGCTGAGCCATCTCTTCTGACTCCAACTTTTAATATTTCAAAAAACAGCCTCTTAAATGAAGTTTTACAACCTGAGATTTAGTCATATATATAAACATATATATAAATACATACATATATATACATATATACATATTTACACCAGCATTATAAAAATTCTGTAGAGCCCAAACTTGAGGCAATAGAAATATCCTGAAAAGCAAATATTTTGAGAAAAATATCTTTAAATATTCACATAAAATTGGAGAAGAAATTTTATCAAACCATAAGAGTATGACAAAGGCCCATGCTTTCCCCCCCCCCCACAAAGTAAGCTAGCACTGAGTATGACTCAGTGGAATGATTCTTACTGTACCAGTACTTAACCCATTTCCTATACATAGAAACAGAGGTTCTATATTTCTATACCTACTGAATGCTCTTGGTGGCATATTGTAGAGAACACTGAAAAACAATATCAATTAGTTAAGTGTTTTAAGCCCAGAGGAAAGCAGTATAAAACATTTGCATTGCCCAAAGAAAAAATGCAAAAGATTATTTTTCATCTTCTGTGAGGATAAAATTTGTTTTAAGAAGATAAAACATTTTGTCTAGCCCTTAGATTCAGACAAGCAATTTTGAATCTTGATTATTTACTTTTATAGTCCTAAGCTAGAAATGACCTATTTTTTGACTGTTGATTTCTTCTCTAGAAATTTGTTTTATATTCAACACATCTGGTATTTCCATATCGCTTACATCCAACTGGCACCAGTGGTGAAGCTCTCACACCGTTCTATGTCAGAACTAGATTTTCACAAAAGAAAAAAGAAAGCACAATTTTTCTGCTTCTCCGAAGGAAGAATGAACCAACTGCTGTGTGGAGACTAGAATTTAATTATATATATAAGAAAGAAAATGCATTCATGTAGTTAACAGTCCACTACTGTAAACAAGTTATTAACTTCTACTATGACATGATAATCTTATTTTTAATTATAAAGTACTGTGTGTCTTTAGATTTTACACAAACTGAGTGGTATCATTATTGGGAACTTCAAATACATTTTATGGATTTTCTTCAGTTATAGTAAAAGATCAGAGTCTGTATATAAATAGGGAAATAATGAAATTTGTTAACTAAACCAAAACATTATTAGAAAAATAGTTAAAAATTATACCAGAAAACATGTATAATTTCAAACTCAAGGCATAGAACAAACCATATTCTTATTTCTTTCTCAGTGATAAGATTAAAGATATGAAATGTGAACATTATTAACACGGGGGAGAAATGCAGCACACCAAGTTAGAACACTCATGAAGGACGTTTCATAGGCACAGAGAATGATCCATCGTCTTATGACCACAACCTTGAACGAGCTAAAACCCCCTCTGGCAAGTCATTTAATAAGAAAATGGACAAACCTAAAACTGAAGATCATCATCTAGAAGAGCAAGCCATGCCTTTAAACCCAAATAGGTGTTCTTGTGTGTATATGAGGGATCACACACTTTAAGACACTTTTGTCTATTCTATGCTGTGAAACACTAAAATCATAAGATCTGGAATATTGCCTTGTGGTGGCATATTATATATTTAATAAAATTATTCTGTAATATAAGAGGACAGAGCCATCTCACCAGATATTTGTTTTGTTTTTGGTTTGGGTTTTTTTGGGTTTTTTTTTTTTTCTTTTGGCTTTTGTTTTTTGGGTTTTTTTTGGTTTTTTTTTTTTTGTTGTTTTTTTTTTTTTGTTTTGAGACAGGGTTTTCTGTATAACTATTCTGGCTGTCCTGGAACTTGCCTTGTAGACCAAGTATACCTAAACTCACAGAGATCTTGCTGCTTCTACCTGTGAAGTGCTGGGACTAACAGCATTCACCACCACTGCCTGGCTAATTTTATTAAATTACAATATACATTATATTACCACATTGTCTTGGTTATGGTTTCTATTGCTGTGAAACGACATCAAAACCAAGCAACTCACAAAGGAAAACATTTAATTGGGGATGGCCTATAGGTTCAGATGTTTAATCCATTATTATCATGGTGAGAAGGATGGTGATATGATAGAGAAGGAGCCAAGAATTCCGCGTCTAGATCAACAGGCAGAAAGACGAGAGGGAGACAGTGGACTGGGCATTAGAAACCTCAAAGCCCACCACCACTGCCACACTTTCTCCCAAAAATCCATCCCTACTCCAACAAGGCCTGATCCTTTCAAATAATGTCACTCCCTATCAACCTTTGGGGGTCATCTACATGCAAACTACCACATTCACCTCCCTGGATCCCATAATTTTGTAGACATATCATAATGCAGAAGTACATTCAGTCCAACTTCAAAAGTCCTCATACTCTATCATAGTATTAGCACTGTTTACAACTCTAAAATTAAAAATCTCTTCTGAGACTCATGCAAACATATGATCATAGCCCGATAAATTAAAATTAAAAAGTGTACATTTATCCATTTCAAAATGTAGGGAAGGAAACAGAATGAGGGAATGCTAGAACAAAGCAAGACTGAACACAAATTTGGCAAACTCCAAACACCACACCTTCGGGTCTGGTGTCAAGATGTTCTTCAGTTCTCCAACTCCTTCTGCATTGTTGACTGACACACACCTCTTTCTCTTGGATTGCTTCCACTCCATTAGTACCTTTCCTAGGGTGGTACTAATCTGGCATCTCCAAAATCTTGGGGTCTCCTAGGCAATCCAGGCTTTACCTTCACACTTTCGTGCCAAGGCCTCACATAGCCTCCATTTAGGGTCACCCTTGCCACACGCCTGGACTCAGATGCTTTCCTTAGTCATGAAGAGAGACTCGATAACACCTTTCTTGTATTCTTGACTCTAAAGCCAGAACCTTGTGGCCAAAGCTGCTAAGTCCTGCTACTTGCTGTGGCCAGAATATGGACCCCTCTTCAAATTCATTTTGACCAATTTTTCCTTGTTAAAGTTTTTTCTTTTCTTCACTGCATTAGCTTAGATTTCCTGGAACTTGCTTTATAACCAAAGCTGACATAACTTATATAATAATAGCTGATTTAATTGTTATTTATTTAAAAATTAAATGTATCACTTCCAACCTTCCTTTCTTCTTTCCAACCACTCCCTCATCCCCTGCCCTAGTCCCTTCCAGCCTCCCCTCACTGCCACTAAAATTGAAATTGTCCTCTTTTTCTTAGTTATTATTCTTTCCCTTTCTTCACCCATCACTCTGTCACACACACACACATACACACATACACATGCATGCATGCATACACAGACATACACACACACATACACATACACACGCACGCACACATGCACACACACATACACATACACACACATATGCATGCACGCATGCACACACACACATACACACATACACACACATGCACACACACACACATGCACATACACACAGTAAATGTAACTTGTGAGTCTACTTCTGCTGCTTGTGTGAATATGATTTTAAGTCTGACCACTCTGCATTGAATAAGTTAGGGGCACATCCTCAGGAGAGGCTAATTCTCTCTCACTCCGTAGCCATATATTTCCTGTAGTTCTCTGTTTAGGGGTCTGACTTATGGAGATTCTCCTTACCCTGTGCTAGCAGATCTATTAGTATTGCCATTGTCCAACATTGTCCAAGCCACGTTTAGGCAGCTGTTTTATTGAGGTTTCATGGGTGTAGCTTCACTAACATTTTAGGAGACACAGTCTCATGATAAACTCCATGGTCCTCTGATTCTTTTCACCTCTCTGCACTCTCCTCTGAGACTTCTCTAAATCTTAAGGGCAGGAGTTGTGTTGTAGATATGCCCACTGAGACTGGGATCCTCGCAATCCATTTATCTTGGCATTATGACCAGTTATGCACTGAGACTGGGATCCTCGCAATCCATTTATCTTGGCATTATGACCAGTTATGGTTTTCTATGTCTCCCTTTGCTGTGGAAAAGATGCTTCCTTGACAATGAATAAGATCCACATTTGTCTGTGGGTAAAAGTTTTAGAATATAGTTTGGAATCATTCTGATCTATGTCTGCAGTCTCTCTTTTAAGATTTGTGACTGCCCTAACCATAGGTACTTGGCTAAAGTTTTAGCACCCAGCATCATTTCCCTCCTGCTGAATGGGCTTTCAGTTCAATTTCATATCTATTGTTAGCTACAAGTAAGAACTGCCAGTATTGTACCCTTAGGGGTATCTTGCCAGGCTGATCACTGTTGTGGTTCATAGGTATTCTAGCTGGATGCCTAATGATCACTTCCCTCACTTAGCAGCTTGCATTATACTTTCTGATATTATGAAACCTAAACCCCAAAAAGAAGCTTCCAGGTTAGATCTAGCTTGACTATCTAAGTCCTGTGTCTGAATCTCTAAGTGCAATGTCTTTGGCAGTAGGTGTGCACCTGTGTGGGCCTCTGTGTGCGTGTGTGTGTGTGTGTGTGTGTGTGTGTGTGTGTGTGTGTGTGTGGAGAGAGAGAGAGAGAGAGAGAGAGAGAGAGAGAGAGAGAGAGAGAGAGAAAGAGAAAGTGTGTATGTTGCACAAAAATTTAGGTAAGTATAACACGATTCCTGAGGCTTCATCAACATCTTGGTGTCATTTGTCACTGCCCCATTTTTGCCATTTTCCCCTTCATAGTCCCTACATCCTGATAGTTTCAAGAAGTTCCAACGGTTTCCTTATAATTCCTGTTTTAAAAAATTGTTCCAGGTTCTATATTCACTCTCAAGGTTTGGAACCAGGAACTAGGTCTCGCTCTCCATATTAAATATTTTCTCTTTTAACTTCCACCGATGTGCCTTCAAAGTTCATTATTTTATTTTATTTATAAATCAATAGTGCCTCTGTGTAAATGTGTATGTGTGGCTGTGTGTGTGTATTTGTGTGATATGTACATTATCTATCTATTCATATGTAGAAGGCATTTAGTTTGTCTCCATTTCCTAGATATTATCAACAGAGCAGCAATGAACATAGCTGAGCAATATCTAGTGCAGTAGGGTGTTGCATCTCCTGGGTATATGCAAGAAATGGTATTGCTGAGTCCCATGGTAGACCTGGTTTTAGTTTATGAAGATTTCCATCCTGATTTCCAGTGTGGTTTCTCCAGCTAAGATGCCCCCCAACAGTGAGTGAGGGGTCCTCTTTCCCCACACTCCCACCAATGTTGGCTTTCAGTTGAGTTCCGTTCTTGATCTTAGCCGTTCTGACTGGTATGAGATAAAATTTCAAAGATGTTTTCACTTGCATTTCTCTAGCTGCTAAAGACTTTCTCAGGAATGAAGGCTAGAAATTGACATTTGGGACCTCATAACACTTAAAGATTTCTGTACAGCTAAGGAAACAGTCAAATGAGTGAAGAAACCTAGAAATCCACAGAGTGGTAAACAAATTTTGTCCAGTAATACATCTGAAAGAAGAATATATAAGAATTCAAATAAAAAGAATCAAGATATCAAATGACATAATTAAAAATTTTTCTATAGATCTGAATAGAAAGTTCTCAATAGAAATATTAAAGTGGTCAAGAAACACCCCCCAAAGCAATAGTATCCTTATTGTTCTTGTTCTAACCCCTGAGAAGAAATGCTAGATCTAAAACTTAAGAGTAATATGAGCAGACCTTGCTTCCTATGATAGCCAAGGTTTATAAACTCCTAGATTAGATCATAAGATGTCTAGATTAGAGAAACAGACTTCTGTCTGTGTCTCAGAATTTCCGAAGACAACTGAGACATAACCAGCATTTGAAAATGCAATGAGGAACAGCAAAAGCCCATCCTCAAGGTGAACCAGGGACACACATGGAATAATGTATGGCAAAGAACTCATCAGTGTATACAGGTTCAGTTCTTCTTGGGTGTACCTTGGCTGCTGCCATTGCCAACAGACATGAGATTCCAGCATTAGATCCCTCCACTCTCGCGGGCCTCCCAGGCTTACAGGAACTTATTTGTCAGCTACTGTTAATTGTATGCCAACCTATATCATCATATTTTTATTTCACTAGTGAACCCTAACACACTTTGCCGTGCTCTTTACTTTATCTATTTTTTTTCAGTTTTAACCTTTTGTTTAATCTCATTTTTATACAGAGATCCAATCTTCATCAAACTTAAGCTTAAAAATAAACTATTTTCTATGGATACCTGGGTCTTAATATCTGAAGTTTCTGTAACCTATAAAACTTTGTTTTAAAAAAATTGGTTATACTTCTTTTAAATTGCCTTATCTCTCATTATAGAAGTGTTGACCATACCCTTAGAAGGGAAAAGAAAATGATCACACCTTTCCATAACACAGAATTAATTGTGCACTATATCTAGTCCGGATTAGACATGTATTTGGTGGGAGGCAGTGCTACCTTTATGTGAGACAGCTCCTGTTTAATGAAAGAAAGCAGTTCCCCAGGAAATAAAAGGTGGAGATGAGCTATGAGCAACCAACCTTAAGAGGAGCTAGAAAATGACTATATATAACAGGAAAGGATTCCAGCCAGAGTTTTCATCAAACACAGTATTCTCATATAAATTTAATAAGTGAAGTATTCTTTTAGTGAACTTGAAAATACAGAGCTCTGAGAATAGCATGCATCATGCAAAGTCGCTGAGTCTATTTGGCACTCAATTGTGTTGAGCTGTAGGAAATCTCTTCATGCTTTGGCAGGAAGATTTCAAACTCTTCATCATCAGATCTTCTCCAAGCAAATAAAACCATAAGCTCCAAGGGCAGAACTCTTGGCATCTGGGACACTAATAGAAAGTGAACCCAGAAAATAAACTTCAAAATGTAAGGGCTGAATTTTCAGATAATATACAATCATTATTATTTGTAGTTTTTTTTCTTTATTAGCAATAAAAATTTAGAAATCTCAAATTTGCCCATTTAAATTGACAGATTTAAGAAAATACAATGTCTCATATTTTGACTATAATAATTAAATCTAATATTTGAACAATTATTTTCAAAACAAATATTGTTATATACTAAAAATATTTATAATTTTAATATATTATGCAACTGTTTATAAACTAAAATAGTCACAACAATATGCTAATTTTCCAGTGCATTTATAATATCTAAATTCAAAGATGAATATTAAATTTTACAAAATTTCTGAATTATAAAAATGATTAATTGAAAGAGGATAATAAAACTTCAAATATAGCCTTTAAACCTGGCACAGCAGTACTATGCGTAAAAACACTCAATATTTACAAGTGCAATTTTCAGAAACAATATATTCTACAATACAAACAAAACGAGTTTACTTAAGAATTTCAAAGCTACCAGATGTTTTGACATTCTAAACGGGCACAGTTTTAATCCTAGCACTTGACAGGCAGAAGGCGGTAGATCTCCTAGGAGTGTGAGGCCATCCAGGTTTACTAGGCAAGTTCCAAGACAGCCAGGGCTGTTACACAGAGAAACTGTGTCTCAAAAAATCAAAGAAGGACGAGGAGGAGGAGGAATAAGAAGAAGAAAGAAGGAGAAGGAGGAGGAGGAGAAGGAGGAGGAGAAGGAGAGGGAGGAGGAGAGGGAGGAGGAGGAGAAGGAGGAGGAGAGGGAGGAGGAGAGGGAGGAGGAGGAGGAGAAGGAGGAGGAGGAGGAGAGGGAGGAGGAGGAGAAGGAGAAGGAGGAGGAGAGGGAGGAGGAGAAGGAGGAGGAGGAGAGGGAGGAGGAGAAGAAGGAGGAGAAGGAGGAGGAGGAGGAGGAGGAGGAGAAGGAGGAGGAGGAGGAGAAGGAGGAGGAGAGGGAGGAGGAGGAGGAGAAGGAGGAGGAGAGGGAGGAGGAGAAGAAGGAGAAGGAGGAGGAGGAGAAGGAGGAGAAGGAGGAGGAGAGGGAGGAGGAGGAGGAGAGGGAGGAGAAGAAGGAGAAGGAGGAGGAGGAGAAGGAGGAGGAGAAGGAGGAGGAGAGGGAGGAGGAGGAGGAGGAGAGGGAGGAGGAGGAGGAGAGGGAGGAGGAGGAGGAGGAGAAGGAGGAGGAGAGGGAGGAGGAGGAATAAGAAGAAGGAAGAAGGAGAAGGAGGAGAAGGAGGAGGAGGAGGAGGAGGAGGAGGAGAAGGAGGAGGAGAGGGAGGAGGAGGAGAAGGAGGAGGAGGAGGAGAGGGAGGAGGAGAAGAAGGAGAAGGAGGAGGAGGAGAAGGAGGAGGAGAAGAGAGGAGAGGAGGAGGAGAGGAGGAGGAGAAGGAGGAGGAGAGGGAGGAGGAGGAGGAGAAGGAGGAGGAGGAGGAGAGAGGAGGAGGAGAAGGAGGAGGAGGAGGAGGAGGAGAGGGAGGAGGAGAAGAAGGAGAAGGAGGAGGAGGAGAAGGAGGAGGAGAAGGAGGAGGAGAGGGAGGAGGAGGAGGAGAGGGAGGAGGAGAAGGAGGAGAGGGAGGAGGAGGAGGAGGAGAAGGAGGAGGAGAGGGAGGAGGAGGAGGAGAGGGAGGAGGAGAGGGAGGAGGAGGAGAGGGAGGAGGAGAGGGAGGAGGAGGAGAAGGAGGAGGAGGAGAAGGAGGAGGAGAGGGAGGAGGAGAAGGAGGAGGAGGAGAGGGAGGAGGAGAGGGAGGAGAGGGAGGAGGAGAGGGAGGAGGAGGAGAAGGAGGAGGAGGAGAAGGAGGAGGAGAGGGAGGAGGAGGAGGAGGAGAAGGAGGAGGAGGAGAAGGAGGAGGAGAGGGAGGAGGAGGAGGAGAGGGAGGAGGAGGAGGAGAAGGAGGAGGAGAGGGAGGAGGAGAAGGAGGAGGAGAGGGAGGAGGAGGAGGAGAAGGAGGAGGAGAGGGAGGAGGAGAAGGAGGAGGAGAGGGAGGAGGAGGAGGAGAGGGAGGAGGAGAGGGAGGAGGAGGAGGAGAGGGAGGAGGAGAAGGAGGAGAGGGAGGAGGAGAAGGAGGAGAGGGAGGAGGAGGAGAAGGAGGAGGAGAGGGAGGAGGAAGAAGAAGAAAAAGATGAAAAACATGAGGAGAAAAAGAGAAATATAAAAAGTAGGCCTAGAAAAGATACCAAATAAATTGTTTTAAAATAATAAAATGAGCAATTTTCCACTGTCCTTTGCCTTTTGTAAATTAACTAAGATTGTTATAGTCATAAGTAATTTAAAAAATTAGAAACTTCAGTCCATCAACACTGAGTAATTCTAAGCTTCAAAAGAGTGAAAGACAATTTAAAGAATATAGCGCAAGCTAAAAAATTATATGAAAAGCACAACCTGATCAGATATGTTAGACAGAATATACAGTTTTACGAGCACTGGATGCTCTGATGGGGGGCCTGATTTTGTTTCCCATTATGGTTGCTAATGACCATCAGGAGCTATTATCATTCCAAGGGATTTGCTATCCTCTTCTGACCTCCATGGGAACCAGACACACATGGGGCACACACATCCATGCTTATAAAACACTCATGTCCATGACAAAAAAATGAATAAGTCCTAACAACACAAAGCTTAGTAAGGAAATATACATACCCCAGGGTTTATAGATAAGATGATGGGATGATGACAGCCTCTTTGAGAAACAGTAAAGGAATAAGGAAAAGAAAACATAGTATTACTCTCCACTGACTCGCTAAGTCAAATAAAATCATAATATACTTAACCAAAAAGAGTAAAGAACGGAGGAAAACACTGATAATATGCAGAAATCACACATCAATAAGAAAAGTAAAAATAATCATAAATGCAAGATGTAAGAACTCTACAACATAATCAAGACATCAAAACTGAATATACCCACACACAAAAGGAGCTGAGATAATGGAGATCCATCAGGAGGGGGAGCTGGGCCCTCTAGGGGTAGGTGACTTTCAGCTGGCAAGCGCAGGGTGGGATCAGACTGTGTTCCTGTTCATGGACCTTGGAGCCCATTGCCTACAGAAGAACACTCAGCCCAGCATTGACTTTGTGATGAGTGAATCAGATGTGCCTGGAGTAGACATGCCACTCTGGGCTGGCCCCCCTTGGGACTTTTCTCCCTTTTGGGGGAGGGGATGAGTGCACGGGGAGGGGCAAGGCTGAGGGCTGACTAGGAGGGATTGGGAGGGGTGAAGAGAGGGGGATCTGGGGGATACACTGATGGAAATTACATTTTTTTCATGAGAATAAAATTGAAAAACAGAAAGAAAAAAAATGCCATTCTAACAATTGGGAGGGCAAATACATACCAATTAGGAGTTCAAGGCTTGTCTCAGCTACCAACCCAACTGACCAAAGGATTATCCAATAAAATTATAAAAATTTATAAACTAAAAAGTTGATAAACACAAAAATCAGTAACTGTAACCCAAAACATGCATATACTTAAGGACAGAACATGCATGATCATTTCAAAGTAGAAAAGGCCTCAAGCAAAGTTCAATCTTCATTAATGATTGAAGCTCTAAAGAATTTAGAAATAGAAAGCACATACTTCAACCTAAAAAAGTTATATACAACACATATAGCCAATATTGTACTAAATGAGGGAATAACTGGGAGAATTTTCTCTAAAATCTGGAGTGACACAAAGACATATACTCTCTCTACTTTTATTCAGTATAGTGCTCAAACTCCCAGCAAAGCAATAAGACAAGAAAAAGCAAAAGTAAATCATTCATATTGTCATATGAACATTAAATTATTCGTATTTTCAAAGGACACAAAGGTGAAAAGAAGAAGGAAATACCTCACAGGCTCATGAATTGCCGGAACTGACATTGTGAAAATGAATTTATTGACAAAAAAAATCTACTGATTCAAAGTAATCTTCATCACAACCCATATGACATTCTTTACAGAGTAGAAAATAATAATTTCTATGGAAACACAAAAGACATACATATACATTTAACCATTAGGGAAAGGAACAGTGATAGATGCGTGATAGCACCCAAGTTTAAATTATATCACAGAGCCAGAGCTATGGTAAGAAAAAAGGCACAGGTATTTTCATGTGTGTGTGTGTGTGTGTGTGTGTGTGTGTGTGTGTGTGTGTGATAGAGAGAGAGAGAGAGAGAAAGAGAGAGAGAGAGAGAGAATGGGTTAGAATACAAGACAAAGAGTCAGTTGAGAAAAGTTTTTTCAGTAAAGGCACCTGCTATCAAGCCTATTCCATCCCCACAGTAAGCATAGTATGAAAAACTCAATCTCTACCTATTACCCTCTGGCCTCTGCATTCATGTTGTGGTGCACATACACAAACTAATTAATTAATTAGCTAATTAATTAAATGTATGTTAAAAAGAATATAAGGCATAAAATAAACTCAAACAGCTATAGATTCTAATTTTTGACAAAAGTATCAAAAGCATGCATTGATACACATATCATATAGACAAAACCAGAAGGAAACTGCCTATGACACATAATAATCAAAAACATGAATATAAAAACAAGGAAAGGATATTAAAAGTAGAAAAAAAAAAGACCAATTCACCTATGAAGATAGACCCATTATAATAACACTGACATTTTGATGGAGACTCTAAAAGTTAGAGAGGTCTAGATGGATGTTCTATGAACTCTAAATGACCACAGACACCAACTCAGACTATTATATCAACCCAGCAAAATTAGTAATCACAAACATCAGAGAAAGAAAACATTTCAATATGAAAACGCATTGAACAATTTCTGTTTATAGATCCAATTCTACAGAAGGAAACTGAAGAAAACCTTCAGGCTGAAGAGAAGTTCAAAGCACCCAAGAGGATACAAGACATAATCCAAGAGCAAAAAGTAAAAAGGGGTACCCTCACCGCCATAACAAAATAACAGTAATCAATAAACACTGCTTACCAATAACTTCCAATATGATATTAATAACTCTCAGTATCAATAGCATCATTCCCCCAATAGAAAGACACATACTAATAATAGATTGGAATAGAAAAGTAAAATCTAGCTTTTTGTCTCATACAGGGAGGAAATTTTTCTATCAAAAACAAAAATCATGTTAATACAGAAGGATAGAAGAAGAATTCTAAGTAAATGTTGTGGGGATATAATAAAACATTCAAAGATATCAGAGAGATCTACCCATAGTCAGTCTAGGAGGATCAGACAGTGGTAATGCACACCTTTAATCCCATCACAGGGAATATCCTGGGAGTGGTGACCTACGCCCTTAATCCAATCTGAGCTCCAGGTCATTTTAGTTTTCAGAAGGAGCTTCAGGCTCCCAGGCAGGCAGTGGTGGTCTTACACTTTAACTGAGCAGAGAAAGTATTTAAGGCAGGCATTAGAAAGACCAAGGAGGTAGAAGAAGCCAGGAGGAGCGAGGCTGAGGAAGCTCAAGAAAGCTGGGTGAAATCTGGCTGTGGTGTTTATTCTCTCTAATATCTCCACTTTTCCCAGAGATCTGGCCCTGAGTTTCCTTTATTCATGCAACAAAATGGACCCACTAAGAAGCAAATAGGCATAGTTATTTTGATATATATACAAAACAGAATTCTAATAAAAACTAATCAGAAGATATAGAGAATAACACAATATACATTAAGCAAAAATCCATCAAGATAATATAGTTCTAAACATTTACACATCAAACAAGTTCATCTAAGAAACACAACTACAATTAAATGTGTATATTGACCTAAATCATTGAAAATGGGTGCTTCCATACCCAAGTTTCAGCAATTAGATTTCATTTAAACTAAAACTAAACATAAACACTGGAGTTCAGTATTATCATAAATCAAATGTATTTAAAAGATATTTACACAATAATTCAAGAAAGAATACACTTTCTCCAAAACTAACCATGCATTAGGACAAAAACACAAGTCTTAACAGATGCAGGAAATTGAAATAACTCCTTGTTTTCTATCTGACTACCATGAATTAAAGTGGATATAAAAAACAATGGAAATGATATAAATGTTACAAAATTCTGAAAGATGAACAACCCATTCCTGAATGAAAAGTTGATCAAAACATAAGTCAAGACAATAATTTAAAACTTTTAAAAACTAAGTGAAAATAAAAACACATATTCTAATCTATAAAATATAATGAAGGAAATTCTAAGAAGCAAGTTTATAACTGTACATACCACCAAAATCTGAGAAGTTCTCATATTAATAAATGAAGACCTCACTTTATAGCTCTAGAAAAACAAGAAGAAATGATACCAAATAAAGTAGATTGAGAAAAATTTAAAAAATATCATGGTTAAAACCAATAAAATAGAAACAAGAAGAATTAATGAAATGAAGGGTTTGTTGCTTTAGAAAATTAGATTGACCAATCTTGAGTTACATTATCCAAAATAAACAGAGAGAGGATCCAAATAGGTAAAATGAACCACAAAGGAGATGAAATGGGAGACATTCCAACAGGCCGTGGGGAAAGCCGAAGAATCATAAGGACATATTTTTAAAATCTGAAATCTACAAAACTAGAAATTTAAAACAAAGGGATGTATTTCTTGATATATATGACCCACCAAAGTTAAATTAGGATGGAATAAACTATTTAGACAGACCCATAATACCTAATAAAAAGAAACAGTAATTTTAAATCTCCTAATGTCACTAAAATAAAACCCCACAGGGATGTATGAATTAAGTGCAGAATTCAATCTGACTTTCAAAAAGTCAATCCTCATGATCCTCAAATCTTCACAAAATATAAACTGAAGGAATGCCCCCTATTTTATGATATGAGTGTTACCCTAATGCCAAAACTACAGAAAGACACAACAAAAAAGTAATTATAAATATGTAGAACAATAACCATTATGATACAGATGCAAAAAAAATCTCAAAAAAATATTTGCATAACAATGTCATGAGCACATTCAAAAGATTAACACCTCTTCAGAGATACGAGAATTATTTGGCATACATAAATCAATAAATATTATTATACCACATAAACAGACTGAAAAGCAAAAACCTCACGATTATCTCCTTAGATGCAGAAGAGGATTTGAAAAAAAAATCCACCAAATTTTATAATAAAATTTTTGAAGAGACTAGAAATACAAGGAACATATGTCAACATAATAAATGCAATTTTGCATATTGAAGAGTTAGCTCAAGGGTAAGAGCACTGTCTGCTTTTGTAAAGGTCCTTAGTTCAATTCCCGGCAACCACATGGTGGCTCCCAACCATCTATAGAAAACAGAAAGGAAAAGAACAAACACAATTTGCAGCAACCCCACAGCCAACATAATCCTAAAAGAAGAAAAACTAATTTTCTTTCTACCTTAGTAAGGAACAAGGCAAGTATATCCACTTTCTCCATACCTAGTCAATGCTGCATATATGAACATATACATATGTTCCAATCCTAGGAAACATCTTCAAAATATCAAGATAAAAAACTTAACACATCAAAGTCAGTAGCCTTCTCATTCACAAATAATAAGTGTACTATGAAAGAAACTGAAGAAACAACATCTTTCACAAGAGCATTGTGTATGTGTGTGTGTGTGCGTGTGTACATGTGTGTGTACGCATGTGTGTATACATGTGTATATATGTGTGTGCGCATATGTGTGCGTGTGTGTGTGTGTGCGTGTGTACGTGTGTGTGTTCACATGTGTGTGTATACATGTGTGTATGTGTGTGTGTGTATGTGTGTGTGTATATCTTGAGCAAACTCCACCCAAGCAAATGAGAAACTTGTATACTAAAAAGACACTAAAATAACATATTGAACATAAAAAGATCTCACATGCTTATGGATTGGTAGGATCAATGTTGTGAATGGCAATCATACAAAATAATATATAAATCTACAGATTAAATAAAATACAAACCAAAGTGCCAACATATGTTTGCACAGAAACTGAAAAAAATTTCAACTTAATATGAAAACAGAAAACCAAGGGTAGCTAAAGATTACTAAAGCAACTCTAAATAATAAAATAAATACTGTGAGAATTTCCATCCAGATTCCAAGGTATACAAAAAATTTATAATGAAAATAACATAGTATTGGTATAAAAACAGACTTGCTGATTAATGGAATAGAATCAAAGGTACAGACATAATTCTACACACCTATGGACACCTGAATTTTTTTGATGAAGAAGCCTAAAGGACATGCCAGGAAAAAGACAACATCTTTGACAAATAGTACTGGTCAAACAGGGTAACTTCAAGTAGAAGCGTGAAAATAGATCTGATATAGGAATGATTTAAAAAGATAGACTGTTGAATTTACTTTAATCCAAAATCCTGCTGTTAATCTCAAAATATTTTAAACTGATATGGATTTTGGTTTGTTGATATATTTAAAGTCAATATTGTTATGCTATTTGTATATTTCTACTCTTTTTTAAGATGTACGTTTCTGCAATTCCTTTAAAATTGTAATATATAATTAAGAAAGGCAGATTAATAGTCATGATAATCAAACTTTTAGTCATGTTAGTCATAATTTTTTTTAGGCATACAAAGATATATTTCAACTAGATAGGTAACTAGATCAGTTGGTAGAGCATGAGACTCTTAATCTTAGGGTTGTGGGTTAATGTCCCACATTGGGTGCCTTTTGTAGAATGAGTTTCTGGCTAGGCCCAGCCTTGCAGTCTGAACCTGCCTATAGCCGCCCCACCCCCAATGACTCAGACACTTGTGTTTATTACAATTTGCTTGTCCTATAGCTCAGGAATATTACTAGATAACTCTTGCATTTTAACTCAGCCCATTTCCCTTAATCTGTCCTGCCACGTGGCTTGTGGCTTACCTATCATTTCTTTGCATCTTGCTTCTCAGCAAGCTGGACCGCATCTCTCCTGACTCGGCCTTCCTTTCTTAATCTCTGCTCCAATTTCCCACCTACTTCTAAGATGCCTGACATAGACCAAGACAATTCCTTTATTGTCCAATGACATTGAGAGCATACAGAAAGACATTCCACATCATAGAGTCATGTCTATTACACTGCACAAAACATAACTTCAAATGGATTAAGGGTATCAACATAAGTCTTGATACTCTAAATCTGTTAGAAAAGAGATTAGGGAGCAAGCTTGGATAAGACTTTCCAAACGCAACACCAATAGTGTAGGCATTAAGACCAGCAATTAATAAACGGGGCTTGATGAACCTCAAAAACTTCAGAACAGCAAATAACATCATCATTTAAGCAGAGTGGCAGCCTACAGAATTGGTGAAAATTAAAACAATCTCTAAATATGCTTTTAATAATAATAAGTTATAAGTAGAACAACAACCAACAAAACCCTAAAAAACAAAAAAGCACTCTAAATAATAGCTCACTCATAATTTAGTGCATATACAAAAGAAAAGCTGTCTGGATTTAAAAAGAAAGTGCAATGATCTGTTCTCTTCCTAAAACACACCTCATTGGCAAAGATTTTCTGAGAGGCAAAAAATGACAATCCACCTAACAAATAATCTAGTGGCACTATTCTGATAAAGTAGGGGGAAAAAAAACAGGGGAAGAGAACTAGAACGCCATTACATATTAATAAAGAGACTATTTCATCAAGAAGATAAAATAATTGTAAATATTTATGCACTAAATGTTAGGCTTCCCAATTTCATAAAGCAAACACTAAAAGATATGAAAGGTCAGATATCCAGATAAAATGATAGTTGGAGACTTTAGCACACAAGTAACATCGGTAAATAGGTCACTCAGACTAGACACCAGCATGATTGTATATCAAGCAGATTTTATAGGTAATATGAGGAATATCCCATCCAACAGATTCAGACTACACATCCTCTTCATGGCCATCAGAACTTTCTCTAAAACTGCTCAAATCACTGGCCACAGAGAAGCTTTAAGAACCACAAATGAACTGAAATAATTTCTTTTATACCATGATATCATAGTGGAATGAAGCTAGAAGTCAATAGTGAAGGAAACCACAGAAAGTTGACAAATGCCCAGAGACTGGATAATATATTTTTGAATGAATTGGGGGCAGGGATTTAAAAATTCCTAGAATCAAATAAATCTGAAAGCATAACTTGCCAAAGGTTTGAGAATACAATTAAGGCAGTTATATACTTTTTAATTCTGTGTGTTTATGTTTCAGTAGCTAAAACTTTTGTCACAAAGGAGAACATATGATTTTAAATCCCTGGGTCCCATATAAAAGCAAGACACAACAGTGTAGATCTGTAATTCAGAACCTTACTGACAGAGACAGAATTCCCAGAAGTTCAACTGCCTGGCATTTACTGTGGCAAATGAGCTAAGAAGGGAAGATAAATACTGTAAATTGTTTACTAGATTCTACATGGAAATTGTGGCATGCAGGTACCTACACACACACAAAACACACATGGGGGGGGGATTTAAAACATGGAAAAATTCCAAATAAACAAGTTAACATTGTACTCCGACATCATAGAAAAACAGTAACAATCTAAATCAAAAATCAGTAAATGACAAGAAATAATAGCATTAAAGACCAATGAAGATGAGAATGAACACATAGATGAAAAAGACAGTCGATAAAAACTGTCAAAGAGATAGACAGGATTGACAAACTGTTTCCAAACTAAGAAAAGAAAGAGAAACACAAATTAGTAACACTGGACATGAAATGGGGTGTTATAACAGGTTCCAATCATATTCAGAGAGCCATTGGGGATATCTGAAACTTAGATTCCAAAATCAAGAATAATCCAGAGAGAAAGGGGGTGGGGAGGGGAAAACAAACACAGATGACCTACCAAATTCAAACCAAGAAGATAGGAACAAGTTAAACAGATTAGTAATGGTTGATGAAATAGAAGCAGTCATAAAAAAGTCTCTCAAGGAAGTCCAGGGCTGTGGGGATTCACTGCTGAATTCTACCAAACTTCTAACAGAGAAGTGAGGATTGGTATTAATGTCAACTTATCACAAATTAGAATCATAGAGCATGGATCCTTACCTGTAGAGCTGTCCCGATTGCTTTGATTGATGTGAGAAGGCTCACCCCATATTATTGGTGGCACCTTCTGGTAGCGACCAAAATGAACAAAAGGTATTCAACAGTCTTACAATGAGGATTTTTTGCCCCTTCCAACCATAGGTCCAGACCCACAGACCTGCAGTCCCAGACTCCTTAGCCACCCACCGCTGCTGCTTAGGCCCCTAAAATGAGTCAGACACTTATATTAAGTTCATACTGATTGGTTTATGGCTCAGTCACATTGCTAACTTGCTCTCTCATCTTAACTCAATTCATTTCCATTAATCTGTCTGCCACGTGGCCAGTGGCTCACCTGTGTTCCTTACATTTTGCTCCTTTGGGCATCTGGCTCGATCTGTCTGTGTCTCTGCCTTCCTATTGCCTATTCTAATTATCCACCTACTTTTTCTATGGTGCCTGTCACGGGCCAAAACAGCTCCTTTATTTAAAGATTGATATTCACAGCATACAGAAAGACATTCCTATATCATCAGAGGGCATTGTTTACCTTTCCTTTCCTCTGTCCTCTTGGTACTGATGATGATGATGATGATGATGATGATGATGATGATGATGATGATGCACAACCAGACTGGGATCACTGAGGCACCCCAATTGTGAACTGATTAACTGAGGTTGTTGCTCCCCTTCAGTAAGAGACAGATATTCTGGGGCAATTTCAACTGAGGAGACACCCAGGTTCAAGGACCAAGTAATTACAGGGTTCTATTTTACTATTCTAATCTTAAAGCCTACACACAGCCTACACATATCTTGTCTAACAATGCCACACCTCCTAATTATTCCAACAGTTCATCAACTTGAAACCAAAGATGCAAATATGTGATCCAATGGGAAGCATTCTCATTCAAATAACTACGCCAATACTTCTCAATACATCTCAGGAAACAGTAAATGGATGGATACTGCAAAATCATTCTATGAGGCAAGTATCACCCTAATTCTAAAACTGAGGACACACAAAAAAATAAAACCTTAGAGAAATTTTCCAATGAGTATTAGAAAAGGGTCCAATACCCCTGGTCATGAATAAATTGCTAATTAAAACTTCTTTCAAACTGCATTGCACCCAGTTAGTATTTATACTACGAAGGAAACACAACAGGCCCTACAGCGTGGCTCAGTTGGTAAAGTGCTTGGCAAACATGCATAATCCCTAGGATCAATCCCTAGGATCACATAAAGGGGACATGCTGACCTTCACCTGTAACCTCAACACTCCGAAGGTGGAGGAAATAGGGATGTACATTCCAGGTCATTCTCAGCTACATATGAGTCATCACTATCAAATATAATAAAATATAAATATGAAGGAAAGCATGGCAATGGCAAGTTCTAGTGAGAATCCAGGAAAACAAGAACACTGCTTCACTTTTGGTGGGAAGGGACGCTGTTGAAGTCATAGCACAAAAGAATGAAAATATAACTACTGAGTGATCTGCTGTACCATTCCTTGGTTTATACTCAAAGAACTTAAAGTCTTACCACATACGAACTTGCTTCACTATTCCCAATATCTAACAAATGAAAAAGGAGTTTTACTGTCAAGAGACAGATGTCCATCATCAGACAAATGACGAAAAGATATACTGCATAGAACAATAGAATTTAACCAGGCATGTGAAAAATATAACCAGAACATTGGCAGGGAAATGAGTAAAACTTCAAATTAATGTTAGGTGAAGTAAGCTAGAATCAGAAAGATAAATGCTTTGTATTTCCTTTCAGATCTAGAAATGAACATGTATATTTTGGTGGGGTAGGTGAGTGGTCATAAAACTAGACAGGTAATTAGGACAAAGAAGAGGTATGAAGAGGTTGATAGGAGGAGGGAAGGAACACACACGTGATGAAACAAAAGAGGAAGAGATCAGGCAAGGGTGGTGCATGGGGGAGGGGACAGGGCAGAGTACTAGGAGACGGAAATGAATAAGAGCATAGTATGCATGAGGGTGCTGAAGTGAAGGCTGGGAAGATAGTTAGGGGGCATTTGAGTCCCATCCCCAGATCCACATAATTTTATGGGGAGCAAACGTAATCCAAGGGCTAAGAAGGGAGAGACAGGTATCTTTCTGGGACTCACTGGTCAGCTACTTTAGCTTACAAGGTGTTCCAGGTCAGTAGAAGAACTTCTAAAAACATAAAATACAAACAGCAACAACAAAAACTGATGGGCCACAGAGCCAAGGCTTTCCTGTGACTTCCTCACTTGGGTCTACACACAAACGCGCACCTACAGGAATACAAATACTCACACACATTCACATACACACAAACAAAGTGGGGAGAGGGTACCAGGTGCTCTTCTGGGGACCTTAGGTTGAGTCACAGCATTCACAAGGCCGTTCAGTTTTGTGGAGCTTCAGTTCCAGGGGATCTGATTATGTGATGCTGTCTTCTGATCTTCATTAGCACCAGCCACGGGTATGGTACCCACACATACATACAGGTAAGATACTTGTATACATTGTCCAGTGCCAAATACTCTATATGCAAGTTACATTATATGGATTGAGCAGATTATATTTAGGAATATAGAGTATATACATATATATATGTGCACACATAACAATTATAAAAACAGAGGTTATAAATTTGAAGGAAAATTAAAAGGGGTATATGGGAAGCCTTAGAGGGAGGATAAGGAAGGAAAAAATGTTGTAATTATATTATAATCCCCAGAACAAAAAGAAACAAGGTAACAAAACCTATTGCTTTTCTATTAACTTTCAAAATAATTTAAAAATTTGAGTACATGATTTGAAAAGAGATTTCACTCATGAGAAACATGTAAAGAAGATAAAGCACAAAAAGATGGCAAGCATCACTAGTTGAAGGGAAGAGTTACTATGTAAAATCCCATTGGAACAAGGGATACACTTCAGTGATGGAGGCCATTGTGAGGTACTGTGATCACCACTGTAGAAAACAAATTTCAAAATAAAGTACACTTCCAACCTTATCATAATCATACAAATGTAAACAGTAATAGTGGCCACAGTGATGAGACACCAATGCCTGATGAGAATGTGGAATGGTGTCAATGATCAAGCGAAGCACTCAGGGTGTGGTGGAAATGTGAAGTCGCACCTTGGAAACAGGCCTGCCATTGCACCATTGCACTATGTTAAACATAGCCTGACCCAGCATTCTGCCTCCGAATGGGTGGATGGTGTGATCAACCTCAACAAAAACTTGAATGCCAAAATTTAGTTGCCAAAATTTTTAGATTCACAAAACCAGTCTGATAATGAGATTGTACAATACAAAGACCTCATACAGAAAGCTGATTGGTGGTCACCAGACACTGGATGGGGAGAAAAGTTGCTTGAAAAAATCCTGGAGATGGTTTAACAGCAGCCAGACTCATCCACTATTAATATGCTTATAATGACAAAAATATTTTATCAAAAGCTGCACATGGAGCTGATGAGAAGACTTGGCTGGTATATGTGCTTGCCACCAATCTTGACCACCTGAGATCAATCTCTATGATCCACGTGGTGGAAGAAAAAAACAACTTCCCCAAATTGGCCTGTGGCCTTTACATTTGTAGCACATACATATAAATAATAACCTATGTTATGCTATACATAAAAGAAATAAATTTCACCTTAATTCTTAAGAGGAAAACATGTATGTATCCATTTAGTGAGTGTTTTTTCTCCTCAGAACATGCGATACTCTGAGTAGTCTGTGCAGTCTGCCTTACAAAACTTGGTGCACCTTGCCACACCTGTCCATAAGAAAACACATCCCCATCTTATGATGCACCAATAGGGAATTTCCCAAACCCATCTCTGGTGAGCTTGCAAGCAAGTCTAGAAGATTGTTACTTAACGGTGAATCACAATCTTTATTTTCATAATTACATAGCTGGGAATTATTCGATCAAAAAGAAGAATTAATAATCATATTATTAAAAGAAAGGGGATTAAAACTAGAGATTGTTGTGTTAAATGAAATAAACTACAATCAGAAAGGCAAGTTTCATGTTAGTTCTCATATGAAGAAGTTTTTAATACAAATAAAAAAAACACTTAATATTATTAGATTAGAGATAGGGGACCAATGAGAGTAGAGAGGGATGGTTGTGGGGATGGTGGTAAGCACATCAAGTAACTTATGTTTAAAAATAGTATAATGAAACCTGTTATTGTATAATCAGTGTACATCAATAAAATGGCTTTGAAATGTAAAAAAAAATATATACAACCTAACTGATTCAAATATACAAATAATTTTAAGATATTATTCATTATACTTATGATGTCTAACCTTGATTATCAACTTGACTGGCTCCAGAAACAAGAGACAAGCCTATGGGCACACCTGTGAGGATGTTTCAAGTCTGAAGGCCCGCCCTACCCATGGAAAGCACCTTCTACCAGCCACCCAGAATGAAGGTTGGTAATGGTTTATGGAGAAATATCCCCCATAGGCTTATGTTTGTGGAGGTTCTGGAACCTCTAGGAGGTAGAAAGCTGATGAAGAACAATACTCTAATGTGTGAATTGAGAGCTCAGAAGCCTGGTCCCACGAGCTGCTGTTTCTCTGTTTCCTGTGTGGAAAGTAAAAAATGGGAATGTTCTGCTTCCTGCTCCTAAGGCCAGCCTTCTTAGTCATTGTGAAGGCTCTCCATTTGTAACTGTAAGTCAAAGCAAACCCTTCCCTTCTGAAGTAGGTTTGGTCAGAATGTTTCATCAGGCAACTGAATAGTAATGAATCTGATGACCTAAGGAATCATTTTTGCTATTTGCTGGCTCACTTTCACAAGTTACTGGGGAATTCATTTACCCTATTCAGAAGTATTTACTGCCATTGAAGATAGATACTGGATCCCTTCACAGACACCAAACCCAGACTTCTTGGGTATTCTGGCATGGCCTGAAGAAGACCAGCGGCTCTCTAGGCTTCCACTGCCATACTGGGCCTTTTGTGACATCCAGCCTCCAGCACCGAGTGGTTTCTGGATCTCAGCCCCTCCTCTGCAAGGAGAGCACTGTTGGGCTACCCGGACCGTATTGGATAAGTCAATTTAATAAATCTGCTTTTAATATACATGTATACATTCTATCAATCTGTCCCTCCAGAGAGCTCTGATAAATGCGGTACCTATGTAACATAAAGTGAAAGATTACCTTTGATTTTAAATTAAGTCTGAGCTTCATTGTTTAAGATACAAATGAAGCCTCCATAAAAAGTCTTTAAAGGTACTTATTTCAAACATACTGTTGGAGAAAAACAAATCACATTGAGATTGCTAATGTAGTAGTTAGTTACCAGAAACATTTCACATTTTTCTGAGTGTTACTCAACAATATCTATTTGTAATGGGAAAAGAATTTGACCAGATAAGTAAGAACCCAGGAAGAATCACTGTGTAAAAAAAGCTTGAGTACTCTGGGATTTCTGTGTCAAACAAATTTCAGGTGAAGGGGGAATCAAAATGTGTTCCTAGAGTGTGGTTCACGGCCTTCTAGCATTATGTTCTGGTTTTATAAATGAGAAATTTGTCATCTCACCAGAGCGTGCTAGAAAATTGTGGCAAAATGCATCTGCTAAGTGGGCCTTAATAACCCCAGCTTTAACTTAAGGAAAATGACCCTTAGAAGCATTTCTCAGTCCTGAAAGTAGTGAGGTTATAAAAGTTTCCCCTCCTCAAGCATGGCCAACCCTCACAGTACATTCCTTGAGGCAATAACCATAGTAGTTCAAAAGCATTCAATTATAATAATCATAATTTTATTTCTTTTATGAAACTGGTCTCTCCTGATTTTATATAATAAAACAAACAAGTAAACAGCATTAACACTTTCTATAGCTTGCAGCTAGGTAGTTCTTAACATGCAATTGCTCCTTAGCTGACACTGTGGGGTACACATTCACTCTCAGGAAACACTTTAAATGTGTACCACACACTTAGGGAGTATGGTCCCTGAGAGTAACCTCCCAGTGCTGAACAGAGTTTACATGGAAACAGGGAAGGAAAATTTGACCCAGAGGGCTGCTATTAGTATTTTAAAACAGCTCCAACGCTATCTTCTGCAGAAGGTTATGTTTTTAAATTTTGGGTTTGAATTTGGGATACTTTCTCTAGGAACATCTATAGTAAAGAGGGACAACCCTCATCTCTATGTATCTTTCCTCCGGTGTGTGTGAGGTGAAAGTAAGCGATTTGGTTTCAAGGAGTGCAGTGTCTTCCTGACCAGTTCGCTTGAGACTGAAAGTGCCCCGTTCCTACTTGTCATGAATTCTCCTTGTCTGCAATTCAAGCAACTGGTAAAGCATCCTTTTATGGTCCTGCTTTGTCATCTCTTTTCCCCCCTGAACACATAACCCACTTGAAAGTCCCTTGGTCCTGTCTCAGTGTGCCCACATTCTAGGCATTGTGCAAAAACCACATGAAATACACATCCTAGGGAAGGTTCCCTAACTACTCCACAAGTGAACCTTCCATGGGTCTTTCCTCCCTGGGAACTCCCTCAACACTTCACCTCTCTTGGGTTGTGCTTAATAGTATAGGGTTCTCATTACATAATCAAGTGACCTCAGCTTGAAATCCATGAGGACAAAGTATTCTGGGTATTGAAAGCACAGGTTGTAGCCAATATGTCTTTGCCACAAAAAGTCTGTTTATACTTCATGAAACCCAATTATCTGACATTACCATAAGACAGGATGATTACATGAGCATCATTTTACTATAATTTCTGAAAAAGCACAAACATTTGATTTATCTTTAATACTCTCTCCCTATCATATTTCAAACTTCCAATGAATATTTGGCTAAGTAGAAAAGCAGAGGATCATATTTTTCTTCATCAAATAAAATCAGCCCAAGCATTTGTCTATTTAATATAATCACTTTTAAAGTTTGTTTTTATAACTTCATTGAAATGCATTGCTGCTAGAGAGAACAGACGCTTGCTTTAAATGATGCACCGAAGTGCTGGGCATGGTAACTCATCCCTAATTTCAGGACTCAGGAACCTGAGGCAAAGCACCATTTGTTGAAGATGCTATCATTTCCCCATTGTATATTAGTGACTTCTTTGTCAAAAATCAGGTGTTCCTAGGTGTGTGGATTAATGTCAGGGTCTTCAATTCTATTCTGTTGATCTGCATGTCTATTTTTATGCAAGTGACAATCTGTTTTTATTACTGTGGCTTTATGTAGAACTTGAAGTCAGTGATAGTTAAGCCTCCAGAAAGTCTTTTATTAAGTAGAATTGTTCTGGAAATTCTGGGTTTTTTGTTTTTCCATATGAAATTCAGTTTTGTTCTTTTGAGGTCTGTGAAGAATTGTGTTGGTATTTTGATGGGGGTTGCATTGAATCTGTAGATTTACTATGTTGATCCTACCTATCCAAGAGCATGGGAGATCTTTCTATTTTCTGACATCCTCTTTAATTTCTTTCTTTAATGACTTAAGTTCTTGAGATACAGTCTTTCACTTCTTTGGTTAGCGTTACCCCCAAGATATTTGATGTTATTTGCAGCTATTGTTCTTAGACTAAACTAATCAATTCTTAAAATAAAAATAGTAATAACAGAAATATTTTAGTCTTCAAAATCTCTACACATCAGAGATATGCAAATTAAAACTGCCTTGAGATTCCATTTTATCCTGGTCAGAATCATTAAGATTGGAAAAAATTTTTTAAGACAACAAGTGCTGAATGAATGTCTGAAAGGAGTACAAACTGGTGGGACACTTTGGAAGTTAATATTAATATTTCTTGGAAATCTAAAAATAGATTGACTATATGACCCAACCATGTTACCCCTGAGTTTAGTCTCAAAGAACTGCATATCATACCACAGAGATATTTGCTTATCTATGTCCACTCCTTTTCTATTCACAACATCCTAGAGATGAAAATGACATTTCTGGAAAATGGATACACCAGACCCAGAAAGACGAGTTCTTCATGGTCTCTCTCATATGTGGGTACTGGCATTGGATATTTGTATATGAGTCTTTAAACTGTAATACTCACAGAACACAGGAAAATAGTAAGACTTATGGGGTAGATTTCAGTTGAAATGGATAGAATACAAATTGTCAAAAAAGGAAACGGGGAGTAATAGAGTATGAAGGACTAAGTGGAATTAGAGATGGAAAGACAGGGTAAGAGAGAATATAGAGAGGGATAACTACACTAAAGACCTTTGCAAAGGCCATATGGAAACCTACTACTAGATGCTTACTAAAATATATTCATATACATAGTTACATGTACGTGTATGCATATACAGAAACAAAAAGTTGGAATAGAATTATTCTAAAATGGAGCAATGCCCTATAATACAATATAAACTATCAAATAAAAAGTCCAGCTATAGGTTGCCTCTTTCTATGTTATTGTCAATAGGGTCCCATAGACCACAAAAACACTACACACTATTGCCACTGTTTTGATTACCCTCCACAGCTTGATGGCAATACTGTTTCTGAAGATACTACATTCTTGAGTCACAGCCAGGAAGAAATGCTACTGACCTGGTAGCTCTGTCTAGCTTTCATATGTTGGAAGGTGCTGTACACGTCAACAGTGGAGAAAAATCACTACTAGTCTTTCCCAGCTATGAGACCTGTGAACTATGATAATGATTTGTCTGGCAATACATGACCACTGATGTAGTGATGATAAGAATATTATTATGGTAATCAAATGCTTTCTATTTATCTTAATTTTATTTTTAACTAAAAGACTACTCTACCAACAAATGTAGATGAACTGTAAACAGTAATCTATAAGAGAAAGATCCTCCTAATCTCTGCCATAAAAGTAAGAATAAAGTATTTTGTAGCAAGAATTATGCTGAACATAAACACACATATCAATACTATAAGTGACAAAAAAAATCTTCACAATTGAAGGGAAGTACAACTGTGTCCTTGAAAACAAAAATATGTCAGGCAAGATGTGAAAGTGTTAATGGGGCTGTGCTCATCTTAAACATCCGCAAGTCCACAGAAGCATAAGAGAAGGTCATGCTGAAATGCTCCCAACATAGACCAAACAGACTGCCCAGCTGTCCAGATCCCTGGATGCTCCTTTCAGAATACATAGATTTCATTCTCAGCACCCACATACAAGTTTACAATTATCTGTAACTCCAGTTCCAGGGGATCCAGTGCCGCCTTCTGCCCTCTACAGGCAGCAATCACACAAGTAGTACACAAACACACACACATGCATTCAAAATATGCATACATATAAAATAATAATAATTTTAAATAAAACTAACTAATAAAAGACATATCCTACTAAATAGAAGTATACAATGAAAGCAAAGCAATGGCCAGCAGTCTGGTTACTTGAGAATGGGAGGGATTATGGAAATAGTAATCCTAGAGCTGAGGAGGCAGCACAGGAGCCCCGGGAGCTAGACACAGCCAGTCTAAATGAAATAAGTAAGCTCCAGGTTCAATGAGAGACTGGACTGTCTGAATAAAGATGACAGCAAATTATTGAGGAAGATGCTGCACAACTACTGCTGACCTCCATCTCTACTCAAATATACAAGTGCACTCATGCATATGAATACACACTCATGCATATACCACACACACATACACACAAACTAAAAGTAAGCTTTTCCTTTAATTTATCACTAATTAAATTGCTTTTTTAAAATAAATGGTAGAATTAATGTTACAGTCTAAGAATTCTTAAGCTTTCAAGAGCGAATTACATTTATCATTATTACCCTCTTTATTACTTAAAGTTTTTAAATAATATTTTCTCCTGAAGTTTCAAAAACTGTCCAAAATGGTTAGGGTGAGAAACATATCCAAAACATAATATGACATATCTTATTTCTAAATATGCATGGAAAAATATGGGTAGGAAGAAAAAGAAGTTATTTTGGTAAGTTTAAATCCTGCAGAGCTAAGAATCAAATATGAATCAAGTAAAACTTTGGAAAAACAGTTGCAAAATGTGAACTTTGGCTTATATTGTACAGTTTCTCCTGAATCATCTTGAAGAACAGAGACATTAACTTATATTAACTTAGCAGTCAAGAGTTACCAAAAGAATAAAGGCTGACTGCCAAAAATATTCAAACAAATAAACTCCTTTCCACATGTCTCAGGCAAAGAAGACCAAGCTGTCAATCTGACTTGTGGCCATGTCTCTATCTGAAAATATTGAGAGATAACAGTTTAGGAAAAGACCCCTTTAACTTCAGATGTTTAAACTAATCCTATGAAAATTAACAAAGATACTGATCAGTTATTTTCAATAAATAGGAATTTCCCCCCATTGCTTAATCTTAAGGGTTAAGTTTGCATCACAAAAGAAATCTCATGAGCTTGCCATTTGTAAGCCACAAAACATGACTCAAGTTGACTATCATGATTTAATGATAATAAAACGTTACTAAGAAAATACCTTCTTATTCAGCAATAATCTCAGCAAAGAATCTATTTCTTTTTCTCATAAAATAATGCTTTGTGATGTAAACTTTCAAATCTTTGAATATATAGTATAATGAATATTTTCTCATGGAAAATAAAGTGGTACAAGGCTTTAATACAATGGACACAAACAGGCAAAGTATTTGTTTATGACATTGCTATAAAACAATTTTTGATATGAAGTCTAACTAATTTTCTAAGATAATGAATTTCACAAATTCAAGGGATCGTGTTTCCCAAAACTATGTTTCATTCATGTGTGTCCATGTGTACATGCATGGGTATGCATGTGCATCATGCATGCACGTGTATTTTACCTGTGGTCTTCTGGATGCATTTAATACTTTTCTACTTTACATTATGTGCCTACCACCAACCCCTGTAGTAAATATGGTGGAGTAGAAATTACATAAAATGATCTGTAGTTTGATTGTCATTTAACCTCAAATATATTTTTATTATGTGAATCTTGTTGGCTTAAAGGTGTCTGTAATACTGGGTCCTGGTAGTTCTGCATGTAGAAAGTCTAGTGCTGGCTGTCTTGCCCTTGGCTAAGTAATGTGTTACTTAGTGCCTGACCTCAGCTCATGGCATCCCTCAACATCAGCATCCCTAAGGGTATATAAATTGTTACATCTTTGTCTGAAGATTAGCTTTTCACTGATTTGCATCTCCATACACTTAACATCTCATGATAGAGAAGGTTTTATCAGTCTTGGTAGGAAGAGCACATTGAACTGTCCTTGACACTTCCTCTTATTATCACAACTTTGCACCTGTTCCATCTCTAGCTACATAAAGGAATGATTTTCACATTACAGATGTTTTCTCTGTTTACCTCCCACTCCAAGTAATTGAAACTAATAGTAAAAGTGAGAACATTTGTTTCCAAAATTTATTTCCAAAATGAATTCAATTTGCCTTCAAACAGCAATTATAATAATAAACGTTTATTTCAGTGGTTATCATTTGATTTCACATAGAACATTACTTAAAATATCCCATGTTCAGTATTTAGAAATAAATTTTTTAAGAAAAATCAATATTTTTTAATTCTTATAATATATTTATTATGATCAGCTTCTCTCACAAAACACACACACACATACTCTCTCTCTCTCTTTCTCTCTCTCTCTCTCTCTCTCTCTCTCTCTCTCTCTCTCTCTCTCTCTCTCACACACACACACACACACACACACACACAGATATTCTCAATTTTCTATCCAAATTAAATTACACGAAAGAATTCCTAAACTGTTAACTTGAGAGTCTAACATACTATTTGATCATTATGCTTCCCGTTGTTTTGCAGATAAACTCCCCTTCTCTTCTTGACCATAAGTAATACTAGTAAATCATATTATACATCCTAATAAAGACCTGGAAAAAAATATGTCCTGAAGACTGGAAACTTTCTCAGCTCCTCTTGTGAAACAAATATATTAAGGTTCTGGGCTCAGTTCACTGTTATTTCAAGAATTATAAATTTAAATAAGTGAAATATCAGTTATACTTTATTTCAATGAATGATTTGAATATCTATATATACTGGTTAGGAAAATACTTCATGAAATGTGTCAGTGTTTCAAAACAAAATATGTTACAAACACAACTGTGAATATAATACATTCCAGAAGAGATATATACTAAAATATGAACTATTGGACAGGATTATACAACCACAGTTCACTAGCTTAAATAAAGATGTCTCTGCAATATACACCTTTGATATTACCAGATAAACATAATGCCCTTTTTTTAATAAAAAGCATGTATAATTTTAAAAACTAAAGCTGCATAGGCATCTATAGACGCTTTGAAACTATTCCCACAAAGCTGCCTGTCCAGATATGGATTGAAAGAATCCATTATTAAAAGAAGGATCAAAACAGGCTGCAATTATGCCCAGTTAATCCCTTCAAAACAGTGTGGTATTTCTTCACCAAAGTAATTATTTGCACAGGAGAGAAAATAACAACCATATAGACCAAATTAAAACTTTACCCTCAGATGCTACCTCAATTGTTATGCAGATTTCATTCTGTGAATTCGGTGGCAAGTAAGATGATAAAGTAAGATTATTCCTTTCTAATAAAGGTATTCTGGTGTTTATTTTCCCAAATAGTTGAAAATGGTTATATCATTTCACAATATTCTCCTTTATGCTGTCATGTAAGTTTGAGCATACTCCAAGGGTATCTCTAAATACCCATGTATTTAAAGATGAGCAAATACATCAAGCATCCTTAGAATTTCTTCAGGCTGCACCTGAATGTGTGTGCAAACACTCATCAAATGACCACTGCAGTGTACAAACTGCTTGTTTAAGCTTTTTAAAATATGAAGGCCACATGTTTAATGTCATGTCGAGATTTAGCTAACTATGGTGGTAGGTTCTTAAAATGGAAAATTTATTATGCTGAAATTTTCTAAACTTAAGACTGAAAGACAAAAAGATGCAACTTTTATTTTTCCCATATAAATAAAAGCAATTTAGCTCTTTCCCAAAATATAAGCAGATTAGATGTGTTCGACAGTAGTCAATTCATTTTGCATAGGAATGGCTCATTAGGAAAAAGGGGGGGGGCTGTATTTGTGTTTAGCTCTGATTGGACAGAGCACAAAATGAATTTACAGTGTCACTCAGAGATGTAGCAGGACTAATGAGCAAGGAATGGTGTAGCTCTGGGTGGGAAAATACAGTGTGTTCGTTCATTCATTCCTTCAGCTCATGAAACTGAGGTGTCTCTCATTATGCCTGGGTCCCAGAGGCATTCTTTAATATTTTAATAAATAACAACATCAGCCCAACAAGAAATTAATGAATAGTATCATTAATAATGAGCTGGAGTCTTGTAGTGATAGGACAGATATTAAATTGAACCACTGTGGTGCTATCTCTAGAGACTTGGGATATTTCCAGTGGCAAACAAGGCGTCTGAATGAAGCAACCACCGCTCTGTGCCAACAGCTTTTACAACAGGTTGGGAGTAATAAAAGAGGATTTTCTGCACGATAAAGTTAAGCCCTCGAAAATCTGCTGGTGTAGATCGGTGTGAAAAGTACTGCCAAACGTGATCCTTAATTAAACTTTAATTAAGATAAAGCTTTTATTTTTTTTCTCTTCCAAGAAAAGTAGCAGCCAAATGGGCCCTGCCTATTTTCTATCCAAATCTAACCTAAAATCATTTTGTATTATTTCATAAAAGTTATGTTCAGATCATATTGAGGTACTGAGTTAAATCCACCAAATGAGAATATTATTTAAAACAATCAATGAAATGGTATCATTTCTCACCCCTGCAGTAAGAATATGCTAGTTCGGTGAACAATGAAAGGTTTTCCTATCTCAATTTTTCACTATTAGTTTCATATAAAAATCACTTAAAATATTTCATGATATTCAGACAGTTTTTATTTTGATATAGGTTCAGTAACTTTCCAATGACTTTTGGGTGTCATATTCTATTTAGAGTGTACAAAATTACTTATAACTTCACCAATTATTATCTTTTTTAAATGGCTTCACACACTGGACATTGGTTTATACCCTTCTGATTGCATGACATTATTGCTGGTTTTATTTATGCTCATAATCTTTGTCCATGTTTTTATGAACTTGGATAGAATGATTTGGTTCTTGCTTCTCATTTCAATGGCTAAAATATAAGACTTTTAGTAAATATCAATGATTATTTTGTTCACATAACTTACATAGAGGGTTGGACATTAGTATCATACAGTTCTAACTTGCTCTCAACCTAATTTTTTCTAAGTTAGAAATGTGCTTTTAAAATCATTTTGCAAGAATTTAAAGAGTTTCTTATTAACAGAAAGTGGCTATTTTAACAAGTAAGAGGGCTGCAAAATCACACTGCAGTCATCATGCTCTCTGAGTATTATCAATATGCATAATATGATTTCACATATTGACAGTTTTAAGCAGTTTTTCATTGGGAAAAAATTGTTAATAATAAGAATTTTGGACTTTTCACTTTTTTGCATTCATTTTTTTTTTACTTTGTCAACCTGAGTTTTCTGCTATCCATTAAATTCTGAACCATGAAGAAAGTCTGTCCATATTCCTTATATTAATGGTTTTCATATAAAAATTTGGAGTTAAATGACTTGAGAATAATATACGTGTACTGATTTTTAACTTCTCTTCATTTTGTTTTATTTTATTTATTTTATCTTTCTGTTGACCACTAGTTTTTATACAAACAAAATTAACATCAACCATGTATTTAAGGGATAGTTGCTAGATAGCTTTGAGCCAATTCTGCAAACCAAGACAAAATCTGTCATTACAACAAATCTTGGCTTATAACCTTGTGATCTTTATCCTGAAAAGCCATTGGATGATCTAAAATTCATATCACTTTCTACTCTTGCTCACCATCAAAAAAGTTTCTATGGCCAACATAAAGTTCTTTGATCCTCTTTATTTTACTCCTTGTCTTACGGTGTTTATACAGAACTTATAGAATGTAAGAAATAAGCACTTCTCCAACTTTTAAATGCTGGGGATTGGACAGGATGAGCTAACTATTAAGAAGAAGTACAATAAATGTTCATTTCCTATGAAATGCTATCTAATTAAAAATAGTCTAAATGGTGGAATAATTCTTGCCAATTACCAGCTAAAAGAATAATTACTATTGGGCTTATGGGGCTCTAGATGGAAAAAAGTGGAATATCTTTTTTATTCCTTCATAGGATTTGGCTAAGTGCAAGGTGAGTCAATAAAGTCAAATCAAGGGTTAAGGGCCTCAAATTCAGTAAAATGGTAATTATTCATGGCCCTATGTATCTTATTTTATTTGATTCTGAATCGTTAATAATACTTCCTTTTTATAACATGCCTACACAGATCCCAAGTCAAATAAGCCTATAAATTAGTTCAGAGGAATTTGAGCCATTTCTAACACAAAAATCATATGCTTGCACAGGAGGAAGCTCAGACTTTCAAACTGAGTTCAATCAAATGTTTCAATGGAATCTTTTAATCTCAGAGGTGAATTATAATTGATTCTAAGTGCAAAGTTGGAATGAGGACATGGGTCAACTGATGGAGTTCATTTTTAGCAGGAACAAAGCCCTGCGTTTGTTGTCTAGGACAACCTCAGTTATACATGCAATCCCAGAGTTTAGCAGGTAGGCAAAGGAGAACCAGGGTTCAAGAGCAAGGTCAGTTACACAGTGAGTCTAAGGCCATTCCAGGGTACAATACGACTGTCTCAAAAGAAGAAGGAAAAAATCAAACCAAAGAAAAACTTAGCACTGTGTTCTAACAGACATCACCATGATGCTAGCACCAAGTTTCTATTGCCATAATGTTGACAGAGCATATAGTAATTGTGTTGCCGAGATCCTAAAATTTATACGACATTTTCATTAGGCAAGTCTTAGCATGCACACATTTTCAGTCTCCATTAAGTTGCTGATAATTTATAAAGATCATGATTGAACCTGATTACACCTGAAAAATGCTTTGGTACAAAGATGTTCTCTACCTAATTATTCATAATCGAAAAAACGGACATTACACGTGTGAGCTAATTAAGTAAGTACATTATATCAGGTAAATAGAGTACTAGATATTTTTGTTAACTACAGAAGTAATTTTAAGTTTTTAGGACTATTGTAAATGTTTATATTTATATCAAAGGTATCAAATTAACTCACATATCTGACCAATAAAAAAAGATGTGTAGAAATAGTTATAAAATAACAAATATTTGGAAGAAGTCCAAGTGATCATCAGAAGAGAATATAGATATATATGTATATTCTCATATTAGAATATTATAAAGTAGTCAAAATTACTTTGTAATTGCACCGGTAGTATTGTTGAGTCTGAATATTGATGCAATTAGGTTCACCATGAATGCTTTTGTAAAAAAGTTAAACAATACAGATTTAGGCATAAAACAAAAGCAATCAGAATATATTATAAAAGGTAAGCAAAGTAACTATATATAAATGAATAATTACTGTTGAAGGAAGAAAGAAATACTCACAAATAAAGGTTTTGTTAAATTTCAAGTAACATGGTTTGTTTATGGGTTTTTATTAAATAATGTAGGTTGATTGTGAAAGTAAACATAAAGAAATGATAAAGATTTTAAAGGATAGATGGTGTCTAGATACAAATAGAAAGACAGACAGACAGACAGACAGATAGATAGATAGATAGATAGATAGATAGATAGATAGATAGATAGATAGACCATTACTGATAAAATAGACTGATGATAATGGTCAGATAAAAGTAGAATTATTTAAATTCTTCAAGCTTCAGGTACTGCTAATCAAAAGATCAACTACAGGTATTGTTATGTAGCATTTTTTTTTAAATAAAAGCACACTCAAAAGTCCTTGGCATATCATATGCTCTAAGCCTAAACATGAAGATTATTAACTATGAGTTAAAATAATATGTAAATATGCAATGAAAAGGAGAATAATTTTTAAGTCTTGACATTGGTTGATTTTAAACCAGAGTCGTTCTTTTGTGATATTGTATGTATGCTCATTTTTCTTTAATAAAAATGCACAAAATAAAAACCTAAAAGTGGAGCCTCTACTCATGAGGAACTATGTTTAAGACACAACCACTTGAATAAGAGAAAACAGTGGCACTACACACTTCATAGGTATTGCCCACCCACCCTGGCTGAAGCATTTGCCCATCCATACCCTTGGAAGTTGTATTTGACCCTGAGAGAGTTAACTCTCATCGTTTGCATTGATTAATTGAAGTAGCCTCCTGAGAACACTAACTAAGCATTTTGAGATTATAATGACTGTGGTCAAGTAAGCTCCTGGGACACAAGATAATGCTGCCAGGTAGAGATAGAGAGGGCTGCAGACAACTCTAAAGGCCTGAAACATATGGAATCAAGAACCACACAAAATAGGACAAAACATTATCAGCGCATGCATTTGAAAAGAACGAAACTGGAGGAGATGAAACACTTGACAATAACATGGAACATTTCTAAGCCTGTGTCAAAATCTCTGTAATGACCATAATTTATGTTTTTAAATTCTATTTTAAACAACTATCCCAAAGAAATAAATCAGAAAGATTGCACAAAGATATAATTATCAATTGACTTTTTATACTGGTAAAAATCCTGCTAACGTGTGATTAATGTCATGGCGATAATACTGTAGATGATAGTGTTAGGCAGTGACGGCAAAAATGATGATAAGGGTGATAGCAACAGATGATGGTAATGATGATACAAATAATTAATAACCCAAAAGAGTCTCTATTGAGCACTGAGCAGATCCTGGATGGCTCTAAATATTAACAACTCTTTTCCTAGCAATCTTAAAGTATTAGTTTCCACATTTTATGAATGAGAAAGCTATCAATAGAGATTGAAGCCTTACCTCAAACATTAATGACATTTTCCCTCTAAAACAGAATATTAGACTTAGACATTTTTCCTCTAAAACACAATATTGTAAAACAATGAAAAATCAGATTTACAAACACATAGGCATATAAAACATTACAATACAATACATAAATTTTTCCTTGTCCAAATAAATGTGTGTATGTATATATGTATAAATTTAGGCAATAAAAAATGTTAAAATAAAGTATTATGGACATCAACTGTAAGTGCAGCAGTAAACAGAAATATAAACTGATCTAGGCTTTCTTTAAATTTAGTGCCAGAGCCAAAACAGTAGCACTTGAAGAAGGATAGTGTTCTTAGAAGAGGAAGATGAGGACTTGGAGCAAATACGTATCCGTGGCCAAGCCCTGGGTTCAATCTCCAGGACTTTACAGAGTCAGTAATTAATTAAAATAAGGATGGTGATGATGAAAATTAGTGAGTGCAAGAACAAAACAAGAACAAAAATTAACAGTTACTGCATGACTTCTGAAATAACAATGGGAAAAGCCAGAAGATTGGGTGGGAAGAAAAAGACCAGCTATTTCAAGTAAGAGCGGGAAGGGAAAGACAGAGAAGAAAGAGTAAATAAACTCCACAGCCTGCACCAACAGAACTCCTGTCTGTAGTGTCAGCCACCTTAGTGAATATGAAATAGTAAAATCCTTCCTCTGAAGACAATTTCAATAAAAGGTTTTAAAAGTTTGCTCCCCTACTCTTTGTACAGGTCATACCTCAGATCAAGTAATAGCCCTGGACCCCACCACACACCACAAGAAGCAACTAGTGTAGCAAATATCGGCACCAGCAAGTTAGGCTTTTAAGGAAAAGAGCTTGTTATAATGTAACAAAAAGAACACTGCATCAGAGAGGCATGCTCTGCCTGTTGCATGACAGCAGCCTCAACAGACAAAAGCCCCAAAAGAACCATGATAACTGGAAACACAGACACACAGGCACTCTCTACCTTCATGAAGAGAGTATTTGAGCATAAAAATATATTTGTGAAAGTTGTCATATTTGAACAATGCTGTCATTCCATAGGATGTTAATAGGAGAAAAACAGAATGTATCACAAAGTTCTTAATATTTTTATATGTGTCTTTCTTAAGAAAAGAAATATAAACTTATTTTTATTTGGGGGAGTAGAGGAATACATGTGAATGAAATAAGTGTACTTTAAAAAAACATCTTGATGGTAGTAAACATAGCAGTGGTTGTGGGGTGTGTATGTGTGTGTGTGTTTAATATTTGTGTATTCACTGTTTCTGGAATAAAAAAGATCTGGTTGCTGTGATTACTTCTGGGAGAGACGGTGGGTGGCTTAAAACTGACCTCAGAAACAGTTACTCAGGACAAGACACTGTGTGTTATTTTGAATCACCATAGATTTAAGCTTACTCAAATAATTATCTTAGAAGAATTTACTTCTAAGATGAACTTAGTAATAAAATGTTAGTAACTGTAAACAATTTCATAGTAAAATATTTTTTCTTGAGGATGGAAAATAAGTGTAGTAGTTAAGAGCATTTGCTGCTCTTGTAGAACAGAATTCTGTCTCCAGCACCCTTATCAAATGGATCACAGCAGCCTGTAAGTCCAGCTCCAGTGTACCTGGATGCTCTCTTCATTGGTGTCTGCACTCTCAGGCACAAATTCACATGCACTCTCAAGCACACAAATAAATAAATCTTTAAAAATAAATAAAATATTTTTCTTAACTTAAAATTGATAATAACGTCATTATTTATGCAACAGGATGCTAAACTAAATATTCACACAAATGCATTGACTTATTTTTATCTGGATGCTGTGTATTGCAGACCTAATATGAAATCTACTAATGACAAAGTAGAAAAAAATTCTTCTTAAATGTTACATTATTATAACTTGGAGGTAGGACAGTAATAAAACTTTGAAAGAACATGAATATCAGTGATGCTTTGAAAGAAGTTTCATCAGGAATGTTTAAAGGCTGGACCATTGAAAAACCAATGAGAGCGGTTAATTTGGTTAAATAGTTACTAGCAGGGACAGAGAAACTAAAAGGAGATGACTTGATACTGATGGCAAGACGTGAGGTAGAAATATCCAAGGACTTCAGCTCAGCTGAGAAGCAGAGTCTCTGAGACAGCTAATGAGCTATTGTTTTATCTTTATCTTGCATCCTTGACATCGACCACAAGAATAACTAACAGCAAACCAAATGACTGGCTACCTACAGGCCTGTGTACCATATATTAATCTGTCACATTATGAAGTTGTGAAAATGTTTATATCTACCCATTCAAGACAATACTGAGGTTTGGAAAGTCATTGAATAATTCATATTTGGAACTGGAATCTAGTCCTCTGATACCCTGAGGAGGAAAGGCCTCTCTTGCTGGAAAAGAAGATGCTTTCCAAATGACTGAAGTTGTTCATTTTTTAAAGAGACACTCTACAAAACATTGTATTTCTCAAAAGTTGCTTCCTATTTCTGAAATTTTCTCACTTATTATTAATATGTAACTTCAAAAATAAGTTAAATTCACACCTCTTTTGCCTGTTAGCTATTGTAGTTTGAAAACACAAACCACAGCACAGAGATATGAAGCATTTAGACAGGATTTCATTATTTCTTGCTTTCTTTTTTATAGTTGTTTTGGTATTTGTTTGTTTTGTAAATTGTTTATTTAATTTTTTTTCTCATACCCTCCATTGATCCTCCTAATTCCCTCCTCCCCATCCTCTCTCAACCCCCCCCCCATCCTCCCATTCCCCCATCCATTCCCCAGGGAGGGCAAGGAGTCCCAAGGTGAGTCAGTTTGGTCTGGCACATCCATCTGAGGCAGATCTGAGTCCCTCCCTCCAGTATCAAGGCTGAATAATGTATTCCTCTGTAGAGAAGGGTCTCCAAGCAATAGTAGAGAGAGTGCCTAAACAGAACTTCCCCTATAAACAAATAAATGACCACCCTAAATGTCATTATAGAACCTTCATCCAGCAACTGATGAAGGCAGGAGCAGAGACTCATAGCTAAGCACCTGGTAAAGCTCCTGGTCCAGCTGAAGAGAGGAAGGAGAGGTATATTTCTTGCTTTCTTATCTCACACAGTATTTCTGTGTGCATACCATTGCCACTATTTAAACACTCTAGCATCTAGCACATCAACAGTAAATCTGATCAACATTTATGGTGATTTGAATGAGAAATGCCCCCCCCCCCCCAGGCTTAGGTATTTGGTGGAGGTAGAGGGTTAGAGAATAACTAGAACTGGAATCTTGCTCGAGAAAGTAGATTGCTGGAGTGGACTTGGAGTTTATAAACACACTCCCTTCCAGCACTCTCAGGGCACATTTGCATCTGAAGATATGATGGCTTAGCTTCCTGCCCCAGCTGCCTGCTGTCACTATTCACCACCACAAAGTACTTTGCTTCTATAACCAGAGTCAAATAAACTCTTCCTCTTATAATAGTGGTTCTCAAGTTTCCTAATGCTATGATCCTTTAATACAATTCCTCATGCTGTTATGGCCCCACCTGTAAGATTGTTTTCATTGTTTCTTCATAACTCTAGTTGTGTTACTGTTATGAATTTGACTGTGAATATTTGATATGCAAGCTATTAATATTTGAGCCTGTAAAAGGGCTATTTAACCTCCCACACCAAGAGTTATAATCCACAGGTTGAGAACTACTATTTTATAAGTTGCCCTGGTTTGTTGTTTTATAACAGAAACACAAAAATAACTAATAGCACTGGGTACCAGAGAGTGAAATGTTGCCATGAAGAACATGACAATATTGTTTCTTGGAGGAAGATAGACAAGAAAATAAGTTGAATGCTGTGAGAGATATTTAGTGAACCATTCTAGTAGGAACCTTGGAGACAATAGTACTGAGAGAAATTTGGATGGATGAGGGCTATAAATCTCAGGAGACTTGGAAGAGAACAATACTAGCACCTGGACTAGATACAAGTCTTGTGGTGTGTGGACAAAGAGTCTGGTTCTTGTCTTCCCGTGTCCTGAGAACTTGCCTGAGACTAAATCAGAAGAGCAAAGAACTAATTTCTTTGGTAGAATAAATTTCAAGAGAACATAACATGTAATCTGTAGTATGGTTACTGTTGATAATTCCTATGTGGATCTACAATAAAATGGAGCAAATGAAGCCAAAATAAATACAAATGTGTAGTATGGAAAGAAAAGGAGCAATATAATATTTAATTTTCAATTGAAGTATGTGCTAACAAAGAAGCTATAATTACTAAGGTTTGTTCAAGATCCTTCTACTCTATACTGGGACAATGGGAAGATTTTCCTCAGGGCCATACCACACTCAGCTAAGCTCCTAACTGGTGAAAATAAAATGCGCTTCTTGCTCATAGAATGCAAAAGTACGAAAAGTTTATAAAATGCAATTCAAGAAAGTGCAGGTTTATCCCAAGACGACAGTCTAACTTGTCAATATTGTCCACATAGGACTGGCTTTGGAGGCTTGAAAGAGCCAAGAATAAGGGGAGGCAGATTAGGACTGTTAGTATTGGAACTTTTGAAATTGGACTAAGTGCATTTTGCACTATAATGTAACCATGATCCTGGGGTGGTGATTAGAATCTGGTGGTTTGAATGAAAAATGATCCCAAGGGGTCAGGTATTTGCATACACAGACTCACAAAAGTACTGTTTTGGAAAGTTGTACAGTTTTGGGATGTGAACCTTGAATTACTTGATGCACATTAAAGTGTATTGCAACACTTCACTTCCAGTTCACTCTCTCTGCTTTTTGCTTGCAGCTGAAGACCTGTCTGTTCAATATCGTTCCCTTGCTACATACTGCCATGTGTCCCACCATTATCAATTCTTCATCTGGAACAGTTGCTATATAAACTTTCCCCTTTGTAAGTTGTCTGGGTTGTGGTATTATATTACAGTCATAGAAAAGTAACTAGTATAAAGTTCCTTACACTAATATCAAAGTGATAAGAACAACTAATAATTTTGTCCATGCCATTTCCTTGGTCTCGCCAAGATATTTAATATAAATGGTGAAATAAAATCTACGTATACAAATCATTGCTTTTGGGGGCAGGCTTTTGTCTGCAATCAGAGTAACTGTGACTCCTTTCAGTTTTCAGTTATTATCCCTGGCCTTCTTGTATGCAGAGGCATCATTAAATCTGCTTTCAAAAATGAATGCTGTTTCTCTACATGAATATCTGTGCTTTTGCAATCCACAGCCTGGCTAAAGAACAGAGTTGTTGACATTGACAACCAGTTTTTAAAAGAGGTTTCCACTAGACCTTTGACTTGGGTTTTGTTTGCCAATAAACTTGGTACCCAGAATTGTGTGGGCACAGATGACACCAAGGATGAGGAAATTGTTAGCACTTACACTTTGGAAATGGGGTCAGGTGGCTAATTGAGCTGGCAACTGGACATCTCTTGGCAAAGTTATCTGACTCCAGCATAGTCATTTGTTTTTCTGATTTGAGATCCAAAAGAATTAAAGCCACACAACTAGAGTATGAGAAAAGGGATCCTTGACTTTTTATTTCCCTCTATATCTATTCCACAGCTAACCAATCTTCCTGTCCTCTGCAAGGAAGGATCTTTGTCTTATTCTAGCCGTAAGAACTGGACAAGTTATTCAACATGCTGATAAATTATGGAGGAAGGAATTGCATTTTATTGAAGTATATTATTAATTAGAGCCTGATGAAATAGTTAGGTGGCCTTTTCAATTGACAGCTAGGAGTTAAAATTTGAAAGAGTTGTTTGTTATATGGCACAAACAGCATCAAGATTCTAAAGTAGAGCACATGGGTCTATGCCTTTATGCACAAAAATACTCTCAATTCTCCAAGTTGCACGGTGTTACAATGTGCTAGCCATCAAGTCTTCTGAGACCATATTCTTTTCTCTTTGTTTGTAGTTTGAGGAGAAGATAGTAAAGAGTTCAAAATTTCTCTAACAGCCAGACTCTACCAAATTCATTGCTACAATCAATCTAAATTCAACCTTTGTTTAAATGACTATTATTTCTCTTATGCCTCTCTTCTACAAAAAAAAAGGCCCAAAATTGATTATTGATTCACACACTCTTAAAATATTTTCTAATCATATTAAGACAGAGCAAAATCTTTGTCTATACTTACATATATAACTTCTATACATATATCCTTTTAAAGATGTCATGTCTGTGATGCCGTGTGTACATACACAATGGAGAATGCTATTTAGGTCTCTAAATGATTTTTCCCTGCCCTTAATCTGTATTTAATCAGGAAATCATTCTGTAATGAGAAAACTGTTCATTTTAGTCTTTTATGTTTGCGATCCCAAGGTTCCTTCTTAGTGATTACATTTAGTAACTCCCTTTTGAGGCCTGAAAGCACAGGCAGTTTTTCCATAATAAAAACTGGATTAGCATGTATCAGGAAAGAGACACCACCAGCTGTCACTTTGAAATCAGACCACTTGGTCCTATTCGAGATGACAATGGATATACCCATAAGTGACAGGCAGTTTTCCTATATTCATTTAGGAAGTGGGTAATATAGACTATTACTTTATAGTAATATAATAAAGTTATAAAAGGGTTGAAACAAAAGAAAGCTATATTTGAAAGTGATAGAAATTGTCAGCAGAAAAATAAAACAGCAATAGAGAGGCTAGATATTAATTTATTCAGTTGAGCTGTTACCATCATCATTAATATTTTTTCTTCTTGCTGGTCTCTGATACTGTCTTGTTTGGTGACACTCAGTTACATGCAACTTTCTGGGAAAATTATGAAGGACTCATATTTAAGAATGAAATTCATAAAGATTCAACTTTTAGAAAATACTCTTTTCATTTAAAAGGTGTTTATAAATAGTGATTTTTCAGAATCCCTTGATACAAAAATTACTAATTTTTCATTGTAGCTATATAGGTATGCTTTAGGCACATTTCAGTTATTGCTCCATTATGATACTGTGCCTGACCTACAGTAGATCATAGGAGACTTAGCAAATATGGATTATTGATGACAGCTGATAGTAATCTTTAAGAAATAAAGGTATTGTGATATTCTGATAATTTTTACTCAGAATCACAGTCTTAGAAGATTTAATGAAAACTGTTGGATTTAAGGCCCTTTAATGTAAACATTAAACTTTTCTCCACTTATTGCTTAAAATTCAAAATAATATACTAACTTTTCATGTGTTCAAGCTCACATCAAAAAAATATTAATGTTCCTATCCAATCAGCCCTTACATTTCAATATCCCTCACGAAAGAATTTAACAATGTTATTAAATTGGCAAGAACGTTTACATAAAACTTTCTTATACCATCTTCAGCTAGAAGTAGAAAGACAGGCAAGAGGTATATATGTATCTTACAAAAGATATAACTTCAAAAGTGACAGTTTCAGTACGTAAACAGAGTCAATATATACTTACCATCAATATCAAAACCACTGAAGTACTCCTGTTATATTCAAATGATTGAGGTGAGGTTAAAAATTAAAATTGATTCCCATACTACACTGTTAGTATAATTATTAACATAGATCACAAAAGGAAAATGTAGACTAAAGAGTAGAAATAAGAAAGTATCTTCAATTGGATAAATTTAATGCCTTACTAATGGGATTGGACTTAAATGCTGATTTGACTTTGGCTGCACATGTCCAGTAGGCACAATGGCAAAGAAAATTGACAGAACGGAGAGCCTTTGTTTCCAAGAGGTACAGAAGATATATGTAAGAGAAGCCAGGTCACTTGATGATGTTACATAAGGTGAAATGAAGACTAACTTAGGAAAGAAGTGAAATACATTGCACTGAAGTCAATGAGAAAACTGTAACACAAACTAAGGGAAATAGAAGGAAAGAATAGAGGAAAAGGTTCATCACCTTGGAGACTCAAAATAAAGTGAAACAATCATTTTATATTTATATATATTATGTATAATTGAGGTAATTAGAAATGTTGACATATGTTTATATCAAGTTAGCAAAAGAGGAACAGAGGTTGATATTCCAAGACTTCAAGGGCAGGTTGGTTTTATTTTTATTGTTTTGCTTAGTTTTATTATATTTGTTATATTTAGAAAAGAAGATGAGTGGAACAGAAGTAAGATATGGATAGAAAAAGTATCATTTCTCTCTAGCATTCTCTACAGACTCTTCATATGAGAATGTGCTTGGTAACTGAACACACTGATCTGGTTGGTAACAATGCACAAGTTGTTCTGAGGTTTCTCGGTGAAATTCTTACTTCATTGTGAATATATTTTATTGCACAATGCAAAATAGCTAAACATAGCTAAGAATCTTATAAAGGACTAAATGGCAGATAATCATATAATTTTCTATTTAATGCCACCTTTTACCCTCTCTTTTTAGGAATGCAAGCCTTGGTCTGTCACTTGTGGTCCTTTTTGCTGCCATGGGACACAATCTCATCATTCGGACCCAGAGACCTAGACATTTTCCTCTTCGCCTTAGGGTGCTTGTGTGATGGATGTTTCCTTAGTTACAGTTTGGGTATAGTTAAAATCTGCTGACACATGTTCCATTGAACAAAACTTGTTTCCATTTGTTCCCATGTTGGCTGGTGATAGCTATGGGGTGAGCCTAGTGACACTGCCACATGTTACCTTAACTCAGTCCCAAATAGCTGAGTAAATTATTCCTAGAAACTCTATCTCCCAAATATGAAGAAAATGAAGGTTTGTTTTGTTCCTACAATTTCTGACTTTCCTGCCTTCTGGGTCTCAATGCGAAACACACACAAACATATTTGTATATACATATACAATATGTATCTATGTTTAAGTATTATGTGAGTGATATCAGAATATACGATTTTCTAAAGCAATCATAGGGATATGAAGTTGAACACAAAATAGTCTTATTTACTGTATTCATCTTTTGAATGTAAAGTATTAACCTTTCAATCTCAAGAGTTATAGTAAAAACTTAAAGTATAAGATATTTGTAAGAGGGAGGAAAATTCCATGAACAGGATCATATATAGTAAAAAGGCTGATTTTTAGTTAGACAAGAACTTCTCATAGAAAAACGCTCTAAATTCTTATTTCAATTCTTATACTGAATTGATGTTTAATTAAGTGGCCCTTTGGAATGCTGAGCCCTTTCACAATGAGTCTCTATTTAAGAGTTCAGTGAGTATTTAAACCTTTATTCCATCTTAGTGTATTAACTGGATGCTTTTTTTTCAGATATTTTAATGTCTTTCGAAAGACTTCAGATAAAATCTCTTAGTCATTTCTTCATTATTAATAGTTCAGAAAAAAATGATTTATTTTCCCTTTGATACTGTTTTGCTCAAATAAAAGCAAACATGAGTTTCTAAATATAGAAAGCCTTAACAAAATAGTGTATCCTAGAGGATTATGTGTCTTTTATTTTCTAATAATATCTCTGTAAAAACATGGCTTCCTTGTACTTGACCTATGATTACATTGACAAATATGCTAATATTTGGATGCAATCAATGGCTTCTGAGATTAACAAGATATCACACCATCTCATAACAGTAATGTGTACATTTAAGTGTTTTTAAATCAGCCTATAAGGTAATTAAAAGCCTATGGAAACATCCTTTGAATTACTTAGAAACCTAAAAATCTACCTTATTGATTACACATGTATTATCCACCTTTCACCCTGACCACCATTCCTTGTGACAAGAGTCCGATTACATTTAATTGTGAAACAGTACATGAAGCTATGTAATTCTTAGACCTAGTGGAGACATGTTGATTCAGGAAAGTCAGCTGTGAAGACTCTTCATCTCCACTATGGTTGTGTAAAAACACACATTGATTAGCCCATTTATTCACTCTATTGTTTGATGTCTTCTTTAGTATTTTGTTGTTGTTTGCATATTCTAGATATTCATCTCCTTTGGAATTATAATTATTAAAGTTCTGTAGGTTGGCTTTTGTTTGCTTGCTTTATTTTTGTTTGTTCTTTGTTTTACTGGAATAATATTGGCTTTACATTTGGCTGCACATGAACTATTTAAACATGTGAGGTCCCACCGATCTGCTATTAGCTCTATTCTCTGAGCAATTGTTGTTCTATTCCAAAGGTCTTTGCCTGTGCCTATATCTTGAAATATTTTCCCTACTGATTGTTTTACGAGAGCTTTTGGACTTAGGTAAGAGTTTTGATTTATTTGAAGTTACCTCTTACTAACAGATGGCAACTTGTATTCTAATTGCACTCTTTTATATGTGGGATTACAATTTTCCCAAAATCAACCTATCCTTTAATTTGCATTTTCTCAAAAGTACTGTGTCTATATCTACATGGGCGCATGATTTTCTTGACCTGAGTCTTCTACTCTACCAGTCTATTTTCATCCTTCTGATGGTCTATACTATAACTTTATGTATGGTGAGCGTTATTTTTACCGAGTTTCTTTTGGCTATCAATGGTCTTTTGTACATTCATGTGAATTTTAGTATCATTTCTCCGGTTATGAATAGTGATAATGGATTTGGACGGGGATTGCATTGAATCTATAGACACTTTTGGTAGCATTTTCACAGTATTAACTCTTGGAACATAGAAAGCCTTTCCATCTTCTGGGTTTTTTTTTCAGTTTCTTTCATCCCTGTCTTAATGTTTTCGTTGGTCTCTTAATTCATTGCATGGGATTAGTCCAAGGATATTTTGAAGCAGTTTTAAATGGGTTATAATGTGAGTTCTTTCTCCACATGTCTAGTATTGTTATGTAAGAAGGCTACTGATTTTGCATGTTAATTTCACATACTGCCACAGTACTGAAAACTTCTAAGGGCTCTGGAAATTTGCTGGTGTTGTTATCAAAGTCTCTTATGTAGAGAATTATATCATTTACAAATAAGAATATATTGCATTTGTTTTTTATATTTCTATTCCTTTCATCCATTTTCTTTTTTATAAATCAAAATCTTATGAGACCGTATTGAATAAAAATAAAGAAAGTGAGCACCCTTGTCTGCTACATAAACACTTATATTCTCACATTGTACACAACTTTTCCTCCTTATATGATTTCTTCATTTTACAATTTAACCACTGATTCCCAGTTGCAATGAGGTTTCTTGGTCCTGGGCAGCCAAAGGTCCAACCCACAGACCTGCAGCCCCAGACCCCTTAGGTACCCACAGCTGATCAGACTCCCAGAAATGATTCAGACGCTCATATTAACTTCATGCTGTTTGGCCTATGGCTTAGGCACATTGCTAACTAACTCTTACATCTTAACTAAACTCATTCTCATTAATCTGTCTGCCACATGGCCCATGGCTCACCTGTGTTCCTTACATGCTTCTTCTTGGGTGGCTGGCTCAGTCTGTCAGACTCCGCTCTGCTTCTTCTACCTATGTTGTGATTTTCCCGCGTACTTTTTCTATGGTGCCTGTCATGGGCCAAAACAGCTCCTTTATTTAAAGATTGATATTGACAGCATACAGAAAGACATTCCCACATCAATTCCCTACACTTAACAGTAACCAGAAACCATGTCTTCTCTAATCAATACCACAACAAGGCTATCTCAGAGTTTTAACGGGAACACAAGAGTCATAGAAAAAAATGTTTTCTCTAACTAGTGAAAACTCAGGACTCCCAAAACCAAAATGACAATAAATAAATGAGGGGTATCTCACTAGTAACTATAGTAAATTCAAACCCCAGTGACGACTTCCTTATAAGATACGACACTTAACCAAAAATTGCCAAATAGAGTTAAGAAAAGGACAGTTAAAACTGAAACCACAGCCAGCCCAACAGGATTTATACAACACAACAACGAAGCATGAAGAACAGAAGACAAAAATCCACTGTGACGAATAACAAACCTTTCAACTCCTCTCTAATGGAGGTCACACTCACGGAGCCAGCTAAAGTCCTGAGAAATAACACAGAGTCCTTCTAAAAGAAATTAGGCTCTGTAGAAGACTCAATGATTGAATGCACAAACTTAAGAAATCTACATAAAACCTTGACAGTATGGTATACAAAGTAAATGCAAGCATTAACAAATCGAAAAAGAAATACTCAGTTATGGAGGAGAAAACTAAACCTAAAATTAAGACCCTGGGAACAAATAAACAGAAAATTTTGGGGGGGGGGGGCAGTCAACCAAATGAAATCCACACTAGGAACTTTAAAGAAAGAATGTCAACCCAAATATACGCAAAAGCAAGAATGTCGGAGTACTAACAGGTACTTTTTATAAACAAATTTGAAACTGAAGACCATGGAACAATATCTTTTAAGATATAAATATAAATAACTAGCAACCAAAATTAGTATACACAAAAAGGTTATCTTCAAAAATTGAGAACGAAAAGAGGGTATTTCTACATAATTACAAACCGAGGTACTTCACAACAACCAAACATGAACTGATGAAAATCCAAAAAAAAAAAAAAAAAAAAAAACAGTACTGGGAGGAAGAAGAATAGTTGTCTCAACTACAAGAACATATTAAAGATTACGTTCTATGAAAGTAACAGATAAGGCAAGATGTGGGAAAAAAAAATCAATCATGTTTAGCAGCAATTCCCTGAACTAATGGGGAAGGAAAAAAAGAAATATCAGAAATCCAACCAACCAGAATATTTTCTATAAGAAATTGTAAAATGTAGCATGTCCCTTTCAATAATAACCCACAAATGTAAATAGCTTCAGTCCAATTAAAAAATAACACCACTAACAAAATCCCACAGAATAATTTTGTAACTTTTTCTCCAGAGAGGGGAAAAACATTCTAGGTAGAAAACTGGCAACAGAACAAAATAACAGAACCAAACTCCAATTTGGTGGACCTGAGTTTGCTGGAGTTACTTACAGGAATATGGATGACTCAATGGCACTGCATCTCTGAAAGCTCACCCCAACATGAGTGACAGCTCATGAAACCTGAAATCCTTCACAAGATCTCCTCACAACAACTAGACAACAGGCAAACAGACAGGTCAGAAAGTCTCTTTCAGACAGGTTGGTTGATCTGAGTATCCTCAGGATTCCTTGTAGTTTACCTAACTCTGGGGAAGGCCTTGTAGTTCATCATTTTTAGGAACTTCTGGGAGTGATGGCTGGCTTTGGTTCTTTACCTGACTATATTTGGAATTAACTAAAACCCAAGAGGCTGGGCACACCTCTGAGGGATACTTTATCAAATAGACAGCTATTGTTGGATTAGCTGGTCCATAGCCTATTATTCTAATAAACCCCCTTTCTAGATTTAAGAGAACTCTGCATGTTCTGTTACTCTAGAGAAACCTGACATATACACTGAATTTTAACCATCAAATGATAAAACGTTTAGAGTTCCCTGTGTTTTAAGGACTTTAGAACTGACTGCATCCTAGAAAGCTTCCCTACAGGATGGAAACTTTCAATTTTAGGAAGTAGTTGATCAACTTGAAAATCCAATCAAACAGAAACCAACTCTACTTTTGCTAATAATCTCATATAACCATAAGCAGTAATCCCCCAAATCTGAGTGTTGAAAATAAAATTACCAGGAAACTGGAAGCTAAAAACAAGCAGTATTTCTGCTCATATTCTGAAAAAAATGACTTGATTTGTACATTTAAGACTTATATGGATGCAAAAGATCGTGTGTGTTTATATGAAGTGAAAGTAGAAGTAAAAAAACAAAAACACCAAACTTGTCTAGCATGAAATTAGGACTAACAAGGGGGATGGAGGAAAGAAGGGTGCTGGGGTAATAAGAATGGGATCAACACAGAGTATATACTTGTATGGGAACCTTTCTGAGAGAAAACTAAAGGAATGAGCATATTGTGGGATGCTTATGGATTTACCTTAGGAGATAATAGAACATGGTAGATGGCCTATAAAGAGCCATCAACAGGTATATTCTATCATATAGATTATCTGTGTATGCATATGGTGATATATTTTTTATTTAATAAAAATCAGCCTGGAATATCGGAGAACAGAATCACCACAGTCCAGCCGTGAGGGTCAGAGAGTGGTAATTTACCCTTTTAATCCCAGCACAGAATGACCGCGTGGTGACTTATGCCTTTAATCCTATCACTCAAGAAACAGAGACAAGCAGGGCTAGGCCAGGCCAGAAACTTTCAACTACGTGTGTATGTTAATATTATGCTTTAATATGATGGTTGGAGAGACCATAAACCATCTTCTGAGAAACTAAACCTGAATTCAAAATCCATCATGATGAGAAAATGTCTAATTACACTGCAACATGCATCAAATTAACCAGATATTTATCTCCCTCTCTCTTTCTCATGTACTTTCCTACTGTTTGTTCTTGTATCTTTTTTTAAAATTCTTTGAAATTTTATACCGTTTCTTAATCTTACCCACCTACATGGCTTCTTAGATTTTTATAATCTGCTGAGTCCAATTATCGCTAATGGCTGGTTGTATTTTGATCTTTTGTAGGTATTGTGAAGGTAGATAGCACAAGTATTATCTGAATGACTGTTATATCTGTGTCATATCCAGAAGACACTTCACAGCATCCTTCCCATCCTCTGTTATATCTGTGTCATATCCAGAAGACACTTCACAGCATCCCTTCCCATCCTCTGTTATATCTGTGTCATATCCAGAAGACACTTCACAGCATCCTTCCCATCCTCTGGTCCTTACACTCTGTCTGCCTTCCCTTTCCTTGATGTTCTTTGACGGGAGGGGGGGGGGCACGGGGGGGGGGAGACACGGGGGGGGGGGCGGGCACAGTAACCAGTCCTAAAATATCCCTACTTATTGCTGTTCATGTACACTAAGAAAATGTATTAAGGTCTATCAGCATGAATCTAAAACATCCCAAAAGGTAGTGGTGTACCAATATACCAGAAATACAAAATTATATCTTAAAATAATATTACATAAATTTCATAGTTGCAAACGTGACTAGCATATCTGCAATATCCAAACACTAAAAACTATAAATACTTTGCTGAAAGGAAGGAAAACCTAGACAAGAAGATTTCTGTGAAGTCTCAGTCAAAAGTGAAAAAAAGACAGAAATTTTCTAAAAATTTACGTGAAATGTAAAACTTCATAAGACTAAAAATAATTCTAAAAACAAATGCAAAGTTGGAGGACATAACTTAGTGTCAAGTCTGGGATGGATTTTGCAGCTTACAAAGACACTGTATTGTTGTCAAAGCATAGATTCTAAAATAGAGGGGAAAGAACAGAATTCAAAAATTAAGTTATTCATATATCACCAACTGTGTGAAAAATGTCACAGTACTTCAATAGGGAAAATATTTTTTAGAAATAGTTCCTAATGACTCAATATTTATTTACAATAAAAAATTAGGTTTGACCCTATCAAACACCATTTATAAAAAATGAGTAAATAAGAATAAAAGAGTTGGATAGATAATTCCATGACAAATTTGAAATAAGCCTTAATGACTTTACCCCACTTATTCCTCACAGTTCTAGAGGGTAAGAAACCCCAAATAAAGATGGTAGAGCAAGTTTTTGGTGAGGGTTCTTCAAGGTGAATAGTTCTGGTCTCTTCACAATGAGTGAGACGAAATGTCTACAATATTTCTTCTTCATCTCATGAAGGCAATGTCTATTTGAAAATGCACCACCCACTGGGGGTTAGAATTTCAGGAATTGGTTTTTTAGGAAACATATACATTTGGTTCATAATATACCTTGAGGGCTAAAATTTTAAAACTGTTTAAATGTTGAGAGTGTACAGCATCTGGAACTAAGATTAACTCAGAACGTGCAAGGTATAAAATGGTAACACCTAGTCACAGAACTTTCACAATATTTGCCGAATTAATCATGCATTCCTCTACTGGATGGCCATCCACTCACAGATATTTCATGAAAGAGGATGAAGAATGTCCACATAAAAGCAATAATGTTCCTGAAAGCTTCAATAATAGTGGGTGAAAATCAGCGTATAGTGATGGGTAAATAAATGAACAACCAGTTCGGCATAATAGAACATGTTACATGCTAAGGGAAAATGAACTGAAAACAAAAGGCAACATTTTTATTCTACTTATATAAAATTCTAAAGAGAGAAAAAAGATAGAAAGGAGAACAGATATTGCCAGTGTTTAGATGTAGGAAGAAATTGACCATGAAGGACCACAAGAGACATTCATTGGAAGCAACAGAAATGGTTTGTGTCCTGATTATGCTGTGACATATGTGGCTGTACATATCTTCAAAATTCAGAGCATAATAATTAAATTTGTGACTTTCTATGCAAATGGGGAGTTGATGAAGTCCACAGGAAGTGAACACACTTGCTCTCCCTGCCTCTCCTTGCACTCCTTTTTGCTGCCACAGACCAAGAAAAATATGACCTACCCAGAGAGTCTTTGAAACTCAGGCCACCTGGAAGAATACAAACATTGAAACTGTTTCCATCTTTCAAACTGATTTTGACTCTCTAAAAACGGGTAGGTGCCAGGAACGCTATTGAAATGGTATAAAAGAATACATGTGGGTGGGAAATTTTGGTTTCTGCCTGTGGTAAATGTGGTATGTCATTTATGTTGAACGTGAATAATTGAGGAGCCATGGCTAGGATTTCTTGTGTTTATTCCTCCTCTGGTCACAGGGAGCACAGATCATTAACTAGCAATATTCCCCACCCTTGATGTTACACTCAACTTCCAAACTGATCGGGAAGGTTGGCAATAGCTTGAGGTCTTTGCTATTGTCCTGTTTTCTATATCTGTCTCTGTTTAACATATCACACACGATATGTAAATTTCAATTTTACTTCTTACAATTAAGAAAGTTTACAGCACTTAAAAGTGAATTAACTGCAATCAATGTTCTAAAATTCAAATGAAATGCTTTTGATATGTGAATATATTTACTTAACTCTTTATTGCTGGATTTGGGGCAGACAGAGAAAATAAGGCCGTATTTATACAGCATTTATCATTTTACTAAGACAAGAAAACAGCAAATTCTGACAAGAACCCTGTATTTTGCCTCAACAAAGGAGAATTAAATAAACTCTCAGATCTTAACCTGAAGTTTGCTTTGACTAATCTGAGAATATCACAGTTGGCATCTTGGTTCTTTCTAACTCGGCTTCTTCTCCTTCCTGTCCTTGTGTGGAGAGTCCTTTGATTTTCTCCATACCATTTTTATTCCACGTATTCTGCTGTTGCCCTTCAAACCAGGGGGAGCTTTCAGCATTAACAGGGAAAGGAGGTTGGGGAGGGGGGGAGGGGAAGAGGGAAGGGGAGGCAGTGAGATACAAAAGAGTGTTTTGATTCTCTCGCCACCTTTCTCCTGTTCCTATTTTAAATTTCTCTATTTTATTCTTTCACGTTTTTAATAGAAAAAAAAAGGAGAAAATGGTAGTGTTTGCATAGTGAAGGCAAATACTTGCATAACGTGTGATAATTACAGGCATATATTAAAATTTTCAGTAATTTTCTGTAGCTTGATTGGCTTCAGTACACTTGAGCAGATTTTTAATCTCTGCTTGACTTTTCCTTCCTCCTCTCTTTGTATTTTATAGTTATGTTTGATTTTACCTACACGCTTTATTTTATAACAGTCCAGTCAACGTTCTTTGTTCTTTCAGAGGAGAACAAATATCTTCCTTCTAACTTTTGTTTTTGGCATGACAACTTTATTCTTAGAAATGTTAAAGATATTTATAAATCAATTTTTAATTAATTAATTTTATTTAAGGTAGGTGAAATTTGGAAGCTCACAAAAAGAAGCAGAGCTCAAAACACTGGGAAGCAATGAGATTATAATCTTTAATAAAGTCTGAAAGTCAAAAATATCAAAATGTAAAAAAAAAAGTCAAGGAGAATATTGGACATTTTACTTTCTTGAAAACTGACAAACTTAAGTCCTTTTTCTTCTATCTTCATAAAAAATAAAAAAAAAAATCTCTGTATATCCAGAACTGTTTGAGATCCTTCAATAATAAGCCCCAGCCCCTTTCAGCTGGTGGAAAAGCTGGCCTCACAGGGCAAACAATGCTTGGTTTGAGAAGAGGGGGAGTGAAAGGTCAAAGTGTAAATTCCTCTTGTAGCATGCTACATTCTTCTGTGGGCAGAACCGCTGCTGGAATGGTCAACAGCCTTTATTCCATCAGATGGGCTTGTTGCTAATGGGATCAACTTCCTTTGAGTATGACAGAGGAGTCATTTTGAAAACCTCAATGTATCGATAAGTTGTGGCAAGTTGGCCGATGTCTTGGTTGTTTTAGGTTTATGGCTTCTGTATTTGCTTGACAAAAATCTGCTCTGTGGGGTATTGTCTTTGTTTAATTCAGCGTGTAGGAAGAGAAGGAGGGTGTGAAGAAAAAGTCTGTGAAAGAGTTTGTTTATAACATTTGTTCTTATTGTTTAGAAGAATTTTTAAGCCATTATGGGAAAGGCCAAAAATAAAGAGAATGGATAATTATGAAGACAATGTTTTTGAAGAGTCCTTTTGAGAATAGGGTTTAAAAAAAAATTTTTTTAAGCCAGTTAAAAAGAATGTGTCCCAAATCCAGGTTTCCTGGCTAATTAGATTCTGGCAGAAGTTACACACTAAAGCATTCTTTAAAACATTTGGGAATTGTCTGAAATCTCTCTACAGGGGACTGGACTGGCGAGCACAGGCCGAACAGCAGAGAAAATGAAGGAATCAATAAGACTTCTAAAGTCAAAAACAGAAGCATTCTTGTGCTATCGCTCCCCTTGGGATGTGTCTTTTGCATATTAATTTGAAGAAATAAAACTTTAAGAGCAAGTAAGGATTATCAGATGTGGTAAAATATATATCGTTTGATTCATAGCAATTTTTAGTTATTATGCTCAATAGACATTGATGACATTTACCTGTGATAGGAAAATATTTGGGGACAGTGATTAATTAGAAGCCTTTTCTGAGAAAACATAAAAAGCGTGCTGGTGGAAGTTATTTATGAGGGGTTTTCTCACACTGATATAAATGAGAGAGTAATATTTTGAAATTCATTATTTCCTTCTTAAATCCATCATTACTGCTTCTCTGTCCCATACATGTTTGTCTCTAATGGGATAATATGCTAGGACTGGCTGCCATTTTTTAAGCTATTGTAGATTGAGCATCTTTCACATAAGAAATCAATTTTGTTACTGTTCTAAAGGTTAGATGCCTAAGATATGGATTACAACCAAGTTGGTCTCTTCTTGACTTGGTGACTGCCAAATTCTTATTCTGTTGACATGAGGCACAGAGAGTTATTTTACTCTTCCTAGACTAACTCAATTCTACCGGATCAATACCTTATTGTTATGGCATTATTTAACTTTAATTACCTCAACAACGTACTTAAGCTTACATATTATCAAAGAGAGAAATTTAACACATGAAATTTTGAAATATATTCAAATATTCCAAAATGGATAAAATCTACATGTTTTCTTAGCCAGCTTACAAACTTCCTGACCCCTTTACCAGTTCAACTGGATTCTTTACCAGAATGTATCTAAAATTTATCTTTCCTACTTTACCCACTTCTCATTTTGTTTTAATTTTTTTGGATATAGATACAGTGATCTTTATATAGAAACACTAGATTTACTATATGCATGTAATAGTGGTGTTTTGTGTGTATTTGTCTGTCTGTCTGAGTGTCGTTTGTTTGTGTTCTGTATGTCTGGGTATTGTGCTGGCACCTTTATGTTTGAACATGTAGTTACATTCATCATCAGTGAAGAAAAATAATGAGGAAGAGAAGATTGAAGTGAATGAAATGAAAATCACAGTAGGACCTTGCTCAAAATACATGCTGTCATACATGCTCTTTACCACATGTACAAAATGACTCTGTGTTGCTGAAGGTGTATCATAATTCAAGGCTACAAACCACTCTTTCAAAGGACCCAAGTTTTATTCCCAGTACACACACTTGGTAGCTCACTACCATTTGTAACCACTGCACATGTGTGACATACAAAAATGCACTTAAATAAAATGAAAATCCCCTCACGTTGTGGTGACAGTCAGCTTACCCTTTTCACAGCTGCATTGTCATCCATGTGTAAACCAAAAGGCTCATCACTGAAGTAGAGCATGAGGTTCATGACCAATACTCTAACTTTACTCTAGAAATCATGATTAACACTTTAGGTTAAGTATTCTTAAAATATATTTGTATAATTGTGTTTAATCACAGTTGAGTATTCATGTATCTTATGTGTTGTCTTAGATCATTGTTTTTTTGTTTTTTTTTTTCTCTATCTCTCTTTTTGGGGAGGGAGGCATCAAGACAATATAACCATGAGTAAAAAACTGAAGAAAAGCCAGGTATCATGGCACGTGCCTGAAATCTCAGTACTTCGGAGGTGAAACCAAGAACTAAGGAATTCAAGGTCATCCACTGCTATTGACTTCAGAGGCAGGCTGTCTATATAAAACTCAATCTCAAAAATTGAAAACAACAAAAGACAAAATACAATTAAAAAATAAATAACATGTATATTGTGAGGGTTAAAGTTGTCAGAGTTTACCGTGGTAGAAATTAAGATTCAGAACTTCCTAAAACACAACATTACACAGCAGGTGTTTTGATGGAAAGTCACGGACATCTATGGAATTTTTATAGCAGAATTTCTAGAAAATTCTGTAGCGCCCAAAAGAGGGTGAGACTAATATACTGAATGATAGGATCACTGCAGAGTTTAACTTATCTCTCAGGAAAGTCAATGAATCTGAAAACTATATTTTTGAATATATAAATATGTTTAAAATAGATAAAATTACTAAAATCAGTAAAGAAATTCCTGGATCTTGAAATCATTATTTCTCTGTAGTTGCAGTGACAGCAAAATAGAAACACAGAGCCTGTGTTAATTAGTTAATTTAATAAAGTGTATAGTAACATAAGGGGATGACTTTTATATTGAGCATCATATTGTGATAATGCTTCATATGGAGTTGGTAGGTGAGTAGGAGTAAGAAAGAATGATACAAGGCTTGTGCTGACAGGAAGTTTGGAATTTCTAGAAAAGTGAAGGAGATAAAGAAGCATATTGAAAAGGGAATAACAGATCAAGTTATTAAAGGAGACAACTCTATGGGATCTGTAAACATGGGAGTCATCAAAACACAAAATTAGATACCCACAGAGTTACTACAAATGAAAAACTCTTTTTCCTCAGCCCCAGGGCTACTCCTTCTGTTGAAAGTTAATAAAGCAAAGCAGATAGAGAACATTCTCAATAGAGAAAAAAAATCACACCTAGTATTTCATCTGGAGCCACATAAATAAAAGTGTTTCTAGAAGGAAAGGTTGAGTGTAAAAATATTGTCAGGGAGAATTAGCCTGAGACAACTCCAAAGACAACATTGTTATATATTTATCTGATGCTCCCTGAACAATTATTTTCAGCTACTAGCACTGTTTATAATTAGCAAATAAGGTATTGGGTTTCATTATGGCATTTTACACAAATGTTATTAATTGCTTTTCCCTTGTCCCTCACATTCACTTCTATTCACTCCCGTCCTTCCTATGTCATGTCCCATGTCCTTACTGAATTCTAGTGCACCCAGGGCTAAGAACTGATGACTAGATTTAACATAATGGAGACTGCTGATAACACTAAAAAGACCAATTTTCCTGAAGTTTGAAATTGTCTTGATTTGGGTGTGCATGATAAATTATAGGAGACAATTAAATTAGAATCAGCCAGGTTCTTTAGAGGATGTTCTGCGTAAATGGAATAATAGTATGGAACCTGGAAGGGAATACAAAGAGGTCTTTGTCTATTTAAATGTTAGGAAAAAATTACTGTAGACTGAGCAGCTCGTGCAGCAAGTATTTGTTTGTCTGTTGCAATAGTTCTTAAGGCCAGAAAATCAAAATTGAAGGTCTAGCAATATTCATCATCTGAGGATAGTGTCTAAAGCGGATGTCTCCTAGGAAGATTTCAATGCTTATTGAAGGATTGATCATTAATGCAACAGGATTCAAATGTGGAGGTTTGAAAGATTAAACTTCTAGGTTCATCATTGGATTAGTCCAATGACACATTTATAGGTAATTAATTGTCTATTGGAAGTCAGAGGACACTCCAGTTGATGGGCATTCGTTAGAGGAGGTCACAGGAGACATACATTCAAAGTGTATTTGTCTGTAGTCCTTTTCTCTGTCTCTGAAACCTTCTTTTCCTCTTTTCTTCCTTACTATCATAAAGAAAACAGCTGTCTGCACGTTTCCCCTCATGATACTCCTCTACAATGTAGACCTGAAACAGTGTTCCCAACTTAGTAAATGAAACTTTAAAAATCATAAATAATAATTTTTCTTCCTTTAAGTTGATTATGTCAAATATTTTCTCATATCAAATAAAATCTGGTTGACAAAGAATTAATATTAACAAACTACTACTATCCCCAAGCCCCACCTCCTACTCCTATCACATATTAACAGTTACTATTTCAACCCAAGAATTGGAAGAATAAACTTGGGAGAGACAAAAGTGTTTTAGTCAATAGTAGAGCTAAGACATTTTTCCCAAACAAGATTTGTTTTTATTCTCTGAAGAATATTGTAGAGAAGGAGAGAAAGAGAATTCTAACATACATCCTTTTGAGTAGGAGAAAAGTAAAGGTCTAGACATGATTGGAAGAGATTCCTTTAGAGGAAGCAGGGACAACCATCTCTAGTGAATGTAAAGCAGAGCAGTTGATTAACAGATGGAGACAAGGGACTGATATGCTATTGACACTGGGGAACATGCTCTTTGAATTGCAACATTTTCTCAAAATTAAAAAAAAAAAGAAATGAGAGCTTTCCAGAGCAGAAAGATAATATCAGTAATCGTCAGTAATTTGAAGTGGAAAAGGAAAGTGACAGGTTAATCTAAGAAGGTGGAAGAATGGAGAACACAGAAGAGTGGGGTTCTTGAGCAGCACTCAGTTCATAAGCTATAAAACTGAAGTAAAATTGATTAAATAAATGTAGAAGCATTGCTAAGCTGAGAGCCATTGTCAAGTATCCTGTGGCTGGAGCCAGTTCTACATAATTTGTATTATTTGTAGTCCTATTAAGTTACACACACACACACACACACACACACACACACACACACACACACACACAAGCTTTCAAACATTGTATTAAGAAGGGATTTAAAAATATATTGACCAAAAAAATACCATAAAGAAAGCTAAGGACCTTTGGATTCACAGAGTATAGCAGTGGGGAACAGAATCCAAGAACAATATGACCATGGAAGAAGAATAGCTTGTGACCTTGCTGGTGAAGCATCGTGTTCAGTATGGGGACTGCCTTCCTCTGAACAAGAAATCAGTCAATATTTGTTAAATAAATGAGTATTCTCACCCCCAAACCAGGGCCATCCACTTTTCAGAGACAAATCCTTAAATATATTTAAATTACCTCTATCAATATTGGTCTTTGTAGGCTTTTTAAAAATCCTCCCTTTAGAGTCAATTTTTAATTTTATATTTTATCCAACCATTCATATTTTATATCATTCATTTCATTCAAATCACAGTCGTATGCTGTAATACTGGGTATAGTCTTCCCATAAATATTTAAACTCTAACCTGTGTCTTTGACTTTTTCCTTTTCAATTCCTAATGTTTATTTTTGCATTTTCTTTTCTGCTCAATCAGACTTTTTTTGGATTTGGTTGCATTCGTTGGTTCTTTCAAAGAACAATCTTTAGAACCAATTTTGTAGTCTATTGGTTTTGGTTTCCTCTATTTTACCAATCACAGCCTTCAAACTAATGCCAACTTTTTTGCTAACTTGCTTAAAAGACAACTTAAGAAGCTTACAAACCTTCTTTTGCCTTTCAACTTCTTATTTAAAAAAATTGTATAATAATTACCCACCATAACTTTGTTTTAAAGTCTCAGTGAATTTACATGCAAGGGCTTTAGAGACATACCTAGTATACTGGAAGGTTTTTTCTAGTTTCATTGTATTACGATGGTAATAACATGCTGGCCAAAAGACAACTGGAGGGGGAAAGCATTTGATTCATTTTATAGGCTGCAGCCCACCATTAAGGAAAGTGCAAGTGGAAACTCAATAAAGAAATTGGATAGAGACCATGGAGGAGCACTGCTTCCTAGCTCCCAGGTTCAAACTTAGCTAGCTTTCTTATACAGCTAAGGGCCACTTGCTCAGGGAACAGTACAATCCACAGTGGGCTGGGCATTCCTGAATCAGCTACCAATCAAAATGATTAGCCATCAGACACACCCACCCCGAGGCCAATCGAAATGCTTCAACTGAAGTTTCTTTCTCAAGTGACTCTAGACTGTTAAAGGTAACTGGTATAGTCTTCAAGAAACATTGCATGTATGTTCCAGATGTAGTGGTTACGCTCTGTAATCACAAAACTTGGGAGCAAGTGACAGGAGGATCAGGAGGTCAAGACCATTCTCATCTACATAATGAGATTGAGAACAGTCTGTGCTTATGTGAAAACTCTAAATATAACGACAGGATGGAAGAAAAGGAGACCAAAGCGTCCTATTTTTAATAAATGTTAATAAATAAATGTTATAAATGTTGTTTTATATAAAACGAATAACATTTTTTAATTTGCTTGATTTCTAATAAATTACAGGTGTAAATTGCTTTCACCCCAAGAGCTTTAGTAACTCCAACATTGATTGCACAGTGGCTTGTCATCTCAATTATGTTGCATTTATCTACAAAACTTCAGTAAAGTTTTGATCTAAATGTGTCAATAGACAGATTGTGGGACAATGGTAGGTTATTTTTGTCATGTCTGGATAATTTTATTCATAATTATACAATATGACTTCTCTTATTTCGGCATAATAAAGTTTTCTGTAACTTGTCAGTTTTTTGTGGCTTTATTCGAAATGTGTTTGAATGGGCAAGAAATTTAAGTATCTATGTACTTTCTCTTTCCATTTGATACAGAAGTATGTATGCATTTAGATGTGTTTTATACAACAAACAATATCATTTAAGTAGCTTCACTGATATTTATTTATGTTTGTAGTTGGTCATTTTGTTCAATTTTATTAAAAAATTAAAATATCATGCTGGCTGCTCAGTTACTATTCTTTTTTTTATAAACTGTCTTGCTCTGAATCAATGCCTATGATATTAATTGAACAAAGGAACAAAATTTTCTATTTGTTATAGAAGATACCTCTGTTTACTATGTACTATATCTGCCTCACTTAATACTTTCTCAGTTTACTATGTACTATATCTGCCTCACTTAATACTTTCTCAGTTAAAGTTAACTTCCAAAACTAAAGTTAGCCATTTATTGCTAATCTCTGTCAAATTTATAATAGTGTACTTAAAGTTTAAAAACTGATTTCCAATAGTTAAGTTCATTTCACAGTGCCCTCATCACTGATACAAATATAGAAGATAGAAGATGATAGATAGATAGACAGACAGACAGATAAGCAAAAATTGTTTTACATACTCCCTCTAAGCAGGTTTCATGCGGCTCTGAGTCAAAGTATGCCATATTTTAAATATCTGTTAATTTTTTATTTTCCTCATTTTTGAAGTTTTATTTGGTAAGACATCTAACGTTCGCATTTAGCTCTCCATATGGTAGGATTCATAATCAAATACAGGCAACATCCGTATCTAACAAAATAAGTGTAAAGTGATAGTGAACATTTAATGAAAAAATGCTGCAGATATTAGTGGAAGATAGTACAGTGTTTATGATGAGGCAAATGGATGTGTGAACAAATCATGAATATGGGTCATTTTAGGTAATTAGACTATTTTGTAAATGACTATGATACTTAGCCCTATTTAGAAAACATAAAGAACAACCCCAAATATATGGCATATTTATACAATATTTTCAATAGTATATTTCAGGTAAATAATGTTGTTTTTCAATATGACACATTAGGAAAATATGTAGACCATCTTTAATTTATTTATTTTTACTTAAATTTGCAAACAACATATCTTAATAATATTCTTTCCCCTCCCTCAACTCTCGCAGATCTCCCCACCTCTCTACCCACCCAATTCCATGTTCTTTCTCTCTCTCTAAAAACAAAAAGACAAACAGAAAAACAGAAAATGAAAACAAATAAAACTAGTAAGATAAAAAATATCACAGGCAAGCAAAACAAAAAGCACAGAAAAACTCTTGAAATCTGTTTTCTGTTGGTTAATTATGCCTGGGCATGCGGTAGAGCATAGTAATTGACATATACAGTGACCAGCATTACGTTGGAGAAAGCTAATTGTCTCTTTCTTGGCAGGTATCAATTACAAACAGTTTGTTTGTGATCACTTCTTTTCAGTGCTAGAATTTTTTCTGGCTTGAATCTATGTACGCTACATTCATGTTATCACAATGTATGAATTCACATATGTTTCAGCCCTGTTGTACCTGGAAGATACAGTTTCCTTGGCATCATCCACTATACTCTTTCTCCCTTCTCTTCTACATATATCCCAGATCCTTTAGGGGAGATCTTTGGTGAAGATATTCCATTTAGGACTAGGTGTTTTTAAGTCTTTACACATTGCCTAGTGGTGGCTCTCTGTATTAATTCTCATCTACTAAAAGATAAATGTGGTTTGTTTTAATATGACATATTAAGCAAACATTATAACTATTTTACTACTATGGACATAAAAAGAATTTAGTGCATTCAAATCTGGAATTAATAAACCAATTATGTTTTAAAATTGCTAATTCCTTTTTTGCTTTCAACTTTTAAAAGATTATATACTCAATAATAAAAATCTAATCACAGAGTTGAGATGTTTTCAATGCATAGAAGAGTCTAATGTTAGTATCAGAACATAAAAGCAGTGCAAACCAGCAAAAAGAATGAACAGTACCATGGAAAAATGAAAATGGAGTAAGAAAATGAAGCTCCCAAAAGAAATAAATACTCAGAAGTGTTAAATTCATCACTAGTAGCCAAATTTTAGTAATTTGAAAATGAGACCTCACCTCATCTTTTATAAAAATAGAAATATTTTAAAGATGTCAATATCAAATTTTATAAAGATAAGATAATGTAAAACCCATATATTTTTAGTTAAGCCTTTTAGGAGATAATTATTTTAAAATGACAAAGTATTTTCACTTCTTAGAATCTGTTTTATGGAGCTGAATGCACACAGAAGCGAAGAAGAGAATGCAAAAAAAAATTCATGTCAGCATTGGCTACTCACTGAAGAAAAAAGTTGTTGAGCAATCTTAATGTTCATCATGACAGAATGATTAATTATTCATGCATACAACATCATAACCTGCAATTGTGCTATAAATATAAGATAGAACTAAATATACTGGTTAATAAATAGTTCTAAAACATTACAGCGTAAATCCTTCTATTCCCTTCATGGATGCGGGTGACAAAAAGAAATACAAAGCAGAAAGAGAGAGGAAAGAGAACAAGAAAACGGGTTCAAGGGAAAATGTTTGTTGAATATCTGCCAGTCTATGACCAATGACCAAGATAGGCATGATTCCTTCTCCCAAAGAGGTTTTCTTCCAGAGACTGACCAAATATATACATAAAAACATGAACACCAACAATAAGTACATCCAGGAGCTCTACATCCAGTAATTATTCACACAGTAAGTGGTGTTACCAAAAAAAAAAAAAAAAAAAAAAAAAAACAATGTGAGGAATACCATGGAGAACGAAAGAGAGGCTTGAAGAAATGATGCAGTAGGAATCAAACAGGCTGCATCTCACTGAAACCTGAAGACCCTGAAGACAAGCCACAGACGAGAAGAGAACAGAGAGGATTCGTGAAAGCAGACTGAAGAGAAACGGATCCGAAGTGTGCCTTCCCTAAGATCAAGGATAACCACAATGACTTGAATATCACCACAGGCAGACCTGCGCCTGATGACACAGAAGAAGACAGGGTAGGATAATTCAAAGACCTGTGGGCTATCACAGCAAGTTTGGATTTTAGAGTTCACAATGAAATAATGATTACAAGGTTTTCATCAGATAATACAACTTGATTTATGTACCCAGAACTTTCCCTGTCCTGCCTGGCCAGTACCACAGCCATCTAGTCCCAAATAATCACACAAAGGTTTTATCTTAATTATAAACTGTTTGGTCTGTGGCTCAGGCATATTATCTGCTATCTCTTACTCTGAAGCCCATGAATCTTACTCAAGTTTAGCCACACGGCTTGGTTCCTTCACTCAGCACAGCATTTCCTTTTTTCTTTCTCTGAGTCTGACAGCAGACTATTCAGCTCTTCCTCTTCCCAGCATTCTCCTTGTCTGGTTGCCACACATATGCTTCTCGTCTGCCTAGTTTTTATCCAATCAGCATTTTTATTAAACTGACATTTGCAGTGGTAAATATTTACAGTGTACAACAGCATAGGCCCACAGCAGATTTGTATCTTAAAATGTCACATCACTGCCTCTGTGCCTACAAGGTTCATAACTGGGGAGAAACTTCATGACAGATCATGGTGGTATCTGTCTTTTGTAGAAGCAAAGATGTATAGCATGTTCTTAATAAAAATATCAGGGCGCATTGATGGTGGAAACAAGAAATCTATTTTAAAAATCCTCCAATGCCTCAGACATAGGCAGGTAGGGTTGCTGGGTCAATTCATTGAGTGACAAGGACCATCTCAGGCTTAGCTATTAACAATGAATATCTTTTGTGAGTGCTTTGTATGTTTTTAAATATTTCTTATATATAATATAAGCTCATTTTCCTCACAAAATATTACACTCATAGAATTTGAAAATTCATTGAATGTTTTCCAAATAAGTGCTCTATATTAAAAACAATAATAAAATTGAGTGTTATACAAAAAGGTGTCATGAAAGTCTTAAAAGGGGAGAAAGAGCCAGAAGTCCTATATAGCTATGGTACCCACTAAAAAAAATAAACAGCATGGCACAATAACCCTAAGGATGTGTGTAGAGGTATGCATATGTTCAAGGTAACCAATAACTCTCTGATTGTACTTAAGACCTGCTCAACAAGAGGAAACCCACACCTGCTATGGGAAACTTAACCCATTACCAAGGGCTAGTGAAGTCAAAAGTCATAGAGAAAAATCTACAACCACTATTAAACGAGCTTTATGCTCGAATCAGGAGAGTTGACAGAAATATTGTAAGAACCACATTTGGGAAATTTGCTGTGAGATTGTGTCTCCTAGTAATGTCAGAAGCTACACCCATAAAGTCTGGCCAACATGACTTCCCAAATGTGAAATGAGCAAGGGTTATACCACTGTGAATAGCAAAGTTAATGGAAGAAAGACCCAGAGGCCTTAATCCTATCGGCAACTACAGGCAACTACTCTTCCCAGGGAAGATCATACCAGTTGGTTATCCAATCCCAAATGGTTAGCCCTGAAAAACATACATACAAATAACACAAAAAAGGCTGAGCAGATTGTATTTATGAATGTAAGCACATTTGTATATTCTTGAAACAATAATTAATAGAAAAAATGAGGTCATGCATTTGAAAAAGAGCAACAAGGGGTATAATGGAGGGTTTAGAGAGAAAAAAATGAAAAAAATTATAAAATTTTGTTATAGTCTCAAAAATAAAAGAAAAAATGTGTGTTAATTTAGAAGCACTTATTCCTTATTCTATCACTTAAAGTATAGCATTAAAAAATCATAAATAAAACATTACAATACAGTTGAATGATCGACCTTATCCAACTCTAGAAATGAATTTTGCATATACTTAATAACTGAGCCTAACTCTAGGAACTCAGACTCAATAGAAAAAGCAAAGGAGGGGAGATTATCAGACTGTTTCTCTCAGGCCTCTTTCTCAGCCAAGGATGGTAGGTGACTATGGCAGCATTTGGTGACACCGTTCCTTAAATAAACACAGGGAACATGGCATAGGCTAATACAGTAACTGGGTTTGGAGATGTTTGCAGCTGGAAAACATGACTGGGTAAAAGTCTTGAGGTTCTACAAGTTTCCAGTTTTGCTCATCTCTTTAAAAGGCAACCACTGCAGGGATATATTTCAAATTTAATAAAACCAGTCTGAGATATCAGAGGGATCTACATACAGTCTAGGAGGATCAGAGAGTGGTAACTCACACCTTTAATCACAGCACCAGGAATATCCGGGAGTGGTTACCTACGCCCTTAACCCCCGGAGATCTGAGTTTGAGGCCAGCTTAGTTTATAGAGGGAGTTCCAGGTTCCCAAGCAGGCAGTGGTGATGGCATGCCTTTAATCTTAACCTGGATATGAAAGAACTAAGTGAAGAAAGTATTTAAGGCAGGCATAGAAAGACAGAGCAGGAGGAAGAAGCCAGGAGGAGTGAAGTTGAGGAAGCTGGAAGACAGCTGGGTGAGATTTGACTGTGGTGTTTCCTATCTTTGATATCTCAGCCTTTCCCGGAGATCTGGCTCTGAGTTTCCTGCATTTGTGCAACAAACCACTTAGGGGCTATAACACTGCCTCAGCAGCTCAAAGTGTGTACTTCTCTTACAGAAGGTCTGAATTCAGTTCTCAGTACTCTATTAGATAATTTAAAGCACTTGTAACTCAAACTTCACAAGTATCTGATGCTTCACTGGACACCTGTGCTAACATGAACACCGCCCTCCCTCCAACATACAAACATACAATTAAAAATAAAATAAACTTTTTGTTAAAAAGGAGACTATTATACTTTATCTGTGTATGATTGCATAGGTATTGCATTATTTAATTACATGCAGTGTACACACAGGCACATACATGGACTACCAATTTTATTCCTCTCTTTAAAAAGTATTAGCCAGACATTATGATTCACTCTGAATTTAAAATTCAGAAGGCTAAGACATTAAGTTCTAGGCTAGCCTAGATTACCTAACGAGAAAATGGGTGAGAGGAGAACTCTTCTTAAACCTTTTGTGTCTGTGTAGTATGTATAATTTTACATACATTCAAATTATACATTGCTCTAAAAGCCTATATTCATTCTATAACAAACTGGACTAGGAAAAGTGTATGGTGATAAATACTGGCTATTCATATTCTACTAGCCCACCTCCATAAGTTAACTGAATGGATTCACTCCAAAACCTTCACAACTAGTGTTTTTGTGAACAGAGAACTGAAATCACTTCACTTCTATGCTGCAGTCTTGACAATGCTTAGTGTGTGTGGGGGGTGGGGGGGACCCGCCTGTCTCTGTCTTCCTCCTCAGTTTATGACAAATGGCTTGAAAATTCTCTCACTAGACAAAGAACAAATGATTCCCAAAGAACAAACACGGCACCTTCAGAAATCCCTAATCAACTTTTCATAGCTGGAGCAGCCTGTGTCTGACAGAGCCCCACATGAAATGCCAATGTTTATTCATTCAGAGCCTTTCTGCTTTTAGAAGAAAACTTCAGCTTTGTCCCTATGCAGTAGAGAGCAGGAACTTGCACTGCAGAGAGCATTTGACAAAGTTCCACATCAAAGATTAAGGTCTTAGTAGACAGATTGAGGTCTGGAAATGCAGGAAGATAGAATGGGCATAAATGTACATAAAATGGGTTGAATGTTGGCTAAAGGGCAGATGAGGGTATATTCATAAATAAAAAGCTTTCATGGTGACAAAAGATACTGAAGACATATTACTGTATCAGTGCGATGCTCCCACTGTTTATTATTGAAAGAGATTTGATAATATAATAATAAGGAAGCTATCAGAGACTGTAAACATAGTTTTGTAAGAGAAATGGACTATAATGGTGATTTTTATTTCATAGTAGAAAAATATCTTTCAGTTATTCATCATAGTATTTTATGGACGATTTCCTAATTAGCTTCAATTATTAACTTGACAACCTAGAATCACTTAAGAGGAATTGCCTAGAGCAGGATAGTTTGTGGGCAGGTCTTTAAGGGATATTCTTGATGGCTAATTGATGTCAGGTAGCCTATACAACTGAGGATGACATGGTTTTTCAGGCACAGGACCTAGGCTGTAAAGGAAAAATGGCTAAGCATGGGTCTAAGAGTGAATCAGCAAGCTGCATTCTGCCATGGTTTCTGCTTCAAGTTTTTGCTTGTGTTCCTGCCCTTACTTCCTTCCGTGATGAACTGTGACCTGGAAGTACAAGCCAAATAACCCTTTCTAACTCTAAGCATCTTTTCAGTCAGGAGACTTCTGTAACAGTGTCAGAAAGGCTAGAAGAATTTGATTCAGACCCATTGCATTTCAGTTTGAAATGTCAAGGAAGGTGTTTGGATGTATTCTACCTCTTTTATCTTATACACATGAGCAATCAAGAAGAAGACAAAGAGACAAAAAAGGAGGTAAAACTGAAGAGTCCATAAAAGAAAAAAAAAATATTAAAGAAGAAGCTCTTTTTTTGAGAGAACTAAAACATCCGCTGTCTATAGACCCCTCTTTTCTCTGACCAAGTACCTATGCTGAGTACTGGATAAAATAAAAGACATCTAGCTAGATTTTAATTTCATCATGTAGTATTTATGGTGTGTAATTACAATAAAAATAGGTGTGGAACTCAGCTGAATCAGAGCCCTATTTTGCTGTTGCTGCTTTTGCCTGCAGTGGTGATGATGGCAGCAGTGGTGGGATGCTTTTGGGGGTAGTAGGGAATGGTGTCTTCCTAAGTCTTGTATTCATTACCTAAGAACCAGCTTCCATGTAACAATACTGATAACTAGACACCCTCTGAGAAGATAGTGCTCCGCATGGGAGCAGAGTGAAAAGAATGTTTCCACAACAAACTGAGTCACACAAAACACTGGCATTTTGCATCAGACTGAGGAGGGTGTTGCCTTTAGTCTCCCCTAATCTACATTACTTTCTTCTGTTGTTTTTATACTATCAAAGTGACATGAATTCAATGTTAACCCGTTTACTTTTTGACAGATTTACACTAAAGACCCTAACAAGAATTAGTGTCAAAGAGGGTCTCTCAGGCAGGCAGTTCCTGGGGTGTGTTTGCCTTTTGTGATATACTTTAACAAAGGGGTCATTCTGCTTCCAGAACTTGACAATAAGCCAGCTAGGGGACATCTTATAAAATGTGCCATGTGAAGTGTAGATTCTGAGAAATGGACCAGGCCTGTGGTACTTCTTGTGTAATAGGATGTGTCTAAATGTCTGAATACATTCTAGAAAGTGAAAGGTTGTCTCCTAAAGCCAAAATTAAAGTTTCCTGAGCTCAAGGCATCTTCACAACTGATGCACCACTTACCTTCCCTTTGTGTGTTCTGAAATCATCTATGAGAATTCTACAAAGATGACAATATATGTGTTCTTGAATATAAACAGGCACTTTTTAGACATGACTCACAGCTTTAACACACTATCGATCATTATAACGAAGATCCAAGTCTTTTGCTAGCACACAAAGCATAATCATTTTGGCTGGTGAATTGATTATTACAGGACCTTCCCTTCTCTCTCGCTATGGTCTTTGAGCATCACCTCCTCACCCTTTTTATGCATATGAACTAATTAAGAAAATATGTTCCATTTGATTTTACTATTTTTATCAAAGTAATTATCTTTCACAAATTTTTGAAATTGTTCTGTTTCTTGTGATTAATGTATTGTGCCTGCTTCTTTTCGCTGTTAATTGTTTTATACAAGTGATGCTAATATAAGCAATAAGGTTTTATTAATGTCCCAATCAAATATATTGAAGCATATATGTGTTAAATACTTGAGAGCTTAATAGGTGATCTTTCTTAAAAGAACATTAGGTTTTGAACATTGATCCATATTTATTAATTAGTGTCTTTCAATGCTTTTCTGCACAATGATTAAAATTTTTATGTTTTATCATGTAAAACAGAATGTCTATTAACATATAGATTTATTCACAAAGTATAAATGAAACTATACTTGAAAACACAACCTTGAAATACAGATAGATAAATATTTGCCTTAAAATGGGGATTTTTTTTTCTTGTCAGGCTTTAAAACATTAGCAACGGAATTTACTGATGCCTTGAAGGAATAAGTTGCTTATTAATTATGATACTATAATGCTGTTATAAACATAGTTTCTACTTTTAAAAATGCCCCCAAACTTGACTAGATTCAAGTATTAGTTACAAAAGTTTGGGAAAACTGTCTGCCCTGTGGCAAACAAGGATGGAGGGTTGAGTTAAACAGTATAAAGTGAAGTCGATGTCAAAGTGATGATGTCCAAACATCAAGCATTTAACTTTCTTACCCCTCAACTTGGTACAAGTGATATTTTGAAATCTTTGAATATTTTGACTCAAACTGAGTTGTTACCCATATGTGAACTAAGTTGGGATTCAAAAATCTCTGAGAATTTGATCATTTAGTTAATTTTTACCCATTATTCTTTATGAAATTTTTAGTTTCTGAAGTAAATTTGAAGACAGATGAATGCTTTGCCAAACCTACTCTTCTTAAGAGACAAATGCTTTGTGACCATAACAAGCAATAAGTGAAAGGGGGTAAGAAGAATAACATGCCATCTGTGCCTGGTAGCTTTAAAATCCTGGTTGGAATTCTGTCATTTTTCCCATTGAACAAACTTGTCCAAACCCTTTACCTGTCATGAGGATCCTCTCACTGCTTCAGCCAACAGCATACAGAAAAGCAATGTAGAAAGACTCCTAAGGCTATATTATAGAGGACAACACACCTTTCACCAGATAACACACTTTAATGCATGATTTTCTGTATGAGCACCCACATATTCTAGTGCCACTCTGCTGCTATGAAAGTCAGCGTACATAGACCAATGTCAATAGGTACTCTTGTCAACAGCTGAGTCCTTCAGATATTCCATCTTCATGCTAGACACGTGATTAAGACACTTGTGTATCAGCTACTGTTCGTTGTATCTATTAATACAAAGACAAGACAGTTTTTGCAGCAAATACATTATGTTCTTTTACAGTTTATATGCTCAATCCCAATCTCAAAGCAATGGAGATGAGTCCTTTGAGGAGTAGTTAGTTCATGAGAAAGTTCCTATGGCTATGATTAGTGGCCTTAGAAGAAGAGACTAGAGATCTGGGTAGTTATGTCTATTATATCATTCAGAAGATGTTACATGTCTGCAACTAAGAAGAGGGCCCAGAACCCAGAAAACTTGCACCTTAACTCCAGATATATTGTTTAAGTTCCTGGATTGACTGCAGCCATTTCCTATGGTGCTATTTATTACCACAGTTTATTGACTTCGTGAAATGTTGATTCTGTACATGAATTACCGCTAATTGCATTAAAACAAATACACTTTCATCTCTGTAACAAAATATGATCTTTTCTGACAGTTCATATGGTGAAAGAATAACTTCATGAGAAATGAAACATGAAATAGAAATAGGGCCATCTGATAAAGAAATTTAGCTTTCAAAATCAACACTGCAAAGAGCCAATAGAAATATGAAAAATATACTAGTGCTGTCATTTAGTCTAAGAAATTGAAATATATAAAAACATCATTATTTTCCTTATTGACAAAGGATTGAACATGTTTTAAATTAACAATGAATGAACAAAGTGTATATTTGTAAGACTAGGTGAATGTATCCTGCCAAAGACCAAAATGCTACTACCCATAGCCCTGAAAATGAGCATCTGTGGAGAATAAAACCACTAATTTATCCTCAGATATCTTGTTCAGGTTAATAGCCAAAGGTTTTATTCTAGCACTATTTAAACCAAAAGAGAAAGAACATCAATATATGATAAAGAGAAATCGCTGTTTACTTTAGAATTTGGCACTCGGTAGACTATGATGACCCAATTATGAATGATTTTAATAAAATTTTATTATAGAAAAATGACTTGAGAGACTAAATTTGCACATTAGTCCCCACTTCACAATTGTTTTAAATAGATTACTTATGTATATATTGATAATAACAACTGTTAATTCTGAGAATTGGAGAATAGAAAAGAAGTTGATGGTATTGAAAGATTAATTCTGAGAAAGTTCACCTGTGTCCCTAAAATAAATACATCATTATTAACTACTTTTTACTATCAAGCACATTCCAATCTGGCCAAGATGCTGAGTTTAAGAATAAGAACTTCCTACTTTTATCTTATGTATCACTGTGTTAAATTTTCTGAAATGAGTACTTACGATTTGGCCATACACAATTTTTTAAAAGTTAATTTGGTTATAAATCAAAATGTGCATATATATTTCCACTGGGATTAAATATCTTTCATCCCAGAGAAAAGGTGAGACTTCCACAAGAGTATTCACAACATTTGCACTAACGTCAGACTAGAAACAAGCTCAGTTCTCACCAATAAAAATAAGTTAATCCATTCACAAATTAATAGGATGCCAAAGCAGATAATGGTGTTTGTTTGTTTGCTTGTCTTTGTTCTGTGGTTAGTTGAGTTAATCTGTCAATATACACAGTCATGGTATGAGAGAGACAGAGAAAGAAAAATTAAGAGAAGAGGCATGAGGTGGAAGGAGGGAGCGGAACATACAAATACAAGCTTGCAAATTGTCCTTTTGCTTTTTTTTGGGGGGGGGGGGGTTGTTGATTTGTTTTTTGAAGGAGAGTTTCTCTCTGTACCCCTGACTATCAGAAACTCATAGATCTACCTGTCTCTGCCCCCCCCCCCCCAGTTCTGAATCAAAGGTGAGCACCACTACCACCCAGACTAGAGGGTGGCTATTTAAATAGTTCTTTTTTATTTTAACATATTTTGTTTCTTTTCCTTCTTTCTTTGTTTTTTCTTCTTTTTTTAACTGTAAGTCAGCATGGTGGTGTATGCTTTTAATCCTAGTAACTGGCAGGTAAAGGCAGGTCATCCCTGAATTTGAGGCCAGCCTAGTCTACAGAATGAGTTCCAGAAAAGCCAGGGCTACAGAGAAACCCAGTCTCAAAAAAAAAAAAAAAAAAAAAAAAAACAGTTTGCAATATAAAAGCTAATCTAGAAGAATGCTTAAATAAACTATGATTTATTTGTCCCATATCTTCAATATTATATAGGTACGTAAGTAATTGTGATCATTTAGGTTAATATTTGTTGCCATGATAGCCTATAATTATTTATAATAAAGCATCAATTTATGACTCACTTTCATATAAAAATACATGAAAGAAAAATACAAAAACACTAAAAGCAATATCTACAGCAGATCTATAAATATTTAATTTTAATCTCTGTATATGCATTTTGTAATTTTTCTTTAAGTAATATATATTGTATATTATATATTGTTTCATTATCAATTTTAAAAGCATTCTAGGCAAATAATACAAGACCATTTCAGAAAATGATTTGCAAATCATTTTGTATTATGTGAAAATGTCTATAAGCACTACAAGTGTAGAAGAACTGAGTGAACTCAAGTTGTTTCTGAAAATGCAAAGCCCCTTTTAAAAAAAATTCACTTCTTAAAAACAAAAAACTAAATAAATGCAGTTTATGTTTTTACTGTATAATCTATGTATTACAGGATTTTTTTCAAAGTTAAATGTGTTCCATTACATATAATTATACAAATAAGTATTTTGTTCAAAAATTTATTCTGAATTTGTAGCTTAAATATCTATACCAAACCCATGATAATTTATAGGAACACAGCATATTTTCACTTTGGTTTTATTTCTTTTGGTTAGCATTTTTGTTAATCCAAGGGGCCTTACGGATTTGCAAAAACCTGACTTAATGAATACATTTGCAGGAAGATGAGGATAGGATAAAATTTAGAACTTTTAATCTAACAATGAAGATTATTGGTCATCAAGACCCCATCACCTTTCTATTCATCTCTTGCCTCTCTTCCCGATTTCCCACTTCTGCTGGGCTTTGGTATAAAATATCCCCAAAGGCTAATACGGTGTGTCCTTCATCCTTAGTTGGGCACTGCTAAAAAGGAGAGCAGTTATGTGGGAATTGTTGTGACTAATGGATTAATGCCACATCTCAATAATGCATTAATTATGCCGTAACTATAGTAGTTTTTCAGAAAATAACTTATTGGGGTTGGGGGGGCTGACTCAGCAGTTAAGAACACTTGTTTCTCTTTCCGAGGATACAATCTTATTTCCCAGCACTCACATGATGACTCACAACCATTCATAACTCCCGTTCCATTATTTTCTTCCTCCCTTTCTCAACTTCTTTATTTTGTTCACTAAATATTATATTTACAGCTTGGAAAAAAATTTGCATAAACTACATTTTCCTCAACCAGTTCCTTAATGTTCCTGTCTCTGCACTATATCAAGGGTATACGTGAAGTAAGTGTACAAGAATCTCCTACTACAAATCCACACCAACAAGGACAGATTGTAAATCATTAGGAAGAAGCTTTCTTCACATTATTTACCATCAGAAAGATTAATTATTATTTTTTTTAAAACCTACCAAGGAAACTAACATTTTTTAATAAGGAAAGAAGGAAGGAAGGGGGCAAAGAGTGGGAAAAGGGCAAAAATTTACAAAAAAGAAACAATTATTCCAATGAGTATATCAAACACAATAAAGAGCCTACAAGGAGTATAGGACAGGAACCTATCATTACCCAATCATGATCTCACAATTTCCTATTATATAATCCAAAGTCACGGACACTGGATATTACGTCAAAGGAAGAACTCAGAATCTGACTTTTAGAAAGGATCAATGACTTTCAAAGAATAAGATTGATAAAGTAAGAAAGTCAGTTCAGGACGCAGGCAACAAAGTTGTCAAAGTGAATAGAAGAATAAGGGAGAAATTCAAAGCATGGAGAAACAGATTCAGCAAGGAAACTGAAACACACACACACAGACCAAATAGAAATTCTGAAAATGAAAGAATCAGTCAATCAAATGAAAACCACAACAGAAACAGACAAAGCAGAAGAAAAAATTTCAAATGTAGAGGACAAAGTTGAGATAATACTACTTTAGTTATATATAAAGGAATAAAAAATGATGAATAGGAAAAAATTGCAACAAAAGAAAAAAGGAAAAAAAAAAAAAGGTGTGTCCCACAGAGACACACAGACGCTTTCATTAGTTTTTGGCTGATCAGCCTCAGGCCCAGGCATATCATTTGCTAGCTCTCTACCCCTCATCTAACCCATGACTCTTGTTCAGCCATGAGGGTCGGTACCTTTCTTTAGAGCAGCATAGTTCTCCTCTGCTTCTTCCAGGCCTCTCTCTGGAAATCTCTCTGGTGTTCTGTTCTCCGAGTTTTTAGTCTGGTAGCCCCACCCACACTTCCTGCCTGCCTTTGGCCAATCAGCTCTTTTTATTAAACCAGTGGGTGGGACAGTTATTTTCCATGAAACAACACATTACCCCTACATATCCCCTTTTCTCTTTAAAACAAAAGGAATTCCAATTCTAAAATTCTTTTTCCCCTTTATCTATAACAGCTTATAAGCAACACTGTAAATAAACACAAACATCCATAATCCATGTTTTGGGAATGTGGGCGTCGTTCTCTAGGCTACTTCCTGCTGAATGGGGATGCCGACAATCTCATGGGAATCCAAAGAAAAATGTAGGATTATGGACAAGTCTTTAGTGGAGTAGTCTCTAAGGCTGTGTCATCTCAGCCAGTCTCCTTGAAATTGTTTTGGATTCAGCGCTCTGGAACGTCAACAGAGGTGCTCTGAAATGCTGAATCATCTGGATCATCCATTTTCATTGGAGATATTTCAGGGGGTCTTCCTCTATCAAACTTTATGTTCTTTATCCAGGAATAAATCCACAGTCTTTCATTTTCTGTGAAAATAAAAGGAAAACCTTTTCTCCAAAGTAGCGTATATTTGCATTTCAATTTTAAAGTAAAATCATTTACAAAATATGTAGGTTGAATTACTCCAATAACATTTATACTCAACTGTCTTTTAGCAGCTTTTACTAAGTCATTTTCAGTCAAGAAGCTTAAAGATAAGACAGTAATATACAGTATCCAGACATTCTTTGTTTTTTCCATCCTTATGTGGCTTGCTTATTTATTTATTTATTTATTTATTTATTTATTTATTTATTTATTTATTTATTTAACTCTATTTCTTTTCTAAAGGCTTTCTCTAAGCCTATGTATCTATATTTTCAACGCACTCTAAACCACTTAAACTTTAAAAAAAAAACTATGTTTACTATATATTTATTTCTTAACATTTTCTGTCTCTGACCACACCTTTGCTTGGCTAGGTGGATTAACTCCACCCAGATTCTTCTATTTCTTTCTGTTTCTGAACACACCTTTAATCTGCCAGGATTAAAGGCTGGTATGATGGGTGGATGGCTCCACCCAGCTCCTAGTTTAATTTTATAGAATTTATCTTTTTAACCCAGGTAGTCTGGGAATTTTAGGGTCCATATAATTATCAAGTAAAGCTTTGCCATCTACTACTCATTAACTCCATTTAAGTTTTAGGTAGCAGGGCCTCTTTAAAAACTCACAAGTGTTTTGCTTCTAATGCTGAATCAGGAAGCTTCTCTTTAAAAAGCCAAGCCTCAGTTTGTTTCCGGCAAACAGAGCTGATCCATGAAAACATCAGCACTTGAAAGCCATCTTTGATTCTGTTCCCTTTTTGCCCTTTTGAACAGAAACCTTAAATACATCACTTATAACCTTTTCCTTATATTGAGGGTCCTGTGAGACTTCAGGAGCCAGCCATTATATACCTTAAATTGTACTCCAAAAGCCCTCTATTGTAGCTCAAGCCCATGTGCCTCACCAGGGCATCTCTGTACCACGGCTCATGTGAGAGACACAATTCAGAGGCTGCTTTGGGCTCTAGACCATTTTTTAAGCTTTCTATGGCTTTTTGTGGGTATATTTGCCCCACGTTGGGCGCCATTTGTAGTACGAGTTTTCTGGCCCAGACTTTCAGGCCTAACCTCAAGGTTCAGACGCGCAGACCCGCAGTCCCACAGAGACACACAGATGCTTTCAATAGTTTTAGACTGATCAGCCTCAGACCCAGGCATATCATTTGCTAGCTCTCTGCCCTTCATCTAACCCATGTCTCTTGTTCAGCCATGAGGCTAGGTACCTTTCTTAGGGCAGCATAGTTCTCCTCTGCTTCTTCCAGGCCTCTCTCTGGAAATCTCTCTGGTGTTCTGTTCTCCGAGTTTTTAGTCTGGTAGCCCCATCCACACTTCCTGCCTGCCTTTGGCCAATCAGCTCTTTTTATTAAACCAGTGGGTGGGACAGTTATTTTCCATGAAACAACACATTACCCCTACAATGAATGAGGGAGGCCTCATCCTGTTGTGGACAGTGCCAACCTGGCAAATGTTCCTAGGGAAATTTAAAAAAAAAAAAAAAAAAAAAAAACAAGAAAGCTTGGAGGAGCAAGCCAGTAGGCAACACTACTCCATAACTTCTGCATCATCTCCTACCTCCAGGTTCTTTCCCTGTTTGAATTCCTCTCCTGCTGTGGAAGTGTAAGCCAAATAAACCCTTTCCTCTCCAAGATACGATGTTTTACGACAGCAATAGTAGCCTTAAAACACCATCAAACTTACACTAACAGGTAAGGTGGAAAGAAATAACAATTTCCTCATAATAGCAACCTTAAATGGAAATAACTTCAACTCATTAATAATAATAATAATAATAATAATAATAATAATAATAATAAAGACCCACAAACTAGCAGACTGAGATTAAAACATGAAATCCAACTACTTTGACACCCAGAGCTGTAGCCATAAGTTTTTCTCACCCATCCAGGCATTAGGTCCAGACAAATTTCTTCCACCCACAGTCCCACAGCCCCTCATAAAATAATTACTCAGAAGTTTATACTAATTACAAACTGTTTGGCCTTTGACTCAGGCTCATTATCAACTAGTTCTTACAACTCAACTTAAGCCGTTTTTTTTTTTTATTAATCTATGTGTTGTCACATGGCTCCAGGCCTTTAACTGTGTCCCATTACATCTTACTTTCTGGGCAGCAGATTATAGCATCTCCTTGACTCTGCCTTTCTTTTCTTTATCTCTTTATCAAGATTTCCCACCTGTCTCAAGCTGCCTGCCATAGGCCAAAACAGCTTCGTTATTAACTAATTGTAATAAAGCATATTCACAACATACAGAAAAACATCCCACATCACAGAGCTTGTACAGTTAACAAAGATGTATGAGCAGTGAGATAGGAAGATAAAAAAATCTATCTACAGACAATAAGCCATGAACAAGCTATGGGGGTACGTTTTATATATGATAAAGAAAACTTCAAAACAAGACTAGTCAGAAGAGAATAAAGAAGGACATTGCATATCAGTAACAAGATAAAGTCATCAAGAAAACATGTATCACGTCATAGAGTTCTCAAGTTTGTAGAGCAACTGTAGGGAGTAAAGATCACATAAATCCATGCATTAGTGGGAGACTTTGACACTCAACTCTCAGATCCAAACTAAAAATCAAAAAGAAAAATGCAGAGATAAATTATGCCACGGATCAACTGTATTTGACAGATATCTATTAAAGAGCTGATTCACCTCATAGGGAATAAGTATTGATCGCATTGGCAAAAGAACCCACAGCAAATGTAACAAACATTTTTTAGATGAAAACAACTCCACAAATCTTACAAGACCACCCTGGAATAAAGTAGAGATCAATGATAAAATAAACTAGATATATATTTAGAGAAAGACTATGTTTTTGAAATATAATTAATAAATCAAGGATTTTTTTCTAAATCCCTAGTTTCAAATGAAAATGGTATTAAAAACTTATCAGGACTTCTGGGATATAACCTAAATTATCCTAAGATGAAAGCTTATATACATAACTCTAACATCAAAACAGAGATATCTTGAGGTAGTGAGTGTTCAGTGACTAAAGACACTTGACACCAAGCCTGGACAACTTGAGTTTGATCCCTGAGACTCATATAGTGGAAGGAACGATTCAGCTCCTACTAAGCTTTTCTCTTTTCACACACACACACACACACACACACACACACACACACACACACACACACACACACATACACACACCTACACAAATATACACACACATACATACACACACATGCACACACAGAGACACACACAAATAAGTAAATAAAACAGAAAAATCTTAAATAAATAATCTAATGATTCATTTCATGAGCTTAAAACACCAGAAACTAAACCTAATAGATGACAAGAACGAAGAGAATTAGTATATAAAGTAATTAAATAGGAACTAAAAAGTATTAATATATAAAATAAGCTAAGGAGTTGTGTGTTTGAGAATATTAACAAGATTGGAAGACCCACAGCCAAACCAACAAGAAGAAAAATAAACCCAAATTAACAAAGTTATAGAGGAAAATGGAATTTTTATAATCGTCTTTAAAAAAATTAGATAAAATGAAAATTTATATTCCAACATTTAGGAAAACCTATACTTAGTCACATAACTTATCAAAATTCAATATAGAATATTTTAACAATTTAAACAGACCTATAATATACAATAAGATCAAAATAGTAATTCAAATTTTCAGGACAAAGAAAAGTCCAGGACAAGGTAGATACCGTGCTGAAATCACCAAACTTAAAATGTCTGACACCAACACTTTCTCAAATTCTTCCATTAAAGTCACTATGACACTCATTCTATTAATCCAGTGTTACCTAGTAACAAACCCAGATTATTAAAAACGACATTTAACATACACAAAGCAAATGTTACAAAATACATATGCCCGAGAACATAAATCGTATGATCATTTCTATAGATATATATTAGGCTTTCATCAGAGACCACATTCTCTATATAACAAAAGCCCTGAAGAAACCTAGGATAAAAGGAAGATAGGCTGGGTCTGTTTAAGGGGCCCCCGGCAGTGGGATCAGAATCTATTCCTGGTATATTTGGAGCCCATTACCTATGGCGGGGCATGTTACACAGCCTTGATGCAGAGGGAGGAGCTTAGTCCTGTCTCAACTGAATGTGCCAGGCTTCGCAGACTCCCCATGGGAGACCTTACCTTTTCAGAGTAGATGATGGGGGATTGGCCAGCAGGAACCCTGGAAAAGTGGGAGAGAAGGGGGTGGGGATCTGTGATTAGAATGCAAACTGAATTTAAAAATGCCTCACAAAAAGAAAAAAGATATCTTAATATCGTAAAGCAGATGTAGCAGAAAGTTATAGCCAACAGTATGATAAATGAAGGAAAACTGAAAGCATTTCCTCTAACATCTGAAATGATGCAGTGTGGGGATATTTTGTAATATAATAAAAATATTTCAGAGAGATCAGAGGGATTTACCCACAGTCAGTCTAGCAAGAACAGACAGTGGCAACACATGCCTTTAATCCCAGCACAGGGAGTATCCCGGGAGTGGTGACATATGCCCTTAATCAAAACTGAGTTCGAGGTCATCTTAGTTTACAGAAGGAGTTCCAGGCTCCCAGGCAGCAGTGGTGGGGCCATGTCTTAACTGAGCAAAGAGAGTATTTAAGGCAGGCATAGAAAGACAGAAGGTCAGAAGAAGCCAGGAGAAGCCAGGTTGAGGAAGCTGGAAGACAGCTGAGTGACATCTGACTGTGGTGTTTACTCTCTATAATATCTCCGACTTTCCCAGAGATCTGTCCCTAAGATTCCTTTATTCATGCAACAATTGGCATTCAACTTTGGAGCATGAATTCCCCTACTCCCTACACAAAAAAACTGCACTGGCCGGCCAGAACAACACATGGACGGAGGAGTAATTACTGGTGGCTAGACTTTCTGTTCTGGGTTAGCCTCCAGCCTTAGGCAGATCAGCCACATGTGTTTCCATTTCACTCTCATCTAGATAAGTCTTTCAGACAGTGGCCTCATTCTCCTGGTGGGTTGTTTCTTTTTTCTTTTTGGACCCCTCCTTGGGTTGCTATCACACTAGGTAACTGCCCCACTTCATAATCAATTGAATCATCAACAGACAACAACCAGTGAGAAAATCAATTTTTTTTAAAAGAGGGAATTTGTTTAAAGCAATGGAGGGTGCTTGATCATACTGTAATCTTTCACTAGATGATTTGGTATTAAAACCAGTGAAGGAAAGCATAAATAAGGTAGATGGAGCTATCATAATGTTTATCATACTGTTTACTATGAATATTTTGTTTGATTTCTATGTTATCACTTAAGTCGATTAATATAAATCCAAAGAAAGGAGTCTGTAAAAAGCCTATTGAGAAAGAACACAAAGATGCTCAAATTCAAACAGAGGAATATGAAGAACCAATTTCAGCAAGGTTATCTCAAATTAGACAAAAACAGGCAACATTAATATACCCAGTAACCTTTAAAACAACAAAGAATGATAGAGATGATACAGAAGCTAGCGGGGCTCCAGTACAAATGTTAGAATTATGGAGAGCAAAAGAAGCAATTGTAATATATGGGATGCATTCACCATTTGTGAAACAAATGTTGAACAGCTGGTTATGCTGTAACCCAGTCACCCCTAAAGATTGATTAGATATGGTTACAGCTGTGTTAGAGGCCGAACCACTTATACAATGGAAATCATGGTGGAGGGAGGAGGCTAAAACAATAGAACAAAGAAGCAGGGCCAGAGGAGTAGAAGTCTCCCAAGACCAACTTCTTGGTAAGGGAGATTATGCTGATATTGAAAGGCAGTCTTTATACAATGAATATACTCTGGATTTATATCGTATGGCAGCTTTAAATGCCTGGGACCGGATTGAAGAAATAGGAAAGAAAACTGAATCATTCATGAAAGTAATTCAAAGCCCCAAAGAAACTTTTATAGACTTTTTGCACAGAATAACTGTAGCAGTAAACAGAATGGTACTGGAATCAGAAGCCAAGTAAATAATAATTGAATCACTGACTTTTGAGAATGCTAATGTACAATGTAGAAAAAATACTTAGACCTTTAAAAGCAAGGTCAGCACCTTTGGAAGATTGGATTCATGAGACAATTAATCTAGAGTCTTATGACAGTGATGATAACTGGGTAGGAGAGCTTATTTCAAGAGATATAAGAAAAAGTCAAAATGTTAAATGTTACAATTTTGGAAGGCAAGGTCTCATAAAAAAGAGATTGTAAACAAGGCATTCCCAGAAACAGTGATTTTGATAGGAATAATCCCAAGAGAACACCCCTCCCTTCTGAAGTATGCAGAAGGTATAGAAAAGAAAGACATTGGACTAATGAATACAGATCAACAAGGGACAGACAAGGTAACTTTCTGCCCTTGGGAAATGCCCCAAGGGGGCTTTCAAAAACCCCATGTCAGGTAACTTTCTACCCTTGGGAAACACCCCCAAGGGGGCTTTCAAAAGCCCCATATCAAATCCAATCCAGTCCTACCCTGCCATTATGGTGGAAACACCTTCCCAGAGCAATTTAAAAAATTAAAACCTACTTTAAAAGGATGTACTACATGGAATGAAAGAAAATCTACAGAAAAAAAAATTTAGGAAAAATTATAAAGCAAATATTTTGGCAAGCTTCTATCAATGAACAAAGTCCAAAATTTAAAAGTACAAATAAATGATGTTATAATTGAAAACTTATTAGACACAGATGCATATGTATCAATAATTTCACCAGAGTCATGGCATCCAAGTTGGCCCCTTCAAGAGGTAAATGTTCACTTTCGGGGTATTGGGTCGATACCCCAGGTAAAACAGAGTGTGAGATGGTTTGAGTGTATAGGACCAGAAGGACTGAGAGGAATATTGAAGCCATATATGGCTGACATTACTATAAATTTATGGGAAATAAATTTACTACAACAGTGGAACACACAGATTAATATTCCTCCAAACACAAAAATAAGCCAATAACTAGCACATAGTTCCAGAAGAAAACATTAGAAAATATTATGAGAAACAGTCACAGACCATTCAGGTTATAGAGAAACAAGGCAAAACAGATGCTGATCTTTCAAAAACACCCACAGCACTACCTCTAAAATGGCTATCAGAGAAGCCAATATGGGTTCATCAATGGCCTCTAACGAAAGAGAAATTGCAGGCCTTAGAGCAGCTGGTACAGGAGCAGTTAAATGCTCAGCATATAGAAGAATCAAATCTCCTGTATTTGTTTTTAAAAAGAAATCTGGAATGGTAACAAACTTAAGGGTGATAAACAAGGTGATCCATCCAATGGGCTCTCTACAGTCTGGGATTCCTTTGCCTTCTCTGTTACCTAAAGAATGGCCTATTATAGATATTGATTTAAAAGACTTTTTTTACAATACCTTTACAAGGACAAGACAAAGAAAAATTCACCTTTACACTGCTCACTTATAATAATTCTCAGCCTGTAGAGAGATAACAGTGGAGGGTCCTCCCTCAAGGAATGCTGAATAGCCCTACTCTGTGCCAGTATTTTGTACAAAAGCCAATAGAACAAATATGTAACAAATTCCCACAATCTATAATTTATCATTACATGGATGACATCTTGTTCGCTGATTCAAATATTGATACCTTAGAAAAAATTTTTGAAGAAATTAAAAGAATTTTGTCTGCTTGGGGATTAAAGATTGCCCCCCAAAAAATACAAAGAGGGGATTCCATTAATTTTTAAGCTATAAAATAGGCCAACAAAAGTTAGAACCCAAAAGGTACAAATCAGGAGAGATAGATTGAAGACACTTAATGATTTTCAAAGACTACTAGGAGACACTGCCAACTTATGACCCTGTATTGGTATTAAAAATGATGAATTTGATAATTTGTTCAAAACCTTAAATGGTGACAAGGACTTAAACAGTCCAAGAGAATTGTCACCTGAAGCTGAGAAAAAATTGACTTTGGTGGAAAAGAAATTATAAGAGGCACATGTGGATCATGTAGATCCAGACCTTAATTGCATTCTAGTTATCTTGCCCTCTAAGAATTCTCCTACAGGAATTTTAATGCAAAAAAAAAAATGTTATATTGGAATGGATATTTCTTCCACATAAACCCAGTAACAAATTAAAGACATATATGGAAAAGATTTGTGAACTTATTTTTTAAGGAAAATTAAGACTTCATCAATTGACAAGAATGGACCCAGTAGAAATTGTATTTTAACCAGTGAAGAAATTGACGAATTATGGGTAGAAAGCGACCTTGGAAAAGAGCCTACAGTAATTTTGGGGGAGATATTAACAACAAATATTCTCAAAGCAAAAGAATTGAATTTCTAAAGAAAACTAATTGGATTCTCCCTCGTATTGTACAAGATAAACCAATTTCTAGAGCCCCTACATTTTATACCAATGCAAACAAATCAGGAAAGACAGGTTACAAATCAGAACATATAAGTAAAGTGGCTCAAAGCCCTTATAATTCTGTTCAAAAGTCAGAATTATATGCTATCATGATGGTATTAATGGACTTTTTCAAACCTTTTAACATAGTCATTGACTCTCAGTATGCAGAAAGAGTTGTTTTACACATTGAAACTACTGATTTTATTAATGATGAGTCATAATTAAGCTTCATTATTTATTCTGTTACAAGAACTAATTAGGACTAGGAATCATCCCTTCTATATAACACACATTCAATCCAATATTAATAAATTATTAATAGAAAATGTACTAGAGGCCTCAGAATTTCATAAAAAGCATCACATAAATAGCAAAGGATTAAAAAAGTATTTCTCTATCACTTGGCAACAAGCCAAAGAAATTGTAAAAAGATGTATCACCTGTTCTTTCTATAACCAAACTCCATTGCCAGCAGGAAGTAATCCTAAAGGTATACATAGAAATGAAATCTGGCAAATGGATGTATTTCATTTTACAGAATTTGGGAAATTAAGATATGTCCATCATACAATAGATACGTTTTCAGGATTTCAGTGGGCAACTGCTTTGAGGTCAGAAAAGGATGATTCCATAATCATACATTTGCTAGAAGTTATGTCCATCATGGGAATACCTGTACAAATTAAGACTGACAATGCTCTGGCATATGTCGCTAGCAAAATGAAACAATTTTTTGCTTATTATAATATAAAGCATATTACAAGAATACCACACAATCCTACAGGGCAAGCAGTCACAGAGAGATCAAATCAAACTCTAAAGGATATGCTAAATAAACAGAAAGAAATAACAAATACCCCCAGAGATAGACTACATAATGTTTTGTTAACTTTGAATTTTCTCAATGCTAATGAGAAAGGAACAACAGCTGCTGAAAGGCATTGGACTATAGAAAAAACAGCTGAACTAAATCATCCTGTTTACTTCAAAGATGTAGTAACCTCTGAATGGAAGCCAGGGTATGTGCTACGTTTGGGGAAGGGTTTTTGCTGTTGTTTCCACAGGTGAAGAAAAGTTATGGATACCATCAAAATTAATAAAGACTTGATTTGAACCAGAGAAACTTCATGAAAGTAAGAATTAGTAGCTCATCCACCCATATTACAATTCTTTAAGTTGTAAGCAAAAACAAAGGGTTGGGGCAGGTTTCTGTTTTTGTTTTTACAAAAAACTGGAAACACCCATCTTCAAGAAGTTAAAAGACCTTAGACATCTAGACAAGGCAAAAAGGAGGCTATTCAGAAAAATTTACAAGCAAAAAAATATGGTAACTATTGGTACCAGTATACTTCATAGGGTAAAATCTCATTGCTTAACCACTACAAAATTTTTTTTTGTAAGTTGAAGTCCTAGTTTAATTATAATTTATAGCTGGCTTTAGAGTTGGAGTGTGGCTCTCTCCTTCTCTAAACTCAAGCATACTTGTTAAAGGAAAATACAAAATCTCTGTGTCATATCAGAAGAGTCATCTGATATGAGACAGAAGAATAACAAAAAATAAGGGACTATTCTATTGTTACTAATCTCATGCTGAATAAATAGTTATATATTTAGTTTCCTGTACATTGTGTTGGGTTTTAGTCTCTTATCAGTTTTCTGCAGCAATCCATGACAATGCCTAATTGCAAACTTGGAAGTATCCAAAAGGAAGATGGGGCCCCACAACAATGATTTCACATGAACTCTGACAAAGCCACTAGGCTGACAAACACCAACCAAAGATCAGATTTGAACTACAAACTGCTCAGGACAATTTTAAGGCAGTTTGCTGAGATGAACCAGCTTCACAGGCTACTATACCCAGGACTTGAGACAAGCCATGCGCTTTCCTGTTATGCAAAGACTGGACAACAAATGACACAGCTACTTATCTCAGGACTTGACATTTAACAAAACTTTTCTTTTTAGGATCCCCACAAGATTCCATCACCCCCAGACAGCAGGAAGTAAATTTAAGAACACAGTGCCCACATTCCCAAGAGGTGGGGTGAGTTGTTTTTGGTTGTTCAATGAGTTATGGATGATTGTCATTGTTTAGGTGAATTGGTTAAAAATTGTTAATGGCTATGGTTAGAAAAATGTTAATCGAGAACGATTAGATTCAAGATTTATGTGTAAAAAAATTAAAAGGAAAAGGGCATACAGACATATAGGATATAAGGATAGATTATTGAATCTTCTTTTAAAAAGATTTACTAGCTTTAAGTATTTTACATTGGATTGGATTTTTGTATTTTGTTACAAATTGTGTATATTGAGATTAATTGTGTTACTGTACAAATATCTCTATGCCTGCTCAAGGTACTTATTCAGTTCATCTAAGAATGTAATACAAGTTGCTAGTTCATGAAAGTTTTTATTTTCAACTAATTAGAATATAAAGTGATGCAAGTTAGTAGTTAGACATTACATTCAAACACAGTCATATTAGATATGTTTTCAAGATCAAACAAATATATTTTAGATGAACATGTCTTCTTCAAACGCTTCAGAGATCCATAGAATATGGCATTTAAAATATTTTAAAAATTAGACTTTACTGGACAGTGAGACAGGTCTGCTCCTGGCAGCAACAATCTACTTCAAGAGAAAAAATGGGCATCGAAGAAACTCCATATGGAATCTACTTTCTTTGTGGCAATGGTTAGCCACTGGACATGAAACTGTTCTTGTATTGACTGCTTGATAGTATGCTGTTTAAACTGGCCATGCAGGCTCCTTTGGAAAGTGACCTTGATGGTCCTTCAGATTCCTGCTTTTCAGAGAAAGCTGTCAGATATTCTTCAGGAGGAGACTGAGGAATTACAAATGAATGGGCAGAGCAGATTTCCTACTTCACTGAAATGAAAAAAGACTCTGGGCCTTGTAGGCTGAAGATGAATGCCCCATCTTTATAAAGGAAATTTGGGTGACTGTCCAAGCAGATAAGTGTCATCTCTGTCATTTTTAGATTTTGGAAGTTGCTTGCACTTCCTGTTTACTTGGGTAAATGTAGCAATGAGGTTGCTCGGCCCCAGTCGGCCAGAGGTCCAGACCCACAGACCTGCAGTCAGCCCCAGAACCCTTAGCCACCCGAAGCTGATCAGGCCTCCAGAAATGACTCAGACACTTATATTAAGTTCATGCTGTTTGGTCTATGGCTCAGGCACATTGCTAGCTAGCTCTTTCATCTTAACTCAACCCATTTCTATTAATCTGTCTGCCACATGGCCCATGGCTCACCTGTGTTTCTTACATGTTGCTCCTTTGGGTTTCTGGCTCGGGCTGTCTCTGACTCTGCCCTTCCTTTCCTACCTATTCTGATTCCCCACCTACTTTTTCTATGGTGCCTGTCATGGGCCAAAACAGCTCCTTTATTCAAAGATTGACATTCACAGCATACAGAAAGACATTCCCACAACAGGTAAATATTTTCTTCTTCTAAGGTCTCTGAGGTAGTTGAAGATGAGATAGTTACAGTTATAGTTTTCTAGTGACAGTTTTAGAAAAGAAACTTTGAAGTTAAAGTGTATAAGTTTAAGAGACATCAAAATAATAGTTTTTAGTTAGTAATACAAGTTAGAAAGAAAGTGAATTAGGTATAATCCTTTGGGCTCATCAAAATAGGATAATTATTGAAATATTTACTTTGAATTGTCAATTGTTAATTGACTGGACCTTACTCATTTATTGTTTGTATATATTATATATAATTGTTTTACCTATTGTATATGGTTTTTCTTATGTTAGCTATAAGCTTCTTTTTAAAATTTAATACAAAGGAGGATATGTGGGGATATTATAAGAAAAACATTTTGGAGATATCAGAGGGATCTACCTACAGTCAGTCTAGCAAGAACAGACAGTGGTAACATACACCTTTAATCCCAGCACAGGGAGTATCCCGGGAGTGGTGACCTATGCCCTTAATCGAAACTGAGTTTGAGGTCATCTTAGTTTACAGAAGGAGTTCCAGGAAGGCAGTGGTGGGGCCATGTCTTAACTGAGCAAAGAGAGTATTTAAGGCAGGCATAGAAAGACAGAGGGTCAGAAGAAGCCAGGAGAAGCCAGGCTGAGAGGAAGCTGGAAGACAGCTGGGTGAGATCTGACTGTGGTGTTTACTCTCTCTAATATCTCCAACTTTCCCAGAGATCTGTCCCTGAGTTTCCTTTATTCATGCAGTAATGCAGGGCACCCATTCTTTCCACTTATACTCCCTGTAGTATAAGTATGTAGCCTGTAGATAAAAGTCTTAGGTCAATACGAGCAAAAATAAAGGGAATACAAAAAAGAAAATGAAGCCGTTCAACTAAACCTATTTGTAGAGTGCATTTTATTGCACTTAAAAGACTACACAATCCACCAGAAAACTCTTACATCCAATAAACACTTCCAATAAACACTTCCAACAAAGTAGAAAAATGTGAAATCAACATAAAAGCAGCAACAATGAAGAGGAAACTATGTGGAAATGTCTCCTCACTATAGCAGTTTTAAAGACTAGAAATGAATTTAATAAAGAGTTGAAAGACCTTTACAAATATTTTGAGACTGAAGAAACTGATGATGTTAATAACCCATCACAGGATAAATGTATAATGAAAATATGTTACATAAATGCAATGGAGTTTTATTCAGTTGCAAGGAAAATCAAAATCATGACATTCGAAGAAGTGTGAGGAATTGGTATTATATTAAGTAGAATAAACAAGATTCAGAAGGAAAAATACCATTTACTCTCTCATGTGTAAGCTGTATTTAAAATCACATATATATGCATGTATACATAGTAAACACTTAATATTGTATACATTATGTGTGATATGAAAGTAGAAGCAAAGTGTCTAGAGAATTAACAAGTTAGGAGAAGAGGAGAAAGGAGGAGCATACAGAGGAAATACACTTAATATACACTTAATATATTTTTATTTGTTGTGAGGAACCTGGTAATCTGTACAAATAATATGTGGCAATAAAAATTTTATCATTTACATGTGTGCATGTATGTATATGTGGGTCGGTAATGAAGACAGAATGCGGATGAGAAGGGTTGGAGAGGGGCAAGCAGAAGATAATAGAGCATGTGAACATGAAAGCAGAGAGGCCACACTTAATGGGAATAGGGAAGCAGCCAGAAGTGGAGCAGAGATGTTTCAAGGAGGGAGAGGGGCTGAGAAGGACACATTGAAACAATGCGTGGAAATGCCATAATGAAACGTATTGCTTCTTATGCTAACTTTAAGTTACCAATAAAATGAACAGTCCCATGAATCAGTGTGTCTCACTAAAATAGATGTATCTTGTTACTATTTTGGCTAAATAAGATCTTTTGTAAGTTTTTCATAAAGCAAGCATTGACAGCATAAAAACAGTTGCTTCATTATTGCTTATACAGGGTCTCCCTGTCTGATGCTCTCAACTTATGCGCAGTTCCTTGGCTTAGTGGCATCTCACTTTAAATAACTGGTTTAAAATATACGTATGCTCCTGTGCTAAGCCTTCTTGTTTTTCTATGAGAGTCTTTGCTCATTGCTTTTGTAGGCATCATCATCTCTTTTTCCTTTCCCATATTCCATGACATATAAATGTGAAGGAAACATGGGTATACCTGTTTTTCCAGCCCATATTTAATGAATATACATAAATGAAAAAAGAATGGACTGCAAGCATTTGTTTTCAGTTACCAGATGTTTTGCTTTGTTTAAACATAATTTTAAAAAATTAGAGAATGCCAAGCTAAATATTTTGTTGGTACTGTCTTTTTTTTTCTTTTCTTTTCTTTTTTTTTAAGGAAAGCTTCTTGTTTCCTCCGTGCAGATGCTAAGAAGCTTAGGATGAAAATGGTAATTATTGTTACAAAAAAAATTCCATATTTTTACATAGGAGAAAAGCAAAGTCATGCATACGTGGATAGTCATGGATTAGGATGGAACAGATGGCAGCATGTCTCTGGGCCTTCTCTAAAAGGATTCTACATCCTTGTGGGTGGGTGAGAGCAACCACCATGCAGCCCTGCAGAGTCAACAGCAGAGTCGCACTCTCCTCACATTAGCCCTTCACCTGCTGAACTCCTATTGCTTGGACTTCCATCTGTAAACCAAAATGCAAGGGGCAGTCCAGGTAAACCTTTGAGAACTAGCACAGTAGAGCATGTAGGAGAGGAGAGAGTCAGTGGCCCAAAGGCAAACCAAGAACATGAGTGGGTAAGACCGTGTGCATGACCTAGATGTTTGGTTTTGTTTTCATTGAACCTACACCAGGCTTTAATCAAAGCTATTAACAACAACAACAACAAAAAAAAAAAACTGGTAAAAAAAAAAAGTCATATTACCCCCAACCAATGCAATAATAACAACAAACAGAGTTGTTCTCAACAAAATGAAAAGTGGCCTTCAATAACAAAATGAGTTTTGATAGGATGGCCCTAAGCCATGCCTTTGTCCATCCTAATTATGATACTCTGTGGCTGCCAAGATTGTCTCCCAATTACTGCTCCTATTTCAAAAAGACTTTTTCTATTTCATAGTATTTGTGTTAGTTTCGTTCATAAATGGCTCACAAACTATGAGATAGCCAACATAAATATGTACTTGGTTGTTTGGGAATAGTATATATTTTATTGATGCGATCTATCAACACTCTTATAGTTTAAAATGCATCTAACTGACCAAAGCTTTCTCCTTTCACAGGGAAATTTCATGCTTGTTCTAAGATGTCTGCACACACCCTGATAATGGCATTTATCTCTCTCTTGTTCCTGGTTCCTTCGTTTTATCCCTTATTGTATCTTTGGTGGTTTTCTTCTTATTTGGCTCTTCCCAAGCCTAAATCTCCATTCATTTGTGACATTAAAGGATTTAGGAGCTCTGCTGCAGCTTCGTTCACCTTACTGCTTTCTCTCCCTAATCAAGCAGGCAAAGTTCCTTCCCTATGGAGAACATCATGTCTGCTCCTGTCAGTTTACCCAAAACACTGTATAATTATATATGCATATTATCAACAGTCTCAGCATGTAACACACCTTTGAGTACAAACTAAAACCTATCAAAGTCATAACATCATATGCCAAGGTGTCTGGTTCATAGACACACACCTTCACTTATATAGATTTTATTCTGTTCTTTCAGTGAGATGTTAATCATGTTTTACTGTGGAGACTTATACATTTATTCCTAGAAAGAAGAAACTTGGGATGCTCTAAAGTTACTCACCCCTTAAACAATTATATGATTTTTTAATGTTATTAATATAAAATGGAATTATAACTAATTTTATAAATCAATCTTTTATCTAGTTACCCTGCTTAGTTTGTTAACTCCAATAATTCACCTACAGATTCATTGGGCTTTCATAAGTATATGGTTATGACATTTTGTTAAAATGAATTTTACATCTGAAGAAGCAACCAGTTACGCTACCTTGCCCTAACACAGAATTCTCCCTGCATGTAGTGAGTAGTTGAGAAACAGCTTTCAGCTTCAATTTCCATATCCTTGTCATCTCGCTGAATCATTGTGCAATGCTGAAAGATGCTGCCATCTTGGCCCAGAAGTTTGCCCAGAAGACTGCAGTACAGACATTTCCAGTTTGACTTTGAACATAACTTTTCACTTAATGCAAATATTTTAGCTTCATGACTAAAATATTAAATAAGGACAAATAGCCATGTGTGTATAAACATAAGTGCAATTTTAAAACTCAATTTTTTTCCCCTGGTGATAGAGAGATGGCTCAGCAGTTAAAAATGAGTGTTGCTCTTTGAGAGGACCTAGGTTCTGTTCTGATATTCATCTCTTGTAACTTCACCTTCAAGGGATGTCACGCCCTCTTCTGGTCTCTGACAGCATGATACTCATGAGCACATAATAGATAAACCAACATATATATAAGCTGATAATTAAACTTGAAAAGCTAATAAATTTATTTCTGTGCTTAGAGCCTACAGAGGCTAGAGGAGAGTATCAGATGTCCTAGAACAGGTGTTAAGACAGTTTATGAACTGGCATGTGGTGCTGGGAAGTAAACCAAAGTCCTCTGAAGGAACGGCTAGTGCTCTTATCTCCTGAGCCATCTCGCCAGTCTGCAAACACGATAATTTTAATATACCTCAGTGGAGTCTGATAAAAACCTAAGAAGCCAGAGCATAAAAGTTAATGGGTACCATCAGGAGAAAGAAAGAGGTACGGAGTGGAACAGATAAAGCAGAAAGGAACGGAAGAGAAAGTAAAAAATACTTCAGAATCTAGATGTGTGTGTGGGGGAGAGAGAAAGAAAGAATGTATGTGACAAATAAAAACAGGAAGCAAACTCTTTGGGGAGAATAAAAGGATAACAAAGGAGCAGAAGAACCGTAAAAGACTCGGGGGAAGAAATGCAAGATTATATATACATATATATGCAAATGTCATAAGACTCATTATTTTGTTTGCTAACTAAAATATTTGACAATGAAATGAAGCAGAACCAACATTGCCGGAATGATCAATTGTGCAGCATAGGCTTCTAATTCTAAAGTAAAGTACCATGAAGTTTCTGTTTCTATTTTGACTTTGAGAATTGCTCTGAGCTTTCTTATGAAGATTAAAGAGGGTCCATGTGTCTGGAATTCTTACGAGTGCCTTCTCCCCTCTCTGAGAATGACTCCCTGACACTGGGTGCTCTAGCTTTCCCGAAACTCACTTAAGTTACAAGGATGCTCCACTGTTTTCCTACCCGAGTGTACCGTCTGTTTTAGCACTGGAGGAATCGGGCTATGAGAATGGTAGTGGTCGGCACAGTACAGCTTCCTTGTTAATCTCCTCCCTGGGTGCCTTCCTTTTCTCTCCCTCTCAACAACGAATTCTAAGATACTGAAAAAAGTAAGGAAGGGGGGGTGATTTCTTAGCACTGCCGTCCTCATATGATTGGACTGAACATTTTCAGGCTGTAGAAATGTATTCTATTCAAATACCAGCTTTCTTTATTTTGACATCAAAAGGCATTTGTGTTTTCTAAAGTAAAAATGAAAAGTGATAGGACCAGCTTTTGGCTGTTTTCTCCTACTAAACAGAAGGTTCACTCTGGAGGGCACACATATGTTTTTCTTCCTTCCAAGGATACCATTTTATTTTGGAGTAAACGAGAAGTGAATGTTTTCTGAGTGGAGGAAGACATGGCCTCAGAACATCCTAATGCTGTCCAGGCTATTTTTCTTCTGACCGGAAAGGTATTCATTATTTCCAGAAACTCCACTCAACGTATAGTCTACGTGTGTGTGGGAGAGGAGGGGATTAAAGAAAGAAGTCTCTCAGGTCATTGGCTTGAATCATTTCTTTCTTACCACATAGAAATAACAAAATAAGTTAAAGTTGAAAGACCAGGTGAAAGTATTTATTCAGACAGAGTAACACAATGACATGGATCCTACACCCGGACAAAGAAAGAAATTTGATTAGGCTTCTCCATAATCTTTCTTGCTCTTTCCTTTCTCACACAGGATCTTACTATGAACTCATGATCATCCTCACTCAGCCCCTGGAGAACTGAGATAGCAGGTGGGTGTCACATTTCAACTGTCAGCGTTCTCTGTATTGTCTCTGAGTCTTGTGCTCTTTTAGCTAAACTTCCTCGAGAATGCTTTCTTAGTTTCTATGATGTAAGAGTAGACATTTTTAAATACTGACCTCTAGGAAGTGTAGCCACTTGCTAACACTCTGCCCACGAGGCTCTCATCTCTGCTTTCTCCTATTCAGGACACAAAAACCATTTCCATTGCCGCACTCCCACACTCACTGCAAATGCCTTTCAAACACCTCTCCCTGAATGTCTGATCCTAGTTTCCTAGTTTTAAAAGAAAACTTGAAAATTGTATTTTTTCACCTAGACCATGTTTTTTTTTTTTTTACTTTGATACTAAAAGTCAAATTCATACCCTTTGTCATCTCCATTCTCGATTGTATGATCATCTCTGTCTTAGTTAGGGTTTTACTGCTGTGATGAAACATCTTGACCACAGTAACTCCTATAAAAGAAAGAATTTAGTTGGGTAATTGGGTCTGGCTCACAGGTCTGAGGTTTAGGCCATTGCCATCATGGTAAAAAGAATGATAGAGCTCGGGAAGACATAGTGCCAGAGAAGGAGATGAGAATTCTACATCCCGAGGGAGCAGGCAGAGAGAATAAGCTACTATGCCTGGCTTGAGCGCTTAACACCTCAAAGCCCACCCCCGGGGATACACTTCTTCCAAGGCCACACCTACTCTAACTAGGCCTCGGAATGTGACTCCCTATGAGCACCACAATCCCCAAATCTGTGTTTTAATGTTGTATGTTATTTGAACATGGCATTCATTAGAATGTTTTCATGTATGTATATAGTGTACTTAGACTTTATTCATCCCGTGTGCCTGTCTTGTCCTCACAGTCCTTCATGATCTTTTCGCTACCATGTTGGTTGAGTCCTTTCTACTTCCTGTGTGGACTAACAGAACTACTACTCACACCATGTCTTTCCCCATTAATTAGCATCCACCCCTCACAAAGTCAAATTAATCTGTGTAAAGCATTGCTGAGCTCCTCTTTGCCTGCAGTAATCCTCGTGGCCACTTTAAGGTTCATTTGAAATGCTTCTTCATCAGTGGACTTTTTCTTCAAATATACACTTTAACATTGTCCCCTTCTATAACATTTTACAGTATTGGGTCTTGTGTATAGCAGTATATGCAACAAAGTACATAAAGTAAGAGACATCTTCAGGGGAAAAATGATGATGAAACCTAGCACAGTTGAAACTTCCTGGAATCTTTCAGGGTGTTCCTAGTAAAGAACCTTAGAATGGGTAATATCGAATCTATACTTAACCATTTCTTATAGTCAGCAAGGTTCCCAGTGGAGAAACGGGCATGCATTTGGTTGACTTGGCCAATGGGGTCCCATGGACATCCCTAAAATACCCAGGTGAATCCTAAGACAAGGATGCTTTCCACAAACTGAGAGCACCCCCCCTCAATTGCCAAGGACAATATCCACATAGCTCATTGATCATAAAGGGGCTGAGCTTTTGCCTGCATGGAGGCTTTATCCCTAAATCTTTTTAATGTAAGAAGGTACTCTACAGGCTAGTAAGAGAGAAACTTGGACACCAACCCAGCCACAAGACCTTTGATCTACAATCTATCCTACCTGCAAGATCTGCTGGTGTAATGGTGGTAAAGAACTTCTGAGAGGGCCCCAAAAAATGTCTCATTTAACTGAAGGCCAATACCATGAGATGGGGCCCCTGCCTGACACTGCTTGGGTGTCAAAGAACAGAAGACTGGATAGCCCAGAGATTGAGAGCTGAACCAAACATAAAGACCAGTCATGGTCTTTAAAAAAAAAAAAACAACAACAACAAAAAACAACAACAAAAAAACAAACAAACAATGAAATGATTCCTAATAATCATCTGCTTTACTCTGAGATCCAGTAGTAGATGGGAGCAGATGCAGAGGCCTACAACCAGGTACTAAGTGGAGAGAGACTTAGAGGTCTTCATCAGGAATCTCTCCGCGGAGTTTAGGGAATTCCCTGGAGAGTGGAAAGATTGTAGAAGTCAATGAAGATGGAGAATAACAGGAGAACACAGTCTACTGAACCAACTAAGCAGGATTCAAATTGCTACACAGGGAGAGACGAGCCAAGCACAAGGCCTGAACCAGGTCCTCTGTTTATATGTTGTGGTTGCTACCTCAATTATTTTATAGGACTTGATGTGAGGATGGATGTCTTTCCGTATGTTGTAAATATCATTCTTTAAATAAAGGAATTGTTTTGGCCCATGTCAGGCATCATAGGAGTAGGCAGGGAAATCAGAGCATAGGTAGGAGAAGGAGGGTGGAGTCAGAGAGAGACGCCATCCAGTTGCCCAAGAAGCAATGTGTAAGAATAACACAGGTGAGCCATGGGCCACGTGGCAGGACAGATTAACGGAAATGGGTTGAACTAAGATGAGAGAGCAAGCCAGCAATGCAGTATATAATTAATGTAAGCATCTGAGTCATTTGTGAGGGAGGGGATTAAGCAGGGCAGGCAGGTCCGGACCATGGGGCTAAGTGGTCTGGGACTACAGGTCTGTGGGTCTGAACCCCTACCAGCCGGGCCAGAAACCTCATTTTATAAGGACTCCTAACTGCAAGCCATGAGTCTTTGACTCTTTTGCCTCCTCCTGAGACTCTTTCCTCCTGCTCAGTTTCTCTGTCCAGCTTCAGTGTGATGGCTTTTACCTCATCTTTATTAGATTTTGTTTTGTTGTGTTAGCTCTAGTCTCTTGGAGACCTGTTCTTTTCTGAAAGAAGATGGAGGAGCAGCAGATTGGGGAGAGGGAGGTAGGGTGGGGAGTAGGGAGAAGTGAAGGAATGGAGAAACTGTAGTCAGGATATATTGTATAAGAGAAGAATCTATTTTCAATAAAAATAAATTTAAAAACAACCTCAAAATCTCTGATTTCTGTAGTCCTCATGATGAGCTTTCACCTCCACTTCTGTTTTGTAACTTAGTGCAGCAAATACTTCTTAAATACTTGCAAAAAGTCACAGTTGTCAAGACTCAGGGAAAATAAATAAGTCAAATCAAGAGTATAGTTACCTCACTTGTTATATGTAGAGACCCCCAAGTGTGGGAAACACTTTCTTTTTCTTTTCTTTTTAGCCTGTTGAACTATTGTTCTCTGAACCAGGAGGTTCTCTCCCAAGCATGAATGATATGCTTTGTGGCTCCTTGTGGTCCTGGCCACCATGCCATGATGCACACTTTGTTCTTTCTGCACAAGGACTAACCCCCTGCTTTTGGTTACTGTTACTGTCATTACTGTTACTATTTCCTTGTAGTGCAACCAACAGGTGGGAGGGGAGGGAGGATACCTCCCTGAAACGTATATATATATACTGTACCAAATTGCAATAAACTCTGAGACTTGATCAGACTTCCTGTCTTGTCTCCATACTTCGTCTCCGCCCATTCTTTGTCCCACACCCTCTCTTCCAGACCCTCCATTGACTGATCCCACGGGCCGGGTCAAGTATAGAGTTAGGAAAAGAAATATCATTTATTTCTCATTTTGCTCTATAGATATAGAAATACTCAAAGGCTAATAACCCAATATAATTGCATAATTTTTCTATTTATAATACAAACTTTTTCTTATGTGGCTGGCAATATGAAAGATGGTTTATCTCTAAGAAAGAAAAAGTTACAACCACTAGTTTACACATCTGGAGCGCATATTACCTTAGACAACATACCGAACAAATTGCTTAACTGGAATTTCCCCATTTTTCCTGTGAAGAAAGATGTATAACAATTTGAGTTAAATAGTTCAATAAATAACTGCAATAAAAAATATTTAGATCTTATTGAGACATAGTAAAAATTGAATGGATGGGGGAGATTCCTTATAACACACTTGTGTGTACAATACAAAAAGCACAATCACACAGTTCAAATTTACTGACTGCACACTTTAGTGGCAGTTCACCCTGAACTTTAGTAGCTTTTTTAGTTACTCAAATGACAAAACTTTTGTGGCAACATGAAAATCTAAGCCAGAGGCTTAAATGGTTTTAATTTTAGGGCAATGTGAGAAAGCCTAATGTAACTTAAAATCTACCATGACAGCATCTTTTAAATCCTCACCTACCCTTGGTTTATTTTAAGAGAATCTCCCTATTTTAAAATTTCTAATTTATGGATTGATGGGACTTGTAACAGATCTTTGTACACTTAAGAACTGAACCACACCACCAAGTACAACAGTTCCTTAAAACCAAGAAGTACCTTCTACTTTCTCAGTCCTTCTGCTCTCAAAGCAACATTCGGTGTTAACTTTCTTAGCATGTATTCACACTTCAGCCTTCACCACCTGAAAAATTAGTGCAGGGATTTGACTGATTATAGAGGCTGTTTTCCTTGTTCCGAGGCTTGTTCTAAAAGGGATACTCAGCAGAACTTGCATTTTTTTTCCTTTCATTTTGTGCTGTCTGCATGAGTAATTACCTCCCTGATTTCTGAGATGCAATTGAGTAGCTTCCACATTAGAAAAATCCAAAGATTGATAGAGCTATCGTTCCTAAAGGATTAGCTTGCTGCTGTAATTCCACTGAGTAGGTCATTCAAATAGCAACATGCTGCAAAGTTTCATTTCTCTTGTTTTTAAAAGTCAGATATTGCTACCAGTTCCAGAGAAACTGGAAAGGTCCCACGGGTCCCATACACAGGTGATGACTTGTTTCCTACCCTCCTTGAATATGGCATCCCAGAAGGTGCCTTCAAGATAAATAAAATATATTGTCTTAAAGAATAAAGTTGATGCCAGATTGCTCATCTGTTCATTATAATTCTTTCCATATCTGTACTGACAACTTCATAGCAAGCTGAAATCAACTATGTAAACCTTTAGCAGTATTGGAGTCACAAGAAGCTTCAGAACCTGTTCAATGATAAAGTATTATATCACGAGTCATATGTTACAATAAGATTCCTGGCTGGCAGGAGGTCCAAACCCACAGACCTGCAGTCTCAGGCCACTTAGCTGCCTGCCACTGCTTAGCCCCCCCCCCCCCAAATGACTCAGGCACTTATATTAAGTTCATGCTGTTTGGCATATGGCTTAAGCACATTGCTAGCTAGCTCCTTCATCTTGATTCAACCTATTTCCATTAATCTGTCCTGCCACGTGGCTCACCTGTGTTCCTTTCATGTTTCTTCTTTGGGCGTCTGGCTTGATCTGTCTCTGACTCCAACCTTCCTTTCCTACCTATTCTGATTCCCCACCTACTTCTTCTATTGTGCCTGTCATGGGCCAAAACAGCTTCTTTACTTAAAGACTGATATTCACAGCATACAGAAAGACATTCCTATATCAGTCATGGTAGTCTGTGTTAGTTCACTGTGATTGCACTATCCAAACACTACATACTGTGGTATTCCCCCATGGAAATTTATTTCTCATAGCTCTTAAATGTGAAGATCCAAGGGAAAGAGAGCTGTTATGGTCAGATTCTACTGAGGACTTTCATTTTGGGCTGGAAATAAGTCTTCTTTGTGTGTTCTTAAATGGGAGAGAAAGAGTAAAACCTTAGATCTGTTTTCTTCTTTCCTAAGGACATCTCCACCTTGGAAGGCTATTGTTTCTATTCAGTTAAAATTCTGCCTATGCAACCACATTTAGCATTGATCATTTCATAAAGAGACTGAGGTATGGGACATTCACATATGAATTGAGAAAGGATATGATTTAGTCCACATGATGACAAGGAGAAAAGTTAAGGTTTAGTGAGATTTTGTACAACTCAGTGCTTAAAAACTATACAATCTCAGGTTCATGTTCTATGGACTCTGAAGGTGTTCTTCAGTACTGCCATCTTAACTAACGAGTTTGGTGTTCTCTGGTAACCCAGGTATCTGTCATGTGTATACAAAGAGCACAAAAACCATTACAAATAGGATTATTTGTAGTTAGTCAAAACAAACTAGGTAAAGTTTTATTTATTCTGTAGTACTTTTTAAGTTAGCTTATTTATTATATTTACAAACTTACTTAATTTGCTGCAGGTGTTCAGGAGAAGGTTTCATAAGCATTTACTATTAGAATCATTTTATTTCCATAAAGTCTATTTTTTTGAAGGCCTGAATAATGACAAAAGACCTTCACACTGAATATTAAGCTAGAAAATGCATCTAAACATCTCAACTGCAATCACCAGTGATACAAGCTGTAGTTGCTGTCTGATTAATTTCGGCTCAATAAACATTGAAACGAATATTTTGACTTTTTTTTAACTTTTACATATAAGTAAACATGAAGCGGAGAAGAAGATATATAAATAAATGCTGCTTCTTAACCTAAGTCCCAAGAAAAAGAAATAAGTCTAATTTTCATGTGATCTTGTAAGATGTGTCAGGCAGGGGTTTTGATGCCAACAATGACAAAAGTGATTGCATGGTTTCCAGGTAAAATGGCAGTGTTGTTATTAACATGTGTATTTTCATTCTGTTAGTAGATTGGAAGCATCTATATAGACTTACATTTTTTTCATTAAAGTGTTCATTCTTGACTTTAAAATTAGTTCTGCTCCAGTCAGTTTAACCAAGAAACAAGATCTTTGTAAATTAGCTGCACATTTAATTAATTGAAATTCAACCTCCCAAGACAAAGCACAGATGCTGTGAATATTTATTGGTGTCTTCTAACCAGCTGTACTAGTCTGGGCAGTAACACTACCCTGTAGCTGAACATCTGGACAGAGCTAGAAAAAAAGAATAATAAATAATTTCAGAATTCTATGGCAGATGCCTATAGGTGACATCACAAAATGTAAACATGGAGAAACAAAATGTAGTCTGACTAATTCAATGTTAAAACCTGAAAGACGGATTATGCAAATTTTTCAATTCTGCTTCCAGCCAAATTTGACTTAAAATAATAACATTTTATAACCAGCTGTCAGATTAGATAGTACAAAAAAAAAATCAACTTGGAATTTAAATAGAGATAAAGTAATATAGTAATAAAATCATATCACATTCAAAAGACATGAAAACATTGGTTCTCTTACCATTAAGTAGTTATGATAGGAATAAATTTGAATTTTCTAAAGAACATTATTCAGCAAAAGTGTTCCTATGCCCTAGCCCTGCCCACTTCACTAAGACATTATTTAAATTATTGTAAGACTAGAAAGAACTGGTCATGGACTTTTAAAGTCACCTCTAATGAGGTGTATTTTTCTATCAGTACAAAGTTTAGTACAGTAGTTGGAAGTGTTTGTTTTCATTTTAATACAGGTATAAGTCAAAATACTTTAGGAGTAAGTTTAAAGGTGTAAAATAAATAAATAAAAAGTCTTGTGCCGAATGTCAAATTTGTATTTGTTTAAAGATGACATTAAATGGCTTAGAATGTATTATAGTTACAATTACCTGGAAAAAAAATAATTCTCCAAATTTCCCATTCAAAACTGAACATAACCAAGGAGGTACAGTATATACATAATTTGAAAGTAAAATAAATGTGATAAAGGAATATAGGATAGGGTATTTGAAGATACTAGTTTATTTCTGCAAGAGAAACAAGTATTAAGGAGTAGCTTTTATACTCTTTCAGGAACTCACAAAAGTGCCAAATGCCAGAAAACTACCTATTTAGAATTCTCATTTACCTAATAGACATAAACATATAGTTCAGTGTTTCTTTATAATTTTTTTCAGTATTATTTCCAGTATATTGAGAAAGTAGCTAATAAATTCTAAAGTAAACATTCATCAATGAATATTAAATCTGAGCCACTTTCCATATTTGTCCACCTGCCTTCTTTTACCATTACCTTGCAGAACATTTTACTTACTGGTGTGTTTACACAGAAAAAATTTTTTCTTATAAATAATTTTAGAGCTTTCAAATATGTTTTTAATGTTCCCATTAAATAAGTAGCAGAATGCAATTATTAGCACACAATATTAACAAATCAAGCTGAAATCTATATCCAACATATTTTCCACTTGACTATAATGGAATGAAAGTACTTTTAACTAGTATATTGCTGATCATTATTTCTATCTCAGTAAAAACTAAATTTTTAAAACAGTGATTAGAAAGGTACTAAGTGAAAAAAGAGTTTGTTCTCTTGAGTACAATATCTTTTCTAATTGAAAATAATACATTCATTGTAATCTGATCATTATTTCCCCCAACTTCTTGTAGATACTCCTCAGCTTCCCATCAACTCAACTTCACGTCTTCTTCATTGATCTCAGACACAAACATGTCTTGTTTGTTGGACTAAAGAGTTCAAAAGAAACTTTAGGAGAGTAATAGTTATAGCTAAACAAGAACTATTAAATCAAGATAATATGTATGTCAAAATTAAAGAATATTGTCAGAAAAAGTGTATTAGTCAGGGTTCTTTACAGTGACAGGATTTGTAGAATGAGTTTATATTTATAAGGAAGATTTATTAGAATGATTTTCAAGCTGTGGTCCAGCTAATCTGCGAATGGATGCCTATGAACCGAAGATCTAAGAATCCAGCATTTGTTTAGTCTATGAGACTGGATGTCTCAGCTAGTCTTAAGTATATACTTGAATCACACACACACACACACAAAAAGGCTGTAATGCCAGAGAAGAAATAGATTAAGTAGTAAGGGCAAGATCAAGCAGACAAAAGAGGGTAGGGAAGACTTCTTTCTTCCATGTCTTTTATATAGGTTTCTATCAAAAGATGCAGCTCAGACTAGAGGTAAATTTTCTCACCTCAAAGATCCAGGTTAGGAGTGAACCTTTCCACTTTAAACAAATTAATTAAGTAAAACTTCCTCACAGGTGTGCCCAGACATGTCAGAGTTTTAGCTAATAGTCAAGGTGGTAAAATAAACAGCCATCAAAAGAAGTGTCTCAGTCACTGTTGTATAGCTGTGAAGAGATATCATGACCAAAGCAACCTTTCTAAAATTAATCATTTAATTTGAGGCTTTCTTAAGTTTCAAGAGATTTTGTCCATTATCATCACGGCAAGGAATATGGCAGACACATTGTACTGGAAAAGAAGCTGAGAGCTTCAATCTGCAGGTCAAGAGAAAGACACATGGGCCTTTGAAACCTCAAAGCACATATCTAGTGACATGCTACTTCCAACAAGGTCTCAACCTTAATCTATATAATACTTTTAAATAGAGCCACCCCTGGTGACTAAACATTTGAATATATGAGCCCATAGGAGCCATTCTTATGCAAACCAACAGAGAAAGCTAAAACTTGAGTAATGTATAGATAATTAAAGTAACATTTAATTACTTATCACATAAATTATTGTTCATGACTGTACAGCTATTTATCTATAAATAACCATGTATCTAAAAATAAATAAGTAGATTGATATTTAGAGATGTATAATATTAACAATTTAGATATGTTTGTATTTCTCTAGTAACTAAAGTAAAATTTCAAGTTCAAGGTATTTTAAAATTTCCAGTAGAAAGCAAGAAAGAGATTCTATTTATATAAGAATAATCATGTGCTATTATTTTATATTTATTTAAAAGACTTCATTGTAAATATTTCATATGACATGCTCACCAAATACAAAGCTCATGAAGACAACAATGTCACCTTGTCAATTTACTACACATACCATAATTGACTCATTAATATCAGGGAAAATATTCAGAGCAAATTACAATACATATATTATCATGAATAACAACGCACTAATCCTGTTAAATATCATTAACTGAAAAGTATTGATATTAAATTATGAAATTAGGTTATGCATAGTTAATGCATTATACAAATGCTTATATACACAAATATTATGAGTACATATATTGATATATTAAATATTACAAAATAAAAAAATTAGAGCAAGAATTTTAATTTGGTGATCACAGCAAAGAGATTATCAAAAATACATGTAGAAAGATGCCTGTGATGGGTTTTATGCCTCTAATCATGCTATTTCCTAAATACTTAAGGTATGTTCTCCGCCTAAGCCCGTTGGCTTAGCTACTCTCCTCGGCTGAAATGTGCTTTTACCATACAAATGAACATCTTTCTTTCTCCTTGACCTATTTCAGATTTTAATCTTGTTTCAACTTGTCAGGAAGAACTTCTCCAATTCACTGTTTAATTTCTGCCTTGAAGGTTAATTTCTAAAGTATACAGAGGAAATATAAAACAAAATAACAAATAACCAAAAATTTTAAACAAGGAATGGAATTAAATACAGCTCCCTGGAAAAGGATAAAGAGCAGAGAAGTGTATTCTCAATGTTTGACATTAGAGAATAACAAATCTACTTTGAGATTTTGTTTTACTTCACTTAAGATTTAAAAAAAAATACACAATATAAAAATTTTTGAAGAAAAATTAAAATTAAAAAAAAATATTTTAAAAATGCTGACCACTGAAATGGATGTAGAAAACCATTTGTAGAACTGTAAACTGAATTGGCCATTGTGGAAATCCACGTGGCTTCTCATAAAGCTAGATACATATATCTACCACATACTCAAGTTATACTCCTAGGTAAATAACTGAAGGACTCTATATCTTACTAGACATGTTTGTTCATCCTCATTCATTGCTGCTTTATTCACAATAGTCAAGAAATAGAAACAGACCAGAATTCAATTACCTGATGAATGGAAAATGAAAATGTTGTACATTTACATGATAAAACTTTATTCAACTGTAAAAAATGAAATTGTGTATGTTTCAGGTAATGGACAGAGCTAGAAACAATCACTCAAAGTGAGATAACTCAGACCCAGAAAAAATAATCTCTTGCATGCTTGCTCTCATATATGAATGCTGGTTTTGAATCTGTGGATATGTGTGCTGAAATTAGATTAATCAATGAGTAAAGTTATTAGTAAGAACCCTTGGCAAGAGTAGATTTCAAGGAAGGGAGGTAAATACAAGTGTACACGAATGGAGTACTAGAGATGAATGAAGCAAGTGGAGTAAGCGAGATGAAAGTGGGCAGGACAGAATATAGAGAAGGCAGTGTATGGAAAGATAACACTTTAACCTTTGACAAAGCCATATGAAAACCTACTATAAGAAGTATTTCTGTGTGTGTATCCATGTGAGCATGGGTATTATTTGTGTTACATATTATGTGTGTTATATGCACATAAATTATGTATTACAATAGAATAGAAGTAACCAGAGAGAGAGAGAGAGAGAGAGAGAGAGAGAGAGAGAGAATTTAAATGGAGTTTTCCTGAAGTAGGGAAACAATGTCTCACTCATATCTTAGAGGCAATCATTTTAAAAGCAATTGCAAGCTTAGCTTAGCTCTTTTCAAGTTGTTGGTCATTACATTTCATAGACATACCCCACCAAACATTACAGGTGGTAGAAATTGCTTTTGAATGCCTTCTAGAATGTCACTTTACACCCACATACTTGAGTTCTACAACATGAAGAAAGGAAGCTGGTACCAACATAGAAGCTCCATCTCTACTGACTTGGTTTCATAGTGATAGAATATGCTATGCATGACACCAGTAGTGTAATCAACATTATCCAGATTGGAACCCTGTGAGCTCCAGTAATGACTGGACTGGTGCAATAGTGGCATGAATGTAATAGCAGTAACCAAACACTTTCTAATTAAATTTAAGACCAGTTGCACAAAATGTAACTTGTGCCTGGCATGTTAATAGGGACAAGAACTTTTTGCTGGGTAGGTCACAGACCCTAGGAAACAACCTCTTACTACCATTCTGCTAAATAGACACAGTATTAAACTTCCCTCCAAGAACAGAGTTCCAAGGCTGAGCACTGGGCAAAGCTCCTGGTCCAGCTGAGAGCAAGGGAGGAGAGTCTATGAGCATGGGGATAGGGATTATGAGGAAAAGTCCCACATTGATGGATGGCTGGAGCTCTGGGGAGCTCACTGAATTGGGAATTGCCACTGGAGATCCATCAAGAAAAGGAGCTAGGCCCTCCTAGGGTAGGCGACTGTCGATTGGCATTGGTGGACAATATGTGGAGCCTTGAAGGATGGGATCAGACTGTGTTCCTGTGAGTGGGCTGGCACCTTGGAGCCCATTGCCTGCAGAAGAACACCTAACTCAACCTTGAATTTGGGATATGGAAATCAGACTTGCCTGGAGTGGATGTGCCATGCTGAGCTGACCCACCTTGGGGAGAGAATGGGGTATGTGGAGGGGGGAGGCTGAAGGATGATTGGGAGGGATTGGGAGGAGAGAATGGAGGGGGAGTGGGGGTATGCATGGAAATTTTAAAAAATCAATAAAAAATAATAAAATGAAGAAAAAGAGATTATGTGTCTCTGAACAGTCATCATAGACACTTTTTTTTTGCATTAGTTTGAAATTAACATGGAGACTCACAACTGATATGGCAGGAATGGTAAGAGATAGATGACTAGAAAAAAGCAGTGTTTTGTGGATAGATGTAAAGTTTTCCAGAACGTATCAATTCATGAAGGTTGTGTCAGCATTCATAAGACTTGAACAAGATCAAACCATTGATGAGGGAGGAAGATATGGAAATAGCTAAAGAGCACATGGCCAATAACAGTTTCTGGGCAAGAGAAAGTCATTTTTCTACATATATGCTGCCCCTATGAGAGAGAGTGCTCATGCTCCAGTAGATGACCCTATACCATACACATACCGACTGGACTGAATTGACTCAATGTGTTTAAAAAGAGAATATATGAAATTAGAATGGGATAGTAATGATAGATAGGGAATAAATTCAGTAAATTTGATAAAAATATGCTATATGTATGATGTGGAAATGTCTTTCTATATGCTGTGAATATCAATCTTTAAATAAAGGAGCTGTCTTGGCCCATGACAGGCACCATAAAAAAAGTAAGAAGAGAAATCAGAGCACAGATAGGAAAAGCAGGGTGGAGTCAGACAGACCAAGCCCAAAGCCCAAAAGAACAACATGTAAGGAACACAGGTGAGCCACGGGCCACGTGGCAGACAGATTAATGAAAATGAGTTAAGATGTAAGAGCAAGCTAACAATGTGCCTGAGCCATAGGCCAAACAACTTAAACTTAATATATGCGTCTGAGTCATTTGGGGGGCCAAAGCAGCTGCGGGCGGCTAAGGGGTCTGGGGCTACAGATCTGTGGGTCTAGACCTCTGGCTGCCCGAGACCAAAACCTAATTACAACATATGTATGCATGAAATAATCCAAAAATTTCTATCTTACAATCCATTCCCCATCCTCTCCATCTTGCTTCAGGCCTTTTGCTGTGTTGGTCTTGTAGTTATTGTGGTTGGCTTAAATCAAATATATCTAAATCTTTCTAACATATAGTTATACAAGTTTACATGCTTACTGTTTATTTATTATAAAAGTAAACACCATGAATATATTTTCAGAGTTTATCCTTTTTAAATATTCTGAAAAATAGACAGATGAACAGACAGACAGATTGATAGATAGATGCATACAAACAATTTTTGGTCAAAAGAGGAACATCTATTATACTCATTGCCACATTTCTTGCCTGCTAAAATTCCTGAGTGAATTTTAATTTACTGTATTAAAGCACTTTTATATTAATTACAATTTCAGTAATATTCAGATCTACAAATCCCACATATTCTATGACAATTCTAGTACAATGTACCAAGAGCCCTCCTCTGACTACATCTGACTATACTTTGTCATACTTTCATATTGTTTTCTAGGAACTATAGAGGCAGAATTGCATTCTTTCTGAAAACAGAACACCTTTATTGTAAGATTATATAGGCATTCTCACACAGGGATAACATGTTTTACTTTATAAAATGTAAATCCCCTACATTCCTTCAATAAAAAGTAGTTTATCAAGTTTCTACAGCATTTTTTAATACAGGGTCTTACTATGTAACCCTGACTGAACTGTAACTAATTATGTAGACCTGACTGGCCACAAACTCTTCAATATTCATGTGCGACTGCTTCCTGAGTTCAGAAAATAAAGTCATATCACCACACCTCGATGTAAAAAATCATTTTATTTAACTGGAACATCCACAAATGGGGCTAGTGCAGATACACCACGGATCTTAATTTTTTAGATGAGGAAACAAGTGTTTGAATACATTACATATCTCGAGGCCAATATCTCAGTAGATGAAGGGTAACTGAAATATGATTGGCTTTTAATCCAGTTTTGTTTTCTTAAACCACTGAGACTTTTGAATCATAGCTCAGGACACAACTTCTCAGTTACCTAGGGCTCTCATATCAATTTGAGACGAAGCACTTGAACCACTACCCCGGCCAGCTCACCTCTTGTCCGTTCCCTCTTTTCCCCACCTTTAAATTTCACCATCGTCTTTAATCACAGTACAAATCAAGGCTTTCTCGTTACCTCAATTTTAGCATCATTTAGACTTGTATTTATGCAGACTTCTTCACCTACTACGTGCCATGAGAATCTGTAGAATGGGAGAGAAGGCAGAAGAGAAGAGAATTTCTATTTCTACAGTCGTATAGGCATGCCAATAAGTCAGTTGACTGAGTACTTTCGGACTTCACATTTTTATACCTTCACCTGTTCTCATCCAAAGATGTAAGTATTTGGTTTCTATTAGAGAAGATTAATGCCCTGCATTTTCACTCAAGAACTGATTTCCTAAACATAAAACATTTGTATAAAATACATCATTCGTGTGCTCCATTTAATATAATCATCTGAAATCCCAAGGGAATATTCTGTTCATTAAGCAGTAAGCCAGGAGTTATTGGGAAATTTCCCTAAACCCTTTTACTTCCTTACTGCTGACATGAATATCTGTATGACGGAAGATATTCCCCCAATCTTGTAAGATGTACTATATCAACAAAAGCACAGATGAAATTTTCCGAGTCTTAAACTTCATGCCTTCTGCATCTTAGAACCAATAACCCCCCATTCAATCTCTTGGTCTAAGTTCTTGCTACATCTGGTTCATAAGGGATTATGGAACGGATTGAACACAGGAATGCTGATTTACTGCAGAGTTCTATTTACGCCTTACTACAAAAATATCTTCTTGTGTTGCTTTTTTTCCACAAAGACTTTCTTCCTCTTTCATGTTTTAAAATGGGATAGTGAAGTATACACACACACACACACACACACACACACACACACACACACACACAAATCTAAGTACAATAAATATTAAAAAATAAAACTTAAAAACTGTCTTCTAACTTGTTAGGCATGGGTCGCTACAGACAAGCCCCAAAGCATCTCCAGATTCACGTCCATGTCTTGTAACTGATAATGAAGGTACTTTACCCAGGAGTCACTCAAAACCATTTCCATAATGTAACATTTAAAACAATTTTTGCTTGGAATATGTGTTAAAAACAGACAAACAAACAAACAAACAGAAAAGGACCTTGGTGGAAAAGAAGACAATGAAACAAAATATGCAAAAAGGCCAAAAACACATAATGAGAAACATTGAATGAGTTGTCCTTTTTAAATATGTATGTGCTTGTACTTAGGTATGTACACGTATGACAAATCACATGCATGGAGGTCAGAAGATGGGGCTGGTTTCTTCCTTCCACCTGGTGAGATCTGAGGACTGAATTTATGTTATCGGGGGCCTATCATCAAGTGCCTTTACCCATTGATCCATCTTGCTACCTTTGAATAAGATAGTTTTAGATGTTCAAATTTCAGCATTTTTAATAAATAGGCTTAGGGATTAATACTGATATCTGTGAGGTAGGAATACCTGTGGTTTGAGGGTTTAAGCGGAGAGTGGAACAGTTACATGGGTAGAAGGTAAGAGAAGGATGGGTAAGTAAAACAAACTTATGAAAAAAGCATTATGGGAGCCCATTACTCTGAGCTAATTTTTTAAAAAATATATATTCTGAATAAAATAAGGCTAAATGTAAGCAAACTCTGTGAATATATAGTGTTTCTCTCAGAACATACAAGTTGGTCAATAAAAATCCCAGTGCCAGGTATGGATTACCCTCTTACAAGTTGTTGGTCAGAGATGTCCCAGAGGCCCCCTAAACAGTACAGGCCATTACCATTGAACTCATCTGCCTACCTTACCCGAAAGGCAAGATCCTATGTCTGATGACACAATCACTTTAGAGGGAGAGAAAGCAAGCTGAAATCGACCTGGGAACTTCTCTTCTTGCTAGCTTGTTTAGTGTTGGACAGTGAAAGCAGCCTCCTGGGAGAAAAAGTCACCAACGATCTTACTCAGCAGTGGACTGTGCATGCTATAATGCTGGCCACCAGCCATAACGTACCCAATGGTGTAATAGTGATATGACTGCTATGAAGGGACCAACGGCTCTGTGTTTGAATTTGAGGCCTACTTCACAGCAGGGAAATCACATCTGGTACTGCATCCTAATCAAAACCGCACAGCTGGGGACCTTCATAGGCTCTGTTTCTGTTGTTTTGCCAAATAAAGATGGTGTCAAACTGCCTTCCAGGTATCTATGTTTCCCAATAAATCAGTGTTGCTCTCTTGCTCTCAACCTTGGTCAGAGAAACATTTTTCTTTCCTCAAGTGGGTAACAGTTAACGCAGAGGTTCGTTGCTGCTCAAAGTGATAAGACTTAGTGACCTCTGTGTGCCGAACCTCCCTACTCCCAAGGCTCAGAGGACATCATGGTAGAGGAAGCAAAAAGAGCACATGTTTTAGGGCACGGCATTTGGAAGACTGCTGTAAAAGGCTATCTTTTGAACATAGCATGACCACTGCACATATAAACTCACAATAGACTGTTTACCTGCACAAGACCTGCAGGAGATGGAGTTTTCTAACATTTTGTCACTGATGGTACAAGGCTATCAGGACCCACCTCCAGGAATGGAGTTACTGGCAGATGATGCCTGCCTGCAAGGAAAGGGGAAACATTTTTCTTTGAAGCTGTGGGCCATGGTACATTGTCCATGCTCCTGTGAATGGCTATAGACTCCATGTTCATGTGTGAAGCACTAATTGGAATCCGTGGGCTATAAATAAAATAAGATAAAAAGAACATGAAAATGGGAACCTGTTAGGGAGGACCAGAGGAAGTGGAAGAAGAGAATTTGCAATGTGTATGGTCAAGACATTAGTGTGTGTACACATGACAAACAATTAATTAAAATATTCCTTTAAAAAAGAATAAAATCTAAAAATGAATATTTTTGCTTTTATTGTTGTTTTGTTTTGTTTTTTTTTTTGTTTGTTTTTTTTTTTTTTTGCTTGGTTTTGATTTTTGAGACATTGTTTCACTGTGTAGAACCCTTTGGCCTGGAACTTATTGTGTAAACCAAGTTGGCCTCAATTCCACAGAGCTCTACCTGTGTTTCCCTCAAAAGTGCCTCAATTCCTAGCTCTAAAATGATACTTTTTTAAAAAGCTTGAAACCCATGATATTTAAAGTGGATGTTGCAAATAATTTCTGATGATGTGATCTTATAAATAAGAAAAATTATATTTATCTTATAAACAAAAAATTATGTTTATATAACTTGCCAAATGAGAGGACAGCAATCAGCATGAAAAAAATAAATTAAACATCTTATATATCAGAAATTGACTCATATATACAAACATCATCTGGTTTAAGAATATAATTTTATTCTAAAATTATAATGAGTAAGTTAGAGGAATTATATCAGGAAACAAAAATCTGGGAGATGATTCAAAATGTGTAATTTCAACACAAGTATAAGTCAGAATTTATAGCACCTACGCACCAAAATTAGGCTTATTACTGCTGTATTTTTATGCATCAAAAATCATGTGTAAAAGTCATGATTCATGTGCATTTAAGATAAAACATAAATATAACAAGATAGCTCTCATAAAAATCTTAAGAATTAAATAGAAAAGAAGTCAAAAGTCACTCAGGACAAAAATAAATTCCTTTTATAAAAATAGTTGTCACTGATATCAATACTACCAGAGTTTATACTGTACCCAATATGGATTCTAACTCACAAATCAGTGGCAGGAAGCGTCCTGGTGGAAATAACCATCTATAGATGAGATATATCTACAGGAAGGCAACTTTAGAACCCACTAAGTTACTAGAAAACATGCCATTTTAATCAATAAACTGAAAATGAAAATCTGCAAATTGAAAGCATATCAGTAAATTCACTAATTATTGGAATTTTGGAATTTTAATATTCTTATGCACTCATTATTTAAGAAAGAAAATATATAAAATATAATTAATTAAATAGTAGTCTCCAAAAACATATTATTATGGCCTAACCTATTAATGTGACATTATTTGAAAATGGATAGTGTTTGTAGATGTAATCAAGCATCTGGGTATCATGCTAGACTTACTATAGACCTCACTACAATAACTACTGTCTTTAAGAGAAAGAAACAAAGAAAGAAAGAGAAAAGAAAAAGGCATGAGTAGGAGTGGCACGGAGACAGAGAAGCCCATGTACAGATAAAATAAAGATAAAGTCTGTGAAAATAAATGAGAATTATTTATCTGCAAATTGAAAACTGCCAAGTCGTACCAGCTAGCACCTGAACCGAAGAGAGAGAAGGCTTGGAGAGAGCCATCTCTATTTGACAAGTAGATTTTGAAATTCTGACCTCAGAAGCCTTGAAAAATATTCATGATGTTGTAAGACACCAAGAGTGTGGTAAGAGATTACATTAGCACCAGGAAATTAATAGATACTCAAAGTAAAACCTCAGAAGAAGGACAAATAAGATCTGACTTTGAGCTGTGACACAGCTAGGAACTTGAGAAGGGCTAGCTGGAAATAGGTAGTTAAAGGAGTGGCTGCATTTTTAGAATAGACTGAGTTTTGTTTTTACATGTTATCAACTGTGGTGCTCTTTAGTTTTCTTGTCCAATACAAGAAGAGGCAGAGGAGAAATATTATCCATGTAGACACTCAAAACCAGTCGGCCTGCCTTCAAATCATCTTTTCCTTAGGTTGTTATTTCCTGGTTTTGTGTTTGTTTTATCCATAAAATAAAAAGGAAAATATATTTCACATAGCTTTGATTAAAGGATTAGATATGTTCACACATATGTGTATATACATTCTTAAATAATAACAGTTATATGTATCTTTACCTTCATTAAAATAGCATTATTATAAAAGATTTTCATAGAATATCATATTAGCAATACTGTGATACTAATACACAGTATTACTTTAATAATACATCATATTCTGGTGATATATTATATATTTAATATATATTATCATATATATATTAAATATATGTAAATATATTATATTATATATTTAATAAAAAGAGTCTGGAATATCAGAAGACAAAGCCGCCCACAGCCAGCTCATGAAGTGAGTCAGGGAGTGGTGATCTACACCTTTAATCTATCACTGGGAGACAGAAATTTATCTGGATCTCTATGAGTTCAAGGCCTAACAGTCAATCACTAGTTGAATGAGGAAATAAAATACCTAAGTGGAGAAAGAAATGTAAGACAAGAATTCAAAAATTATTCCCTTTGGCCTGCATGCCAGGCAAGAGTCAATGTGGAAATAAGATCTAACCCATTAGCTCTGAGGAGTTGTCTGGGTGAGAGTTGACTGTAGTTTGGTTTCTATATTTCTGATATTTCATCTTTTTTTCCAGTATCTAGCTCTTTGTTTTATTATAGTATGAAATAGAATTTGTGCAACACCATATAACATTTAAAAGTAGAAGTCACAGTAAAGACTTCAAAGTGGACTCAGGAGATAATATGTACAATTAAGATTCTTGGAAATGTCCTGCTGAACTCTGCTCCATAAAATGACAGTAGTGAAGACATACTGACTGAGAAGGGCTTCCACCAAGAGGCTGGGAACATCCCTGTCATCACTCCTCGGTCCTCTAACTCCACTCTACAGAGAATGGCCTCTCCTAAGAGTTATCTTTATGATTGGTTGAAGATCAGATACTGTATTTATTTTTATTCTTGTTATTATACCATCATTTTAGGTCGCAGTTCGAGGTACAGACTCTCATCAAAGACTAGGCAGTTGAGCTTGAAGCAATTTGTCACATGACACTCACAATCAGGAAGCTAATGAATGCTTACATGCTTTTCAAATCCGTTTTTCCATTGATACTGCCCAGTACTAGATGGAAGTTGTGCAACCACATCCGATGGGACTCACCACTTCAGTGAATATAATCTAGATAGTTCCCAGAAGCATGCCCAGAGGCCTATTTCACAGATGATAATAGATCTTATAACACTGACACAAGCATTAATCACTACAAATGTGGGGATTTCTATTCTGACTCTGTATTCCTCTTGCCTTTATTAAAATTTCATCTTAACCCTGTCTACACATCATTCTAAACCTTATCTTAATTTTGTGTTTTCCCTAGCTCATCAACAATAATATTATTATATGCTTATTTGTAAACTAAATCCATTTTATTTATATTATCTCTAAAAATTTTTGCATCAAATCTTATGAATCACACATACACATACAGCTTATACTAAAGCCTTTGGTCATTCCTGATTATCTTAAATAGTGCTTCGAGCTCTATAGCATGTAAAGAAATAGGGCACATTCACCAAACCAAGATATATTCACTACTTGAAAATTGTATACCTTTTGACAAATATCTCAAAGGCAGAATAATTTTTCATAATTTTAAACTTTTTAAAATTTTAATTATGAATGAAACATACTGGATGCTAATGAGGTTTTTGAAACTTTTCAAAGAAATTCTGAACAATTATATTGTAGTTTAAGTTCATTTTTATTAAATAAACAAAACATTAGGGGGAGACAAATGTTCTTATGCAAGATCAAACAATTCAAAGCAAATCAGTATTATGAGTAAACATCAAAGAATCTTTTTGCCACACACAAAGAATACTACAGAGATCTACAACTGGTCAAAAGGCAGAGAATACAGCACTACACAGTGCCCAGTTTAAATCAGGACATCTATAATAAAATTACTACAGCTAACAAAGACAGAAGTAACAACACGGGCATGGAGATAGAAAGATTGTAAGAGCCAGAGGATCAGGGATGTGTCTGATAGATAGTAACTTCTGGGCATGACAAGGAAGCTGCATCCATGAAATGGAAGCACTGTGATTGCTCAAACAAGACCAGATATATCACAACTGGCATGCCAACATGGGTCAGGATATTTTACAAAGTTCACCCTAGATGAAGATCTGTAGATAGTCAATGACTACAGAGAGAGAAATAAACTTTATCTAGTGATGAATCAGTGCTACATTATCAGGGAAGCAGCCCTAAACTGATTAGACCCAAATACCCCCCCCCCCACACACACACACACATACACACACACACACACACACACACACAAAATGTAAGCTGTGTACTCTGCTGTGGGACTATGCTTTTGTACACTTTAAATATTTGTCACTGTGAATACTGGTTTAATAAAATGCTTATTGGACAGAAGCCAGGAAAACAGGAAGTATATGTGGGGCCACCAGACAAGGAGAATTCTGGAAGGAAAAAGAACAGAGAGATGTAGGCGAGACATAGAGGAAGATGAGAATGATGCACTGAGCAAAAGGTACCAAACCATATGGCTAAACATGAATGAGAATCATGGGTAAGTTAAGAATTAGCAAATAATAAGGCTGAGCATTAGGCCAAACGATTTTTAATTAATATGTCTTTGTGTGTTTATTTCAGATTAAATGGATGCAAGACTGGATGGGCAGGACAGAGAAACTTTCAACTACAAATGGCAATACAACACAGTACAAATATGTCTACATGAAACCTAAGAAAGCTTTAAGCAAGTTCTAGAATACAGAAATGGAACCAAAATCAGTTTCCTAGTTGTGCCTCTCAACTGGCCTTGATACAGAGAAAAGGTGGCCTTCTAGCTTGAGCTTCTACATGGCGAGTTCCCATAGTCTCACAGAAGCCTCAGTACAAGCACCAGGTTTCTGTCCATATAGACAAAGAATGAGCAGAGTCAAGCATGGCTTCTTGGTAGCAGCTTGGGAGATAAAAGAAAAGGAAAAATGAATAGAGAAAGTCCTTTAAAACACAGAGTAAAAATAATAAGCCACATAAATGTGAATATACACGGAGTCTGGATACTGTGTTATTGTCTTGGTAATGTATGTTATTGTCTTATCTCTGAGTTTTTTGACTGCAAAAGAAGGAGCAAGAGGTGCTAAAAGACATTTGACTATAAGTGTTAGGGATTAATCTAACCTATATATTTTGAATTCCTTAATTTCAACATTTAAGTCAAAAAAATATTACTTTGGAGAAGAGGGTATGCTTTTATTTCCACACAACAGAAGAAGCTGTGGATTCATTCCAAGTTAAAAAAAATAAAGAAAAATTTCCAATGAAAATGAATGGCCCAGATGATGTGACATTTAGAAACACCTCTGCTGAAGTTTTTTCTGAGTTACGCATACAGAACAGCTTCAAGGCTGCTCGCAGGGAAGATTCAGCCTCACAGACTACTCAGGAATTATTCATAATCCTAAATTTGCTTTGGGTCTCAATATGATTACCAGTGCCCCCAGTCAGCAGGAAGTAGTCTAGAGAATTACACCCACATTCCCCCCTAATGGGTTATGGATGGTTGTCTTTGTTTACAGTGTTGGTTTCAAGACGTTAAAGATAATGGTGAAGAAAAAGGCTATAAAACATTATTAAATTTGTTGTCCTTGTTTTAAAAAGCAAAAGGAGGGAAATGTGGAACGATGCTTTTGTGCATTATAAATATTTGTTACGGTAAATACTGGTTTAATAAAATGCTTATTGGCCAGAAGCAAGGCAGACAAGAAGTATAAGTGGGGTAAGCAGACAAAGAGAATCCCAGGACGATGAGCAGAGAGACGCCAACCAGACACAGAGTATAGGGGGATTGTGTTACTTCATTGTAAATAATTGTCCCACCCACTGGTTTAATAAAAAACGCTGATTGATCAAAGGCAGGCAGGAAGTATGGGTGGGGCTACCAGACTAAGAAAACTCTGAGAGCAGGAAGCACAGAGCAGAATGCCAGAGAGGAGCCGGAAGAAGCAGATGACAAGTATGCTGCTCTAAGAAAAGGTACTGAGCCACATGACAGAACAGGATGAGTCATGGGTTAGATGAAGGGTAGAGAGCTAGCAAGTTAATATGCCTGGGCCTGAGGCCGATCAGCCTAAAACTATAGTAAGCCTCTGTGTGTCTCTGTAGGTCTGTGGGTCTGTGGGCCTAAACCTTGAGGTTAGGCCCAAAAGACCGGGCCAGAAACCTCCTACTACAAACAGAGGAAGATGAGAATGTTGCACTGAGAAAAAGTATGAAGTTTTGTGACTAAATATGGATAAGAATCACAGGAATGCTTAAGAGTAAGAGTTATCAAATAATAAGCCTGATCCACAAGCCAAACAGTTTATAATTAATATATGCCTTTGTGTGATTATTTGGGACTAAATGGCTACAGGACTGTCTGGGTGGGACAGAGAAACTCCTGACTATAATGTTCTCTGTGTGTATAAAACAATAATAATTAGAGAAAAAGAGATTAAGAATTTTATAAGAGGTGAAATGAAAGCAGGTGAAATGAAAGAGGAAGAACTAAAATAATATAAATACAATATTCAGTATAAAATTCTCAAATAATTAAAAATTAACTTAAAAACAATGGAAATAAAATTGACTCATGTGACTTACCCAAAATTATTTGGTAAATTAACAAAATTATGTAAACATTACACATGTGTAAGCACAGAAAACATGGTCTAAATGTACCAGTGCCAAAGAGAAGCTAAGTGATCAAGTCTTCACAAGTGATGAGCCCTTCTTCATTTGCTGAAGATCATCTGCTTAAACATATGATACATAGTTCTTCATAATAAATCATGTCTGAGTTAATTATACCTGTAACACAGATCCTCCTAAGCTTTAAAAAAGACAACTGAATCCTTTCTATCCTCAAATCATTATTGTCTTCAAGGTAAACACTGAGGCTTGGTATGATTTTAAAAAAAAATAACCCACAACACTCCACAGTCAAAAGTCTAGCTGGCTGCAATATATAGACAGAATTCTAAGCATTGTCAAGCATAAAACAAGCCCAACGTCACCAGAAAACTCTGTTGTTTTGTCCTCAGTGCAAAGGCACAAAGGCGAAAACCTATGAGAAGCTTTGCAGTGCAGTTCTTATTAACTAACATTAAGTGTTTGGCCTGACAATTGGGTCATTATTCTTTTTACGATTAAAAAAATTAATATTTATTTATATCAAGAAAGTAACAGAAGTGAGTAAAGAATCATACAAGAAAGGCCCACCTTAACAATGAAAACTTAGTTTTGCTCTTGGGTCCTGATTCTTAAAAGCAAATAATCAAAAGTAAACTTCACCACAAAGCGATTTTATTTTTGATTGGATTTGCATGTATATGACAGAGATTTTTTTTAAGGAAATAACCTTAAAGACCACAAATGTCCAACAGAGAAGGCTTGCTTTCTTGGCTACAAGAATAATCTGATTCACTCAGAGACAATTTTCTATTGATCTATGTGAGCTGGAAGTGGTCCTTTATAGTCTTTTATTCACCATCTTTTATCAAATTCAACTTAGCTTCATTGTTTATTCTAGTACATGAAAAATCTCCCATGTCACTGTATTTCAGAAAGATAAACCCTGCATGTCATTTAGAAAATTGAAGATATAAATTTCTAGTATTTGTAACTGATAAATTTACAAAATATTCTCAATATAAGTATTTTGATGGACTCCCTGTATAATTACCTCCTCAATAAAATATCCAATTAACATGTAATAAAAAACAAATGTGATTAACTTAATTAGGGTTTATATTTCTGTGAATAGATGCAATGCCCATAGCTTATTTTAAAATAAATAAATAAATAATTGTGGCTGGTTTAAAATCTCAGATGTTTGGTTCATTATCATCATGGTGTGACATGGCAGTAGGCAGGCAGATGTGGGGCTGGAGAAGGAGTTGAGAGAATACATCTTGATCTCTAAGCAGCAGAAAGAGAGACTGTCATACTAGGTATTTCTTGAGCATATATGAGACCTCAAAGCCCACATTCACAGTGATATACTTCCTCCTACAAGGTCACACCTACTGTACTAAGGCCACATCTACTAATAGTACCACTTCCTATAGGCCAAGCATTCAAACACATGAGTCTATGGTGGCCATAACCTATAGAAACCACTATAGTGATATTTCATTGGTGTTACTACACTCAGATATACACTTCCAGAATATTTATATTTTGTTCTGCAACCTGCTGCTTATTATGAGATATTTTGGTCAACCTACAGCATACATTTGTGGCATCATTTCATGCCCTGTAGTCACTATTTCTGGAACAAACTTTAGAAACCTATTGAAAGTCTACAAATAACACTAATAAAAGTAGCTCCTAGCCTACAGTTTCTTACTACCTCCTTGTGTATTTACTGCTTGATTATAGACTTGATTTTTAACTGAAAGTAACTATTACATTATATATAAGGAACTAGAAATTTATAAATTAAGACAGATGCCTCATGTTTCCCTTTTTCCTTTTAAGAAAATATTCTCTAAGTTCTAGATCTAACTGCAGAGGCTTCCTCTTCAATAACCAGATATGTTTATCTGAAGCTAGATTCTCTTTTTAGTGCTCATAGAAATTCTAATTTTAAAATAATACTGCTATTTGTCCATTGGAGTTTTAAACACAAATGCCTACTCATACTAGAAGGTTAATTCCAAAACCTAAGACTGTCCAGGAATGAACTATTACAAACTGGATGATGAGAATATAAGCATGGAAGAGGCAGACTTTATAGAGCTATCTTCTTCAGAATGTCATAGAACCCAGAAGAGACTAGCCTTTAAACTTTTAGGAGAAACTTAAATTCAGGGGAGGGGGGGGTTGGAGACAATTATTATAATTTTCAACACTAACATCAATTATATTGCTTCATCCTTTATAGAGAATTATTATAATTTTAAAGCGCTAACATCAATTGCATTGCTTTATCCTTATAAGCTACATTTTCTTTCTTTTTATTTTATTTTTGAGATTATAATTATATTATTCATCCCTTCCCTTTCTTCACTGAAGACCCACACACTTACATCTCCTTGATATCTTTCAAAATTGTGTGGCCTCTTTTTTTACTGCTGTTGCACACACACACACACACACACACACACACACACACACACACACACATATATATACATATGTGTGTCTGTGTCTCTGGGTGTGTGTCTATTGTGTGTGTGTGTATGTGTGTCTATATGTGTGTGTCTATATACTGCTCTGTTAATATAATGTTACCTATTAAGTGAAAGTCGAAATAAATTCTGCTCCCTGGATCATCCCACAGGAGGTCTAAATTCAGAGTGAACTGTAATCTGGATAAAAGTTCATCGCTGCCTTTGCAGATTTTTCTCCTATTTCTTTATCTATTAGAAAACTACCTTCATTTTATTTGAAACTTTATGCTTATCATTTACTATTTGACTCAGAATAAATTAAGGTTAAGGAAAATATAAAAAGAATACTTTCATGGCCCAAGGTAAGAGTGAATCTTCCTATTAAATCTCAGTAATTGAGCAATACTGAAAAACAGGTGCCTCTCCCTGTGACTGCAAGGCAGTGATGAAGGGATACTGACAGAAAAATCTTAATGGGTATCCACACTATCATACAGAACCTGTGTATGCACACTTATACTCCAGTCAATGGATTTAGTAAACAAATTATCTTGGAATCAAGCCTGGTATCCCTGAGAAGGCTTTCTAGAAACTGGGAATAAATCAGATAATGGTAGAGAGCATCCTTCAATAATTTCCTCTATGCTAAATTAGAAAAAAAATACAGTTATTTTCTAGATCTTCTTAATAAAGTGTAAATAAAAGCATTATGATGAAAGAATTTGTTATCAGATTTCTTATGTTACATAGTGACTTCTCTGTGACACATGATATCAGCTTATCCACTGATCCTTTTAATATAAAATAAATTGTGGCTATGACTGAAAGCTAAGAGACCAAAAATTGAACTTGCTCACAAACTCAGAGACATAAACAACTGTGGTCCTGTCATCTAATTGCCCATTGTACCGATAGCAGCTTGGCATTTTTTCTTGCCAGCTCTGAAGAATTATAGGAACTTAATGAATAAATGTTGATTTATTAGAATAGATAATTCCAAACTAAGATCTGTCACAAACATGTTAAAAAATAATCATAGTTTTTAAGATGTTAAATTTAACATTCTACAAAGCTTAATTCATTTTGGCTAAGTTCTTTTTAGCATAGACATATACACTTTGTTTAACATTGAAAAACCAATATAAGTCACTTTATTAAAAGAAAAAAAAAGGAAATCTTATGACTACATTCAGTAGATAAAGAAATTTGATGAAAATCAACATTCTTTCTTTCGAGAATTCTGCCAGGTAGTGGTGGCACACATCTTTAATCCCAGCACCACTGCAGGCAAAGTCAGATAAATGTCTATGAGTTTGAGACCAGCCTGGTCTACAGAGTGATTCACAGGACAGCCAGGACTACTACACAGAGAACCTCTACCTCAAAACGACAACAAAAATAACTAGCATAGCAAATATGAGAGACATTTTCAACTCTATGAAAAACATTTAATTATAATTTAGCATTTATAGTTAACATTATGACTTAAAAATATTAAAGCAATCTAAATCCTCCACCATAGAGCACTGACAATAAATCATGACACAGTCAGTTAAGCAACTACTCTGACAGGTAGATAGGAGGACAGAAAGTGAAGAGGTATAGAGTGATTTGAAAGGTATAATAAATAAAATGACGATGTGTTACACACACACCAAAAACACAGAGCTTGATACCTTCTTCTTGGTTGAGAATTAGAGATGTGAATTTAGTTCTAAAGAACATTAACGTCACAATGGGGAAGTCTGATGATCACCACTTTAAGACTGACCAAAATGAACACTACTAGTTGAGAGCAGATCCCTCTGATTTGTTGTGATGAGGAATATTCTCCACCTCTTAGGTATTTATCCAAATAATCATCACCAAAACACTGAAAGAACACAGAGAAGCCCAAATTGGTCATATTACAACAAAACTCCTGAGAAGACATCTCAAAATATGTCAAGGTCATGAGGAGAAGGAGAGGTAGAAGAAAAATGAAGAGAAGGAGGAGAAAATAAGAGGGGGAGGGAGCAGAGGAAGGAAGAAAGGAGGGAGGGAGGGAAGAAAGGAAGGAAGGAGACTTCAAAAGCTTCACAGATTAGAAGAGAGTGAGAGGAAATGTTAACTACATGCGAAGGGGAATCCTACATGACTCTAAAGCAAAGGAACAACTGTGGCAGAAAATGTAAGAGCCAAGTGCTGCAATTTAGTTAAGAGTGATTTACTAATGTTGGTTTCTGGGACTTGGCAATGGTACCATGATAATCTAAGTTTTTAATGGTTTTGTTTTGGTTATTTATTCTTCTCTCAAACATCCGTGCTACAGGCTCCCCTTCACTCCCCTGAGTATTCCTTTTTTCCCATGATCCATTTCTCCTCAATTTTCCCAGGCCCAGGGCTATGGCTATCAACTGAACACGGCATAACAAGATACAATCAGAGCAGGTATCAAGTCTGGATGAGGTAACCCTCTATGAGAAAAAGCTTCCCAAGAGCAGGCAAAGGACTCAAAGATGTCCCCACCCCCACTGTAAGGAGTCCCATTAAAAAAGCCCAAACTAAACAATCACAAGGTAGATATTTACAGAGAACCTTGTGCAGACCCATCGGTTTTAACCACAGGAGAAACTTTGTGAGGAATATATAGAAACTTATTATTGTCTTTGAAATTCTTCTGTAACTTTAGCATTATTTTAAAAATAAATTAAAATTTATAAAACATAAAATGAACAGGAATGTATATAATATCTCTTATTCTGTTGTGATAAATAAAAATAAACAGAAATAAAATATTTTTTTAGAAAAAACCTAAAATGCTGATGATAGCGGTTTTTTGCAGAAACGCAGAAAGCAGGTGAGATTGGACCAGATAGGACTCAGATGGTACCAAGACTTTACCTTCCTGTTTTATGAAGCAGGAAGTTTTAAATATTTTACATGTAAAAGGAAGTAAGCAAGAATTAAAAATATTTAGAGCAAGAGAAAAAAATGAAGCTAAGAATCAATATATTTAATATACTCAATCCTGAACAAGTTGGTGGGACAGCCTACAGGCAGCTAATTAGTATTCTTCAATATATTCAGAATAAGGAAGGACAAAGGGATGTTGGCGGGGATGTGACTATTGTAAGGACATATAGTAGAAGAATTAAGCACAATATATGAGACATGGTTGAAATTCTCTACTAAAAGGCAAAATATAGCTACATAAAGCATTTTGGAAATTTGGGGAAATGTAGGATTTAATATAGACTATGGTATTAGTGATGGCTTACTGTTGGATTGCTCTTGTGTAGGTAGAAGCAAGCTGAAGCTGTTAGGGATGAGCATAATAATAGCTGAAATCAATTTTCATGTCGAGATGTGTGAATGTGTAAAACTGACTGAATAGTCTGGTCAAATTCATTTACATTTGGAAAATCTAGGTGTGAGATATAAATTATTATACTGTTATCTTAACTTTTCTTTAGGTTTGTGATTTTTTCAATTAAAAAATGTAAGGACCACATACTTTTCCTTTTGCTAGTCATTCTACAACATATTCAAGATTTTTCAAGAATTATTTCTCATTTACTCAATTAATTTTAGCTGTAAGTACTGGCCTATTGTTATTACTCTGGAAAATCTTGCCAATTTTTATAACTTGAGTATCAACTGTGCCATGCAGATTTTCAGTCTCTTGCAACCTCCTCACAGTGAAAAGCAGTTGTCTGGAATGTTACAAAAGTTACAAATATCCCAAAAGAAGTTTTCCAATCCACCTACATGAAGTAATTTTACTTTTAATTTCCCATATAGAAGTACTTAGCTGATTATTAAAACTAGCTGTGAATGCTATAGGTAAACACAGTGTAACCTACGCTTAGTTAACTTTCAGAATTTCCACACTTGAGGGTACCAGTAGTAGTAACCAGGAAAATAGGATACTGACCAGTATCACACTAGTACACACTTTTGATTGTGAGCTCTTGAAACTTTCTCTTTCTTATTTTTTTTAAGAACAGAATATAAAGAGCTTAGTCATACAACTTGGTCCCAGGCCAGTGATACTCCTGGGGCACCTGGCAAAAGCAAAGGCCAGACACACAGCAGGGAAAGATTTCCTCAAATGCAAGATGTTTTCCAAAGTACAGTATGGCATTTGGGGAAATTTTTTTAATTGTGTCTTTTTCTGCTTCTAAGTTTATTCTTTATAAGGTAAGTAATGGCGTTGTGCTATTTGAAGCACAAAGAAATTTTAAAAAAATATTTTATACACCCAAGCTTTAAAGTATTAAAACTAGGAAAAATAGTTACATTATATGTAACTATTCGAGGTAAACTCATATTTCTATAATTTATGTAAAACTTTTATTCACCTAGAATTCTAATGTCACAAATATAATTTTCCTAATGTCATCCTGAGATTATTCAAAAATTTGCACAGCTGATTATAACATACAGATGTTTTGGGTTTTATTTTTAATATAAAAATTGTAATGTGCATTCTAAATGTGAAGTTAAGGCTTTCTGAGTTTAATATCTAGCCTTTTCAGTTCCAGCAATACGGTTCTGGAAAGGTCTACCTTTTTAAACCTATAGAATGAGTAGGCACATAGCAATAGGACTATTATTGAAACAAAATTGAGAAGCAAATTGATTGGCAAATAAATCAATACAGGTAAAATGTGAAAAAAAAAAAACAAATTTAAAAACTGAACTCCCAAGAGAAGATGAGCATCCCAGGAACCAGAGAAGAAAATGGAAAATAGAGTGACAGCTGGTTTTGCTGACTCTGCAGTGACCTCGATTGGCAACATGGAGGTACCAAAGTCCACTGCCCAGTCAGACTGTATTGCTCCTGCAGGGGATGAGAACAAACCATGTGTAAGAAAGAAGAAATGTCAACCCCTAAAAAACAAGACCAGCAAATGTCTAAAAGAAAACTGTGAGGAAGAAGTGATCCTGTCTGCTCCCATCTGAAAAACAAAGGTGTCAGCTGGTCTTTAAGTTCTCAGGGTTAAAAGTTCACCATTTAAGAAGGTAAAATCCCAGAATGTGCTTTTCATACGTTGAAAATCTAAATGTACACAATGCACATGACATGGTAAAATGGAAGTTTTCTCGATAGAGTAAGAAATGACAACACAGCTAAAATGTATACAAACACTAGACATCACCAGGATGCTGAAACAAGAAGAAAAAGATACAAAATGTTGGATCTTTCCATTGAGAAATTAATATGCTAAATTTATTATGCTAAAAATTAAGAATCAGATGGAATAATATCAGGGTAAGACCACAGGAGAGAATCTCTGAATAGAAAAAAAAAAGTTAAAGGTTATTGCTGATAAAAACTCATTGTTAGATTCAGGGGGGGCAATCACTGTCCACCAGGATACTTGATGATGGAGCACATACAAGATTAGTCTCAACTTGTTAAAGAAAAAAGGTGCAACCCTGATCCTATGAGAAGAACATCTCTGTAGTAATAAAGCTAAATAGAATAAAGTTTCTAGCATATGAAACCAAAGCAAAAAACTTCTCATACCTTATCCCAAACTTGCCTTTGCCAAAGTTAAGTCTACAAGCAGGTTTTGATCTACTTAGTATCAAATCAATGAAAGGTAGAACAGAGTGTGATTGCTTTCTTATGAAACCATGCTCTGTACATACAAGAAGAAGATAGACAAGCTATCAAGAGTTTGCTGTCATTATTTGCTTGTTTGTTTTGTCTAGTCTACCAGTTCTTGAAGCATGTAAAAATAAGAATGGATAAGAAAAAAAAAGTGACAAAAGTAGCAGTGAAAAGAAATGACTAATACTCCATTTCTGAAGCTCAGTAAGAGCACCCAGAATAAAGGAAAATAGCTTGGTAGAAGTGAAGGTCTATTCAGTTTTACCAATGTATTAGCTCCTTCTTATTCTTTTATAGTGAAACTTAACCTAGAAGCAAAAGGTACGACACCAGCCCCTTCTTTTCATCTTGTTCCATCCCAAGAGGTAAAATAAAAATGGCAAGTGCTGATTATTTTCATGGTCCAAGGGCAAAAGATTACCAAAAACAATGACCCAATATCAGGAACATAAAAAGATTTCCCTTTGCTCTCACTTCATCAGTGAACCACTAAAACAATAATTCTATGGGTTTTTTTGCTCAGCACTTCACATCTACTTTTGTATAAAAAACTGCATGGCAGACTAAAAGCAAAATACACATTAATAAAATACAGTAAGTGTCAGAACAATAGTTAGATAGGGAAGAATTTTTAAATTTTCAGAAAGGTAAATTGTAAAGATTATAGTTAATGTGCTAAGGAATTTAATGGAAAAACTATAGAATTGCAAAAGTAGATGGCCAATATTATAGAGAAATGTAAATCAAGAGAGAAAAAAATCAACAATGAAAGCTAGGAGGTATATCAAATATTCAAGAAGAAATTATACTAGTTCTCTTTAATATCTTTCAAAAAAAAAAGCAAAGAGAGTCATTCCTAGTTCAGTCTAAGAGGTCATCTTTATTCTAATAACCAAATAGGAAAAAGCATACTAAAAACAAAAGAAAAGTAAATACAACGATCATCAAAGTAAATACCACAAGTATAAAAAGAATTATATCCCCAACTAAGTAAGAGTTTTAGCTACAAAGCTATTCAAAAGAATATCACACTATAAGAGAATCAAAATGGATTGATAGAACAGAGTAGATACTCCCCAAAATGGCATGTGAGTTATATGTGCAATGCAAACATATGTGTAATCATAAATCATACAATCAACTGATCTTTTATAAAATATTAAGGGCAACACAATATAGGAAAGATAGTTTTTCCACCAACAGTGGTAGAACAACTAATGTCCACTTGTAAACAAAGAGGAGAAGAGGAAAGAGGAAGATATAGATATGAGTAAGAAGAAAAAAGAAAAGGGTGGGAGAGAGGAGGAGCATGAAGACAATGAGGAGAAAGAAGAACAGAAGAGGAAGGAAGGAAAAGGAATGGAAAGAACAGCAGCAGCTAGACTCAGACTTATCTTTCAGAAAAATTTATTCAAAATATCCTAGTACTCGGCAAGTAGCTTCATGTAGAGCATTTGCTTAACTTGTCTAAGACTGTGTTCAACTGTCTACATTCAAAAAAAGATACAAACAAATAAAAAATGTCACAGACCTATTTGTCTTAGTTATGTTTCTTACTGGTATGGTAAGACATCGACTAAAAATTACTTAGGAGAGAAAATGATGTATCTGATTTACACTTCACATTACATTCTACCTCTTGGGAAAGTCTGTATAGAAACTCAGAGCAGAGAGCTGGGAGCAGGAGCTGAAGCGGATACCACAAAAGAATAGTGCTTATGGGGTGGCTTCCCATGGCTTGTTCACCCCACATTTTTATACATCCCAGGACCATCTGACTAGGAATAGCACTACCTCACAGAGCCGAACCTGTCCACGTTCTCAAATCACTGATAATAATAATAAAATGCATGCTCATTGGTCAGTCGGAAGAAGGCAGTTAGTCAGCTAAGGTTCTCTCTTCCCAGAAGACTTTAATTTGTGTTAACTTTGACAAAAACTAAACAGCATGCCTAAATAAAATACAGAACTCCACAAGAAATAATAGTAAATATACCCCAGAAGACCTATGTGATAATGACTTTTAGATACAACACTAAATGATTGATCCATGAAAAAGAAATGATAATCTATCCTTCATTAAAAACACACTTTCTGCTCTATGAAGGACAAAGCCAAGGGAAGAAGAAAACTACCCAAACATCTGGAGAAAGAACAACATGCCTAGTAAAGGAATATTATCCAAAAAATAAAAAATAAAAAATCTTACAACTCAAAACAAAGTCCATCTTAAAATGAGTAAGCAAGCACTATGACAAAGAAGACAGGCCTATAGTAAATAAGCATTTGTAAAAATGTGCAACATCACATGGCATCTGAAAGAATGCAATTTATGTCAGCAAGACACCATGTGATCTCCATTAGAACAGACGGTCCTCAACTGACCGCTGTCAAATGCTGACTAGGAGAAGGCAAGAGAAGCCTTGGTTCTTTGCTGATGAAAAGAAAATGAATACCATCACTTTAAAAGACAATTTTGACAATTTGTTACAAATCTCCATGCTCTTAGCATAAAATCCAGCAATGTTTCAGCTTGTTATTACCCAAAGGAGTCTAAAACAGACACACACAGAAACTTTTGCATATGATGTTTATAGAAACCTCATTCATACTTGCCAAAACTTGGAAGCAACCAAGATGTCCTCCAGTAAGCAAATAGAGAAAAAAACTGGGATATGTGCAAGCAATGAAATATTATTCATTATTAAATGACATAGAAAACACAAATGTGGATTATTAAGTGAAAGGGGCAAATTGATAATGACCACATTCTGAACGTTTCTCACTGGCATCCTAGGAAAGGAACCTGTGATGACAGTGAAAACAATAGGCAGGGGTTATAAGTATGATGTCAAACCAATACGTTTTTAAATGAAATAGAGCATCATCCCTTTATGCTGCCACTTTCTTTTCTCCAGCCTTCCTTGCTATCCTCCTTCCATGCCCTGCCCACTCTCCAGTTGATAGTATTTTTCTTGATTATTGTTATATACATGCATATACACATACACACAATTATGTGAACATACACACATATATTTATATATATATTTATATACATATATATATCCTGCTGAATCTATTTTTGTTGTGTGTATATGGTCCCAAGGCTGAACACTCCATATTGTACAACCAATAAGTGGACTCATCCAAGGCTAATTCTCCCACTCCTAAGAGCCCTCAGTTTCCTGAAGTTCTATGAAATTGTTCGCATTCCACATTAGCAGTCAATATACCCATTGAAATCATCATTCTGCTAGTCTTATTTACTTATCCAGTTTTAAAAGAGACAGCTTCACAGCAGACTTCCTGATATTTTGGCTCTGATAATTTTTCTGGCCCCTCTTACATGATGTTTCCTTAGCTACAGAAGTAGGATCTGGGATATAGTTGTATCGATCTAGGCTTAGCACCAAATTATCTTGTTGACCTGAAGAAGGCAATTAGTCAGCTAAGGTTCTCTCTTCCCAGAAGACTCTAATTTGTGTTATCTTTGACAAAAACTAAACAGCATGCCTAAATAAAATACAGAACTCCACAAGAAATAATAGGAAATATACCCCAGAAGACCTATGTGATAATGACTTTTTTATATAACACTAAATGATTAATTCATGTAAAAGAAATGATAATCTATCCTTCATTAAAAACACACTTTCTGCTCTATGAAAGACAAAGCCAAGGGAAGAAAAAAACTACCCAAACACAATAAATCTACTCAGATCTAGCTTGAATAAGCTGAATTCTGTGCCCTATGTGTGTGGTGTCTTCAGCAATAAAGTCCACACTCAACTCCTGAGAGAAAACTAGGGACTATACCAATAGTCTATATTGTTTACCCTGACCAATCAATCAAAAAGAAATGTCATCTGCCTGGTACTGTGATTTTATTAGTCTATGGTTCTTGAGGGGAGTATTGTCAGTCCAAGTGACTTAACTTACTTTAAGATATAAGATATATATTTAAGTTATACATAGGTGTTTGCATACTGGTACATTTAGATGTGTTCTGTAAAATTGTATGTAAATATAAAATAATATGATTCCTGCCCAAGCATGCCCAAACCACAACCTACATCATCACCTACTGAAAATTGTACAACCAGAAGCCTCCCTTCTGGTCCACAACTAACTAAGACCCTCCCAGCCCAATCCCCAGCAAAACACAGCTCCAGGGATCTCCCTTAGGCCAAACCATGCCCAAACCACAACCCACATCGACAACTAGATAATCAGAAGCCCCCCTCCTGGTCCATAGCTAACTAAGAAGTGAGTGGCACCCCGACCCTCAGGCCAAGTGGAAACCATGATTTCTGAACCCCAGCCTGGAGACACTGCCCCTGGCACCTCCATCTACACCCAACTCTACCCTAAACCAAAGAAATTTGAATGAGCCCCCCCCAGCCCATTCCCCAGCAAAACACAACTCTAGGAAGATCAAATGGGCCAAACAACACCCAAATCACAACATACATCATCACCTACCAACAAATGGACACCTCGAAACCTCCTTTCTGGTCTATAGCTAACTAAGAGCTGACTAACAGCCCCCAGGCTCACAAACAACTAAGAGCTGACAAAGAGTGAACCAAAGAAGCAAAAGGCAGACACCAGTGCAAGAATACATATTAGAATATAAAGAACATCATGACACCCTCAGAAGAAGCCGATGGCCCTACAGCATAAAGATCAAAGCATAACAATGAAGAGGAAACACAAGGAAATGACATAAAAAACCACTTTATGAAAATAATAGAAGCTTTAAGATAAGATATTTAAAAATTTCCTTAAAGAAATAGAAGAAAATGCAAACAAAAAAATGGAAGAGACGAACAAATCCCTGAAATAAATATAGAAAACCAAGAAAAAGAAAATAAACAGGTGAAAGAAACATTCTAGGAATTAAAAAATGAAATAGAAGCAATAAAGAAGGCACAAACCAAAGCAAGGCTGGAAATAGAAAACCCAAAGAAATGAACTGGAACCATAGATGCAGGCATAACCAACAGAATGCAAGAGATGGAAGAGAGAATCTCTGGAGTAGAAGACTCAATAGTGGAAATAGATATGGCAGTTAAAGAAAACACTAAAACCAAAAAATTCATAACACAAAATGTCCAGAAAATCTGGGACACCATGAAATGACCAAACCTAAGAATAATTGGAATCAAAGAAGAATATCAGCTCTAAGGCACACAAAATATATTTAACAAAACCATAGAAGAAAACTTTCCCAACCTAAAGAAGGAAATGCCTATAAAGATACAAGAAGCTTACAGAACACCAAATAGACTAGACCACCCCAAAAATCTGCTCATCACATAATAAGCCACTAAACCTACAGAACAAAGAAAAAAATACTAAAAGCTGCAAAAGAAAAAGGCCAAATTAGCTATTAAGGCAGACAAATCAGAATAACACCAGACTGTTCAATGAAAATAATGAAAGCAAGAAGGTCCTGGTCAAATGTTATACAAACACTAAAAGAGCATAGCAGCCACTCAGACTAATATACCCAGCAAAACTGTCAATCACTATAAGTGGAGACCAAGATTTTTCATGACAAACAATATTTAAACAACACCTGTCCACAAATCCCGCCCTACAAAAATCTCTAGAGGGAAAATTCTAACCTAAGAAAACCAAATACATCATTGAAACCATAAACAATCAATAAGACCACAGAAGACCAGAGAAGGGGAATATGCATAAGCTACCACCAAAAATAACATGAAATAACAATCATTGGTTGTGGGGATATGTTTCAAATTTAATAAAAACAGTCTGAGATATCAGAGGACAGATTCACCACCTCCAGCCTTTGTTTGTTTGTTTGTTTGTTTGTTTGTTTGTTTGTTTGTTTGTTTGTTTAGTATTTTCCAGACAGAGTTTTCTGTGTAACAGTCCTGGATGTCCTGGAACTTGCTTTGAAGACCAGGCTGGCTTTGAACTCACAGAAATTCTCTTGCCTCTGCTTCCCAAGTGCTGGAACCAACACTATGAGCCATGGTACATATCCCCACAATTAGTCATTAATATCCCTTAATATCAATGACCTCAATTCACCTTTAAAAAGACACACTCTGAAGCGATGAACACAAAAACAGAAGCTATCATTCTGCTGCATACAAGAAACACACCTCAACTTCAAAGACACAGACTCAAAGTAAAGGGTTGGGAAAAAACTTTTCAAACAAGTGGTTCTAAAAAAAAAAAAGCTAGTTTAGCCATCCTAATATCTAACCAAATAGACTTCAAACTAATATCAATCAAAAGAGACCATGAAGGGCATTACTTATTCATCTCAGGAAAAATTCACCAAGATGAAATTTTGTTCCTGAATATCTATGTACCAAACACAGGGCACCTACACTTGTAAAAGTAACACTACTAAAGCTTAAACCTCACATTAAACCCCACACACTAATAGCGGGAGACTTCAATATCCCACTTTCACCCTTGGATAGGTCAACTAGATAGAAACTGAACAGAGAAATAAGGGATCTAACAGATGCTATGAACCAAATGGACTTAATAGGTATATACAAAACCTTCCACCCAAACACAAAGGAATATACATATTTCTCAGCACCCCATGAAACTTTCCCTAAAATTGACCACATACTTGGTCATAAAGCAAATACCAATAGATACAAAAAATGCAAATAACTCCATGTATCATATCAGAGTGCCATATTCAACATGATGCTGCTGGATAGTTAGAATCAACATAGTAAAAATGGCAATTTTACCAAAAGCAATCTACAGATTCAATGCAATTCCCACCAAAATCACAACGCAATTTTTTACTGACCTTGAAAGAACAATACTCAACTTCATATGGAATAACAGGAAACCCAGGATTGTCAAAACAATCCTGCTTAATAAAAGATTCAGGAGGAATTACTATCCTTGACTTCTAGCTATACTATAGAAACATACTAATAAAAACAGCCTGGTTTCAAATGCAGATCTAATTTTTGTATAAGGTGATAGCTATGGGTTCAGTTTCATCCTTCTGCATGTGTGTATCCAATTTTCTCAGAATCATTTGTTGAAGATGCTATCTTTCTCCAATGTATGATTTTGCCTCTTAAATATCAGACAGCTAAATTTACAAGTACACATCTTTGAGTCTATTTTGCTCCATTGGTCTACATTTTAATTTTTGTGCCATACCAGTCTGGTTTTTTTATGACTGTATCTCTGTATTATGTCTTAAAGTCTGAAATCACAATCCCTTAATATTCTCTCTGCTCGGGATTGCTTTGTCTATCTTTGGGATCTTTTCTGGTTCCATATGAATTTTAGGATCCTTTTTGATTTCTGTGAAAAAAAAAATGTTGCAGGTATTTTGATTGGGTTGCATTGAATCTGTGATTTACATTTGATAGGATAATCATTTTTACAATATGAATTCAGCCAATTCATGAATACAAGATGTCTTTCAATTTCTGCTCTTTTTCCATCTTTCCTCCGGAATTGAAAGTTTTCATTATAGAGGTTGTTTACCTCTTTGCTAAGGTTTGTTCCAAGGTAATCTGAGGGTGCCATGATTTCTTTCTCAGTGTCTTTGTTTTGGTATATAAAAAGTATTTTGATTTGGTACATTTATTTCTTACCATGCCACTTTGCTTTGGGGATATGTTTTAAATATAATAAAAACAGTAGGAGAGATCAGAGGACAGATCCACCTCCTCCAGTCTTTGTTTTGTTTTTTTCAGACAGAGTTTTCTGTGTAACAGTCCTGGCTGTCCTGGAACTCACTTTGAAGACCGGGCTACCTTTGAACTCACAGAACTTCTCTTGCCTCTGCTTCCCAAGTGCTGGGACTAACAGTGTGAACCTTGGCTTCTTCTGCCTGCTCTGTCTTTCAATGTCTGCCTTAAATACTTTCTTCGCTCAGTTAAGGTGTGGCACCACCACTGCCTGCCTGGGAGCCTGGAACTCCTTCTGTAAACTAAGATGACCTCAAATTCAGATTGGATTGGATTAAGGGCGCAGGTCACCACTCCCGGATATCCCCTGTGCTGGGATTAAAGGTGTAAATTACCACTGTCTGATCCTCCTAGACTGACTGTGGGTAGATCCCTCTGATATCTCCGACTATTTTTATTATATTTGAAACATATCCCCACACTTTGCTGAATTTATTCTTTGCTTCTAGAAGTACTGGCTTCTTGGATGAGAATAGGAGTGATACTTCTGTTTCACTGTTGTGGCTGAGGACTTTAAGAAGGGTTGGTGGTAATTCTATGGAAGTCTGATAGAGTTGTGCGAAGAAGCCATCTTGGACTGGGTTTTTTTATGAGTTGGAAGGTTTTTATTAGTTTCATTTTCCTTCTTTGCTTAGGTTGTTGGTCTCATCTTGCTTTAACTTTCGTAGCTTGGGTTAATCAAGAAATTAATCTATTTCTTTGAGAGTTTCCAATTTAATGATTATACATGGTTTAAAGTATTCTCTCATAATATCCAGTTTCTGAATATTGTAATATTGTCCTGATCATTGATTCTGTTAATATCTCTTTCTTCCCTTTAGTTATTTGTGCTAAATATTTGTCTGTATTGTTTTCTTGTCAAAGCAGTAGCTCTTAAGTTCATTGACTATTTATATTGTTTACTTTATATATCACTAACTTCTACTTCAATTTTAATTATTTATTGGAGCCAGATAGGTTTAGGACTGGTTTATTCTTGTACTTCAAATTCTTGACTTACATAATTAAGTCATTTATTTTATTTGCCTACACTTAGAGATATGAATTTTTAAACATGTCTGTATTATATAATTTTTTCTTTAATTATTACAAATACTTATGATGATTACGGTATTCTAAGTAGGAAGGCATAGTCTTTTAGAATTTGGAGTACATTGTTTTAGGATATTCTGTATTTCAGAGTTAGGAGTTATTCTGATGGAATTCCCTTAAAGTGACTATTGAATGAAAATACCATTCAGTATTTTCTTTTTGATTTATATATTTAGTATTTTGATTATGATATGCTGTCGTGTAAAATATTTGTTGGTCTTACTTATTTGGGGTCCTCTGTGCTTCATTTTTATAGGCATATCTTTTCTTAGTTTGTAGAATTTTCCTTCTATGATCTTGTTGAAGATCTGGTCTATGCAAGTGACCTGAGATTCTGTTCCCTCTTCTATGCCTATAACCTATTTTATTATGTTCTGCATTTCCTATATATTCCTATCTTGTACTATAATATTTTTTCATTTTCTTATCCTCTTAGAGTTTATCCATGTCTTCTTAAATCCTCTAAATGCTTTGATAAAGCTTCTGATTTTAAAAATATTGTATGTCAGATATTCAGTAAATAGTTTTTATTAAAAATATTTCTATAGTATCAATAGATGGAAGAGATGGTATTTGGCCATTCTTGTGTATTAGAAGGAGAAAGGAATTTGATCTGGATGTAAAAATGTCTCTCTTTCATTGAGTATCTGATGTATTAATCTGGTCTTCCTCAGATAGGAACAGAGATATGATCAGAAGCAAGCCAGGTAAAGCTGGTAGATGTACTATTTAAGTTAAACTAGGAAAAATGGCTTCCAAGACATAAATCTTAGAACTATAAGGCACATGGAGAGGGTTTTAGGACTGGGAGTCTGGAACTAACCTTGTGGGTTACAGATGGAAGAGAGCTGGGAGAAGAAGGAAAGGTAAAGCAGTGACTTGCCTAGAGAGGTGTCTTGCATAAACGGGGCTCCTGGGCCTCTGGTCTAAGACTATACTTGTTTGCAGATGGTGAAGTTTTGGAGAAGGGGAACTGAATTTTTTAGTAGCTGAAACTGACGGATATAATTCTAAGTGGTGTATACATAATTTTACATTTTCCAAAATTACTTGAATGTACCACATCCATAAACTCTAATGTAACCTATGGGTTCTAGATTGTCATAACATGTCGAAAAAATTAATCAGTTTTGACAAGTAAACCACTGTTTTGAGTAAGGGTAGCAGTGAGGAAGGTTGTGCTTGTGGGGAGACTATGTGCTTTCCATTAAGTTATCTGTAAGTTTATTACTGCTTTGCATGATAAACTGTACTAGCTTACAGATTGTGCAAGCTGAGTCTCTATTTCAGTTACTTCGTTCTCTGCACTCCTTCTCACTAACACAAACTTGTCTTTTGAGTTTCTGACCCATTTTGAGTAAAAGCTAAAATGGCTATTGCTTCTTGTAAACAAGTTTTTGCTTCTTCCATCAAATAATAAACTCTGGCATTTGCTCCCAAACTATTTAATGTGTTGACATGCTCTGAGTCCTGCCTCTACTCACCACTGGTAATATTTATCATGAAATAATTAAACATTTTGTATTTTAGTCCCCCATTATTGTTGAATTTCCACAATACTGCTTGCAACACAAGTGCCATATAAATGAGATGTGGTATGCAAATATTAATGAGTCGAATTTTGCTTCATGTTTAGCTAGCACTCCCTCAGTTCATATGTCAAATAAATTTGGCTTCCATATTTTAAAACTTTACAGTGTTTGTTATACCTGAAAATTATCCCATGCCAACTATTGTAGGGAATTGTGCTGTTTCATGGTAAATAATTGTGCTACACACTGGTTTAATAAAAAAGCATTGATTGGCCAAAGGCAGGCAGGAAGTATGGGCAGGGCTACCAGACTAGGAAAAGTCTGAGAGCAGAACACCAGAGAGAATTCCAGAGAGAAGCCAGAGGAAGCCAAGGACAACTATGCTGCTCTAAAGAAAGGCAGCGAGCCGCATGGCTGAACAAGAGACATGGGTTAGATGAAGTAGAGGGCTAGCAAGTGATATGCCTAGGCCTGAGGCTGATCAGCCAAAAACTAATGGAAGCGTCTGTGTGTCTCTGTGGGACTGCGGGTCTGCGGGTCTGCTGGTCCGTGGGTCTGTGGGCCTAAACCTTGAGGCAAGGCCCGAAAGTCAGGGCCAGAAACCTCTTACTACAAACTATGATACTTACTTTCAGCACAAAAAAATAAATTTTCTCCCTTATACTGAAAACTGAATTTCCCAGAATGCATTGTCATTCCCAGAGTGCAGCTTGGTAGCACTAAGATCCTGCCAACAGGAGACAGAGTCAAGGAGTATGATGGGGAAAAGAAGCCTGGAAAGAAAGATAAGTCACTTTTGTATCTCTGCATCCAGAAGTAGCAACCACTGAACACTTTGTTTCCATGACACCAGCTTCTCTAGAATGTTTTCTCCTTGTATCAACCTCTTAATGGGCATTCCAAACTCTAAGGCGGTGGTAGCACCACATCCTCTCTATTCCAACAGTCCTGAGTATGGTAGTATTCCTATCTGTAAGAAAGACTGTCAACCTGCTGTTTTTTCTAGCTCCTAACAATTCTGTAACTGGCTTCCTATAGTAATTTTCTCTATTGTACCACATGGCACACCTGATATTTTTTTGGAGAAGCCAAGTCAGAGTCTATCCAAATTAATAATGCTTTAATATTGATCCAAGCTAAAAGTTATTTAGAAGACTTATAGTCTTTTAGTTGGACTTTATTTTACGTACTAATGTCCATATTTGGAAGGATTGTGAAACTAGCAGAAAGAATTAAAACCATTTTCATTGCAGAGAACAATGAAATAATTCCTTTCTTAACACAAGCAAGTGAAATGCTCACAACAATCATCTCTTCTACAGACACAGACAAGCACATTTTCAGGCTGCAAGAATAAAGTACACCAATCTGAATTACTCCAACAATAGGACTGTATTGTCCTGTGCTATTGGGGATTCTGAAAGACCAAGACACAAGCATAATGCTTCCTGCTGAGGGCTGAGAGAGAAGGTACCCATGTCTGTCTGGTAGCTTCTGATGGTGTGCCAGTGACCTTAACCTTATGAAATGATCATACCTTCTCCTTTTATGTTCACAAGACACTGCTCATGTTTATATCTGTATTTGAATATCTACTCTTTAGGTTGATATTGACCATATTGGATTAGGAGACCATCCTATTCTGGTTTAAACTGATCTTATTTAATTGTGTCTGCTATGACCTTATTTTCAAGAAAGTTCATATTGGAGGACTAAAGCTTAGAATTTCAATATAATAATTTGTGAAGACACAATTCAAACCATAACCAGGTCAGGTGTATATTGAAAGAACTTAATTTTTTAATGTGTCTTCAATTTTCTTAGGAATATGCTATTTAAAAAATAAAAAAATAGATGCCTTATGTTTTTGCAAATCATTTGGGGAAAAAAGAAAATTCAATGTAATCAAGTCTTTCCTTCATTTCTAACCCTAGTAGAAAGCGATTGTGGAATATATCAGTTTATGTTTCCTTTATGTTCCAGTACTGAATGATGTAACTGCATATAATTTATGATTGCTCTTCCAATTAGGCAGGTTCCTTAAAAAGTCAGGTCACACAGAGACAGTCTGGAAGCTTATTAATTAGAATCAAATAAGACAGACTGGCATTATATGCCACCACTGTAAAAGGTATAGTAGATTAGAAACGAACGGATTTGCTGTATAGGAATAGAAGACAATCTATAAGGGAAGAAGTAGAAAACCAGGGCAAAAATACAATGAAGTTAACGCCATCAATCTCTGGAAGAAGCAGACGAGAATTCTATTGCTTAAAGCGGCTTCCTAGTCAGTGGGAAAGAGATAACATTAACAAATTCTGATATTAACAAATATCAGAAAAAAATCCTTACAACCAAGCAGAGTAAAGTGAAAAATAAACTTGAGCAGCTTAGTTCTGATAGGAAAATATCATTTTTCAAATTTTAAAGTTTTATTTTTATCATTTTAGTCATATCATATCTATGTGTGTATCTGTGTGTATGTGTACATGTGTTTGTGTGTGCTTCTCTGTGTGTGTACATGTCAGGAGAGGTGCCTGCAGAGGCAAGAAGTATTGGATCCTTCCAGAGCCAGAGTTAAAAGGTGGTTGTGAATACCCAGTGTTTATGATAGGAGCTGATCACAGCTTGTCTGAAAAACGGTATGCATTTTTAACTGTTGCACAATCTCTCCAGCCCTACAAAAAGAGTAATAATTTACAGTGCTATAGCTTCATTTTAACTGGTAGTGCTGGTTGTGGGTAGTGGTGGTGGCGATGTGTGCATATGTTCCAGTTGGAAAAGTTTATATCAGGAACTGGAGACTATAACCCTAAAAACTAAAAGCTGATCTGTTCTCTTTAGCCTGGGAACTGGAGACTATAACCCTAAAAACTAAAAGCTGATCTGTTCTCTTTAGCCTGATAGCTGAAGGGTTATCAACAGAAAGAAATAGGTCTCTACTTGATGTTTAACTTGATCTTAATTTTATAAGCTTGTATAGCTTTGTATCAAGCAGAGGATCTCAGACCTTGACAATACACAAATATCAGATTGTGTATTCTAATAATGCATGATTGAAACCTTAAAAAAATATGACAGCTTCCACGAGCAGACGATGGATACTAATCATTCTAATCATTAAATGGAAATGAGCTGTAGCCATAAAACAAACTTAGGATGAGAAAAAGCTCCATATTGGGGGCTTTAAATGTGTGCCCAGGCCTGAGAGGTAGCATGCAACACATATATTGAAGTCCTCTCAGATGGTAACGTTGATCTTTATGGTGTATGCAGAGTTTAAGAAGCCATACCTAGTGTTGAAATCCAGTCTGAAGTTTCCCTATATTGAGGAGCCTTCTGTTACTCCTGCTCTTAGGAAGGGTTCGTTAAATGTTACAATCTGGCCTCATCTGTGCTTTGAAAAATTAGGAAAATTCCCTAAATCCATGCTCAGGATATGGTAGTACTCAACAGTGCATCTGCATTCTTTCGGTTGGATATTGAATACAGTGTCTGCCCACGGGAAGACTGTTTTTCCGGCATAGCTGGAGAAGACAGGCTGCTAAGAGGCAGGGGTTCTGTGCCTGGCCAACAAGACAAATCAAGGCAGAAGCTGAACATTCATGGAGAGGCGCCTTTGAAATATCTTTATTCTTTCAAATATTCTGGAAGAAAAAGTAAATCAAGGTGAATAGAAGTTTGGGGACAAAGACCTATTACTACCCAACATGGCAGCAACTCAGCAAGTTGGCACAAATAACAAGAACTGCTCTTGGCTTCTGCGCTTAAATGTTCCTACCATGATAGTTCTGTTCTTTACATAGATAATCTACTTTGACAAGTAAGTTAATATAGCTTGTTCTCTTTAAAAAATCTTTCTTTTGAAAGTAAAAGTAATAGAATATTCATCTTCCCTCTCTGCTCAAGAATATGCAAGCCTCTTAGGAATTACAGCCTTCTCCCTTCAACAATAATTTTTCTTTCCTTCTATTCTCTATTTTCCTTATTCCTACACAAAACGTTTAACTCGTTCTAAAACATTCTGTGTTTTACTTCCTCTCCCTGACAACTTGTAAAAAGCTTGTTGGGAATACTGATATAACCAAAAGGTGAGGAAAGAAAGGAGAGGGGAGAGAGGTGAAGAAGCCTGAGTAATCTACACACTAACTAACTTCCTCTGACTAACCTTTGATTCAGAACGGAACAGGAAAAAGTCCCTAAATATCAAAAGTGTGATGACCAGAGAGAATATTGACATCTCACATAGCAAAGGAAAGAAGCATCATCACGGTCATTGTCAAATGAAAATGTACAAGTAGGACATTTCAACCATGGTAGGGAGAGGATTTAAGGCACCATCTAGCAGTAACAGAAAAAGAAGTGGTTCAGAGACATTGGGTTAGGAATAGTTTAATTCATCCTTCTGTCTCCTAATACTGAAACATTTTCTTTTTACCTCAAAATTGGCAACTTTACCAGAAAAGGTAGCTATTTTATTTGGTAAATACAGGTGGGCCCCATATTTTTTCCAATAAATACATTCTGCAAAATACGTATAGATCAAATGTTTATAAATGAGCTATATGAGATTCCTCTCTTTAAAAATTAGTGTTGTGATTTCTTGTTTGTAAAAGTAAATGTCACTTTAGGATTAAATATTGTTTTATGATATTTTTAAATAATGTCTATCTTTAGTCTAATAAAACAAGTTAATGTTATATATTTGTTCTGCCTGAGGCCTCCTAAGGTACAAAAGAGACTAATTTGAAATTTCATTGACTGATAAATGTGTGTTGTTGACCATAAGGGAGTGTATCATTCTGAACAGAGAATTTCAGTGTGCTTGAGTCATTAGGATACCTCATGCTTTACTTCAAGAATGTTTCATTTGAATTAAATATTTCTCCTCAGCTGAGGTCAAAGGAATTAGGGGCAGGGCTAGGTTTGGACCTTTCTATTGTCCAATGTTTTTCAAATGCACCACATTTCCATGGTTCACATGTTATGTTGTCTACATCTCCATATATTACTGTTCTTTCTTCTAGCCCAATAGCCCACATCCTTCCAACACATTATTTGCCACAATAAAGGCTGACAATTCCTTTCTCTTTCCAAAGATAGCTAACACAACAATTAGTTGATGTTATCATGAAATGGATGTCAGTAACCAATCTTAACTTCTCATCTTTAAGACCAGTTTTTAAGACCTATCAACCCAGTCCCTTAGGGCAGTAACATCGTCATCATTCTCCAAGGCCAGCAATGCTATAAAGAATAAGATCTTGGCTTGACATCTCAGAATTAACTAAAGATATTGATATGCCATAGGAATAAAATAATAATTTTTGTTTTGTTCCATTATTAGTTTATAAGTGGATCTGTTTTCTTGTACCAAATGAGGAAATTCAAATTAAATTATGTGCACTACAACTAACCTCTGACCTGAATAATTCATGTACTGTACAAATTATATTCAAGGTGAAATGAATAAAATTAATCAAGAATAATTATATTCCTTTCATCACACACAAAAATTCAAAAAGAGAGTAATGAAGAAAGTGTTGAAGGATAGAGAGGGAAAGGAGGTAAATAAGGAAAAAGAGAAAGAAAAAGGGATAACTGATAAGCAGACGTTTAGCACTTTGGGGGACATTTTAACTAAAATATAAAAGTTTATCACTATAAAAAAAAAAAGTCAATTTTTACACTTTGATTTGCCTTATCCTTAAATTTTCAAATGAACACAAAATATTCAAATAGCAGTTGGCAGTGTAATACTCAGGCCAGAGTAGAACAGATTTTACTTGACTACAGAGAACTTCAGAATACACAAGTACTTGTCTATAAAGCAATCAAGTCTCCCAGACTAAGTAGGACACCAAATTATGTCTGTGTGAAAAAAAAGTAGAAGAGTAAGAGAAAATGAAGAAACATTTGTCAGGTTACCTTACACTAATGCTTTCTGGGAACTATTTATCTCTCACGTGTCATGTAGTCCATATGCAAGATACAGTCGCTAATGCTGTTCTATGGCTCTGGGATCATGAGAAGTCATATTCCATGGATTTCATTGTTTCACTCCCTTGAAATCAGCAATGGCTCCCATGGCTGCTCAACCTTAGGAACGTGAAGAGTATCCATGGTCCAAGAACTGCCAAGGTAATTTTGTGCTGGATAGAGCTCAGAGAGGAGCCTTTCTTCACATGCTATTAATCACAGGCAGGAATATATCTTCCTTAACTCGGTGAGCTGCCCTTTAAAGTCTCCCACTTCAGTGTAATAGGACAGATTGAATATTTCTCTATGTTAGTGGGTGGAAGCTTTTCCAGTGACACCCAGTTGCTCTTTTCTTGCAAAAAGCAAAATACAGATTTCCTTTGGGTGCAACAGACATCAAGAAATAAAAAATAGCTGTCTCACATGCAATGCAAAATGACATCCAAATAAATCACACATCAGAAATCACACATGGCAGAAGTAAGCTTCCTTTTTGAAATATTTTGGCACCTGACATAAAAGCAAAAGAATTGCACAGGCCACCTGAAAAATAAAATATTTCAGCCACAAATAATAATAATTATTACTAGATATACATTGTAAGCTTTCCTTGCAATGTGAAATAAGAGGGGGAAATATATTTCAATAACTACCAAACTAATAGTTAGGACTCAGATCTTTAAGAACAAATTGTAGTTGGCCTTTGTACATATGCAACACAAATTTGGCTTCAGTGTTAAGACACTTAACAAATCAGGCGCAAATATGCTCAATCCATTAAAAATGCTATCTAGGTTAAACTGTAAAATAGTTTCCAAGACTTAAAACAATATCCTAAACAGGGAAAATCCTTTTAAATCCCAATTCAAATAAATCTTAATTCACTTTATTACATATAAATCTCAATCTGAAATTTCGGTGGGGTGATCATTTGAAGTCATTGGTTCACCCTGAAAATTTCTCAAGATTTCTCTCAGGGATAATGGAAATCTTCCTCAAAAAAAGTTGAGTTATACCTAAAGGCAGTTTAAGGGAAAGCAAACACCTCATTTCTTTAAAAAGGTACAATTTATATGTCTTCTAATAACTTGATAATCAAAAATCATGTAGGACACCTATGTGAAATATTAACCAGACAAGTTTCCCATCTATGTATATATAACTCATTGAGAGAGTAATTTAGTAGGGAAATTGGCTCAGAAATATACAATATATTAGTTAAAATGTTAAAGGTTTTAACATGTTTGAAATTTGTAACCTGTCAGTCTGGTAAGATTATGAGTTAATTCTCTTGGAAAAATAATTTACAACTTTTTGAGGATTTTTCCTGATGGCTGAACAACTGGGACAGCTCTAGCACACAGTGTCCCCTAAACTTTCGACATGATAATAATGCATATTACTTGATCTTTCTCCTAAGAAGAGAGATCAGATAGTTCTATAAATGCTCTGACCTTATTTCTAAATGCTGATTATAGCAGAGGCAGAAAGCTACATTCCTCTGCCATCCCTTGATAATGATATAAATGTGAGTTTAAAATTAAAGAGAAGAAAACATGACCTAAAAATAAGTCATGAATGAATGGCATTTGTTCATATTTTGTTGGATCAAATATTTTGTGAATTTTTTTTATGACTGCCTTATGTCTTGTGCGTGTCAAGTACAAATGGCTAATGCTAAGGGGAACACCAATTCTATAATGCTCCTCTAACATTCTAACATCACAGTAGTGCTAACTGAGTTCTTTCTACATATGAGGAATGAGGTTCAGGAGGGCTGTCATAAAAACAAGCTAAACAGCAGATTACAAAGGAAAGTACAGTGAAGATTCGGAAGATTTATGATGGAGACACAGCTGATTTCTGGAATGTTTCCTGTTGAAACCAAAAGCAACAGGAAGATGGAGTCTACAGGAGAAGAAAGGATAGTTGAGGATGGCAAGACAAAATACCACACTTTCTCATACTAAACACACACACACACACAACACACACAGAACTATATAAGTGAAAAATGGCCAGGAAAGATTGGGGAGGGAGGTAGCAGAGTAACAAATTGAACAAAATAAAATGATAGATTTATGATAATGTCACCAGGAATCCCATTATTTTGTATGGTAACTCCTAATGTTGGTAAGGGGGAGAAAAATTTAAGATAAGAAAATATTTTTAAATTTAAGAAATTACATGTGGTCCAGAAATAATCAAGAAATAGAAAAACTTTCAAAACTGTTATGACACAGAACACATTCATAAAACGATAGGCTGATGCATCTTAGTCAGAGACCTGAATTTATTCTTCATGTAAAATCATTATGAATTCCTCCTGGGATATTTACCAACTCCTGCAAGTTTGCCTCTGACCCCCCCCCATACTCACTGGGACACACACACATACACACACACACACATACACACACACACACTAAATAAACAAACACAAAACACACATAAAATAATTAAATAAATAGATATTTTTAAAAATAAAGAAGAAAAGATGTAGAAAAAGTTGAGTTGGCCTGGTTAGTGGAAAAAAAAATCACTTGTTAATTTTGCTGAAGCATTTGGAGAGCAGAGTAAAAAGATCATTAATTTTTATGGCTAGAGAGATAGCTTTTGAATGGCTGCAAAAATTTTTGGCACCTATTCTAAAATAAATAATAATTTCCATAATAGAGTACCATTTTGGAAAGTGATCACATGAGTGGGCAGAAAAGAGCCTTCATGAATTCTTTTATAACTTGAGAGTCTATTTGAAAGGCTATTAGTCTTCTTGGCTGATACTGATATATCATTTCACCATAAACCAAGCTCAGTAATAACTTCTCAGAACATCTATTAAGATTTATACCTCACCAGGCATAGTGGCTCAAGTCTTTAATTCCACTATTCAAGAGGTTGAGGCAGAAGAATAGCTGTCAGTTCAAGGCTAGTATGGGCTAGATAGCAAGATCCTGTCTCAAAAAAGAAAGAGAGAGAGAGAGAGAGAGAGAGAGAGAGAGAGAGAGAGAGAGAGAGAGAGGGAGAGAGAGAAAGAAAGAAAGAAAGAAAGAAAGAAAGAAAGAAAGAAAGAAAGAAAGAAAGAAAGAAAGAAAGAAAGAAAGAAAGAAAGAAAGAAAGAAAGAAAGAAAAGGGTAAAGATTCATGCCTCATTTACATAAGTAATAGATGTGCTCCTTAGATAAACCTTAAACATCACAAATTTTAAACCTAGTGTTTTTAAATATCTAAAAAGGAAAATGTTATTTACAGATATTCTGTGATAAATTTTTAGTCGAGAAAGTATCCCTTCATAACATGAATAATTCTACCATGATTATGAGCTAGTCACTTTGAATTTTCATATATGAATTATGTTTTCTTAAAGAGAGTATATCCTGACTGGCAATAATTTTATGCTGCAGATTGTGTATCTTCTATTTATTTGAAATTTTAGTGTGAAATAAATACAAATATTATTCTAATCACTTTTACACCATAAATATGCCAAAATATCTTTAGCCAATGACAAAATCTTCACCACTAAAGACATGTTTTCATAAAAACAAATTCAATACATAGTCTTATGGAAAATTTAAATATATTCTTTGAACATAAATATATTCATGTTCTACATTTTTCCCAAAACAGCTATGTTGTATCTTACAAAACTTAATGCTTGTCCATATATTTGTATGGCTTTATTCCTTTTGTTTTCTCTTCATTTGGCAGAACATACAGTACTGTAGAGGTATGTGCCTGGATATTCGGCCAAGTTGTGCCAAGAGTCCACATAATAAACACTTCTAACTCTTTTGTTTTAAAAGAATGTGTAGCTTTTTTCATTCTCTGGCACTTTAATAATAACAGCAAAACTCTGTTAAAAGAAGAACATACATGTCATTTGAAATTTACAAAAATACAGTGAGTTGAAACAGTGATGAATATTGGAGCAGTACTCAGTTAGGGAAAAAATAAGAAATAAGCCCTGGGGCCATTTCTTAATAGTTGAATTGCTTCTTAAATACAATGGCATGAAGCTAAATATAAAACTGTTAACTTTTATGTGCATGCTTTTTAAATGCAGTGATTACAAAATGTCTAATAGTCAGACAATATGTCCACAGCTTATATCTAATACTAATTCTCCCTTAAGTGAAGTGATGCTAATGAAAAACTGATTATTCTGATCCTAGATATTTATCAATAGCCAATACTTTTCTCCAATCAAGATCACTGTCTGCACCATTAACACTCTGGGTGCCAAATAAGCTATTTTACCTACATTGATAAAACTGCTTTGTCATCTAAACCAGTGCCTCTAAACTCCATGAAACACCTGAAATCCTGACACTACTGCATATACACACTGGGATTCATTTGGTATGCTGAGTAGGTGCCTGTGAGCCTACTAACAGGAGTCTATGTGATACCATTGTTGTTGGTCTGTAGGCTACATTTTAGAAGAAACAAAATGAATTGTTTCCACATTTTAGAAATGTATCCTGTATCCTACTTTTGTTGATAACTCTGGTAGCTTTATTCTCACACAACTTACTCAGAATTGCTCATGTAAATGAAAAGATATGGTGGAAACTAAATAGTGGCATGGAATAGAATAAGGCATAGCCCAACAGATTTGGTTTGAATTACAGTTCTCCTGTAACCAGATATAGGTTCTTTATCCAAATAGATAAATTCTTCATGATAGCATTTCCTCTTATGGAATTTGAAAATGTATAGTATGTACACAAAAGAAATGTTATAAAAATGAAAAATATGCATTAAGCTTATATAGAACCTTTAAAAAAGTATAAAAATTCTATATGAATTGGAAGAATTAATATGAGAATGGCTATGTATTAAAAGTAATAAACAGGATTGTTGCAACCCAAATAAAACAGAAATGACATAACTCTCAGAAATGAACATAAAAGGTCCTAAATATATGTGGAAGAAGACTAGATAGCCAAGCAACCCTGAGGAGAAAGAATAATGATGCAGGATCAAAATTCTTGCTTTAAACCCAAGTCTGAGAGCATAGTAGTGAACAAGTCAGCAATGGCAGGAAGGCATACAGACCAATGCAGGAGAACAAACGAGCCTGAAATGAAAGTACACAGCTACACCCACCTGGCTTCCAACAAAGGCATCAGAGATATACTCTGGGAAAAGAGACTCCTCAACAGATTCTGGGAATGTGAGATAGCCACATGTAGAAAAATGAAATTATATTTCTCTATCTTACCTTGCACAAAAATCAATGCCAAGACGTTAATGCAAGACCGGAAACTCTAAACTGCAAGTACTTTAAGACACAGGCATGGGCAAAGGTTTCTCAAAGGGACTCCCAACATCTCAATAAACAGCAATTAAGTTTCCACCAGCCAGCAAGCAAGTGAGAGATCTGACTTCAGGATGCACCACCATTGCCACCTACTGAACTCTGTCCCTTCAAGACCCACTCAGTCGCCCAACATCCCCACCCCATGGCCACCCTACCCCTGCAACTCCAGCAGACTACATAGGTATGGGCACAAACCACACCAGTTAGTAAAACAGGTGAATGACTGGCCTCCCAGCTGAACTGTCCCAAAATTCAGGCCCTAAATGTCAGGGCGCATCTAGTGCCCTTTGCTCTGCCATCCAAGCATCAGCAAGGCAACTGGGCTCTGCCCCAAACTCTGATGAAACTCCACTGCTCTAGTGCACTCTCCACAAACCTGCAAGCAGGTGAGAGACAAGCCTCCAAGCTGTACCACCACTCCTGCCACCTTCTGGACCCTCTAAGACCCACTCTGCTGCCCAACTCCACAAACCCGAGCATCCTCATCATGGCCAGCCCTCCCTGGCAATTCCAGGAAACTACATAGGCATGGATGCAAACCACACCAGTTGGAAGAAGAGATGAATAAATACCAGTGCAATCATACATTTAACAACCAAAAAATCAATATGGCACCACCAGAGTGATCTTACACCAGAAAGACCTGAACATTCCAATGCAACTGAAACACAAGAAAACAACCTTAAAAACAACATTATAGAAATTATAGCATCCCTTAAAGAGGAAATGAAAAATTCCCTTAGAGAAATTGAGAAAAGGACAAAGAAAAAATTGGAAGAAATCAATAAAACCCTTAAAAAAAAAGACAAAAAGACAAAAATAAAAAACTCAAAACAAAACAATCAAACAGGTGAATGAAATGTTTCAAGAACTGAAAATTAAAATAGAAGCAATAATGAAAACACAAACCAAGAGAATTCTGGAAATGGAAAATCTGGAGAAGCAAACAGGAACTATAGTTGCAAATATCACCAACAGAATAAAAGATATGGAGGGAAAAAATCTCAGGAATTGAAGATATGGCAAAGAATCAATGAAGATGATAAATCTGTAAAATTCCTAACACAGAAAATCTGGGACACCATGAAAAGACCAAACATAAGAATAACAGGGATAGAAAAAGAAGAATTCCAGCTTAAAAGCACAGAAAACATATTCAAGAAAATCATAGAAGAAAACTTTCCAAGCCTAAAGAAGGATATCCCTATAAAGGTACAAGAAGCTTGTAGCAGTGGGGTTTCTTGGTCCCTGGTGGCCAGAGGCCCAGACCTACAGACCTGTGCACCAGACCACTTAGCCACCCGCCGCCGCCGCCGCCGCCGCCTCTCAGGTCCCCAGAAATGACTCAGATGCTTATATTAATTTTATGCTGTTTGGCCTATGGCTCAGGCACATTGCTAGCTAGCTCTTACAACTTAAATAAACCCACTTCCATTAATCTGTCTGTCACGTGGCCCATGGCTCACCTGTGTTCCTTATATGTTTCTTTTTGGGAGGCTTGCTCGATCTCCTGTGACTCCGCCCTTCTTCTCCTACCCATGCCCTGATTTCTCCTCCTACTTCTTCTATGGTGCCTGTCATGGCCCAAAACAGCTTCTTAATTTAAAGATTGATATTCACAGTATACAGAAAGGCATACCCACATCAGAAGCTTACAGAACAAAAAATTGACTCTACAGCCTCAGAAAAGTATCCTTGAGACATAATAATTAAAATGCTAAACATACAGAACAAATAAAGAATATTAAGAGCTGCAAAGGGAAAAAGGCAAGAATCATATAAAGGCAGACCTCTCAGAATTATACGCGACTTCTCAATGGAAACTTTAAAAGCCAGAAGGTCCTTGACAGATTCTTTGCAGACACTAAGAGACCATGGATGCCAGCCCAGACTATAATATTCAGGAAAACTTTTAATCACCATAAATGAAGAAAACAAGATATTTCATGACAAAACCAGATTTAAACAATTCCTACCCACAAATATAATCTTAAAGAAAGTACTACAACGTAAACACCAACCTAAGGAATCTGTCTTCATCCATGAAAATATAGTCAATAGATAATCTCACGTCATCAAAACCCCAAAATGAGAAACACACACACCACTACCACCATACCGAAAAAATAACAGGAATTACAAGCTAATAGCTCTTAATATCAAGAAACTAAATTTGCCAATAAAAAGAAACTGGTTAACAGAATTGGTATAAAAAGAGGATCCATCCTTCTGCTGCCTATAAGAAACACACATAAACTTCAAAGACAGATATTACCTCAGAGTAAAGAGTATCAAAAGGATTGTTCAATCAAATGGACTTAGGAAGCAATCTGGTGTCACTATACTGATATCTAACAAAGTAGACTTTAAGGTACAAGTAACCAAAGAGATGGACAAGGACAATTCATATTTATTGAAGGGAAAAAAAATCCATCAAGATGAAGTCTCAATTCCAAACATTTATATACCATATACAAGACACCTATATTAGTAAAAGAAAGATTACTAAAGCTTAAACCATACAATAAACCCCACACATTAATTGTGGGAGACTTTAACTCCCCACTCTCACCAATGGACAAGTCAAACAGAAATTTAATAGAAAGAGAAGGGGACTAGTAGATGTTATAACTCAAAAAGACTTAATAAACATCTACAGAACATTTCACCCAAATACCTTCTTCTCAGTACCTCATGAAACGTTCTCTAAAGCTGGCCACAGTCATAAAGCAAACATCAACAGACTTAAGAAAATTGTAATAACCAGTTGTATCTTATTGGATGACCACTGAGTTAAAATTAGAGTTCGAAACAACACAAATTACAGAAAGCCTACAAACTCATGAAAACTGAATAACACTGGGTCAAGGAAGAAATAAGAAAAAATTTAAAGACATCCTAAAATTCAATGAAAATGAATCCACAGCATAGTCAAACTTAGAGGACACTATGTAAGCAGTGCTAAAAGTTCCTACATTAAAAATTGGAAAATTCCACACTAGTGACTTAATAGCACACTTATAAGCTCTAGAACAAAAATAAATCACCATGGAGAAATAAACAGGAAATAATCAAATTCAAAGCTGATATCAATAAAATAGAAACAAAGAGAGCAAAACAAAAAACAAGTGAATCAAAGGATTGATTCTTTGAGAAAAATCAACAAGATAGACAAACCCATATCCAAACTAATCAAAAAGGAAAGAAAGAATATCCAAATTAGCAAAATCCAAAGTGAAAAGTGGGACATAATAACAGACACTGGGGAAATCCAGAGAATCATTAGCTCATATTTCAAAAACCTACATTCCACAAAATTAGAAAATCTAAAAGCAATGGACATTTTTCTTCATATGTACCACATACCAAAATTAAATCAAGACCAGATAAACAATATAAATAGACCTAAATCCCTTAAGAAAATAGAAACAGTCATTAACACCCCCCCCAAAAAAAAACAGGGCAAGAGGGTTTCAGCACAGAATTCAACCAGAATTTCAAAGGAGAGCTAATGCCAATACTTCTCAAATTGTTCCAAACAAGAAAAACTAAAAGAACATTGCCAAATTCTTCATCTGTGTGTAGGAGCCCCTATCAGTGAGATCAGGACCTGTCCCTGGGGCATTAGCTGGCTTTTTGGAAACTATTCCCCATGCAGGGATGCCTGACCCAGCTTTGAAGCATGGGGAGGATCTTGGTCCTGCCTCAAGGTAATGTGACATGCTTTGTTGATTCCCATGGGAGGCCTACATATTTTGGAATGGAAATGGGAAAGTGGTCAATGGGGAAGGGTGGACAGGAACTGGAAGAAAGAAGAGAGAAGACAGTGTAATTGATATGTAAAATAAATTTAAAAATTAATAAAAACATAGAAATAATTGGCAAAAGGAGATTGCATGGAATTAAAATGCTTCTATGCTCCATACGAAACAATCAGCAGAATAAAAAGCTAGGATAGGAGGAAAGCCTTTGCTGCCATACACTTAATGAAGGACTAGTTACTAAACTAAAAAGAACTAAAGTTTAAACACCAAGAAAGCAAATAGTCAAATCAATACAATGAAATGAATGCATCCTTTTCAAAAGATGATATACAGCTGGCCAAATATGTGGAAGAAATGTTTAAGGCTGGAGATGCATCACTCGGTGGCTAAAAACAAACACTACTTTTGCAGATAAAATGAGTTTGATGCCCAAAACTAACTTCTGGTGGTTCAAACTTCCCTTAACTCTAGCTTTAGGCCTCTTCCAGTCTATGCAGGCTCCTGAACACACACACACACACACACACACACACACACACACACACCTAAAAATAAAATAAAAATTTCAACTTAGTGTCAGGGAAATGCAAATAAAAAATACACAAATATATTCCCAATGAGACTGGCTAGCATTTAAAAAGAAAGGCATAATAAAGTAAAAATCAGTGTAAAAGAACCCTCACATACTGCCAGTGGAACAGAACCAGTGTAGCCACTTTGGATATGCTTCCTTAAGAAATTAAAGCAGAACTATCTTGTGACCCAGTTCCACCAGTCCTGAGAATGTGCCTAAAGAAATTAAGCCTCATTACTAAAGAAATATCTGCTTGTTTATGTTTATTACAGCACTATTTACCATAGTCTTACAGCAACAGATGAATGGATGTAAAATAACCGTATATCTGCACAATGGGGCCTGGTTCAGTCAAGAAAATGATGAATCTAAATATGATCTATTAAGTAAACTAAGTCAAACTTAGACAAATATCCTCTAAAAGATCAGACTGTGAATGGTCTGTTTGCATCAAAGAATGTTGACAAAACTCTATGAACGATATACACTGTCAAATAGGTCTGGATGACAATTAAAAATGCGTGCTATCCATCCTCTACTTCAAAAGTTAAATTTGTCCCATACCATGTTACAAATATGATTCAAACTACATTATACCTTATATCTATTGTCTGAAAATACTAGCACACCTAGACATCAGCTTGTGTTTCTTGTTCCTATATGGGTGTTCTGTGAGGATCAGCCCAACTTTGGGGGGCATTGACTTTTGTAGTAGATAGATGTCTCCTCATTTTCTCTACATAATGATTCTCTTCTATATTGAGGAAACTGAGCTACAGAGAAGTTTATGTGGCCTGGTGAGGGTCACTTGTGAGTATACTGAGGTTATAAAGATAGTACATACAGATAATTATGTTTAAAATATGTATTTACTTTTATTAAATATGATGATATGGGGAGAGTCTCCAGCTTCTATAGACTACATATCCTCAAAGTGATTCTTTATTTCTATTCTCTCTATTCTTTTATCTTCTTTCTTTATTTCATTCTCCTTTATTTACTTCCTTCTTCCATGTTTCTTCTTTGCTGCTTTTATTTGTTCATTTATTTATTTTGTAGTGGGCGTCTCGCTATATGGTCTAGCATAATTCCAGCCTTTAGAGTGGTTTAGTCCACAAGCATGTGCCACCATACCCAGATGCAGTTCTATAAGACAGCATAATGAGCCTGTAAATTTCATACAAATAAAAGGAATATTAATGGAAAAAACAAGCAATATAACATGTGAGCTCTCTTTTCATGAGCTTAAAAAATTAAAATTTAAATATATAAGTATTATATGTCTTATATGTCAAATTAAATTTCAGATATTTAAATATATAGTAAGTGTGGTCCGGTTGAATGGGAATGTTGCCAACAAGCTCACGTGTTTTAATGTGTGATCCCCAGTTGATGGATCCATTTGGGAAGGAGGTGCAGATATGGCCTTGTTGGAGAAGGTTTGTCACTGGGGATTGGCTCTAGGGCTTAACAAGTTTGTGACACTCTCAGTCTCTGTCTCTACCTCATGCTGTTGTCTCACATGTAAGCTCCCTGCTGCAGCCCAAGCCACACACTATCTGCCGTGATAGTCACAGACTCGGCCTCTGAACTATCAGCAAGACCCCAGTGAAATTATTGCTGTTAGTCATGCTGTCTTGTCACAGTAATAGAAAATGACTAGGACACTAAGTACGTACAAAATCGAGGGCTGAAACTGGCAACTGCCTTTAGCATCCTGGTGAAAAGAAACTATGACAAATTGAAAATCAAAACCCTCAAGAGGACAATTTTAACCTGGGCATGGAAAGATGGATAAAATTTAAATAGATAAAAGAAATATGAGCAAAGAGCTGTTCCTGTATTAAAACTAATAAATATTCATAATTATTTACTGTCTAGAAACAAAAATAAGAGGCTTCATGGAAAAACCATGACATGTTTATGGAAAGAGAATAAAGTTACGGTTCCTCGGCTGTGAACTATGTTTTTTCTTCTAGAAAAACTTCTTTACTCTAAAAAATGGATACTGGCAAAATTTTATTATGAATAAGCATTAAAAAATACAGGAAGACCTAATAAATTATGGATCAAAAACATCTCCATTTTAAACACATCTTGAACAATAATTTATTTCTTTACAAAGATTAAAAATTCAAGTCAGCAAGGTGTCACTGTACGTGGAAACATTTATAGAAAACAGCAATAAAAATAACTAATGTTCTTAAATGCCAGCAACAATACAGTCTTAAAAGGAAGACTTCTCCCTGCGGACTAGCTTTCCCAGTATCCGAATGTGCTCTGCAAGCTTCCAAGTGAAAAAAGAAACCAGAAGTACTGCCTTATAAACCACAATGACTGGCTCTGGAAGATACCCCCAAGGTAACAGTAGCGATTTCATTTTGGAGGTATTCAACCACTGTCTAACTGGACTTAAGGCCTGATTAGCAGGAGGGAATTTGTGTCTGGCACTGTAAATCTGTTCAACTACTGATGGCTGTTAAGGCAATAGAACCTAAGAGAGAGCATTCTACTAGCAATTGTGTAAAGCAGAATAATTCCTAACTGTATTCTAAATGCATATCAATACATACACAGATGAAGATAGTTTTCACCCTTGATCAAAGAGGCATTTTCTTTAAATAGATGATGAATTTTAGGTGCATCCACACTTGATCAAAATACAGAGAAGAAGTAACAACACTTTGTCCTACCTATGAAGACCAGAAGAAGGCATCAGATCCCTGGAATTACAGATGGTTGTGAGCCACCATGTGGAAGCTGGGAATGAGAGTCTTGTCCTCTGGAAAAGCTGTTGGTGCTCTAAACTGCCAAGCCATCTCTTTAGCTCCTTATTTTTATTGTTTCAACAGTAAGTCCATAGTTTAATGTTTTATGTGAAACTTTATGGTATTGCTTCATTAAAGTTAGACAACTCTAAAAGTTTTTTTAAAAAACATATCACTATGAACATCCAAGGATTTCTTTACTTAAATTGCTAAATTAACATGATCCAAAATTTTCCTGATGTGGGATGTCTTTGTGTATGGTGTGAATACCATTGGTTAATAAAAGAGCTATTTTGGCCTATAGCAAGGCAGTTTAAAGGCATGTGGGAAATCCAAGCATAGATAAAGGAGAAGAAGGGCAGAGTCAGACAGAAACACTGAAAGCTATCACCCAAGGAAGCAAGATGTAAAAGTATAGGTAATCAGCAAGCCACAGATTAATAAAAATGGGTTAAGTTGTAAGAGGTAGCTGGTAATGAGCCTGAGCCATAAGCCAAACAGTTAGTAATTAATGTAAGCCTCTAAATAATTATTTTATAATTGGAGGCTGTGGGACCAGGTGGGAAAAGACCACTATGAGCCCGGACAGGTTAGAAACCTTAGGCTACATCTCTCTAACCAAGAAATGGTTCAGTGAAAATGGGATGTAATAAAAAAAAAAAAAAAAAACCCACAGACTGTTAAATCAGCACTAGGGATATAATGCTACTCCTGCTGTCCATTCCACAGATGTGCAGCATGAGAATGAATGTGGAGCTGCTTTTTAATTGTTCCCTTTTCCTGTGGCCTTACTTCAGTAATCATTAATAACAAATGGCATCTGTCAGATTCTAATAACTGAAAGATGGTGCAGTGTCATTCTGAAATGATGATGTGGTCAATGTACACAAAAAAGGATGCATGCAAAATTCTATGTACTCCTAACGTAAGTTTTCAAACATTTTTAAAATGTTAAAAGAAAGAGACAAAAATTAATGTATTTTATAAATAAGCAATAAATCTGATGAGACAGACCATCTCCCACCATCCATCATGTGCTAATATTTCATTGTATTTCTTCCCATGAAACATTTTGACGAGTGTAAATCCTTGTTGAGCACAAACTATAACCCATTTTGCTTACTGTGAGTGAATTACTTTGAGAATTTGAGCTGAGTACTTTACCTAAACCTCACAGATGGATGCATCTAATTGTTGCCACATTCTTGATTATCATCAAGATACATTGCCATGATAACTTGAAATCCTGGGCAAATTTAATGGACATTTTATATAGTGCATCTTGGCTTGAAAATGTCAAGCAGAAAGAGTCAGCGGCACAGCCTCTAAGCCTCCTGTGAATGAGAAGAGCAGCTCTGACTGCTGGGTCTCTAATCACAAAGCTAAATGGCTCAAGTGTTATCAAACTTATTTCTCCCAAGTACTCAAGTCCTAAAATGACAAACCATAGGGTGGTTGTTAGCCTGAGACACTTCTGCTCTATTATTTAAAGTCTGTTTTTTTTTTTTAATGTCTGAGTTTTCTATGTGGAAAAAATAATGAACTTTAAGAAATGTCACTTTTACTAACAGAAATTATGGCTTGAACACCTGAAAATGAATATTAAATACAAAAAAGTACATTTAAATAATGTTAAGGTTGTGACACAAACTGACAAATGCAGCTAAATTCAAAGGTAAGGCTGACACTCCACCTTAACTCATCGGATACGTGGGGGAAAGGGCAGCAGAGTGTGCAGCCCGAGATGCTATCCTGCCCTTCATTCTCTGTCTCCTGATTGTGTCAGACGGTGTTTTACCCTTCATATTATTTAACTGGTTTTTGGCATTTGGTTCCCTCTCGCTTGCTAAAGAGAATTTTTGGTGCCCATTTATAAATGCCATTTGGAAGCCGACACATATTGATAGTGTACTCGAGGGGCCCTCTGCAGGGTGCTATCACTTGTTTAGAGTTTTGTGTGTGTGTGTGTGTGTGTGTGTGTGTGTGTGTGTGTGTGTGTGTGTGAATGTTTTAGAAGATGGGCATTTAACTAATAATGTGAGTACCTGAAATAAGAGAGTAATAAAATCCAAATCATGGTTTTTCTTCATCTGTGTCAATTTGTAAATCTTTACAAGTATTAGCTTCTTCAGTTCTCACAAAAATAATAATAATATAAAAGCAGTTATTTTTATCATCATTGTATTGCTGGGACCATTTCACAGGTGAAGAAATGGAAACACAGTAACTTGGCCAGATTATATAAGTAGTAACTTCAAACTGCTACTTGAAACAGAAAATTTCCAATAGATATGAGCGACAGAAATAGTAGTAAGTAGGAATGTTACCAAAAGTTAATAAGCATATTCTTATACAATTATCTGAATTAATTAAAAATTCTAGTATCAACCAAGCACCAACTATATATTATGAATTAATTATGAACATAACATTGGAGCAAGTGAGTTAGTAAGCCAAAGGGAGCTAGAGAAATTGACATTTATAAGGGATTTTTACATAGACCAGATGCTTCAATAAGAACTATGCACGTATCCTTCTTCATTGTTGCAAAATCACTGTAGCTCAAAAAATTAAAAGAAAAAAACTTGCCCATGATTATGTTCAAATCCTGGTTTTATCAAATGTTAACTGAATGAACTTTCACAGATTTCTCATTCCCTGGTTATTTTTCTCTCATCATTTAATATAGAGGTAAGAATACATAATTTATAGAGTTGCTATAGCTAACTTGCTCTTGTATTTACATCAACAAATACTTGCTAGCAATGTTTCAACTGCTGTCTTGGGACTGAAATTGTCAAGGATAAAATAGCACTTATCATGGTACATATTCAGATTGCTGGTGAAAGGTAGTCGTTTGTGGCAGGAAGCAGTTTCTCCTTCTATTTATGCCCACCCAATAATAAAGCAAATGCAATATGAAAATGTCCTATCAGATCACTGCAAGTCCTACAATGAGCCTCAACCAAGTTTCTTCGTTTGGTGCACAGCCAGTTTTGCTGAACTTAATTCAGCCCGTCTAAGATACACTGTAGACTAAGACTAAACCTCCTGATTCCAACAAAATACCTTTATGAGTCATCATTTCTTACTTTGTTGATATTTTCATGGACTATCTTTCATTTTTAAGTTGTATTTTATGTTCTGATCATTTTCATATAAATGTATTGCCTAACACTGGTACCTATAACACCAAAAAAAAAAAAAAAAAAGAAGCTATGGTTATTAAAAACTAAACACTCAGGGCTGCAGTGATGGGTCAGCATTTAAGAGCATTTGCTCTTCTTTCAGAGGGCATAAGTTTGGTTCCCAGGGCCCATATCATGAAAGTCATAGCTGCTAGTAACTTGGAACAGCTTTCCCCTGATGGTTTCTGTGGGCACCCATACACATGTACACACATAAATAAAAAAAAATAAATTTTAGAAATGAATATACAACAAACTCAAGAGAGTAAGAATTATATTTAACTCAGTAAGATATAAAGTCTTTTTAAGTAAGAAAATATAATGTAATATAATGACAATATAAAAAGTTTTCAGCTATGTTCATTTCTCATAGACACAGAATAACAAATTCCAGTGACAAGGAAGCATAAAAATCAAAAGACAGTGAGAAGAATAATTGAGAACTGGATCTTTCCTTCCCTGGTCCAGGCCACAGTGGATCTGTCCATGAAGACCAATGAATAGGGCAGAACTCTCTGTCTCTATGCTTTTCTTAACAATGGTTACTGAATCCTGACATGACTCCTCTGTTGCTGAGAACTAACACAACTCTAGACTCCAGGCTCTCCTGTCTATCAATAATTATACCTTTTCCTAGCCTGAGCATGGTGAGGAAACTGATGTTAATTTTGACTCACATCTAAAAGAAAGAAAGGAAGAAAAAAGCACAAAATCACAAACCAAAAGTCAAGTGCACATCCAGGTACTTCATGCTTGAGGTGCTCGTGTAAGCAGCTTCGACCAAAACCAAGAAAATCATCTACATTATTTGCCAAGAGAAATTACAGAAGACAGCTTTAAGCAGGTCCTTCTTTATGTTCATGATCAAGAATAGGAGTGTTGGGCCAATGTGATGGCAAGTGCCTTTAATCCCAGCACTGGGAAGGTAGAGGTAGTCAAATCTCTGTATATTCAAGGCCAGCCAGGTCTACATAGCAAGTTCCAGGACAGAAAGACATACATAACAGACAGGGTCTGTCTCAAATAAATAAATAAATAAATAAAAGGCCTAAGAATGTTTTCCACGGGAGCTTCTGAATCACAGGAAGAATACAGCACATAAGAGAGCTTCAAAGTTCAAAGGAAACATGTAACAAGGGCTGGAAATAATGTTCTTGGTTCACTTAGTTTATTTATTCCCAGTGCATATAATCAAGCTCACTGGTTCTATTTTGAGCACTGATCAGAATCACTCTAAGTGCTAACTAGCTCTGTCTTCTGAGTTCTGAATTACTTTGTCCATAGTTAGACCTAAGATCTTATGCTTCTAACAGCTACTGCTAATCCAGACTGAGGTCACTCTGCTGTTAGCCTTGTGATGCCTCCTCTGCTCTATTTGGCTTCTTCATCCCTAACTATATTTCTCTAGGGAGAAATTGTTCTTGCATTCCTTTTTGTTGAAACTTTCTAACTGGAAGATCCCAATCCGATTCACTGACCCAGTATCAAAAATAATGGAATTGTTCCTGATAATGTTCAAATGACAAGTGAGGGCTTTGATCCACATCACCACTCAGAAAGTAGGTAGGGCAGATAACCTTGCAGTTCAGGAATTGGGCTGCAGTCTGAGATGACCCCTCTTTGGAGGTTAGTTTACCTCAGATATTAGAGTGGATTTAGATGCATCCCATCGCATAGTCTGGTCCTAACAAACAAGTAACAAGTTCACATGAAAGTGTATCTGAAGAATTTCTTTTTGTGTTTCTTCGTAATAGTTTATTATAACCCTAATTATATTTTACTATAAAAGTGGCAGGAACTGATTTCAATACATGACAACAATCAAACCACAAGATTTGAGAGAATCACAAAATAGCAAAAGGAAATATATTCTTGATACAAAGATTATTGACTGATAATAAATTCAGCAAAGACCAGAGAGTATTTAGTAGTAAGACTTAACAGACCTGAATAAGTTTCACCCTTCAATACCCACAAACACGACAACAGGAAAATGCAATGGAGTGCTTAATACAGAAGCCAAGTTCTTACTATTAAAACCCATTCCTGCATTGCTTTATTAAGACCACTGTACATATAGTCACACAAAGTAAACAGAAGAAAAGAATGAAATGTTTCACTAGTATAGAAAAAGAGCTTGATAAATATCTAGACAGATAAAGAAATAGACAGGTAGATATGCTTGCTTGATTGCTTTATAATTTATTTTCACTTTAACATGTAAGTCTTATTACACAACTACAAAACTGGGGCTGGCAAGATAGTTTAGTTGATTAAGTACCTACCACACAAGCCTGATGGCCTGAGTTCTTTGCCGGGACCCCCTGTGAAAAGAAGGAACTGAATCCCAGTTTTCTGTTTATGTTCACATGCACACTGTGGCAAACAGACACACACACACACACACACACACACACACACACACACACACACACACACCATGTTAGTAATATATGTAAAATCTAAATAAAACAAAATTAAATAAAAGGACTTTCCCTTATGATAAAAAATTACAGACAGTATAAATTGTTTTGGACAATAGATAGGCTCATCATTATGTTCATACTCAATGGCATGCACACTGCATATTTAAACAAAAGAGTAGAGTGCAGAATAGTATGCACTGTGTGATTCTTTATATAAATGTGTTTTGAGGCATTTTATATATATTGAATAATAAAATGAATATTTAAAAAAATCTCTACTAGAGTTAGCAAATGTAAGTGATGGTTACCTTAAGCTAGAGAAACTTATGTTGATTTTTCTATTCCACACTTTATATCTTTTCTGAATTTCTGGAGACAGTAGTTTCCAAATTGACAGGATTTCTAAATTGTTGACAATAGCCTTACATGATCTATATTATGTCTGAAATTAAATAGTAGAATTTAGACAATAAGAGCAGATAAGGAGAAACACACAATGATCTTGCTACAAACATTAGAGAAAAATTAAGAGCAGGACTCTGTCACCTGTCACCCTCACAGTCCCTTTCAGTCAGGTTGCTTTGCATGACCTGACCCTACCCACACCTACAGGCATATGAGCAAGGCAGTAAGTCAAACAGTTAGTGATAATAAATCCTAAGGAAAATAATGTAAGAGCAATTCTTTGGTAGACATAGAATTATAACATTCATTAAAGATGAAAGGAAATTTGCATACTAATGAGACCGGGGTTTGTTTATTTTTACAAAAAGAACTAATTCTTACTTGAACATCTGATACTGCAGCATGTATTGAATCTTAAACACTTTTAAGGGTTGAAAGCTAAGTGATCCTTACGATCATCAGTGCTGAGACAACCATCTCACATAAATTCCCAGAATGATAGCAGTATTACGCTTAAGACCATTTCAGAAATTGTTGAACATTTTGTTCTAAGTCCAAGCCAGAATTGCTTTGTAAATTGTATGCAGCTCAAGCCAGATGTGGTAATACAGGCCTATAGGCAAACCACTGAGGACGATCAAGAGTCCATACTGAGTTCAAGTCCAGGCCAGGCTAGAGAAGACACTGTCTTGAAAAGGAAAAAAAAAAAAAAAAAAAAAAAAAAAAAAAAAAAAAAAAAAAAAAAAAAAAAAAAAAAAAAAAACAAAAAAACAAAAAAACAAAAAAAAAAAACGGTTTTTTAAAATAAAAAGCAAGTCAACAACTTCAATATCAATTGTTTCAAAATTCAACATTCTAATACAGAACCATTAAAAGATATAGCAATCTGATAACCATAAGCCACTAAATAATAGCAGGAAAATATTTAATACCCTTGCCATGCATAATTAAAATATGGTTTCTGTAATAAAAAAGTGTAAATACAAATAAAAACACTGCAATTTATGACACACAGTGGTCTCAAATCTAAGGCAAACTGTGCCCTATAGTTTTCACTGATACTACATGGTATGACGGCACGCACGGTGCAAGATATGAGTGTTCTCTATTCAGCACCGAGGCAACAGAGAAGTCTTAGATGCAACATATGTGAGCCCACTGCCAGAAACAGTTCAACCTCTTATTTAATTTCAAATTGGATTTTTTTGTCTTTTTTTGCATTCAAAAAGTTTATACTTTTGCCAATTTTTTGGAATCCTACCACATTTGGTGACATTTGGTATCAAGCTCACAGTTTTGAAAGCCTAGGTCTAGAATGATAAAATAATAATAGCATCAATACATAGGGCAAATTTTTTAAATTGACATTCAACAAACTTGGCATGGAACTCATACTCCATAATAACAACAGTCATATTTTTCAAGTCTATACCTAACAACCTGCTCAAAAGAAAAAAACAAAACAAAAAATTTTTACCTTTAAAATCAGGAAAAATTCTGATGCACCTATTCATACTATTTATCCTCAAAACTTTGGGACATTGTTTTAGTTTATGAGAATTTACTGCCAAGGCTCAAAAGAAACAAGCCCTTGGGAAAGAGCTGCCAGGTTGAGTGACAAACTAGAATGAGGCACCAGTCTGAATAATAGAGACCGGAACCTCAGAACCCCAGGTGAAGGAGTGACATACATATGTCCTGAGTATTCTCCCTTTCAATCAACAATTATATTGTTTTTCCCGTAGGCTTACTGTTGTATGTAAAACGGCTCAAACCTGCAAGTACCCAATCCATGAAGGAAAGGAAGAATTTAGAAAAGAAAGAAAAATGAAAAAGTGAGCTGTGGACTGCTGAATAAGATTATTAGTTTTCTGCTTGGTCCTGGATGCTCAGTGGAAGCAACTGGCTTGTCCCTGCAGAGGATTAGCATGAGTGGACACAGCTGTGCAGATCTGGCACACCGTGATTCATTTCCAGATCTGCTAGCTTCCAATCTCTTCACCCCACAGTTGTTCCTTCAGAACACTCTAATCCCTCTCAAGAAAAGTGAAGCCCAGAGCCTGCCTTTCCTTTCCACACCCCAAGGGTAACCTGTCATCACACACAGAAGTAGGGTGATGTTTCCTTGCTGCCTTGAAACAATGCTAACAAACACAATCAAAGAAAATTTACACGAGCTAAATGTTATTTTTGTCTCTGCTGATGTGATATCCATGTCTGCTGCTCCCTTTGGAATCTTGGCTTTCATATGACTAATTCAAGCCAATGTAATTTTGGGGAATACATCTATTATCCAGGAGAAAGAATATTGATTTCAAAACTCTAAAAAAATTTGTCTACATGTCAAGTATTATTCTGAGACTAAAGACTGAAATTCAAAACCAGCAATGAAAATAAAAATTACCCAGTCACATAGACTTAGATTAGAAATAATGCTGTGTCTCCAGGATTTGATGAAAAAAAACCAAAATAGCAATTAACTCTCTTAAAGCAAGATTTGTCTGCCTTATAATTTTATATGTATATACTGCCATTTAAGAAGTTGAATGGGGCACATTGACATCACAATATTCCAGGAAGGAATGTCTGTTTATGATGTTCATTTTAAGAAAGATAAATAAATAGGTTTTACTTTTTGTTCACACACACACACACATACACACACACACACACACACACACACACACTCACACACACACACACATGTACGCACATTGCCTATTAATGTTATCAAGAACATGAGCTACAGTGGTGAAAACTTTTCATAAAACAAATGGGAAATATTTTCTTTTGAGTGTTTTATTCATGCATTCACTGAATCACACATATTCATTAGCTACATGCTATATACATATGAGGGGTTAGGCAGATGAGTGAGGCAGGATAAATGGGGGGGAAAGACCTCAGACTCTAATAAGCCTACAAAATCTTTGGCCTCACTGAATTAAATTCTAACAAGGGAAACAGCTGATGAGTGAAGGATGCAGTAAATCTGCAATCTTTCAGAAAATGGCATACTACCAACAAAAACAAAGGCGGGTAAGAGCAACTAGATGTTCTTGGAGTCACAAATTTAGATAGTTGTTCAGGATGGGGCTTATTGAAAATATGACATTTCGGTGGTGACTTTAAAGGGGTGAGGATGTGAGTTATGTCCTATTCTGGAGGAAGAAGAAAGGCCAGTGTAACTATATAAAGAAAAGGGGGATGAAGGAAGGAGAAGATAGGAGATGAGATTGACTGGGGCCTTTTTGGACATTGTAAAGACATTGGCTTTTTCCTCTGAAATGAGGACATGAAGTTTGTGAGCAAAAGAGTATGTATTCTAAGTCATTTCATAAGGATCTCTTTAGTGATCAAGTACCTTTATGTGTGAAGCATAAACAAAAGTATGGAAGCTAATTGAGATTATGAGAGATGAAACTAATTTTAAAAGTTTTTCATTGAGCTAAAAAAAATATTCTTTACAAGCCATTTCTGTGGCTGGAGGTATTTTAAATCCTATAATTTTGTCCTCTGAGCAGGGCAAAGTAGCTATTGGTCAAACTGCACCTGTTATAAACATCTTGGTGTTGAGATTCTGAATTGTCTTCTACTTTTCTAAATCTCACTCTAACGTTTCTCTGTGGGAACTTTACAAGGTCATTGTGAATATACACAGCACCTGAGAGGAAAGATAGCAATATAAGAATCATGTAGATTGTATCAAATTTTTCAAAATGTGTAGTCCAGTTCAGAAATATGAACAAAGTAAAGCCTACTCATTTATCTTTCTTAAAATGAGCATCATAAGCAGAAACCCCTTCATATCAGTTATGATGTCAATGTGCCCTGTTCAGCTTCTTAAATGGTGGTATACACCGCAGACTAGAAGCTACCAGTGGGGCAGGGCATTGAAATCATATAGAAAGGATGCTACAACCCAACATTTCCAAAAGCCTATTAAATCAAGGTTGCTGATGAAATCAACACTTGTTTTGAGGGGGGGGGGAAGGAAGGAAGGAAGGAAGGAAGGAAGCAAGGAAGCAAGGAAGCAAGGAAGCAAGGAAGCAAGGAAGCAAGGAAGCAAGGAAGCAAGGAAGCAAGGAAGCAAGGAAGAAAAGAATAGAGATGCTTTAAAAAGTAGTTCCTTTAACAAAGTTAAAGTTTGTGACAGAATGTTTCAGAACCATTAGTGTAAGCTCTAAGAATATAATACACTCAATTCTCCACTGTTAAGATACCTGTTCTACATCATGGCTTAAAGGACCAAGATTTTCCTCTAGATCTTTTCTAATGAAATATTTGTCCTCTCAAGGGGTATCTGCTCTTAGAACCCAGTAACCTTCTGGAGTCCTCATCTCCTTTAGACTATCACTTTGAAAATTGTGATCTCAGGATAAAAATTTAATTGAGAATTTCAGACCACATCAATGGGAGATGCAATAACAAGATTGGCCAGAATAAATATAAAGAGAAAGCAATGGCTGTTATAGTGTTTGTGGCTATTGTGTCCTGTTTTTGAGGAACAAAATGGCCAGTGTGACTATATAAAGAAAAGCAAGGTGGAGGAAAACGGAAGAGTAAGTAGGAGATTAGATGGACTGGGGACTTGTTAAACTATAAAGACATTGGCTTTTTCCTCTGAAATGGAGGGCATATGAAGTGAGCATGCTTTAAAGTAGCATTTTGTATGTGGTGCATTAAGACTATAGAATAAAAGATTATTATGTGACATATAATGACCATATTCCTAAATCTTTATGATGAAAATAATTAATAAAAAGAAAAGACTTTATTTTTTTTCCTTTTGATTCTGAGCAGATGCACTTCAGTAAAATGATGGTGGTGTCCTTTTAGCAAATCAGAATGTCAGCAGAGTATTTTTAAAAGAACAGGGAAAAACTCCTGGACTGTCTCTGAAAGGTTAGAATGGTTTAAGCAAATTTATTCTAAGTAAATGACATCTAGTGAGAAATTCAAAGAAAAAGAAACATCATATATATATAAGCTTTCATTTAAATTCTAAACAAGCAATTTTCCAAGCTATAATTTCAAGAAATTATGTTATTTGAACATATATGACCAAGAATTTTAAATGGCCATGAGAAATGGGTAGATTAAAGAATATAGATTGATGAAAAATATTAATGTATAATACCAGGCATCTTCATATATTACAACTTAGCATGGTAAGTAATCATGGTAAGCAAAACCTCGAAGTAACTGCCTTCTTTTCTCTGCCCTCTTTGTACCTAAGTACTAGTAGAAACATCTGCTCAGGAAGAGGCATAGTTCTGCACATCACAGTCAACTCTGTCTACTAGTCAATTGACTTCTGGTGGAATAATGAAATGACAGCTTTCTTGCTTAATACAGGCATGACGAGAGTTTAGTCTTGGCTTTGAATAATTATTTTATTTAACAAATTTTGTATTTAACCGAATAGACCGAAATTCAAATTAAGTGTAAATATGAAAATAACTATTTCAGTGGGTTATTAAAAAATAATGCCAGTGCTCCTAAGTGTCTCTGTTCCCAAATAGATCTGACATCCCAAACACATTAGTGTTTATCAGTGTCCATGGGATCAGTGACGTAGACAGAGGAAGACCAGTTCAATATAGGACAAATGACTACTAACTATTTTGCATTAAAATTAGCCAGACATGGTGGTGGACACCTCTTCTCCTATAGCCTTGTAGGACAGAGACATGAGGACTGGAAGGTCAAGGCCAATTTGTACTAGGTAATGAGTCCCAGACTGATCAGGGCTACAAAAAGAGAACCTTTCTTACATACATACACACACACACACACACACACACACACACACACACACACACACACACACACACACTAAGATAGATTATGTTCCTTGATTGCACACACAGATCTCTTTATCCAATAGCAGCCTTTTGTTTTGTATGCTGTATTCAAACAACTCAGTATTGTGTATTTGAAACACTGTATGTTGTATTGGAAAAGACTGTTTCTCTTTTACTTTGCAAATCATTCCTAAGAACATAGTCCCTTTATTCCTAGTCACTTGAACATCATACTTGAACAACACTCACTGTCACTCCCCATGACAGTATTATCCTGTGTTTTAGTAATGTGCACAACCCCATATGTGGCTCTGTGGATGCTCAGGTAGCCCATTATTTCACTTCTGATTTCAGCTCTGTCTTCGTTCCTACAGTGATGACTTATCCTAGAACAGGATTGGCAAACATCCCCTGGACCAGCATTTGTTTTTAAGATGTTATTTTTTAGAGTCCTTTACTTTCACAGAGAAGTTGAGCTGAAGATACAGAAACATTCTGAGTATCCCACTGACATACATAAATATTCCATAATGTATATTAGTCATAACTGATACAAACCATAGTCTACAATAAGGTCCTTTTTGCCTAAAGCAAGCCTTAGAGCTTGGTCAAATTTATGTCAAAACAGACTTTAACATTATAGTTTCACTAGAGCAACCTTACTATCCTAAAAATGTTCAATATTCTGCTTATCAATACCTCCCATATCCCTTGTCCTCAGAAACAAGTAGTTTTTTGTTTGTTGTCCCCAATTTTTTATGTTCTCTTGAATGTTAGAAATTGAGTAACATAATATGTAGTCCAATCTAGTTGGCTTCTTTTGTACAGTAATTTACAATGAGAATCCTCTTCATGTATTTTCCTGAACTTCCATCTCACTTCTCTTTGTCACTAGCTAATAACATATCTTACATGAACGATAGCTGACTTATTCACTCTTCTATTAAAAACCATCTCTATTCTTCTAAGTGCTAGTAGTTGTAGATCACCGCTATAAGCATCTATGTGTATTTGTGTAGGCATACTTTTTTAATCTTTTGAGACAGATACTATAATGTTTGCTTGAGATTTAATATTTGTATTCCTCCAAATTTCTTACACTAAAATTTGAAGTTGGGAGGGTCAGGTATGGGATGTACGGCCTTCAGATTGCTGAGTTATGAGTGCTGAGCCCTCTGAAAAGGATTAGGGCCCTTGTAAGAAACCCTTACAAAACTCTTTCATCTTTGCTGTTTTGTCTCAGTGAAAAGGAGGCCATATATCACTAGACTGGGAAACTGCTGACACTTTAGCCTTGGGTCTCTCAGATTTACAAACTATAAGTGCTAAATATCTGTAAGCTACCCAATGCATGTTTTACATATAGAAGGACCAAAAGAATAATAAGAGTGAGAGTAAGTGATAGTTTGTAGGAAACAGCCAACTGCCTTGCAAAGCCAATTCAGCTTACATTCCTACTGCTCTGAATGACAGAACCTGTGTCTCCTTACTCTCTCCAGCATTTGGAGTTGCCAGTGTTCAAGATTTTTGCCACTTCAAAAGATTTTTAGCGTACCTCCTCATTTTAATTAGCATTTCCCTGACATATCATATTATATTGTTCATATACTTACTAGCCATCTGTTGATCTTTTTAATGACACATCTGCTTAATGACTTTGGGCAACTTTTAATTAGGTTATTTATTTTCTAATTGTTAAGCTATAAGAATGCAAAAGTCTTATGTAAGAGTCAAATGTTATCAGAAAAAAATGGTTTACAAATACTTTCTTCTGATGTATGTTTTGCTTTTCTGATCATCTGACAGTCAGTAACTTTCTCAAATTTTTTATTTTAATAAAATTGAGATTCTCAATACTTACTTTTATGGTTTGATGTTATATCAAAAGGCATTGACATATCAAAACCATTTAGATGTTTTTCCTGTTATCATTTAAACTTATTCTAATTTGTGACCTTGACCTTCACATTTAGTGAAAGCAACCAGAATTATATTGCTTGCAAGCCTGATAAATTTATGTCATTGATAATGATTTTTTTCTATAAACTAAATTATGAGTGTCTTGATCTACTGATTACAGCTTTTCATTTTTCTAGTTTGCTCCCATCAAGTCCCTATCCCAGGATTTCTATGACGTTGGGCTTCTCTATATCCATTTCACTTTTGCTGGTCTTTCTCTCTATGACGTTGGGCTTCTCTATATCCATTTCACTTTTGCTGGTCTTTCTCAATTATTCTTGATCCACTACTATCATTCTCTTTCTTAAATGCCTTTCATTTCACAGTATTTATGTGAAAAAAAACCCAAGCCTATGTAAATGTAATTCTCCATCACTTTGGGTATGAACTCTGCAGCTGAATAAACTCAGAAAACATGAAATCACATCCTCAAGTTTTCTTTTACTGAATAACAAACCATAAATAAGCCTTAGTTTTTTTTTAAAAAAAAATCAACTTTATTCTCCTAACAAATCTGTTTACCTCAGTTTCTGCTTTATACTTTAAAAGTCTCCTTGAATCAAAATGCCTCTCCCTCTGTGACACCACAACCACATATGTATCACATAGCTTTATAATTATTGTGACAACATACACATAGAAAGGGTATGTTATATAGTAATTCCTTCTACACTGAAACACTCTATCGCAGAAGAAAGTTCATTAAGACCCAGAAAGTTCTAAAAGGATGCTTCTCAAGACTCAGGAAGTGAACAACTCATGACTGTAGAAGCCCCTGAAACTTACCAGAGTCCCAGGATAACTCACTCTCCAAAGTAAAATAAGAAGTAAGGCCTTCTCAAAACTGTCCAGCTGCCTGAGAGTCCTGCAGAGAGATTCAAGAGTCCAGATTTTATGACTCATCACTCATGTTGGGCTGGACTTTCAATGACACAGCTGCCTTTGAGTCAGTCATCTGTGCTACTGTAAGTGGCACTTCACCCAAACCACAGGACTTCATTTGTTAGACCTGGTGATATCATTGCTTTGTATATTGTCAGTCCCTTATCTGGACTTGGTGGATTTTTGTTGACGTCTCCTGAGGAATAGAGTCACACAATAGCTTAAGGCAAAAAGTATTTAACTTGCAGTTCCAAATGTCAGTTGATAACACCAAAACACATGATGTTAAAATCATTGTGTCTACAATAGAAAAAACTTACAGTATGACTTGTTCACATCTTAGTGCCTAAGGAAGCAGATAATCTAGACCAAAGTGGAGCTGAGCTGCAACTCTAAAAGACTTTTCCCCTTGTAGCCTATCCCCGTCAGCCATTTGTCCTAAAAGTTCTGCAATATCCTAAAGCAGTGCCATCAGCTCGGCACTAACACATGAGTTTGTAAAAGATACTTCACATTTGAATTATAATATTTCATCCTTGATCTCACTGTCAATATCACAATATGAAAATGAATTAAGTTCAACTTAAAGACTCTCCAAAGCTTTAAGAGTCCCAATATTCTTCAAAGGTTCAAATTCCAGAGGTGAAGACATAGCTCAGAGTGGAGACACAGTTCACTTATAGAGTACTTGTCTAATATTCACATAGCCTTGGGTTCAAAACCCTTACCAACCAAAAATTCCAAAATCTCTCATGAGACTTCAGGCAAATTATTGGCTGTGCAATCAAAATCAACTTATATCCAGTATACAATGGCAAAGTAAAACACTGAGTACACAATGTCATAAAGTAAAAACATTACCTTTTGAAAGGTAAGAATATGGTTATAACAAGTAAAGACCAGATCAAAGTAAGACTAAAGTCCAGCAGGCTAAATATTAAACTCTGAAGTACCACATACCTAGGGAATCATTCAGCCCTTCCCCTAGAGTCCTTCTGCCTAAAGCACACATGGGCTCTCTGGTGGTCCAGCTCTACTCAGTGCCTCCAGGTTCCTTGGCAACTATTTCATTTTTGGCATCATTGACATGCTAGGGTCTCCACTGAAGTGTAAGCTTAACCTTTACAGCTTTGTGCAGCATCTCTCTTAAGCTCTATCTGAAGAAAACACAAGACTGTTATCCATGGCTAGCCTGGAATATTGACACAAGCAGGTATGACGCTGTCACATTTTCATTTTGCAAGCCTGAAAAATCACACAGGGGGATGATTCCAAGTTCTGTTTCCACCTTAAGATGTAGCCTACCTTCTTTGATGGTGTCATATCAACCTGTGAGTGTCTGCACAGTGGAAGAACCATGGAAAATACTTTTCAAGGCAGTCTTATTTGAGAAAGTTGCCCCAGCAATAGCATTGCCCATTCAGCCACTATATCTTTGTAGTTGATGCTTTTTTTAAAGTGAAAATTGTTTCAATATTACTGTCGTTTTTACATCCAGGAGTCTTGGTAGAGGGCATCTTTCCTTTTGTCCCATTACAAAGTCTATAGTCTTATGAATGGCCATTTTTTTTGACAATTCCTACCATTTCATACGTATCTACTGCATCTTTACTTTAAATGTATTTCCATTTCTTTCTCTGCCAAATTGAATATTATTTTCATATATTAAAGCTCAGTCTTTTTCTCTATATTCTCAGAATAAACATGGCTAAAAGTAGCTAGCAGTATCTATGACTCAGCTTGAATGTTATACTGTCTTGAAATTTCCTCTGCCAAATACATTAGCCTACTAATCTTAAATTAATTTTCTCAAATTTTCAAGATATGGGCAGTATATTACTATACTATTTATCATAGTGTAACAAAGACAGCCTCTACCAAGATTCTTAACACTATCCACATTTTCATAGGCCTTCTATTCTTTTACACTCCCATAAGAAATGTCAAATAAGCTGTACTTTCAGAATTTTAAGATCTTGCTAGCCCAGTTTCAAACTTTTCTACATACTCCCCGACACACAAACCTGCTTCAAAGACCTGAACAGTCAGATTTATCAGTGCAGTGAACCTACTTCTTGGTATCATTTCCTGTGTTAGCTGTATTTCTCAACATTATGACAGACATGTGACAAAGGCAGCTTAAAGGAGGAAGGATCTGTTGTATCTCGATGTTTTAGGGGATTCCATCCATCATGGTGAGGAAGGAACTGAAACCGAAATGACTGAGGTTATTATGGCAGGAACTTGAAGCGTGAGTTGGTTACATTTTACAGAAGAGGAAGCAGACAGGGTAAACTGAAAGCAGGACCAAGTTCTAAACCTGAAGGTTTACCCCCAGTCATCTGTGCCCTCCAGCTCATCCACGTGTGCAAATGTCCCATTACCTTTGAGAAAACAATCTTGGACCAAGGGTTCAAATACTTGAAACTGTGAGGTACAGTTTACATTCAAATCATAACACCACACGGACAAGGACAAGGATGATTATAAAACCATTTCACACATTCCTACTATTCCTTCAAATCTAACCATTTATATTGTTTTTACTTTAGTATTATGACTCTACAGTCCTATCTGAAGGCTTTTTCACCTATTTTTTTCTTTTTTATACAAGTATTTTATTCTAAAAATTGTCCTTTTCCTCTCTTTTAACATAATTTCACCTCTTCTGGATTCATTTCCTCAATATAAAAAATGCCATAATTTCTCTCAAAATCTCTGTGATGATATATTGCATATTTAATAATCTTTTGGTGAAAATCAGAAGACAGGGCCAAGCCACACAGAGATTTAGCCATGAAGGTCAGAGTAGTGACCCACACCTCTAATCCTGGCACTCTGGAGATAGAGATCCATCTGGATCTCTGAGAGTTCAAAGCCAAACAGAGCCAGGCAGTGGTGGCACACACCTTTAATCCTAGTTTTAGGAAAGATAAAGATAGCTGGAGAGAGGAGGGGGAGGGGGGAGGGGGGGGAGGGAGGGAGGGAGGGAGGGTTCAGGCTTTTGCCTTAGAGGCCCTGCCCTTTCAATTTAGGGCTGAGAGGAATTTAATCTGAGGTTTCATGAAGGCAGCCTGAGGAGCTGGCTAGGTGAGAAGTAGCTGTGGCTTTGTTCCTCTGTATCTCTGATCATTAGCTTTTTCGCCAATAACTAGTTCTGGGTTTGAGTGCAATAATTCTCTTCACTCCATGTCACCATCCAATTGGCTCTCAGTATTTTTCAATTCTATTTCACTATCTTAGCTGCTTTATTGGAGGTAATCTAGTAAAACATTCACCCCAAACATTCTATTGAATCCATCTTTTCAAAGCCACAAAAGTTAACTTGACTAGACATACAGTCCCCATTTTACTTAAATCTAAGTCTTAGATGCTTTCCAGTGAAGACCCAGAGACAACAATATAAAGGCAAATAGTTACTTTAGCAATTGTATGGAATGTTAATAAGAATGAGGTATGGTTCAGAAAAGAAAACTAGACAAAATATTATTAAAACAGAGTTGGGACTGAATTCTATGAAGAACTCAATCATAGAATCAGAATAACTATTTCAGCATTCACTTCACACGGGAATGAGGCAACTAGGCTTGATGCAGAAACTCCCTCCACTCAATGATTAAATGGAGAGATTTCATTAAATTTTTGATGCTTCTAGTCTGAATCATGCTTAAATAGAGCACTTTTGGAAACAGTTCTAAGGTACAGAAGTATAGGAATTGGTGCCCACCTTAAGTTCTAAAGATACAGAGAGATGTGGATAAGGCACCAACAGAATGTTTTAAAAGATGTTGACTCTACTCAGAACCCTGCCTTTAGCTGACTTCATAAATAACAGGCTCCTTGGTTTTGGTTTTTGATTTCTCTTCTCAGGCTCCTTTCGATCTTCCTTTCCATCTCCCCAAAAGACATGAGTGTTTCTCTTATCTATATACTGTCCCAGTGTAATTTTATCCATCTTATATACACTGGTGCCTTTAAAGGTGAACCTTTGACCTCTATCTTTCCCTTGAAATCTAACTATATCTATCAAACTACTTTAGTTGTGATATAGATAGTTTTCTAAGTCTACTTAATTGTCCATAGTATACCAAAGATATCTACAAAGACTTTACAATTAATGCGAAATATGTTGCTGAATACAATATATCCAAAAATATGAAAGTTTATTATCACTGAGTAAAACAACTGAAAGTCAATAGCAAGACATACTACTAGAAAACATAACTATGAAATTGGATATTGTTTGCAACATAAAATTTATTAAGCACACATAATGATGCTTTTCAAATACTGTATTTCTAATCCTTACAAAAAGACATTAAGGTGTGATGTGGGAATGTCTTTCTGTATGCTGTGAATATCAATCTTTAAATAAAGGAGCTGTTTTGGGCCATGACAGGCACCATAGAAAAAGTAGAAGGAGAAATCAGAGCATAGGCAGGGTGGAGTCAGACAGACAGAGCTGAAGCCCAAAGGAGCAACATGTAAGGAACATAGGTGAGCCGCGGGCCACGTGGCAGACAGATTAATAGAAATTGGTTGATTTAAGATGTAAGAGCTAGCTAGCAATGTGCCTGAGCCATAGGCCAAACAGCATGAAGTTAACATAAGTGTCTGAGTCATTTCTAGGAGCCTAAGCAACAGCAGTGGACATCTAAGGGGTTTGGCGCAGCAGGTCTGTGGGTCTGGGCCTCTGGCCACCCAGGACCAAGAAACCCCATTGCTACAAAGGTGATTTTCTTTATTGTCTCTATTTTACATTGAGGAAATAAGAAAATGGAGATTTAAAGAGTTTCATACTTTACTCAAAGTTCAAATCTTACTGGCAGGTACTCAACCTCTTTCTCACACTGTGCTTTCCAAATTAGAGTGCTTTAAGGCAAATCTCGGGCCTCAGGTTATTTTATGAACATATCGTTATCATTGTCTTATCTTAAAAAGTCACAATTTTAACAAAATCAGAATGCTAACTTTTCTCAGTGTCTCTCACTGAGTGAAACTAAACATTGTGCCAAATACATGAAGTGGCTGTCTGAGGACTTTCAAGGCAGGAGAATAAAGAAGGAGACCAGTAACTGAAAGCTACAGTTTACGAGTCAAGAAATATTTCTCCATAAGTACCTAATCCTTAAACCTGAATGTGTGCTACAAATATGAACAGAAAGTTCTTGTTTCCTGTTTGGAGCCCAAGAAATGTTGGGAAAGCCTCTCAGGAATGAGAGACAGTTTGGGAAATCATATGAAAGCTTTCTCTTCTATCAGCTAAGAAGTTTTGAAGCTCTCTCTAGCGAATGTAATAATGGCATTGCAAATGGATAGATATCCAAAGTTCTAAGGGATAAAGGACTTAAAGGACTTTCTGTGGATTCAACAAGCTTGTTTTAAAATTTTCAGGTTAAACTGTGACTCTTTATTTCCCCTCCTCCGCTCAGTATATGTGTCTTTCTCCCCACAGGGAAATACAAAAGTCTACCCAAAGGCATTATAGAGCAAAAGGCACTGAAACCAGAGCTTGAAGAGCATTCCAACAGAGGAAAGTGTTTAGAATGTCATGGACAAGCTTGAATTAATGACAGTGGTTGCCCAAAGTTCTGTGTAGAATCCCTGGCTCACTGCTGAAATGGCTAATATATGGATCAGCACCAAATTAAATTACAATCTCTATAGGATTTTGACAAAACCCAGAGTTACGTCAGGTAATATTTAAATATCCAGAATGTATTCTAAAATTATGCAGCATAAAAGCACAGGAAAACTGTACAAATTCACAGTTAAAATAATTAAATAACTCCAAACATAAGGTACCAGAAATACTCAAATTATCAAACTTCCATCAGTTGCTGGACGAAGGTTCTATAATGACATTTAGGGTGGTCATCAATTATATTATAGTTGAAGGCCAGTTTAGGCAAGCTATCCACTATTGCTTGAAGTCTTAGCTGGGGTCACCTTGTGGGTTCTTGGGTGTTTACCTAACACCAGGTTTCTCCCTAACTCCACAATGGCTCCCTCTATCAAAGTATCTACTTCATTGTTCTTCCTCTCTGCCGTTCCCCCTACTCAACCATTTCATTTCCTCATGTTCTCTTCCCACCTTCCCTTACCCTCTTCCCACCACGGTTCCAGTTTACTCAGGAGATCGTATATATTTCCCCTTCCCAGGGAGATCCATGAATCTTTCTCTTAGCTTTCTTCTTATTACCTAGCTGCTCAGCTGTTGTGGATTGTAGTCTGGTTATCCTTTGCTTTACATCTAAAATCCACTTATGAGTGAGTACAAAGCATGTCTATCTTTTGAGGACTGTGTTACTTCACTCGGAATTATATTTTCTAGTTCTAGCCATTTGCCTGCAAATTTCAGGGTGGGTTTTATAAGGAAAAGTTTACAATGCAAAAAGTCAAATGATAATAAGAGGGGAAAGGTTTTTTCACTTTGGAACCTGAATGACAGAAATCATGAAGTCTGATAGCTGGAGAGTAAAAGTATATTTTTTTAATGGTCAGAGGTTCAGGAACCTGTGGTAAAAATACCAAAGGTGTAACATTAATGTTAATAAGTTACAGGGGAGGTAGAAAGTCTCTTGAATAAAAAATACTTGAGGGATTGGGACTGTTCACTATTTCTGTAAAACAATCAGTTTAATAAGTCAAGAACTTCATCAAAACCAAGCATGTTTACTTTAAAGACATCGAAGTCGCACATATTATAATAAAATAACCAAAATCTAATGCCAGAGGACAAATCCTGAGAGAAAACAGTTAAGAGTAAAGCGTGCCATGCTGACGAATAGTAATTTGAAGTTGAAGTCTTTTTCAAAGGAGCACAGGGCTAGAGACTAGCACATGCTTAACCAAAATGTCTGTTGGCCAGGATTTTGTGTTCTCAAAATATATTTCAGTGATAAAAATTAAATGAAACAATCTTAGAACAAGGAAATTAGAAAATTGTCATCAGACGAATAATGGTAAAATATACTAAATGAGATTCTTTAGACAAGAAGTAAATAAAACTGAAAGCAAACAGCATTTCGGCGGTTCTCTTAAGGATTTCAAAATATGGAAATATGGAGAGTGGTTGGAACAAAATAATTACGGCATGATGGAATACATTTTAAAGTATTACAAACAAAATGTTTGACAATAAGGAGCACAGCAGATAAGGTGGTGTGTGGTGGTTTTACATTCCACTAAATGATGAAATAGGAATTCAGTAATGTGAATGCATCTGACAACAGGGAAGTAAAACATATAAGGCATTCAAAGACCAAATGGTCAGATTTTCAGCTTCATTAGGACACTCTAGTAAACCATTTACAAGAACAAATAAAACCACCCAGGAAATAAATAAACTAGAAAAAAAAATCATCAACCAATAAGAGCTAATAAATAGCAATAGAAAGCTCTACAAATCAACCACAAAAGTTTTCATAAGGTAATATTCTACTCACAAAGACAGAATTTTCCTTGAAATACAAACTAATCTTTTAAAAACTAATTTAAACTATAGAGGAGGTGTTCTATATAGAATTAAGATAGAAATTGATAGAAATACTGCTGGAAGTATCTCCTAATACCTTAAAATTAAAAATACCTTTTGAATAACCCACAAGTCAAAAAATTTACAGGAACAACTGGAAAATATTTTGAAAAACCTGAAAACAAAAGATATTATATACCAATATTTAAGGGTGGAAAAATGGTACTTAGAAAAATATTAAATTATGTGTGTTCATATTAGAAAATACCAAAGTTCTACAATAAGTAGTCTAAGCTTTAGCCTTAAGAAATCAGGAGAAAAGTAAAATATATCAAAAGCAAACAAAAAGTATGATAGTAAAGATAAGACAGAATCTCATGATCTTCGAAACAAAAAATAATTTATACATTCAAATTTTTTAAACTACACATGAGTATTTATACACAAATTTACACGTATTATAGAAATGTTTAGGTAGTTAATAGTATGATTCATTGTGGCTTTTGCAGAAAACGTTTATCCTTTCTTCTTTTCTATTTATGTTCTTCCTTCCTCCCTAATTAGAGCACCCCATTCTCCTCTTCAGGCCACAGATCATTTGTGTCCTGCTATTATGCTCTCTATTGCTCTCCTCTATAGGGGGACTGTGTTGCTTCATTGTAAATAATTGCCCCACCCACTGGTTTAATAAAAAGCACTGATTGACCAAAGGCAGGCAGGAAGTGTGGGCGGGGCTATCAGACTAAGAAAAATTCTGAGAACAAGAAGCACAGAGCAGAATGCTCGAGAGAAGCCAGAAGAAGCAGAAGACAAGTACGCTGCTCGAGCCACATGGCTGAGCAGAATGAGTCATGGCTTAAATGAAGGATAGAGAGCTAGCAAGTTATATGCCTGGGCCTTAGGCTGATCAGCCTAAAACTAATTGTAAGCATCTGTGTGTTTCTGTGGGACTGCGGGTCTGTGTGTCTGTGCGGGCCTGTGAGGCTAGGCCTGAAAGTCCAGGCCAGAAACCTCTTACAACACTCCTCCATTGTTATCTTCTTGTGAACAATAGATTCTTCCTTTATACAATACATCCTGACTACAGCTTTGTTTCCCTCCACTTCTATACCAGCCTATTCTGCTCCCAGACCACTTACCTCTGTTTCCCTTCAGAAAAGAGCAGATTCCAAGAGACAACAACCACACATGACAAATAAGATACAATAACTGAGGTTGGACAAGGAAACCGAAGAGGAGAAAAAGAATCCCAAGAACAGGCAAAAGTCACAGACACACCCTTCTCACAGTTAGGAAAGAAAAACACTGGAAGAGAAGGAAGTAAAATTATGAGTCAAATGGGATAAAGGACACCAGGAGAACATGGTCCAGTGGATCAGCTAACAGAAATTGAAAAGGTCACCTCTTTTTTATTTTTCTGGATTTTGTAGGTGTTCCAAGTTATGTAGTCATGTAAGCAGATGTAGAGCTAGGAATCTCAGATGAGAGGGAACATGTGATGCTTTGCTTTCTGGGTCTAGGTAACTTAACTAGATGGTCTTTTTAGTTCCATTCATTTACAGCACACTCTGGAACCTAAAGCTCAGACATCATTGCAAAAAAGAGGCAAATTATTGTTATAGCTGGAAGAACAAGAAGCTGCTGTGAGGCTGCATCTTCTAAAAATGTCAGAATCTATGACCATGAAATACTACCAGCAGTGCTTTCTAAACATGAACTAAACAAGGACAACATTGAAATACATGCTAACACAGAATAGGGAAATGCTCTAGGGCCTTGACCATAGACAAAGAACAACAGGCAACTAAGTTATATTGACAACAAGAGAAAGTTTTCTTCCATGGAAGATAACAGGTTATGGAATATCAAATAATCAGCCCTGAAAAATATTATATAGACCAAGTAAATTATATATATGTATATATATAAAGCATATGCATATATGCATATATATATATATATATATATATATATATACAGAGAGAGATGGGTACAACATTTATAAGCATATAAAATAGTAGTTAATGGGAAAGACTCCATAAATTTGAAAGAGAGTAACCATGTATATACAGAGTTTATCTAATTATTCTTTTATCAATAAAGTCCTCAAAGTCAGATATCAGCATTAGAAAACCCACAGTGATCTCCTCTCCCCCCCCCTCCTTCTTCAATCCAAACAAAAAGACCAAGAATCTTCTAATTTTATAGATAATTTTGTTCAGCTAGTAGCTAGATAGGCTGTCTGATTCAAAGTAAATTTTATCATCAGACTTGGGAGTGTCACAGTGCAATCAAAATATCTCACATTTCCCCCATTTGTCTATATAAAAAGGGGGTGTTAATTCTAACACAGTAAAACTATATACAACAAGAACAATTATCAAGTAAGAATTACATTTGGCAAACTCAGAGAAAATACTTCATTATCTATCTTAATTTAGTGAGTTCAAAATTTTAGACCTAATTCACTTTCTATCTTAAGTTGTAATTCCAACCTAAAACTAACTTTTTAGACCTCAAGACATTTTTAAAAATAAACAATTTAGCTTTTATGTCTCTCAACTTTTTTTACACTTTATATATCTTTTGTGAATAACTTTTCTGAATTTGGCAGAAATTTGACTTAAAAGAAAATGCCCCCCCCCCAAAGAGAGTGGCACTATTTAGGAGGTGTGGCCTTGGAGGAAGTGTGTCACTGTGGAGGAGGGCTTTGAGGTCTCCTTTTCTCAAGATTCCCTCAGTGTGATAGTCAGTTCTTGTTGCGTGCAAAATCTAGCACCCTGAGCTCCAGCACCATACCTGCCTGCTCACTACCATGTTCCCCTTCATGATCATAATGAACTGAACCTCTCAAACTGTAAACTTACCACCCTCAATTAAATGTTTTATTTATAAGAGTTGCCATGATCATGGTGTCTCTTCATGGCCATGAAAAAAAAAAAGAAAGAAAGAAAACCTTACTAAGACAGAAGCTGGTACCAGGAACTAGAGTACTGCTGTGATAGGCCAGACCATGTGTTTGTTTGGAGAAATTTGTACTTGGTACTTTGAGTTATAAAAAGCAGTGGAATGCGTTGAGCACTTCTGAATGGGACATACTAGTAGGAGCATAGAAGACAGGAGTGCTAATAGTTAGTTTAACTGTCTGAGGCTCACTCAATTAATTTAAGAGAAGAATTTTAATATGAGGCCTAGAGACGGTTCTTGTGATATTTTGGTAAGTAAAGTGGGTTTTCTATTGAAAACTCTTTCTGTAGAAAGAGTCTGCCTGAAGCTAAAGTGCAGAATTTTGGATTAATTTGGTTGGCAGAGAAAAAAAAATCCCAAATCAGCGTTTTATAGACTCTGTTGTGTAGATATTCATGGTAATTCTAATGAAGATTTATTTATAATGAAAAGTAGCAAGCTGAACATGATGAATTGCAAAATATGCATTTTAAGAAGAAAAAGGGGTACCAGAAAGTAGAATGAAGCCAAAGCCTATGTTCAAGGAGATAAATAGGTTACAAAATGGAATAAAGGGAATGGTGATCTCAGGGCAAAATCCCACCCAGCTACATTTCCAATTTGTAGAAAGGAAATTTTTAAAAAGGTTTAGAGCTTAGTGTGATCGGGCATAATTTTAATCCCAGCACTGGGAAAATAGAGGTTGGGAGATCGCTGGGTTTGAGGCCAGCCTAGTTTAAACATCAAGTTCAAGGACAACCAAGCTTAAGCTGTAAAATAAAACAGAAAGCTAATGAAGATTTAATTAAACAAGGGGGTGTGGTCCAGACTCAGTAAGCAGCAGAACTTAGCAGCTTCAGCCACATGGTTTGGACTTAGAGTTAAGAACAAACTGATTATAGAAGTTGCTTGTATGCCTAAGGTTGGCCACTGAGGTCAGGAATGTGTTGAAGGATGTCCCTGAATGTAGGCCATTGTGTGGACCTATGAAGTTGCAGTCTAAATTGCCCTGGAGAATACAAGACATTAGAGATGCCAGAGTCATGAGATACCTACCAAAAAGAGCTGCTAACAGGGAATATAACCATCCCAAGAGAAAGAAAAGTATATTGCAGTCAACAAAATTGAATATAATTGGAGATGTGGAGAACATCAGACATGCAGATGGAGAGTTTGGAGTTTGCCCAGCTGGTTTTGAGTCTTAGTTTGGTTCATAATTTCCTTATTATGCTACCTTATTTGTGTCTTGGAATGAAATGTATATCCTGTGACATTATATGTTGAAAGTATGTGATTTACTTTTTGATTTTTATTTTTACAGAGGTATTACAGTTAAGAGATTGTCATGCATCTCAGAAGAGACCTTAGACATTAAAACACTGTTGAGACTAGTACAGAACATGAGGACTTTTGAAATTGGTCTGAAAGCATTTTGCATTATGATATAGCCATAAGCCTTTGGAGGGAGGAAGTAGAATGTGATAGTTTGAAACAAAGTGACCCCCAAAGAGAATGGCACTATTAGGAAGTGTGGCTTTTGGTGGAAGTGTGTCACTGTGAAGGAGGGTTTTGAGGTCTCTTTCTCAAGATTCCTCTGTGCAACAATCAGTTGACTTCCTGTTGCCTATAAGATGTATCACTCTCAGCTCCAGTACCACATCTGCCTGTACACTGCCATACTCCCCTTCATGATTATAACTGAGCAAACCTCTGAAATTGTAAGCAAGTCACCCACAATTACATGTTCTCTGTATAAGAGTTGCTGTAGTCATGGTGTTTCTTCATAGTAATAAAACCCCTAAGTAAGACACAAGAAAAACTTTACTCTCTTATTTTCAACTCCATTAGAAATTCCAAGAGGATATAGTATCATCTTAGTAAACAGAAAGTACAGAGTAAACAATTTCCAAAACTATAAAAATTATAGAAAGAAATAGCTGTCTGGACAGACACCCAAGGTTCTTCTGTGATGTTGGGGCATCTATCTTCTGCCTATAGGTGTAAAATATCTGACAGACTTTTTTGTGAAACAGGAATTCTGAAGGACTGTCCTACCTTTTCTTAGCAAAATTTGGCAGTCACTTTCTTTTGTGTCTGTTTGTCCTATTAGAACAGAATACTGTGCACAGTTGAAGCAAAGACAATCTCTTGCCTAAAGGCTAACTTTTGTCACAAACAGAAAACTCCATATGGAGGTTCTGCAATGCTTATAATCTTCTCTAAAGTAATTGGTGTTGCCAGAAGCAGATATGTCTCACTGTCATAGAAAGCTTTGTGTTATTAAAGCATCTTCAATGCCATATTTTATAGATCTCTGAAGTGTTTGAAGATGACCTGCCTATCTAAAATATATCTCTGTTTGACCTTTAAAACAACCTAACATGTCTGGGTTTTATTAGTATACATAACTAATTACTAACCTGTATTTTGTAATTATTCTGAATAGTTTATAATAACTTTCAAGAAATAGCAATTTGCATTATATTGTTAAATAAGCTTATAGGTACAATACCATAGATATGTATATATACACACATATGTGCTTGTATATCTGTTTAAATATATATAGTATAACAAAAATAACCTTAAATTTGCATCAATATACAAAAAAAATCAATGTAAAATGTTTAAGACTTGTAGTTTAAGGTTTTTAAGTTTAAAAGTAGATTCAATAATCTACCCTCTTATCTTATATATTCAATAATACCCCCCTTTAAAAAAAATCTTGGAATATAATTTCTTTTGCTTACATTTCTCCATGGAAATGACAAATAACAACTTGTAACCAGACCCCTCAAACGATGATAAATATCCATCGTCCATGAAACAACCAAAAACTGTCCTCTACACTTATTGGGAATGTGGACATTATGTTTTCAAAATTACTTCCTGGTGTCTGGGAGTGATGGCATTTTTAGAAGACCCTGAGAAAACTGAGATAATGGTTAAGTCCTGAGAGTGCTAGATGTCGTCCAATTTTAGTGTGATGGGAAAGTTCAGGGCTTATCTGAAATTCTGGATGGAAGTCTATGAGGTTAGACTAAGCTAAGTGCTTTGGAATTGTTCTGAGCAGTTTATAGTCAAAAGCTGATACACTTTTGATATTGTCAGCTTACTGGCATTACCATAATCCAGATGAAGCTGTAGTTGTGGGGCCTTATCACCGTTTTGGAGACTTCAATGGTCACTGTTCAGAATGGTCATGGTTCACTGTAGAAAACATTTTAAATGTCATATGCAACAGATCTTGGAAGAGTTAAAGAATCACAAATTTTTAAGTACACCTGGGGGAAAAAAGCCCTTAATTCCTGAATATCTGTTTCAGACTCAAGCCCAAATTCATAAATAAATTAGATAAAGTCTATTTCTAAAATTAGTGCTATATAGGAGTATTAATAACACAAGTGAAAGCTCGTGTGATTATGAACTAATCTTATGAATTTTGAGATACTATTTATTCTTTAAGAATCAAAATAAAACTAAAGAGTTTTCTCCTGTTTTTTATTAGGTGGTTCTTCTAACAGGAGATAGAGGTTCTGTACTTTGCTTTAACAATCATACTTGGGTTTAGGGAAGAACAGAGCCATTCTCCAACTTCAAAGCCAGCTTTAATTTTTAAGTAAACTGGAACTATAAAAAGACCATTTTCCTTTTATGTCTGTAGATAACAGTAGAAACAAATATTTGAAAATATTTATAAAATTTTATCCTATTGGAAATGTGCTATACCAGTGGGCCAGTTTACATTTTTTTCTTGAAATATTTTCACTGGATTGTTCTGTTCTGCCCAGTCTCAACAACCCCCAGAATGTTCTCCAGAATCATACCAACTCTCCAAATGCAAATGCAATGCAAGATTTATTACAGCTTTACAGAAGAACTCAGCTCCTGACTATCACACAGTAGTGCTAGAGAAGGAGTGGGTCCCCACCCCCTTCTCTGAGGCAGGTTTTTAAAACAAATATCAAAGAAATACCATTATCAGGCTGGGAGGTGAGGAGCCCAGGGAAAGTTTCTTTACTGCTTGCCATCAGGGGCAGATGCTGGCTGATTGCTTGATTGTCTTAGGAGGGGAAGAAGATACAGCTGGGCTGGAATGTTCTTTGATTACCCTGGACCTTGGATATTTGGCCTTGGGTGCTTGGCCTTGAGTACACTTGTTTTAATTTTTCAAGCTCTGCAATATGAAACATAACTATTTGTCAAATTTTATTTTTTGAATACTTTTGAGTTTCTTCCTGCAGATAATATAGTTTGATTATACAAAGAACATGAAGGATATTTCCATATAGTGTTCTTGTCTTATTACTAAGTTACAGAAAAAATATTTCCTCAAACATTTTCTATTAAAATAGTGTTTCTTATGAAACTCTAAGGCTTCTAGAACATTTTCTACCAACAGCTGATTAATTTCATCTTTCCCTTGAAATAGAGGAACTGATATGTTCTAAATACAATGGATTAGTTCTATTTCTAATTATTTTTATAATTGGATAGATAAATAAAGTTAATTCTGAATCATCTGTAATGAATTCAGGAGTTTCAATGTGTAGAACAACTCTATATATCAAGAGTCAATAAAGGTTTGGGAAAATATAAATGATAGCATAAGAACAGAATATAATTCTAATTGTTTTAACAGAATCATAAAGACTTTGAGCCAATTTACTTAAATCTTCTGTCTTATAAACTGTTGTTTCCAATTTATTTGCATTGGTATAGAATTAGGGCCTCAAGTAATTGGTGTTTCTCATACAACGTGAGAAAGAATCCAATTAGTTCTTTTTATAAACTAAGGTCTCGTTCTTTCAGAATATTTGTTGCAAATATCTCCAAAAGTATTACTGAAAGTTCTTTATCAATGTTCATTTTGGTCATAAATAAACAATTTCAGCATTAGTAATGTGTCACAATTTCTGGTGCACTTATTTCTGTTAATTGGCAAAGTCTCAGTTTTACTTTCAGAATCAATTAAGAAACATTTTCTAAATGGGTCTTTAATTTTTTTATTCTCTTTGTGTGAAAAAATATATACTCTTAATATAATATCTTTTCTCTGCATAAGAATTCCTGTAGCAGAAATGCATAGAAGGTAGGTAGTATAACCAGGATATAATCAAGCTCTGGGTCCAAGTAATCCATATATGCATCCTATAATTTGTCTTCTACCAAAGCCAATTTTCATTCAACCTCATCTGATAATTTTCTTGGACTATATAAGTCCTTATCACCTTATAAAGCTTAAAATAAATTATTTAGTTTTAGTTTTGAGTTATCAATCATGGGTATTAGCCAGATAATCTCTCCCAGCAATTTTTGAAAATGATTAAAAGTTTATAATTGGCCTTTTGTGACATGTACTTTCTGTGGTTGATTTTTTTGTAAATCTATCTTATCCTAGGTAATTTATATAATCTTTTCTTTGTATTTTTTCAGGAGCAATTTGTGGTACCCAACAAGAAAATTTCTCTTTCCTTTTTCAAATATTTTTCCAAGTTATCAGCATCTGAATCAGTTAGTAAGATATCATCCAATACTCACAAATTATAGATAGAGGGAACTGTTTACAAATTATTTCCAAAAGCTGTTGTACAAAATATTGATATCAGGTCAGGATGTTTAATACCCTTTGTGGAAGAATTTTCTACTGATACATTTTAACAGGCTGTGAATTATTATAAGTAGACACTGTGAATGCAATTTTTTCCATTCTGTTTTTATAAGAGTATCATAAAAAAAAGCAGTCTTTTAAATCACTATAATATATCATCCTTTAGGTAATAAAGAAGGCAAGGGAATTCAAGGCTGTGAGAGCCCATTAGCTGTTATTAATAGGTCTTTTATGCCCATTTTTCAAATTTTCTTCTAATGACAAAATAGGTGAAACCCAAGGATTGGTCAATTCTTCAACGTATTGAACATTTAGCTTCTCCTGTACCAGTTGTTTTAATGCTTGTAATTTTTCTGATGTCAAAGGCCATTATTCCACCCAGACATGTTTGTCAGTTAACCATTTTAAAAACAGAGTTATTGGAACCTTTGAAAAATCAGCAGCTGTTATGCCCTGCCTATGTACAACCCGATTGGTCAGTAACAGTTGCTAATAATAACTTTAAATTTTCTCTCAGGAGTCTATATTAGTTTGCAGTTGGTTTCTGAGATTGGAAGTGTTAGTTTGTGATTTCCATTGTTACAGCAAATTACATCCCCATAAATTCATTGCTATGTTACCTACATGTATTTTTAAGTTTTCCAATTTGTCTTTCTGGCCTATATATTTAATCCATCTTTCATTTTGTCTTACCTGAGGTAAATTTCCATTCCCTAGAAGCTAAACATTTACCTCCTGAAGAGGCAAATGGAGATACCAAGATTTTGGTGAAATGATTATTACATCTATACCTGTATCTGCCAGGCTCTCAATTTCAATGTCATTTATTTGTATTTTTAGCTTTGGTCTCCGATTATTTATAAAAGTTTGCTAAAATCCTTGTTTTATGGTTTCTCCTGAAAGTTTTGTATTATTTGATAAAGCTGCTACATTATCCAAAGCAGTATGACTTTTTAATAACAAGGTATTAAGTCTTTTAGTTGTTCTATGAAGGGGTTTCCCCAATGCTAACATGGAATAATTGACCCAAACTTGACTTTAGGGCCTGCAAGAGACTCCCCCAAGTCATTTCCTAATGGTAAAGGTTACTTTGTACCATGATGGCCTTTACCACACTTTCTGCCTTCTGTTTGGATGATTTAAAAAATAAAATATGACCTGGTTTACAACAATTAAGACATCTATGCTTTTGGTTTTTCTAAACGATTTTAGAAATTACTTCCCTGATCCAAGTATCATCATAAACGTGAGATCCAATATCAGCTGTATTTCTAATGCATTCATCTATTGATGTTGATTTTGCCTTTAAAGACATAATTTCCCTTTGCATTTTGGATTAGCATTTTCAAAAGCCAAAGATTAAATTAATATTTATCTAACTTCTGGATCTGACATCATTCTATTTACAGCTGAAGACAATCATAAAATAAATCCTTATATGTAGATTTCTTTTGAGTCTTGTATAATTTTAGCAAATAACTCAGTCCTCTTTCTTGATTCTTAAAACCTGTGATGAAAAAGAAAAAATCTAGGCAGATGCTGTGAGCTACCCAAGAAGCAAAATGGGACTGATGTTGTAGTAAGGTTTCTCGGGTCCGGGACGCCAGAGGTCCCGGACCCACAGATCTGTCGCCCGGATCGCTTATCCGCCCGCCGCCTGGGTCCCTAAAAAGACTCAGACGCTTCTATTTATTTTATGCTGTTTGGCCTATGGCTCAGGCACATTGCTAGCTAGCTCTTACATCTTAAATCAACCCATCTCTATTAATCTGTGGCCCACGTGGGCCCCGCCCGTAGCTCACCCGTGTTCTTTACATGTTGTTCTTTCCGCGGCTCTCTCGATCTGCCTCTAACTCCGCCCTGCTTCTCCTCCCCAAACTCCTCCCATTTCTTCTATGGTGCCTGCCATGACCCAACACAGCACCTTTATTTAAAGATACAGCACACACAAATGCATTCCCACATTTCCCCCTTTCTCTCTAATCAAAAAGGAAGGTTTCAATTTTAACATAGCAAAATTACATATAACAAAATAGCTATCAAACGAGAATTATAGTTACAATATCTAGTCTATTTGTATTTAGCAAAATTAAAGAAAATATTCTATCATCTACCTTATCTTTATGAATCTAAAGTTTTATATCTAATATATCTTTTAAATGACTAAGAAAAACTGTACATATAACTATCTAATCTTCAACTACATCAAAGACCACAGAAGGACATATTTACCCGAGTAAACCAGAAGTGCAAGCAACTTCTAAAAGCTAGAAAGGACAGAGATGACACCTATCTGCCTGGACAGTCACCCAAAGTTTTTTTATAAAGTTGGGGCAACCATCTTCAGCCTATAGGCCTGGAGTCTCTTTTCATTTCAGTGAAGCAGGAAATCTGCTCCGCCCACTCTGGCACAGTTCATCCGTTGCTTCTCCTTGAGTCCTGAAGAATGTCCGACAGTTCTCTCTGCAAAGCAGGAACCCGAATGATGATCTTGGCTTGCTCTGCCAAAGTCCAGAGGTCATATTCCCATGGAACCTGCATGTCCAGTTTAAACAGCATACTGTCAAGCAGTCAATATAAAAACAGTTTCTTCTCCAGTGGCTCACCATCACCATAAATAGATGAGACTCCATATGGAGTTTCTTCAATGCCCACCTTCCTGTTGAAGTAAATTAGTGCTGCCAGGAACAGACCTGTCTCACTGTCCAGAAAAGTCTAAGCTCTTAAAACATTTTAAATGCCATATTCTGTAGGTCTTAGAAGTATTTGAAGATTACCTACTTAATTGAAATATATCTTTGTATACCTAAAAATCCTAACTAACCTAACTATAAGTTTGATTATCAAAAGTGACTATTAACCTTTATTTCTTAATTATACACTACAATTTTAAAACAGTTACATGAACATCATACCTTAAACAAGAATAGAAAAACACATACAGCATAATAAAATTGACTTTAAATTTGTATCAATAAACCAAAATCTATACCAATGTAAAGCAGTTTGAGATTAACAGCTGATTACCTGTAAATTTAATAATCTAATTTTTTAAAAAAGCATTCACATACCATATCCCCCGTTTCTTCTTAGAAAGAGATTGACTATGACCATTAACCATTTATAATGGAAACAAACATTTAGAAACAATATTTGGGGAATTTGGGCGAAGTTATCCATTACTACTTCCTGCTGATTAAGGGGCGTTGAAAATCTCACGGTTGTTGAGACTGGGTCATAATCTGCAGCTGTGAAGCTGATCTGGCCATCTCTTCTCATCAGAGGTTTTTGCAGGGGGTCTTGGTTGATGAAACCATATTTGCCTGGAAGCAATCCACAGGTTCTCATCTGTGGAAACAGAAACAGAACTCTTCCAAAGCAATAAATCCTTAGACACAAATTTCAAAATCAAAATACCTTTAAAATATATATTCTTGTTTAACTTAGTAGCCTTTGCAATCCATTGTCTTTTTGCAGTTAGCTCATTAACAGTTAAAAAATTAAAAGAAAACACAATAACAACCAAAATCCAGATTTTGTGTCTATTTTCCATCTTTACGTGGCTTATTATATTTTTATTACTTTATTTCTCGCTTTAAAAACTTTTTCTAACCTCTTTATTTTCTCTCTGAAGCCTATGTACCTTTTACAAACATTGTAACCCGTTTACAGGTTTTCTTTTTATCTGAATCTGTTTTATTGTGAATCCTTAATCATCTTCTAACCTTAAGAGCTTTTAAAATACATTCTCCAAAAAGAAACACAGTTTTTGCAAATTAGGCTGAATCACTAAGTTTTCTTAAACGGACCGTAAACAGAGCACACCTAAGAAAATGTTGCCACGAAGAAAATTTGTTTCTCTTTTGTTCAAAATAAGCAGAAATCTAAAATCAATCATATGTTATTTAGTCTTCTGTGAGACTGGTTGCAGCTGCAGCTCACACTGACTGCCGACAGCCCACCGGCGCCATTTTGAATGTGACCCGGACGGACCATGCTTTGTTTGTACAAAGACCCGATTTACATACACAATTTGGAAGCTGCCTTTGCTCAGTTTCTGCGATCTAGAACTCTTTTTAATCTTTCTCAGGCTCTAAGTGGATAATCGGCCCACGTTGGATGCGCCATCTGTTGTAGTAAGGTTTCTCGGGTCCGGGACGCCAGAGGTCCCGGACCCACAGATCTGTCGCCCGGATCGCTTATCCGCCCGCCGCCTGGGTCCCTAAAAAGACTCAGACGCTTCTATTTATTTTATGCTGTTTGGCCTATGGCTCAGGCACATTGCTAGCTAGCTCTTACATCTTAAATCAACCCATCTCTATTAATCTGTGGCCCACGTGGGCCCCGCCCGTAGCTCACCCGTGTTCTTTACATGTTGTTCTTTCCTCGGCTCTCTCGATCTCTGCCTCTAACTCCGCCCTGCTTCTCCTCCCCAAACTCCTCCCATTTCTTCTATGGTGCCCGCCATGACCCAACACAGCACCTTTATTTAAAGATACAGCACACACAAATGCATTCCCACAGACTGAAGCAGTTAATTAAAATGTAAAAGCTAGGTAATAATAAGCCTGAGCTATTGACCAAGAATTTATAATTAATATAAGCCTCTGAGTGATTATTTGGGAACACACAATCAAGGGAGATTTACACTGTCCCAAGCATTCAAAGCTGCTACACAGCATAGGGCAACAGTGTGATAACAAAATCTGAACTATCTTTGCAAATCAGCATATTGGCCTTCACTAAGCTCTGGTCTTAGGAAATTTACATCCCTCTATCCTGTTGTGGAATATTAATTTAAGATATATTACATTTGTTTATGCTGTGAAATATTTAATGACAAAAAGATGTGTTTCATTCTGTTATGTTGCATTTGTTTAACTCTGTAAGGCTGTGTTACTTTGCCTGTCTAAAAATCTGATTGATCTAATAAGGAGCTGAATGGACAATAGCTATGTGAGAGAGGGGATAGTCCGGGGTGTCAGAGAGACAGAATAAATAGGAGGGGAAACCTAAGCTCAAGATAAAGAAAAGCAAGAAGAAACAAACAGAAAAGAAGAATAAGAGAAAGAGAAAGTTAAAAGCCCAGGACCAAAATGTAGATGGGAAAACTTAAGAAAAACTAACTAGAAACAAACCAAACTAAGAACAAACATTCAAAAGTAAGAATAAGTCTTTGGGTGTTTATATGGGAGATGGGTGGCAAGGTTCCAACAAGTTAAAAAAAAAAAAAAAAAAAACTACATTAGTCCTATTTTGTTGTTCTGTGACCCTTGATCTCTCTCTCTCTCTCTCTCTCTCTCTCTCTCTCTCTCTCTCTCTCTCTCTCTCTCTCTCTCTCTCTCTCTCTCTCTCTCTCTCTCTCTCTCTCTCTCTCTCTCTCTCTCTCTCTCTCTCTCTCTCTCTCTCTCTCCCATCTTTTTATTGTAACTAGGAACCAGCTTCCATTGTTGCTTAGCTAAATCTTTCCAGTCTTGAGGAATAATTCTGTTCTGGATTGCCCACGAGCGTAACATCTGCTTCACCAAAGGTAAATGCATACCATATATTTCCTTAAATCTCTTAACTTGTCTACAGGATCCCAGTTAATATCTGTATATCCATGGGAATGTCTATCATCTGGTGGTCATTCTTGAATGATAACTAGATAAAATAAGGTTTGTTTTCCTAATAATTTTGGGCCACTCGTCCTCAGTTTCATAATGCAATGGTGTAATAGGTTCTGCTCTATACTCCTCTGTCTGTGAATGCATATTTTTTCTTAGTTTCCTTAGTAGGTCTTTTTAAGGTTTACATCTTGCCATCAATTTTTCATATTTGACACTAATATCAAACCACATTTTAAGAATAAAACACAAATGGCCAAACTAATAATGATTATAATTGACATTATATCAATCCCAGCTAAATAATCCCTTCATTTAATTTTTCCATTTTCAAACCATTTATTGTGGAACCATACAGAAACCTAACTCCCTGCATCATAGTATTGTTCCTCCTTCCTAACATGAAAAAAACTTTTAAAAACTAATTTCCTTTTAAGAACTAGCAAGTGTCTCAGGGCTAAGGAGGTGGCTCAAAGGTTTAGAGCACTGGCTGCTCTTCCAGAGGTCCTGAGTTCAACTTCCAGCAACCACATGTTGGCTCACAACCATCTGTAGTGATATCTGGTGCCCTCTTCTGGCATGCAGGTATACACTCAGGTAGAACACTACATAGGTAATAAATAAATCTTTCATGAAAAGTTAAAGAATTCCCAGGTATCTCATCAGATCTACTGACAATGACAGGAAGTGTGAAGCTAATCAGAAAATTTGGGCAGTGCCTGACCTAACTGAGGGCAGGAGAAGCTGGTCACGTGTAGTTAGAGGCTGAAATTTTGTGGCAGTGGCAGCAGCAACAAAAAGCCTAAATGAGCTCTGATCAAGCTGCCTGAAAAGTAGACTGGGGGTGGGTGGAGCTCCTGTGGCAGGAAGTGAGGTCACAGGGTCAACTGAATGACAGAGCCTCCCTGAGGTGGGTGGCTAACTCTGGTGGCATTGCTGGAACCTGCTGCCCGTGGTGTTTGGAGCCGGTGATGGGCAACAGATGGAGGCTGCTGTAGAGAGGATTCAATGGGAAAACTCCTCATGCAGAGGGCCTAGGGGAGAGAAGGAAATCCAGCCAAAGCGTCAACTCTGGCTGCTGCAAAGCTGGAGGCAAGTAGCAACCTCAGGATCTCATATCTCATGTTGAACACCAGATGAAGCATTTATCTTATTATTCTTTTATCAAAAACCTCACGAGTCAAATACTGGGTGTTTTGTTTTGTTTTGTTTTTTTATTTATCAGAGAAGCAGTGGAGAAACCAATTCGGAAAACCTAAACCTCTTACTACTTCCTGTGCCTTTGTGTCTTTCTATATGTCCTCCGACCTCCAAAACCTCTATGGCTAATTTTGGTAAATTAGTAGTTAGCTCTGTCCTCTGATTCAAAGTAGACTTTATTGTCAGTCTCCAGAACATCGGAATGTGATCAAAATACCCCACAATATATATGAGAAGATTTGAAGGGAGGAAAAGAAAATGGTATATTATAATCTCAAAAAATAAAGTAAAAGAAATCAAAATAAACATGGTTTATTTAAATCCATCACTAAGGTTAATAATCTTTAGCCAGATTAAGAAAAGATACGAAGTACCTGTACCAAGAACAAATAAAGATTACCCTCACAGAAGCTGGAGACAAGCAGAAAATGAGGGAACTTTATAGAAAACTATAATGTGACAGTAAAACAATATTATGAATATCTAAAAGGAAGTTATGAATTAAAAGACAATGGTTGTTAAAGCTAGGCTTTCTTTTAATTCCCTTGACCATTAGTGAATTAGGAATTAGACATGGCTGATCACTGAATCTATTTGTCTCATTGATCAATTTAGAAAAATTTTTTTTTAATTTTTTTCCAAGTGGGATGGGTTTGTCATCTGAAATTCTCCCCTTTTCCTTTTTGCTTAAAATGCATTATATTATAGTATTACTTGGTATGCAAATGTTATTGCTAATAAAAAATAAAGCACTTAGGTAAAATAAACTGATTTCTTGAGAGCAAGAAGTTCCAATTAACCCATCAATGTGCATAGTCTAAATAATCTACTAAGGAAATGGAATCTGTGGTTTACAAGCATCTATAACATAAAACAGATCCTGAGAGGAAGAATTATGAGAACTTCGGGTTTTATTTTGTTAGTATAATAGTCACTGTGCTTCCATTTGCTTCAACGCCAGCGAAAGGTGCAGAGCTGTGAATTCAGAGCAAACACCATTATCAATCTTGACACCTCAGTCAGTAAATACTTCAAAGTCATGTTGGGTCCCTGGTTCCTAAGTCCAGTGAGGGTGGAGTGGAGATGGACCAGGTGAATACTGTGCACACAGGTGGTCTATCACAGTTCAGGAAATCTAAGCTTAGGAAATCTCCAATTGTAAAGGCCACTGTTAGCAAGCCTGTCCAAACTTCCCCTAAAGGAAGACATCATTGTTTTATCCTTGATAACAAGACTTCCTGCTCTTTGCTGTACTTTGAATTACTTTGTCTTCCAAATTTGTTTACTAATTTCATCTTTAAAAATCATTCGGAATGAAGTAATCCAGACACATAAAACAAACATTATATGTTTTCTCTCATTTATGGGTGTTAGCTTTGAATCTTTAGATATGTATGGGTTTTTTTGAAACACACATAGAGGTGAAGGAATTATAAGATCATGACTAAAAATCATGGTAAAAAGTGTTTTCACAGGAAAGAAGATATAACACACTGATATAAATGCATAAATAGGGATAACTGAACAGGAGGGCTCACTGGGGTGAGATCAGAATGACAGGAAAGAAGGGGAGCATGGGTCAAAGTCAAACTGTACAGATCACCTGACTCAATACTCCCATTCCAATTGACTCCATCTCACTCCAAGAGCTGAGATAATGGTTGTCTGACACCATATCCAGCTTGGTTGCCTTATAAAATAAAATATCATTCAAAAATTAGAAGGAACAAGTCAACAAAAACCAAATATCATGTGTATGCATTCATAATTCATATGAGTAGGATCACTCATAACTCCATTTACAAGAAATATAAAAAATAAGAAAATACTACAAAAACCCAAAATAAATCAGATCACTTGCCTTGTAAATGAGAGGAGGAGTCTGAAATTAATAATAAAAGAACAAGAAAGTAATTTCAAGCGACAAATATGTTCTACATCTTGATTGGGGTGATAACATCGTGAGCACAAATAACCACCAAGATTCATGAAGCTGAATGCAAACAACATACATAAAAATAGCTTTTGAAGTTGAATCATTGGCACTGAGATCATTCTGTTCCCACATTAGTTAGAAACAAGGCAGAGTCCCCCTGGAAGAGTGTTTATCAAATGACAGCAGTGTTTCTCAATGATGAATGTCTGATAAACCCTTCACTCTCTCTCTCTGAATGATGGATTTCATCTTCCTATCTCAACAGAAGCTAGACTCATTAGCATCATCCAGAGGTACATTCTAAGTTACAGCTTACATAAAGTCACTAATACACACATCCAATTTAGTGCTCAAGAAGTAGATGCAATTTTCTCTTTTTTTATTTTTATTGCAAATAGATTATTCTCCCTCCTGTACAGTGCATCCTGACCACAGTTCTCCCTCCCTTTGCTCCTCCCAGCTCCACTCTTCCCCAGACCTACTTTCCCTCCACTTCCCTTCAGAATCCAAGAGACAACAACCAAACAGAACAAAACAAGATAAAGTATGACAAGGCAAAAAACACTCATGCCAAGTCTGCACAAGCATCCCAACAGGAGGTAACTACCCCAAGATCAGGCAAAAAAAAGTCAAAGTCACACCTATTCCTACTGTTAGAAGTTCCATTTGGAAAAAAAAATCAATGAAATGATTCTTAATAATATTCTATTTTATCACAGATTTCTGCCTTGTCTAGTCGTCATCAAAAGGCTTCCTCCAGCAAGTGGGAGCACCCACAGCCACTTATTCAAAAAAATAATCTAAATTGAAAGTCTCCATCAGATTGCTCCACTAGGAGTTAGGGAGTCATGGAAGAGAAGGAAGAAAGATTGAAGGAATCAGAGAGGATAGAGGGGGCTAGAAGAACATGGCCCAGTGAATCACATAAGCCTGGCACACATGGGTTCACAGGGACTGAAGCAGCAAGCACAGGGCCTGCAAATGAGTGGGCACCATTTGATATTTAATTGAAAGAACAATCCCGAATGAATTCCCAGAAAAGCCTCCCTCCTGCCTTTCCTTAACTTAAGGTATAAGAACCTGATCCTTTTGTTTCAAGTGCTTCCATGAGCTACAAAGGAGATGAAAAGTATTGGGAAGAAAATCAGTCTTTGTAATATCAGTAAATGGGAAGATTGCACTGTGGTAGATCCAGCCAAAGTTCCTCACAGTATTGTGAACTTGACAACATATAGGTCATGTTATTTAACCTGACCAAAAAAGACTCATGTCTTTTCAGTACACAATACACTTCTGTAGGGGTATTGTGTTGTCTCATGGTAAATAATTGCCCCACCCAATGGTTTAATAAAAAGAGCTGATTGGCCAAGGGCAGGCAGGAAGTATAGGCGGGGCTACCAGACTAAGAAAATCTCTGAGAGCAGAACGCCAGAGAGAAGCCGAAAGAAGCAGAGGACAACTATGCTGCTCTAAGAAAAGGTACCGAGCCACATGGCTGAACAGAGAGTCATGGGTTAGATGAAGGATAGAGAGCTAGCAAGTGATATGCCTGGCCTGACGCCAATCAGCCTCAAATTAATGAAAGCATCTGTGGGACTGTGGGACTGCGGGTCTGCAGCTCTGCGGGTCTGCTGGCCTAGACCTTGAGGTTAGGCCTGAAAAGTCGGGCCTGAAACCTCATACTACACACTTCTTTTTCCAATCAGACATTCTCCCTTAACTCTGAAAGTTTATGCTAGTTCCCATGTGTTTGGAAAAGAAGACTCAGTAAAGCAATGTTAAGAATTATACAGGAAATTAACATTAAATAGATGCCCTTGGCAAAACAAGTAGTTAAAAAAAATAAACACCACACTTCCATTGTATTACTTCCCCAACTTAGATTTGAGATCTAGTGATGACTCATTATTTACGGTCTCACTAAGACTTGGTAGAACTGAAACTCATCTTTATTCTTTGCTGTTATAAAACTACTACACAGGCATTGGTCACAGTCAGTGAACAGGAAATATCTATTTGCTCTCTCCTGTAAGTTTGATACCAAATTTGCAAAAAATACATATAAGTTATTTATGTATTGTTAATTAAAAATAAGATGCTCTACAAGGCCCTTCAAGTATTTCTCCTCACATAGCCAAACTGGGTAAGAAGTATTTCCTATGCAAGACCAGAGAAGATTCTTTTGAAACCTAAGAACTAAGAATGTTGTCATGAAGGAATTATTATTATGAAATCACACCCCCACCTTCCACCCCTCACCCCCGGTCTTACAGGATTTCTGTAGTATTCAAATAAGCATTCAAAGATAGTGTGAATATAATGTGGACTCTAAAGCTCTGAAGGGGAGTGTTAATGAAACTGCTAATATAAAAAGCAAACTTGGTACCAGCTGTTCCCAATTGCATGTGGAACCATTTCCCTCCCAAAGAACAGAAGCTTTGAATGTAAGCAAACAATAATATGGGTCCTTAGACCTAAATAGGCTATATGGAGAGTTTGGTCCATTTAAGTCAGTATTTTAAACTATAACATTTTTTCTAGTTCTAGAAACAAAGTATCCGCTAAGGCTCATCTATTTGGACTTACCAGAAAAACTCAGATTGATATTATTGGCAAATGCTGACGTGTTCATTTGAAAAATCATGAGAGACGTCAATTGTATATGATGTGGGGAAAGCAAAGGTTATGTTCAATGAAAGATACACGAATTATAGTTTTAATTTCCAAACTACTACAAATCAATCATGCAGCATTTCATCTCAAATACATCGAGACAGTAAAGATTATCGTACTTGCTGCAATTATACAGGAGCACAGCCATTATGGAGGCACTGCTTCTTATGCATGTAGTCTCATTTTTAAAGATTTGTTAATTTTGTTTTGTTTTTAAAGCAAGCGCATTAGCTGCTCAATTACCCAGAGAGAAGGTTTTTACAAATTTCTCACAAGTTTCCATAGAAATGCATCGATCAGAGCATAATTTCTGTTAATATTTCCATCTCCAGACTCCTCCAGTTGCTTGAACTGCGCACACCTGCCCCTTTGCCGACATTTCCATCTTTTGTTCGGCTCAGTAGGTTACCTAACTGGTGGATTTTATTGAGTTAAATCAAGCTGTCACTTCATCTGCCTGAAGGATGAATCAAATACTACACATAATAATAAAAGAAAAGTAGGGATAAAATAATCTTGTCAAGCCAGAAAAACTGATGGCTTGAAGTTGTAGCTTTCAATCAATACACTAATTCCACAATTTATACCTTTTTCAATTGAAGGGGAAAGAAACTCTGATATGGTATTTCTTGGCTCACTGACCAACTTTGACCTTCTATCTATGTGAATGTGGAATTAACATGGGCTTCTGCTTAAGGGAATCACCTATGCAAATAAGAAAACAAATGTGGACATTTGTACCTCCAAGTAAGTATTCATTTTACAAATCCAAGGAGCATACAGTGTTAATTTCCCATGTCTACTAAAATGAACATTTTATTTAGCTTGGGGTAGATGCTTTTTCCTATTTAATAATAATTTAAACCTGGAATCTGTAACACAAAACACCTGAAAATTTGGTATAATATAATTCCTTAAGGATTTTTTTTTAAAGTCTGATATATTTGCTAATATCCTATGTAAAATAATAAGCATGTATGATTATTTTACATTGTATATTTATTTGATTTCTTACAAAATCTATCAGTTGAGATAAAATAGTTTTAGCTTTATCTATAATTTCTATAATAGAGTATTTTACCTGTTCTGAAAACTACTTATTATTTTCACAAGCTGTGGTTTGTAAATTATAACTAATTTACATACTTTTTAAATCAATAAAAAAAATCTTCACTTCAAAAATCTGCACTGGTTGGAGGTCAGAGTTTGTTTCTTTCATAATTCCTACCCTACAGGCAGGCATCAGCCAGGAAATAAAAGTCTTTGTTTAGCAAGCCTTTTATATTTCACTAGGGCCACCTGCTTACCTTGAATTGTAGCAAGCATCAAGCAGAGTACTCCAAACTAGTAAGCTCTGTGACAGCCTGTATCTTGTGTGTGTGTGTGTGTGTGTGTGTGTGTGTGTGTGTGTGTGTGTGTGTGTAAGATATAGAGAGAGAGAAAGGAAGGAAGGAAGGAAGGAAGGAAGGAAGGAAGGAAGGAAGGAAGGAAGGAAGGAAGGAAGGAAAAAAAGAGACAAAGAACTCACTACAAATAAATACACAAACTAAGTCTTGAATTTGTTTGGTCAAAATGATTTTAGATTACAAAAGCTAAGACATACAAGCCGAGATATTATTGGGTTTAAATAAATCATCTTTCCTTGTTAAAGATTCTTTTTTTGTAAAATGGAAGCAATAAGTGACATGTAGATTTTATATATACTACAAATGGATATATATTTTAAGTGTTTGTTCTATACATGCATTTCTTTCTGAATGGGCTTAACTTGTTTAAGTCCTGCCTTTTGAAGAGATGTAAAGCTACCTTTATCCTTGTGATGTGCTTCATCACATCTAACTACCAGCTCAATTTTCCTCTTTCTATGTAAGATTTTATTATTATTTTTAATTATGGGTATACAGAAGTAGGAAGTAATATACATATGAGTGCAGGTGACTGCGTTCAATTCCCAGCACACATCAGGCAGTACACACAGCTCTGGTTTCCTAAGCACAGATTTGATCTTTTAAAAAATACTGTGTAAGCCAACTCCTGTGGACCTATCTGAACTAGCTGTTCTTTGGATGAAGTAGAATGCAGCAAATCTCCAAATGCTGCTTGCATTTAAGAGCAATAAATCAAAGACAGAGATAAGTGAATAAAAGTGTCTGTGTGTTTTTCCTCACCACAAACACAAAAACTACTTGCCTTTCCCAGAGCAGACAGCCCCTGTCCAAACCACTCCTACTGTTAGTGCCTTTGGAATTGTTATAAGAGGAAAAAGAAGACAAAGAAAAAGACACAAAATCCTAAATTCTTCCCCTTCTACAACCCCCTCCATCTCCCACTCCTTCTTACCTCCCATGGGATCAAGGCAAATTACAACCTGGAAATCCTTACTTTTACACAAACAGAAGTGTGTGTTCATTTGTTAAGTGGCATCAAGAAGCATGTTCACAGTGTATCTAGATTATCTAGGAAAAGAAAAGGAAGAAAGTGAGAAATGGAGAGAGGGAGGGAGGGAGGGAGGGAGGGAGGGAGGGAGGGAGGGAGGGAGGGAGGGAGGGAGGGAGGGAGAAGAAAAAAGGAAAAGAAAATTCCAGAGTTCAGCTAGTTATCACTGGCTTCTTGTTTGCACAAGACTGGCCTCTGTTTTCTATGACATTTGTGCAGTTTTATTCAGTTCATTAATGTCTCCTTCTAAAAAATATTGACTCCGCTTTGCTCTCTTCTATCCTATCTGTATATCCAACCCTCTTTGATTCTCTCCTGCACTTCTCCTTGGTGCTTCACAAGGTTTGAGCCTGGCATGTGTAGTCACATTAATATACATTCAACCCTTGAGAATTTATTTCCACTAAAGGCTTCTGTCTTCTGGCTAAGTTCGGGTCATGGCTCCTAAGAGTCACAGAAAGGTCAGGAATTAAGTACAGGGTCAGGCCAAGCAGACAGTCTGGAACCAAGAGGAGTACAGAAGTCAGTAGCCAAAGGTCAATTGTGAGACCATGCAGTGTTATCAAAAGAAAAGACTCATACCTCAGCCAGATGTCAAGATAGCACAGCATGTTTCAAGCCTTGAGAATCAGAAAAGACTACGAGCTTTTTTGGTATCATTCTGCAAATACCTTGAAGAGGAAATCTCACCCCCTGTACTTACTCTAAGCAGGAATCAGTGACTGTCTTTCCTAGAAGATGACATCAAGAATGCAAAAGTTGTAGATATGCACTGTGAGAGAATTCTTGCTATCGTGTACAAAACCTGATTTTGATCCTCAATACAGAATAAAAGTGAATGTATCCATTGTTGTTTGACATTGTTTGAAATGATAAAAAAATGCTTTTATCCCAAGAATGTTTATACACATATACATATACACAGATATATATATATATATCCTATCAAATCTGTTTACTTTCTCATAATTTCAAAAGCCATCCAGTTATGTTGTCTCTTCAATTTACTAGAAACTAGAAGCTAAAAATCTATTTGCTTTAGTTGTCTATATTGTCCATTTGTTGTTTTTACTTGAGTACAGTGCTTGCACCTTAATCTACTATTATTTTAGCCAGCAATTGCAACTCCATAGTTATCAGCCTGCTTCTCTATCAGGAGCCTGGCACTTGAGGCCACAGCATGGAGGGAATTCTGCTGCTGCAGAAACCAGTCCTGTCACTTCCACTAAAAGTAGATTTAACTAAATATCTATCTTTCTATTTATAAATAAGACTCAAGATTCAAAAAGTGGGGGGTGAAAAGTAGCTAGTTCAGAGAGGCTGAGTAGCCACTAGCTAAACCTTTATTCTTGCTGATGTTCACAGAAGACAAGTGCTTCCACTTCAAACCAAAAAAAAGGCTGCAACACTCCAAACTATCTCCATACTATCTCCTGTGTCTATTTCTCCTGGATACCCATTGATGCTCTCTGAATAACTCCTGTCAACTACTTGCTATTGCAACATCCTGAATCAAGGTCAAATTTATTTAATTAACTCAAATTCAGACTCAATGTTCACTGTACAATCAAATATCCCTCAACATCCATTATTTCTTTATTTGGCCAAATGTATTAAATGATCAAAATATAGTTTTAGATTTAAAGAAAAAGAAAAAGATCTTGCGTTTTGGAAAATAATACAGATGTGATAAAGTTGTATGACATGGCCTATAAGAAGAAAAGATTTGGAATGTTATTCGGTATGCTGTGAATATGCTTTATTACCATTGGTTAATAAAGAAACTATTTTGGCCTATGGCAAGGCAGCTTAGAGGCAGGCAGGAAATCTAAGCAGAGATAAAGACAAAGAAGGGCAGAACAAAGAGATGCTAAAGGCTGCTGCCCAGAAAGTAGGATGCAATATGACACAGGTAATGCCACAAAGCCACATGGCAATACACAGATTAGTAAAAAAGGATTAAGTTATAAGAGCTAGTTGGTAATGAGTCTGAGACATAGGCCAAACAGTTTGCAATTGATATAAGCCTCCGAATAATTATTTTATAAGCAGCTACAGGACCATGGGTAGGAGAGATTTGTTCAGACCATGACCTGGACAGGTCAGAAAAATTCTGGCTACAAGATATGCATATGCAACAATGTGCTGTACAACCATCAGGAGGCAGAACAATACAATATAATAGAAATTCTGAAAATAGAAGTAAGCATGCACACAAATAACTTTTAATAAAGATAAAAATGTAGTTTAGTAGTAGAGAATTGTCTCTTCAAAAAATTAGAGCTGGGCCAGGCTGGACAGTTGTGGTACATGCCTTTAATCCTAGCACCTGGGAGGCAAAGGCAGGTGAATTTCTGTGAGTTCAAGGTCATCTTGGTCTACAGAGTGAATTATTTCTAAAACAGCCAGAGCTAGAAATTCCTGTCTCAAAAAATAATAGAGCTGAAACAATAGAGATATTTTATGCAAGAATAGGGATTTATACCCAAGAAGTTGATTCAGTGATTAATGATGACCTTTCCCTTAAAATCTTTATAAACAGATGCATTTACAAGTGAATCCTATGACATATTTAAGGAAGAAAGTCTGTTCTCTGTTTCTCAGTAGACTAAACTGGAGAATACTTCTTCATTCAAATCCAGATTTACCCTAAGGTATAAATTAAACAAAGTATTAAAAGAAAAAAAAACTACAGACCAAAATTTCTAATGAATATGAATGCAAAAGAAAAAATCCTCAATGAAATATTAAGAAATTTAATATAAAACTGTTATAAGAGAGCTATAAACCAAGACTATATTGGATTTATCCTAGATATACAAAGGACCCTGGAGGGGGGGGGGGAGCTAGGCCCTCCTATGGTAGGCAACTGTTGATTGGCTTGCGCAGTATGTGGAGCCTTGAGGGGTGGAATCAGACTGTGTTCCTGTGCATGGGCTGGCACCTTGGAGTCCATTCTCCTCAGAGGAACACCTAACCCATTCTTGACTTTGGAATGAGGTAACCGAACTTGCCTGGAGTGGATGTGCCACACTGAGCTGACCCACCTTGGGACTTCTTGCCCTTTTGGGGAAGGGGATGGGGAAGACGCATAAGGCTGACTGGGAGAGACTGGGAGTAAGGAAGGGAGAGGGAGAAGGGGGACACATAGGTAAAAATGACATTTTTTAATAATAAAATGAAGGAAATAAAAACAAAGGACCCTTAAATATGCAAGAATAAATCAGTGTGACCCATCACAGAAACACTTATTTTTCTTAATCACAATATTATATAAATTGATGCAAAAAGACCACATGACAAAAACCTTAACAATCATTCATAACAAAACTCTGAATTTGATTGGGGAATTCACACCATATTTATTCAGAATTGCCAAGCCTTGGAAGTAGTTAGGCTGGTCTTCAATGGATGACTGTTTAAATAGTTCAAACACAATTAAACTGTTAAAAATTGAAATAAAATGAGTTATTACAGTATAAAGAGCAACAGTGGTAGGGCTAGAACAATGACTCAGGGATTTAAGAACACTTCCTGTTCCTTCAGAGACTGAATTTTACTCCCATTGACCTTGTCAAGTATCTCACAATTTTCAATAACTCTAGCAACTCACTCCTTCTTCTGCCATGGACACCTGAACGTGTGAACATGGGCATGCACATACACAGATGCAAATATATGCAGAAATAAAAAGTAAAAATGTTTTTAAATATCTTTTAAGGGGTTCGTGTCAACTCAAGTGAGTGTTGCTAAGTAAAAGAAGTTTATCTCCAAAAGTCATAAGTTTATGGTTCCTATTTTATATTGTATATGACATGGGAGCGGTTACAATAGCAGTATCTTTAGGATTTACAGGGAAGGAAAGATTTGTAAGCAGCATATAGGTCATATTTGTATAGTGCAACTATTTCTATAAGGTAGGATGACATATACCACTAGAAACTTGTCCATTTTTAGAGAATGCATGTCATCATCAGTGTACCCTAATGTAAAACATGATCCAGGAAGTATTGATGCACCAGTAAGTGTGAATTCCTCAGTTGTAACAGTGGTGTCACACTGTTATACAATGATGTAAGAGTTGCCATGGAGGATACTGTGAACATGCCAAGTAAAGGAAATGATTTGTAATCTATCTACTCTACTCAGTTTATCTGTCAGCCTCAGAGTCCTCTAAAAATAGTCCATTAACAACTTTGACTCTAGTAGAAAGATTGTAAGAACCAAAGATGGTGGGAAATGTGTTTTTCTGATACAGCACACAGTTGCACCTATGAACTCACAACTGCTGTGATTGCATGCATAAAGTTTATACAAGCTCAGGCAAGATAAATCCCAACACAGATAGGAGAGGCAGACAGGAAATAGCTGAGGAACTATTGGCATTTGATAGCTGCTCTGAATTAGAGCATCAGTTTACTTTAAAAGTGTGACACCTGGTAAGTGGGTCAAGCCCCAGGGCAGGTTCATACCACAGAGCATTTGGAAAACAAACTAAGCTTATCATGGGGAGGGGAGATACTGAGTGGGTAAGGGTTGGGAATGAACCTGGGGGAGTTGGAGGAGAGGCTTAAAAAAGTACAATGTGTGAAATCCTTAACGAGTTAATAAAAATATTTGTCAAATTTTAACACTAAAAGAATCTAAATATAAACCCTTAGTTTGATAGTTTCTGTTATGAAATGAAAGAAGAAAAATATAAACATATATACAAAAACATCTTTATAACTTTGAGTGTAGAAATGATTCTTAGTTAAAACACAATACACTAAAATGATAATGAAAAGAAAAATTCATAAATTTTATTAATCCAGAGTTAATAATTTTTTATTCTAAAGTGATATTGTCGAAATAATAAAAAGATAAGTCACAAATGGATAGAAGATAGTTTCAACTTATTTTTATATTATACACTTTTTTATAAACTCTCTAAATTTAACAATAAGAAAACAACCCAATGAAGACATGGCCAAAGATTTTACAGATTCTTAATCAACGAAGATAGTACAAAATTAAACATATAATACAATGCCTAGCATCATGAGTCACTAGGAAATGCAAATTAAAATATGATAGGTGCTACCAATACATTAGAATTAGCAAGACTGAACACTGGCCATATTATGGTTCACAGAAATGTTAACACAATATATGCTATTAATAGGTATATAAATAGTGAAAACACTTGGAAAAATAGTTTAGCAAAATTACTCAAAGGGTAAAATAATTTTCTGCCATGTGATCTTGCCTTTCTGTTCCTTAGAATTACCCAGAAGATATGGAAGCTTTTTATCATGGAGAGGCTAACACAATAATGATCCTAGCAGCTTTATTTATCATTACTATTCAAATGTCTATCAACAAAAAAACAAAACAACAAACATTTATATAATGGAGGATACTCAGCAATAAAAATGGACAACTAACATATGCAATCAATGGATGATTCTCAAAATAAATATAGTGGGCATAAAGACAAAAATAAAAATTACATGTATTATATTATTCCGTTTATCTAAAAATTGAAAAAAAAATACAAAAATAGACAAAAAGGATTAGTAGTACCTGCAAATTTGGAGTAAGTGAAGAAAGAACAGTCATTGCCACACTAATGCTAACCCCAGTGATGCTGGAAATGGTGACCCCGGAAATATTGAAATAACCACAGCAACAGAAACAAACACTTGAAAAGGTTTTAAAGTGTCTTTATTTAACAAAATCTAATAAATCATCAAAGATGTGCAAACTGGCTGAGCAGAACTATGGAAAGTGAATGGCCATCTACAGATTCATCTTATGCTAGCAATTCTACATCTAAAATAATACTTTCTGTCAGCCCTGAGATCATATACAGATAAGCAACACTAAATAGACTAAGCACATTGTATTTATATATTTATGCATACATATATTATATATTGTGTAACAATAACTAAAGAAAAAGAATATGAATTTGAGATGCAATGGAAGCGCATGAGTGGGGTCAGAAGGAAGAAAGTAATGTAATTATATTTTAATTTTTTAAAATTATATTTAAGGCTAATAAGAAAATAAATTGATACCACCTTTTTATACTAAGTACCTAACAGTTTAAGCTTCTGATTCCACCATGGAATACATTCTTCATTTGCTATCTACTAAGTACAATAAGCTATGGGCCTTCTACCTCAATAGCCCCATAGACTTCCAGAGAAGATGTGCAGGAAAAGCTCTTCAAAGCCATACTTGTGGGTGAAGTCTGTAAAGTGCTATGACTGCAAATTTATTGTGAATTCAGAAATCCCTGGAACACACAGGTGTGATGGAACATGTCTGTAATCTCAGCTGCTTACTAGGCAGAAGCAGTTAGATGACAAGGGGAAAATGTGATGTAAACCTAGACCCATTTAGTGAGAGCCCATCTCCAAATAAAACATTTGAACAACACTAAATAAATCCAGTAGAAGGTAGGAGTGTATGTGTGTGTTTGTGTGTGTTTGTGTGTGTGTGTGTGTGTGTGTGTGTGTGTGTGTGTGTGTGTGTGTGTGTGTAAAGTTCATAATTAAAGAAGGGGTCATTTATTTGAGATGGAGTGTGGGGAGACACAGGCAGATTTAAGAGGGGGAAATGGGGAGATACAGAGAATGCAATTGAAAATACTCACGTGTGAAAGTCTCCAAAGACTAAAAATCAATTTTTTTTAAATTTAAAGGCTTGTGTGTGGATCAGTGGTATAGCAGTTATCTACCATGCATAAAGTTCAAAAAAGATCACAGAGGAAAAATTACAGGATGAGGAAAGGAAGAGGCAGTGATCCTGAAAAAGAGGGGGAGAAGAGGAAGAAGAAAGGCCAGAGACTGAGAAACTAACAACCTAGGTGTGTGTGAGAGAGACTGAAACAGTATGTTACAGAGGAGAAGATAGTAGATGGCCTAGTGAGCTTCATACTATGCATTTCTCCAAAGTTAATAAGGAGGCTTCTCTCAAAATGTTTACTTAACTGTGACGAACAGCAGAGACAGGAGTCGCCTATATGGCAATACATTTTTAATATTCTCAACAGCTGGAGAGTCAAGTTATTTATCATAGATGGCTAATTTTATGGAACACAGTAGAAACTTCATGGGAACAGAGGGGTAGACAAAGGATGTTTCGACTTCCGAAGGTTCTCAGAATTAGAATTTTTATATATTTTATGCTATAACTCTAGATAAAATAAATAAACTATCATAGTTTAAAAGGGTAAAATTATTAATAAAGGTTTTTAAGAAAAGGGTAGAATTAAATATTTAATTTAGCAGGTTTCTGAAGTAATATATTATAGAATAATTACTTCAGGATCTTAGAATTTGGGGGAAAGTAATTAGTAAATTCTACCTATATGTTGCATAAACAAATCCAATTCATGACTTAGACAGTGAATATAAAAAGGAAAAAAAAAGGTTCAAAGATTATTCTAGGTTGTAAATATAGCAGCTGAAAACAAACTGAATTGAGAAGACCATGAAAAAGATAAGACAGAAAGTAAGTGTAGTATGAGGTTTCTGGCCCAGACTCTTGGGCCTAGCCTCAATGTTTGGATCGGCAGACCTGCAGAGACACACAGGTGGTTACATTAGCCTAAGGTGCAGACATATAACTTGCTAACTCTTTACCCTTGAACTAACCCATGATGATTCTTATCTTGTTCAGTCATGTGGCTCAGTACCTTTTCTCAGAGCAGCATAGTTGTCCTCTGCTTCTTCTGGCTTCTCTGTGGCATTTCTGCTCTGTTCTTCACTGGTCCCAGAGTTTTGTTAAGCAAGTCCACACTTCCTGTCTGCCTTTGGCTAATCAGTGCTTTTTATTAAACATGTAGGTGGGACAGTTATTTACCATGTAACATCATAAGTCCACTAGAAGTAAATGTGAACGCTGACCCTTGGAATAAAGCAAGAGAAGCCGCAACAAAAGGTACTGTGAAGTAGCAGCAAATGTAAAAAACCCGAAAGGGCAGAAGACTATTAGAAGCCCTGTGTCTAGGAAACAGGAATGAAGAGAGATGGATGGTAAGAGGAAAGAAGATGAGACAGAGGTATGTCTCAACTTTTACACACAAGGAACATCATGAGGGCTTACCTGACTATGGCTGTGGATGCCCTGGAGCGGAAAATATCAGAAACGCAATTGTGAGTGGCGTTAGTGTGGCTAAGAAAAGGTAGATAGATGTGAAGGGGGAAGATGAGGAACAGCTGTCCTGAACCTCAAATTGTTCCAAAATAGAGTTGATTAGAGAGAAAGAAGATATAAAGTGCAGTTAAACAACCGAACATAAACGTATAATAATAATAGTTGACTCAATGCGTGCCAAGCCCTAAAACTTGAAAACAAGAATACAGAGGACTCAAGAAAATAAGGCAGAACTCTAAATATTTAATTGTTCATGAATTATTTATTAAACATCACATATGATGACGAGGGGGTCTAAATATTATATTCCTGAATTCCATCATGGGACACCTCATGATATCTATATTATGTCTATGACTTGTCTATGACTTCATGTTTCATTCCTTAGCTAAAATTACTTTGCTTTTTTAAATTTTTTACCTCATTGACATAACTCCAATAACAATCCACAGTATATGACATGAAAACATTTTAAATGTGTATCAGTTTCTCAAGGAAAAGAAGTTCTTCTGACCTAACTTCAGAGACCATTAAATGCACTTCAATCAGGAAGTAAGATTACTCTGTCAGTCAGATTGTTTGCCCATTGTCAGTCAGTACTAAGAAATCCCAGGTGCAGTGTATACGTGGGACAGCAATGCCAAATATACTTTTCTTCTCTAACAGTGAATGCAGAGAATTAATTCTCTACAAGTGTCTTATTCATTGATGATATCACATGCAATGTCACACACACTGCTCATATTGACACAATTCTTCTTTGAAAATTTGCTTTTCCTGTGTATGACAGCTATTTGTGCATGGTGTATGTTCCTTGGGGAACATCTATCCAAGTCCTTTGACACCTTTAATTGGGTTGTTTATTATTTTATTATTGATTGAAAAGCATTCTTGATATATTCTAACCATACATGTATTCCAGATTTTTTTAAACATATAATTTGCAGGCCTTCTCCCTCCCCAAGTGAATAACTTTTTCATTTGGTCTCGTTATACTTATTTGATCTATAAGCACTTTAAATTTTTACATAAATATAATTTATGAACTTTTTATTTTATGTGTATGAATGTTTTGATGAATTTGTGATTACCTGCCATGTGTGTGCCCAGTGCCAAGGGAGCCAGAAAAGCATGTCAAATTCTTTGGGACTGAAGTTACAGATGGTTGTGGGTCATAACGTATGTGCTGAAAATTGAACCCTGTCCTCTGGAAGAACAGCCAATGTGCATAACTGCTGAGCAGTCTTTCCAGCCCTTATAGTATTTTTTTTTTATTTTCTGTTATCATGACCACACATGTCTGTAATTGTTTTTAAATTGCCTGATAGACTAGACATTTAATTATTATAAAATATTGCCTTACAGTTATTTGTAATTCTTCTGTTGAGAATTCCCTTTTTTTAGCTCTGACTACATTTTTTAACTGGGTAATTTAGGTTTTGGGGGTCTAGTTTCTTGAGTTCTCTATATATTTTAGAGATCAGTCCTCTGTCAGCTGTAGGGTTGGTGAAGATCTTTTCCCATTCTGTAGGCTGTCGTTTTGTCTTATTGACTGTGTCCTTTGCCTTACAGAAGCTTCTCAGTTTCAGAAGGTCCCTTTTATTAACTGTTGTTCTTAGTGTCTGTGCTACTGGTGTTATATTTAGGAAGTGGTCACCTGTACCAATGCATTGGAGGGTATTTCCCACTTTCTTTTCTATCAAGTTCAGTGTAGCTGGATTTGTGTTGAGATCTTTGATTCACTTGGATATGAGTTTTGTGCAGGGTGTTAAGATTGGATCTATTTACATTCTTCTACACACTACCATCCAGTTATGCCAACACCATTTGTTAAAGATACTATATTTTTCCATTGAATATTTTTGGCTTCTTTGTCAAATATTAGATGGCCATAGGTGTGTGGGTTAATGTCAGGGTCTTTGATTCAGTTCCATTGATCCACAAGTCTGTTCTTATGCCAGTACCAGACTGTTTTTATTACTGTAGCTCTATATTATAGCTTAAAGTCAGGGTAGTGATTCCTCCTGAAGTTTTTTTATTGAGCAGTACTGTTTTGACAATCCTGGGTTTCATGTTATTCCATATGAAGTTGAGTATTGTTCTTTCAAGGTCTGAAAAAATTGTGTTGGGATTTTGATGGGAATTGCATTGAATCTGTAGATTGCTTTTGGTAATATTGCCATTTGCACTATGTTGATCCTACTTATCCAGGAGCATGAAAGATCTTTCCGTTTTCTGATATCCTCTTCAATTTCTTCAGTGACTGAAAGTTTTTGTCAAACAGGTCTGCTACTTCTTTAGTTAGAGTTACACCAAGAAACTTAATGCTATTTGTAACTTTTATAAAGGGTAATGTGTCCCTTATTCCTTTTTCAGCCCTTTTATCCTTAGCATATAGGAGGGCTATTGATTTTTTGAGTTAATCTTGTACTCTGCTACATTGCTGAATGTGTTTAGCAGCTGTAGGAGTTCCCTGGTAGAATTTTGGGGGTTACATATGTATATAATAATATGATCTACAAATAGAGATAGTTTGACTTCTTCCTTTCCAATTTGTATCCCCTTAATCTCCTTTTGTTCTCTTACTGCTTTAGCTAAAAATTTTGAGAACTATATTGAATAGATAAGGAGAGAGAAGACAGCCTTGTCTTGTTCCTGATTTTAGTGGAATTGCTTTGAGTGTTTCTTCATTTAGTTTGATGTTGGCTGTTGGCATGCTGTGTATTGCCTTTATTATATTTAGATGTTTTGCCCTGTATTCCTGATCTCTCCAGGACTTTTATCATGAAGGAGTGTTGGATTTTGTCAAAGTGTTTTTCAGCATTTAATGAGATGACCATGTAGTTTTTTTTTTCTTTCAGTTTGTTTATATGATGGATGATGATCACAGTTTTTCATATGTTAAACCATCCCTGCATCTCTGGGATAAAACCTACTTCATGATGGTGGATGATTTTTTTGATATGTTGTTGGATTTGGCTTGCCAGAATTTTATTGAGTATTTTGTATCAAGACTGATCTGTAATTCTCTTTCTTTGTTGCATCTTTCAGTGGCTTAGGCATCAGGATGATTGTAGTGTCATACAAAGAGTTCAGCAATGTTCCATCAGTTTCTACTGTATGGAACAGTATGAGGAGTATTGGTATTAGTTCTTTGAATGTCTGGTAGAATTTTGTGTAGTATTAAGTTTCTGGCCTGAGAAACTTAATACTTAATACTGAGCATCTAGTGCACTGAGATTCAGACCCACTTACAGCCCCACTGCCACTTAGCACCAAATAATCACACAAAGTCTTGTATTAATTTTATGCTGATCAACCTATGGCTCTGGCATATTGCTAGCTAGCTCTTGCTATTAAACTAACCCATGATTTTTCTTCTGTTCAGCCATGCTTCTCGGTACCTTTTCTTAGAGCAGCATAGTTGTTCTCTGCATCTGCTGGCTTCTCTGCCATCTTTGCTCTGCTCTTCATTTTCACAGAGTTTTCTCACCCACACTTCCTGTGTGCCTTCAGCTAATCAGTGTTTTTATTAAACCAGTATGTGGGCCAATTATATATAATGCAACAAAACACAATCCCACAATAATTCTGCATTGGAACCTTATGGCCCAGGGTTTTTATTGCTTGGGACACTTTTAATAACTGCTTCAATTTCCTTTGGGGTTATAGATATGTTTAGATTATTTATCTGATCTTTCTTTAATTTTGGTAAGTGGTACCTGTCCAGAAAGCTGTCCATTTCTTTTAGGTTTTACATTTTAGTGGAGTATAGATATTCAAAGCGTAACCTGAGGAGACTCTGGATTTCTTGGGTGTCTGATGTTATGCCCCCCCTTCATATCTGATGCTGTTAATTTTGATTCTCTCTCTCTGTCTGTCTGCCTGCCTGCCTGCCTGCCTGTCTGTCTGTCTGTCTGTCTGTCTGCCTTTTGGTTAGTTTGGATAAGGGTTTATCTATCTTGTTGACTTTCTCAAAGAACCAACTCTTTGATCCACTGATTCTTTGTATTGTTCTCTTTGTTTCTATTGTATATATTTCAGCCCTAAGGTTGATTATTTCCTGTTGTCTACTCCTTCTAGGTGAGTTTTCTTCTAACTGTTCTAAAGCCTACAACTGTGCTGTTCAGTCTTGTGTGAGATTTCTCTATATTTACATATGAGCATCTAGTGCTATGAGTTTTTCTCTTAACACTGTTTTCATTGTGTCCCATAAGTGTATGTTGTAGCTTCATTTTCATTAAATTCTAGGAAGTCTTTTATTTCTTTCTTAACTTCTTCCTTGGTGCAGAAGTGGTTCAATTGAGAAATGTTCAGTTTCCATGAATTTGTAGGTTTTCTGTGATTTTTGTTGTTGTTGAAATCTAACTTTAGACCATCGTGGTCTGATATGATACAAGGGGTTATTTCCATTTTTTTGTATCTATTCATATTTACTTTATTACAGAGTATGTGGTCAATTTTATAGAAAGTTCCACAGGGTGCTGAGAAATATGTATATTCCTTTGTTTGGGTGGAAGCCTCTGTATACATCTGTTAGATTCCATATTTCTTTGTTAAGTTTCTGTCTGGTAGACCTACCCATTAGTGAGAGTAAGTTGTTGAAGTTTCCTACTATTAGTGTGTTCAGTTTGATGTGATATTTATGTTTTACTAATGTTTCTTTTACATATGTGGGTGCCCTTGTATTTCAGGTGTAAAATTTTGGGACTGAGACTTTGTCTTGATGGATTTTTCCTGACATGAATAATGTCCATCCTTGTCTCTTTTGATTGTTTTTAGTTTTAAGTCAATTTTGTTAGATCTTAGGATGGCTACACCAGCTTGTTTCTTGGAACCAGTTGATTGGAAAGTGTTTTCCCAATCCTTTATTCTAAGCCTGTGTCTTTCTTTGAAGTTGGTGTGTATTTCTTGTATGCAAGAAAGATGGCTTCTGCTTTTGTATCCATCGTGTTAGAGTATGTCTTTTTATAGGTGAATTGAGTCCATTTGGTATTAAGGGACATTAATGACCAATGACTGTTATTTACTGTTGTTTTTGGTGGTAGCTTGTATGTATTTCCTTTCTTTGGGTTTTTCTTCTGTGGAATTATTGATTATTTGTGGCTTCGAGGGTGTATCTGGTTTTCTTAGGTTGGAGTTTTCCCTCTAGTAATTTCTGTAGGGCCAGATTTTTGTGAATAGGTATTGTTTAAATCTAGTTTTATTGTGAAATATCTTGTTTACTCCATCCATGGTGATTGATAATTTTGCTGGATATAGTAGTCTAGATTGGCAACCATGCTCTTTTAGTGTCTGTATAATATCTAACCAGGACCTTCTTGCTTTCATTATTTCCAATGAATAGTTGGGTATTATTCTGATGGGTCTACCTTTATAAGTAATTTAGCCTTTTTATTTTGCAGCTCTTAGCATTTTTTCTTTGTTCTGTATGTTTAGTAGATTGATTATTATGTGGTGAGCAGACTTTATTTGAGGGGGTCTAGTCTATTTGGTGTTCTTTAAGCTTCTGTCTTTCTAGGCATTTCCTTCTTTAGGCTGGGAAGGTTTTCTTCTATGATTTTGTTGAATATATTTTCTGTGCCTTTGAGCTGGCATTCTTCTCCTGCTTTGATTCCAATTATTCTTTGGTTTGGTCTTTTCATGGTGTCCCAGATTTCCTGGACATTTTGTATTATGACTTTTTTTTGCGTTTTCTTTAACTGGCTTATCTATATTCACTATTGAATCTCCCATTCCAGAGATTCTCTTTTCCATCTCTTGCATTCTGTTGGTTATGCTTGCATCTGTAGTTACAGTTCATTTATTCAGGTTTTCTGTTTCTAGCTTCGCCTCAGTGTGTGCCTTCTTTATTGCTTCTGTTTCAACTTTTAATTCCTAGAATGTTTCTTTCACCTGTTTTTTTTTTTCTTTTTCCTGGTTTTCTTTGTTTTCTTTCAGGGATTTGTTAACCTCTTCCAATTTTTGGTTGTATTTTCTTCTATTTCTTTAAGGGAATTTTTTACATCCTCTTTTAAGGCTTCGATTATCTTCATAAAGTTGTTTTTAAGGTCATTTTCTTCTATTTCCTCTTTATTGTTATACTCAGGTCTTGATGTTGTAGAACCACCAGCTTCTACTGGTGGTGTCTTGTTCTTTATGTTGTTATCTGTATTCTTACACTGGCATCTGTCCATTGCTTCCTCTGTTCACTTAGTCAGCCCTTAGTTGGCTCTTAATCAGTTGTGGGCCCGTGGGTTATGTGTCTCCAGTAATTGCAGGGACTGTTCTTAGTCAGCTCTTAGTTGGATGTAGACCAAGGAGTTGTGTATCTCCAGTTGTTGCAGGGGTCTGTTATAGTGGGTTTCGGGTCCCGTGCGCCAGAGATCCGGGACCCACAGACCTGCCGCCCGGGACCGCTTATCCGCGCACCGCCGCCCAGGCCCCCAGAAACGACTCAGACGCTTCTATTAACTTCATGCTGTTTGGCCTATGGCTCAGGCACATTGCTAGCTAGCTCTTACATCTTAAATCAACCCATTTCTATTAATCTGTTGGCCACGTGGCCCCGGCCCGTGGCTCACCTGTGTTCCTTACATGTTGCTCCTTGGGCGGCTGGCTCGATCTGCCTCTGACTCCGCCCTCCTTCTCCTACCTAAACTGATTTCTCCTCCCACTTCTTCTATGGTGCCCGCCATGACCCAATACAGCTCCTTTATTTAAAGATTGAGATTCACAGCATAAAGAAGGGCATTCCCACATCAGGGGTCGTTCCTAGTCAGTTCTTAATTGACTCTTAACTGTGGACCAGGAGACTTTGGGACTCCAGTTGTTGGTGTGTGATGATACAGATTGTAGTTTGGATGGGGTTTGGCCCATAGGTTGTCCCTCCAGCTATGTTTTGCTGGGGATTGGTCTTGGAGGACTCTCCCAACTTTCTTTGGTTAGGATGGAGCTGGGTGTAGTTGGGGTGCCAGAGACTGTGCCCCTAGACTAGGATTTTGAGACCATAGTCTCTACTTGTTCTTAGAGTCAAGTGCCACCCACCTCTCAGTCAGCTGTGGACCAGAGATTTTGCATTTTAAAGACATGATACAAAATTTATCCTTTGTTTCATATATATAATATTTACATATTGATGTAAGACATAGCATCTTAAACTTTGGCATCTTTAGTAAAAAAAAAAATCTGTTATTAATTTGACAATTTCTTTAGATTACAAAATTAGGAGCAGCTTAGATAGACAGTTCTATAAGCTCCTAGGAGACAGTGTATATAGGTCATGACATTTCTTGTAGCAAAAATACTGGCTTGAGACTCTTGTTTTGTACCGGACCTGGGGAAAAAAAAAAAAAAAAACCCTCTTTCATTATGGTTTGCTCACATAATTTAGGACTTGGTGCTAGCCAATAGTGCATTTCATATATCACATCTTGTTTCCCTCATATCATCCTTGTTTACTTCCTCTAGAATAAACAAACCAATAAAAAGAAAGTTAGCTGAGTAGTGGTAGTGCATGGTGCACAGCTATAGTCCTGGCACTCTGGAGGCAGAGGCAAGCAAATCTCTGAGGTTGAGGTCAGTCTGGTCTACAGAGAGAATTTCAGACAGCCCGGACTACACAAAGAGAGGGGATGGAGAGAAAGAGAAGCAGAGGACTTAGAATTGGAAGAGGCATGACTTCTTCCCAATACCACCTATACACTAGAAGTAAATCATTAAGGCTACCCCTTTTCAACTGGAAAGGGGTCACATAATATTTTGTGCAGAGGTCTATTAAAAGAAATGCAAACCCAAAGATCTTGGTAAAAAAATAAATTGCTTAAAACATATTTCTACTTTTTAAAGAAGTGGGGGGAATTAGTAAATGGATTTCATTTGAAACTCCCACATTGTTTTGTTAGATTACAAGGGTAAACTCTTTATTTCAATGATCTAAAAATATTAGTACTGTTTGGAAGTTGTATACAATTCAGATGACTCTTCAGGCACATCAATTTGAATTATAGACAAAAGAAACATAATTTGTATATGAAAATAACTTGGGAATCTAAACATATAGTGATCTGAATTCACAAATGGTTTAGTGATAAAAGCCTGTCTAAACTCTGCGCAGTATTATATATAAAATCACTGATTTTTTAAGAATTTCCACACTGGCCTAGACTGGAGATGATTTCTTCAATCATTCTATAACCTAACATATTTTGCAGGTGGCCTTTATTTACATAAGCATGTATGTCCTTTTGCATGAATTAGCCTTTGTTGTAGGCTCACTGACTTAAAACAAAAACTATCATATCCCAATTCCCTGTAAGTGGCCTGGCAGTCTTGCCCTGAGTAAGGTTCCATGAGGACATGAAGATCTACTTTGGCCTCACTCAGGGAGCTGTAGGCCCAGGCCTGAAATGTCTCATGTTCCCTTCACATGATCTCTGGCGCCTTTTTAGATGTTCTTTATAGATGTTTTGTCATGTAGAGCTCTCAGAGATCCCAGCTGTAAGAGAGAGTAACTCCCAGCGTTCAGATACTGCAATCCTTTGCTTAGCAAGCGACACAAACAAACCAGAACCAGTCAATAAAATAAATCCCACCACATGGTGAAGCCACTGAAGTCACATTGCATTGGGATATATAAGATATACAATATCCCAATGCAATGTGACTGGGTGGTGTCTTCAACAATCTGCTGTGTTGCTATGTTTGAATTATAATTATTGAAATATTTACTTCTGCACGGTTTCTAGACAATTTACCATTTTGATATTTAGGATCTATCTGTAACAATGAATTTCAGTTGGAATTCAAGAAATATTCTTTGATTTACTAAACTATACAATTTTGTAGTGAATTTTATATGAGGATAAAAGTTATTCTCTGTCCATGTCAACTTTAGTGCCCCTTCTTGGTCATAAGCCAAAGAGGCAGGTGAGTGCACCTGGGTGCTTCCTATCAAGCAAGCTTCAATTCTTAGATTCTTTATAGACCCCAAATTAATCAGCCCTCAAATTTCCTACCTTAAGTATTTAATACATAGTATGCATGGCCACTTTTCACCTTCTTGATAATGTGGTAATCATGGCAAGTTCCAATGCCACTAGTCATCGGTTTTTGTAGCATAATAATGAGACTCTACCAGGTTTCATTAAGGATTTTAATTATGTTCCTTTTCCCTTTTGCTTTCAGCTTGTTTTGATTAATAAAATTACCCACAGCTGCTGATGATTGGTCATTCCTTATGGGAGAAAAACCATATGGAATGCTTAGAGCAGGTGCTTGATACTTGACCAGCTTCACTAGTTTAAATGAGTTTGACCTCTGGCACCTCAAGGTGGGGCAGGAAACTACAGATGTGTTTGTCAGGATTAGGAAACTTGCCCCTTCGCATGGAAAAAAAAAAAGTCTCTAAAACGTGTAAATAAAGAAATGTTTTTAAAACTTTAAAGAATTTTCTAATTATGTGAAGCCCAAAGGTGATAAACCTTGAAGGATGGCTAGTATTTAAGTAAAGAAAGAAGCAAGTCTAGGGTACTTCAGAAGTCTTGCTGTCACAGTGCAGGGCATGATACTCTGTCAACCAAACAGCAGAGCATGGAACTGCTATTGTCCGGGAAAGCCTGCATTAATGAATTTTTACAACCTTAGAAGAGGCACTTGGAAAAACTGGAGAAAATCCAGAGAAAAGCAATTAAGGAAAAAATTAATGTGAAAAATTTTCAAAGGAGTTAAGGCTACTTCACCTAGAGGGGAAAATAAGCCTGAGATGCTTCTACATTAATGAATCTAAATTATGAAGGTATTGAGCAGCTGTTCTGCTATTCTACAGAGTGCTGGGCTGAAGAAAAACAATCTCCACAGACTGGAGGTATCAGTGAACTGTAACCCAGAAAAGCTTGATTCTGTAGGTAAGAGTGAAGGTATTAAATCTATTTTATAAGCTTTAAAAAGTAAAAGAAAAACTTAACCTTCTTCAGTAACTCTGCTCCTAGGATGTTAACTGAACTCTTTTTGCTCTTTACTGACCAAAATTGTTGAGTCCGTATCACGTGTCAGACGCAGTATGTATGATAGTGCAAGAAGCATTGGCTCTTTCCCTGCATTTCTCACTAGCCCTATGATATCCACAGCCTAGCCATGGGCTCTTCACTAAGAACTTTTTTCACAGTGTGTGTGTGTGTGTGTGTGTGTGTGTGTGTGTGTTAATATATTCACACGGGCAAGTTTGACAACCTGAGTTTGATTCCCAGAAACCACATGATAAAAAAGAACCAGTTCACCAAATTGTCCTCTGAGTCCACATGTACACCATGACACATAGGCACGCGTGCATGCGTGCACACACACACACACACATTAAATTTATATTTTAAAATCTAAGGAGCCAGGAGGTATTCCAACTGATAAGCACTTGTCACATAAGCCTAATTATTTATGTTTTATAACCATATTAAAGTAGAAGGAGGGACTCCCACCCATTGCTCCCATAATCCTATCCCAGCAGGGAAAATTCCTGTGGGCCAGAATTGCCTGGTTATCACCCCAGCTTGTTGGATATGCCCATCTATAAATCCCACTCCAACCCCTAAACCATCTATCTCATCATCCAGCAAGCTCAGTGGCTCACTAAGAACCACAGTTCACCATTCCCTACTAGATCAAGAGATAAGTCTAGCTGGAAAGCCTGGTCTCCAATACCTAGGCCTTGGGACACAGTCAGTGGAAAACCACTCATATCCATTGCTCTCCTAACCTCAGGCCAATGAAAAAGACTCTTGTGAGCCAGAAATTCCCGTTTTCATCTAGTTGTTGGACACCCCCATCTACAAACCCCACCCCATCTCCCAAGCCATTTCATCATCCAACAACTTCTGCAACTCTCTTAGATACACAATCCACTGGCCCCTACTGGATCAAGAGTGACCTCAATGGTTCCCTGAAACCCTGAGGTCGCAAGTCCCTATTGGAACAAGAGTCCCTAACTGATCAAGAGCTCCTACTGGATTGAAAGTTCATATTAGACCAAGAACATTGAGACACAGAATATGTCACCTCTGCATAGACCAAGAGCTCAGATTGGGCCAAGAAAGACACAACCAGAGCACATTGCACCAAGAACAGTTCCCTGAGACACAAGCAAATACTGCATCAATTTGAGGAAGCAATGGGCTGATACCAGTGCAAAAACACATATAACAATATAAAGAACAATAATGTACCAGCAAAATCTGGTGGTTCTACAACAGCAAGATCTGAATATGCCAACAAGGAAGACACAAAAGGAAATGACCTGAAAAACATCTTTATGACGATGATTGAAGCCTTAAAAGAAACAATTTTAAAACTACCTTAAAGAAAGAGAGGGAAAAACAAATAAAAAATTGAAAAAGATCAACAAAAATTATAAAGAAAATGTAATCAAACAAATGAAGGAAAAAGTTCAAGGTTCAAAATTGAAATAGAAGCAATGGAAAAGACACAAACTGAGGAAATACTGGAAATGTAGTCTGAGAAAACAGAGGAAAGAGAGTCTCTGGCATGGAAGATTTGATAGTGAAAATAGATATGTCAGTCAAAGGAAACACTAAAGCCATAAAAAGTCATATCATAAAACATTCAGGAAATCTGGGACTCCATGACAACACCAAATCTAAGTTTAATACAAAAAGAAAAGGAAGAATATCAGCTCAAAGGCACAGAAAAAAATATTTAACAAAACTGTAGAAGAAAAATTTCCCAATCCAAAGAAGAAAATGCCTATAAAGATACAGGAAACTTACCGAACACCAACTAGACTAGACTCTCTCCCAATAAATCTGGCACCACATAATAATCAAACTGTAAAATATTCAGAAAAAAAAAGAAAGAATATTGACACACTGACAACTGGAAACCTCACAGCACTCTGGCCAGAGCTGACTAAGAGGTGAGTGCACCCTTAGGCCAAGCAGAGACCTTGGTCTTTGAAGCCTGGCTTGGGAACACTGTCTCTGGTAGGCACCCCACCCATACCAGCTTCACCCTAAACCAAAGAAAGCTGAGGGAGCCCACCAAACACAATCTCCAGCAAAACACAGCTGGAGGTACATCACATAAGCCAGACACTGCCCTGAACACAAACTGCATCATCAAAAACCTATAACTAGAGACCCCATGGCACCCTGATCCAGAGTGGACTAAGAGGTCAATGTACCCCAATCCCAAAGCCAAGCAGAGACCATGGTCTCCAAAGCCAGCTCAGGACACAGCCCCTGACACCCTACCCACACTCAGCTCCACCCTAAACCAAAGAACTCTGGGAGAGGCCCCCAAGCTCAATTCTCAGCAAAAGCACAGCTGGAAGGTCACCCCACAAACCAAACCCCACCCCTAACCACAAACTGCGTATTCACACAGCAATGACTGTAGACACACACTAATAGTGGAAAACTTCAATACCCCACTTTCACCAATGGATAGGTATACTAGACAGAAACTTAACAACGAAATATGGGATCTAACAGATGACATGACTCAAATGGACTTAATAGATAACAGAAGCATCCACCCAAACACAAACAAATATACATATTTCTCAGCACCCCATGGAACTTTCTCTAAAACTGACCAGAAACTAAGGTTATAAAGCCAATATTAATAGATACAAAAATAAATGGCAATAATTCCTTGTATACTATCAGACCACCATGGACTAAAGTTAGAGTTCAACAACAACACAAACCACAAAAAGCCTACAAACTCATGGAAACTGAACATCTCTCAATTGAACCACCTTTGGGACAAGAAAGAAGTAAAAAATGAAACCAGACATCCTAGACTTTAATGAAAATGAATCCACAACATAACCAAAATACAGGACACAATGAAAGCAGTGCTAAGAGAATAGTGCTTAGCGCTGGGTGCCTACATTAAAAATTTGGAGAAATCTCACACAAGAAACTTAACCGAAATGCTAAAAGCTCTAGAACAAATAGAAGCAAACTCATCCAGAAACAGAAGACAGCAAGAAATAATCACACTCATGGCTGAAATCAATACAATTAAACAATACAAAGAATCAATAAATCAAAGAGTTAGTTTTTTGAGAAAGTTAATAAGATAGATATAAGTCCTTATCCAAACTAACCAAAAGCAGAGAAAGGATATCCAAATTAGCAAAACCAGAAATGCAAAGGGGAACATAACAACATACATTGAGGAAATCATGAGAATCATTGGGTCATACTGAAAAAACCTCTACTGCACAACACTGGGAAACCTAAAAGAAAATGACAGCTTTCTGGATAGGTACACTTACTAAAATTAAATCAAGACAACATAAATGACTGAAATAGACCTATAGCCCCCACTAAAATAGAAGCAGTTATTAAAAATCTCCCAAGCGGAAAAAAAAAGTCCAGGGCCAAATTTTTTAGTACAAAATTCTAGCTGATTTCAAAGAAGAACTAATACCAACACTCCTCAAATTGTTCCACACAATAGAAACAAAAAGACCATTGTCAAAATTTTTTTAAGAGGCAACAGTCACCCTGATGCCCAAGCCACTCAAAGACACAACAAAGAAAAGAAATGATAGACAAATCTCCCTCATGAACATTGATGTAGAAATACTCAGTTAAATACTGACAAACGGAATTCAAGAACATATCAGAAAAAAAAAAATCAACATGATTAAGTAAGTAGATTCAACATACAAAAATATTGTAAATATCATCCATAATAGAAACAACCTGAAAGAAAAAAAATATGATCATCTCATTAGATGATAAAAAAAGCCATTGACAAAACCCAACACTACTTCTTGATAAAGATCTTAAAGAGATCAGGAATACAGGAAAAATACCTAAACATAATAAAGGTGATAAACAGCAAGCTGACAACCAACATCAAACTAAACAGAGAGAAATTTAAAGCAATCCCACTAAAATCAGGAACAAGACAAGGCTGTCCATTCTCCCCATATCTATGTAATATAGTTCTCAAAGTTTTAGCGAGAGCAATACAACAACAAAAAGAATTCAAGGGGACACAAATTAGAAAGGGAGAAGTCAAACTATCACTGTTTGCAGGTGATATGTTAGTATATGGAAGTGACCTCCAAAATTTTATCCTGGAACTCCTACAGCTGATAAACACCTTCAGCAATGGAGCAGGACACAAGATTAACTCAAAAGAAAATCAAAAGCCCTCCTATACACACATGGTAACAGAGCTGAAAAGGAATCAGGAAAATATCACTCTTTTTAGTAACTGCAAATAACAGCAAATATCTTGGGGTAACTCTAACCAAAGAAGTGAAAGACCTAAATAACAAGATATTTAAGTAACTGAAGAAAGAAATTGAAGAAGATATCCAAACTTGGAAATACCTCCCATTCTCCTGGATAGGTAGGATCAACGAAGTAAAAATGGCAATGTTACCAAAAGCAATCTCCAGACTTAATGTAATCCCATCAAAATCCCAACACACAATTCTATTCAACAACCAGACTTTAAAAGAATAATACTAAATTTTATATGAAAAATAAAAACATGAGATAGATAAAACAATCCTGTATAATAAAGGAACGTACAGATGTAGCACCACTCCTGAATTCAAGCTCTACTATAGAGCTATAGGAATAAAAAAAAAAAAAAAAAAAAAAAAAAAAAAACTTGGCATAGAAACAGACAAGTAGATCAATGAAAATGAATCAAAAACCCTGATATAAGTCTACATATTTAACTACATCTAATTTTTGTTAAAGAGGAGAAATTATACATGGAAAAAAGAATCTTCAACAAATGGTGCCGACATAACTGGATATTGGCATGTAGAAAACTGCAAATAGATCCAAACCTATCACTCTGCACAAAATTCAAATCCAAGTGGATCAAAGACCTCGACATAAACCCAGCTACACTGAACTTGACAGAAAAGTAAGTGGAAAATCCCCTCCAATGTATTGGCACAGGTGACCACTTCCTAAATATAACACCAGAGGCACAGACACTAAGAACAACAGTTAATAAATGGAACCTCCAGAAACTGAGAAGCTTCTGTAAGGCAAGGGACAGTGTCAATAAGACAAAATGACAGGCTACAGAATAGAAAAGGATCTTCATCAACCCTACAACTGTCAGAGGACTGAACTCTTAGATATCTAGAGAACTCAAGAAACTAGAGGGCAAAACCAAATAATCCAATGAAAAATGGAATTCAGAGCTAAATAGGGAATTCTCAACTGAAGAATTTCAAATGGCTGAAAGGCACTTAAAGAATTGTCTAGTCATTAGAGAAATGCAAATCAGAACAACTCTGGGATACCATATTACACCTGTCAGAATGGCTGAGATCAAAAACACAGATCACAGCCTATACTAGAGGGAGGGAATGTGGAGCAAGGGGAACACTCCTCCATTGCTGATGGGAGTGTAAACTTATACAGCCACTTTGGAAATCAGCATGGCAGTTCTTCAAAAAACTGGGAATCAATATAACCAATTATCCAGCAATACCTCTATAGGGCATATTCCCTAAGGATGAACATTCTTAACTCAAAGGCATTAGCTCAACTATATTCATTCATTGCAGCATTATTCATAATGGCTATAACCAGGAAACAACATAGATGCCCCTCAACTGAAGAATAAATTTAAAAATATGGTACATTTATACAATGAAATACTACTCAGCAGAAAAAAAAAATACAAGATTTGGTTTGTGCTCTACTCCCTCATATGTAAATTATAGAAATAAAGCAAAGGAAAACCAAACTAAAATCCACAATCCCTGAGCAGCAAGGTAACAGGAGGAAATTAAAGAGACATCCATAGATTCCCATGGGAAGGGGAAATAGAGAACATCACCTGAGTAAATTCAGATCATACAAGGGAGAGAAGTGGAGAGAGACGAGGAGGTAGGAAGAAAATATGAAAGAATGGGATGGCTGAGTAGAGGGAGCAACAGAGAGGGAGAAAGAAATAGGTGTCTTGATAAAGGGAGCCATTGAGGGGTTAGAAAGAAATCTGGTGCTAGGAAAACACCTGAGAACCCACAAGATGACCACAGCTAAGACTCCAAGCAATAGTGGAGAAGGTGCCTAAACAGGCCTTCCCTATAATCAAATAAATGACCACCCTAATTGCCATTTAGATCCTTCATCCAGCAACTGATGGAGGCAGATGCAGAGATCCGTATCTAAGAACTGAGTCGAGCTCCTGGTCCAGCTAAAGAGAGAGAGAAAAGAGTAAATGAGCAAAGAGATCAGGATCATGAGGAGGAGACCCACAGAGAAAGCTGACCCATGCTATTGGGAGCTCTCTGACTCTAAATGACAGCTGAGGAACCTTGATGGAAAGGATCTAAACCCTCTGAATGTAGATGACAGTTGAGTATCATAGGCAGTTTGTGGAGACTCTTGCAATAGGACCAGAGTTTATTCCTGGTCCATGAATGGTGCACCTTTTTCAGCCTCAGACATACCTCAAATAGAATGTCAGGCAGAATTGACTCACCTTGGGGTTCCATGTCCTTCTTGGAGAAGGGATGGGAATTGGGTGAGGCGAGGCTGAGGAAGGACTAGGAGGAGGGAAGGAATGAGGAGCAGTGGTAGATATGTCAAAAAAATGTAAAATAGATTTTAAAAATTCATCTGCTTGGTTAGCTTGTAGATGGGGGATAGTGTCAGGGGAGCCTGGGGGAAGACTGGGAGATGAAGAAGGGGGAGCAGTGGTACGAATGGGAAAAATTCAAATAAAAAAATTAATAAAAAGGAACATTAGATTCAAAAAATAAGTAAAAGTAGAAGGAAAGATTCAACATCACAAGGTCATCCTTGGGCCTCCACATATGTCACAGTTTAAGTGCTTGTGCTGACACATCATACACTCAAAATAACAATAATAAAAAAACCCAACAAATCAAAATTCTAATATAATTAGTATACTGTGCTATCTATTTTATATAAACTATGGTATGATGTATATAATATGGTGGTGGAAATAAGTTTTTAAGTTGTTGAAATTTATATTTTCAAGGATGTAGGGGTGCATCCCATCATAATTGACACACTTTATTTAGAAATAGAAACATGTCTCTTCAAAATACTGTTCAATAAAATCCATTTTTAAATTTTTCCAATGAAAAACTATGTTTAATTTTACAGGTATTCATGAAAAATAGACAAGTGTCTATTGAGTTAATACTACATGAAATCTGAGGAGGAGCTAAATGGTCCTAACCCCAAATAACTTACAACTCTAATGGAGAATCTAAAATCATCCTAACACCAAGACTCACTGCCCAGAGCCATATATTAGGATCTAACACTGGCAAATGGCAAAATGCAACTTAAGAGAAAAGGAATTTGGGGTTTTGTAAAAGGAATAAACATATTGCTTCACAGAATACAAATTCCACAAGCATCAAGTCATTCCAGGCTCAGACAGTTCCAACCATACAAATCTTGTCAAAACATTATCCTTGGCTAATTCTTGCCCTCACTGTCTTTAATGAACTCTGTTATGTTACCACTGCTAGTTCCACATTTACATTGTGCCAGACTATGACCCCAGAGATGAGCCAGACTTTCCTGAGGAGCACCATAACAAACCAATGCTAGTGGTATTAATGCTTCCCAATCATTTAACAAAAGAATCACTGATAATTCCATAGTGGTCTGGGCATACAAAATACTGTAGTGAACAAAATATACAATATTCCTGCTCTTTCAGAGCTTAAATTCTTGGAAAATATACTAAGCAAATAGAAAACTAAGTATGTGAAATTATTTAGCATTGAGGCTGTTGAGAACCTTAACACAGTAAGGGAAATTTTTCATTCACCTACCTTCTGTATCAACAGTACATCCTGAAGCATTTTGTAGGACTGATTGAGGAAGGCTGAAACATGATCATCTCTGCATCAAAGAAATGTCATCAAAACCACTTATATAGTATAGGAGAATACAAAATAAATAACTTTTGCCAAGAGAAACTCTGGGTGCTATTGGCAGAAGGTGGTAAGGTTCTTCAGCTGACAGAATAAACTTAAGTCCACAGGACTATTAAAACAATATAAATCCTCCTCAGAGGTCTGGGATATTTCACTTGAGCTGGCAATAATAGAAATTGTATAAGTCAAACTTATGTGCCATATGTGTAATGGGCCAAGAATGATGCTTAAAATTTATGAAAAGGCGGGGGGGGGCATGATGCTAAAGAAATACACATGTAAAGGCTTGGTATATGCAGCATAGGCCAGACAATGGTATTGAGTATGATAATGTTTTTTTTTTTTTTTAAGAATACAGTTGTACTAGAAATGCCTCATAACGTTATTTTGTTAACAAAAGGAGACACTGAAAAGTTTGAGAAAGGAATAATACTCCATGTGTTTGCTTTAGGAACCTTAAATGGAAAGCTGTGCACATAATTGGCTTGAAGGAAGAGCTCACGGAAACAGAAATTAGGTGTAGGATCCTGTTGTGACTGTATCAGGTAAGGACTGTAAGACTTTGACACTACATATTGTCAGGAACAGAGAAGATAAAAGTCATGAAAGCTAGTGACATAGTTAGAATTTAAAAAGCAGAATTGAGGACGGAATTAGAAAAAAGAGCTAACAACTAAATAAATACTGTAATATATAGGGTTCAAACTTCTTTCACTATCAAGGTATGGTGTTATTTATCTTCCCGAGTTCCAAAAACTGAAACATCCTAGTGTGGGGATATAATAAAAGATTCAAAAGTCTCAGAGATATCAGAGGGATCTACCCACAGTCAGTCTAGGAAGATCAGAGAGTGGTGATTCACACCTTTAATGGCAGCACAGGGAGTTTCCTGGGAGTGGTGACCTTAATCCAAACTGAGTTTGAGGCCATCTTAGTTTACAGAAGAAGTTCCAGGCTCCCAGGCAGGCAGTGGTGGGGCCACGCCTTAACTGAGAGAGTATTTAAGGCAGGCATAGAAAGACAGATCAGAAGAGGCCAGGAGAAGCCAGGCTGAAGAAGTTGGAAGACAGCTGGGTGAGATCTTACTGTGCTGTTTACTCTCTCTAATATCTCCGACTTTCCCAGAGATCTGTCCCTGAGTTTCCTTTATTCGTGCAACACCCTAGGGTTCAGTCTTTGAAATTTGGTTTCTAACCATTTTCTGAAAGTTTTATTCAAGTCTTCACTGAAACATTATGCCTTTTTTGATAAGTCCAGATTACTACCCTGAATACCAGACAACTGTATAAAGCCACCTATTCTGCAGTCACCCAAATAATCAAAGATATCTTTCAAAAATGACAGCCATAAAATTTAGTTTTACCTTCCCCAAACTATACCTTTTAGTGTCATCTGTATCTCAACAAACAAAATCCATATTGATGTAATTATTTCATAATTTCAGAAACAAAAGCACTAATAAAAAAGGAATTTAAATGCAGTTAGCCTTTGACAGGGGCGCATATCTCTCATAGAAGCCATAGAATATCAAACAAAATACTCACCACAAAAAAAAATGGATTACCATTTTTGCAGCTGCTGATTAGTAAGAGCCTATAGACCTTCCTAAACATTATAGGTCATTGCCATTCCTTTGGATTTCCCCCAAGAGCTTGACAGTAATACCCAGTTGTTAAAGACATCATTTACTTGACTCATTTAGCATGGAGAAATGCGGTTGGAACCAACTTGGAAATATCATCACTACTGGATATTTTTCATGGTGCTGGAAGCTGCTATGCACACTAGCTGGGGAAGCAAGTACTGACAGTCTTACCCAGGTGTGTATACTGCTGTCTTCAGTAATGATAAGCTTGGCAAGATATGTCTACTGGAGCAATGGTGGGAAAATGTTATAGAAGGGATCAGCCACTTTCTGCTTGTATTTAAGTCCACACCATAAGATAAAACTTACACTTGGCACAGTTAGCAAGGCCAAGAACTTGTGACTAGACAGGTCATGGGCCCTAAGTGAGAACCTGCTATTATTTGCTAAAAGGTGATAGTAAGAAACCAACTCCTAATGACCTATTTTTAGACCAACAGACAGTGAGTGTATCTCCCAACCCCCACCAGAAAACCTTCCTTTTGCAGTAGATGGTGAGTAATACAGAGACCCAACAGTGATCGCATGCAGAAAATCAGATTCTGGAGTGATCTGATTCTTGGACATGTATATCACAGCCATTTCTCTCAAGACTCAGGGATCATAGTGGAAGTCGTGGCAAAAAAAAAAGATTACTAGAGCAGTGGAAAACCACAACAAATAGTGTTTGCTGGACACAACAGCACAGTTGCACTTAGAAACTCATAACAGTCGTGACAACATACATAATACTTGAGCATGATCAAGTCAAAAAAGAAATTCACATCATAAAGGAAAAAAAGTAGCTGTTTAGTTCTCCCCTGGATGAGAAGCTATCGGCATAGATTGCTATTCAGAGAGGGAAAGTAAAGTCTCTTCAAGAATTTAGTGGATTTGAGGCTACCAAGACCCAGCAAACAACCCTACATATATTCACAGATTAGAAGCACCAAGGAGACTGAGTGATTTTAGAAAGGAATACTCAAAATAGGGGGGAAATAATGGCAGGGGTGGAGAAGACATTTACAGGGAAGGTAATGGGAATGGACTTGATTAAACCACATTGTTTACATCTGTGAAATTCTCAAACCGTAAAACTACGGAAAAGAGGGCAAAGGTCTGAATGCTTTACCACATGTAAATATGTATAACATTACTATCTTTTAACGAAATACAAACCATGAAGCAACTCTCTATAGCCCTTGGGATGTTCAGAAGGCAATAAGAGAAAAAGACAAATTAGATACTGGCACATGTATGTAGAGGACCTAGATCAGTGCCCTGCAGGCTCCCAGGTTGCTGGTTTAGTTTCCATGAGTCCCTATGAGTACAGGTTAAATGATCCTTGTGGTTTGCTTGACTACTCTGGCTCCTACAGTCCCTCCTTCCCCTCTTCCACAGAATTCCCCAAGGTCCACCTCATGGTTGGCTGTGGGTCTCTGCATCTGTTTCAGTCATTTGCTATATGAAGCCTCTCTGATGACCCTTGGACTAGGCACCAATCTATGAGTACAGCAGAATATCGTTAGTCGTCATTGTGTTGACATTTTCCCTCCAGTCATCTTCCCTTCGATCCTAGGTCTCTGGGCTAACCAGCCTCTGGGGCCTGGTGTTCAAGGCAGTGTCAGGATTGGGCTCCCTCTAGTGGTATGTATGGGTCTCAGCCTGGATCAGTCATTGGTTGTCCACTCTCACAATTTCTGTGCCACTTTTACCCCAGCATATCTTGTAGGCAAGACAAACTGCAAATCGAAGGTTATGTGGCTGGCTTAATGTCCCAAGCTCTCCTCTTTCCAGTCTTGCCTGGTTACAGGAGACGGGCAGTTCAGGCTCTCTATCCCTATTATTAGGCGTCTTAGCCAAGATCACCTTGTACATTTCTGAGAGTTTCCATTGCACCAGGTTTCTACCTAACCCAAGATGTTCCCAATTTCCAATCATCCCTTCTAGGATTCTTCTCTTCCACCCCCCTGAGCTGATCTTTCCTGTTCCCTTCCCGATTTGCCCCCATTCCACCCACTAAATTTATTCTATTTCTACTTCTTAGGGAGAGAGAAGCATTCCCTTTTGAACTCTAGTTACTTAGCTTCTCTGAGTTTGTGGGTTGTTGCATGGTTATTGTTCACTTTGTAGCTAATATCCACTTGTAAGTACCATGTTTATCCCTCTAAGTCTTGGTTACCCTACTCGAGATGATTGTTTTTAGTTCCATCCATTTCTCTGCAAATTGCATGATGTCATTGTTTTTAACAGCTGAGCATACTTTGTTGTGTAAATGTATCACATTTTCTTTATTCATTCTTCCATCAAAGGACATCTAGGTTGTTTCCAGGTTCTGGCTGATTCCAATTAATCTGCTTGATCAGCTTGCAAGACTCCTGACACTGGGACCAGGGACTGTCTCTAGCTCTTCTGCTGGCTTTTGGGACCCTATTCCTCATAGGAAGTTGTCTTGTCCATCCTTAATGTGAAGGAAAGAGACTAGTCATATTGCAACTTGATATACCATGTTAGGTTAATATCTGTAGGAGGCCTGCCCTTTTCTTAATAGAAACCAAGGAGAAGTGGATGAGGGGAACAGAGAGAAAGATCAGGGGAAGTAAATAGGAGGGAGGAAAAATGGGAAACTATCATCAGAATGTAAAAATACTAATAATATTTTAAATATCATTAAAAAATGAATGTTACCCTAGAGTTGATAAATGGATAACTTTTGCATATACTTGGTTTTATCTGGATATTGACATAATAGGCTTTCTTTGTCCAAGCATTCACTGAAGGACATTTAAGTTGTTTCTGCCTTTTGGCTTTCATGAATAGAGCTTCTATAAATATTCATGTACAAGATTTTGTTTAAATACCTATTTTCAATTCTTCGGTGCATATACACCACATGGAACTGTAGATCAGACTGAAGCTCTGAGTTTAATTATTTAAGGAGTTGCCAAGACTCTTCTCACAATGGCTGCACATTTGTTTATTAACATCATGATATACTCTGTAAATTTTTATTGTAACAGATATATCTGTTTTCCTCTTGCTGATCATCTTCCCCTGGGTACCATGGACAAATCCAGAGGAAGGAAAACTCATTCCCATGGGTTCTTCTGACAGATTTAACTTTTACCTCTCAGTGTTCTAATTGTTCTTAATTTAATTTTTGTAGCATGTACAAGGCATTAGGAAGCACATTTTATTAAATTAAATTTATTTTTAAATTTCATATGTGTGCTGTATTTACATCATCCCCCACCCCTCTCCTCACTCCAATTCTTCCCAACATAAGTTCCACCTCTCTCTTGCTAGCCTCACCAACAACTCCATAAACTACTTTATTTTAAAACTAAATTAATTCATTAGTCACAGAAGAGTACAAAAGTAAAGTGAATAAAATGCTGAATTAATACATTATCACTGATGTCATTACTTATCTCCACTAAAGTATTCAATGAATTTTTAGGCAGTGAGCAATTGTTTAGTTCAAAAGAATATGCAATAAAAATAACTTACATGATTATAATTTTCTGAAAATTAGAATTACAATTTTCTAGTTTTTAATATAATTTGAAGAAAAACTAATTTACTATCTGTTTATTTTTAAAGAGACTTTCATTGAATTACATATTGATCACCTTGGGCCTCAGAGCCATCTGAAGGACCAGCTGGCCAATAATTAATATTTGGTGTCATAAAAAACAAATACATAATTTTTAGTTTTCTCACTAATTTCTTCATTTACTATGTGTCAGATATTATACAAGTTTGCCGGGGGGGGGGGGGGGGGGGGGGACAGAATACGTGTGATACAGTTTCCAAACTAATGATTCACAAAAGGGAAAGGAGAAACAAGAGATAAAGTTGTTCTATTAGCACTAGAGATGATAAAAGTACACAGTTCCTTCTACCCAACAACTCATGGACCATTGGGCACATGACATGTCTAAATGTGTTGGAAATATTCATTCCTGCCAGCAACCCCCATGAGTCACATTAAATCCTTTTCTTAGGGGCATGAGGGAATTCTTGTTCCCCTAAACTTCTCACTCTTTGATTCTTGTGTATTCTACTTGGGATTTCAATCTCTCTAGGTCAAACTTTTGCTCATGTAGCAAAGAAAGGAGGACACATCAAAAGTCTTCATGAAGAGATGAGGGAAGGGTGCACTGTGCAGTCCTGTTTCCATGAAAATCATGTAGAGTACAAACTGGCATCTTAACAGTTGGTTTTTATTGTCTTTGCTAATTACTTCTTCTGCTATGAGACTACCAAAATATTATTAAATTTTCTCTGCCTTCTCAAAGAAAAATAAAAAGCAAATATTCACAGTAATTCCATTATCCTACTTCCATATGGCTTAGGACATTTGAAATGAAGAAAATATATGCCCTGTCCCAGAGAAATTATCTGCTATATCATAAAATCACATTATTTACAATAATAGCAACTTTTAGTATTTTAGTATTGCTGGTGCCATCCTTCCTAAATGATAAATCAAACTAAAATTATTTAGCCCAATCTGAGCAAGCTACTCTTGGTGGCATAGGACAGGAGATCTATATTGATTGGTCACGGTCCATGGTGGCCCTGATTCATTGGAGACAGGAAACAGAAGTCAATAACCATTTAAACAGTCCATGTGACTAACCTTCGGGAACACAATTGCTCGAGAGATTTTTTTCCTACATCAACAAGAAACAAAAGATAGAGCAAAACCCTTACCAGATGGAAGCAACTTTTTAAACTATTGCCTCAAATTTAATTTGAGTCACTGTAAACACTTATAAAAGATCTCATTTACCCCACTTTCTGTAAGAAACCCTAAGCAATTTTGTCGGTACTAGATAACTAGCTCCCTGAGTCAGTGAAAAACCACTTCAGCATCTACTTGCTATGTTCAGAAAAAAAACAGAAGACATTTGGAAAGCGAGATGGGCACACTCTCAGAGTGCTAAAACAGATCCCTCTTTAATTATAGAAAGCACTGTATATTTAAAATCCAAACAAATCCTGGGAGTTGACCAACAAAATTTAAGAACCCCCAGCTTCACAAATTACTAAATTTTCATAGTAGGCAACCTCTTTTCAAAGTTCAAAACAAAAGTGGTTCACCGGTTTTCATAAAACAGTTATTTCTAGGTATCAACATAGTCTCTTGTAAACTAAGAATCATGTTACCCCAAATCTTGCAAACACTTTTACTTTGTATTTAAGCCTATGTGGATATGAGTTGTGGAGGCAGAGAGAGAGAGAGAGAGAGAGAGAGAGAGAGAGAGAGAGAGAGAGAGAGAGGAAAAACAAAATACATATCAACACATATGTTGGTGGGAGATAGGGTAGGAGAAACAGCTTCTGAGGGTGGAAAAAAATTTAACTTTATTGTGACAGGAGCATGAATAAAAATTTGATAACTTCACCTTGACAAGTGATGTTAAACTTACCTTCTGTCATTATAATCATCTGTTTCTGAAAGACAGATGGACAGCCCAAAGATCAAGTCCCTTCTAAGACACCACTTCTCTGAGTGTGAAGAAGCACTAGCTAGGACTTCTGCCCTGGGAGGATGCGCCCTTGGCATTGTAATCAGCTTTTCTTCCATGCCTCATCCACCATCATGTGCTTCAGCACTGGCATCCCAGTGGGTTATACAAAAATCTAGTCTTTCATAAGTTTGTTAAAAATAAAAAAATAAAATAAAATAAACCTCTATGACTCTACTGTCTAAGACCCTCTTCTCAGTGAGGTTACACATGTTTTGCATTTATTTAGCACTGAGTCACATTGAATCTAGAATTCACATCTTACTTATGCATTTTTCTGTCTGGAGATGGAGATTTTCAAGTTCATATTCACCAGTGTGGGAGAGAGTCAGTGAATCTACTAAAGATCCAAATAGATCAAGGAGATAGAGAAATGTGAAATAAGCTCTTCACTCTCTCACTCCTTTTTGTTCTCTCCCTCTCACACAGTTCTCCTCACCCCCTCTTTTTCAGCCTCTCCTGTTCATATCTATTTTCTCTTTCCCTTAGTTTTCAGAGCCCAGGTGCTCATCCTCCAGTAATTAAAATTGGCCCACTTCTTAGGCCTCAACTTGAACTTGCATTATACTGTTAGCTTTCTTGAATCACTAGGGCATAGATGGTAGACTGTGTGCTCTATCAAACTCCATAAGGTAGGCGAATTCCCATAATAAGCCCTCTCTGGCAAATCTATATATATCCTGTTAGCTCTAACTCTGTAGAACTTTAATACATATTCTTATACCTAGGGATTGATGATTCCAAAGAAAGTACAACAGAAACACTAAAAAGCTCAAAAATACAACTATTTGTGTTTCCTTCCATATTAATGGACTCCAAGTAGATAAGGCTTTTGTTGGAATACACTTGACCAATAGCCAATAAGAGTCCTCTTTATTTTATCAGACTCAGTGAGTTCCTTTTTATTTTAAGAGGTTCACATGCCTATTTGCTATATGCCCTAAAATCTCCTCTTAAGCGGTACTTTATGGATCCTTCTCCAACCACTTGATGCCATCCATGTATTCCTAGTCTCCTGCCTCCCCTAGCCTCACCGCTCTGAAGCATCTGAATTGCTCTGCATATCTGTCTATCATATGCTCGTGTTTTACTATGCTTTAACCTTCTCAATTCTACAGGCAACATTTCCTAACCATATCATTTTGGTTATTAAATAAGTTTCATTCTTCCTAGCTATTTCATTGTGTAAAATGTCATTAAAAGAATCCAATTTAAAGATCTATTTAGATTCTATACTTCGGATAAATTAAATGAGATAAGACAGGACAGTATCTGCATACAGAAATCTTTAAAAGCATCACTTAGTGTTGTATCACAGAATGAATGGATTAAACAACCATTGGAGGGACAGAAAGAAAGCCACGAGACAAAACGCAATATAGGACTGATCACTGAGCACTAGCCCTGATATATCTCCAGTCTTAATGATTGTTTTCAATTCCCTTTTTTTCCTTTTCTTCCTCATTTATAAACCAATATGCAGTAAAGCTTGTATAATACCTTTGTAACTCATGCCAATTTCATTTTTAATCAATTCTACTTGAAATTTAAAGTAATTTAAATTGCAAAGATATATCTTTATGTGCATCCAAACAGGATTTTCTTCTATAACCATAGGTCTTGAGACCTAATTCTTTATCCATTCCTTGTCCAGTTCCCATACCTTTGCTGGCTTCAAAAGTTAATGGCTCAGATAATGTACAGACAGATCATCCTTCTCGGAGCTCTCCTAGAGTGACAGATGAAGACAGGGCAACTCACTTACCCCTGTTTCAAGTGACTCTGTAATGAAGGAAGCTGTAGTGGGCCCAGAGACCTTCTAGCTGCCCCTCAACTATTGAGCATAGATGTCTTCCCATAAAACTGGTCCAAATTAAACTACTAGGAAAATGTAAAAACAATTTAAGGTCACTGGAATGTAATGCCTTATCTAAAACTCAACACAATCCCTGTGCCATCAGCTTAATTCAATATATAAAAAGCTCTAAGAGTATATAGATCTTGACCTTAGATTATTTAGAAAATAATTTAAAAGTAGAATAGAGTATCTTGTTTTGCAAGAAGTTCTCCTTCCTGATGAATTGCAGAAAAATAAAATAAATTGAAATAAAAATGATGTAAGTTTGTAATGGTAGAGGTGAGACATCATAAATAATCATTTAAAAGCAAATTATATATTTATCTCTGCTCAGTGAAAACAAAGCACAAAGACTCCAATATTAGCTTCTAATGCCTGCAATTTAGAAACTCTGTGATGTAAAGTTTAAGGAAAGGAGCTTAAAATTATATGTAAATAAAGAATATTTTCACTAGTGTCAACAGAACATAAAGAATAATTTGTCAGTTACACTCACCAAAAGAGAAAGCAATGAAGAGTCTAAACTCAGATATAGAACATCATAAAAGATTTCACTCACAACTGAGTGATTCTAGAGTCCAAAAACTTTCATACTTTTACTTACCCAGAGAGACTATAAATGCATAAAAATTAACATTATTGGTAAAATCTTATATATCACACATCATTAACGAAGTTGCTTTTGTACAGCAAATGTACACCTGGTCAAAGTACAGAAAATAACGAAGTGCTCATCCACATTTGGAACATCTGTATCAAATCTCCCCCCCAAGGCTCAGCAGCTTTCCCAGAAGAGGAGGTGGAAAGACTGTAAAGGTAAAGAAGGCCAGGACAAAATGGTGACTTCTGAACATAGCAGGATCTCTGTACTCAGCAGCTGTGGCTGCCAGGGCTAATATCAAGCCAACTGTCATTGTATCATGAAGGGAGAAGAGCTTATGAGCCCCACCCCTGTCTAAGGAGCTACGGATAGTTGGTATACTCTGGGGAAGAAAGGATCAGTTTTGTTTGTTTGTTTTCTTAAGCTGTGGCCCCTGGTAGGTTGGTCATGTTCCAGTGGGTGGCCCCACACCCAGGACTGTGTGGGAAGCATAAATAGTATTTAATGGAGAGAGAGAGAGAGAGAGAGAGAGAGAGAGAGAGAGAGAGAGAGAGAGAGAGAGATGACAAGTAGACAGATTAGGAGATGAGTGTCTATCTGAGAAAAGATAAGAGGCGGAGACTATGATCAAAGTACATTACATGAAATTTGCAAAGAATTAATAAAAATATGTTTAAGGGTTTGTCTCTGTCTTTTGTTCTGTTTTGTTTTTTCTCACTATGTAACTCTAGCTGAACTGGAGCTCATTCTGTAGATGAGGCTGGCCTGGAACTCGGTTTCCTTCCTGCCTCTGCTTTCTGAATGCTGGGATTAGAGGCATACACCACCACTCCAGGCCTTTCTCTGAATATTGCTTTCGGTCAGTTATTGAAAGTCACTGGGTACACATTGCTTTCCTCTTTTCTTTTCAATCAGCATTAAAAATAGTGTTCCCTGTTAGCTATGGCAGTATAGATCTGCAATCCTTTAGAAGGGTGAGGCTGGAGATCATGAGTTCCTGGATAGTCTGGACTACATAACAACACCCTGTACCAGGAAAGAGGAGAGAGAGGAGAGGCAGGAAGGGGGGGGGGGGGAGAAAGGGAGTGGGTACAGAGACAGAAAGACATGAAGACAGAGAAAAATGTTCTATATTCAATCAATGGCAATGATCAGCATAGTGCTCAATATCCCAAATGAAGACTATATCCACCTAGCTTTCCACAGCTTGGGTCCCTTAACTGCCTTCAAGGAAATCAGGCTAAATTAAAAACAAGAAAGGTTATATATTCATGTTCCACCCCCACACCACAGTATGCAACTCTCCAGATACCTAATCACATTTCTCAACTACCGAGCTGAATATATTTTAAAAATATATATTTTGGTAGACCTGGATATTTATAATCACGTACCTTTTGGGGCATGGCATTTGGTTATAGGTTGGTTTTTCTTTTCTTTCTTTACTTATTTGATTTAAAGATAATCCTGTTGTTCACTAGAAAGAATTTCAGAGATCTTGTCATTTCTCTGATATTTCTATCATGTATCTATATTTCTTGAAATGTATAGCTAACATTTCTGCCTCTCCTCAAAGACTAATCTTTTTCTTCTGGAACAGTATTTTAGTGCTTCCCAGAGAGCCCTGTCTATTCCCTCCCAGCCTGTGACACCATCCGTGCGGATCATACTCCCAAGTCCAGAAATAGACAAAGCACTACATTCCAGGTCACTGTGTATTGATGCCAGAGAACAAGTATAGCACCTTACAGGCCACCAGCATCATTTCTGCAATAAGAACTTTTTGTGTCTGAAGTGGCATTGAGATCACAGACAGGAGCCAGAAAGTCTGGAGTCTGCTGGTGACCTGGACTCCTGAACATTTAACTTGTCTTGAGATCTTTCAACAAATTTTCAGTTAAAGATAGGCTAATTTTTTCTTCTGTTGCCTATTTCAACTGAATTTCGCATCACCTAGAACTTAAAGATTCCTCTCAATACACAACTCTATTGCTCCTCTGAAATGTAAGACTCTCCTGTTGTAGTACTCCAGCAGATCAAAAACACTATTCAGTTATTTCAATAGAAAATTATTAGAGAATTTACCTGTTAATCTGGAGATCACTAGGAAATAAGTACATTACCCTAGCGCCACATGGCTCAGAAGGAAGACAACTACAATCTTTCTGGGTAAGGTGATACATATTAGCAATATTGATATAATTAAGCAGTTGGTCATACATGATTAAGTCATGCACCTGTTCTTCAATGGTAGGTTCCCTGTGAGGTGAATCGGGAAAAGAAAAAAAAAAAAAAACAGCAAGTTTCAATTACTCACTGCAATAATTTTTGGATTAAGAAATAAAAGAGTAACATAACCAACTTATTTACATCTCTCAAACTCTGCTTTTCCATCCATTTAGTCATTTAAAGGATGCTTATTGGGTACCAACTCTGGGATAGTCATTTTGCGACTTGATAAGGGCACAATTTATACATAGACTAATAAGAACTTATTTTGTCTTTTGCCCCAGTGGGTTATTTTAGTATTCATTGGTACTTATTCTACAGGATGGATGGGGGGGGGGTGAAAATCTTTTCAGCTAAATGTCATCACTTGTAAATGATTTCACTGGTGGCTGAGTGGAAAAGTACTTTTAAATGAATGAACAATGTGAAATTGGGAGATTATTTGTCATATTTATTTCATTCCCATCTGTTCTAATAAATCATTGATAATTGGCTATATTCCAAGTGAATAGGCTTGTCAGGGTACCCAGGTTATGATGTTCACTGTATTTTGAAAATTATTGCTAGAATAGTTTTGCCTACCCAATTATTAAAATAGTAGAACTTATAAAATTTTCAGCATAATTCGAGTATCCTAATTATTGATGCAGAGTGTAGTTTTAAATGGCTACAACATCATAATAAGTTTTACTTTGGAATTTAATAAGATCCAGAGGATGTATTAGCATCATATTATAAATAATAATTTCAAAAAGAAAAAAAAATGGGCCTTCCTAACTTTATCCCTACCCATGAGAAGGAGGGGATCATTTGGTGCTAATAGTTCCAATCATGTTTCAAAGGCAAAAAGAAAATAAACAAAGCAGGAAAATATTTTTGGTATGTCACATAAACACGCAAACAATTATCTTAAAATGTAATCTCCACGTGACTTATTAAGGTCGATTACATTTTAATGTGCATTGCAATTTGCACATTATAGAGAGCACTCTACATGCAGTGTTAACCGCGTGGCCTGACTGACAACCTGCACAACTGAAGATATAGAAAGAGAAAAACCTTCTGCTATCTTTCTCTAAATGGATGTATTTGGTGTTGATAGTCAGACACAGTTTTCACCTTTATCCCAGCTTGTTTCTGACCCAGTGGGTTAGTGTTAATCACCACTGTAGGCACCAATAATTTCCCCATATGTGGAATTTGATAAGTTAGAGCACCCACTTCAATTCAAGAAGATTCCAGCTGACTATCCAGTTATCGCTATGGACAGCTTCAAGCACATCCATGGCTGGCCTTGTATGCTTAGCTTTATCAAGCGCTTTGCACTCTTTGTCTTTTATCTCTTAATTGAGACCTGACTGCAAGAAATGCCTATCTCTTCAACTGGGTTGCATTAAGCATTAACTTTAACTGCTTTGGGTACTTGAGGTACAGAAAGGGGGGGGGGACCTTAAGAAGCTGTATAGAGTGGAAAATCTCCCCAAATCTCTATTTATAAATTGTGTAAATGCTACAGCATTTTTAAAGTAAATAAATCTTTATCTATTTTCCAGATTTTAAAAAAAAAAAAAAGAAGTGTTTATGTTGCCAAGTGGAAGAAAGTTTATGATCCTCCCCCATATTTGGCAGTAATAATAATCCCACAATTCTGGCCCAAAGAGATAATATTTAGGGTGAGTAAATAATTCACTAACAGTGGGTGAGAAAGAACTCCATAGCTTATATTGTCAGTGTCTACAATCCAGCTCTTTCCTAAAGAATATGGAAATCAATTTTTTTATTTGTGCTAAGAATACAGAAATCTGTAGATTTCTGGTGGCTTATGCAGGTTCTAAGTGTTGTGATTTCCTTTTCTATTCAGTTTCCATTTCTAAATACTACCCAGTTATTAATGCTTTTTGGTGTCCTCGAGGGTGTTGCCTGTTTGTTCTATCATTTTATCCCAATGTCTGGCTTACAGTAAACATTCAGTCAATACTCATAAATTGAATGGCATTGATGTGGAGTCTGCTCAGCATTTATGAAGCCATCCTGTGACTTTTAAACACATATGTGAGTGTAGTATGTGGGTACATATATGCATGCATATATGTATGTTTGCATGTGTGTGGGTACGCTTGTAAGTATTAAAAAACAAAAAGTTGACAATGGCATCTTTCTCAACTGCTCTCCAATTTTTTTTTTTTTTTTATACTGAGGCAGGTCCTCTGTCTTGCCTGTTTGCTCCAGGATCCCTTCGCATCTCCTCTGAAGTACTAGGATTTCGGAAGGGGGGGCAGTATTTATGTGGGTTTTAGAGATTTCTAAACCAGTACTCAGGTTTGGGGGCAAGTACTTTCCCCATTGAGCCATCCGCTCAGTTCCCTTCCTGTTGCTCATTGATGTTGGCTTTCATGAGAGGGGCCACATTTCATCATCAACGTGGCTCCTAGGATGCTAATTCTGCAGTAATATTTGGTGAAACATATTGAAAAAGATAGCTTCAGACAGTGCATTGGAGAATTAGCAAAAAGAAAAATGGTAACTTATTCATGAGGAGTCTGATTATTGGTAATTGAAGCAACATTTTCAGTTTTAACACCAATATCTGAAGGTGAGAGTAGAAACCAGACATGGCTGGTTAGACATCTGCTCAGTCAAACACGGTCAGCTAACTGTAAGTCTAGACAAGAAGAAAACACAGGAATCAGATTTCAAAACTTCAAAACAAGTTCAAGGAAAATTAGAGAAGTTGCACTAAAAATGATGACTGATAAACGTATGGAAGTTCTTTTCAATGTTAAAGATAATGAAAAGGGTTTTTTATTTTCCTCTTTGTTTTCTAAAGAGAGTGAGAGAAAGGGTATGGAGATGGATAAACAGGGAGGCAGGAGGATCTGGGAGAAGTTAGGGGAAGTAATGATATATATATGTATGAATATATGTATGAAATATATATATGGAATATAACGTATGAAAAAGTTTATTTTCGATGATATACATTGAAATATGTTATTTCATACATATTTATATCTATATAAATTTCATTTATAGAGAAATATGTAATATCTATGTTATATCTAATATGTACATACATATATTACATCTCACTTATTCAATGTGATTACAGTGAAAATTTAAAGCAAGGAAGTGTTATACATTGAGGGATACTATAATATGGAGTATTCATAACACAGCACTGTTGGAACCAGAAATGATGGCTACATTCTTACAATTGTTACCAAAGGGCTATCTTTATCTGAGAAGACCTCTAAAGATAGACTATTGATATTAAATTTTAAAAAATAAGTCCTACCCCATGGTACAAGTACACAGTAGCAGGTACTTACTTTCACTCACTTTTTACTCATTTCATTAATATTTGGGGAGTTTAAATATGAATTTATCAAGGCAATAAGATGGGCAAGCTACTCACATAGCCCTGTCAGCAAAGCTGGTAAAGCACACTAATTGTGTTTAAAATTGCGAAGCATTAAAAGTGTAGTCAAGGAAGTTTTATGAATGTTAACTGCGACCAAATAACACATCCTGTTTACCTCCTATACCACCCACAGTGCACTTGGCATTTCCCAGCACGCTTTCTAGTTCACTTGTTGGTCAGACATATTCATTTTTCCTTTTGCTTCCACATACACCAAGCTTGTGCTCTGCGAGAATTATGTATAGCATCACTAATATTCATTAACAGCACACACAATTATTACAAGGATCCATAGTACTATTAACATGGGCTTACCACTCTTTGTCAATAGACATGGAGAATATAGGACAAGAAGTATGTTTTTCTCTTTACTTTTAACTTCAAATTTTTTTTTAAAAAAATAATCTCCTTTTATTGTTTTCTTATAGGCTCATAAAATTTTAGCTTTGTGTTACTTTTTCAAAGACTCTATTAAACTTGATACATGAGACTAGTAGACTGCCACAAACTCATAAAAATCTTTTCAGAGAATTGCTGCCTAGCAGTGGAAATTGAATGGCAATTTCTAAGAATCAAGCTAATGGCTTAAACTATAGAAAATGTGAAGCCTACTAATAGATAATTTAAGTTTTCTCCACTTCCCCCACCTCCACTACCACCGGAGAGAAAGGACATGAGTTTGAATAAAATTGCAGCAAGGTCTTATTAATCTTCTGTCTGTAAAAGCTCAATTTTCCTAAGCAGTGGGCTGTGGTACACATACCACATTAAAATCTATATTTAAAATGTTCTCAGTATTTTGGAGCTAAAAGTTCTTTCTGTATCTCTTGACTATGTGGACACTTGTATTATTGTCAGTTTCAAGAGTTAAATATTCCAGCAGGAATTTGTTACTACACAGCAGTACATAATGCCTGAAAACCCCCTGCACCAATATTGCTTCAAATTGGCGGCACGTGAACAAGGGACATGAAGGATGTTTCAACGCAGTAACCTATCCTTCCTTCTCTCCTGGGAGCCACTTGGCCAGCTTTCATCCTCATAATTATAATAAATTTGACATTTCATAGATAATATTGATTTCTGTATTTTAGCATTTCACCATAGGTGACAGTCTAGCGTCAAGAATGAAATTTCTATTGATCTCCTGCGCATTAATCTCTCATGTGTATGTGATCATTTTTATAAGACCTTTTACTGCACATAAATCAATATTTCATATTTCCAGCTATGCCAGAGGAGATGTCATATTTGTAAACTGTGAGTTGACACCTGCAATTCCTTCCTGTTCAGCTTCAACTGTTCAGTAGCAGTCGATTCAGGGTTGGGAGAGGATCAAGCTGGAGAAACAAAGTAGATGAAAGGCATGATTGTACACTAAAGCAATTAGCTTAATGAACAAAGAAGCCATGTAAGTGAAATACAACAAAATAATTTTTCTTTTTAAAAAAGACAAATGCTTCTGTAGAAGGAAGCATCCGTGAGACAGGCTGGATTTCCCTGCTTGCCAAAGAGCTGATATTAGATGTAAATGTCTGTAAATGTGTTATGGACACTAAGTACTTTTTAATAATTTCTTAAAAACTATCAAATCTTGATGCACAAGAAAGTCATCATAACTCAACAGTGTTTAGTATATGTATAGATAGATATATATGTACTGCTAAGAAGTTTTGGGAATTGTGGTCTACTTTATAATTTATTAAGAATTCCTAGTTTAAGAATTAGATAGCCAAATAATATAGGAGTACCCTGTCCAATCAAAATAGAACAGTATTATAAACTGTATGTGAGCTAGTCTTTGTGTAAATTTTTCTGCACTGTATGAACTAAGAAGTATCTTCAAGAATAAATCCCTGTAAACAAAAATACTAAAACTTTATAAGCATAATTATTTAGTATCTACTAAAATATTTATCTACTCAAATTCAATGGCACAAAACAAAGTATTATGTGTTAATTTTTAATCTCTTAATTTGTGTATTGCATTCATCTATGTTATCATTTTCAAAAGTATTTCCTACTTATTAAATAATTGATGTTTGTCTATGATATATTTTAAGGACTTCTGCAATAAGTCATATCATTGGACACAAGCTGGTCAACTTGGATGTTTATGCTTCTATCTATAAATTTTCCCTGACTGTGCTTACACTTTTTGATAAAGGTTGTTAAATGCAAAAAGTCAGTTGGACATGGTCTAATATAAATGAAAAAGCACTGTGAATAGAGTGCTGTTCTGCACAGCATTAACACTCATTCTTTACAAAATTGCTATTCCATATATTTAGAGAAGTTCAGAACTCTAAACCTTGTGCAATAAACATTTTCAGAATCTGACAAAAAGGCTTTTAATTCAATAAAGTGTTTGCTGGCTTATAAAGGACAACTGTTCCCTGATAAAGGATGACATGGAAATGTCCACTTTCCAGCAATTTTGTATAGTCACTATTGACACTCTATTGTTTCAAATTATATGTTGTTTCACGAGAAGGAAATGCAGCTCTTGCTTATTTTTTAAAGGCCAATCCTTTTTGCTGGCTTCAGGAACATGTTCACAGCCATAAAATATGTCAGCAAATGACTGTTTTAACATCATGACAGACACATTATCGGAGTGTGACTGACTCATGAATGAGTGAGTCTATTTCTGCAGTTATGTCAGGATTTGCTGTAGGAGCACAATTAAAAAGAAACAATAGTGGTTTGCAAGGTAACCAAAGAAAAGCCAGTAGGCCACTGGTACTTTTACGCATGTTAAAAGAATTAGTGGTGTATCTTGGGATTATGGTATTTAGTTTGCTTGAGACCAAGTTAAGTTTTCAAAGACCTGGGCTTTTCATAATCAGAACTTTAGACCATTGAGTTTTAGTATCCAAGTTTACTAGGTTTGCTGATTTCCTTCTTATTTTCTTTATATTTTTGTCATTTGTTTTTTAATTTCTGAAAACTCAAATTTTAATGGCTACCCGTAATCCTTGCCAATAATCTCTTCCCTATCAACTTAAAGCAAGGAAGAGAAACTCAGGTTGTTAGGAGAAATATAACTGTTTAGCTAGGATAAGAAAAATTAAATAATTCACATGAATTATTTTTTAAAAAAATCTTTAGGGCAATGTGATAGTTTGCACTTGATAATTGTGCTATTTCATTTCATCACTTTCCCTTCGCACATTCATTAGTGAACTTCTTCAGTACAAAACCCATTAGGACTTCTCACAAAGGCAATATTATTTCAGTCCATGCCCAGATACAGTGTTTACTATTTTTGTAAGCTGGATGTTACAACCATAGTTCCTATGGTTCACGGGCATTTTAATCTTGTATTCAACTCTACTAGAATTTTAAGCATTTATATTCTTTCTTTTTATACAAGCCAAAAATCTCTTTCACTGACAATATCCCCAAAGTAGGTAGCCTGTGTTTATTAATTATTAGCCAAATAATTAAATCCTTATGGAATGAGTGAATAGCATAATTGGTAGCATGTTAAAATATGATGTTTTATGGAGCTGGAGAGATGGTAGTTCAAAAGCTCTAAGCTTTTGGTTTGCAAGGAGTAATACCTAAACACCAGTCCTAAGTACTCATATTCAAAAGTGAATGAAGTTACAGGTTACCTTGGAGGGATGAACTAGGCAGACCTTGTCACTTTGATGGGTAGCTAACCTAGATAAAGTGGCAATATTATAACTCGTACATAGATTCTGTCTCAAGGAGTAAAACAGAGAGATACAGAGAGAGAGAGAGATCTGAGGTCCTTCTTTGGCCTCCAGTTGTGTGTGCAAGAGCACATGTATCTATCTGGCCCCTTATATCTATCACCATGTATACACTATACATACAACACACAGATTATTCCTGTAGGTTATGCTTCAAAACAATATGAATTATATAAAAGAACTCACCTTTATTAACTATTGAATTTTAATAACCTGAATATTATTGTAAAATAAAAAGGTTTAGGCAGCAAGTAAAAACTTAGAAAATCATCCTGGTAGTGTCATACAAGGAAGTTTTCAGATTTTGGCCTATATGTAAGTAATATTTTGTATCCTGCAGATGCACCATAGATTCAGGGTTTTAAGACACATATGCTGTTAATGTTTTAAAGTGGAACCAAATAAGATTCTGATGAGGAGACTGTGGAAATATCTCCCTGATCAAGAGTACATGCTGCTCTTCAAGAGGACCTCCCTTCCCAGCACCTACATCAGCGGAAAACACATAGCCACCTGCAACTCCAACTCCAGGAGACCTTCCCCGGTTTCCTCAACCACCACCACACATGTGGCATACAGAGACACACAGATAAATAAAAATATATCTTAAAAAGTGTCCTGATGACTACAGTCAGAGCATATCTCTAGTTGTATAATTCTAAGGTAATGATGTAATTTTACAGCTAATATCCAAAAATGGTTTTTCTTCATATTAATTTCTTAAATGTAAATGCTAAATGAAACTGTATATTTTAAGAAAATTCCCTAATATTTCAAACTATTTTAAAATTTTATAACTTGCAAGTCTAATTTTCAGTTTCTAACTAAAATATTGGAGAGGAAAATGAATACAGAAATTACAGAAAGCTAGTAAAATTTTAGAAATATCTAGAAAGTAAACATTGGCCACAGAATTTTAGAACTGGAGTCATTATGAAACAATGAATTGCTTACTACAATTAGAACAGTTGGCAATAAACCAATATACTCAATTTTAAAGGGAAAAAAGTTCTATAAGTAAGATTGTATTGCCAACTTTTATCACAACCAGCAGCAATACATTCCCTACCCATACTGAAGACTTATATGCCTAGTCCTAAAGCAGAATTAAAGGATACAGGACAAATATAGGAAAGCAAAGTTAGTTTTACAACAGGCATTATGACTCATGGGGGGTGAAAATGGAAAACATTTTAAGATTTAATCCTGCTGGTGCCAAAATAGAATTAACTATTTGGATCTCAGGATGTCAATACGCTAATCAAAATCTCCCAGAATTTCTTGAATTTCTTTGACTGAACAAGAATATATTCTGAACAAAAAGATTATTTTAACAAAAGGATCCTCATGAATGCATTTATCTAAAGATATCTCTCATTATTAAATTATAAATATGAACCATTTGCATTAAGAAAATCATTAGCCAGACACGGTGGCATGCAACTTTAAAGTGAGAAATCGGGAGGAAGGAGGAGGATCCTGTAAGTTTATGAGAAGTCTGGGATATGCAATGAATTCCAGACCTGTGTGGGCAACAATAGAAAAATCCAATCTCAAGAAAAGCAAATAAAACATTAAATTTAGATTTCAATGGTATTTCCTAAAGCATTTTATGCATGTCTGTGTCACTTTATTTATTTGTTTTTATTTTGAGATAGGGCTTACTTTGATTTGTTAACATTTATTTTATCATTTTTGAGGATTTTATACAAGAATACTATCATAACTTCTTTAATTATTGCTTCATACATATATTCATATGTATACATGTCAATATGGCCTGCTGAGCCTGTTAGTGTTGACCATGTGTATACGTGTTTCGGAATGACCACTTGAGATTGGGTGACCTATCAAGGGGCTTACTCCTGAAGAAAATTGAGCCTTCCTCTTTTGACTCCACTGATTGCCTCTAAGAGCTGGGTACAAGGCTCAGCAGACAAATGATTTGCCAAGCAAGTGAGTTCAGATGCCCATAACGTATGTAAATGCTGGATGGGAGTCTAGCCAACACATACACAATAAAGATGCATACACAAGCACCTCCCACACATACAGTCCTATACACACACACACACACACACACACACACACACACACACACGAAAAGAGAAAACATAATTTTAAAGATAAATATAAAATTAAAATGTTGAAGCATGTTAGAATTAAAAGAACTGATTAAAGGTATAAATATGTAAACTAATGAACTCAACAAGTATCCTTGCTTTATCAACAATATTATGGAAATTTTCACAGAGCAAAAGAGAGGCAGAGGCAAAAAAGAACAGTTTAAGCTGCTTTTTCAGAGCCAATTTTTTAAGTAAAAGAAGGAGCATTTATTTTTAATAAATGTTTTAATATGTTCATAAATGTTTTAATAAAAAACAATAGAGTAATGTTAAATTTTGGGTTCATGACTATTACTTGACTCTTCTGAATGAAGCTGAAGTGAGCACACATGTTCATGCAGACTGTTCTGTGATGACTTGGATGCACATGCAAAAGTATTAGACATGAATAACATAGTATTTCTACTGACCACATTTTGAGAAACATTTACCCCAATTTCCACAGTGGCCCAATTTACATCCCCGCAGCAGTGTGTAAAGATAGCACTTTTCCCATATTCTCTACTGCATTTCTAAAAAATACCTATGAGTTACTTAAACAAATTATAGAATTTTCTGCTTTCCTCTTTGGAAAACTGTATACAAAAGCTTTTTCAACAATATAATATAGCTCACCATGCCTGTAATAGCAGGATCCAGGAAGCTAAGGAAGGAAAATTTTGAATTAGAAGATAGCCTGAGCTACACAGCAAATTCAAGGTGATCGCTCACCCTCAAAACAGAAACCAAACACAAATGTATCTATGAACAAAGAACAAATTAGGATCAAACAGATTTCATACTGCCTAACACTTAGATTAATAAAGCCACAGACACACAATAAAAACACATATGTATGTATGTGATTGTGTCAACGTCTCTGAATGGTGAACTGACAAGCCATGAAATCGAAAAGTAATGTTGTCACAACTTATATGATTTTTCCCATTTAAAAATGCCTGTACTTGACATGCCCCTCTTTACCAGAGGGTTCACAATGTGTCCCTTTCTGGTTTAACTTTTAAGCTGACACATTTCCAATCCCAAGTCCATCAAACCAGAGAGGCGCTAAAGCACAATGAGTAACAAGTGCAGGCTGGAACATGATTGATCTGATTTGAATCCAACATGTTCTTGATAGAGATGGGACTGTGAACAAATCTCTCTGATTCACTATAGCTAGGTTTTCCCTCTGGAAAGCTGAGAATATTTCATACCTTTAGTTTCGTTGTTTTAAGAATAACATGAGTTTAGTGTAAGTGAAGCTGTTACAGCAGTCTATCACAATACCAAGCTTAGCAAGGTCTAACATTCTCTTGCAAGGATACATACAAACACAAATACCACACACACAAGCATAAACACAAATACCACACACAAAAACACCACACACACACACAGATAAACACACAAACACCACACAAACACAAATATCACACACAAATACTACACATGCATATACACATAGCACACATAAACACACAAACACCACACATACACACACAAACACAAATATCACACAAACACCACACTCACACAAACAATACACTCACAAAAACAATACACAAACACATACAAAGAGAGAGAGCTCCCAGAGCTACAGGCTATGTCTAGCATAGTGCAAAATCTTGTTATTACTGTGGAAAGTCAGCTCAGCTATCCAGTGGAGCTCAGTATTCTCTCTTGAGATGCAATCTACAATTCCCAGAGCTGTATACTCTCACACTCAAATGTGGCCAGTTTGGACATAAGAGAAAATGCATTTTTTGACAGATATTTTTTGAGTACCTTCTAAGGGACAACAATTTCCCTAAATCACATGAATACAGTACTAAAACATACCCCAGAACTCATAAAACTTAAATTTCACTATCCTAGGTCATATTGAATATTCTAAACTTAATAGTGTAAAAGTCATGAAATAGGTCAATTTTCTCTAAACCTTTTTTTTTATTATTTTTAAGTACCATCAGAATAAAAAGCAGCATTTAGAACAGAAGCACAGGATAGTTTTCTGATAATTTGTAACCAAACGTTTTAATTTTTATCTTTACTTGAAATGTTTCTTGTTTAAAAAAAATCAAGAAAAAATGTACATGTATGCTATATGTTTATGTATCTGTGTATGAAAAAAATGTAATGACAATATTACTAAAGAAAATTGCACTGACAAAAAGTAAAAAATTTGGCTTTTATTTGGTTTTTTTTTTTTTTAGATAAAGATTTGAATACTCTAAGTTTTCAACCAAGTAAATCACCTTAAAAAATAAGAAGAGCCAGAGCTGTTACACAGAGGAACCTTGTCTCTAGAAACCAGAGAGAGAGAAGGAGGGAGGGAGAGGGATTGTTTTGTAGATAATAATTTAGAAGGGCTCAAGAAACTCACTCTTCTGTTATATTTGATGTGCTAAGTAATAAAACACAGGACAAGCACATGCATTAGGATCTGAAGATGGTGAACTATGCCTGAGCAGGGCAAAGCCAGAGGTAACTCTGGTGGAGGTCCATAGCTGTTCTGTTGTGCAAATAAGGACTCAGAGGCATTTTGGTTTCAAGGCTCTCTAAATTATATTAATTAAAATTTAAAATATAAAACAATGTAAACTCTTAAATTCATTTCGAGGATCAATGGAAAATTTAAACCGAACACTTTGTACTCAATACCAAAACTTTAAACTTGAGTCAGAATGTATACGTAATATTTTCTTTCCAATCAATGTAAACATATTTTACTCTGTCCATGGCAGATATCCCTGAAAAACTGATTCTACATGCTAGTGATGCAATTTTACAGTTTAGGAACAATTCTAACCCATAAGCCCACCAATGCTAGTCCATTGGCATTGTTTCATAATCTCATCATCATAAAACAGCAAAGAAAGCAAAATATCAGAGGATGGCTAACCTTAATCAAATCTTCAATGTTTGCAAAGAAAAGTTTCCGGTATGTAGTGGAGACAAGCCTAAGCAATATCAGTTGAATGTCTACCCTTTTTATAAACTGAAATTTCTCGTGAGCACAGCCAGACAGGAATTACTCACAGGGTTAGAGACTCTTGCAGTTTTTCCCAAGTGCAATTATAATTCTTATTTAAAAGGGGCATTAAACCTCATTTATTCATCAACAATTGTTGGAGGCCACTGGCCCCAGCCCCTCTAGGTGGCGCTATTACCTGGTGCTGGCCAACCCGCCTGAGTCGTTAGAGAGCGCATGCGCTTGGTAATCTCGCGAGACTGGTCTGGTTTCTCCGCCTTTCCCGTGGCGTCATGGGATTCTGAACTACGACCAATAGGAAGGTGTTTCGTCTAAAGCAAGAGCCGTTTGGTCCTCTTAAAACCGGGTCTTCCTACCTCGTGGTCCCTTCTCTCTCTCTCCTCCTCTCTCTCTCTCTCCGCCCCGCCGTGCGCACGGACGCCGGCCCAGCTTCTGGGACGCGGGCTCAAGGCCACGTGGCAAATGGCTCGGCCCAGACCACGCTGGGGCCTAGCCTAGCTCTCTGGCTTCCCTTTTCCCCGCTGGGGGCCCGCCGCCGCTGGCTCTTGCGCAGCGGCTCCTGCCCCTCTGCCGGTCTCTCTGCCGGCTCTTTCACTCTCTCCTCCCTCTCCATTTTCCGTAAGCTAAATGCTCTCCCCAAAGATACATTAAAGTTATACTGCAGAAGGATCCTGTTGTACTGCGTCTTGTTTGCGGGCAAAGAAGGCGCGGGGCAAACAATATGCTGTGATTCTCCCAACATCTCTTCAAGAAGTTCATTCCTAGCTAACATGAATGACTTGAATATCCATGCCAAAATGAAAGTTTGCAAAACTGTGTAAGTGCCAAATTCAGGGCTAGAGGCATGGTTTGATGAATAAGAACACTTGCCATGCTTCCAGGGGACACAAGTTTGTTCCCAGCACCCATGACAAAGGACTCATTACCATCTGAATCTTCACCTTTCTGAGGATCCTATGCCCTCTTCTGGCCTATGAGGGAACCTGCACACTCATTGCTTATGCTCAGACAGACAGACAGGCACACACACACACACACACACACACACACACACACACACACACACACACACACACGTGCATAGGCTCTCATAAATAAAAATAAATCTTTTAAATAGAAATGATAAATTCAGATAATCATAAACTCTACGACTTCCTCTTGCTGAGGTCTGATTATCACATCTGTCTTAGAAACAGCCAGTTCTATTGGGCTCAAGGATAACTAATAGCTAACAAGAAAGCAATCCAGATGTTTGGTGCTAAAAGAGGGCAACCGCATTAAAGGGGTTTCTTCAAGATTTCACTTTTGAGGCAAAGTAGCTAAGATGGTAATGTTTTCTTGGAGAAAAAGAAATGTGCATCTGGAGATTTACAGTTATTCAAACCTGATGAACACTGCAAAGCATATAATACATGTGTTTAGATTGATTAATGGCTATTTCTTACACATTGGGAAATTCTGATACATTCCATACAGTCTACCAGCTGAAGCTGCAACAAATCTGGTTCCTGAAGCCTCACAGGAGCCTCAGTGTAAGCAACACGTTGTATATGATGGATTTAAGGTTTCTGTTTATATAGGGAAAAAAAGAACAGAGTCAAAGACAGCTTCTTGGTAACAGCATTTTCTGAAAGGGCTCTGTTTGCTGGCAGCGAGCAGAGGTGTGGTTCCTTTAATAGACACTTCCTGACTCAGCCTTAGTGGCTCTTTATGAGACCCTGTTGCCAAATACTTAAATGGAGTTTATAAGCAGTGGGCAACAGTGCTCTACTTGTTGGCAATTTGGACCCTAAGATTCCTCAAGGTTGGAGTAGTAAATAGCTCCACAATATTTAATACTGCTTCCCAGAATTGGACACAAGAGTGGTTCTGTTACCTCCACCATGTTGAAAAGCCAAGCAGAGTGGAGTCAGCAGTCAAAGCAGTGCTTTATAGTCTAGTATTTTAGAAGCTCTTCTGGTTAGAAAATGATTAAGGATATGTAATAAACAGATTCAGATGGAGAACACCTCTAAGTGGGTTACAATATGTATGAAAAAGAGTACATAGGGTGGGAGAAAAAAGAAAAAGGGTAGAGAAATTCCTTTTAAAAACGAGAAAAGTAGTATAATAAAAACGTAAGCGATGTAAAGATGGAAAATACACAGAGTCTGAATTATGTTAATTATTATGTCTTCTTATAATTTTTTAACTGTTAATGAGCTAGCTACAGAAAGACATTTGATTGCAAAGGCTACTAAGTTAAAGAAACATTTTTAAAGTATATTGATTTTGAAATTTGGGTCTAAAGATATGTTGCTTTGGAAAAAGAGGTTCTGCTTTTGTTTCCACAGAAGATGAGAACCTATGGATTGCTTCCAGGCTCCTATGGTTTTATCATGGAAGACTCCCTAAAAAAAAAAAATCTCTAATGGGAAGAGATAGCCACATCAGCTTCAAGGCTGCCAACAAATATGATTCAGCCTCAGGATCCCCATAAGATTGCCAGCACCCCTCAATCAGCAGGAAGTAAGTAATGGAAAGCTATGCCTAAATTCCCACAATATTGTTTATAAATGTTTGTTTTCATTATAAATGGTAAATGGCCATAGTCGATCTATTTCTAAGGAAAAAGGGGGGATATGATATAGGAATGATTAAAGAGATAAATTATTGAATTTACTTTAATGCAAAATATGGCTGTTAATCTCAAAATATTTTACATTGGTATGGATTTTGGTTTATTGATACAAATTTAAGGTCAATTGTGTTATACTGTATGTATATTTCTACTCTTGTTTGAGAAATTATATTTATGCAATTCCTTTAAAATTATAATGTGTAATTAAGAAATGCAGATTAATAGTAATCTATGATAGCTAAACTTATAGCCATGTTAGATTTTTTTATATATACAAACATATATATTTCAATTAGATGGGTAATCTTCAAACATTCCAAAGACTTAAAAAATATGGCATTTAAAATGTTTTAAGAGCTTAGAGTTTTCTGGACAGTGAGACAGATCTGCTCCTGGCCGCATCAATCTACTTCAAAAAAAATGATGGGCATTAAAGAAACTCCATATGGAATTTACTTTCTTTGTGGTAAAAGTTAGTCATTGGACAAGAAACTATTCTTGCCTCAACTGCTTGACAGTATGCTGTTTAAAATGGATATGCAGGACCCATAGGAAGATTATCTCTGGACTTTGGCAGAGCAAGCCGAGATAATCCTTTAGGTTCCTGCTTCACAGATAGAGCTGCCAAACATCCTTCAGGACATAAGAAGAAGTGAACAATAAATTATGCCAGAATAGGCAGAAGAATCCTTCAAATTTCCTGCTGAAAGGTACACCAGAGACTCTAAGCCTGTAGGCTGAAGATGGATGTCCCAATGTTACAGAGGAATTTTAGGTGACTGTCCAGGTTGCCAGGTGTCATATCAGTCATTTATTTCTAGATTCTGGAAGTTGCTTTCACTTCCTATTTACTCGGTTAACACTATATTCTCTTGTGGTCTTTTTGAAGATCTAGTTGAAGATTAGATAGTTATAAGTACAGTTTCTTTAGTTATTATATTAGATATGAAACTTTAGACTGACAAGGGTCAGATAGGTGATAGAATATTTTCTTTAATTTTGTTAAATATAAATAGACTAGATATTATAACTGTAATTCTTATGTGATAGTGTTTTGTTACATGTAATTTTGCTATATTGAAATTAAAACCTTCCTATTTGATTATATAGAAAAGGGGACGTGATAAAGGATGTCTTTCTGTACATGATGAATATCATTTATAAATAAAGGAACTGTTTCAACCTATGGTAAGGGATCTTAGAATTAGGTGGGAAATTCAAGCATACATAGAGGAGAAGGAAGGCAAAATCAGGAAAGATGTGATCCAGCCAGCCACCTAAGAAGCAAGATGTAAAGAAATAGGTAAGCCATGGGCCACACGGCAAGACAGATTAATGAAAATGGGTTGAATTAAGATGCAAGAGCTAGTTAGCAATATGCCTGAGCCATAGGCCAAGCAGCATGTAATAATATAAGCTTCTGTGTGTTTATGTGGGACTACAGGTTTGCAGGTCTGGACCACAGGCAGGATAGACCAGAGACCTATATTACAATGTACTAATAGACCCTGGCTTTCATGCAGCCCACCTACTTGTTCTATGATTACTTACCCTGGTAATCTGTTCTGTCAGAGATGATTAAATTTGTGACTAATCTGTTTATTACTCTAGGCCAACCACTACAATGGGTACTACCCATTGAGCCCTAGGAGCTCTTCAAAATCTTCCTAGGATTTACTGCATCAATGACTACCCCTTCTAAATAATTACAGAATGATGATTAATATAAACTAATTCTTCATCTTTTCGACCATTTACCATAAGTTGTTTTCCCCTGTACTCAACACAAATCAAAGTTGTTCTCTTACACTATTAAATTTTCTGGTAGCAAACTTCACAAGAAATCATGTAAAGATTTGTTCAAGATAATCTCAGCTTTTATGACATTGACAAGCACTCAGGTTTAATAATCATAAAAAAAAACCCTAAGTACCTGTATTAGTTACTTTACCTTTCTATTGCTGTGAATAGACACCATGATGAAGTCAACTTATAGAGGAATAAGTTTATTGAGCTTACAGTTTCAGAGGGTAAATCTATACCAATCATGGTGGTGGGTATGACAGCCAGGAAGGCATGCAGTTGGAGTAGTAGCAATAGGAAGCAAAGAGCTATCCAGAAATGCCATAGCTTTTGAAGCCTCAAGTCACACCCCCAGCAACACATACTCCTCAGCAAAGCTACACCTCCTAATCCTTTCTAAATAGCACCACCAACTGTGGACCATGCATTCAAATGTAAGAGTCAATGGAAGTCATTCTCATTTAAACCCCCTTAGTACCTAGATTCAGATACTTCAGCTTTCACATTCAACCTGTTTCATGTGACTTAATATTTAAAAGGACTAGGGTGGAGAGGTTTAAGAGTACTTTTGGCCCTTAGAGAAAACATGGGTTCAGTTCTCATTACCTAGATGGTAGGTAGCTCACAGATACCTGAAATTCCAGTGTACATACATACATAAAAATAAAAGAGTCATACAGATAAAATAAAAATAAGTAAATGCATAAATGTATTTTTTTTCATTAAAATTACCTTTAAAGGACCAAGGTGCTTTAGAGATTTGGGGTAACAAGTGCCATACACTCCATCTGAAAGGGGAATTCAATCAAGAGTAAAAAATTTCAGTGAATGCCTGAAATTCCAGCACTCCAGAGGGTGAAGCAACAGTTATGAAATCAATGGAGTCTTTCACTATATAAAGAATTCAAAAATACAACAGATTCTATAATAATGTAATAGGCGGGCTCCCCTAGGGCACCCCAAGACACCCCAAGATCACAGCTAATGACCACTGTTAACATTAAAGAAAAAGAGAGTTTAATGAATATGAACATGAATATGAATACCGGTACACACATGTGTGGGCTCTAGGCACTGCAGAAAAGCCTGGAGCCCCGAATATTTTCGGGGCAGAATTCTTATACTCCACTCTGGGTAGGGAAGGGGGTATGGGCGGGCTCGGCGCAATAACAGGGCAGGGCCAACGGTCAGCTTAGGACAGAGTTTAGGAATGCAGGCAGGCAAGCTATTTCCTGTGAAACAATAGGACCACCTGAAGATAATCATTTACTGGAGCAAGACACATTGTGCAAGCTTCAAACAGTTAACAGTTAACAATTCTCATGATAGGGCTTTCCTGGGTGACCCCATCCAGGTTGCTAGACCAGGAATGTGGTCTCGGAGCCTTAACTTGGAAAGTCAAGTTGCTCACCAGGTGGGTCTCAGGAATTTAGAAAGTATCAGGCTCAGGCTGCAGGGTGTGTCCCAAGCAGCCATCTCAATCTTGGCTAGTTTCAGGGACCTCAGGAAGGAGTGAGGGGGAGAGAGTTACAGGATTTTCACAGTAAGACCCTGTCCCAAAACCCTAAAAAGACAAAAAAAAATGTAAAGGAAAATCAGTTCTTATTTCCACACAATTTTTTTGGAAAGGATCAGAGTTTACAACTAGTCAAGGTGCAAAGAATATGTGTTAGTGGCATGCTCAACCAAAATAGGAGTATCTGTATCATTACCACCCTCAAAGCTTGGGGACCATCATAGGGGAGAGCGTGGAAAGACTGTAAGAGCCAGAGGTTGAGGAGGACAGGCACAAACCAGGTTTTTCTGGACATGGCAGGACCACTGAACTCATAAAAATGGAAGGAGGACCTGTTCTCTTATAAGGAGACACCACAAGGAAGGTCATTCATTTTTTTCCTCCTGCTTCTCTCCCCTTGCACCCACATGGTAACTTCCCCAAATAAACTCTAGTGTAGCAGCTGGTTGTGTGTCTGTTCTCATATGCAAAACCAATAGTCTTCCTCTATACAATTCTACACATACTGAGAAATCAAGGGCAACAGCATCAAAAACATAAAACTTGGAATAACTCTAACCAATGAAGTAAAAGCCTTAAATAATGTAAATGTTAAGATATTGAAGCAATTGAAAAATTCTTAAGAATATATAAAGATTTCCTATATTCATGGATCAGAATTGATACTGTAAAAAAAAAAATCCTATTACAAGCAATTTACAAATTCAATACTATTCCAATCAAAATTCAAGCACAATTCTTCACAGAAATTGGGAAGAAAATGTCTTAAACTTCCTAAGGAAACACAAAAATCCCAGAATAGTCAAAACAAGTTTCAATAATTAAAATAACTGCTGGTGTTATTTTCATGCCATATTTCAAGTCGTATTACAGAGCTATAGCAATAAAAGCAGCAAGATACTGGAGTAAGAACATGCTCCCCCCCAAAAAAGGCATGATATCAATGGAATAGAATTGAGGATATGATGCTAGTCCATACACCTCTGGACACCTATTTTGACAATGAAGCCAAAAACTACACACTGGAGAAAAAAGCATCTTCAACAAATGGTACTAGTCAAACTGGATACCTGCATGTAGAACAGATAGAACAGAAACACAGCAGTGTAAGCATTAAGGCCAAAAATTAATAAATGGGATTCATGAAACTCAAAAGCTTCTGTACAACAAAGAACAGCATCATGTAAGTAAAAAGATAACCTACAAAATTGGCAAAAAAAAAAAAAAAAATTACTGACTAGTTTGTACTCCCTGTGTTCTTGGAGGGAAGATTGTCACCACCACCAACTGGAACATTTCAAATCTCCAGGAATTGCCCTGAGGTTCAATCTTTTATCAGCAGCCCTCTTGTCCACACCCAACTAAGCAGTGAGTGCCATGCCAAACCCCAGGCAAAGCAAAAATATGGTCCGAAGCCCAGCCTAGGGACACAGCCCCTGGCACCTCACCCACACCAGCTCTACCCTAAACCAAAGCAAGCTGGGAGAGACACCCCCCAAAGTACAATCCCCAGGAAAAAAAAAAAAGCTAGTGGGACAATCCATGGCCAAAACCCACTCCAAACAGAAACTGCATCATCACACAGAGACAACTAGAGACCACTCAGCGTCCTGGTCTACAACTTAAGAAAGACCACCGCAACAACTGAGAAGCCACAACCCCTTGGTCTACAGCCAACTAAAAGCCAACTAAGAGTGAACTGAGGAAGCAATGGGCAGATGCCAGTGCAAGAATAGGTATAACAATATAAAGAACAACAAGACACCACCAGAAGAAGCTAGTGATTTTACATCAAGACCTGAGCATGGCAGTGAAGAGGAAACAGAAGGAAACAACCTTAAAAATAACTTTATAAAGATAATAGAGGCTTTAAAAGAGGATATAAAAACTCCCTTAAAGAAAGAGAAGAAAATACAAACCAAAAATTGGAAGAGATTAACAAATCCCTGAAAGAAAATAAAGAAAACCAAGAAAAAGAAAACAAACAGGTGAAAGAAACATTCCAGGAATTAAAAATTGAAACAGAAGCAATAAAGGAGGCACAAATCGAGGCAAAGCAGGAAATAAAAAAAAAAATAAAAATAAATTAAAAAAAAAAAACCTGAAGAAACAAACCGGAATCACAGATGCAAGCATAACCAACAGAATATACGAGATGAAAGACAGAATCTATGGAGTGGAAGATTCAATAGTGGAAGAAAAGTTAAAAAAAACACTAAAACCAAAAAAGTCATAACACAAAATATGAAGCAAATCTGGGACACCATGAAAAGACCAAACCTGAGAATAACTGGACTCAAAGAAAGAAGAATACCAGCTCAAAGGCATAAAAAATATATTCAACAAAATCACAGAAGAAAACTTTCCGAAACTAAAGGAGATGCCTATAAAGATACAAGAAGCTTAAAGTACACCAAATACACTAGACCCCCAAAAAAGTCTGTTCACCACATAATAATCAAGCCACTAAACCTACAGAACAAAAACAAAACAAAAAAAATGCTAAGAGCTACAAAGGAAAAAAGTCAAATTACTTATAAAGGCAGATCCATCAGAATAACACCAGACTATTCAATGGAAACAATGAAAGCAAGAAGGTCCTGGTCAGATGTTATGTAGACACCAAAAAAGCATGGTGCCAACTCAAACTACTATACCCAGAAAAACTAACAATTATCATAGATGAAATAAACAAGATATTTCACGACAAACCACATTTAAACAATACCTATCCACAAATTCAGCCTTACAGAAAGCACTAGAGAGAAAACTCCAACTTAAGGAAACCAAGTACACCCTGGAAACAACAAACAATCAATAATCCCACAGAAGAAAAACCCTTGGGACTTCTCGCCCTTTGTGGGGAGGGATGGGTGGGTGGAGAATCATATCAATATCCCTTATGAACATTGATACAAAAATACTCAATAAAATTCTGACAAACCAAATCCAACGACATATCAAAAAAATCATCCACCACGATTAGGTAGACTTCATCCCAGAGATGCAGAGATGGTTCAAAATATAAAAAGCTGTAAATGTCATTTACCAAACTGAAAGAAAAATATTATGATCATCTCATTAGACACTGAAAAAGCCTTTGACAACATCAAACACTCCTTCATGATGAAAGCCCTGGGAGATAAGGAATACAGGGAAAATACCTAAATATAATAAAGGCAATATACAGAAAGCCAACAACCCATATCAAATTAAATGGAGAGAAATTCAAAGCAATCCCACTAAAATCAGAAACAAGACGAGGCTGTCCTCTCCCAAAAGATGCATGTTTGTACTCCAAAGGCATTATTATTAGTTCAACTATGTTCATAGCATTATTCATAATAACAAGAACCTGAAAACAACTTAGATGACCCTCAACTGAAGAATGGATTCACAGACTGTGGTACATTTCCACAATGGAGTACTGTTTAGCAGTTAAAAAAAATAAATGCATCCTAAAATTTGCAGTCAAATGGGTGGATTTGGAGACTATCCTCCTGAGTGAGGTATCACTAGCCCAGAAAAATAGGCATGGGATGTCCTCACTCATAAGTAGACTTTAGACAAAAAGCAAAGAATACCCAAGCTGCAAACCACAATCCATGACTATCTTAGGATAAGAAGGAACTTAAGAGAGACATCCAGAGATTCCCCTAGAAAGAGAAAGTAGAGAAGATCACCTTATCCAATTTGTAACATAACAGGTTGCAGCCAAGAAGAGGTAGGAACAAATCATGAGAGAAGGAGATGGTTGAGTGAGAGGAGCAACAAAGAGGGAGTTTTTTTAAAAAGGAGATAGATATCTTAATAGAGGAAGCCAATATGTGGTTGGAAAGAGACTGAGTGCTAGGGAAATCTCCAAGAACTCACAGGATATCCCTGGCTATGTCTCCAACCAACAGCAGAGGGGATGCCTAAATAGGACTTCCCCTATAATCAAATGGATAACCACCCTAAGTGTCATCACAGATCCTACATCCAACAATGAGTAGAGGTGGAGGCAGAGATCTATGGCTGACCACTGAGCCAGGCTCCTGGTCCAGCTGAGAGCAGGGGAGGAGAGTCTGTATGAGCAAGGGATAGGGATTAGGAGGAAAATTCCCACAGTGTTGGCAGACTGGAGCTCTAGGGAGCTCACTAAATAAAGAACAGCCACTGGAACCATGGGAAAGGGAGCTAGGCCCTTCAAGAATAGGCAACTGTTCATTGGCATGGGCATAGAGCCACAAGGGGTGGGATCAGACTGTGTTCCTGTGCATGGGCTGGCACCTTGGAATCCATTCCCTGCATAGGAACACATAACTCAGTCTTGATACTGGGATGAGGTAATCAGACTTGCCTGCAATGGATGTACCACACTGAACTGACCCACCTTGGAACTTCTTACCCTTTGGGGGAGGGTATGAAGGGATGGGGAGGGGGAGGCTGAAGGCAGACTGGGAGGGATGGAGAGGAGGGAAGGGAGGGGGAGCAGGGGTATACATGGATTAAAAAAGACTTTTTTCATAAATAAAAGTATAAATTAAAAAATAAACCAAGACTCTGAAGGGTAAAATAAATAAATAAATCTCTGTATATTCTAGGTATACATTCAAAAAAATTACTGACAATACATCCGACAGATGAACACTATCTATAAAATACAAAAAACTAAGATAGAAATGAAAATCAAGAAAATAAATAACTCAATTAAAAATGGACTACAAAAATAAACAGAGTTCTCAAAGGATTACACATAAATGGCTGGGAAACAATATTGAAAAGATTCAAATACTTAGCCATTAAAAAATTCAGTTTTTTGGGATTTCATTTTATCCAATAGGAATGATCAAGGGGGGGAAAAAAGCACAGACTGGTAAAAATGCAGAGAAAGGAGAACACTTAACTTGCTCACTGCTGGTGATAGTGCAAAGTGGTACAGTACAATCTCTATGGAAACCAGACAGAAACTGGAGAGAGTCTAAATGTCCATCAACTGATAAATCATAAAAATGTAGTCTATTACATAATGAAATACTATAAAAATTTTTAGGTAAACGAAATAGAACTACAAACCTCATTCTGACTGAGGTAATACAGACTCAGAAAAACAAGCATTTCCTGTTTTTCTCTTATAAGAACGTTAGCTTTTACGCTTTAAAAACGTGAGTTTCTTTGTGAGCTTCACAACAGAGTCTCACAGACTAAAACATTGTTTTCTTATGTAAGTTTCCAAACTGATATGTGATGCTATTAACAAAATAAAAATTGAAACCAATAAACAAAAACTTTTTTAAAAAAAATTGACGGTTTGGGTGGGGGAAAAAAAGAGCATTCACAGAGGTTAAGTAGCCAGGAAATTATGGCAGGCATAAATTAGAGAGGGGATTAGAGAGATGGTAAAGGAAGGACTGTGGGGAGGAATCGCTAACATTAAAAGTTCTTTTGAAAAGCGATAGGGAAACTCTGTGGTGGTATATTGTATATTTAATAATAATAAAAAAAGCATGAAGTATCAGAGGACTCAGCCTCTTACAAAGGAAGCCATGAAAATCAGAGAGTGGTAACCCACACCTTTAATCACAGCACTCAGGAGGCAGAGATCCCTCTGAATCTCAGTGAATTCAAGGCCAAACAGGAAAAAAGGAAAAGGCTGCTGGTTATTTGAGCGTTTCTGGCTGGACAGAAACTTCTGACTACAAATGGCATTCCAATGTGGTACGTGTACCCCCACATAAAGCCTGAGAACACTTAAAAGGGGTTCTAGACACAGAAATGGAGCCAAAAACAGCTTCCTAGTTGTGTCTCTCTAGTGGGCCATTGTACAGAGTGGTGTGCATCCTGAGCTACAACCTGGCAGGTTACCAAAGTCTCACAGAAGCCTCAGTACAAACACACGCATGCTACATATCACCAATTTAAGGTTGTTGCTCATATAGACAAAAAGGGAACAGAGTCAAGCATGGCTTCTTGGTAGTGGTGTATTCTTGATGGGCTCTGTTGGTATAGAGCAGAAGTGCGGCTCCTTTAAGAAAGGCTTCCTTTATTCTTCTTTCTCTTTCTCTGTTGCTACACTCACTCAACCATTTCCTTCTCTCATTTGTTCCCGCTTCTCCTTGCTTGCTCCCCATTGTGATCCCAGTTTACTCAGGAGATCTTCTCTATTTTTCCCTTCCCAGGGGGATCCCTAGATGTCTCTCTTAAGTTCCTTCTGGTACCAAGCTCTTGGTGGGTTGTGGTTTGCAGCCTAAATATTCTTTGCTTTTTGTCAAAAATCTACTTATGTGAGTACATACCATGTCTATCTTTCTGGGCCAGTGTTACCTCACTAAGAATGATATTCTCCAAATCCATCCATTTGCCTGCAAATTTAAGAATGTCATTCTTTGTTTTTGTTTTGTTTTGTTTTGTTTTTTAATGCTGAGTAGTACTACATTGTGTATATGTATCACAATTTTTTTAACTGTGGATCTCTTGACAGGAGGAACCACTGTGGGGTTAGGAAAAAAAAAAAAAAAAAAAAAACCTGGTAGTAAGAAAAACTCCAAGAACCCACAAATATCCCTGGCTAGAACTCCAAGAAGTCAGTAGAGAGGGCTCCTAAACAGGACTTTGCCTATAATCAAATGAATGACCACCTTAAATGACATTATAGAATAATAGAGGCAGAAGCAGAGATCCATAGATAAGCACCAGGTTGAGCTCCCAGTCCAGCTGAAGCAAGATAGAGAAGAAAGTGTATGAGCAAAGGGATCAGGATCATGAGGAGGAGACCCACAGAGATGGCTGACCTGAGCTATTGGAAGCCCATTGACTCTGAAATGACAGCTGAGGAACCTTCAGGGAAAGGAACTAAACCCTCCAAAAATAAATGACTGTCAAATGTCATGGGCAGTTTGTGGAGCCTCTTGCAGTAGAATCAGACTGTTTCTGGTCTATGAACTGACAATTCAGAGCCCATTCCCTAGAGAGGAACACCTAACCCAGCCTTAATACTGGGATGAGGGACTCGGACCTACCTCAACTGAGTATGTCAGACTGAACTGACCCACCTTGGGACTCCTTGCCCTCTTTGGGGAATGGATGGGGGATGTGGTGGGGAGGCTAAGGGAGGACTGGGAGGGACTGGGAGAAGGGAAGACAGGGGAGCAATGGTATATATGGGGGAGAAAAACTTTTTAAATTAATTTTAAAAGAGAGAGAGGCTTCCTAACTCAGCATTAGCAACAAAAGACACGTGGCTCTTTTAAGAGGACCTGCTGCCAAACACTTATATGAGGTTTATGAGCAGTGGGTGACAGTACTCTAATTGGTAACAGTGTGGACCCTAAAATTCCTCAGAGTTGGGGTGGTAAAAGTGGCTCCTGCTAGTACCTCTGCCATAAAGCTAAGCTCTCTCAGATCAAGTTTCTGGGTGAAGCCAGCCACCATAGTTGAGGCTTTAATTCTAGCTATACCTTTAAGCAAATTAAATGCTAGTGTGGTCAGAAAAAGATAGAGATATACAGTAAAGACAGATTCAGATGAAAAATAGATATATAAATTCTTTACATTGTTTTTTTTAAATATACATAGTCTTGGGAGAGAAAAGAAAAGGGATAAAGTCGCTTAAAAAAATAGAGTAAAAAAATAAACTACATAAAGATAGAGATTACATAGAGAGTCTGGATACTGGATGCTATTGTTTTGTCTTTAAGTGTTTTGACTGCAGAGGAAGGCGCAAGAACTGCTAAGAGAGACACATTTGGTTATAAATGCTGCTGGATTGATCCAACATATATATTTTGAAAATGCCTTGACTTTAAATTTTAAGTCAAAATATAGGCTACTTTGGAGAAGAGTTTATGTTTGCACAGAAAATGAGAAGCAGTGGATTTATTTCTGGTTAAAGAAAATAAGGTTTAAATATGAATGATTGTTGTGTGGTCTGACAGTTGGTGGAGCATCCAGAATTGGGACCAATATTTAATCCCTAGTGCAATAACTGACCTTATGGAACCCATTCCTTATGGAGGAATACTTTGCTCAATCTTCATACAGGGTTGAGGGCCTGGGTCCTGCTTCAACATGATATCCTAGACTTTGTTAATTCCCCATGGTAAACCTTGTCCTCTTTAAAAAGTACATGGTGGGGTGGGAGAAGCTGAGAGATGAGTAGAAGGAGGGGAAAGAAGGAAAACAGCGGTCGGTATGTTTTTTTTTTAAAAAAAAACAAAACTTTTAAATAAAAAAAAATGTCAAAAAAAAAAAGAAAGAGAAAATAAGGTTTGATTGAGGAAGACCCCTGAAAAATCTCTGATGGAAATGGATGGCCAACTGATCCAATGTTTCAACGCGCCTCTGTTGCAGTTTCCTCTGAGTTCTGTGTCCAGAAAACCTTCAGGGCTGAGATGATCCAGACTCACAGACTATTTCACTCAGGACTTATACCTATGATCCTAAACTATTTTTGGCTTCCCATAAGATGAACAGTGCCTCCAATCATCAGGAAGTAGTCTAAATAACTATTTCCACATTCTAAAATGAGTGGATTATGACTGTTTGCCTTTGTTTAGTGTGTTAGTTGCAAGTTGCTATGGATAAGGGCCAGGGAGAAAAAAAAGCTGTACAAGGGAAATTAGATTTGGGGTTCTTGTTTTAAAAAGAAAAAAAGGAAAATGTGGGATAATGCTCTTGCACACTATAAAGATTTGTTATTCATGTTGGCTTAATAAAGCACTGATTGGTCAGTAGATAAGCAGAAACTATAGGTGGGGCAATCAGACTAGGAGAATTCTGGGAAGAAGAAAGGCAGAGAAGAAGGTGCCAGCCAGATGAAGAGAAACAGGATGAGAATGACACAAGAAGAAAAGGTACCAAGCCATGTGGATAAACACAGACAAAAAATATGGGTTAATTCAAGCATAAGAACTAGGTATTAATTAGCCCAGCTTCTACTATAATTTTAAGCCTCTGAGTCAATTATTTGGAGAAAGGCTGCTGGGTATTTGAGAGTTTCTGGCAGGACAGAAATTTCTGACTACAAACTTACTACTATAGATGCTTCCTAGAATATATACACATAAAAATGGAGTTACTATATAATGGGAGAGAAAATACCTCAAATATATATCATATGTTACCCAATAAAACCACCAGTACCAAGAATGGGCTACATTTTGTTTAGTTGTTAGTCAGAGGATTCTTATAAACTCCCAAATATTACAGGCCAATGTTATAGGTTACCCTCTACAAGTGACAGTAAGGATATATTGCTTAAGACACCACATGCTTAAGGCATCAAACATGGCCAAATTGAGCTAATGTTCAATTGAATGTTTCACTCCTACTGAATAGTATTCACAGTGCTCAAAGGTACTATATACATGACTGGAGGAGAAAAGTAACCATCAGTCACATCCAACTATGAACGCTGTGAGCTACAAAAGCCATCTGCCTAAAGGATACACCCCTTAGTACAGTAGTGGCAAAAATGTTATCAAGTGACTAACCACTTTTTAATTAGACTGAAGGCCTGCTATGTGAATCAGAACTATTTCCTAATACTGTTAAAGACAAGAACCTTAGACCAGATAATCATGAACCCTAGAAAGTCCCATCATCCACATAAAAGCTGGAACTGTAGCCCTTGTTTGAACCTCAGCCCTGGAGAGACAGAAAAGAAGACCTAAGTGCTTGACAAGCCATGAATTAAATGAGGGAATTCCAGGTTGTAAAAGACCATGTCTCAAAAGTAAGATGGTAAGCCATTGTGAAGACATCAAACATTGACCTCCAGCCTCTACATATACACACTTACACACACTCACAAGAGTGTACACATCCTCATTTCCATTCCCATAAGAAATGTATACATGCACCACAAAATAACAATAATAATTATTATAATAATTTCTCCTCCCCAACTTTTATTATCCTCCCACATCTACTGATTTTCAAGTAACTCAAGCCATGATTTTTTTCTTCCAACTAAATCTGCACAAAATTAATAGCAAGCAAAGTAAAATATTGTTGGAATACAAAAATTTCCCTCATCAGGAAATAAAGATCTAGAAATCATGAATAATAATTTTAAGTGATAATTTAGGCTTTAGATGTGGAAATGTCATGTTCTTGCTATTGCCACTGTTGCTTTATTTGAATTTAATTGTTGGTCAGCGTGTGATTTTAAAAAAAATTTAACAACTATTTTTTATTAAGAATTTACAATTTGGGCTGTGTCTGCTGCTCTTTAAGTTGAGTACTTTGAATACATATTTTATTTAGCATGCTGCTCAATGCATTTTTTTTTAACCAGTCCTACAATAAGGGAAAGAGTATACAGGCTGTAATGACTGGAACCTAAATTTATATCTCATTTAAACTCCCCCCCCCCGTGTTTGTGTGTGTGTGTGTGTGTTTGTGTGTGTGGTGTGTGTGTTTGTGTGTGTGGTGTGTGTGTGTGTGTGTGTGGTGTGTGTGTGTGGTGTGTGTGTGTATGTGTGTGTGTGGTGTGTGTGTGGTGTGTGTGTGTGTGGTGTGTGTGTGTATGTGTGGTGTGTGTGTGTTTGTGTGTGGGGTGTGTGTGTGTGTGTGTGTGTGTGTGTGTGTGTGTGTGTGTGTGTGTGTGTGTGTTTGGACCTTATACCTAAATTAATTGAATCTCCCAAATGAACTTCCTTTCTTCTTTATTTCATTCTTCTTCCCTTCCTTCCTTCCTTTATTTCCTTTTTCTTGCCTCTTCCTTCTTTTTTCTGTTAATTCAGTAGAATATGTGATTACTATGTGTTAGCACCTTAAACTTCAATTTGAATATGAGCTTTAGATCCACATATTCTCAGGACTGTAGATTTAAAACCATCTGCTAAATAAGTCACATCAATAACAGTACTCTGATCCCCATTTATCTGACCATCATTATAGTAAAGCCTCCTCATTTAATGCTATTCTTTTCTGAATTAATGATGACAGAAAATAAGTTCTTTCTGTTTATTTCAGGAAACCCAGTTTTGTATGGGGCATTTTCTATTTCAAGCATTAAGTCAAGTTCTGAATAATGAAAGCATTGTACCATAGAGATTTTTTTAAGTATGCTATATCATGTAAAAATCAAAGTAAAAATTAACTTTGAGAGAAAAAATATTATTCATTATTTCATTCTTCCTGATGTCTGAGAAAATAGAACACTGCACTCAGTCATCTCATGGGTTTTCCCAAACAAGTAGCAAGAGCTAATTCAATAAAACTCTTAAAAAAATCTTCAAGAGGAAAAATAAACATCTTTAATAAAAGGAATATTGGTCCCTGAAAAGAACAGGAAAAGGAGAAAGTGAAGGATATGGGAGAAACTAAGAGACAGGGAGGGAGGGAGGGAGGGAAGGAGGGAAGGAGGGAGGGAGGGAGGGAGGGAGGGAGGGAGGGAAGGAGGGAAGGAGGGAAGGAGGGAAGGAGGGAGGGAGGGAGGGAAGGAAGGAAGGAGGGAAGGAGGGAAGGAGGGAAGGAGGGAAGGAGAGAGAGAGAGAGAGAGAGAGAGAGAGGAACTAACCTGGCCATGTAATCTTATGAATGGAACACTGCACTATCTAGATGTAGTAGACTGGCTCACTGACTGACTCTTCAGAAAAACAGAACTTTAAGGATATATCATCAAGAACAGAAAAGTATCTTGTTAACACTATAAAAACAGCATAGGATACATTCTACACTAAGCTTAATTTTAGAGGCCTCGTGATGAGAAATCAGAGGCCAAGAATATTCATATTATTTCATAAAATAATATTATAAGTGGGTGTTTGATATAGAATAGATGCAAACTCCAAAGACCAATTGTTTCTAGTACATTATCACTGCAAAACATAAAGTTTTGTCAATTGTATTTTGTAGCTTAGAGATATGGTGATTATAGCATCTTCAATATTGTGATAATGTTTCTTGAATTTGAGGATATTGAAATAGACTCTTGGAGTATCCACACAATTATTTCTTCTCAGGTTAAATTGAAACATTGATCAGCTCAAATAGACAAGAAGGTGTTGTGTAATAATCAGCTAAATTTTCCTGACATTAAGCCTCTTGTATCTGTTAAAGGAGATTCACAAACTAGATTTTCAGACAATGTTGACACTATTGTCCACAAGAAGATGGAAATGGGTGGAATTTTTGTGTAGTAAAACTACTCTAAACAGTATTATGATGAACTAAGTTGTTAGTAATCCATTCAAACCTATAGAAAGTGCATGACATGAGTGAGTACATGTAAACAATGGACTGTAAATAATAATGCATCAGCAAAAGTTTATCAGTTACAACAATGATCCAGTTTAATGCAAGTGTTAAAACCCAGGGAGAGCATAGCAAATCTCTGTAGTTTCTGCTCAATTTTTCTGTGGATCTAAAACATAAACAAAATTAAGACCGTCTCAAAACAAAAAAAGAATGAGTCCAGAAACATATATGTTAGGTTTTCTTTCTTCCTTTCTGTTTATTGTTCTTTCTTTCCTTTCTTTCCATCTATCTATCTATCTATCTATCTATCTATCTATCTATCTATCTATCTATCTATCTATCCTTCTTTCTGCCCTTGTTTTGTGACTATCTCCTTGCCTGTAGCAAGAATTCTTAGCTCTGTTGTCTCCAACTTGCTTGGCATAAAGACTATATATAGTCAATCTACATTGGATATATAGTGAATAGGATATGTAATCAGATGAATATGCAAGCGGGGTTTTATAGATGAGCTGTGGCGATGACAGGTCTTTAGAAACTTATTAAAAGAAAATACTTATCCAGATTAACAGACTGCTTTAAGGCTGAGGCAGAAACTTAACTATCAACACCTAAAGCCTCTAAGAAAACTGCCAGAACATAGAGTGTGTTGAGCCTGTGCAAATCAGTGAAAATACAGAAGAGTAGTCCAACCAAGGCCAAGTGCTAAGTGAGGCAATTAAAATCTAAGGATAAATATAACATTAGAAATTCTGATTTTGGTCTCAGTACCACCCAAGCCACCTTCACCAAGTGGCTTCATGTCCCTTGCCTCTTGTGAACAAAGCACGGACATAGTTAGATTTAATACTTGTCCTTTTGAAAGATATAGTTTGTTTATGTTTCATATTTGAAATCACTTCAGATTTTTTCCTAGAAAAAATAAGGTAGAAAACTGAATATTCAATATTTAATGTGAAAATAATATGTATGAAAACATATAAGCCCTTTATATTTGATAAGTTGAAATAAAAACAATGTCAAACTTTGGCTTTTTACAATTTAAATCAATAAAATGTTAATAAAGAAGTGACCACATGAGTCTTCAATACACTTGCTTAAACAGTCACTGCCTTGCAGCCACCATTCCTAACAAAGGTGTCTTCATCACTTAATACATCCTGTTTAATTTTGCTAATTATGATTATATTACCAAGCCAGTGGAGGAAAAAAATTAAAATATAGAAGCTACATGCCATTAAAATGTAAGATTAACATGCAAATAGCTGTTTCTAAAGAGTTGAAAATTTTGTTCTAAGCATAGTTATCTGCTTGCAATACTAATATCTTTTTTATGATTAAATGCATTCTTTGACAATTGCATATGTGTATATAATATGCGGTATTTATTCTCACTAGCACACCACCCTCTTTTAGCTCCCTCCATCTCCTATCAACTTCCCCTCCTTCCAACAAATTCCCTTTCTATAGTCAGATCAGTTTGTTTTGGGACCCACTGAACAAGGCCATCTGTATGACCATGGGTTTGGAACTATCTATAGCTCATAGGATAAACAAATATTAATATGACTATGGAACATTAGTAAAGAGATTTAGCCATAAAAGTCAAAGCATGCCATAATTTTCCTCTTCATGTGCAATCAATTGTGGAATCATCTATAAGGTGACTACTCAGATCGGTTTCTCTTTTATCAGCCCTCAGTGAGCATTTTGTCCTTGAGAACAGCATTATTCCATATGGAAACCTTCTCAGAAGCTCACTGCTATTTGTTCGGTGGAGAGCCACATTTTTAACTATTATTTCCTCTTAATATTGAATATAATCACCTTTCCACTCATTTCAATGGTTGAAATATGCCCTCCTGTTAGTAAATGTAGCTCAGGAAAATGACTGACCTTTTCAAAGAAAATTTATAATTTTAGAAATGTAAAACTTAACATTCTTTAGTAATTTAATATTAAGATACATTTAGGTTGATCTATCAAATGCTATGATTTCTGATACTATTTTTTTAATGTGCAAGAGAGAAACATTAGCAATGCGTGTGGTTTAGAAAAATTCATTTATATAGCTGTTTGCCATGTCATGATGTATTTTAAACAAAAGAGGTACAGACAAAGGTATTGATTTTAGGGACTTAACTAAATAAACAGTATGTAAATTGTGTCTTTTTCTATAAAATTAGATCAAGACACACATATTACACTGCCTTTTTCTATAAGAATGACAGCTATTGAATTTGGCAGACATTGGAATTTGGTTAAAGAGTTACAGACCTTTGATCTTTGGATTACAATTAAATGAAACCATTTGAAAAGGACAGTAGTGGGCCAACCAATTTCTCAAGTGCACCACAGCAGCCAGGAGGCGTTATCTCTTAGCTCTGTCAAGGAAGTTACTCTGCTCTTGGATTTCTAAGTCCCAAGTCTTTTGATAGATGATGAAAGCTGCGAATATCCTCAGGAAGCACAGGTGTCCACTGAGGGTGCATGGGTAGGCTTCCTCATTTAATTTTAATCCCAGGTCCATCCTGATTTACTACACACCCAAGACTCATGGAGAGTCTTAATGTTTTAGAATAGTGGGGTTAGTTTTAGAATAGACAGAAACACTAGTAACAGATCTACAATGGAATTTTAAGGAAAATGAATTCAAGGATTGAACTCAAAATGAACCTTACCCTATTTACACCCTAATTTGTACAAACTGAGGGTTGGGGTGGGTTTCTTGCTTTTCGTGCTCTTCTTTAAATTATTTGTATAGTACTTGTCTGATCAATATGTTCACTAATAACACACATTCACAGTGATATTCAAAAGATACAATCTCTTAAATCCAGTTTTAATGTTTAATCTATAAATTACAAGTGATGCCTCAAAAACATCAGGACATCCTCTATCTGGCCACCATTTTTATAAAGACACTTATGGTAACATTACCAAGAGGACTGCTTGGTCCCATGGCCCATATTAAGGCACCTCCTTTTCTATCACTATGACTGATTCTAACTAGAAGAGCCCTGATAACCTTGCAACAAACATTGACTTAGCAAAGTTTTCTTAATTCAAAATTACATATTAATGGAAACAAAAAGGTAAGTTAGATCTCTCTTAGGCCTTTGTATCCAGTCCTCTAGATCTCTGTTTAAAAAAAAAAAAAAAAAAAAAAAAAAAAAAAGGAAGAGGAAAGAAAAGGAAAAAAAAGTCTTTGTTATGTCATTCTACAGACAGAGCCCAGGCTGTTCCCTGTCACCCACTGTAGCAAACTGCTCAACAGAAAGCACAGTTGGACAGCCCTTAATTAGTGCTACTCGGGATAGTCAGTGTGTGAGCCTGTGTCAGCATCTCACTTAAACAGGAACAGAGCCGTGAGGACCAGCTGACAGTTTGAAATGCAAGACACCAGGTCTCCCGCCTACAGTCATACAATGAGCGCTGCACGTCCACGAAGGAGATGAGAAATGTTGGAAATAATGTTCCCTATGTAAATTGGAGTTAAATTATTCCATCACATTTTACAGGGTGTTTATTTCTTTAAGTTATTCAGGTACATACTACTCGATCAGGTTCTAATATGCAAAAATAAATTAAATGAATCTTAAAATCACTTTTCTGAAAAATTAACTTTTTATTCATTAGACTGATTTTTAATAGATTTAAAAGGAATAACAGTGCTCTAAAATGTTTTAAAAAGAATAGATTGCATTTTATTTAAATTCAAGTGAATTTGATTTTTACTTTGAACTTATTTTGAATGTGCCAGAATAACAATTAATTACTACAATATTAATACCATGCACATATTAAAAATTAAAAACAAAATTATATTCAAATAATTGCATTAGGCAAAAGCAAAGCGGGAATTATGACTTACAAAGTTAAACTTTTGTATTTCAGTTCCAGGCTTGATCTTAGGAGATGAAAATGTGAACCTCTTATTCTTTCCCCTCCCTGTACCTCAAACCAAAATGAGTCCCTGCTCAATCCGAGATGTCAGAGTTTTCTTTGTTTTATATACAGCAGGCACTAGTTAGTTCTGGTGAAAAAGATGAGATCAATATATTCAAACCCTGTAACTTACTACAAACATAACCTCACTACAAAGTGTTTTAAGTTAATATTTTCCCAGTGGCTAATAAAACCCTGTAAGGTTAAATGTGAAAGCAGATTACAGTGTGTATATCCAGAGAGTAAACTGCCACCTCTTCTTTTTTCCTTTTTTTTTTTTCTTTGCTTTTTCTGGAAAGTAACGAATGTACATCTTATGTTACACAGCTTTAGGAATGGGTTTCGCTGTCTATTGCTGCAGTTCCAGGGAAAGTTTGTATTCTGGGGCTGGGTCTTTATAAGGATGGGTGGAGGTGGGAAGCGAGACAAACAGAGGCATGTGAGACACTGCTTTATGTGATTCATGATGGCTTGCAGTAAGCCTGTTAGCCTCTGACTGACTCTCCTCGCTGAGAGAATAATGGAGAGTTACAATGGATATAGTGACATTGTCAAGCCATCAGGAATTGCTGATTATAGTGCTAAATATTGATCTCTGCTTCACATGTGTCAAAATTCTTTCTCCCCTTAATTAGAACTTCCCTAAGCACTGTACAAGAACAAACTGAATATATCAGATCTCTGGGAAAGGGAGTGTGATACTAGAATATAATTGTGACCTCTTCTTCTTCGTCTTGTGAGTTCCGAGATGACTCCGCTGTCTCTCTTGCCCTTCCCACTACATGTGATCATCAGACTCATTTTTTCCCCATCTAACCATAGGAAGATTTCTCCAAGCCCCTGCGTTTCATCATTCTGAGCCACGAGGGTAGTAGTCAGATGGCAGAGACTTAAAGTGCCAGAGGTGGCTTTTTCTATTTGTTTGTTTCATGGTACACCGCACCAGGCAATGACCTGTGGCAACAATGTCATACAAAACTGAGACAAGTTCACCCAATCAAAGGGAGGTTTAAAATTAATACAGATTCCTCCATTTCTTCGTGTGAGACCTGGGAAGGGCAATTTCAGGGTGCCATAAGCTTACTTGGTTATCAGTCACACTCACTTAAAAAATATTTTTAAGAAACTTTTCTTATGGAAATAATTCCTTTTAGTTCCAAATTCCACCATCAATGGAAGCAGAGCTCCCTAGCAATTTGATATTACCATTCAATCAACTTCCATATTCTGCACTCTGCAGCTAATGCAATGTAATGAAAGGTTGTGATATATCGTTTCAATTTGCACTGCAAACTGAACACTTAACTCATTTATCTTAGTTTACCTGTAATATATTGTTATTTTTTAATGATGGCACATGGTACATTTGCCTTTAGTTTGATGTGCTTGGCAAAATCAATATTTCATTAAAAGATTTTCAAAAATTGTTTGATTCAAACACAGATCCAGAACCATTTGGCGGACAGTTTCTTACAAACTTTCCTGACTCTGGAAAAAGCTTCCACGAGTACCCACCACCGCCACAAACACACAGCATTGAGGGCCTCATGGACAGCTATCACTGAAGCAAACTCACACGTGTGGTTCAAAGAGGCTATAAATAGCAAATTCCAATGCTGACCTTTTCATGATAAATCTGGATGAGGATGATGAAGGTAAAATTATTAGGCCACCCTATCTTTAGAGAAAAAAAAAATCAAGCAAGATTCTTTATCTCCACACAGAGGAGGTGACAGGGTTCCTGCATGAATATGGGTTATCCGCCCAAGATGCCTGGCTATGCTGCACTACAGGTGATCTGAGTCAGTGGTAATGATCAGGTTAGCAAAGTGCAGGGAACTAAACATTAAATTGGTTTGAAAATCCTCAGACGGCAATGGAGACGTGGCAGCATACTTCCCGGTGCACAGTGATGACACTGGATGCTTGTTTTAATGTGGCATAGTTTGCAAGTAAAGCTACTTACATGAGAAATGTTAACTAATGGCAAACTGTGACTTTTTCTGCCTTAGCTTAGAGATGTGGGAAGAAAAATGAGCACTGAGCTGCCTAGTTAAAATATACATTATCTAGTCTTGTGAAACTATTTAGCTCACAGATATAATGCTTCTGGGTGTTTTCTTCTCCGTGTTCCATGCAAAATATATGTTTATTACTATAAATCAATATCTAGCTATCTTCATAAACAACAGTCATGTCTTCTGGGGATTGATATAGACTGTGATAGCTATACACACTGTATTTCTGAATAACTATGTTGCCATTATGTAAATATAAAGGATATGATGAACACAAGCTGATATTTATACATTTAAATTAGACAATAAAACAAAAACAACCAATGATATTGTAATACACAATGATTATATACTATTCATTCTGCTTAGAAAAGATATAAATGCTGTAAACATCAAAATATGGTTGACTATGATGAGCACATTGACAACTACATACAGAATTTCCCATCATAAGCAATTATAGGTTGAAATGGGAGAGTTGCAATCTCCTTACATAAAACCAGATGGAGGTGGATTTACAAGGGCAGACATACAAAACTCTTCCTGAACCAATGGTATCTCCGGATTCCTGAATTTTCTTAATATTAAACAACTGAGCAATACCCAAGTTTGGACTGTATTAATCATTCTTCTCCCTACAGGAAATATTCATGACAATTCACAGCTGAGGCAGATAGGATATGATCAATAAAACTCTAGTCATCTTTAGTTCTCTGCTGCATGAATCTTAACCAAAAGAAGTAATAAATGAGTGTCACATATGAATAGTACCTTTAAATAAGCAAGTGAGCCTTCTTCAGCAAGAAGCAACATTCTCTGGATATCAAAAATAATAACTGGTTTTGCAGCGATACCGCTTGGAAACACGAGGGTATAAGATATACTGTACTTTAAGCTCTGTTTGATGAATCTGAGCACAGATCCTGGGGGATAGATTACTTTAAACCATGCTCTTTTACTTTCTAATCCTGACTTGATTTGATTTGTACTTTAATACAGCTGCCTGGCAATTCAACAGCAAATAGAGACTATTTATGTAATCAGATTGTAAGTAGTGGGACAAGAAGAAACTCTCTAGAACCTTTTTGGAAAATAGTTTGTTGTACTTTTTATTTATTGAACAGCAGGGCTCCAGGCTTTCCAGTGCTCATTATAATTGGTTTTCTGCTTGAACTTTCAAAAACTGTCATGTCAATACTCAAACAGAATTTTTTTGCTTACTATATGGCTATGGGCTCTATTTTCTCATGTGCAACTGACAAAGTTCTTGCAATACCTTAGAGGCAAAGTTCTAGAGTTTCTTTTGCTTTTTACGGAAACCAGCATCTGGGTCTTTAATGGATTACTGGCTGGAGATGTCCTTTTGCTTATTAAATGCCTAAAAACTGAGATATTACTCTTTTGTCTATGACTATCTTTGACTGTTCAAAAGTCTCTGTCACTCTGGGGAAGGATTTTCTCCACATGCAGCTCACCATGCAATAATGAAGCACACTGCATTACCTTGAGCCCCTGCACTCAGAGGTAAATAGCTTTTCCACTGATATGTACAGTCATGAGCACACTTCACATTTCAGTTACCATTTGATGAACAATGTTTCTTTTCTCTAAATATCTATTTTTCAGATTCCTGACAAAATAGTAATTCTGAATTTTGTACTTTCTAATGCTTTTCTTTAAAAAAAAAAAAAAAAAAAAAAAAAACCTAACTGAAACCCCGACCAATCACATAAGTACAAGGACCTAACATGAATTTAAAACATAGCAAGGTGTGTGTCCAAACTGGAACTCTAATGTTAAACTCTCACTTTATTCATCATGAATATTTATATTTTTAAAATTCTGATCCCAATCATATTCCTTTTCTTAGTTGAGACAGATCATTTTTATATCATAGGATTGTTTAGAATAAATATCTATGAGATCAGGGGAATGATAGTCGCAATAAAAAAGATAAACATAAAAATTAGCATTCTGTATTTTTAATTTATCTTGTTCTGTTTAATTTCTACATATTTAAAGCAACCATCCCCTAGAAACCATGCGGCAAATACTTTTGCATTAAAAATTCAGTAGTAAAAATAAAAGACCATTGAGAAAATTCAAAATTTTAATAACAACTAGTAAGCACAGAAGAGACATGTGGTCCAGTAAGGCAGAAGAAGGTGTGTGATGTGTCTGCAGGTTCGTGCTGACCCCTTTCAATGTAGTTGTTTACTGTTTGCTATAGTCTCCTTTAAAGGTTGCTGGGGAGACATTATACAGTTCAGCCAGAGCTTTGCATTTGATTTGACTGTATTTCACTATCAACCGAAGTTTGCTCTGATGATGGCAAAATGTGTGACTATAAAGTAAAAAATATTTTTCCCTAATATCCAAACCAGATGCTGTATTTTCAAATCCGAGTGCTCTCTGACAAAACAGACATGCATGCCTGAGTTTCAATGCAGTCAAAGAAATACACTTGCAAAGAGGAAAAATACACCGTCAAAAACGTGCTGCTGGTCATATCTGCAACCATTTTCTCACATGCAATCCCTATGAAACAGACTGGAAAGGAAAGTTGCTGGTCACTTTTATAAGATCTCCATGCAATTTTTACATCTGCATGGGAAGAAATGAGCCCTTATGACTAAGTGGCTTCTACTTGATATGGAATGCATGGGATCTATTTACTACCATGAATATGATGCCATACTTATCATATTCATCATCCAGTTAAAGCGTTGCTGGGAATGAGAATGCAGCTAAGAATATAGGAATAGTTAAGCATAATGGGAGTACTGCAGGGAAGGCAAATTTGCTTTAAAGTTCAAGAAATGGAAAAATACCTGACGATGCCGACTTGAAACAATAATGGATGCAGAGGCTCTGGATGGACTCTATCATTTATTTCAAATATTTAACTGGGGTTCATTTGTATATTTATACAATCCTATCTGTGAGGGTATTGTGTTTAATCACTGTGTGGTTTGCAGCTTGATCCTAGAAATGTAAGTTTGCTGTGCTATAGTACAGGTTTAAGGTGACTATCAGAATCAAATAAAAATATGAAATCCATTAAATTCTTAGAGTAAAACTCATTTTCTGAATCCCAAACAGGAAATTGCTGTTTGTGACAGCTTTGGGCTTTCAAGATTTGTCTGTACTGTCCCTTATGGCAGTGAATTTATATAATTTCCATTATATGCAAACTAAAATGATTATCAAGATTTTTGTTTAAAAAAATCAAAAGGTATTTAATATTTATGTACTTATGTGTGTGTTTAGATATATATAAACTACAAATTTTATTTTCTTGATGGTAAGTAAATGTATTCTCTGCTCCTCTGAGGGAGAGTCTTCTCTCTTTTAAGACACTGTATTGCTGTTGCATCTATTGTTTTATGAAAGAGAGGCTGTACCCTGGTGTTCTGTTTCATCATACGGAACGACTGACTGAGATTTGTTATCCTGTGCACTACACTCAGCAGACAGGTCTGATTCTGTGGCTTTAGCCCCCAAAACTACATCAGTGCTGCGCTTTTAGTCCACTTGGAAATTTATATACTATACACTAACCCTCCTTTAATATCCTCTCTCTCTTTCCTCTGGGCATTTATTGCTGTTCTTTCTAGTTCAGTAACCAGTGAGCAGAAGGTTCATTAAAACTAATTGAATTGGAAACTTGTCTGCCCTGGGAAATGTTAACTCTTTGTTGTTATCTGAAGGAAATTCCTTTTGTTAGGTTCCTTCAAGTTGAATTATTGAATCTTAATGTTGCAGATACTGTGTTAAACGCGATCATCTTTTTAATGGCTAGGCAACAAATTTCAGGAAATATCCTTCCATCAAACTGTACCTTACCAAAATAAAGCAACATTTTATTCAATGACGTGAACAGCAGTATTGCCCGGTAACTCCTCTGGCTTTTCTGGCCCTTGCAATGCTGCCTGAAATGTTTTTCAGGGGATGCTATCATGCCTCGTTTTCAATTGGGAAAGCAAATGACACAACTACAGGTTAGTGAGTCAGTGTTTGCGGAATATGGATTATCAGAGAACATTAATACCACAATCACTGCCATCCTATCCATTTGAACAAATGTCAAAATGAAAAGATTGTAATTATTCTTAATTATATAGGTAACCTCACTTTACCTTGTCATTTGTAATCATTTAGAAATGGTGCTGGGGGAAAAAACGCATTTCAAATAAGAGTTTAGAAGGCTGTGTTGTTCTGGAATTGTTTAGAGCAGGGAAATATTGACAACATTGGAAACATTTGATAATAGTCACAGTGGTAGATTTTTGCCAGCTTTAAAAATCAATCAAAAATAACAGGCAACCCACTGTTGCTAATAAAAGTAAATATTTATGACTGATTTGACTGTGCTTCAATACCAGTCAATCACTTCTTAAAGGATCTCAGCAATTCATTAACCTCTTTTTACTGGTCTTGTCCCTGTTGGTATTAGCCATTAAAAAGGAATAAGGGAGGGAGGTTTGGATTTTTCTGTTCCCATCACTCATAGCTTATTTGTGCGTTCCCTTCATCCCATACATCGGCACTAAATTGATTGTCTGCTTAGTCATATGAATGATAAAGGAGCAGCGCCAGCAACGCTGAGGGCCTCCATTAATTTCTAAGGATGGTGAGTTCCTCTGCTTCAACCACAACTCGAAACAAACCAACTTCTTGGAGCATCTTCTCTCATCAGTAATTCTTGTTGTGATAGAGTCTATGGAGGCACCTGACTTTTCTGTTAAAAATCTCCCTGGACTAATGATATTTATTAACATCATCTCAAACTCATTTGCCCTTCTGTGTCTTCAGCCTGTTCACTGATATAACACACCACTCACGTGCACATGCGCGCGCACACACACACTCGCGCGCACACAAGCACACCAAAACAAAACAGCTGCAAGGTTTCGTTTAAACATTAAGAGTGATGATGTTGTAATCTTTCAGACCACTTATTTGGTGAGCATTACATCCAGATGGAAATCCTTCCCCAAGTGAAAGGCAACTCCAGTCATAACAGGATGTTGCAGAGACCCTTACCTGATAGTTTTGGATTTCTGAGATGTGCTTTTAAAAATATTAGCACTACACCTTACTGATGTTTCACTTTTACACCTTAAAATATTCATAACAACATAACCATCTGAAATTATCTACAACGATTGTATTCCCTCTCAGAGGTGGCTGTGATGTATTACACTGGTACCTTAACTTGCTTTAATTGCCATTATAAGTACATATTTTATCATGGAGTAACAAACTGAGCAGACATGTAAAACCTGCATAACTTACCAGTATATAAAAGTTAAAGCTTCCTCTAGGTAGTCCTAAATTGTACTCCTCAATGGCAACTGTTAGTTTTTAACCCTTCCATGGACAGTGTGCTTCATCTCCCTGCTTCTCATTACTTATAACATATAGCATTTACTGAGCAATAGGAATGGTTTGTGGCAGATACTATGTTTTTAAAAACAGAAAGCTTTAACCTAATAGTTAATCCTTTCATAAAGTCTATGAAGTACACACCATTTTATCTATGACTTTTCAGGTGCAGAAGTGAAAGCTTCTGGAGAATGAACGGTTTGTGATCACACACGTGTTGAGTAGTTGTAAAACTGAATGTGCTTAACACATGGGAGCCAGAGTGTCCTTCGTGGTATAACCAACCACTATTAAATTGTTCAAGTGAGTCTACCCTACAATAAACTCTAGTAAATTTGTCTATTTTTCTCCACCTTAAATTATAAAATCACAACCACATCAGAGTATTCTTGTTTTCATTTGAGGCCCAAGTGTGCCTTTGTTTGACACTTAACATGGAGTCCATATTTCTGACCTGCAGATTGTATAAATAGACAAATTCTAATGGTGTGAGATTACTTCTGTTTCTCCCTTTGCTTCTCTAGGTACAGGAGCTACTTTTTGGCAAGAAAACCTACACACATATAAACAGGAAATAAAGAGGAGGCAGAATATGGTACAATCAGCCAAAACGAATTATCAGCTGCAAAAATAAATTAATTAATTAATTAATTAATTTAAAAAAGTGTGCTATCCTTTAGACTAAGAGGTTTTGTTTTGTTTTGTTTTGTTTTTCGGGAGACAAAGATTCCAAACTAAGCTCATAATGAAGGATTTCAGACAACTCCTATTACAGATCTTCCTTCCCAGCTGATGGATAGAAGAGAACGTTTCTTCCCTCTCTGACAGAGTCTGCATCCCTCAACAGAAGAAAGTCATTATAAAAAGATGAATTATAGGTCTTCAGCTCTCCCAAAAGATTTCGGGGACCACAGCTCAGAGGCGGGAGTGAAGGTGGAAGGGCAGGGTAGACAATGAAGTCCTCAAGGGATCTACACAAAGGCTGCAAAATTAGTTTATTAAACAAACCTAGTGAAAAAAATAAGAGTGGAAATCCTCAAGGTAAGGCTTCTTAGAAATGATCAGAGCCACTAAAACATACACCCTTGAGCAGAAAAGATGCAAAGCGAGACATGAGATGCATGAAGTTGGCAAAATGGTTAGAACATGTATGAGGAGGCCTTCACTTCACTAATAACATTCCCTAAGCCCTACACAATGTAGCATAAAAGATTCAGTCTTTCCTAAGGATTCCTATGTGAGCTACTAAACTCTTCTGCATTCCAGCCCCCTACTGGCAATAAAGGCTTCCTCCTCAAACTCTCCTCTGCCATTACGCATATCTCTATCCAATTTTTCATCGTAGTATACAAGAACCTGGTGCCTGTCTGGGAGTATCATATCTACATATCATTATGACTCCTGAGAGCTGGATGCTCATGGGCTTATCATTGCAGTAGAATCTCGGATCAAATCTTGTAGCCTGAGTAGATCAGGAAATCATGTTCTCTTTTTCCTTTTTTTTTTTTTTTTTTTTTTTGTAGAGTTTCCTTTTGAGTATAGGTGAGTTCATCTCACCCCTGCCCCTCATCCCCTATGCTGCTGTTAGAATGTCTAAATCCAGTTCTTACAGTATATTACAGTATAGCTTTCTTTATCACTTAAACTGTGAGTTGACTAGTGAGATCTCTCAGACAGAAAAAAAAAATGAAAACAAAAACAATAGTGCTTGTGTATTTAAAACATGCTAAAATATAGAAAGGAACATTTCCGAAAACAAATCCAGGAGTAAAATAAATGAAAAGAAAAATGGTATGAGGTTGCAAACATATTTATGTGTATTTTATATCAACTGTGGAAAAGAGAAATATTAAAAATCGAAGCATAAACTAATACTACAAGTTCTAATATAGAAAAGGACATTGTACTTGGGAAATGATGGATTTCTCATTTAAAGAAAATTTTTACAGTTCACCAGTAGAACAACTTTATCTTCAAAATGCTTTTGGCACAGAAGACTAAAGAGAGGAAGGCTTTATTTGGAGATAAACTCCTAAGGCTTAGTCTCTATATCATATGCATCTGTCTATCCTGAGGATAGACACCCCTGAGAAAGTGTCTGCCAACATCACAAGATATTCATAACCTTAACAGGGTTCATTTTAATAAAATTGAATTATCAGCCTTTTCCTTAAAAAAAAAAAAAAAAAAAAAAGTTCTCATGAGGGGAGCAGAAAAATGGCCCAGCTGTTAAGAGCCCTGGTTGCACTTCAAGAGGAGCCAGGTTCAGTTTCCAGAAGCCACATGGTGGCTCACAACTATCTGTTAAGTCCAGTTCATGGAATCCGAAGCTATCTCTGGCTTCCAAGGGCACCAGGCATTCATGTATTCATGAGATACATACACATACACACACACACACACACACACACACACACACACACACACACACACACACACACACATTTATGCAAAATACACATTTACATAAATAAGATTGAATATTTTTTTAAATGAGTTCTTCTCAGATGTGATGACAGACACACACTTCTAATCCCAGCACTCAAGAAGCAGGGGCAGGCAGATCTTTGTGAGTTTGACGCAAACCCGGTCCACATATCAAGTTCCAGGCCCACCAGGGCTACCTGGTACTACTCTATCTCAAAAAGTCAAAACTTTTAGAGTCCTGTATGTGACCTGTGGTATGACACCTGTTCTAAATGTACCCATGCTTCTTCATTGGACTTGTGCTGGCAGAACTGTCCTCCACTCAGAACAAGACTTCCAAGTAACTCATTATCAGTCTTCTAATAAAGACTCAGCACATTTATTTCAACTACGAATGGGAATGTGTAGGGTTTCCTAACCTGAGATGGTAAAATTCAGCCCTTGGCCGTCCAAAGTTCAGACATCTTTCTGCTTAGCAGCAGATAAGTTCACCTCGGCAGAACCTTCTGTGTTCTTATAGTGAAAAAAGGTTATACTAGAGAGCCTCGGTTCTGTGCAGCATTTGACCCACAGTGTCAGGCCTAGCATGGGATCCATATGCACTGGAAGGAAAAGAGATGTCTTAACCTGAAAATTAGTAACTCAGCATATCCAATAGGTGCAGGGGTGAAAAAGACATCTTTACAGATAATGGACTTCCAATCCTTTATTTAACAGGCTTCTCTCTCTAATGTACTTATCTTTCATATATTATCCATTCCATTAAATAAAAAAGTTTTGTTATTATATTATATATTATATTATATATATAATATTATATATTATAATAATATAATATAATATATATTATATTATTATATTCTTGTGTCCCTGTGACCAAATACCTTTTAAGACCAACCTGAGGGAAGAAAGGTTTGTTTTGCTTCATGATTTCAGATGGTGTGCCATCACAGTGGGAAAGGCATGAGGCAGTTCCTGACATCAAAACTTCTTATATTGTGGACAATGAAGAAGCACAGAAAACAGGTCAGAACTAAGAGTTGGCTCAGAGTTGGAGTACCCTTCAAAGGCCAACCCACAATAACTTATTTCCACCAGATAGACCCTATTTCCTAACATCTCCAAAGCCTTCAAAATAGCACAAGCTGGGAAATGTACATTCAAGGCATTATTTGCTTAAAGATGAATTCTCAAGTGTTTAGCATATTATTCAAGGAGTACAAACAATAGATGTGGCTACATAAAGGAGAAAAGAATTCTGGTTTGGAGATCCATCTTGTCAACCCTGGTGCTGTAGAGGAAAGTCCACTAGGAGAAAGTACGCCAAAGGACAACACCAAAATGTTCTGATTCTCAGGAATTATATCAACCCATAATGAGTATCTCTTCTTTTGAAAAGAAAAGGAGATTAAAATGTGTGCAAAACAATCATTAAACTACAAATAATCATGTTATGCCAATAATTTAATATACCTGAGAGCTGAGTGATTATTATTTTAAGAACATGGTTTATAAAAAATTTTGTTTTAAGAGCATTTTAATATAATAATAAACTTGAGAAGAAAGATTTCGTGAGTGAAATCTTTGCCTTTAAAGCAAGAAGGCATGCCCAAATAGTTACATAATTATGTTAGTGATAAAGCATTTATCTGAGGTCACCTGTGCATTCTAGAGAAGCTAGAGTTTATTTGACAAGTAGAAGCCTCCTGGCAACCATTTTTGCATCAAGCAGGATTCCAAACAATCTTGAGGTCAACAATCTGTAGCTGCCTCAGACAAGCTTTATAACTTTTCAAGATTCCTTGGCCAAATGATTCTGCCTCACTATTCATTTTTGCATCCCGGCCCTAAAAATATAGAACTGCACGATTATCCTGAGGAGCAAACAACCTTGAATTTTACAGTATGCTCCTTTACACTGGTCTTCCCTCTCTGAATAATTAGAATCACTAATGCCCCTTTGATATTGGCTCACAAACTTCTTGGGCTCCGAGTTCTTCATCTTACAAACTATATTCTTTTGGTAAAATTTTATTTTTTACTTTTTCAGCTTAAATTTTGCAAAATATTGGCTGATGTCCCCAAAGCCTATAGCTAAGAAATTTTTAAAGGAATGATTGAATATACTATATATGTAAGGACATTTTCATTTTTTTGAAACACATCTGCATTAACAATTGAATTCCTAAGATGATATTGGTAATGTCACATTGCAGTGCTCTCATCTACATATAAAAGAGTTAGTCATGATTTCCCAACATCAATAACTTTGATGCCATATATTGAAATTGCCAAGAGGATTTAAAAACATATCTACAGGGTAGTCATATAACCTCTTTAGATCTTAGTTTTCTCCTCTGAAAATGGAAAGGTTGAATGATTCGATCTCTTTAAATCCCTCACAATCCCAAACACTTTGACCTAAGTCTCCTCAGAGTAGGAAGGAGAAGAACGTGAGCTACCAAGTGGGCAGGTAAAAGGGAAAGATTGGAAAGGTCACGGAGACGAAATTCACAAGTTGGCACCAAGACATGGCCTGGTAAGCAGTGCTGAGAACTGGTAAATGTTCTGAGTTTATCTTCCAGATTAGGGGACAGAGTCAATCAAAAAGATTAATTTTTTTTTAAGTTTGAAGGCCCCTAAAGAGAGGCAGGAAATTCAGCCTCCAGATCTTGAGACCCCCTGTTGCCCTGTGATGGTATCTGCCTCAGATGAGGGGCCAACTCTGACCTTTTGCAGCTGAGTCTTCCCTGAATGCTTCTCTCCTATGCCAGGACCTTTGAATTTCCAGAGAAAGGCCTTAAACAATCCATCTTGAAAGCCAAGCCACAGATTTCTGCAGCATGCACAAACTTCTCACACAAAGAGTAAGCCCCTTGCCATGATCTCTTTGTGCATGGTGAAGGCAAACCTGGATTGAAATTTTTACAAAAAAAAAAAAAAAAAAGGTAAAAAGGAGTCTTACTTCTTCTTAATCCTCCTTATCCCTCTCAGCTCATAATATGGAAGTAGAGAACATAGATTTTGTGAAGGTTACTCAGGAAGTAATAGAAATGTAATAACACATCAACCCATCCCACATACACTAGGGAAGTATGGATGACCACTAATGCTTAGGAAGACCTTTGCCAAAGCCAAGGTCATCCAGAGATTCATTAATGTGTTTCATACAAGCAATCAGTCTCTCGTATCTTTCCTCTTCCCCTGCCAGAGACTGTGATTTGTATCATCTTACTCAATCCTTTGTTTCTTTGAGTTCCTAAAGAAGAAATTTTGGACATTACAATAAAAATTCATGTGGAAGGGAGTCCCTGTTCTCTACTCTCTCTAATGTATTACCCAACTTCCATTCTTTTAACAAATAAACGGAATTACTTGCTTTATGAGATTTTTCAAAGTGTTTTTCCTTTTATATTCTGTGCTATTAGGAATAACATCAACAGCTATTAAATTTGAAAGTTGTACAAGGCCTGAAACATCTTAAGCTACAGCCTTAATTTTCAGGAAGAGAGACTTAAGTTCATAGAAGGTTAAAGGCACCCATAGATGTTAATCACAAAGGACTTAGGTCCTTTTCTTTTGGACAAAAAATATCTACCTAACTATATGAGCAGATAAAAAGTGTAAGTGGAATAGATCTTGTAAAGATAAGATAATCCTAGGAGATTTGTCTCATAAGTCATGTCAAAACTAGTACACCCCAAATATTTCTCTCTAGAGTATTTTCACTTTAAAGGAATAGTAAATCTAATTATAGAAATTTATGCATAGTATGGAAAGAGATATTTGTGATAAGTGATGCCTTAAGATTCTACAAACTACCTTACTGCAGCCATTAAGTAGGAAGAAAAGTGTTTCTGGCAAACAGAAAAGAATGTATAAGACCCCAGAAGTAAGAGATGCATTGTATTTGAAGAAAAAGTCAGTGTAATTAGAACACTGGGAATAATAATAAAAAATAGGCTATGAGTTTATGACTACCAAAATGTTTCATTCAAGAAAGAAACACATGTGCAATTGTGATTAACTCTGTTAATATTGCTTATATAAAGACTTGGAGTGGTGGGTGCACAAATTCTGGCACAAGAACAGACACAGCAAGCAATCCGCACAGCTCAACCCCATTCTAACTAACACCTCACATATGAAACGTTCCCTGGCTCAACTTCTAAATGCCCTCCCATGCTTCTGTCTCCCTTTTTAAATCAAACTGTGATCACTTTGTTCTCTTTGATGGGTCCTTAATTAGTTGGATGAGCTCTCCAGATTACAGACTCAAGAGACCATCTCTAACTGAAACTCACTAACCATTTGCTTCTATTTTCTACCTGACAACTCTCTTTACCTCTCTTCTCTAGGTAGATGCAGAGATGTATTAGCCAGTATCTAAGAACCAGGAGGCCTATATTTGTTTTTTGGAAGGGTCTTCAACTTTTATGTGTAATTAGATAGACGGCCACTTATTTAACATGGGTAAAGAATAATCTGTTTCCCTCCTTATGAAAGTAGAAATATTCTGCTTCTCCTCAAGAATAGTGAACAAGTCCATCTCCATAGGCATGAATGCACGTTCCTCTCTATCATTACCTTTCTCATATGCTTTTTAGCCAGGAAAGCATACGAAGTCTTACACATGCACATCAAAGTACAAAAAGTTTGTCATTTCTGATATGGATTTCTTTCCTGTTACCATTGGTTTAATCAGCAAAAAATGACTAGAACACAAATGTACATGACTCTTTGAACTATGCAGGAGGCAGAGTTCAGCAGTAGGCTGCGCCTTTAAAAATCTCTTGACTGCTGCCCTCAGAGATGCATGCCCAACCATTTTAAAAGCAATCTTGATTCCAGAAGATGCTGACCCTGGAATTAGCATCCCCTTTTAACACTACTTCTTCTGCCCTCTCATTTGCTTCTGATGTTTCCTGACTTTGATGTGTCTTCAGGATTCCAATTCTGGTATCCATGCCATTCTGCTTCTGGTGTCTTCTGTCCTGACACCCTGTAATTGAGCTTGGCTTAACCCTCCAACTTTCTCTTGCCTCCCAGAATGCTGTTCTTTTACTTTGGTACTGACCCCCAGAATGTCTGTAGTTTATATCTTAGTGTTACTGATCTGGATATTAACCTTCAGACTTAGAACACAAAAACTCATCTAAAATTCCCCCATGTTGTAGCATACATTATTTTTTATGACAATTTATTGTTAACATAAAAAAGACTCACTATAAAAAGTACAACTTATTTTTCTCATGGAGTTTTCTACTATTCAGAAGTTTTCTATTATAAAAATGTATAATAACAAATGTGTGAATTTTTATAATAATACAATACTATAAACCTCAATAACACAAAATAATCTATAAATAATATAAGCATTCATTAATAAAAACACTAAAAGTGATCATGAGTACAAACATACCATGTTAAAGTAATATTTTTTATTCTCTCATGCAATACTTACAAACTGCAACTTCACCTCTCTACTCCTCTCAGTCTCTCCCCTCCCCATCTCCCCTCTCCCCCAGATTCACTCCTCTGTTTTCCTTCAGAAAAGGTCAGGTCTCCCATGAACATCAACCGCATACAGCATAACAAATTCCAATAAGACAAAGCACAAACCATCATGTCAAGACTAGATGAGACAACTCGGAAATAGAAAAAGGGTCACAGGAGCAGGCATGAGAATCAGAGACACTCCACACATTCCCACTGTTAGGAGTGCTACAAAAACACCAAGCTACACAACTATAATATCTATACAGAGGACCCAGCACAGATCCATGCAGGCTCTCTGATTGTCTCTTCAGTCTCTGTGAGCCTCTATGAACCCTGGTTGGTTAATTCTGTGGACCATGTTCTCCTGGTGTCCTCTACCCTTCTTACTCCTGTAGTGATTCCTCCCCATCTCCTGTACGGTTCCCCAAACTCCATCTAAGGGTTAGTTGTAGATCTCTGCATCTTGTCCCATCAATTGCTGGATGAGGCCTCTCTGACAACAACGGGGCGAGGCACCAGTCTATGAGTATAGCAGAATATCATTAGGAATCCTCTAACTTAAGTTTTTTTTTTCCAGTCACATTTGTTTTTACCATAGGTTCCTTGGCTATCAGCCCCCCAGTTCCTGGCCATTAAGGTAGTGGTAGGCATCAGGTCCCTCTCATAGCATGGGCCTCAACTTAGACTGGTCACTGGTTGGCCACTCCCACAAACTCTGAGCCACCATTGCCCCCAACACATCTTGCAGGCAAGACAAATTGTAGGTCTTTTGTGGCTGGGTGGATAGCCCAGTCCCACCATTGGAAGCCTTACCTAGTTACAGAAGATGGCCGGTTCAGGCTCCGTATCCATTACTAGGAGTCTTCACTAGGGTGACCTGCATAGATGCCAGAGAGTTTTCACTCCACTAGGTTTTCACATTATAAAAATGTATGAGTTTTAATAATAAGACAATACTATAAACCTCAATCATATAAAATAATCCATAAATAATATTAGCATGTGATAATAAAAACACTAAAAGGGATCACGAGTTGCAAACATACTATCTTAAAATAATATTTTTAATTGACAGCAAAGGCTGGAGAGAGGCTCATTAGTTAAGAGCACTGGCTGCTACTCTAGAGAAGCTGGGTTGTATTCCCAAGACGCATGTGGCAGCTCCCAGTCATCTGTAACTTCAGTTCCAAGAAATCCTACAGCCTCATCTGGCCTCTAGAAGTACCAGGGACACACACAGTGAACAGACAACATCCATGCAGGCAAAACATCCACATATAATAAAATTTCTTAAATGAAATAAAGTAATGAAAGCTAAGTAGAAGTAGTTAATATCTTAAAATTATTACCCTTCAAGTTCAATTTTAAATCTACAAAACACTGAGCTCTTCAATAGGTTTGATGATTCTGGGTGTCAGGTGAAAGTTACTTCTGAAGTATGAATTTATTTTTAATTATGAAATATTTTGTCTGCCTTCTCTGGTTTTGATTTTGCTGTTGAAACTGATGCTGCTCTTTGTTCATTTAGACATCACTTACATTTTGATTTCCTGTTTGGATACTAGATTCTCTTCTTTCTTTTTATATTTTGTGTAAAAAATACATATAAAGAATTTAGGCCTCTGGAAAACACTCAAACATTGGGAAAGTCCAGCAAACATTATTGTTTAAGAACTCAGTCAAAAACAAAAACAAAAAAAAAAAAACCATGCAGATCTCTTAACAAAGTTACTATGACTTCAGGGAATTGAAGTAAGATTTATAGTGTTGAGATCATTATCTTCCTTTTCAGAATCATCTTCTCATGAGACACCATGATAGGACTTGAATAAAATACCCTACATGCAAAAGCTTTTTAATATTTTCCTTCCAAACTACTAGTATTTTTCCTTAGAAAGAAAAGCATCTCAGTGTCAGCCATTTGCTCAGCCACATGCGTACATCTGTAGCCTAGCAACAACTACAAGAAAGATTGACTGTTGGGTGCTGAGTATTTCTCTCCTCTTTCTTCAGTGTTGGTTTCAGAGATGCATCGACTTTAGCCTTTGACCCCTAGTTTGTGTTTTATGCTTTTGATTTAACATCAGTAGATCTCTTCTAACATCCTAATAAATTAACTATAATTCCAAGAGAAAATATAATGCTATTTCCCTAAGCTCTCAACAGATCTTTCTCAAGATGTGAGTTTCAAAAACCAAAAGTCCCTCAGAAATGTTAGGAAAGAATTGTTACGGAGAATTGCTAGTTTTCATTACATTCATAAATCATTCCTAAACCATGCATGGCAATAAGTGATGATGAAATAAAATGCTATTTTCTTTCTCAATAAATTAGGTAAACAAATACATAGAGAAGGTTATGTATCTATTCATACGCTATATAGATATATATGTATATATACAGATATACATATATGAGCATGTATATAAAGAAGTCTTCATTTACTGGAAAAAATTAGACATAAAAATATAGACTTTCACAAAGAGCTTTGTTTATAGTACATACCAGGACACTTGGATATACTCACAAACTTACTTTGTATCTTCTGCTGTAGGAAGCCCTAGCTAGCCTCTAAGAAAGCTAAAACCTCAATGTACCGGTAAGCCATCTCTACCATGTAACATGAATGTACCCCAGAGGAGAATGGGAAAGAGCTGAAAAGTATGGAAATAGACAAGTACTAAATATTCAGAACCCAAACTCAGGTCCCTGGTAAAGAAGGCCACAGCATGTAGGGGCGGGGGGGGGGGGGTGCTGGTAAGCATAGAACACACAAAGAGTAACTCTGACATAATCTGTATTTTGCTTATTCATAATACTATGTACTCTGCAGCCACACTGGATTTTAAGGTTTAAGTTTATTCATGTTGTTGCTTTTGGATGTGGGGTTACATAGACCCATGATATATTATTGACATAAACTATGACATTGGGAAACCATGGCTTTATGCTATAGCTAGAAGTTAGTCACTTTTGGGTACCAATGGGGCCCTTGAGAAATAAAAGAGCATCTAGGAAGCTGGAGGTATGGAGATGTGAATAAGTGAAAAGTTGGAGCTGACCCCTGATTGACCCTCTGGTCACTGTGCTCCCACTCTGAATCATATTGAAGTCCAAACTGATATTGTTCTATTCCCAGAGAACCTGAAGCCCAGAGAACAGTTTCTTTGAGGCAATCATAGACTTCTGTGTGAGGAAGAACCTGTTTAATCTACTGTTCAGATCTGTTCCTTGACAGACAATGCAGGTCATCTCAGACACTGAGGGGTACTTTGTGGGATTGTCTCAGGGGCTCAGACAGGTCTTCAAGAGATTACACACTAGCAGGAAAACCCAACTACTTGGCACCCATCAGGCTCATAAAAAATTCATTAAGAAGAAGCTAGTATTACATAAAGTAGAGATTCTTGACTATGCATTAGAATTCTGTGGAGTTTCAACACTGATACCTGGACCCGCTGCTTTCTGTTCCCCTGAGATACAGATTTAATTAGACTGGAGTGGAAAGAAAGAGATCATCCTGGTTTTAGAACACTCTAAATGATTGTATTCTATAGCCAGATTTTTTTTTAAAGAGTAACATTAAACCACAGTGTCTTTATAAAGAGAAACTTGTTTTTCCTATTCCCTGGTTAGCGTCACACATAACATGAGCATTCTGCTTTTTACTTGGCTCACACCAAAATATATGATACAAATATTAGCATCTAATAATAAGTAATCAATTGCAATTTGGAGTTGACAGTTTTAAAATAAAAGGATTATCTGAAAAAGGTCCCAAAGTTTGTGAAAGAAAGAAAGAAAGAAAGAAAGAAAGAAAGAAAGAAAGAAAGAAGGAAGGAAGGAAGGAAGGAAGGAAGGAAGGAAGGAAGGAAGGAAGGAAGGAAGGAAGGAAGGAAGGAAGGAAGGAAGGAAGGAAGGAAGGAAGGAAGGAGAAGGAAGGAAGGAAGAAAAGATCAACTGTGGACATTTTTTCCTATTAATATCTGAGAACAAGGAGGCCTGAGAATCAGCCATATAGATTCAAATATGCAGCACTTCCAAACATAATTGGGCTACGGGAACTTACATCTCTGGTGACATCCCAAAAACTGACCAGTTGGTGTCCAAGAAAAAGTGTCAAGTCTGTGGCTGTGGATACAGTGCCAGGCATCTTTATTTCTCCAATTAAGATATACTCTCCCTTTGGATAGTAGATCTCCTGAAGTGTTGATTCTATGTAGAACACCAGGAACAATTTAACAACTTCAAATAATGCATGCAGTCCTGAGCTAAAACAGACCTTATCTCACACAAATTCAGGAGAGGACAGCTGATACAATTTATGGACTATTTATGGGAGAAAACACAAAGGGGAAAAGAGCCTATAATTATCACTGATCTGCCTTCATCTATATGAAAGGAAAGTCTTCGAGCTTCTTGGGCAGATGAGCAAAGGAATATTAGAAAATGTAAGGGATGCAGAAAGGCTTTAGAAGCGGAATGTCAAAAGTTCTGAAATGACACCACAGGCTTATGGAATAAAGACCTTAATTTTGCACTAGAGTTTATCCAATAGCAGTGCTGTTATCTCTGGCTTAGTACATTCATTGAAAAGTAAAACTTTTGACATATTTAACAGGAATACTGGGTCACATTAATGACTTTTAATAGAATCTCTGGTCCTAAGCGTCACTTCATAAGATTAGGGTCAATTCATACATTTTAGATAATAGAACAGAAACTCAGGAGGCTCTGAGAGGAACAAAACCTTAAGTATAGAATCCCCTGGAGGAAGCTACAAACCGAGTTTGTAAAGACGTTAAGGATAGAGAGAGGCAGTGGGCTTCTGAGGGATTTAGGTGGGTAGAGTCTGGTCAGGAGATAAACCCTGGGTAAATCAAGTCCAAGACTAGATACTCCTAAAGAATCAAAAACAAACTAACATTTTGAGCAAAGTATTACCTTAAGAATTGTGAAAATTATAAACATTCTATCTCAGATATGAGTTCACTGAACAGTCAAGGTCTGAACTTCGGTGCTAACAATATTCTTGTTCTGGCTAAAATAGCAACTAGTTTACATCATAAAGGATAATTCTCACTACTTCACTCTTTGGAGTGTGTAGTAAATGGTAAAGTTACTGGTGTTCTTTTCTGATACACAAAGGAATATGATCACAGGAAAAGTCCAAGATATTTGGATTTGTTGGTGCAATTTCCTCAGTTACAGGAAATATCTATAGAGTCAGCTGGGGGGTGGAACATAGTATACATCAGACCTGTTCCTGAGGCTTAAAATGTCACTTAAATTTGAGGTTCTAAAATACCAATTTATAAAATTATGTTAATAAATGGCTCCCTTTTACATCACCATTAAAGTGTAAGAACCAATGAATTATATCTACTAAACACACAGAGCAAAGAACATTAAAAGTTGCAAAAGAAAAGGACCAAGTAGCATTTAAAGGCAAGCCTTTTAGAATTACACCTGCTGGCTAGCCCAACAGTCATCAGAGAGTCTTCATCCAGCAACTGGTAGAAATAGGTACCGAGACCACAGTCAAATATTAGGCTAAGCTCAGAGAATCCTGCTAAAGACAGGGAGGAAGGATTGTAGGAAGCAGGGGCATCAAAGACATCACAAGGAAACTCACAGAATTAACTAACCTGGGCTATTAGGAGCTCACAGAGACTGAACCATCAACCAGGGAGCCTGCATGGGACTGACCTAGGCCTGTGGCATGTATGTGGCAGTTGTGTAACTTGGTCTTTTGTGAGATTCCTAATGGTGGAACAGAGGCTGTCGTGACTCCTTTGCTGGCTTTGGGGACCCTATTCCTCATACTGGGTTGCCTTGCCTAGCCTTAATACAAAGCAAAATGCTTAGTCTTACTACAACTTAATACGGCATGTTTTGTCGATATCCACGAGCCCCTCTCTCTTTTAAATAGAAATGGGGGAGGAATAGATGGAGGATGGAGAGGGGAAGAGGAGGAAAGGACTGAGAGGAGAGGATGGAGAAGAAATTTGGTCAGAATGCAAAATAGATAATTAATTAGTTGGTTGATTATTTTTTAAAAAAAAATGATAGCTCAATTGAAGAAACTTAAATATTTAGAAAAAACTATTATAAATAAGGCTGTTATGAACATAGATAAGGAAGTGTCCTTGGGGTAGGATGGCCCATCCTTTGGATATATGCCCAAGGGTGATATATCTGAGTCTTGAGATGGATCTATTTCCAATCTTCTAAAAGACCACAATATTGATCTCCAAAGTAGCTGTGTAAGTTTGCACAGTTCCTCTGCTTTATGTCCCCATCAGCATGAGCTGTCATCTATGTTTTTATCTTAGCCATTCTGACTAAGTGTAAGATGAAATCTCAGAGTAATTTTGATTCACATTTAGGTAAGGATGTCGAACATCTCTTTAAGTGCTTCTAAACCATTTTAATTTCTTCTGTTGAGAATTCTCTGTTCAGATCTGTACCCCATTTTTAATAAATTACTTAGTTTGTGGGTGTCTAGTTTCTTGAGTTCTTTCTATATTTTGGATAGTATCCCTCTTTCAGATGTGGCATTGGTGAAAATCTTTTCCAATTCTGTGGGCTGCCTTTTTGGCCTGTTGACAGTTTACAGAACTTTTCAGTTTCATGAGGTCCCATTTATTAATTATTGACCATAGTGCTGGTGCTATTTGTGTTTTGTTCAGGAAGTTGTTTAATTAGCATTCAAAGCTAATCCTCACTTTCTTTTTTTTATCAGGATCAGTGCAGGTCTTTGGTCCACTTGGACTTGAGTTTTATGCAGGGTGCGGATATATTTACATTCTTCAACACACTGATGTTCAGTTGGACCAGAACCATCTGTTGAAGATGCATTTTTTTCCATTGTATACTTCTGGCTTTTTATCTCAAAACTGTGCATTCATAGGTGGGTGGATTTATGGCTGCATCTTAGACTCAATGTCATTGAGCAAAAGTTATCATCTTATACCATATGGTTTTTATTACTACAGCTCTATAATACAGCATAAAATCAAGGTTTGTGATTACTCCAAACCCTTTATTGTTCTTTTATTGTATACAATAGTTTTAGCTATTCTCAATTTTTTTGTTTTACCAATGAAATTAAGTATTGTTCTTTCAAGGTCCATAAAGAATTGTATTAGAATTCTGATGGAGATTAAATTGAATCTTTAGAGTGCTTTTAGTAGGATGCCCATTTTTACTGATTAATGAGAATGAGGTGGTCTTTCTATCTTCCAATAGTCTCTTCAATTTCTTTCTTCAAAGTCTTGAAGTTTTTATCATCCAAGAAATTTGGGACACCATGAAAACATCAAACCTGAGAATAACTGGAATTGAAGAAGGAGAAGAATGCCAGCTCAAAGGCACAGAAAATAAATTCAACAAAATCGTAGAAGAAACTTTCCCAACATAAAAAAAAGGAAATGCCTATGAAGATACAAGAAGCTAACAGAACACCAAATAAACTTGACCCCCAAAAAGTCTTCTCTTCACATAATAATCAAACCACTAAACATACAGAATAAAGAAAAAATATTAAGAGCTGGAAAAGAAAAAGCCCAAGTGATGTATAAAAGCAGACCCATGAGAATAACTACCCTTCTCAATAGGGACAAAAGCTAGAAGGTACTGGAAAGTTGTTATAAGGACACTAAGAGACAACAGATGCAAACTGCTATACCCCAAAAAACTCTCAATGGCCATAGATGGAGTAAACAAGATATTTTATGACAAAACCAGATTTAAACAATATCAATCCACAAATCCAGCCCTAAAGAAAGCAGTGGAAGGAAAACTCCAACCTAACAAAGCTAGATATATACACAAAAAAACAGCAGTCAATGATCCCACAGAAGCAAAACTCAAACAACAGAAACACACATACACACACACATACCAAAAATAATAGCAATTAACAGTCACTGGTCATTGATATCCCTTAATATCAATGGACTCAATTCACCTATAAAAAGACACAGGGTATCCCAATGGATATAAAAACAGAATTCATTATTCTGCTGCATACAAGAAACACACCTCAACTTCAAAAGACAAATACTGGCTCAGAGTAAAGTGAAAATAAGTCCACAAAATGCCTAAACTTAGGGATGCAAAAATAGCAATGTTAAGAAGAAAGTTCATAACACTAGGTGCCTACATTTTAAAAAAAAAAAATGAAATTTCACACAAAAGACTTAACAGAACATCTGAAAGCTCTAGGACAAACAAAAGGAAACTCACCCAGAAACAGTGCAAAACAAGAAAAAAATCAAACTCGGGGATGAAATCAATAAAATTGGAACAGAGAAGAATACACAGAATCGATGAAACAAAATTAACGAGATAGACTAAACTTTATCCAAACTAACTAAAAGGCAGAGATTTTCCAAATTAAGAAAATCAGAAATAAAAAGGGGAACATAACAACAAACACTGAAGAAATCTAGAGAATTGTTAGGGCACAATTCAAAAATCTGTATTCCACAAAATTGGAAAATCTAAAAGAAATGGACAGCTTTCTGGAAAGATATCACTTAACCAAAATTGAATCACAATCATAAAAATGACCTAAATAGATCTATAATGCCTAAGGAAATAAAAGCAGTTATTAAAAGTATCCCAGGCCAAAAAAGGCTCAGGGCCAGATAACTTCAGTGCAGAATTCTACCAGAATTTCAAAGAATTAATACCAATACTTCTCTAATTGTTCCACACAAAAGAACCAAAGGATCATTGCTGAACTCTTTTTAGGAGGCTACAGTCACCCTGATACCCAAACTACACAAAGATGCAAGAACAAAAGAGAATAATAGACTAATCTCCCTCATAAATATTGATGTAAAAATACTTAATAAAATATTGGCAAATTGAATTTGAGAACATATCAAAAATAAAAAAAAAAATCATCCAGAATGATGAAATAGGCATCATCACAAAGATGAAGGGATGGTTCAACATACAATAAAACAAAACCAAAAATAAATAAATAAATACATAAATACATACATACATACATACATACATACATACCTGTCAATGTTTATTATTACCAACCTAAAAGGAAAACACCACATTTCATTAGATGCTGAAAAAAGCCTTTGACAAAATCCAACACTCCTTCATGATAAAAGTCCTGGAGAGATCAGGGATACAGGGAAAATACTAAAGATAATAAAGACAATAGGCAGCAAGCCAGCAGCCAACATCAGACTACAGAGAAGAACCCAAAGCAATTCCACTAAAATCAGAAACAAGGCAAGGCTGTCCACTCTCCCCATGTCTATTCAATATAGTTCTCATATTTTAGCTAGGTAAATAAGACAACAAAAAGGAGATAAAGGGGATAAGATACAAACTGGAGAGGAAGAAGTCAAACTACCACTACTTGTAGATGATATAATAATATACATAAGTGACCCCCAAATTTCTACCAGGGAATTCTACAGTGGATAAACACTTTCAGCAATGTAGCAAGATACAAGATTAACTCAAAAAAAAAAAATAGTCCTCCTATACACAAATGATAAAAAAGCTAAAACATAAAATGAATCAGGTAAACATCACCCTTTGCAAAGCGGCAAATAACACTGATTATCTTGGGGTAATTCTAACAAAAGAAGTGCAGACCTGTTTGACAAAAACTTTAAGGGACTGAAAAAAGAAACTGAAGAAGAAATCAGAAAATGGAAAGATCTCCCATGCTCAACATAAGAAAAACGGCAATTTTACCAAAAGCAATCTACAGATTCAGTGCAATCTCCATTAAAATCTCAGCACAATTCTTCACAGACCTTGAAAGAAGAACATTCAACTTCATCTAGAAAAATAAAAAACCCAGAACAGCCAAAACAATCTTGTTCAATAATAGAACTTTCAGAAGTATCATTATCCCTGACTTCAAGCTCTACTATAGAGCTACAGTAATAAAAACATCTTGGTACTGGCATAAAAACAGACTTGTGGATCAATGGAGTCAAATCAAAGACTCTAAAATTAATCCAAACACCTTGTTTTTGACAAAGAGGCCAAAAATATTCAATGGAAAAAGGATAGCATCTTCAACAAATGGTGCTGGCATAACTGAATGGTAGTATGTAGAAGAATGCAAATATATCCATATCTATCACCCTACATAAAACTCAGGTCCAAGTGGATCAAAGGCCTCAACATAAGCCCAGCTACACTGAACTTCCTAGGAAAAAAGTGAGAAATACCCTTGAATGCATTGGCACAGGTGACCACTTCCTAACTATAAAACCAGTAGCACAGACACTAAGAACAACAATCAATAAATGGGACCCCCTAAAACTGAGAAGCTTCTGTAAGACAAAGGACACAGCCAATAAGACAAACAACAGCCTACAGACTGGAAAAAGATCTTCATCAACTCTACATCTGGCAGAAGCCTCACCTCTAAAATATATAGAGAACTGAAGAAACTAGAGGCCAAAAAAAAAATAATATAATTTAAAAAATGGAATTCAGAGCTAAATAAGGAATCCTCAACTGAAGCATTTCAAATGGCTGAAAGACATTTAAAGACTTGCTCCACATCCCTAGCCATCAGAGAAATGCAAATCAAAACAAATCTGAGATACTATCTTACACGTGGCAGAATTGTTGAGATCAAAAACACAGATGACAGACTATGCTGAAGGAGATGTAGAGCAAGGGGAACACTCCTCCATTCCTGATGAAAGTGTAAACTTATACAGTCACTTTGAAAATCCGTGTGGTGGTTCCTCAGAAAACTGGAAATCAGTCTACCCAATGATCCAGCAATACCGCTACTGGCCATATCCTTATTGTATGCATATTCTTACCCCAAGGGCATTAGTTCAACTATGTTCATAGCAGCATTATTCATAATATCCAGAACCTGAAAACAACCTAAATGCCCCTCAACTGAAGAGTGGATTAACAAATTATAGTACATCTACACAATAGAGGACTACTCAGCAGAAAGAAAAAAAATAATAACATCCTAAAATTTGTAGGCAAATGAATAGATCTACAGAGTTTCATCGTGAGTGAGGTAACACAGACCCAGAAAGATAGACATGTTATGTACTCACTCATAAGTGAGTGGATTTTAGATATAAAGCAAAGGATATCCAGGCTACAATCCACAAACCATGAGAAAATCTCCTGAATTAATTGGGATTATTCTACAAGGGAATGAACAAGAGGAGTTGGGAAGAAATCATGAGAGAAGGATATGGGTGAGTGGGAGGAGCCACAGAGAGGAAGAACAAAGAAATGAATATCTTGATAGAGTGGGGTTAGAGAGCAACCTGGTGCTAGGGAAACCTCCAGGAACCCACAAGATGTCACCAGCTAGGACTCCAAGTAATAGTGGAGAGGGTGCCTTAACAGGACTTCTCATATAATTAAATGAATGACCATCCTAATTGTCATTATAGAACCTTTACTCAGCAACAAATGGATGCAAAAGCAGACATAGATAGCTAAGCACTGAGTCAAGCTCCCAGTCCATCTAACTGAAGAGAGAGGGGAGAGAGTTTGTGAGAAAAGAGATCAAGTTTGTGAGGAGGAGACCCACAGAGATGGTTGACATGAGCTATTGGGAGCTCACTGACTCTTAAATGACAGCTGGGGAACCATCATGGAAAGGAATTAAACCTCCAAATGTAGACAATAGTCAAATAGTGCAGGCAGTTTGTGGAGCCTCTTACAGTAGGACCAGAGTTTATTCCTGGTGCAAAAACTGGTCTCTCAGAGCCCCTTTTCTGTGGAGGAACACCTTACTCAGCTTTGATACTGGGCAAAGGGATTTGGACCTACCTCAACTGGATATGTCAGATTAAACTGACTCACCTTGGGATTCCTTGCCCTCCCTGAGAAACGGACAGGGGCATGAGGTGGGGGGCAAAGCTGAGGGAGGAAGGTGAGGTTAGGAAAGGGGAGCAGTAGTGGGTATGGGGAAAAAATCTTTTTAAATAAAAAAAAATAAAGATTTTTTTTTTTAAAAAGATAATTCACCTTGAACAAGTACACTTTATCTTAGAATTGCAGGGATGATTCAACATATGTAAATTAATAAATGTAATGCATCATATAAACACAGAGAAAGAAAACATGATTATCTCATTAGATGCAGAAAAGGCCTTTGACAATATTCAACACCCCTTTAAGATAGAAGTTCTGGAGGGATTAGGAATAAAAGGAACATGCATCAGCATAACAAAGGTAATTTACATCATAGCCAACATCAATGTAAATTGAGGGAAACTCAAAACAATCCCACTCTCTCCATCCCATTCAATATAGTATTTGAAGTCTTAGCTCAAGCAATAATACAGCTATAGAAGATAATGGGGATGAAAATTAGAAAAGAAGTCAAAATATATTTATTTGCAGATGATATAATAGTATATATAGATAAGTGATCCAAGACTGCACTGCAGAACTTCTACAATTGGTAAACACTTTCAACCAAGTAGCTGGGTACAAAATTAACTCATAAAAAAATCAGTAGCCTTCCTATATACAAATGACAAATTGATCGAGAAAGAAATCAGGAAAATAACACCTTTTATAATAGCCTAAAACAATATAAAATATCTTGAGTGACCTTAACAAAGCAAGTGAAAGATTTCTATGACAAAAACTTTGGGACAATAAAAAAAAAAAATATTGAAGAAGATATCAGAAGATGGAAAGATTTCATTATTAGTCTGGATTCTCTAGAGTAATAGAACTTATAAAATGAATCTTTATATATGAATAGAAAGAGGATTTCTTAGAATGACTAACATGCTGTGGTCCAGTTAATCCAGTAATGGCTTTTTATAAATAAAAGTTCCAAGAATACAATAATTGTTCAGTCCACAAGGCTAGATGTCTGAGCTTGTCTTCAGTGCATAATGGAATTTCAAAGAAGTAGGTTCTACTGCCCTGGAACAGAAGTTACAGACAGTTGTGAGCTGCCATGTGAGTGCTGAAGACTGAACCTGGGTCCTCTTGAAGAGCAACAGTCCTCTTAACCACTGATTCATCTCTCTATCCGCCAAAATAAACTACCTTAAGGGTAAGATGTTTACCTAGTAATTAGCCAAAAGAAAATTAACTCAAATAGCATGTTTGGAAGTTCCTTATCTCAAGATACTAAGACAGAGCTTTTTTATCTTATTTTGTAAAATACACACACATACAAATATACATATATACATATGTGTATGTGCATATATGTTATACTTATGTATGTATATACTTTTTATATATATGTACATATATATATGCTTTTTTCTCTCTTTTTACTGTACAGGTCTTTTGTGTATATATTATGGCTACCAGTCTAATATTTTTATGGTATTCCTGAATGAGCAAACAAGTGAATCTCTCTGCATCTACATATGTTTCATGTGCCTCAGTCTTGGTCCAGAGTCTTTGTCCTGTATGTGATGCTGATATCCATTTGGCATATAAAGTATTTCATGTGCAGAAAAAAATAAAAATCTAATCAGAAATCCAAGGTCATAATAAATTAGAGAAATCATTAGAAGCAAAACCTCTTTCTTTTTGTACTACCAGCCTGTTGTTAATTCATACAGTACTATGGTTAAAAAAAAAAAAAATACCATAGACCAAATCAAGACCATGTTGTAAATCACCTGACATGTTGTTTTTTCTCACTCATTTTGCTTGAGAAATTATGCTGGAGACAATTACATCAGAGACTGAAAATTCACGGGTGTCACATTTCTAAATGACATTGTTTTAAAAGGTGTCCTTTAATTTTATTTTGTCTGTCATTAATTTTTACGGCAACTCTCTTTTAAGGGGTATAAGTTCTCAATATTCAGTCTTTCAGCCTTATGATGTCACTCATCAGCATAATGCTGTCTCTTTTTTGAAATAATACAAATCTGTTTAATTCAGTTTTGCATCATGCACTGAATTTAATAAAGCATTTTGCACATAATCAGTGATAAATACATTCTTTAAAACAACTACCATTAATGAACATCTGTGTTCATGCACATTCTCCAAGAAGAAGAAGCCAAAATGCAAAAATTTTATTGTCACATTATCTCTAGTCAGTAAGTAAGACACAGATAGAAAGGCTGGAGGCCTTCAGAACACAGCCTAAGTCTACAGTTTCCAAATGAAAAAGAAAGAAGTTTGAGTGACAGAATACTAGAACACCAGGAAGGGTTAATGATGCTGTCAAGACCTTGAGCCAAAACCACTACTCTACGAAGGCCTCATCTTCTCAGAGTAATCTTGACTTTGTGGTCGTATTCATCTCACACAACCTCATGACTCACAAATTGGTGGGTTTGGGGTACCAGAGGCTGAAGTTCTTGAGCCCTTATACCCATGACTTGAGGGCCTCATGTGGAATTGCTATGTGCCAGTCCCTGGGCAGTTCATAAGTCACAGTCCTAACTGCCACAGTCATACTATCAAGAGGTGTGGTTTAGGGGTAGGTACCATTATTAATGAGGTCTTGTGGACCGGGGAGAAATAGCTCAACTGTTCAGGACATTTCTGGTTATGTGTAAGGAGTAAGACAAACCCAAGACTTTCTCAGAGGCCTAGATGGAAGGACAAAAGGAACTTTAGTCCTATGTTCTATGTTTTTGTCTAGGAGTAGACTTGGCCAGTCCTGAATCGAATGCCTCATAATAGTCAAGACTGCAGTTTCGAGGGACTCCATCCTTCCCCGTGGACTGTGGTTATCAGTCTTTAGGTACCTACATCTGAGATATCCCATGTTCTCTCTGTCGACATTATCTGACTTAAATCTCTACTGATCTTGGTTTTCTCCTGCAAATAGTGTGTATGATGTTGTACTTTATAAACTTGCCTCGCATAAGCCATAGGCATGTGCAGGACCTCCTGGTCCCAGCTATTTCTTTTATCTTCTTTATTTCTTAAGAATTTTTTTTTCATCTCCTGTCCTCCTACTCAACACCTTGCCATTAAGGACCCTTATTCCTTCGGGTTCAGAACAGTTAAGAACCAGAGGACCCTGTTTGATTCCCAGCACCTACGTGACTACATAATTGTCTGTAATTCTAGTCCCATGGAACCCAACACATTCTTATGGCCACACTGGGCTGAACCAACACACACAGTGCACACACATACAAACAGACAAAGCCCACATACATATAAAATTAAATAAAAACTAAAGTAAATAGACAAATAAAAGTAAAGAGGTCTTGGAGAACTCCCTCCGGGCAGCTGTCTCTGCACCTGTGGAAGACTGCTGTGAGATGTAGAATCTACTATGCCTTTATCCAAAACTTTCCATCCGCCAAAGCTATGGAGAAACTTTCCTAGTATTTATAAATCACTCAGTTTATGATATTTTATTACTAATGGGCCAAAACAAACTAAGATACCCATGAAAGACCCATAGATGTGACAGACTTTGAAACTGATACTTTATACACAAATGTCATTCTGCATTGTACGGTTATCCCATTTTCCCATGAAAAAATTCAAATTGAGAGCCACTAACTTCCCCAAATGAAACCAAATATAATAATATAGAGCTAGTGTTCAGTTCCAGGTCACACAGAAAAAGCTTGTATAGTGAATGAATGAATGAATGAATGAATAAATGAATGAATGAATGAATGAATTTATTGAGTTAACTAACATTAAAAGGTGTATAAGAGAGCCCCTTAAGTGCATGCAAAGTTTATGAAATTTAAAAGCTGATTCACAGAGAAGTGAACTATAAAATTGTTCAGTGAATAGGTAATACAATCTGTTTTCTTAAAACCTGAGGTTTCCAGTCTATTTCATATGCCTACTAAATTTCAGTGTTTTTGTATAATTTGAGTTTTTACTGCATATATGCAGCCATACCTTACAGAGAAAAATAAAAGGTTACTGCCCCCATAAGCTCAACTTTGTTCACGGTTTCAGTCCTACACATAAAACTGAGTAATCAAAATTATATGCAAATTCACCTGTGTACTTCAGGAGAGAAAGAGTTCCTGATAATATGACCTATATTTGCTCAGCTCCATGGAAACCATTTCATTCCATTATGCACACACAATTTACATAAAATGGGTAAAGGAAAAAAAAAGCGAGAGATATGAAGTGGCACAACCTGAATGGGAACAATGGGACAAGATGAAGCCCTGAAGAGAGGGGGGGAGGGGAAATCGGAGACACCTGCTTGGGTGAGCATGTGAGAAATCTATCCATCTGTAATGGAAAACCACACTTTTAAAGCAGTCATATGAGCAATTCCGGTCACTTCTACCAGTTTGCCAAGTCTTGTTTACTTAGAAATAAGCTGGACCAAATTGAAAAAGAAAAGTTAGTAATAAAAAGAATACTGTCTCCCACAAAATGCACAAAAAGTGCATGAATTTCATGTTCACTTAGTCTACCAACAGAAAACACTAAAGAAAGATATACTTCAAATGGATAGATCTGTTTGACCCATGAAGAAATCATACCTGGTGCTGCTGGAAATACTGAGTTAATTGAAGAAAAGGCAGCAAATACAGCTTGAATTATACAGTTACTTGCTTCAGCTGCTCACTTCCTTATGCATTAGAAACTTGGCCATCCAATGAGCACACTGCAAACCGTGTCTCGGCAAGGTGAACCAGAGCAGCGCCCTCCCCTGTCATATTTTATTATTTCATAAATACTGATTTCATGAAGTTAGTTTTTGGTTTTTTTTTTTTTTTTTAAGTGATTCTCAGAACATTTTTCCATTGAGTTTACTGTTCTGAAGTGTGTGAGTTCTGGGCCTCTTTCTGAATGAGGAAAATGGTTCTTGCAGTAGAACCGAGAGAGCCCATCCTCTTGACCTTGAGAATGTTTGCTCGGTGTGTGTATTCCACTTGAAATAAAATGGTCCTGGATCTTGGTATCACTGAGCCGAGAAACAGGCACAATGCCTTTGGAGGAAAGCTGATTTGACCTTGACACTTCCCTGTTTGCAAAGCCAAAGCTATTGCACAAACCATACGGTCTGGAAAGGGGAAGGGGAAGAAACTGCTTCATCCAGTTTTTCTGCCTCAGGGCTGAATCAGATACACCTCAGCTTCCATTGTAAACCTCTCCCGGGATAAGGTCCTAACCAAGACGTCAGCAATGGAGGGCAAGTACATTTTCAAAGAGTGACAGCTTGAAGCAGAAATTTGTACCCATTTACCAAACACGGCATGGAGAACTGAATGTTCCATGTGATTTGAATCTTTCTGAGTTTGTCTAGTTAGAAAATTTGGTGACTGAGAGCACATAAAAGCTGATGGAGTAACAACTGCTACCTTTCTCTGTCTAGAAGCACCGGTTTCCAAACAGTGTGGTGGAAGCTACACAAATCCAAGAATCACCTAGTTTTGGGATTAATGGCTTTCTAAACTCAAATAAAGCGGTAACAAAAATCATAACTCAAACTATCCGTAGGGAAATTGTCTGAAGATAATATAGGTGTCATGGATTGCTTTTATCATTGTTAATTCTCCTAGAAAGAGAACAATTATCTCTGCTTCAGTTTTCATTCCAAGTAGAGACAGCATGAGACTGTTTTACAGTTAAATATGCTTTGCTTTATATTTATACTAGAATCTGTATTTTTCTCTACTTTTAAAAGAATTTTAATAATTACTACACCAATAAGATAGAATAATGGTTGAAGGTAATCAGTAAGAAGGAGAGAAACCTGAGAATGTTCACCAAACTATTATCAACTCCAAATGAAACTCTACAGCCAGAGGGTTAAAAAGTTTTCATAAAGGGCAGTGTGCAACCTGCAGAGCCAAAGGATAATAAATAGATTCAATAAATTCAAATTTCATATTCCTGATTTCATGTAGTCAGTCTCCTAAAGACACTTAAGAAGTTAATGCTCCCTCCTACTGTAGCAAAGAAGAACGATGTCAATGTCAGGTTAAGAAAAAAAAAATTGTACCCATTTTATAGGGAAGGTGTATTGGAATTTATTAGGGAAAACAAGATGTAGAAATCTAATTTGGTAACAGACCAAAAAATAAATAAGAAATAAAAATATGTAGAGCAGGAAGGCAGCGCAGAAATCTAGTAACATAAGACCAACTTCAGTAAAGAATATACCAAGAGGTTGAGAAAGTGATAGTAGTAGAGGCAAGCTATAGGGAACTTAGCAAGTGAGTGCCTAGAACTGGAAGTCAAGGACCTGAGGAGGTTTGAGGAAGAGGTTGCATTTCCATCTGAAGCACTCTGCACTTAGGCATGGGCTGTAGGAGTGAGTCAGCAGAAGATGTTGGGTGTGGCGAGAATATCGTCAGGATCCTTTAACTAGGCACTCATGCCTGATGCTGCCATTATGAAAGACAGTCCTGAGAAGAGAGGCCTTAACCAGAAAGCCATTCTGGGAAAGTTAAAAGAATGAAGAAGAACCGTTGAGTCAAGCTGTGAATTGCTACCACCTAAAATGTCCATGCAGCAAGCTGAGGGATGGAACACTGAACAGGAAAACATTAAGGTGAGAATAAGAAAGAAGGCAAAGAGATCTGGAAAATAATGTGCTTATAGAGTTTGGGTACTTTCCACCTCCCATTCCAGAGACTGGGAGAAGGCGTGAAAAATATAAGCTTACAGTCAGGTATACCACATATGACACTGAAGAGCTAAATAAGAAGAGAGAGGACAGCTATTCCTCAGAACAAGTAGAATGGAAAAGAACAGAATGTCTGAAAATTTGAAGTAAATTAGTAGAGCTTGGAGAGAATTTCTAAAGCATCTGTGAAGCAAATGGAGCTAGAGAAAGCCCTGATCAGTGTCTGTGGCTCTGGCATATGAAAAGAAAAAAAAAAATAAATCAGAGTGGGACACAGGAATTAGCAATGAACCCATTACCAGTATGCTCTCAAGCTTTCATGGATTCCTACCATTCATGTGGTAGTTTTCCCCATGACTTGTCTCCACTTAAACCCAGGTCTGTCCAAGTCATTGGAGAGTTAATATAATAGTAAGCTATCCTACTGAGCTTACAGTCTTCAGCTTTAGCCTGTCTCCCGTGTGCCCATTCTTCTGCTACAAATTATAAAAAGTAAAGTTCCTACCCATTGCTATGTTCTCAGAACAAGAAAACCTTGAGTCTCCCTGGCTTGTTTTAATGACACCTACTATCCGTGTTTAGGGGAAATCGGTGCTTAAAAAACAGGCGGCCTTGGAAAATTACATTTGGCTTTCACGGTGCTTCCATCATGTCAAACTCTATTGTAAGACAATATATACCATTGTTTTCATGTCCTAAATTGTCACATCCTGTTGCTCTGCACAAGTCCGTAAGTGCCAAGTTACGCCCTGCAGAGGGATGTTTTCCAATGGTGGGTCGGTCCATTTCTTAATGAGAATCTTAGTTCCAGGTGGAAGAACAGGTCTGAGGAGCAGGCCTCCAGAGGACTGCTGGACAGAACCTGCTAACTGGAACAGAAGCGGGTCTTCAGAGTTCTGGCCTGTGATTTTATAAGCAAGTGTGACACGAGAGCTTTCTCTAGAATTAGAAGAGCAACTCAGTTTAGGTAAATTATCTTTCCTTTCCCCTCTCTCTCTCTCTCTCTCTCTCTCTCTCTCTCTCTCTCTCTCTCTCTCTCTCTCTCTCTCTCTCTCTCTCTCTCTATATATATATATATATATATATATATATATATATATATATATATAAAAGCTAAATCCAAACATTTAGAGTGTGCCCATGGGGAGAGAAACACCCACGAGGAAAATTTTCACTAACATAATATATATGTGTGTGTGTGTGTGTGTGTGTGTGTGTGTGTGTGTAGGAATTTGGAATAAGTTCCAAGCCTGAAGTAACTGAAACAGGAAACAAATTATCAAATCTCTCAAAATGGCTAGTGTAATCCAACTCCCATTTCACTCAAGCAAATGAATCTTCTGGGTTGATGGAGACATTAGTTCAATTCAGTTTCATCTCAGCATGTGCATGCCATGGTCTAGGAAAGGCGACATGGTCCCTGGGGAGTGACGTATCTGGCCAGTTCTTACCTTTGTAAATAGCTACCCACACTATCAAAGAAGATCGAGATATCTCTCTCTCTCTCTCTCTCTCTCTCTCTCTCTCTCTCTCTCTCTCTCTCTCTCTCTCTCTCTCTCTCTCTCTCTCCCCCCCCTCTGTCTTTGCCCTTGCCCTCTCCTCTCCTTGTCTCCTGTCCTCTCTAGTATTTTCTTGCCATGAACTTTAAATTCTTCACTCAAACTGAGATAAAAATGTGCCCACTCTAATAGTTGCACGAGTATTATACTTTAGTTTTCCATGAGGAATAATTTTACATCTTCATTTTTTAAAAAAAAAATCAACTCCTTTATATAACAAGAGAATGTTTACCAGCTAAATATCCAAAGATCTTTTAATCTCCTTTGGAGGGCCTGTTTCCTTTCCCTGTAATGATTTCTGGTGCTTTCCTCCAGGCCAGCACTGGTTTCTCCACATACCTTTAAAAATGCAGTAGTTAAAGCCAGACATAGTCAAAGTAAATTCTCAATCAGTGTGAAGACCAAATTATACATTTTGAAATTTTCCTCAGGATTCTGGAGACTTTAAGCAAGACTTCGTCTTCTGGAGATTCTGTCCATCCACAGTCAGAAACAAATGAGCAGAGAATGGTCCAAAGATGGGGTTGTTCTGCCATGCACACCAAGCTAGTAGGACTCACAGACTCCCAGGCTTAAGCAGACTTACAGATTTCTCCTGCTTGAAACATGTTTCAGAGGTTACTAGTGCTGTACCAAAATCTAGGGGTTTTACCCTCCTATAACAGGATTATAACTGAGTACTAGACTGGACTACATTTCCTGACTCCCTTAAAGGTATATGCAGCCTCCCAAATTCTGTCACTGCAGAGCAATAAGAGAGTAGGAACATGCTACTTCTGGACATTCATTCATATACTGTTTGCTGAATGCAGATGGCAATAAGACTCCAAACCAGTAGCTATCACCCCCCCCTGGGGAAATATAGCATTAAAAATGATGGTATTGATTACCACAACTGGGGGATATTGTTGGCACCTGGAGAGGACAGTTCAGTAATTCTGAAAAACGTTCCACAGTGCACAGTTTAATATCCCAAGGCAGACTATGTCAATCACAGCAAGGCTGAGAGAATCTGCTGAAGGGAATCATGACAGACTATGTCCAGGTTCCTGAATGACTACAAGGAACAGGGCATGCCTGCCTACTGAATACTGCCCAAGACTATCTCTAGAGTCAGAAAGAAATTTCTGCTGTTACTGAACCTAAGAAATGTTGACTTTTGTGTGTTACCACAAACCATCCCACCCTAACAAGGAGGCCAAATAACATACAATTGTCAATGTACAAATTAGCTTAAGCATCTGTGCATGTAGATTTCACTATCTGTTCTTTACTCATGCCTTTTCCTTGTAGTGCCTTGTAGGAGCATCTTAAAATCCTTGCTTTTTGTCTTTGAATGTTTATTTCTGCAGAGTGGTCCTATTGTATGGTTTTTGCAGTTTTGTTCAGGTACATTGTTCACAGGAAATCATAACTTCCACTGGGACAGTATCTATACAACTCTCTGGAAACATAATATATAATTCTTAGTACTATTCCTGGTACAGAGTTGAATAGGTCCAGGGAGCTGGCTCACTCAGTAAAGTATTTGCTTGGTAAGCATGAAGACCTGAGTTTGAATCCTCAGCTCCCATATTAAAAGCCAGGTATAGTGGTGTGCATCTATAATTCCAGCACTGGGGAGGTGAAGATAAGGGATCCCAGATCTCACTAGGCAGGCAATGCACAGACTAGTGGGGTTCCACTTCAACGACTACGTGTTTAAAAATGAACTGGAGCTATATTAAGGAAGACATCTGATTCTGACCTTCAACATCCATATGCATGTACACACATGTACACATGCTCCCAAATGATCATATGTGTTCGTGCACACACACACACACACACACACACACACACACACACACACACACACACACAAATTTATCAGGATAATAAGTGAATTGAAAAAAAGAAAATTTGAAAAATTAAAAACAGGCTATGAAATCAATCTGGGAACAGCTAGTGGTCAAGAGTTCAACTTCTAAATCCTCACTAAGCTACAATTAAATGAGTCATCCTAATAGTTCATTTTGAATTTACCTTATCCTTGCCAAATTATAACACATAGGATCTTGCTTCGCTTTTGTCTTTTGTTGTTTTTACTCATTGTTTAAGGCAGCATCTCACTACATAGGGGAGGCTAACATAGAACACCACAGGTAGACCATATTGGCTACAAAGTCATGATCCTCTGGCCACAGACTCCCAACTTCTGAGATTACAGGCATGTACCATTGAACACTTCTTTTCTCCATACCTTTGAGAAATTAAATATTCAATAAGATCATGAGGCCCCTGCTATCATAAATACTGACTGTCCATCTCTGAGGAGAAAGAAATTGAAATTATACATCAGAACAAACCATAGTTTTTCTTACTGTTTTAAATTAGGAAGAAAGACTTATAAAAAAAAAAAAGAGTTCATAGGATGTATCCTTTTGCATTTATAAAGGGGTATTTTTACCCGTGATTTTAAAAAAAGAAGTAAAACATATAAGTCAATTTGTGAAGACTTTTAAATGGCAATTAAAAGGCACAGATGTGAGTGGTGATTGATGGCAGGTGTGATGCACAGTTAACTGTGGGACAAAGCAAACATGGCAACAGTGCTGTGCACATAAGAGGTCTGGATGAATGGAGTGGTGTGTTTGGACAATGATTTCTGGAGAACAGTGTGCCTGTAGTTAGCTTGTTCCTGGGAAGGATATGTTATCACCCTGCTTTAGATCAGGGGAAAAAATAATTTTATTGTTTCTTACTGACATGGAGTCCTAAGTTCATTTAACTTGGTGAGTTGTAGACTTTCTCTAAGCAAACGTTCTAATCCACAAGGAGAGCAAAATGTACACGGTTATTGAAGCCACTCAACTAGGCAGGGGATAGCTGAAAGATCTTCAGAGGGCAGAAAACAAAACTTAGAATAAAATAGAGACTAAGATACTAACTCCGTGGCTTGTTGTTCAAGACTTTTTGCAGTCAATAGTCCAACCTACTATGGCTTGAGCATCTACAAAGTGTTTCCAGCACCATTAGATTCCTTTGGCCATTGTCTTCCAAATAGACCACATACACCAAGCACTCAGCCACTCTGAACCTAGAAACTCCCTTTCCCTTCTTAATAAAAGCCCATGCAGTTCTCAGATGTAAATAAAATTCCTGCCTCTTCATGCCAGTGAAGTCTTGCTTTGTCACAGACCTTGCATTTTCATCTAAAGGACTGTTCCCTCAAATAGCACAATTAACATGCTACTTTACTGAGATTTTGTGTACTCTATTTTTTCACTCCATTTATTTTGTTAGAGGTAGCAAAGCAATGTTCACATGTGACCACATTTGTCTGGAGTTAGTATATATGTAGAGAACACTGAAGACTTTTGAAACTATTGAAATTAAAACACTGACAATGAGATTATTTCAAAACCACTTTCCTTAAACAGGTATAGTTTGACAATATCATTTTTGGGAGGAGGAGCTAAATTCTACCAAAGTAGTAATACCATTTCTAAAACTTGATTATATACATGAGGTTCATATACTTCTTTTATTGATGTAAATTAAACATCAAGGCCGCGTCATAAACTCACGTCTATAATTTGGTGTGGTTCCCATTGTGTTGGTTTAACCAATTTGGTATACTGCCCAATAGAACAACCAGGATGCAGTGGAGCCTTAAGAGTGTTAGTTCATCTGAGGCAGCACTCACCTGAGTTCACCTGTGTTCCTAAGTGTTCCCACGCCCACATCTGCAAAACTTGGACTGTCTTTTCTCTAGAGCTCCATATATCCTAAGTAAAAGTCACCTCTAAGTGCAAACATATTCTTATACTCTTCATGAGTCATAAAACTGTGGCTCTTATAAACAAAAGAAGACTTCAAATAATATTGAAATTTAAAGAAAAAATGCATCCAATTTCTCATAGTAGTGACCCACACTTAACTCTGCCTTTCATGTCAGACTACTAAGTGAGATGGTCCTGACTTTTTCATATCCTCAGAAAAAAATCATCCGAATAAGTTATTGAAGAGAATATAGCGCTACATAAGCACTACCATTTAGTATTTATATTTTCCAATTTCTGCACAGATCAAATATTATAAACCCAAGATTTATAATCAAGAACTAATATAAAGAAATATATCCCTGTGTATAGTACTGAATAAGTATCTCCATTCTAAAATAAATATAACTCATAGTGGAATATATTCATTTCAAAATATATTTGCTTAGTTTAGGGGATTTCCATAGTTAAGATATTTAAAAAAAATAAGTTTACAACCTTTTATTATTCTGATGATCAGAGTTTGCCTCTTTATGAGTCTAGAAGCCCTTGTTGAATTGTGACTATACAAACTTAAATCGCATAATCCTCTCTGAAGAACACAGAAATGTCGGGGGTAGGATAATATTATATTAATAACACAACAGTCTGCTGTGCCTTGCCCCACACCCACAGTAAGGAATATAGTGAAAGTGAGGCTACAAACTACATCAGAACAGAGTCAGACACCACTGGCAACTTCTAAAGGAAGAAAAATCAAGGATTAGCATGTGTCCGGTTATTGCTCAATTATATCATAGGAGAAAGCAAATTTGCATGTTTCCAAAGTAAACTTCTAAAGCCACTATCGCCCATCCCCACTGTCACACACTCACAGAGGAGGAGAGAGGGCAGGACCCTTGCCAGCAGGAAGCTGTAAGGAAGCCAGAGTAACCCATTCAGGACTACACAATGAGGCCAAGGCCGATAGACTGATCAAGTCCAAGTTAGGTAGGCAGAACACAGGCAGCTGCACACTCTTCATAGATTTTTCTTGCATTTACCTAAACTATACTTAATCCCACCTACAAATGGTACATATTAATTTATACTAGGTCATTTCCAAGCCTGGAAAAGACAAGTGAGACAACAGAACCACAATTTATCTTCAGCAAAGCACAGCAGAAGTATAGATGTTATCTGTTGGTGTAGGGACTGTGAGTTTTCAAGGCCCTCATGAAGACACAGAATAAAATGATATAACACATTCTAGGTCATAGGTATCTCACACCAAGCCTATGAATGAGGAGATGCAACATAATCCACTTCATCACAGGTTCCTTCTAAATATTCCTCATTTCTTAAAGGCTCACAAATTTCAAAGCCTCATTTACAGTAGGATGTGTTTGCTTCAAAAAACAAATTCACTTAAACCTTTTCTAAGCTGGCCCTTTCTAACATCTTACCAATTCTTATGAACACTACTCATCAGGAAGAAAAAAAATCGTAGTTGTTTACATAAACTAACCTCTCATATGTATACAGTGATTGAAAAGTTCCTCAAAACTCCAGAAAAGGTGACCATGACACCAGGTCAAATACTTTGATCTTACCAGGTAATGGGGATGGAAGATGGAACTCATAAGCAAACTCTTCATTATGAACAGAATTCACTATTATTCTTAAGGGATTCAGGTCTTTGGAACACCTTAATTTCTCTGCCTTCCCCATTTTGCTTCTGTAACTGTCTCATTTCTTCATGAAGTCTGTGTTTAGAAATGTCAAACACTTGGATACCGAATTCTCCAGAGACCACCTATACACACCTGTACCCTCCAGAGTGGGTCACTATGCAGCTAAAACTTCACTTCAAAAAATAAAGTTCTTACCTGGTGCTAGAGAAATACCCAAGAATCCACAAACATGACCCCAGCTAAGACTCCAAGCAATAGTAGAGAGGGTGCCTGGACTGGCCTTGCCCTGTAATCAAATTCATGACCACCCTAATTGTCATTATAGAACCTTCATCCAGCAACTGATGGAAGCAGAAGCAGAGATCCAAAGCTAAGCAGGTGGTCAAACTCCTAGTCCAGTGGAAGAGAGGGAGGAGGGATTATATGGCTAAAGACATCAAGATTATAATGAGGAAACCCACAGAGACAACTGACCTGAGCTATTGGTCTGGACTGACAGCTGAGGAACCTGCATGAGACTGAACTAGGCCATCTGAATGTGGATGACAGTTGTGAGGCTTGGGTACTTTGTGGGGCCTCTGGGAGTGTAATCAGAATTTATTCCTAATACATGAACTGGCATTTTGGAGACCATTCCCTATAGAAGGATGCCTTGTTCAACCTTGATACTGAGGAAAGGAGGTTGGTCCTGACTCAACTTGATATGCCAGACTGTATTGACTCCCCATGGGAGTCCTTACATCTCTGAGAAGTGGATGGGGGGTGATGTGGGAGGAAGCTGAGAGGTGACTGGGAACAGAGAAGAGAGGGGGAAGAGTAGTTAGTATGAAAAATACATTTAAATAAAATAAAGAAAAAATAAATAAAGTTCTTTCTATAACTGGGTCTGGAAAAACTACTTTAAAATGTATTTTCCACACTATAAAGTGTGTCTTAACAAAACACAATAAACTTAACAGCAGTGTGATTACTGTACTTGTAAAACAGTTGGTGTTTCAGCACTATGCCCCTTAAAAAGTATGTTTGGAAAAATGGATTTTGTTTCAACAGTTAAAGGACATAATTATTTTTCTGCCGCATAACAATTTTTAAATGTTAATGAGTTAAGATACAGTACCAAACAGCTCCTGTGCAATAATACAGCACAGCATTTGGTTGCTCGATTCACCTTTTTGTTTTTTCTACTATGGTCAAATAATATGCAAGAACCTGTAGAAATCACTGGTCTCAAGAGGCTACAATATGACAACCACCTAGAACAATTTTGTAAGTCATGTCTGAATATATACAGAGTGAATGTTCCCAACATCATCCCACAGCATTTTGAATTATTGTTGTGGCACCCTCCTGTGCCACACCCCTAGGTTCTAAATACTACAGAGGCTCAGTACCCCAACACGCACCCTGCATCTGTAGGAAACCAAGCCTCTCTCTATTTGGTAAAGTCCTTTGAGAGGCAAATTTGGCCCCAGCTGAGAACCACTGATATAAATCATGATTCTCAAAAAGTAGTCATAGGTAAGGGAAGTATGCGTGACCTCTCTCTATAGAATGATGACTTCTGAATCAAATGTGTCTAATATAATGAGCAGTGTCCACAAAAATAACTCTGCTGGAAGAGTTCTTAAGTTCATCAAGAAAAATAGAAAAATCTCACCAATTATTTCCATTTACTTATTCATTGCGTTGTGGGAGATTATGTTGTTACATTGTAAATAATTGTCCCACCCACTGGTTTAATAAAAAGCCCTGATTGGCCAAAGGCAGGCAGGAAGTGTGGGCAGGGCTACCAGACTAAGAAAACTCTGTGAACAGGAAGCACAGAGCAGAATGTCAGAGAGAAGCCAGAAGAAGCAGAGGACAACCATGCTGTTGTGAGAAAAGGTACCAAGCCCCACGGCTGAACAGGTTAAGAATCATGGGTTAGTTCAAGGGTAAAGAGTTAACAAGTGATATGCCTGGGCCTGAGGCCGATCAGCCTAAAACTATCGTGTGCATCTGTGTGTCTCTGTGGGTCTTCGGGTCTAAACCTTGAGGCTAGGCCCAAAAGTCTGGGCCAGAAACCTCTTACTACAAATGGCTGGCCAACGTGGGGCATATACACGATATATACCCACATAAAGCCATAGAAAACTTAAAAAATGGTCTAGAGCCCAAAGCAGCTTCTGAGTTGTGTCTCTTACAGGAGCCTTGGTACAGAGACGCCCTGGTGAGGCGTGGACTTGGGTTACAATGGTAGGCTTTTGGAGTGCAGATTAAGGTGTAAAATGGCTTGTTCCTGAAGTCTCACAGGACCCTCAATATAAGCAAAAAGTTATAAATGTTATAAATATTTAAGGTTTCTGTTCGTAAGGACAAAAGGGGAAAGGATCAAAAATGGCTTCTTAGTGTCAATATTTTCTTGAATAAGCTCTGGTTGCCAGAGGCAAACTGAGACTTGACTTTTTGAAGAAAAGCTTCCTGATTCAGCCTTAGAGGCAAACAATTTGTGAGTTTTTTAGGAGGCTCTGCTGTCTAATACTTAAGTGGAGTTAATGAGAAGCAGATGGCAAAGCTTTACTTGGTAATTATATGAACCCTAAAAATTTCCCAGAGTACTTGGGGTAAAAAGATAAATTCTTTGAATTTAGACTAGGAGATGGATGGAGCCATCCACCCATTCTACCAACCTTGAATCCTGGCAGGTTAAAGGTGTGTTCAGAAACAAAAAGAAATAGAAGAATCTGGGTGGAGTCAATCACCCTAGCCAAGCAAAGGTGTGGTCAGAGACAGAAAAAGTTAAGAAATAAATATACAGTAAAGACTGTTTTTAAAAAAAAAAAAAAAAAAGTCTAAGTGGTTTAGAGTGTGTTGAAAATATATAGACATAGGCTTAGAGAAAGACAAAAAAGGTAGAGAAAGCCCTTAAAAAAGAAATAGAGTAAAATAAATAAATAAAAAATAAGCTACATAAAGATGGAAAATACAAAGTGTCTGGATACTCTATGTTATTGTCTTATCTTTAAGCTTCATGACTGAAAATGACTTAGTAAAAGTTGCTAAAAGACAGCTAATTATAAATGTTGTTGGATTAATACAACCTATATATTTTGTAAATGAGTTGACTTTAAAACTGAAATTAAAAAATATGCTACTTTGGAGAAGAGGTTTTCTTTTTATTTTCACAGAAAATGAGAGGTTGTGGATTTATTCCGGGATAAATAACATAAAGTTTCATAGAGGAAGACCCCCCTGAAAAATCTCCAATGGAAATGGATGAACCAGATGATTGAGCATTTCAGAGCACCTCTGTTAAAGTTTCCTGAGCTCTGTATCCAGAACAATTTCAAGGAGACTGGCTGAGATGACGCAGCCTTACAGACTACTCCACTAAAGACTTGTGCATAATCCTAAATTTTTCTTTGGATTCCCATGAGATTGTCGGCATCTCCATTCAGCAGGAAGTAGCCTAGAGAACGATGCCCACATTCCCAAAACATGGATTATGGATGTTTGTGTTTATTTACAATGTTGTTTATAAATTGTTATAGATAATAGGGGGGAAAGAATATTAGGTTTGGAGTTCTTTTTGTTTTAAAAAGAGAAAAGGGGATATGTGGGAGATTATGTTGCTACATTGTAAATAATTGTGCCACCCACTGGTTTCATAAAAAGCACTGATTGGCCAAAGGCAGGCTGGAAGTGTGGGCGGGGCTACCAGATTAAGAAAACTCTGAGAACAGGAAGCACAGAGCAGAATGCCAGAGAGAAGCCAGAAGAAGCAGAGGACAGCTATGATGCTCTAAGAAAAGGTACCCAGCCGCATGGTTAAAGAGGATAAGAGTAATGGGTTAGATTAAGGGTACAGAGTTAGCAAATTATATGCTTGGGCCTTAGGCCAAATAGCCTAAAACTATAGTAAGCCTCCACGTGTCTCTGCGGGTTTGTGGGTCTGCGGGTCTGTGGGTCTAAATCTTGAGGCGAGGCCTGAAAGTCAGGGCCAGAAACCTTCTACTACATTGTGTGTCTATTAAATTCCTTGGCTGTGCCAGGCACATAACAGAAGCTGTGTCCCCAAGTGAAGAGATACATCCTTGCCTTCAGGGACCTTTATAGGAAGGTCAAATAAGGAAGAGGCAGTTGATGTACATAGCAATTCTCCTATGAGGAAGGAAGCTGGGGAACATTAATTTCATTTGAAAGATCTGAAGAAACTCCTAAAAGACATTATATCTACTCTAAAAATTACAGGTAAAAAGGAATGACATGAGTGGAAGAGGTGAGGATGACGAAGATGCTGGAACCCCATTCGAGGTGGCCAGGACAGCAGAAAGTTCCAGAAAAGGCAAACAATACATACAATGCGGCAAATGAGAGATACATATAAAAAACACACACACACAATTGGGGAGAAAAGTAAGGATCAAATGAGGACAGGACAGTGTGAAGGAGGCCTTTACAGTCCTAGGCAAGGGAAGCTCTCTAGATAATTTCACTTTGGAAAGTATAACTATTGGACTTGTAGAAGATCAGTAGGTTGTGGTGGGGACTTACATCGGGACTGATGGGCAGCAAAAGCAATCCTGTAAAATCTAGGGTATTGGAGAAAGAGTATGACAAATTTCCCCAAATCTTCAAGGTAAATCTTGCAGCTGAAAGTCTAGTAATGTCAATGCTGTTGTTTACCCAACAGGTAACAAGGCAGTCATTGTAGTGGGAACCTACTTTCTTTATTGTAAAGCTCTCCTGATGATTTGAATAGTGAGTGCTGAGTTTTACCTGCTTCCTTTGGTGTGTTAATTTAATGCTGTTTCTCTTACTAAAATGCTTCACCAAACACTTGGGCACCTGCTGACCCAATCAAATTAGCATGTGATACTAATCATCTAAGTGATGGAAATGAAGGGAACATACAAAAGCTGGTACAGCAGCTGAAGCAGGAGAGTCTAGGACCCATCATCAAGTACTTTCTCAGAGGCCATAGCCAGGCAGAGAGACAAATGACTAAATAGCTAGTGTGTATTTGTCATACTAGCGAGATGAGATGTATGTATGATGTAAAAAGAATTTTTCACTTAAAAATTTTACTTTCACTTAAAAGTTTCAGAAGTCGTTGTGCATGCTCACAGTAACACATTTACCTGTAAATAATTTCATCCATTTTGTTCAGTATAGAAAGTATTTAATTTTTTTTTTCAAACTCGAAAGCGCCATTAATTGCCAACGCCAGGGAGGCATAACACAAAAACGGCAGTCAAGGGCTTAAAAAGAGGCTTAGCAGTTAAGAGTGCTTACTGATCCTATAAAAGACCCATGATCAGTTCCAAGAACCCACATCAAAAGGCTCACAACAACCAGTAACTCCAGCTCCAAGGACTCTGACACTCTCCCCAGGCCCCTCTGATCACCTAACACCCACACATACAAATAAACACATGCACAAAGATAAAAATAACATAAAAGTCTATTACCTGGAGGGCTGGGCATGATTCTAAGTGTCAGAGCATTCATCTAGAACATGAAGGCCTTCAGTTAAATCCACGGCACTAAAACAAACAAAGAAGACAGTCAAGTCCACCTGTGATAGAATTTCAGAATGTCAATCGATGATGCCCTAATCACATTAAAAATGTTCCTACCTCTTGGTTTAGTTCTTCCTAAGATTCCATTCTAAAGACTGACAACCCATTGTAACAGAGAACTGAAAACAGCAGAAGTTCTAGAGTGAAAGAAAGTTCAATCTGTCAACTAAAAATCTTTTTCTGACATCACTGACAAAATAAGAAATTTCTTAAAATTCTGTTTACAAATCAGAATATAGATTTTAAGCTGTACATTAAAAATGTATATATATACATATATTCATAGACATATTAGTAAGTCACTTTGTAACCCCTTTTTCCTCATTGGAATTGCCAAACTCCTTACATACCCACTCAATGAATACTTTAAAAGAAAATCAAAAAGTGAGTGGATGCACCTAACTACAAACACCAGATGTCCATACATAATTGGAAAGTGCTTGGCTCACAGCAGGCGAAAGTCAGATTTTTAAGACTCTCTTTCCAGTGAAACTATGCATATCCTGGTGGTTTTGAAAGGACTCTTAGAACTTGCCTGAAGAAGTAGAATCATTTATCAAGATTTCTTGTTCATGAAGTGCTACAGCCCAATTCAATCAGCTTTCAATCCTCTATAAAACTGGGAAGGGCCTGAAGGCCTGACAGCCTGGTCTCCATCTTCTAACTGAGATGAACAGCTGAATATGTATGGGTGCATGAGAAGCCAAGGACAGCAACCTCTTTCATAAGAGCACCAGAGCTTAAGGACTCCCTTTGTCAATTCTTACTTTAACCTCACTCCATTCCGCCTTGTCTAGCCTTCAGAAAGCAGAGGCCAGCTGGGTTCTATTCTTCTTCAAAAGCCCTATAACTGTTCTCAGAGAGTTATTTGTTCACCCACTAGTCTCCAACCCCATGTCCTGTGAAGTTACTTTAACCTATGGTTCCTGCAGGGTTTGCTATGGACACCGCACATCCCATGCCTTAGTTCTCTTCTCTGAAAGCCTTTCTGATTCAAGGCTGAAATAGAAATCACATGGCATTAAAGAAGTTGGTTCTTGAGTACTGTCTTTCAGATGGGCAGAAGTAAATATGCCTATTGTATTTGTTTTAGGATTCTCTGCTAAAGGGAATGACTAAAAATCTTTCGGGTCCTTTGCCTAATAGAGAGCTTACAGAGGATCTCTAGTGTATTGAGGCTGAACTAACTATTTCATTAAATGATGGCTTCGTGACCCTAAGCAAGTCTTGGTCACAAACTCAAAGCTGTGTCATTGCTTACAGATGTTCTCAGTTAGAATGAATCACCCATTAGAAGGAACTAGCTCTCTGAATGCTCTCATTCATTCAATAAATCCGTTGAGGGGATCCCTTAACTCAGAGGAGAAATGGTCTGACGGCAACCTTCTATTTATATTTTCAACTATGCCTTGCATATAAGGCTAATGCAGTTATGGCAAGAAGAGGTGATAGTTTCAAGGTCAGAGGTGACCCTACGCAATGACTATGGGCTACTTATTAGTCCAGTGATATAAATAAGAATCTCTCTTTACTATTCAATAATTTTATGTTGCTGAAAACATTCATAAGCAGGAAATCGATTTCCTCCTCCTTTAGTATACTACACTTTGTTTGGTGTTTTTACTACTAGTTCTAATTCCGACAATGACATGCTATTCATAAAGCAGCTAATAGAAATTGGTTTCCCCATCAGAGAGAGAAAGAGAGAGAGAGAGAGAGAGAGAGAGAGAGAGAGAGAGAGAGAGAGAGAGAGAGAGAGAGAGCACTCCCAAACAAAATTACTGTGGCTTTGCTCATTGAATCTAGACAAGGCCAGTTTTAAAAACATAAACAAAAATCCTTTGGTCATGATTGTCAGCAAAAGCATATTCCCAAAACTGCAACAAAGAATTTAAAATTTTTAAATACTATATTATTAGTTTGATGATTAAAAGAAATATGCCTTAACAACACAGTAATCTGTGTAATTAACTTGTTAGTTAAATATGTATTTATAACCAATTGCCCAAATTCCTCTAGATAAATTGCTATTAGTCTGGGTAAGTCTTACATCGTTTAATATAATTTCTTAAATTAGAAAGAAATAGTTATCTACAAACAATTAAGTAAAGCCTCTGCTCTCCAAATGGATTCAAATATTGAATCCATCTTATAAATTAGATATTTAAACTCTCTTTATTCTATGTCATAAAATATTAATTATAACCCAGACAAAGTACATTTAATTATGGCTAATTATGAAACTAAATGAGCAAATCGCCTACATAAAAATTTCACACATTTTTTTTTTTACCATGGACAATATAACATCAGCCTGCACACTTAAGACTGTAAAATAAAGCATTTTGTCTGTGAGAGAACACACGCAAAGGAAGCCTGGAAAGCAAGAAGACCCTCCAGGGCCGGCAGCTCTAACAGTCTGTAAGGTGGAGAAAAGGACAGCACTGATCTAGTGTCTCCTCCCCAAAGCTCTCAGCCTACTGTCTTGAGTGGGAGCCCGTCCAGACTTAGCAACACAATCCTTGCTGATCTCTGCAGTTACCTATTCACTAAACATGGTCTCCTGAAAAGGATGTGCTATCTACACTTTTAACGAAGGTTTGAAAAAATTCTCTTTAAAATTGGCATTGAGTAGATAGATGTTCCACTAATCCGGCTGGAAGAGAGATCCTTTTGTAACTTTTTTTGTTTTCTTTCGGTTTTGTTCATTTATTTTTGCTTTTGTTTTTTGCTTCTTTTGCATCAACTACTATCCCAGGTGGAAAAAAAAAATGAGAAGAGCACTTCATTGGCTGAAAATCTTGTCTCCTCTGTGAACGTCCTACCTCTCTTGAAATTACTTACCATTGGACAGACACGGGGCTTGGGGCAGAAACTGACCCTACTGCACCAATCACAACTGAAGCTGGACAGGTATGGTCCCCTCTGTGTAATTATTCTGTCAATGAAAACTTAGATTCTGAGGAGGGTTGGGGAATATTCTTACCAAAGAGGCCATTACATTTCCATAGACATGTATTGAGCCAATGCTGTTCACAGAGCAGACCATTTGAGCAAATGCTCTTAACCTTCAGAAGAGCCATATAGTGTTTCATCACCTTCATTCCTTGGTGTCTGAAGCTCTTTTCATTTGCTCATTCCAAATAGACATATACAACCATTCTATTTGATTTTGTATCATCATTGGGAAACTGAAAGACCCACAAACAAAACACCTCTATCAAAAACCTTTCCCTGTCTTCTTTATTTGTTGTTGCTTCAAGAGTTTCTCCAGCTTTACTGTGTCATTCACTGTGCCATCAATGTGGCCCGTGAAATCAGATGTATGCTATGGTTTCATTTAGAAAGGCCAAGTAAACACCAAGTTGTATGCAAGAAGAAGAGGTGGCATATTGGACACTCCAGTTGCTATGATGCTAGTCACGTGTCTGACTCAAGGAGCTTTTCCCAAAGAGAAGAAGCAAGCTCCATCAGCTTTTGGGAACATAAGAAAAACACATAACATCTAGCAGTACTCTCAAGACAGTAAGAAATAAGAAAGATCATCTCCCTCTATGATCAGACAACTCAAAGGAGCAGAGCCACAGCCAAGCACCTGAGAAGCCAGCAGTTTGCATGTGTCAGGACAACCAACAATGGCTGTAAGCACAGTCCCAGCACAAGGATGGAAATTCTACACACGTTATTTCAGCATTTGAAATTCAAGATTCTGAACAGAAAAGGCGCTATCAACAAATGATTTATTCTTCACTGAGTCACAAATTTTTGTGACTGAGTCACAAGTTCACCTGTTTTCCACTCCAATGGTGGAGCACTCAAATAATATTCATAAATCATAACCATAACACATCTTACTAGGTGAAGTTTGGGTGAGACATAATTATTATAAGTAGGTTAGCATGAGAAAAGAAAAATCCCTCCTAGTGACCTTCCTGACTGTCACTCTGTATCAGCAAGCAAAACCAAATCAGTACTTCCACATTCAGAATACAGCACAGAGAACTTTCTACAAAGAATGTGAATTGAGCCCTTTTTGATCCATTGCATTATTTATCAAGCCATTATAATATCATTATTTTTCTTTTAAGATTTCTATCTCACCAACACAATTTTCCAGAAGTATCTTCCTTGTAGAAACACTGGTGTTTAATATAACTTATTATGGTCACCAACTGTGACTCATACTGTGGTCTTCTCTCTTAGTAATATTCCTGAACTTAAAAAAAAAAAAATTCATGGTCATAGTTTGGATGTGAGATGTCTCCCAAAGGTTCATTTCTTCCCAATTTGGAACTACTGAAAGGCAGTAGAAGTTTTAAGAGGTGTGACCCAGCAGGAAGCTTTGGGTCTACAATAACTTGTCTTTATAGGGACTGCATGCCTCTTCATTTTTCATGTGTAAGACACCTTGCTTCTACCATGACTCACTGCCTCCCCAAGTTCAGCAAACAACAGGACTTATGACCCTGGACCAAAACTTCAAATACTGTGAACTAAAATGTAACTTTTCTCTTTATAAACGTATTGCCTCAGGTTTTCATTATAACAATAAAAAAGCTCATGAAATTAGGCAGCAATGTTGAATTTTGCTGTAGCCTTGGTGAATTTTTTATTATTTATTTCTTTTTATTTTATGTGCATTTGATGTTTTGTCTGCCTAAATATTTATGTGAAGGTGCGCAATCCCCTGTAACTAGAGATTCAGACAGTTGTAAGCTACCATGTATTTGCTGGGAAAAGAACATGAGTCCTCTGGAAGAGCTGCCAGTGTCCTTAGTCACTGAGCCATCTCCCCATTTTACCTTAGTGATTTTTTAAATTGTGTCAACCTGTTCAAAACATATGAAAATAATTACCTGTCTAAGAATCTACATACAAAATACATTTTTTAAAAGTTTGAGTGCCTTGTCAGTCACTTTCTCAACATTGTGGCCTTTGAGAGTCTGAGAACATTTCAAGATAAGGAAGACAATAATGCAAAGAAATAACATAGACAATTCATCCCTGAATAACTCAGTTCCAAACAAAGCCAAACCCCACATGAATGATTTCTTGAATAATTACTGAAAAATCTGTTCCCTTTTTTAATCTTAAACTTGACTCAAATCCAAGAAGGCACTGGTATCCAAGGAGTTAACTAGTGTAAATGCCAAGGTACACCCTGGGACTGTTTCTCCATGGTTGGTTTTATGCTGAAAGAAACCAAAATCATACACACCCATTATTCATGAAAACGCCTTTCTTTCTTCTATTCAATTTGAAATGTTCCCATTTTGAAACTACATGGATCTGACTAATTACATATTTGGGTTTGTTAGATATTCAGGACAAAAAGATTGTTTATGTTTTAGAGGAATTCATTTAGTACGTTTTATAGTAATCTTACACTCTAAAAAGCGTGTTTTGGTAAGTGACTCTAAGGCTACAGGAACAGTTTTATGTTCTAAAACTTTCTTTGACTTTTCATTCTATCACTGTAAAATTCAAGCAAAAGGCCAGGAAAGACATCACCACATAAACGCATGTGACCATAATCAGGACAAGTGTTTCATCTCATTTATTTAACCGTTTTCTATGTGGTGGATGTCTGCCACGAGGTATATGAAAAGCAGAAAGCAACTTAAGGAGTCAGTTTTTTCCTCCCACCTTACGAATCCCAGGAGTTGAACTCAGAACATCTGGCTGGTTTAAGTGCCTTTGCCCACTTGAGCCATCTCCCTGGCCCTTAATAGTTTTAGAAAAAAATTAATAACAATGAGTAAAGGTTAAAATGGCACTTATAAAGTCAAAGAATTTCAATATAAATGAACGTATGCTATCCTGGGCCTACAGTGCTATCTTAGCTGATTTGGGGCAAGAAAGCATCTGTAGAGCTGCACATACACACCACACACTGCACACACATGCAAACACACTACACACACATACACACCACACAGAACATATGTACATATGCCACATACATATACACAAATATCACACACTATACACACCACACACATACACACACATCACACACATACACACACTCCACACACCACACACATACACACACACCTCACACATATGCAAACATAGCCCACACACTACACACACACACACACACACACACACACACACACACACACACACACACACACACACACACTTCACATCCAAATATAATCCCAGGATCTAAGGAAATATTGGGAAAATGGTGTCACTTCTTTTCCCCTGGAAGAAAAAAAGAAAGAAGACAGGACAAGAAGGAACAAGGGAAGGGAGGAGGGGAAGAAAAGAGATAAAGAAAAACAAAGAAAGAACAAAATGGTGGCTGGTTTCTGTCAATTCATATTTTACTTAAGCGAAATGTTTTTTGAGCAATGTATCAAATTTAATAATAATTATCCTTATAGGGGTGTGACTGTGTTTTCCAATGCTTTCTGTACACTTTTCATATTATCAGGGTTCCTACCCCAAAATCCTACATATTGAGACTTGATTTTCCACTTAACATATTATCTAACCATGTAGCTATTGAACCTCTATGTGGAAAGAATCATGACCTAAAATTTGCCTTTTAATTTAGTGAATAGCATAGCTGGTCTCTGCTGACAGACCCCCATGGCAGGCAGGTCTCCAACCATTACTGATGAGCATCAACCTTGGCAGCATGTTTACACAAGGCAGTTCTGTTCCTGCAACAAAAGAATGAAATGATGGCATTTTCAGGGAAATGAATGGACTGGAAATCATGATGTTAAGTGAAATAAGCCAGGTTCAGACAATACTCTGAATGTCTGTCTCACATGCAGAGTACATATTATATATGTGTGACAAGGAAATAAAGGAGCTCTTCTAGAAGGGGAAAAAACGTGGTGGGGAGCAAAGAATGGAGAGTAATAGGGAGTAAATATGATTATAGCTCATGATACTCATCTATGAAAATCTCAATGCCACACATTTTTGGGTAATGAATGTACACTAATAAAAATTAAAAGGAAAAATATGGAACTAGACGTAGGGTCCCTTCATAAAAACCTAATAAACCTGTAGAGTAATTTTAATGCATAATGCCTTTTAATTTTAAATCCAGTGAATAGATGATACACATGGCAGTTTGAAAAGAAATAGAATGGTAGAGATTTTTGATTATTTTTAATTATTTGAGGCCTGTTTATCATCCCTGTTTGAATCATCCTAACTGTGGCAATTTTAAAATCTGTGCCAGCTCCTGCAGACAACTACTCATGTTTTCTCATTCAACTTGATTGTCCTGCTTATCAGGATGATGAAGGACCTTCTCAATGCTGGGAACTAAAGCCAGTGTTACTTGCTCTCTGGACAGAGAGGGGGAAGGACACTCCTTAAGGAGACTCTGACTTCTTAACAGTGTACACCTATGCTTAACCTTTTTGAATATACCTCCATCTTCCCCACTTTGAACAACTTTTATTCTCTCTATACTTCTCTTTTTCCAGTCATTTTCTAACCTTGCATTTAGAATCTATAGGTATTGCTTTGTTTTTCGTTTTTTATTTTAGTTTGGCTTGGTTTGGTTTGGTCTGGGTGTTTTGGGAAGAAGTGGTTGGTTTGAATGGTTTGGCTTGTTTATTGTTGGAGACAGGGTCTCACTAGTAGCTCTGCCTAGATTGGAATTCTCCCAAGTGCTGGATTTCAAAGGTGTGTGCCACCACACCCAACCACCAGATTTTTTACTAAAGATCTAAGCAGCAGACAAAAGTCAGGGCTCAACCTAAATTTGTGGTTCTGTTTGTCTGTGCCAAATATTTTTTAGGATAGTAACTTCTCAAAACCTTAAAATCTTCATGGAGCAGATTAGCAAAGCGGTTCTCACTACTCCAGACAAATTACCACTAGAAGATGAATAGAGTTAAGATAATTTAGGAGCTAGAAAGCTATATCCAAAGTAAGGAGCACTTTCTGTTCTTCCAGAAAATGCAACTATTTGCATTGACTGACAACTGTCTCTAAATTCAGAGGTGTCTGTAAATTCCAAAGGATTGTCACCCTCTCCTGGCCTCCACAGGCCTGTACTCACATGCAGACACACAGACACACAAACAGGCACATAATTTTTATTTTGTGATTACTTCTGTTATTTTTAAGATTGTAATATAACATCATTTTATTCTTTCCTTTCCTTCCACCAAAACACTCCTGCATATTCTTCCCCTTTCTCTTTCAAATTAATAACCTCTTTTTTGTTGTCAATTATTGTTACCTACATGCAACTTTTGAAAAATGATAATAGCCTTTTTAAAAAAAAAGTAGCATTTATTGTTTAGGTTAAAGAAAACAAAACTGACAGGAAGTTAATGATAATGAAAAATTTGAAACTAGAAAGATTCTGTGGTTTTTGTTTATTTTGTCTTGAATTTGGTTTTCTGGGTGTGTTGGACTTTTTATTTCCTTGACCATTAGGCTTTATTTCATCTGCCTATAATCTCTCCAGTCACCTGAATTTATTTAGAATGCAAAGGCACATCAGGAAGTTAAATGAAAGACAACATAAACTCGCTTGTCCAGTACGACTGCAGAATGTTTCATAATTCTAAACAAATGGTCAAGAGATAGGAGCTGGATTTTACTAGAGAAAATTGTTATTACTAAAAAAATTATCATAAAAATATTTAAAGACATAAATTTTTAAGGAGATGGCATGGTACTTTTTAATTATTAAAACAATACTAGACAAAAATGTAGTAAGAAGTTTCTGGTCTGGCCTTTCCAGCCCAGTCCCAGAGACACACACAGACGCTTATATTCGGTTTATGCTGATTGACCTATGGCTCAGACATATTGCTAGCTACCTCTTTTATCTCAACTGAATCTATTTCTATTAATCTGTTTAGCCATGTGACTTGGTACCTTTTCTCAGAGCAGCATGGCTGTCTTCTTTCCTCTGCATTTGCTGGCATCTCTGCTGGTGTCTCTCTGGAGTTCCTGGTGACATCTCTGCTCTTCCTATTCCCAGAGTTTTCTTAGTCTGGTAGCCCTGCCCACACTTCCTGTCTGCCTTCTGCCAAAGAGCTATTCATTAAACCAGTAGGAGGGACAAATATTTACAATGTAATAGAACATAATCCTATTACACTAAGGAAATTTAAAGAATGGAAGGTTTCTTTAAGTGTAAGAGTCTTCTACTCTATGGTACTTTGGAAGTCATGGCTGCAAGAATGTGAGAAGGCTGGTCACACAGTATTCATAATCAGGAAGCACGGATGAGCCCATTCTCTGTTTGCTTTCTCGTTTTTGTCCTTTTTATTCAGACCAAGACTCCAACCACAGAATGGAGCTATATACGTTCAAGGAAGGTCTTTTACCCTCAGCTAAACTTCTTTGTAAATACCTTCTCAAACATGCTGAGAGGTATATATTTCCTGGGTGATTCTTAAGGGGACAAGCTAATTTCCCTTATTAATCCATTATGCTTGTGTGCGTATGTGTGTGTGTGTGTGTGTGTATGTGTGTAAAATTATGGCATACAATAGATAAATATATTCACTTAAAATAATAACTCATAAAAATAAACTAGGATGATCTATTACAGAAAATGTACAATACTGAGTTGTGAAATGTTCTGCACAGTTATTTCACTTCACTTTATTAGCTAGACACTGTAGAAATCAACTGCAAACCCTCTTTTGCAAGTGCTTCCATAAGAGTGTTCTAAAACCAGGAAAACCAAATAAAAAAGAGAGACTTTGATCCTTACTTTTACTATTCATCCAGAATAAGTATCTTCAAAATACTAATTTGAAGGTAAAATATCTAGAAGACTAAGTGAAGGCAGCAGTTGCAAGTCATGGAAGCCCAGTTTTACTTCATACAACTCTTTCTTGGAACATTTAAGGGAACCAGTCTACTAAATAAACATCTAGCTCAGAGGAAAAGTACTTACCTATCAAGAATGAGGTCTAAATTCAATCCTCAGTATTAGGAGAGATAGATTAGAGATAGATAGATAGATAGATAGATAGATAGATAGATAGATAGATACAATCATACATAATAGATATATGATAAGTGGATAGATGAATAGATAGAAAGATAAGAGAAATACATAGATGATATATAGGGTTACAATAAGTAGATATGTAGAATTAGATCTAGACCATAGATGATAGATACTCAAATGTAGATGGCATAAATAGAATGATAGATGATGAAGATGGATAAATAGATAGATGGAAGATATAGGTAAATAGATATATAGTATAGATATATAAATAGGTGACAGAAAGATTATAGGTAGGTAGATATATATAGATAGATAGATAGATAGACATTGATAGATATGTAGAAATAGAATCAATCCTGCAGTTATTAGAATATTGTTTAAGTCATGTATACCATGATTAATTAAACAACACCATGATAAATCCATGACACACACAGTAACATCATATGAAGTGTGGCATTATTCTTAGACAATTTCATTCAATCAAATGCTTTCTTTTCTCTAAGTGTACCCTGTAAGTATGTGTCCTTCTATGGCCTAACGTTAGGAAGTAATACTATACAAATAGAAAGAGATTATAGTGCATTACCAATAAAGAAACATCATATTAGTATTCTTTCATGTTAAAAAATGGAATTTTTTATTTTTAGAAAGTATAGATCATCTTCCCCCAATTATCTCTCACTACCTGTGGGAGGTGGGAGAGCTGGCCCTGTCCCTCACTAGCTGCATCACTTGAAAGAGCAGGCCTTACACCTAACCTGGGCAACACAGTAGAGCTGTGGTGGGGGCACAAGTCAGTCAACCCTAAGGGTGTGATAGTGGGAGAGATGCCTTTGCCTTGTCTGCCATGTGGTGGTATGGGTGAAGAGAAGATGCCCTCCCGCTCTCACCCTGCACCTACTACAGGAGGTGGAAGAGCTGGTTTCAGGGACATGAGAACAGGGGAGCTGGCCCTGGTGGCATAGGTGGGGGTGAGCTGGCCCCAAAGGTGTGAAAGCAGAAAAATAGCTCCACCCCTTGCTGCCTGCTGCATTGGGTGAGCTAGCTGTGGCAGTACTGGAGAGCTTGCCCCGGTGGTAAGGATAAGGGAAATGAAAACAGGCAGACTGATCAGCCCAGCTACTTCTTAGGCCCAGAACAGGGCTGAGTTAGCCCACCCCAACATCTACCTCATCTAAGAACTGTTGGAGAACCTGAGGATCCAAAGCTGCAGGATCTCCATGACACGGGGCAACAACAGGATATCTAAGAGGAGTCCCAGTGAGGGTCCAGTATCAACAGTGTATCAGAAGCTAGAGGCCTCGAACCAGACCAATGACACATTGCAATGAACACTTGGAAGTGAAGGTGTATGGACTGAAGGGTTTACTGAGTGGCTCATATATTACACTACAGCTTCTATGACAAGATTATTTTTTCTTTTAAATTTTTATTTTATTGAAGGGGAGTTGCAAGGACAGAGGGTGGATACAAAGAGATGGGAAACAGATAGGATTGGGATGCATGATGTGACATCCACAAAGAGTCAATAAAAAGTCAAAAAAAAAGTATATTGTAACAAGGTTTCTGGCCCACCCACAGCCACTCCCCCCCCCCCCCCCAGAAAATGACTCAGACGCTTATATTAACTTCATGCTGTTTGGCCTATGGCTCAGGCACATTGCTAGCTAGTTCTTACATCTTAACTCAACCCATTTCTATTAATCTGTCTGCCACGTGGCCCGTGACTCACCTGTGTTCCTTACATGTTGCTTCCTTGGGCAGCTGGCTCGATCTCTCTGACTCCGCCCTCCTTCAACCTATGCTAGATTCCTGCCTAGTGCTACGGTGCCTGTCATGAGCCAAAACAGTCCCTTTATTTCACAGCCTACAGAAAGACATTCCCACATCAGAACATTTTATACAATAAACTTTTATCATATTCCTTCCCCTCCATGAACTCCCCTCAGTTTCTCCCCATCCTCCGACTCACCCAGCCTCATCTTTCTTTCTCTCCCTCAAAACCAAAACAAACAAAAAAAACAAACAAAGACCACACAGTAAGACAAAAAATAACAAACACAAGTTCAAGTAAGAGAAAACCCTACCACAGAGCAGAGAAGTGAAGCCAAAGCCCCACTCCTAACCAAGAAACTCTGCAACTGATCACCTGCTGAGAAAAGGAAAATTAGTCTTCTCTAATGTGGTGTCCCTGGGTATATCAACTACACCCAAGAGCAGACCCTGTGCCCTGGAATAGCTGGCCAACACAAAATAGACTCCATTGTTTTCTAACATAATTTCTTGTTGATTCTTTGGGAATTTCACACTATGTACTTCAATCCTGCTCATTTCCCAGTACCTCCATATCTGTTCTTCACTCCTGTTACATCCCCTGACAAGGAAAATTTTAAAATATTAATTAAAAATAAAACATAAAAACCTCTCACTCCTTCTTTTCTGCCTCTGCAGCGCCCTTCATTTGTCTTAGCAGCACTGGGAGCTGCAGTGTGTCACGCAGTACAGCCTTTTGTCAACCCAGCTTCATCTGTAAATGTTCATCACAATGAGCTGTTGGTCTGGTTCAAAGCCTCTCACTTCTGGTACATCATCAATTCTAGACCCTCTCTGAAAATCCTCTCAGACATCCTCCTGTTGTCCTCAATTGTGGAAATCTTACAGCTATGGTTCAACAGGACCAGTCTCTCCATGCATTCTGTCAGGTCCTAGAAGGGTAGATGATGACACCGGCTAGTTCAAAGTCCTGGGTGTGGGCAGGCTAGTAGCTGATTTGATCAGTCTGGTACCCTGAGAACTGAACCCCTCAGGCAATTAAGGGGCTAGGTCAATCAAGTCTTATGCACTGATGAGGAAGGGTAGGGCCAGCTCTTCTGCAGCATTGGCCAAGAAAGCGCCGGACAGCTCACCCAGAGCCAGTGAAGATCTGTGCCAGCTCAACACAAGCCTTGGATTTCAACACCCATGGTACCTAAGGCCCCCTGTAGTAACGTGGGCCATGGAGATCAACACAGACCCAAGCTTCAGCAGAAACGTAGACCCAGACATGGCACTCAGCAGCAACCCAGTCCTAAACATTACCATAGTCCTGGATAGTGATACAGGACACTCAGATCAGTATGGCAGAGCTGCAGCATAGCTTTCAAACAACAACAAGGCCTCAGAGCCCAAGCTTCCACGTGGCTTTCCCTTCTGTGGTAACGGGAGTAACATCAACAGACTCTGGCTGCCATAGGGCTAGGAACCTATACAAGGCCCTCAACTGCAGCTCAGGCCCGAATGTCACAATGGTACCAGGTGACAGCACAGGCCACTCAGATCATCTCTTGGACACCAACATGGCCATAGGTGTCTGCCCAGACCGTGAGCATTCATGTGGCCCTTGGAGACAAGATGAGGGCAATGGACCTCAATACATCCGACTGAGTTAGGACCACAGACCCAGACATGGCTCTTGGCAGTAGCCAGGGCCAAAATCTCACAGTAGCCCCAGGTGGCAAGCAAGCCACCCACATCACCCTGTTTCTCACCACCTTCTATTCCATTCTGGCCCTTTCCACAGCACCTGAACCAGTCTGATTGTCTCTCTCCCATTTCTCTACCATACATTTGTTCATCAAAATGGTGCCTACCCACCAGGTGGGTGTGTCAACATCTTCAGCCAGCCGAGGCTATGAAGACCAAGTGGGCATATTCCATGGGTTCTTTGTGTGCATTTTTTAGGTTGGTTTGGTAAAAACAAGATTTTGCTCTCGAGACTCCTTTCCTCCTGTTCAGTTGCCTTGTCCAGCTTTCGCCTTGCCTTTTTGTATCCTGTTTTGTCCTGTTTGGCTGTCAGTCTTTTGGAGACCTGCTCTATTTTGAAGAGGAAATAGAGGGGTAGATGGATCTGGGGAAGAGGAGAAAGGGGGATAACAAGAAGTATAGGGAGGAAAAACTGTGGTTGTAATGTATTTTATAAAAGAAGAATCTATTTTCAATGTTTAAGAAAAGACAGCTTCAATGTGCCTTTTCTGTGGTTTAATTTTAGGAATGTTATACCAGCCCACATTAGTTCACATATTTATTTACATTTAGAATGTGTCTTTGAGACACAATCTATCCTAGATTTTAATTTAATAGATGAGATAGAAAAGATTTTTTTTCCTAAGTCTCCAGAAATTTTCCTTGTCACATTGGGAGAATCATCTTACCTATATTAAAATCGCTTCTAAATATACCTTTCTTTCATACCTTAAAAACAAAAAAAAAAGTTAGGTTGAAAGGGTAACCTCATTGGATCCAGTTATTGACTGTGATCATCAAGCAATCCAACTTCAATTTCTTCTCCTTGCATTAGAAAAACAGCACATAATTTTGGAAGGGCTTTGGACACAATAAAATGGCAATGATCACAATTTACACTACTCTGACGCAATTTACATGTTGCTGCAGTGGTGTGAGGAGACAATAGTGTCATTGAGAATGGATTCTGGAAGCACTGTACACACATAAAGTAATATGGACACATGATGGTCCCGGAGTTTTCAATCAAATTTTATAGTAGTTTAAAATGCTGCTTTGCGATGCTTTGATACTTTTTATTTATGGAGAATTTGGAACAATGTGTTTTGACCACATTTACCACATTTCTCCTCAAGTCCTCCAGACCCAGCAACTCTTCCTTAGACCTCCACATGGCCTCCTATTGCAAAGATTTTTCTCTCTATGCTACGCCTTCCGAAATGCTTTCAATCTCGTTCTGTGGATCTGTGCAGCATATTCAAAAATACAAAGAAAAATTTAAACTTTATTTTTTAAAAATCTGGTAAAAGATGCAAGACTGTTTAGTTGTTTTTTTCTCCATGTATTTATTTGCTTTTGCCTGATTGGTTTTTGTTAAGCAGACTTAAACACTAAAAGTAACTAGTTAGTGCTATGTTTTCAAAGAATTAAAGACATTAAAACAAGCTATGATTCTGCACCAAAATCATCAAATTGGTTGACTGCACACAAATAAAAAATAAGTTGACCGCATAACTGACTACTGGGTAATGTTTGCTGATAGTAGTTATGCTGAGAAAGGAGATATAAAATTGTTGCTACTTTGGCAAGGGAAAAGCCTTTTATAAACAAATATATACATAAACAGATTCACATATAACATATGTACAAATATATGTGTGTGCAAGAAATTAAATTTTATCCCACTCAGCTATTGAGAGTTAGTCATATGCTTAATAGGTATATGCCAAATTTAAATGGCACTTGGAATGTAAAGACAATACTAATTTATAATTCTACTGTTTAGTTACAGAATTTTTTAAATTGTATTCAAATGGTTTTAAATTTGCAATTTCACTAATTTTCATTTCATTAAAACTATCTGATCATCCCATTTTCAGCTCTTAGGTTTTGCTGCTAATAAGTGGTAGAAGGCACCAATTCTAACAGTTGTCAGTCACAACTTGATTCTAGGCAGCTCTCTGTAGTGGAACATAAATGGAGGACAGCCTAGTTAAGCAATAGTGTTCTTTCTTCTTTGGGGCTCTCAGGAAGCGTGAGAAGAGAAAAGCAAAAATTCCCTGTGACATGTCATAGTTGTTTGTGTATTTGCAAGAGAAAGGGGGAAAGTAGCGTTGACTGAAATCATTTATGCTCTGAACACTAAGCATAACCTCTCTGCAGCAGATGCCTTGTTTACCAAACACCTTGATAGGCTGCTTGAGTTTCAATGTCAAGGCTCCTGAGCACAGTCTGGAAAAATACAAAGGCCTCCCTCCCTCCCTCCCTCCCTCCCTCCCTCCCCTCCCTCCCTCCCTCCCTCCCTCCCTCTCTCTCTCTCTCTCTCTCTCTCTCTCTCTCTCTCTCTCTCTCTCTCTCTCTCTCTCTCTCTCTCTCTGTTGGGGGTGTTTTGTTTTTAATACAAGGATGAAGGCAGAACCATGAAGTTGGAGAAGTTTTGACCAAGCGAAAGGAGACGGATAAGAAGTCCTGATGAAGAGAGGGGGAAGCACATTTGTCAAATGCATGTCATCACTTTTTAATTTAAACATGCTGAAGAGTAAACGTTGCTATCAGTGATCGCCCTTGAGCCAGTGCCCATACTGAACAAATTATCACCTTTTTGCTCCTCTCAGCCCCCTTGTTTCTTGTCCCCGGTATCTTTGGTCATATGCTTTGCTGAGAAGTCTCTCTCATCCTCTCAGGCTGTCTCATGAACAGGAAAGGAAACTGATACTTTAATTTTTCTCTTATTGAAATGATAAAGAAAACATACATGTTTCTCATATGGTATATCCTGATTATAGTTTCCCTCACTCCTCTCAGCCTCCCCCCTCCAAGACAGCCAGGGCTACACAGAGAAATACTGTCTAGGAAAAAAAGGAAAATTATACTGGACAAGTACCACAAAAGAAGAAAAAACGTCCCTAGAGCAGGCACAACAGTCAGAGAACTATTGGTCTAATAGTCATGAGTCCCCTTAAAATACTAAGCTAATTGCTTTATTTGTGCGCAGGACCTGGTGTAAATCCATGTGCTTGCTGCTTCAGTCTCTGAGCTCTCAGGCATCTTGCTTAGTTGATTTAGAGGTGTCCCGGTGTCCTCCATCCCTTCTTACAACCTTCCTGCTTCCTTTCCTCTGGGATGCCCTTAGCTCTGAGGCTCCGGAGAGATTTAATGGAGCTCTCCAATTTAGACTCCCTCTCTTTCTCTCTCTCCATAATATCTGGCTGTGGGCCTCTGTATCTGACGGGAAGGTACATTTAGCCCCTAAAATTACCATTATTTCCTTAGTGTCATTATTTTGAGTTCAGCTAACTACAATTGACTTTCAAAGGTAATGACATTTTGTTTTGTCACTGATTTGCAAGCATCCAGGCAAATTTCACAGTGACTCCATGAATCTTTAGGCTTGTTACCTTCTGCATCTCCCTTTTCTTACATCCATGTCTTTCTTTTGTGGTACTTGTCCAGTATAATTTTCCTTTTTTTTTCCTAGACGATGTTTCTCTGTGTAGTCCTGGCTGTATTGGCCTCACTTTGTAGGCCAGGCCATCCTCTGTTGTCGACGTTTTCCATAAATTTGTATATTCTTTAGATTTGAATCACATAGCTCAGTGTTTTTAATTTATCCTCTAGGGTCATCAAGATGATTCAGCAAGAAAAAGCACATGTCACACGCTTAGCAGAAGCTTTTTATTCTTATGAGGTTCTAGGAGTCTATTGTTGCCCTTGACTCCTGGATAAGTGGAGTCCTGCTCAGAAAGTTCTTTTCTACATCTATATCTTGTGCAGTACTACCTATGTTAGTAGTTTTAGCATTTCAATTTCAAAATTGAGTTTTTGAACCACTTTGAAATAATTTTTGTGCAGGGTTGGTGATAAATATGGGTTTTAGTTCATTCTTCCACATGTGGACATCCAGTTCACATGCTACCATTTGTGGAAGATGCTGCCTTTTCTCCAGTGTGTGTGTTTCTGCTTCTTTGTTGAATATCAAATGGAAGTAGTTACGAGTATTCATCCACATACACTCATATATAAACACATAAACAAACACTCATGTGCACAATAATAATAATACCTAGTAATTACTTTAAAATTATTGTCTAGTTTATAAAAACATAAAATGTAAGCATGCTAAAGGGGCCACCATTTGGTGCTTTGGCATGAGAGCACCAAAAAGTGAAGAAGAGGGTCGTCATCTGGATGAATATGGGATCACTAGCTTTCTCTTTGTTTATGATCAGGAACGTTGGCACTTTATTAGTCTGGAGCAGTGTAAAGAGTTGAAAACAAACACTGGGAGCCGGGTAAGATGCACACTGTACTCACCAAGAAGATAGCACAGCAACAACAGAAAGGCAGCTTTCACCTTGTACTCTCTATCTCTTGGGCAATTAGTTTAAAAACAATTTTTAAAGTTTTCATGAATATGTGAGTGCTCTAGATGCACTAAAGCAAAGCCAGGCTTTGAAGACCCCATCTGGATAGTAGTTTGATTCTGGAGTTTTGTTTCACATGAATATGTAGATCACAAATGGGCTTCTTTAATTACCACCTGTATTGCTTTTTTAATCATTTCATAAAAATCATGTTTAAAATGACACCAGGCTATTACTTCTATTTAGCTACATCAACCTGCTATGTCCATCTAACAGGCCTACCTAATGGTCCAAATTAATTTTTTAAAATGCACATTTATGCATCTCATATTATTTTCATGAAACATTTCATCAAAAGAAAGACAAAACCAAGGGCACCCAGCCGAGTGGCAGTGACGGATAGGGGGTATTAGAGAGGCATATAGAAAATCTCTTTCATTGCAAACACTCTGAATGACATCCAAATCAAGATAAATATCAGATGGTTCTGAATTTTTTAAAAAAGGTCTGAAATCCATTAAGTGAACAGAAATGTTTTCTTGCAGTAGATAAAACAAGAGAGCAAGAGAAAGACACACACACACACACGTAGAGAGAACAATGCAGATGAAGAATAATCTAATAAAATAGGCTACAAATTCTTGGGCTCAGTATTTCATTGTGAGCACAATTAGTGCTTCTGCCTACTTAATACAAACACTGACTGGGAAATCTAGGCAACAAGATTGTGTGTAAACAATGCTCAACTGCTCTCAGGAAGTAACATAAAGACTCGGTTCACAATGAATAGTGAAGTGCTAGAGAGGTTCTCTGCACTTGGCTCATTACTGATTTCGAATTAAGATTTAATCCAACCTACCTAAAATCTATTATATTCCTTGATCTTCCTCGTGCTGTGGATAATAAACAATCATAAATCTACTTTACACTGTATATGGTCTGTAGTCACATTTTTAAGTTTTAATTACTTGCGTTCATTTTATTTTATGTGAGTGTTTTGCCCACATGTGTGTTTGAGTATCACATGTATAAATGGTGCCCAAGGAAGTCAGAAGAGGGCATCAGATCATCTGGATCTGGAATTACAGATGATTATAAACCCATTATGTGGATGCCTCGAGTCAAATGTTATATTTCTCTATAAGAACAACACATACTCCAGCCCCCATATTCATATATTTTAATATTTTTTTAAAATACTACCTACTGAAGTAATGTATTAAAACTGCCAAAATCAGGGTTGAAGAGATGGCATAGTGGTTCAGAGTACTTGACTGATCTTTCAGAGGTCCTGAGTTCAATTCCCAGCATCCGAATAGTGGCTCACAACCATCTATAGTATGTAATGAGAGGAGTTATTAATTTATAATGCTAAAATTCACAGTAGGCAAAGTCTGACAAAGCTTATGTGGTTCCTAGGCAAAGTCTTACTTCATAGACCTGGCTACACTGGAACTCTCTGTAAATGAGGCTGGCTTTGAACTCACAGAGACCTACCTGCCTCTGCCTCTTAAGTGCTGAGATTTGAACTATGTACCATTATGCTTGGTTTATCCATCTTGTAATATATAATTTAAGATGATTCTCCTTTATAAACTCTAAACTAGCAGAAATTTTGTTTAAATCTATTGCAGAAAGTAGCTACCCCAACATAGGATGATGGCATAAAAGACAAACAGAATTAATGCCAGCACTTGGGAGACAGAGGCAGGTGGATCTCTGTGAGTACAGTCTACAAAGACAGTTCCAGGACAGCCAGAGCTGTTACACAGAGAAACCCTGTATTAACAACAACAGCAACAAAATAATAATAATAATAATAATAATAATAATAATAATAATTCAGGAATGAACCTAGTGAAAACTCTGAACAAATTATCCAATGGTCCTCATTCTTTCTTTCAGAACAAATCATGTCTCATGAGCATTGATTAATCACACTACCAGCAACTTCAAAACCAAAATACTAAAGGATAACCAGGATATAATTCACAATTCCTGAGCAGCTAGGTAGCAAAGAGAAGCTAAGAGTGGCATCCATGGTGGGAAGAGAACAAGAGGAAATGGAATGGCTGAGTTGGTGGAAGGACAAAGAGAGAAAAAACAATAAAATAGAAACCTTGACAGAGGGAGCCACTGTAGGGTCGGAGAGAAACCTGGTCCTAGGGAAATACCCTAAAACCTACAAACATGACCCCAGCTAAGACTCCAAGTTACAGTAGAGAGAGTGGATAAACTGACCTTATCCTACAATCAAATTGATGCCGAGCCTAATTGTTATTATAGAACCTTCATCCAGAAACTGATGGAAGCTGATGCAGAAATTCAGGGTCAAGTTCCCAGTGCAGTCAAAGAAAGGGAGAAGAGGTTATAAAAGCAAAGAGCTCAAGATCATGGTGAGGAAACCCACAGCGACAGTTGATACGGGCTATTGGGAGCTCACGGACTCTGAAATGACAGCTGGGGAACCTGCATGGGACTGAACTAAGCCCTCTGAATGTGGATGACAGCTGTATGACTCGGGCAGTTGGTGGGGCCTCTGGCAGTAGGACCAGGATTTATCCCTGGTGCAGAAACTGACTTTTTAGAGCCCATTCCCTAAAGAGGAATACCTTGCTCAGCCTTTATGCTGGGGGAAGGGCTTGGTCCTACCTCAACTGGATATGCCAGATTGCATTGACTCGTCCTGGGAGTCCTTACCCTCTCTGAGGAGTGACTGGGGTGGGACAGGATGGGAGAAAGCTAGGGGATGACTGGGATGAGGGGAGAGAGGAGGATCAGTGGTGCTGCTGTAAAAAAATAGAAAAAAGAAAAAACTTAAATAAAGAAAAGAAAGAAAATATATCTGTCTTTTTTATAGGAAACTGGAAAAATATGGTGTGTTGAAAAGGAAATAAGGCTGACATTTGAATCAGTCCAACTGAGTTTACATCTCAATAACTTATTTCATAAATAGGTGTTTAAAGTTCCTATTGCTATGATAAAATACATGACCAAAATCGATTTGGGGAGGGAAAGTTATCTTTCATATACAACCCAGGACCATCTGTACAGGGTAGTACCACCCACAATGGGCTGGGTCCTTCCATATCAATCGGTAATCAAGACAATAAATTTCCTCTTCCTACAAATTTTGGAGCCAGCTCTAGACTAAGTATCTTGAGCCCCCACATTTGTAGGGTTCTGTCCCTCAGAGGGATCGGAGGCATGGTCTTCAAGAGGTAATTAGTTCACAAAGGCAGAATTCTGATGAATATAATCATGTCCTAGGCTTCAGAGAACTCCCTTACCCCTTCCACTAGATGAGAACATACTCAAAGGATGACTGATAACTGTCTATGAACAAGGAAACTGGCTGGTACTAGACCAAAAAAAAGAAAAAAAAATCTATCAGTACCCTCACCTATAACTTCAGAAATATAACAGCCAAATTTTTATCTCTAAAAGCTACTCAGTCTGTGGCATGTTATTATAAAAGGATAAATGGATGATATACATAAAAAATACATAACACAAAAATATGCCTTTTAAAATATTAGTTCATTGGAGAGGATGTGGAGAAAGGGAAACCCTCCTTCACCGCTGGTAGGAATGTAAACTTGTACAGATACTCTGGAAATCAATAAGGCAGTTTCTCAGAAAATTGGAAATCAGTATACCTCAGGACCCAGTAATACTACCGTTGGACATATACCCAAAAGATGCTCAACCACACCACAAGGACCCTTGCTCAACTATGTTCATAGCAGCTTTATTCATAATAGCCAGAACCTGGAAAGAATCTGGATGACCTTCAACCAGTGAATGGATAAAGAAAGTGTGATACATTTACACAATGTATAGTACTACTCAATGTTTAAAAAAAAATCATGAAATTTGTAGGCAAATATATAAATGGTTATAACTAGGAAAACATCATCCTGAGTGAGGTGACCCAGACTCAGAAAGACAAACACTGTATGTACTCACTCATAAGTAAATATTAGATGCAAAGCAAAAGATGAACAGGCTACAGTCCACAACTCCAAAGAAACGAGATGGAGAGGAGGCCCCTAAGGGGGATACACATTGATCACTCCAGGAATTGGAAATGGTTAAGATCTCCTGGGTAAACTGGGAGGGGAGGGGGGAGTAGAGGGGACAAGATGGGTGGGGGATGAAAACATGAGAATTCAAAATGGCCAAGATGGGGGAGGGATGGAGAAAGAGAACAATGAAAGAGATATCTTGACAGAGTGAGCCATCATGGCTCTAGGAAGTAATGTGGTGCTAGGGTAACCCACAGGAACACAAAGGATGTCCCAGCTAAGACTCCTATCAATGCCACAGAGGGTGCCTGAACTAGCCTTCCCCTGTAGTCAGACGGTGACTACCCTAATTGTCATCGTAGAACTACATCCAGTGACTGATGGAAACAGATGCTGACACCACAGCCCAGCACTTGGCCAAACTCCTGGAATTCAGTTGAGAGAGAAGAGTGACTGGAGGAGCAGGGGGAGGGTCAGAGCACAATGGAGAAAACCACAGAGTCAGCTGACCAAGCTACTGGGAGCTCACCGACTCTGGACTGACAGCCGGGGAGCCTATGTGGGACCAAACTAGGCCCTCTGAGTAAGGGTGACAGTTGTGTTGGTGGGGACCCTTGCAACGGGACCAGGAACTATCCAGGTACATAAACTGGATTTTTAGAGCCCACTCCATGTGGTGGAAAGCCTTACTCAGCCTTGATACAGAGATGAGGGACTTGGCCCCGCCCAACGTATGCCGGCCTGTGTTGGCTGCTCAAGGGAGGCCTGACCCGCTTTGAGGAGTGGATGGTGGGAAGGGAGGAGGAGAAGGAGAGGGAGGGAAAGGGGAGGGCATGAAAAATGAAAAAAAAAAACTTGAATTTAAAAAAGATAAGGTGAAATCTAGGGCTGGCAATGGATCCGCAGCTAAAAGCACCACCTGGGTTCAGTCCTTGAAACTAACATGGTACAAAGAGAGAACTAACTTCTCTAAGTTGTCCTCTGATCTCCACATGTGCGGTATGGCATGGGGTGTGTGTGTGTGTGTGTGCACGTGTGTGTATGTGTGTGCATGTGTATGTGTGTGCATGTGTGTGTATGTGTGTGCATGTGTGTGTATGTGTGTACATGTGTATGTGTGTGCATGTGTGTATGTGTGTGTATATGTGCCTGTGTGTATGTGTGTATGTGTGTGTGCATGTGTGTATGTGTGTGCATGTGTGCATGTGTGTGCATGTGTGTATGTGTGTGTATGTGTGTGCGTGTATATGTGTGTGTATGTGTGTGCATGTGTGTGTACGTGTGTATGTGTGTGTACATGTGCCTGTGTGTGTATGTGTGTATGTGTGTGCGCATGTGTGTGTAGGCATATATGTATATGTGTGCATATGTGTATAGGTATGTGTGTGGGGGTGTGTGTGTATGTGTGCATGCATGTTTGTATGTGTGTATGTGTGTATTCATGTGTGTATATGTGTATGTATGTGTGTGTATATGTATGTATGTGTATATGTGTGTATGTGTTTCTTTGTGTATGTATGTGTGTGTGTTCTCACACACAAATATACATGAAATGTTTATCTAATTGAACACTACAAAGTTGAATATGATATAGAAGAGATGCCATGTGTAACTGGCAAAGATCTCTTTATTCTAGCAATAATTACCTTCCTAATGGTAAATATTTCACTCACTACTACTGGGGGGAAAAATTTGAAAGAATTTAGTTAAAATGGAAGCATGGCCCAGCAAGATGGCTCTGCAGAAAGGACCTTTGCTGCCAAGCCTGAGTTCAGTTCCTCCAACCCACATGGTGGAAGGCAAGAACCAACTCTGGTAATTGTCCTTTAACCTTAAGAAGCATACAAACATGTCTGCAAGCACATACATAATTAAGTAAATAAATAAATACCAATGTTTAAATTAAGCTGAAAGACTTTTTTTAATGTCTATCATTTTACTCAGAAAATATATTTAAAGAAATCAGCAAACTACAACAACCAGGTATGGTGGCCCATGCCTGTAGCCCCAGCATTTGAATTCAGGAGGCAGAGGTAGGAGGATCTCCATGAGTATAAAGTCAGCCTGGTCTACATACCAAGTTCCAGAACAACCAGGGCTACACAGTGAAATACACTTTCAAAAACAAACAAATGAAAAACGATGATGACAAGGGAATTTTTTAAACTTTAGAAATAATTTTCTTGGGAGTAATTATAAAATAATAATAAAGCCAAGAAATACCTAGTAATATTTAATGTATAAGGTAAATTTTAAGGATTTCCCATGACTAAAGCAAATAACTTCTCACCATGAACGGCATCTGTTTGTAGAAATGGAGTAATAATTTCTCTCTAGTTCATTCTGCAGTGTGTGCACCTAAACGAACTATAGGGTAGATATTGCATCAGAGAACTAGAAATTACACAGAAAACATTCTTTTGAAATGCAAGTTTTTTTTTTACTTTAAAATTACCATGATCAACAGTGACCCACCGCATACAACTGAGTCACAGGAACAATAGTGCAGGCATGTAGCTGACAGGGCTGAGAGGAGACAGAACTATCCTCACAGTGAAGTCTAGTCAGTTTTGTAGAAAATTGAAATGTTTTCCATCTCCTCTGAAGGGTTTATGACTACGTTCTACCACTCCACCTTAAGTAAAAGTATACATTCCTAACAGAAAAATAGCGTAATCAATAATCTAGATAGTAAGATAGAAATACATAAGAAATTAGAGATAATCCTGGTTTGCTAAAGCTTTGGGTACATTTAAAAAAAAATCACAAGAAGGAAAACATAGAAGCACCTACGCTATAGCTGCCCGTTACCAGTGACAAGTACTAGGGCAACTCTCTCACGAAGAGAATCTCTGCTGCCAACAGTGATACCCAGACTTCTCTAGAGTGAGAGTGTCATGTTTTGGGCAATGGCTCTTGCTGCACGTGGTATGAGAAGCTTCTTTAAGTGGCTTTTGACAACTGGAACTGGAGAAGGCTCCATCATTAAGGACTAGTAATGTGCATGCAGAGGACCCAACTTCAGTTTCTAGCACTCACACCGGGTGACTCACTACAGCCTGTAACTCCAGCTTCAGGGTTTCCAAAGTCTCTGGCTTCCATCTGTACCTGCACAAAGATGTGCATGCACAGAAAGGGACGCACAATTAATAATAAAGTAAATCTTGACAAGAAAAACACACTTTCTCTCTTTTCCATCATGCTCATCACTGAGAGCTGGCTGATCTGGCTAGAGCTGTTCTCCTCCAGCCCCTCTCTATTGAGAATAGAGACAGCAGAAAGGCAACTGGGTCCTGACTCCGGGTAGAATAGGACTATCATAGAAGTTCCTACATTCATGAGAGACAGAAAGACATTTCTTCTCCTTCTTGTGGTTTTCTATCACTATCCATTGAGCCTAATCTGTAGATGAGCATCTTACACATTGCATTAGGCCTCTCAAACTTTTATGTCAAACACATAAGTTTCCATAATGATCATGTTTGGAAACAGAACTTTTCAAAAGGGAAGTAAGTAAATTTAGGGATTCTTGTCCTTATCAAAAAATAATAATAATAAAACACATAACTCATCCCCCTCCCCGCCCCAACATACACAGAGGGAAGATCATTGTTGGCTTGAAACATGACCACCAAAGTGACCACACCAAAAATCAGCCCTGCCAACTTGGTACATTTGGAATTTTCAGCCTCCAGAACTATGACAAAATGAATGTCTTATATCTAAGGGAGAAAAATCCATTAACTGTTTCTATCATGGACCTACTCAACAAATAGAGAAAAGATAGCATAAAATATGCTATCAGGGCTTTGCATGCTATGTTGTGGAACTTAGATGTCACTAAATAGATACGGGATAGTAAATACAGACAAAATTAAAATATGCTGAATAACTGATAAATTACAAACATTTATAATAATTAAATTATAGCTTCTAATATGTATTGATTAGATCTAATTTTTAAATATTTATATATTCTATCTTATTTCACCTTCACAATGATATTGGGAGATATTTTAAACAGCCATTTTGCAGATTAGAAATTGAAGTTCAAAATAGTTACACAAGCTTCCTAGAATGTACAGTTCATACTTAGCCGAGCCAGAATCCATCTGAGAAAATATTCCAGAATCTTCTAATTTCCCATATGAGAGTTTGTGCAAAGCACTGAAAATATGAAAAACATAATAAATACACATGAAAAGGACATTTATTTTAGAATATGTAATAAAATTGTCTATAATTTTATACAAATAAAAGTTGCTATCCAACTCATTAAAATTGGTCATCAGATTTAGCTAGTATTTTTGTTAAATTCTGCTTTATTTTTATTACATGAATTCAAGCTAAGTTCATGTTTTATGTTGTTCATATTTGTAATTATAACAAATTGGCTTTAGAATTCCACTTTGTCCAGACATGGAGCTACACACCTTTAATCTCAGTAATCAGTGGGTAACCAGCCATGTCTAGACAAAGAAAACCTGTTTAGAAAGAAGGGAAGAAGGGAAGGAGGGAGGGAGGAAGGGAGGGAGGGAGGGAGGGAGGGAGGGAGGGAGGGAGGGAGGGAGGGACGGTTTCCACCTCATGACCTAGAATGCTTACATTCTCTCTCTAACCAACAGCACAGGACTTCACTCTCAACTCTGTCACTCATCCAGCACTGGAAATTATATTCTTGTCATATAGATCTTCTAATTTTATTTTATTTTTAACTACCCTTTGGGTAGAAGTTTAAATAATATTTTCAATTTGTTACCTGGTTAAATTCTTATTATTCTTATGCAATGAAATGCATGACAATTCACAACAAATACCTCCCAGGCCACGCCTGCTGATTTAAGCTTCAGACAAAACAATAACAAATAAGTAACAGACACAGCTGAGTAGCCTGCTTTTACCAAAACTCTGAGTTTTTAATTTCCTAAGTTATCATAAATGTATGATTCTTGGAAAGCTTCAGCTGGGGAAAGTGACAAACAGCTTTAAACCCAGCACTTGGGAAGCAGAGGTAGACATATCTCTGTGAGTTTAAGGCCAGCCTGATCTACAAAGTGCATTCCAGGACAGCAAGGGTTACATAGGGAAAATCTATTTCAAAAAAACAAAACAATTTTGCACAATGTCATGTAAATCACAATAAATTACAAGTGCCATTTAAATGACAGTGTAAAGTTTCTTAAAGAAAAATCAAACTCTAGACTTCAGAAAATATTATAGGTAAAAGAGTTGCAATAGCATTAGGATAATAAAAATAATTTCAATCATATGATTAATCACTATTTTTATTGACTCTGAGAAACAAGATTTAAAAAATGTTGGTAATGTTGAAAGTAGATAAAGTAAGTGGAATTTATAACTTAATAAATCCTTATTATTGTATATTTCACAATTTTCATTATCAGTTGTTTAAACAAAATGGAATATAATAGACTACAGAAGTTTAAATAAAAAACAGGAGAGAGGTGCTTACCAGGGATCAAATATGGTTCACTGATTTTAACCAGAATCAGTAGATAACTTTTATCTTCTTAGATTACAAGACACTTAGCTTTGGCACAAGAACTGATGAATGACAAGAGGAAATATCAGTCAACCCAGGAAAGTAAATCAATGAAGTATTTGAGGTAGGAAATTTCAACCAAAAAAAAAAAAAAGTCTATTGTCAGGATTCTGATAAAATACTGTCAAGAGTCATCATCATCTAACTTCAATTACTATAGGATTGAATTAGATAAGCATATTTCATGATGGAAATAAGGATGATGCTTAAAAAAAAAAAAAAAAAAAGAAGCTAAGCTCTACCTGGGCACAGTAGTTGATAACAGTGAACAGATAAACAGGATAGGACTGGCTACTGAGGAAGCATTGGAGCATGTGCAGCAATACCTCTGGCATCTTTTCTGCCTTCTCCCACTGCAAGAGCACAGAAATTCACCATCATACCGAGAGCATCAGGGTACTTTTAGAGCAAGGAAGGCTCTCAGAAAGGGCACAGAATCGAAAACCAGTTATATTTATTGCCTATATTACTTCTCATCTGTGAGGTGTGAATAAGAGCGTTTTAACTTATTGCTTCAGCTTAATAAAATGATAGTGTAATGGATGACCAATCATCAGCCTGTTAGATAATCACAAAATGAAAACATCTGATCTTTAAGTACTTGAAGATTAAATTTTGTCTACAATCTTTACTACCTGTATTTGATATATTTTCTTCTGATTTTTGGCAGGGCCTTGTATCTAACTCCTAAGCTCAAACATGCCTCACATCTCAGCCTATTGAGTAGCTAGGAATACAGGCCACCATCACCATGCCCAACCATAACTCTCAACAGTCATAAATCCAAAGCAAGATTTCCATGCCAAAGGCTGGAGCATGGTAGCTGTTTACTGTCACCATCTCCTATATTTTAATAGAGTGGCATTTTAAAGTGTGAAAAATGAAGCTTGAAACTCCATTTAGCTCCAGAATGTGTATCATTAAGTAAGCAAATAACAAATTCTGGTTCTGCATCCTTCTGATGGAAATGTAAATTAGTCTCCCCAGTATGCAAATCAGTGTAGAGGTTCTTCAAAAAAAAAATGAAAAATGGAATTACCAAAGCTCTACCAATTCTGGGTATATGTTCAAAAGACCATAAGTCAGCACAACACAGAAACATACACAGCCACGTTTATCATAGCAAGAATCAGTCCTTGTGTCCGTCAACATAAAAGAAGATAAAGAAAATGTAGCATGTGAGCACAAAGGATGGTCATTCAGCCAGAAAGCAGAATGATATTATGTCACTTTCTAGAAAATAGATACAACTGGAGATCATTACATTGAACAAAATAAGTCAAATTCAAATAAATGCATACGTCCTCTCATTTGTGAGTTCTAGATTTTATAGATACATAAAAATATGTATATTATATATACATAATAACTTTACACATAGTAGCAAAAGAGAGATAAGAGAGACAGCAAGGGAGAGTAGAGGAGTGAGGATTGAATAAGGCCAAAGCACTCAACAGACTTTAAATAAAATGCCTTTATGAAACCTGTCACTGCTTTCATTGAATATTTTCAAGAAAAAGAAAATTATAAAATGATTGTCACACAAAGCATATGTCTTTTAACATACCTACTTCTGTAATGAGCCACTATTCATGGTTTTAAATTCTGACACCACACTTGTAAACTAGTACAATGATAATAAATTATATTTACTTACCAACATATCTCCAAATGTTTGCCAAGGAATTTGATATAATCTTGTATAAAGAATTACTATTTTAAGTAGAGAGTTATCATAGTTATCCAGGTTAAATATCCACCAATGAGCTCCAATAAGTCTAATTCAAGTTATGAACAGAACTGCATCTCTTTTGAGGCTATGGGATATGTTTCCATCTTTTCAAGAGACTAATCATATTATGTGTCCTGGCCCCACCTCCCTCCATCTTCTATTATCTCTACCAGTAGCCTTTCTTTGTGGGCATTTGGTCCCACTCACCTTTCTTTTTGATCACAGGCCAGTTTTTATGTTGTTAAAGAAACATTGCATTAGGGTAACCTGGATAACTGTGAATGGCATCTCAGTTTGTAATCTTATTAACATCTAAAAAGTTCCCTTTTGGCATGAAATATAACCTAGTCACAGTTTCCAAAAATTTACAAGTGAGATTTTCTTTTAGGGCCCCAGAACTCTGCTTACTTCCTTCAGTGCCCAGCTGGGAGCCATCCATCTACATTTCTCTAAATCCACACTACATGGTACATAACTCATGTTTCTAAAAGAAACAAACATTTGAACTTGTGTAACATACATATAAACTTTGTTGAATGGCCCTTATACTGTCTAGATTGCTGCTCAATGTCTTCTTTTTTTTAATTATTTTTTTAATTTTGAACCATATTACTAAGAGGTTGATTCAACAGATACAACATACAAATATAAAAGACACTGCTGTGCCTGTAAGCAGCTAAGATCAGCCTTCAGGGTATGGCTATCTCCAGTTGTGTAGGCACTGTATAAGCCACATCACTGTAAGTGTTCATGTGTCATTTTTTTAGATGTGTGGACATCCTGCTCTGTTTTCTCAAAATTAAACTGGAAAAATGGTCAGCTAGCATTTGTTTATTTTGATATGTGCCCTTGGCTTTTACTTTTCTGTATCACTAAAGACTAACTGGTTCTATCCAAGCTGTACTTTACTTCCTTGTTATACCTCTGAATTCTTTGGTGCCATACATGTTATAAATTAAGATAATTTCTCAATGTAAAAATTATCAGCATTGTGCCAATATTAGTCATTATTCCTCTCACTTCTTTTGCTGTTTTTGAGAAGAATTATTTTGAATTAAAATGATGTCTTCATTAAAAACTACATCTGGTCTATTAAACAGCTGCCAATTTCTACTTTGCTGTAAATCGCAAGAACTAAATTTGAAATCATCTTAAAATTCAAAGTATAAAATGGGATATTGCCAAGTGATTCCCTAAATAATAACCCTGGATATTTTCCCAAACTCATTAATTTCCATAGGCTTTTCTTTCTGACTTACCCAAGTTCATTCAAACCTACCCCATACACCTCCCAGATTTCACTCCCATGTGAAAATATTATGATGTTATGAAAAGCCAGGCAGCTTCTTTTAAAAGCCAGGATGAAAAGGTAGACAATGGTGATATTACTTCATAAGTTCAAACAGATCTAGAAAAAAAAAAATCTGTCTGTTTGACCTGTTTAACTGTGACATCAGTTCCAAATCATCCAGCACTAAAAAAGTGTAGGCAGAGCTTTACTTAGAAGGCACCAGTCTAAGATTGATATTTATTAAAATATAAACCAACACTCATGATACAGGTAACAGCTTATAGCAGAGCCTGAACAGGGACTGGAGTCTGGAATGATGGACGATGGATTCCAAACTGGTCTCTCTAGCAGCCAGGAACCAGGCAAAACAGGCTTTCTAAACCCAGCAGCCTCTTATCAATGGGGTTGGCCACGCCCCCTTCAGGGGCCCGGGACCCTGGGTAAGCATCCTCGGATCTTATCAGCTGACACATGAATCCCATCATCCAGCACTAAGAAAGCTTTCTGGGCATGGGGAGTCCCAACTTGCATTGCTTACCTCTGTGTTACTGTCCATCTTCCCGCCTTACTATTTCCCCACACCCTTTTTCCTCTTATTTTTATTGACTAACAGCTCGTTACCCACTTTCCTTTCCTCTCCTACTTGCTCTTACTTTGCTCTCTTCCAGCTCTCCAACCGCTTGGTTCAGTAATTGGTAAAAGAATGAACAGGAATATTAAGGATATTCATTTGCTGCAGAGGGAACGAAGGTCTTAATCCAAGTCTATCTGAGCACTCACCTAGTGAATGAGTCAGAGCCCCATTTCAAGTCGAGAGCCTTATCACTGCACTTTCTTGTTTCTGATTATAAGTCCTACATGTGCTCTCTGTATGAACATGCATAAATCATTTTTTAAATCATGAAACTGAATTACATAAAGGATGAAAGCTTGGCAAACCACTGCATAAGCAGATATCACATATGCCTCTTAACATATTATGAATAAGGAAAAGCACTCCACTACTTAGAGGGTATTCATATATTAAATCATTTAGAAATATACTGACCCAATTTTGACATTAAACATGATAATAGGTCTGGACTTTTTGAAATGTTTTATTCTATGAAAGACAAAATAAATCAGAGGATTATTCTAAATCAGATATTAGGCGAAGCTATGGCTGCTGCATGTGTACATACCATACTCAGTATAGTCTTCATATTGTAAACCTTTTGAAGGAGGGTCGAAAGAAGAATAATATTTTGAACCATATATTTTATATGAAATTCAAATTTCAGAGTCCATATATAAAGTTTTATTGGCACACAGTTATGCTCATTCATTTAACATTTTTTTCCTGTGGTTCCTTTTACTTCACAATAGTAGAGCTGAGTATTTACACCAGGCACCATATGTGGCCCACAAAGACTGAAATATTTACTTACTTATCTGAGCTTTACAGAAAAGTTTTCCAACCCTTTCTCGGTTTTAAAGGGACTACAGAAACATGACATCCTTGACTGATTTAACAATGAGATGGGAAAGAATCGCACTTGGACAGCTGAGAGACATTCAGTCTAGGTTGTATATTAGACCAATGTCATTATAACAATTTTAAATTTCTCTCATCTTGAGCTTATGTAGAAAATTTTTCTTGTTCCGAGTAAATACATGCTGAAATATCAGAGGCATGGCTCATGATGTAGACAACACATTTTCAAATGTGGAAGAACAAAGTTGGGACTATTTAAATAAGTATTCATGGAAGAGAAAGGAAAATGGTAAAATCCGAACCTCTGGGACCTACAAGGACTTGTAAAAGTATTTAGTTTCTTGTTGTGCTAATTTTTAGTGACTTTTTGTTAATGTTAACAATTTTTCAGAGTAAAAATTTGGGGGTGGTGGGGTAAAAACACTTTTAAAAGGCACAATATATTTTAAAGGTTATTTTCATTTGTATTTGTAGAAAATTGTAATAAATATTAATTTATTTCCCAAAATTTGTCAGTCCATGTCCTTTCTTTAAATTTTTTGATAAAATAGATTTCTTCATCATATTCAAGGAACCTAGGACCTCTCTTTAACTCTTTGTTTTTCTTTATCATGTCAAATCTACTCATAATCTATTTAGAACCTGATTCTTTTCCAATGCCAACCCCTAGTTCAATGATTGCCATCTGCATTGATGTACAGTAGGCTCATTTATCAGTTATCACTTAATCCTATATATGAAATTATTTAACTCCTCTTACATTTAAATAAAATATAGAACCTATGATAACCTCTGCTCATTTACAATGTTTTGCATCAAACACATTATTTTCCCATTTCAAGACCTCTAGATAATGTTGTTTCTGTCTTTTTCCAAATTCTTTAATGATTTACTTCTATTCTTATTCATTTGTGTGATGTATATGCCACATGTGTATATATGTACATGTGCCTGTGTAGGCCAAAAGAGGGTATTGGATCCCTTAGAGCTGGATTTACAGACATGTTTGAATATCCTTATTCTGATGCTGAGACTCAAATTCAGATTCTCTTCAAGAGCAGCAAGTGCTTTCAACCCACTGAGCCATCTGTATTCATACACAATTGCTTGCTTAGACAGACCTGAAGAAGGGAAATCTCCATACTAAAGCATTAAACTTATATGTTTATCCACCTCTGATGTCATGTCTACTGAGCTCTAAATACCCATGAATCTCAGGGTCCATCTTTAATCCTGCCATGAATCTCAGCATGTTTGATAATCAATGTTTTAGTGAAATCTGTTAGTAGAATATACATTTTGAGGAAAAGTTATGTTGCACACCCAATCAGAAGTATACAATAGACTTTCTGATTTTCATCAGTAGAATGATAAATACTACATAAAATGGCCAAAATAATCATCTGACAATGTATGCATTAAATTAATTATGTTTATTTTGAATAAAGCCAACTAATAAACACAAATTTGATTTTGCTTTTCATTTGCAGCAACCCACCTCCATGTAATAACCATTCAAAAAAAATCCCAGTTTTATAAGCATTCTACCACCTCATTTTTAGAACATTTTATTTATCGTGTGTGTGTGTGTGTGTGTGTGTGTGTGTGTGTGTGTGTGTGTGTGTGTGATGTTCTATGTGTGAGTGTGGGTGTGAACATGCACATGTACAGGTCAGAGGTCAATGCTTCATACTCAGTTCTCTCCTTCCATTCTGAGTTCCAGGGATCAAAATCAGATTGCCAGACTCTGATTACCATTAGCCTCTGAACCATCTCACTGTACCAATAACATTTTTATTACTTTTTTATTTATAAAAAGTGCACTATAGGCCTGACATTGTAGAAAGTACTCTACATATGGGTAGAGTATATAAGTCCACACACAACAACACCACAAAGAATTTCACTTAGCAGATATGAAACAACCACTTTTAAAACAATGCTTGAAGTGGGTCTTAACTTACTTTCTATCCTGCAATAAACACTATGACTCAAAGCAGTTTAGGGAGAAAAGGGGAGGAAAGGGTTCATTTCATCTCAACACTTTCGTGTTGCAATCCATCACGGAGGAAAGCCAAGGCAGAAACCAAAAGGTGCAAATTGACTACGGGGTAACGCTGCTAACTGATTTGCTGTCCACAGCTTTCTCAGTTTGCTTTATTTTATAACCCAGCCCACTTGCACAGGCATGGCACCACCCACAGTGGTCTGAACCTTTCCGCAGGGATTCAATCATGAACTAAGGAAATGCCCCTCAGATTGCCTATAGTCCAGTCTGATGGAGACATTTTCCTAACTGATTTCCTCTTCCCAGATGACTCTAGCTTATATCCAACTGACAAGAAACTAACCTGAACGAGAAAAAATGGGAAGCTTTAAGTCTGGAGTGAAGCTGTACAGAGTTTACAAAGCTTTTGTTTTATCATCTAAAGCTTCAAATTTTTAGCTTTCTACTAGAAAGAAAAACGATGCCAGTGTATGTACACTCACAAACACATTTATTTTATACATGTGTGTTTGTGTATGCATGAGTTCTTATATAAATTAGAAAATCTAATTGGACCAGTCTTATATCCTGTAAATATGGTCAATATTTCTCCAATATGGGCACATGATTGGTTTGAAGTTTTAATAAACATTCTTCTTTTTTTTTCTTTTCTCCACTTTAAAAAAAAATGTGAAATATGCTAAAGAATACTGTTATAATGAAAGAATTTACTTGACATTCATTTAATCAACAAATGTCTGCATTCTTCAATTCTATCAATATGAACCAATATGTCTTCTATATTGTGAACTCTAAGCCTTTTCATAAATATTAAAATTGTCTATAGTTTGGGACATAATTCATTTCTTATTTCTCATCACAACAAACCTAATTTTTATTTGTCAAATGTCCATTTCCTTGACCTTTATGGTTTTATATTAGATACTGCAATACCTTATTCCCCAGGCTTGCCATTCTGCATATTTTTGTAATTCTGATGCCTTAACTTTGGTTTTGCCCTTGAAATTATGCCTAACTTTGAACACTTTTAATAATCTTATAAGACGTGGAATGTTGTGAGTGAATCTGTGGTTAGCCGCCCCACCCACAGTCAAACTTAGAGACTGATTTTCTAATTATATCATCCATCAGAAATATCTCAAGCTAAAATCAATCAGGTCATTCACCACTTTCCTCTTTTTATAAATGAATTGTAGAATTTGCCTTGCTTAGTAACATACCTGCGCTATTTAATTGCCCAAAGTCCTAAGGGGCAGAATGTCCTACTGAGCAACAATAGCTGAGCACTGATGATCCATGGCTGCATTACGATCAATTGTGTATACAATATGTTTAATTTTTTTTTTCTTCACTAGCTACCTGGCCATTTTAAGCTTTTCTAATTTGACTAGTTCTTTAATTTTTCCATATTCTCTCCTTTTTATGATCTTCAGGAACAGGATTAATATATTGTTAAATTGTTATATCTGATCAAATTTTAAAAGGAATGCATTCATTTATTTTTTTAATGGTGCACATAGTTTGCTTTCCTCTTGAGTTAATGAGTGAATATTCTACCCTGCTCTTTTCTGATGAGAGACAAAGAGAGCACATCTAGAGAAGGCAGAGGGAGCGGAAATTGTGGCCAAGATGTATTATACAAGAGAATAATCTATTTCCAATAAAAATTCAAAAAATATTATATCCAATTAAATAAAAAGGAATGAATTTACTTATTCTTAATGGTGCTCAAAGCTTGCTTTCTTTCTGGTCTGACCAGTGCATATTTTATCCTGCACACAGCCAGTAAATTAATAGCAGGAATAATAGCAATGGGTCTATGAGTCGTCCAATAGGTACTTGAGAACTCAAAGAGCAAAAGTCAGCAAAACAAAGAGTACAAAATGGGGACATTTTCTTGTCAGTAATATGTGGGCTAAAATATTCATCGTAAATTCCATGATAATACAAGAAATAGATTCTTAGCAACTGAAAATTGGACTATTGTACTATTACCTCCCAATATTTAGGAAGCAATTTTTGATAATTTGATTATAATCAAGCAACTTTAATTTATTCTACATTCTTCAAAGTCAGCTACAGTCTAATCCTTTCAAACCACTGCCTTACAAATGTCTTCTCGGGTGATTCCCAATTGAATGGATGTGATGACTAACACCATTCACCAGCCTCCAAGATTCATCATACTTGGTTCATTTCAAGGACTGAAGGCCTGAGTCATTAAAAAGTATATGCCCCATTTAAGTAGGTTTCTGCATACTCTACTCAGGGGGAAATGAAGACTGCATCATTGCCCATATAAAATGATGCCTAGGACTTCTCAGCTTCTAAAGCTGGTAGAGAACTAAATACTGCTTAGGCTCACAAATTAATGGCACCTAAATCCTGGAAATAGAAAGCTAGAGTGGTAAAGTCATTCCTGAAAACTACCTCCCTGTCAACCCCTGGCACTTATTCTTGGAATAGGGAATTTTCTGGAACTTCTAACTTTTTCTATCAATCTATGAATTTTAATTTGCTTTCCTTAAATACAGAAACCAAAATAACCCTCCTTCCCTCAAGGTAATTTGAAAGGTTGATTCAAAATAATGCAATTTGGGCTTAAGGCTAGTGCTTTTTTTTTTTTTTTAAGTATGTGTGTGTGTTTTATTAAAATATGAGGTTTATAATATGGCTTAAGTGACTTTTTTTAAAAAAAAAAACAAAAGTTTGTTAACTAAGATTATTTATTCAAGAGGAGGGAAGCCAAACCTATACCAACAGCATTTCAGAAAATAAAATGGAACCAGGAAATGCAATAACATGTGAGAGACTGCTCTTATCTCCATAGCTACAGACTCAGCCTCAAGGGTCAGAGGCAAGACTTCATCAGCAGCCACACTGCTTCCCATCAGTATACTGTCACTGTGTTTTGGAAGCTCAGGCTTTCTTTTATATGGGTTTCAAAATAATCACTTTTAAATGGTCCTTATTTATGCTCTGCAGTTATATAACATCTACTTCCAGGGCAAGTACTTCTGTTTCACTTGATGGGGTATTGAGTACTGCTTAATTCTTAACCTGAGGCTTGTACAAAATGGCAATGTAGAAGATTCCAACTCTCTGCTCAGCATTTCTCTCTCTACACCCCCATTCTCCCCTCAGTTCAAAACAGCTGCAGAAGCTGCTTTCCTGGTGTCTTATATAACGATGCCTGGGAGGACATATGGACATATTTATTTCAAACAGTTTTCACACCTCAACTCCCAGCACAGACTAGAGTCTGGGGCCAATCTAGGCTTCAAAATAAATAAATAATAACTTACCACACGAAACTATGAGTGTTACTGTTGGTGTGTGACGAAAAGCTCAAGATAAAAGGAGAAAATGACAAGAAAGATGTTTGTTAAAATTTTCTATCTTCCAAAAACAATTCATGAAAAAAATATATATTGTTTGGAAAAAAATAAAGATTTAAAAAAATATTTCCAGAGCACCCATATAGGGTAACAGTGAGACTACAAGTCTCCTTCTAACATCGAGGGACTAAAAAGTATGCTGGCTTTGTTAGATTATTGTCTGTGTACATTGTCCCAACAAAGCCCTCATCTTACTCTTAGCAAAGACCCTAACCATCCTCATAAAGATATTCCCATATTAGAAACTTGCTGTATCATTCAGTAAAACAAGACTCAGTCTTCCCCTACTGGGGCAGCTGCCAGAAGCAAGTCACCTCAAAAGTAAAGCCTTTGATGCAATTTCCCTCGGGACCAATCAGAAAAGCATAGAAATTCATCAGGGTTTTTTGACTTGCCAGCCTACTGTCCTAGGTGCTTTCTGTTACTGTGACAAAACAAACCTAAACAACCTAGGGAGGGGAGGGTTTACTTTGTTTGCAGATTAGTCCCCTACTGCAGGAAGCCAATACAGAAACCTTAAGACAAACTGAAGCAGGGGCCCTAGACTGATGCTGCTTAAAGGCTTACCTTCTGTGACTGCTCAGATAGATACCTTTCTCACACTCTGGCTGTGGCAACCCTGAGATGGGCCCTCCCACAGCAATCACTGATTAAGAAATGTCCCCCACAGACGTACTCACCGCCAAACTGATGGGAGTCAACTCCTGAGACTGTGGTTCCTTGCTCTAGGTGTGTCAAGTTAAGAACTGATGCTATGACAGTAAAAAGACAGCCAGGTAGAAGTCTGACAACACTCCTCAACTGAAATAGTTTAGAGTCATCCCCCTGCTCAACCAGAGAGCATCCCCTCCTATGGGTCCTACAGACCATCCCTCCTGACCTTCCTCCCCCAAGCCATTGCTGTTTCCCAGCCCTCATCTCAGGTGGACTCTCCCTGATCCTGCAACAACAGGTCACATCTGCCAGAAAACTAGGTGGGCCACCTGCAGACCTTCTCCACTCTCTGTACCTAGAGATCTAATACCTCAATTTTCTCCCTAATGCTGCAATCGATCACCAGCTATGGCCTTCCTTGTTCCTTGTCCACATATCCTGTGAACAGACATCCCACAGATCATGCCCTTATGACTTCCTCACCCCCACACTAATCACTGAATCCCAGCCTCCAAAACTAGTATCCATTGCCTGTGAACACACTTGCCAAGCAGGCCAATAAAACAGGCAATACGCAGTCATCGTACTCTTTGATAAGGAAACAGAAACCGAGGAAGGAAACCCCACTGAACAAAAGGCAATCCCAGAAATCATCACCTAGACCTATAGTCACCCCAAACCCTGATGCCTAGACACCAGCATAATAATGCAATCAATAGTAGCCAGGTTAATAAGTCTCCACAGGAGTCCAGCTACCCTCCCACAGCAGAACCTAAATGGTTTAACACAGCTGCGGTATAAGAAAACTGACAGCTAGATACCATTGAAGAGGACATCATCCACACAGCTCACATCAACATTCTAGTCTCCTTGGTGCAGGAAGATACTCTGCAGGCTAACCCAATCACAAAATCCTTGACTAAGAATCAGTGCTGCCTACAAGATGTTCTGAGGCAATGAGGGCACAGAACTGCGGGAGTGACCAATGTCTGATTTAATTTGAGGCCCATGTCTGGAGAAGAAGTCCAGGTCCAACACTGCTTGGATGGCCAGGAACCAGAAACTGGATAGCCCAGAGTCTTGGGGCTTAAAACATAACTGGTCTTAAAATAAATAAATAAAGTGATCCTAATATTCACTCTACTCATAGGTCATGCCTTGTCCATTCATTACTGGAGAGGCTTCCTCCTGCAGCAGGTAGGAGCAAATGCAAAAGCCCACAGCCAGACATTGTACAGAAAGTATAAATCAGAAGTTTCCAAAAGGCCTCTTCCCTGGAAGCTCAGGAAGCCATGGTAGAGGAGTCAGAAAGACTGTGGAGTCAGAAGGGATAGAGAATACCAGGAGAACATAGCCCACTGGAATTAAGGTGTATGTCACTATGCCTGTCTTATTCATCTTTTGTTTTTCTAAAATCTACTTAACAAATGTGTTAAGCTAAGAACAACAATGTCTTAGATGGGTTTCTATTGCTATGAAGAAACACCATGACCATCTCAACTCTTATAAAGGAACACATTTAAGTGGGGTTGGTTTACAGTTCAAAGGGTCAGTCCATTATCATCATGGTAACATGCATACGGTGACATGCAGGCAGACATGGTACTAGAGAAGGAGCTGAACGTTCCATATCTTGTACAGGTAACAGAAAGTGAACTGAGATATTGGGCATGACTTGAGTATACATGAGACCTCAAAGCCCACCCCACAGTGACACATTTCCTCCAACAAAGCCACACCTCCTTATAGTGCCACTCCCTATGAATTTACAAGGGGCAATTGTATTCAAACTACTACAACCAACAAACATAATTTGAACATAAAAACTGTCCCACCAGCTTAAGATATCTTTCCTTTATCTCAATCCCCATGATTACAACATACCAATTTGCTGGTACTCATTATCCAAGTCTATCTAGCTCCACAGTTTTCATCAAAATCTTTCAGTATCAATTTCCATACTTCTTACCTGCAGAAAATTATACTTTGCTTTATTTGCATTTAAATTTCCTCCTGTAAACTTCAAAGGAAGCATGCACAGAAGAGAATTAACATTTGTTGAGCACCTACTATGTGCCAGGAACTATTTAAATCCAATTCACATATGTTAGTTGATTTGCATTTAGTCTGCTTCCAATTACACACAACTTTCCTAATTTGACAGGCATCAATCATTCTGCATTTTGGACTTCATATTGGCAGACAGATGAGAGGACATATTTTTAGACTGTCCTCAGATGGCAGCACGTGCATTCTCTTCAGTCAGACCAGGTGCCCTTTCCTGGACAATCTCTAGCTATTCCTCTGATTCCAAAATCCCACACATTATTCTCTTGACTCCACTACTTCATGATGGTGCCAAGAAATGGCTGGCATTTTGTGAAGCAGGTTGCATCCCTGTGGTAGAATCTACTTTTGGAAATCTCTCAAGTAACTCCTTAGTTTGTGGAAATGAAATGATTAATACTCCATTTGCTCCGTACATCTCAAGTGTTAATTAAACCTCTTGTTACACATCCTAATGACATAATAACAAATGCTTCCATAGCAATGCCTCTCTTGGTTTCTTTTCTCGATGAAGTGTCCACCTTCTGAGAGGTTCATTCTTTGTGCCTTTCCTGAGCAACACAATAAATGCAGTTTTGTCCCTAAAAGATCTAGAAGCCCCCAAAGTAACTGTAATTAAGCCAAACCTTTGCTTAATGAAGCTAGGAGAACGCCCACAGATTGAAAATTGGCCATTGTCTATTCCTTTAATGTAGTAATGTAGTAAATCAGGATTAAAAGGCTCTGCTAAAACCTTTTGGACTAGACATGTAGCTTTCACTTGGCAGAGTGCTTGCCTACCGTGCAGAAAGCCCTGAATCCAGTCTCCACCACTACAGAGGCCAGGCATGACTACACATAACTAACATTCCAGTACTTGGGAGATGGAGACAGTACCATCATGCTCAGATACATATCAAGTTAAAAGCTAGTCTGAGCTCTCAGAGGTCCTGCCTCAAAAGTTATCTGAGATGTCACAGCATCCAAATCTCACTTTCACTGTCCCCACTGGTATAATAAATAGTAATTACCACAAATGTCTTTAAAATCCTTGAACATATGGTTTTAACAAGCTTGAAAAAATTCAGAAAGTGACTTTAGTTTAGTAACCTTACAGGAAGGCCTCTCCAAAAACCTAACCTAAAATACTCCATTTTCTATTCTTTAGGAGCTAACGGGCTAGGGAAATTTGTTAACTACTATATGATTTTATACTCCAGCTTCGAAGCTTTATTGCTGCAATGAAAATGGGTACTGGTCCATAGAGCCAAACCAAAAAAGAACTTCAAATGAAGTTAATGAAAATTACAAGGCAGACACAGAAGAAATCAATCAGAAGCCCTAAAAATAAATCAAATACTCTAAAAACCATTCATGAATGCCAGTGTCTGTGAATAGGATCACTGTAAGCCTTATAGACCAATTGTGTTATATGAGGCTTTCATTATAAAATTGAGAATCAAATAATTCTTGAGGTTTTAAAAGAATTAGAGTTGATCTAGCCAAAATTCCACCACATTTATAAGATGAAAGCCATCAAGGCACCATCTACATGGACTTGTAGAGTGATAGGGAGCTTACTAATACTCAAGTAACCTAAGTCAAAGAGCCAGGCAGGGTGCTGGTTTTTAATCCCAGCATGCTGAAGGCAAAGGCAATCGGATCTCTGGGAGTTAATGTACAACATAGCAAGCTCCAAGTGAGCCAAGGCTATATTGTAAGACTCAGTCAAAGAGGGGAAGGAGGAGAAAGAGAAAGAGAGAGGGAGGGAGGGAGGGAGAGAGGGAGAGAGGGAGGGAGGGAGAGAGGGAGGAAGGGAGAAGCCCAAGCCAGCCCCAGAAAGTGCAAATCATTAGAAAGTTCTGTGTAATAAGAATTTTCTGGCTTAGTCTTTCGGGTCTAGCCCCAAGGTTCAGACCCATTCGCAGCCCCGCTGCTGCTTAGCCCCATTTAATTACACAAAGGCTTATATTAATTTCGTGCTGATCAGCCTATGGCTCAGTCATATAACTTGGTAAGTATTAACTCTTAAACTAACCTAAGATTAGCCAAGTGTCTTATCTCAGAGCAGCATCTCCACTTCTTTTCCTCTGCATCTGCAGGCTTCTCTGCTCTGAGGCTTTGTCTCCCCAGAGTTTTCTAGTCCGGTAACCCCGCCTACACTTCCTGCATGCCTTCTGGTCCCAAACAAGTAAGAGGAGGAACAAATACTTATAATGTACAAGAGCATAATTCCATAGCAGTTCTGAGACCTTCTACCCTGGTGTTTCTTTCACATCCTCTAGGAAGATAACAAAACTCAAGAGTTTTCTAAAAATTCTGCATATTTTCTCTGAAAGTTTCTGATGTGTGTGTATCTAGTGAGTCAAAAGCACTCATCAAATTTACAACTGTCTATGATTCATAAATATCAAAATGTTCCTGGGGATGATGCAGAAAAAAATAAATTTTATTCTAAGAAAATAATGAATACAAAAATCACGCAGCTGAGTCCTGTTCTTTCAAGATAACCAAATAAGTTTCTTCACCTGTTTCTCTCTCTCTCCCTCCTCCTCCTCCTCCTTCTCCATCCCCTGCCCCCCTCCTCCTTCTCCCTGAGAATTGAACCTAGATCATTCATGCATGCAATTACCACTGACTGAGCTATACCCTCGGGCCTTTTTTGTTTTTATTTACTCTTTGAGAATTTTATACATTCATGCAATGTATTTCAATCATATGTACCCCCACTATCCTCCCAGACCTCTCCCACATGTCCCCCATTCCATCTTCATGGTGTTTTTAAACTGAGTCCTATTAGTGATCACTACATGTGCCTTGTCAGGTGTGGGCCAGCAATCCATGGGAGCATGGGAAGCTCATGGGTCACACCCCCAGAAGCCCTCAACTACCAATAATCAGTTAGGGTTAGGACCTAAGGAGCTACTTACCCCTGGGACCTTTAGTTCTTATCATTTTTCCATTCCATCTTCTGAGACAGTCCCTGAAACTCTTTTTTTATAATTTCCTTTTTATTATTATTCATTCATTCATTCGTTCATTCATTCATTCATTCATTTATTTATTGTGTATGTGTGGGCATGAGCATCCCATGGCACTTGTGTGGAGGTCAGGGGATCATGTGTGGAAATCGGTTCTTTCCTTCTGCCTAGTAGGTTCCAGAGGTTAAATTTAGATCATCAAGCTGGGCAAAAAGTACCTTTGCCTTCGAATCCATCTTGCTGGAAGAACCCTATGTTTCTACAATACAAATACAGCAAGCTTGTCATTCACCACCTTCTATGGATTTTCTGCTTCTATCAGTGAAGTCTTAGGCATTGAAATCTTTCTGTTAGTTGGGCATTTCTGGTTCTATGGCCATGCATTAGTCCTCTGGTGACACTAAGTACCAAATAAAGAGGACAAATGCTCAAACCACAGGACTTCTTATCTCCCTGTCTGCATAGCCAGTATCAGGAATGAAGGAAACAAAAAAGAATTCATCGGTGGGAAGGCCCTGACTGAATTCCAGCAGGTTTTATCAGCACCCCAGTCATGATCCTGGAGAGTTTGTGAGGTTCCTATAGGCTTATTTGGGCACTTGCTATATGATGCAGCGATCCACTCCTAAAAAGTATGTTATAGGAAAAGCCAAGTTATACAAAACACAGAAATGTTTGAGACCTGTTCTAATCATAACCACCAAAACTGTAAAGAGCCTGCACAGTTTTCAGTTTGTGATGAATTAAACAGTGATATGCCCAAAAAGAATATCATTGAGCAACCAAAAAAAGGACATTGTAGTTGTCCCTCTGTTCTGGAGTTCCAGGACCAAGTCAGGTTCTAAAGCTATAATTGCTCAAGTCCTTAACTCAGATGGTATAATATTTTCACACAAAACATCTACACCTTTTCTATAATTATCATCTTTACATAATTTCTCTAAGTTTTTTAGAATAAATACTTTATAAATGCTATATAAACTGGTGCGCTATGCTTTGTTCAGGGACCAGTGGAAAGAAAAGTTTGTATATATTCAGTTACAGATGTACTCATAGAAGGCCTCAGTACATGGTATACAATAACAACTAAGTCAGTTTTTTTTGGTTTTTTGGTTTTTAGTACATAGAGTTTAAACCACAGCCTTTTATGTGCTAGATGCGTGCTCTATCACTGTACCACATCCCTAGCTCTTTTTAACATTAAGATTACTGTTTTGGACAGGGTCTCATTAAGTTGCTTAGACTGGCCTTAAACTTGTGATTCTCCTACTGAAACCTTCTGAGTAGCTGGGGTTATAAACAAGCACAATCCCTGACCTGTGATTAATAGATGAGCAGCCTGTGGGTTCTGAGAGCTGTACTGAGAAATGAAGAACCTGGAGAAATTACAAAGACATCAGTCCCAGTGAAAGAAACCAGTCCTCAAAGGTAACAGATTGTGTATGGTTCTGTGTATACGACTCTCCAGAAAGCAGAAATAAAGTGTCACAACACCAAAGACTAGTTGCTAGGAGTTATAGATAGGAACAGAGAGTATTCGCAGTCGGGAGAGTCTTTCCAGTACCCTGAATATGATGGCTGTAAGAGTTACCTTTTGAATAGGGAGAGGTGGGAAGGGGTTGTTTGTTTGATGTATGGTCTAGAGTTCATACACATACGTATGTGAGCATGTTTATGCCACTACACCCATGTGTAGCTAGAAGACAACTTAGAAGAGGAAATCCTCTCCTTTCAACATGTAGATCCTGAGGGACAAATCCAGGTCAATATGCTTAGTGGCAAATGTCTTTATCCACTGAGTCAATTTGCCAGGTTCCTCTTTTCAATTTTATGTTGATATGTTTTTCTCAGATTAAAAAACAATTCTTATCCTGAATAGCTAAAATCTTCCCAAAAAGGAGTCCGCAAGACTAGTACTCTTTAATCCTGTATAACAACAATTAAATCTGCTCATTCTTCCTTGGCTTTTATGATTCTTTCTCTTTGTGAACATGGTTTAGTTTTAGGTTTTGAGTAATTGCTTTTTTGCATTTTGTTTTTAGTTTGGGGGCAGGAGGTTGTTTTGTTTATACGGTGCCTCACATATGTGGCTCTGGTTGGCCTGTAACTCATTATACAGACCAGGCTAACTTCGGACTCACAGAGATACACCTGCTTCTGCCTTTTCCTGTGCAACCTGAGTCAGGAACAAAAGGCGTGGACCACCATGACCCACCAACTCAGGAACTTTTGTGGGGCTACTTTTAGTCAATATAGATAAATTTATACTTTTTTCATAGATGTTGAACTCAAATGTTAATGGAATCCAACATTATATGCTGTGGGATAATGGTTTTGTCCACTGTATAATTTGTCACTTGAATTGGTTTAATAAAACACTGATTGGCCAGTAGCCAAGCAAGAAGTGCAGGTGGGGTGACCAGACTAGGAAAATTCTTGGAAGAGAAAGGACCAAGTCAGGAGTTGCCAGCCAGATACAGAGGAAGCAAGATGAGAAAGCCTTACTGAGAAAAGGTACCACGCCACACAGCTAAACATAAATCGAAATATGGGTTAACTTAAAGTGTAAGAGTTAATGATGTTTTAAAAATAGGAAGTAATTTCATAACATGGGTCTTTCTCTAAAATCAGCTTATAATGGCATAGCTCCTAATGTGATTGAATACGAGGGTGTGACAGTGTTATCTCATTGAAATTGCAGACCCAGCTTCAGGCGCCCAGATTATAGTCACAAAATGTGGCCTTAGTACAGAACCACCTACAAAAAGTTCTTTCCCCAGAGATGGCATGGTCATTCTCAGACTTTCTTTTCTGAGTGATATCACACAAGCCTGCAAAAATGTAAAGTCCAGCACAGGGAAATGTAAAGCCAGCGAATCAGGGGACAGCACAAGTACTGTGCAAAAACCAAACTTTTCTCTATCAGTAAGTGCACAGTTCCTCTAAGCAAAAGTTACAATTAACAGAAAAGAAAAGAAGAAAGCGGCATCAACATGGATGTTTGTGCAAGTAACTGTTTAGTCCAGGGAAGCTCCGCCAGCTGTCTCGCTCTATGAGAAATCCAGAGCCGTGGCTGATTGCGAGCTGGGAAACAAATCAGAACCTAAGCTCATTGCCATAGGAACACCAGCTTCTGCATTTTTCCTTTTCCTCATAAAACTGTACATGAGAACTGCTAATAACTTTCACATTTCTTGGCTTTATAAAAGAAAAATCTGAAGATGTGCATAGCTTGGCAATATTCCCCAGGCTTGGAACTTGATGGAGTTTTCAGAATGTTCTGCAAGATAGATCATTCTATTCATTGAAAAGAAAATAAAAGTAACTGATATCAAAAAAAGTAACATAGATTTTCACCTTCAGTGGAAAAATAACCCCTAAATTAATGATAAGAAAAAGAAAAAAAAAATACAAGGCTATACAGCTACATCTACCACTCATCCTTCAAAATATCTAATGTCACTGGTGGGCCCATCTTTTTACCACATCTAGGTAGTCCAACAATCTATTTTTATGAAGTTGGTCGAGTACATTGTTTTTTATGCAACAAATATGTGTTAACATATGCTTCGTATCATGCCAGAACTTACACTAGACATTGAAGAAGAAAGTAGAGTTCTCATCATATGATTGTGTCTGGCAGAGGAGACAGTCTGCTCAGGGAGACATCCAACCTAACACACCACAAGGGGAAGACAGCCAGGAAAGTACCAGTCACAGACAGACAAAAGTATCAGTTATCCTCATAGGGAAGCTGGGCCTGGGGGAAGCAAAAAAAGCTTCTCTGGGTTCTACATTGACAAGGAAAGAGAAGATCAATTGGAGAACAGAGATGGACCGTTCTTACCACAAATAAGAATATACAATGATCAGTTTAGAACAAAAGACTCAGACTTCACCAAGATCCTGATGAATACTTATCCTGACAAGAATACAATAGACCCTAGTAGAACAGCACTGCCCAAGTTAACACAATCATCAAGCTGGCTTGTCTATGCTAACGTAGGTAAAACAACACAATAAAATGTGTTTCTTACAGGCTCTCAGCAATTGCTATTCATCTTTCTTCTTGACGGCATTTGAAATGAAGGTGATGGCAATTATAAAAGCAGATATTTTTAAAATTGGTGAGGCATGTCATAAGCATAGCAACAAATTAATAGCAATTATATAACTATTACTTATCAAAAATATAAGAATATCCACAGCTGTTTGTTGTTACTGTTGTTGAGACAGGATCTCTCTGTAGACCTACCTATCCTGGAAGCCACTATGTAGACCCAACTCACAGAGATCCCCCTGCCTCTAACTCCTGAGTGCTGGGATGAAAGGTGTGCATCCTCAATCTGGCCCTATTTATAGCTTTTCAACTTTTGTAAGTTCCTTATTTCTCCATAGAATATGATCATCTTTTACAAAGCAAAGAATAAATTGTTGGTTAAAACGCTTTCTGTGTTATTTTTCAAAGTCTGAGATTTTTTTTAGCTAGAACTTTGTTTAGCCTGTCACTGTAAAGCCGTTGGTATCTAATGTTTCTGTCCTCAGTAGCCAATAAAAAACAAAAGGACAAAAGACTTCTGATAATCCCACTTACAAATCCTGAGCATGAATTTGTCCAAACTACAGAGATGGTTATATGGCATCATTTAAGGACAATAGAGAAAATAAATACCTTGTAAATAACAAATACCACACAGAATAAAAAATTATGAAATCAGTGCCTGAATCACTCATCTAAATTGTAAGTTAATAAATGAGAATAGATTTGTCCCATTTCACTAAGCAGCATATAGGAAGTGGAGAAAGCCGGTGTTATAATTCTCACTAGCTAATGGCCACAGGTTTATGATAAAGGCTTGACTGTGGTCAGGCTCCTTCCTAAGAAAAACTTCACACTGGAGCTTCAAGAAAGCTTTGAATATCTGATACCAAAGAAGTGGGGAAATGCTGTGAGTCGGCGATTTGATTACCTAATTATTATTAAACTTGCTAGAAAGAATTAGTACCACTCTCCCTTATAATGATGAAGCTAAAATGGCAGACACTAGAAGTCATTCCAGGATTTTCATTACATTCTGTGCTCAACAGTTGCCAGCATGCCTCTACCCATGAATTAATATATTGCTTATAAGAGCTCCTCTCCTGCAGGGATGAAGGCTACTTACGGGAATGCTGTGTTGAAGTGATGGGAATTTGTAAAGTTAGGATTAAAAATGTTTCTTAGCTTATTCTTATTATGTAGCCTTAAACAGTGTGCAATTCATTTTAATATTAACAGTGTTTTGATAAAATTTCACACACCTATGCATTATGATGTCCGAAAGTTTTATTTTTATAATGTTTTGTTCCTTGGTTCTAAAATAATTCCAGAGTGGGAGCTAATGTATTCATGCCAGGGATCCTTTGATGATTTGTCTAAGGCAATGTTGAAACTGAAGGATTTTTTCTATTTGGCGGCCATTTAATCTATTCTGCCTTTGTTCAGGGCTCACACGGGGAACGCAGCTGTTCACTTGGGCCCTCAGTCTACGGAAGAGGATTAACAGAGCACCTTGATCACCCTCTCCTCTCTATGCTCAGGTGGGAAAGACGTCTGTACTTCAGCTTTGCCACAGCGTTATGACCACACAACAATATGGTTGTGGGACTGATTCTTTTTTTTTAAGAACTTCCAACTTTACCATCAGAAACATAAATCACTTTAGTAGAAAATGATCATGATAGCACTAATAAATAGGCTTTTTAAAGTACTTATCAGTGTGTGAACCTAATGAGTAAAATATTAACTATTTGTGTCTAGTGAAACAACTGGGGATGTGTCAAACAAGATGAGCAATACTTTTGTCTTTCAATAAATCATGTGGTGCAAGTCCCAAGGTGCAGGACATACATTTTATGCTAACTGAAATATATAAGGAGTAAATAGAACATTAATGTCAAATCTATCCTCTGTATTTTAAATTAGCAATCGGACTTACAGGCTGAAAATGTATGACCAAATAACTCTTGTTTCCCTCATTGAAATTCTTCCATTTTACCTAGACCAACTGGACAAATAACAGAGTCCTGTTTGGTTTGGTTTATTTTACTTTTGACTTATCTTGTAGAAAATTCAGCACAGGTTTTCATGTGGCTTAGAAGCATCATCTTTTGGTTCTCGTACTACTTTGCGCATGACTCTATCAGACGCCCTCACTAGCTTGGTTTATTCACTTCTGTTTTCCCCCACACTCTGTGCCTTCCTTGAGAACAGGAACAAGCAAGTCTTTCTTGACTTTGCATCCCCCGGGGCCTAGGACTGTGCCTGAAACATAGTGTTTGTTCAATAAATATTTGGTAAGAGAATAAAATAACCTACTCAATGGGAGATAAAGTTCAGAGTAATGTGAATTAATATTAACAACTTGTCCTTTGCTTTTGTCTGAATACTTTCCCTCTACCTCTCTCATTGTCCTCCTTCTCTTGCTCTGTTTCCTCTCTTCTCTCTCCCACAATTCTATATGTGATTACTGTTAGCTAGAGCTAGCAAAGAGAAGCATGACTAGGGTCTAGTACACAGCCTGCAGTAGACAATTTCAATTTTTATCATATTCTATTTATTTATGTTGCGTACATGCACAGGTACATGCCAGGGCACGTGTGTAGAGGATAACTACAAAGGATAACTTGTAGGAGTGGGTTCTCTCTTCGCCACCGTGTGGGTCTTGGAGATAGGACTTGGGTCATCAAGCTTGGTGCCCCAATGACCTGATGATATGTCTCATTGACCCAAAAAGTGGTTCTTGATCTAAAACAATGAGGAAGTCACAAGTGTAATGGTCGAAAATAAAAATAAAATGGGTACTTTAGATATGCCATGCTGCCAGGCTTCTCTTTCATCTTTGGCCTTGGTTCTCTACGTTCACAAAGCTATGGTGACTACTCATTTGGGAGATAGATGTAGCACAATGAGTATTCAAATATTTCTAGTAACATAAACAAATATGTGAGTGAAAGCCAGGCATGGTACATCAATAGCAGAAATCCAAATACTCTGGAGGCTGAGGCTTAAGGTCACAGCAAGCCTAAGGCCAGCTTGGCCTGCAAATACAGACGCTATCTAAAAAGAACACTATGTACATCTCACACTTTTCTGTGACTCACCAGTGCTTATAATTTTCTAAGAATGAGCAATAATTTAAGTGATAACGTCACATTAGGAAGACTCAATCTTGATGATTGAGACCGCAGCCCATTTCTCTGATGAGCAAAAGAAAGACAGTTCTTCTCCTCTTGACACTTGGTTTGTAAGGGAATCATCTGTACCAAATGACTCCTAAAGCCCCTGGAGGATGGAAGGAGTCAAACCCACACCTTCCCAATACTCACTAAAGCGCATGTAGACTCCACATTATGGGTTCAATTTAATTCAATCAACGTCTGAATATTTGTTTCCTACATGTTTGTTAAATATTGGCATGGAAGAATCAAGTTAATTAATGCGTAAAACTATTCTAACTTCAGAGGGAATTGCAGTATAACTAGAAAAGTGAAAAGATTAGAATGTTATCTGTTCATGGGTATCAACTTTGCTCCTGTGCAAACCAAATAATCAGAAAAAGGCAGAATTTTTACTGCAGAACACACATGAAACTCTCTGTGTCTTGCTATGATTCTCTTGGTTAACCTGGTAGTTGACACAATTCTTTGGTTGCTTTACATCCAGTTTTATAATCAGCTTTGGCTGTTGGGTTCTCATTTTTATTAAGAGGTTTATTATAAAAAATATTTGTGTAATTGTAATGAAATTTGAAATGTGATACTAAAAACTGTTTTATATGTCATTTTAACAAAATATGGACTACATGGGCAAAAAATTAGATAATTTTAGAAGAATAATTAACTCACTAATGCTAAACTCGTCAAATTCAGTAAAATATTTCAATGAAAGTTCCTATTAGTCACGTTTCGTCACCTAGAAGCGATCTCAAATTGCTTTGTCTCCTCTTCAGCCAAAGCAAGTTTAGTTTTTTTCTTGTTTGAAGCATGGGATTTCAACTACAAAGATGGGAAGCCTTGGTTAGCTTAGATACCTGAAAAACACAGAGTTCAGAGTTGGAGTTGGAGAGATGGCTCCGTGGTTAAGAGCGCTGCTCTTTCTGAACACCAGGGTTCAATTCCCAGGACCCACATGGCAACTCACAACTATCTATAACTCCAGTTCCAGGGAATCTGACGCCCTCACACAGACATGCATGTAGACAAAAATGCCAATACACATAAAATAAAAATAAATAAATTATTTTTTAAAAAAATAACTCAGAAAGGTTTCCAGATCTAAGCTGTCCACAGAGTGAAAGTGCATCTGCACAACTGGACCAAGGCAAGATCATATGTGCTCTATCCTCAAAAATATCTCCCCATCTCATAGTCTAGATTCCACGTGGATTAAATGTTATTGTTTAATCTCAAAATACAAGTAGGTAGAATAAAATATTAAATTACAAATGTTACTAATAACTCACAAGACTATAAACAATCCTTGAGACTATCTATTCCCACCTCTATTCTATACTCTGGGTCCAGCTTTGTCTGGTGAAAGCTGAGAATTGGAAGAAAGAGCTTATGGTAAACAGTCAGTAGCATTATTCATTCCATTTGGGTAATGCCGTCACTATCTTTCTGTGCTATCAAACGATGTGGATTTTGAACATAAACAGAATTACTACTTACTATCTTTTAATGGTATTACTTGGTAGATAAGATTTTCATTGTCTCTACCTCAAACCATTATTATTAATCAAGGAAAAATCAGATTTGCCTTTAATTGCTGTTTTAAAGAGAAAATTAAGCAAATGTTTGTGGTGTGGCAGTTAATTACATTTTTCTTTTCTTTTTAATAAATGAATCCTCAACTATGTAAAAATCTGAATATCAGCTGCTATTTCTAAAGGCAAGCCAAGTTGGCAACAACCACATCAACCACATCAATTGTGAGTTGGCAGCTCACGATAGGACTTTCGAGGGTCTTAAAATATAACAGCATTCTACCAACTTTCAAAAGAAATAAGTCACAACAAACTATTAGCGTCTAGGCCGCATGACAGCTAAGTCTTGAATTTGGTTCATAATGGTCTATCCAACGCCTAGAATACTGCCCATCACATGTCATGGGAAGGCAAGAATACAAAATAAATAAATAAATAAATAATAAATAAATAAATAAATAAATAAATAAATAAATAAATAAATAAATAAATAAATAAAGGATGAATGAAAATCTTTTGATTGTCCCAAAGGATGGGAATGAGAGCTTTACAGAATATCTGCCGATTAGTATTTTATCGTTTGTTAGTATGCAAAAACTGTAAAAACATGTAATAAGAAAGAAAAGGAAGAGGGCCCGGAGAGAGGGCTCAGAGGATACGGGCACATGTCGTCAAGCCTGGGTTACATAACCAGAGCCACATCGTGGAAAGAGAGAACCGATTCCCAGTTTGTCCTCTGACATGCATTTATACACCATGGCACAAGTACAAATAAATAAATGCAAACAGTATTTTTTAATATTTAAAAGAAAATTCAGCAGCCAATATTTGCTGGGTGCCACCACTGCTGTCAAGTACTCCACTGACCTTGTCTTTATTCCCCACAGTCCCAGGAATGGTTGTATGACCTCCATCGTAAGCGAGGTCACTCTGACATGAGGAAGAGAAGAATGGATTCCTTAAGAGAATCAAGCTGCTGCTGTAACTAAAATTTAAGTTGAGACTTAATTCACAATCCTGTAGCTATTTACTCTACCGTATCCTCTCAAACTTCCAAAATAGAAAAAAGTCTGGCAGGCCCAAATGCAGAGGTAGAGTGTGAGAATCGAATAGTCGATGGCAGCCTCACCAAAAAGGAACGGGGAAGCCTTATAAATTAAAGAATCTAGAAAAGCTTTTCTGAAACGCAATAGTGAGCTAGGTGTAGGCTACAGCAAGCTCCAGACCTGCCTTGGCTACACAGTAAGACTCCTCCAAAAAGACAAGAAAGAACAGAAGGCAATGTAACAGTAACCACTCATGCCATGTTGAAATTTCATAGATCTTTTCTTTTGCTTATTATTTTAGTCGCTATGTATATAACATCACTATGCCAAGGAGCAAAAACTTTTCCCTGCTAGAATTTTCAGATGGCCGGGAGTATTCATTTGCATGGCCCCAGATCACTTCAGTAGGTCCTACATAAACAAATGCAGTTTCTAGAGCACCACTTGCTGGTTCAGTAAGTGGATGATCATGTAAGATAAGAAGGTGGGCTAGAGGCTGTGCACTGGTATCTAAGAGAGAGAAACATTGAGTAAGTTCAAGTCACTGGCACTGAGTGGTAGATCAAAGTTTTACCTGAACAAGTTGGAGAAAGTCCCACTGCGCCCCAGGGAGAAAAAAAGCTAAATGAAATTAAATGAAAGTTTATTGGATTGATCAGACAGTATGCTAATAATCAGTGATCTGCTTCTCAAGTCACAATATCTATCCTGACTGAAATGGGCATGGCTTACACCTGCAAATGAGTTTTAGACATTTGATGTATACACATAGAATGTGTTTGGGCAGGTCCAAATCAAATCAAAGAATGTTAAGCTAATGTTTAAGTCATATTAATGTAAAGCAACAGCAATCCTAATGTAGTAACTGCAAGTCAATTTGAAACATCAAGTTTGGTAGAAAAAAACAAATTTTTTTCTAAGAAAAGTGACCAAACAGGTTGTTTAATGATTACCAATAGGTCAAGAGTTAAGGAAGAGCAGAACCAAGCATAGTTAAGTAGAATCAAAGAACATAGAAAATTGAAAATTAAGGCTGCACATCTAATTGGACACATATAATCAAAGCCCAACATTCCTTTCTAATTTAAAAGGAATTTCTTATGTCTGGGGAGATGTTTCAGTCAATAAAATAATTTGCTTTGCAAGCATGAGGACCTATCTGACCCCACTTGAAAATGAGGCATGGCAGGGTATGCTTGTAATCCCAGCACCGAGGAGGCAGACGCAGACTGATCCCTGGTGCTTGCTGGCCAATCAGTCTAGCAGAATCACGGAGTTCCAATGGGAGATTCTGTCTCAAAAAATAATGTAGGGAGCCAACATGAGTTCACTATGCCAGAAACATTGATGAATATATTTGTATCTTTCCACAGTGTCAGAATTTATTAAGAAACAATAAATTCACATGATTCAGCAGTTTCAATAACAGCAATTTTCCAAATAATCCCTTCCACCATAATCTGGCCAGAGTGCAGACATTTTTTTTCCAATCTTAATTATTAATATAAAATATCATATCACACATAACACAATACACAGTAAATGAACCTAATTATGTATATGCATATATATGGTTTTCAGAAATAATATGAGTTAAGTGGCTGTAGCAAGCAGAGTTCGAAAGGGTTTCAGAAATGGGTTGAGAAAGTCTGTATTGATTAAACAAACCAGACCAGTGTCAGGAGTGAGCTACAGCTCAGTTGTTGGGGTCGGGATTTACAAGCAAAGCTATTCAAGCTCTGAGGTGAAAAACTGAACCAATTCAAGCAGAAAATAGTAGGTCAGGTCCAAATGGGCAAACAGCTGGATGGGCAGGCAATCAAGTGGACCACATCTCCAGCAGGAAGCCTAGCAGAGCTGAAGCTTCAAGGAAAGTCAGGGAGTCCTATGTTTATCTTTGATGAACACAGCCAGCATCAGAGGACAGGTTGACATGGGTCTCCAGCCATTGCACTGTTAGACTTGATTGATGCCCATTGCTTTATGGGATCCATGCTAGGACATTACAGACTTTCTTCAGTCTGGTGTGTCTGAGCTCTTTAGTTTGGTTTCCCTGATATAATTCTAACACACCCATGTGTTCCTACAGTCTCAGTTTGCCCTAATAAATTTAAAAGATGTCTCTCTTTCTACTCACAGGAATAAGTCATTATTCAGTCAATGCTGGCTGGTGGTTCAGTCTGTGTGTCCACACTGAGGCAAGTGGCACCCTCTTACTTCAAGATAGTCAAAAGCTGATAGTGAGCTGGATAAATGGCTCATCACTTAAGAGGACTGTTTACTCTTTCAGAGGACCTGGGTTTGACTCTCCTTATCCACATGACAGCTAAAACCCATCAGTAACTCCAGTTCCAGAGTATTCCACCTTCAGAGGGTAATGCATGGATGTGATACACAGATAAGCATCCAGACAAATCACTCATACACATTACATATATAAATAAATAATTCTTTCTTTTTAAGTTGATAGTAAGATGGAATCTCCAAAGGATGGCATATCCTTAAAAACCTACCATCTTATATATATATATGGAGTAACTTAAGAGTAAGAACATAGCTTGCTGTCAACAAGAGCAACTGAGGAAGACATCTGACATCAGTCTCTGGTTTGCACACACACACACAATCTACACACACAAACACACATACACATGCACACACACAAACACACACACATACAATTCTCTCCAACAGCTCCAGGGTTACACTCAGACTTTGAAGGATGACTCTAGCCCGTATCTCTATTGCTTTATGGTAAGCTTCCTAGAGCCTCATCTGACAGATGTGCACAGCTACTTAGCCTGGGTTTGTCCAGGGCTTCTGTGGATTCCCTTTTGTCGTTTTCAGCACCTCACATCTTTCTGTGAAATAGTTTTTTCTCTCACTAGCTTGCTGCTTGCCCTGAATCAGACCATATCCTTGACCTTTGTGGACTGTGCATTTTCTCCGTTCATTTCCTTCCAGGCTTGTCATTTTTCCTGACTCTACCAACTGAGCTTGGATTTTTACCCTCCACTCCAAATTTGACCAGCCTTCTTCAGCAGTACACCTGGGAAGACTGTCCGGACTTTACAGGTGTGCTAAGCAATCTGAGGAATTACAAGGAACAAGGTAGAAAATGGAGATGGTGACAGCAGGAATACCACAAACTTCCACCATTCTTACAAAATACTAGAGTTTTAATAAACAACAATTCCTCAGTTGGTTGTTTGTCTGTGGTTTATTTGGAGAAACTATTTTTTGGCCATTTTTATATCCAGTTCCACAGCTTGATTTGAAGAGAAAAGGCTTGTCTACAGTCCAGAAAGGCTGGTTCCCACTGCTTCTTCTGCCTTCAGTGATGGACTCTGGTGAACATGTTTAATTATTTCCCACTTGCTTTATTTTATCATCTTCATTCATTGGCATTATGTCTTTTTCTGCATTATTATTTTTCATTTTACATATGTCACTAAACATTATTATTCACCCTTTCTTTTAAGCCATTTAGCATTTAGATATAATTCTAATCTTTAATATAGGATAATGTAAGGCACATTTTTTTTCATTTAAGAAAATTTGTGAAGCTGGGCTTGGAGGTGCATGCATGTCTTTAATCCCAGCACTTAGGAGCCAGAGGCAGAATGATCTCTGTGAGTTAGAGAGCAGCCTAGTTTACATAGTGAGCTTCAGGACAGCCATAACTACATAGAGAGACCCTGTCTCAATAAAAGGAGAGGAGGGGGTAAGAGAGAGCAAGAAAGAATGAAAGAAAGAAAAAAAAGAACCATAAAGTGTGTATGCTGACTCGTTTTCAGAATAGCCAGCTTATTGGAAACATCACTATTGGTACAACACTGCCTAGCACGCATTGAGGCCCTGGATCAGATCTCTAAAACCATAAGAGCAAGGCACAGTGTCCAAGTCTACACTCCCAGTACCCTGGAGGAAGAAGCAAGAGGATCAGAAGCCTAAGACCCTACTCAGCTAATAGAGACTTTGAGGCTAATGAGTACATGACACACTGTTGATGTGGGAATGTCTTTCTGAATGCTGTGAATATCAATCTTTAAATAAAGGAGCTGTTTTGGCCCATGACAGGCACCACTGAAAAAGTAGGTGGGGAATCAGAATAGGTAGGAAAGGAAGGGCAGAGACAGAGACAGACTGAGACATCACCCAAGAAGAAGCATGTAGGAATACAGGTGAGCCACGGGCCACATGGCAGACAGGTTAATAAGAATGTGTTGAGTTAAGATGAATGAGCCAGCTAGCAATGTGCCTGAGCCATAGGCCAAACAGCATGAAGTTAATATAAGCGTCTGAATCATTTCTGGGGGCCTGATCAGCTGCAGACAGCTAAGGGGTCTGGGGCTGCAGGTCTGTGGGTCTGGACCTCTGGCCGCCCAGAACCAAAAAACCTAATTACAACACACTGTCCTAAAAGGAAGGAGGTAAACTTAAGAAGCAACTTTGACGAAGTGTCCCTTACCACAGTCTTAAGAAAGTGGCTCTGATCGAAAGGGTATGTCTTTTTTCGTTAGCAGATAATTGGCAATGGTGTCACTGGGAAAGTGCTACTGACTTCTATTGAAAGGGAGAAACCCGTGCTATATCAGGCTCCTATAACATAGAATTGTGCAGTAAAAATTTCAAGGGTATCAAGAAAGCCAGCAGAGGGACTAGAGAGATAGACAGCTCAGTGGTTGAGAGCACTTCCAAAGGACTTGGTTTCAATTGCTAACACTCACATGGCAGCTCACAACTGTCTGTAATTTCAGATCCAGGGAACCTGACATCCTCATACATGCATAAAAAACACCAATGCACATAAAATAAAAATAAATAAAAGAAAGAAAAAAAGAAGAAAGTGAGCATGTACTATGGATGTAACTCCGAGTTAGAGTGCTTGCCTAGTGTGTGAAGCCATAGCTTCCATCCCCAGAACAGCAAAGGATAAATCAAAGGAAAAAAAGAAGACAACAAAGATTCCCGTAGGAATGGTCAAAGGGAAAAGAGTCTACAAGAGACCACCATTAGGTTTAAATAAGTAAGTTTGGAAGGATTGTTGCCAGAATCCTTTTAGACCACAGAGTAAAGAATGGTCATGTGGCAGGGGTCTGTCCAAGCTTTAGAAAAACTAGGTTTATATAATTTGAGGACATTTCAGGAAAAGATAAATTTACAAATATGAGCTTAGGCATAAAATTAAAATATTTTAAAATTTAAAAGTCAATAATGTTTAAGATCCAGAAAAAAAAGTCATAACATTTTAGCAGTTAACTAAGAAACACCTGGAGAAGATATTTGATCTGATTTTTGTTTGTTTGCTTATTTGTCTATTCACATAATAATGTTATAGTAGTTTCTATAGTTAAAAAATATGTCAATACTTTCTTGAATGTAATGGGTTTAAATTTGTTTTAATTTTTTCATCTACAGTCTTAGTAGTTTTGAAAGTGACTTGTGGCTTCCCAGTTCAAGTTCATGTCATTGTATCCAATAACTTTCTCATTGCTATGACTAAATGCTTGATGCAAACAACTTTTTTCTCAGTCAGAGCTTCAGAGGCTTCAGTTCATACAGTGGAGAGGGTGTGGTTGGGTGGAGTTACTGACTTCATGGCAGGCAGAAAACACAGCATAGGAAGGGTCCCCCAAGATACTGTCCACAAGGACATTCCCCCAGTGGCCTATTTCCTCCAACCAGCCCTTGCTTTCCACAGTGCTACCATATCCCCAAAGTCTATTCAGATTTTGAATCTATCAAATAATTTATTAGGTCAGAGTCCTTCCCATATAGTTGTCTCTAGAAATACCCCACAAACACACATCCTAATCTCCAAAAGGAGGCTCTCAATCCAATCAAGTTGGAAATCAGAATTATTGTCACACTCTTGTAACATCTTGACTGTTATTTAATTCCATATAGGGAAATTTGCATTGTTTGGGGTATAAGCAGTAAACTTACAGGACATTCAAGATTTTGTAGGTAGTGACCGGTATTAAATACCCTTTCTCCTAGTTTATTATTTTTTTATATTATCCTCATTAATATGATAATACATGTCAAAGCACCAATAACATGCCTAGCAATGTACAAGTATGATTCACCTGTTTCTTAGTTAGACTGTGACACAATTGAAAGCTTATTTATTTTATTTACTCATAATTTATCTTTTCTGAATGATTATAGCTTCCATGACTGGAAAATTTTGTTTTATGTTTTCATTGAGAGTAGTTCGTATTGATTTAATCACTCAAATTATCATTTATTCTTCACATCCCACTAGTCTTGCAACTTTATAGTCTATTCTTTTAATAGATAGAGAAATGGTAAAATAAAGTACCCTTTACTCATGTGCTAATTACGAAATTCTGAATTCCTTACTTCTATTATTAAGATGTTTAAAATATCCTTTCATCATATACCTATCAACTTCAAAACATGTTTTTCTTCTTAATAAAAATATAATCATGTGAACACGCTGTTGGATCCTTTCTCTGGATTTCAGAAAAGAGCCTGTGCATGTGAGTAGCCCCAATAATTACACTGTGTTCATTTTATTGAGATGGTCTGCTAAATAAGTTACTGTCAAATGTCGGCCAAGCAGGAAAGAAACCAGAGAAGTGAGTAATCAACTATCTTAATGCCTAGAGATCTCACATAGCCAAACCCAGCCTACAGCAAGAGGAAAGGGGCACTGAATGACACTGTTGATCACCTGGCCTTCAAGGTCAGGGAACAGAGCCACGAATTAAAGAACAGAATTTTTTAAAGTAAATGCAAATTAGACATGGAAAAGCTCAGGAGGCCTCAACCCTGCCTGAAGAACTGAGGATCTGGAACTGGAGGGGAAGTCTTCCCAAAGAAGAGCACACCTCTTGGTTATACGCTGTACAACCAAAATGTCAACCCTTGTTGACATATATATAAGTAATATACATACTGAACAGGTTTTGTCTAGACGTATATATACATATATTCTTATATATTTATGAATATATATGCATACAATAACAATTAGTAAGAGAGAGAGAAAAAATAGGCCATGAAATTGAAGGAGAATAGGGAGGGGTCTATGAGAGGATTTAGAAGAAAGATACAGAAGGGAGAAATGCTGTAATTAAATTATAATTTTAAAAAATGTTAAAAGCAGATAATAAGCTGTGTTAATTGACTATTATTTTTTTAGAATTTCTATCCCATGCCGTTTATTTTGAGGCTGCTGTGCCGGGGAAAGTCTGAAGAAAAGGATATGATTGGTACTTGGTTATCAAGTACCTTGGTGTCTTTCTTATTTCTCTGAGCTCAGTTCAGTCCCATCTCAGAATCCATCCATAATCACCTCTGCCTTCCAGTAACTAGTGGCCAACCTGTGCAGCTCACATGATCTGCCGGGTCCTGAAACTCACAGCATGTGTCTAGCCCTCTGAACCTGATGTGTTACTGGCTCAATCAGTCTCGATGTAAGCTTCTCATTGGCAATGCACATTGTATTCATGATGCCTCACAATTTGGGGCACAATAAACTTTATCAGAGGCTCAAATGTTCGTGATAATGCTTTCCAAAATAAACAGAGACTTCCTGTTTAGGAGGAAGAGGAGGGGGTGAAGAGAAAAGAGACGAGACGGGGGAGGAGAGAATGGCAGCAGCCAGTACTATTTATGACTACTGAACAGTCTTAGCTCAGCAGAGCATATTTATCCTCTAATACATTCACATATCATAATCATTTTGAAAGCTCCAACACATGTCTTCTAATGGTGTCACTCTATATAATGAGATATGCAAATTAGAATGTTATAGAGTCTTAATTGCATTATATCATTCAGAGTTGTAAATGTTCAGCTAGTTACAGCTCAGATAGAGCAATCAGTAGAAGAAAAAGGGAAGAAGAAATATCCTTTTGGCTGTTTAACCAAAAATGAAATAGACTCACATTGCTAATGGGAAAATTAATATGCTCCTCAGATGTGTATTACAACAGTGAGTTAGCATAGATGCCTCCAGAGTTATACCATCACTTCCTAATAAATGCTTTATGAACCCTGATTTCAGCATTTTGGTATCCCAAGGCACTATTTCATACAATGTGTTAAGGCTTACAATAAACTCCTAAAGAACTAAAAAAAAATTGTATGAGTTGAAATTAATATGACCTATCAGCTAAAGAATATGACAGAGCATATTCTCTATCAAAGGGAAAATGTTTTTCCTGCCATATACTTTCCATGTCACTAAACAATTTCCATAATGTTACTTCCCAAGCTCCAAATCCTGACATGATTTGGCAGGATGTGAGATTGAAGTCTGGGAACCTTTTCCATCTGAAAGTAGGTAGCTTTGTCCATGTGTTTCCAACTTTCATATGAGCAGATACTCTATAACAAGTGGCTTGTGCAGCTCCAGGAAAATAGAAAATACAAATCCATTTTCAGCTCCTTTGGCTTCTGTGCTTTATTCTGTGCCTGCAAGATCAGAGTCTCAAACGAGACAAATTATGGAAATAAATAATATGACTTTTTCCTTTAAAAATCAAGAATTATTCTCCCAATCATCACTCTAACTCCCTTCTTCAACTTCAAAACTCAGTACTTCACACAACCCCTGGTCTTGTGACTCCCTCATGGCCACCACTCACCTCTGTGATTATCCCCATTTCCAACAGAACAGTGTTCTAGGACCAGGCTCCTTCAAGTTGCCTGTATCTGGCTCACTTACTGTAGATTTTTTAAATTCTCTGACTGGATCACAGACATTTAATCATATCAGAAAGAGAAAAATTTAAACAGAAAAATCACAATACTCTCGAAAACCATCTAATTCTATCGTTTGATCCTGGAAAGATGCATTTTACTCTCTTACCTATGAAGCAACAGCACTGGGACTTCTCCATGATGCTACATTGAATGGGTTCATAATGATCTCGCCAGATTTCCAAAACAAGTCATTAAAATGGCATCCCTATTTCTGCCAGTATCATTATTTTCATACGTATCATCTCTTAATTTGTTGTTTCTTCTTTTATTCATTATCTATACTGAAGTAGCTCACAAGTTAGAGTGACTTCTTTTTACTCTAAATGTTTCTTACAATCTAATCCTTTACCTGGTTTGCTACCACCACCAATACACGGGCCCCTTAATGCCATACTTATTATAGCATGTGCTTTCCTTGATCAAATGATAGAACTAGGTCATCACAGACATCTTAGAGCATCCTTCAGGTGCTCCACCGCTGAGCTACAGTCATAGCCGATCATCTTCACTTATATGTCTGCTTTGTTAATTTTTCTACCTCTACAAGTAACTTCCAAATTCTGAAGTCCAGCACAACCACCAAATATATGTTTTAATGGCTCCTTATAAAATTTAACCATAAAATTGCCAAGGTGAAAAGATTCTGGTGGTCATTAAATGTCCCGCTTTCATTTAAGGTCTCTATCAGAAATGACATATTGGGTAGATAATAAATAAGACTCAATCCAGCCTTCCTGATTTCCCCTTTTCAAGTAACAGCTTTTTATTGGGGTTAAGCCATGTCTACCTTGGTATGAATTGGTGTAGGTAGTAGAGGAGGGAGATGTTTCAGCCAGAGAACCAGATAGCACTCAGATACTCCCTTCTTAAAATGCCAATTCATCATGACTTCAATATTATTATATGTTTCTCTAAGTCCTAGCAGTCAGAGGCACAGAATTATACTGAGTGAGAAGAGATCGTATTAGAAGGTTACATGCTGCACTGTCATTTTTCAATTTATATAACTTTTAAATGATAAATTATAGATACAAAGAGATTCATGACTTCCAAGGGTTAGGAAAGAAGTGGATGGGAAGTTGCAAATAAATGATTATGTAAATAACTTGAAGTGATGTGACAGCCTGTATTTAACAACAGTAGTAGTTTTAAACAACTATACTGTGGTGATACAGCATAAATAATCACACACATACAAATGAGAACAGCTTAAATTTTTACAACCCACATAAGCTCAGTGGATTCTATCGACATGTTATGATGTGGCTATCACTGAGAGAGACTAGATGGGATATCTTGGTACTGTTTCTAACAATAACTAGATCCTGAATATAAAATATAAAGTTTGGTTTTTTTTTTTAAAAAAAAAAAAAGTCAGTGATAGAGTACCTGTGTTTATTAGCATTAGGTTGATTTTTGACACCTGGTTTAAAGTTCCATTTTAAAAGGAACACTCACTGGAAATAGTACCAGTATATTACTCATGTATAGCTGGAATTTATTAACTGAGCATCTATTATATGTCAGGATCATTGATTACTTCTTCTTCCATTTTCACTGAAGTCAAAAACTTTACCAGTTATTAAATTTAGGAGCTCTCTAATCTAGTTCTTTTAATGTATTGATCTCCAAACAAAAACATAGACACATCATTCTTTTTTCTCACAATATTGTAAGATTTATTTGAAATACATTGAGACAGATTCTCCGGCTCACATCCAGAAAAACAAGAAAGGTAACCATATGTGTTGATATATTTATGTTAACTAATTAATTATAGTTATCTCACAGGTATAAACATTTCAGATCATTAAATTGTGCACCTTATATATACATAATCTTTAAGAATTAAAAAAAGTTAATTAAGCAATATATATGGACAGTGGCTACCCTATGAAGTGGCCAACAGGCAGAATTTTTACTTGTTTAGAATAATCTACAAAATAGCACTAATCTCTAGAGTTTTAAGACATACACACTTCCTGACAATCTTTTTCTCCATTTCTGCATCTTTCGTAAAAACACGTTTTTACTTTCAGAATTTAGTGCTGCAACAGCAAGGGGTTCAGAGGCCCAAACATCAGCTTCCTAAGTGCACTGATATCACTTCAGAGGAGAATACAGTAATGTCTCAAAACTTGACTTTCCTGGGTGAAAACAGGTTATATTTTTCATCTTGAAGAACTTCCAATTCATTGTGGTTGAAATAAGCACTACCATTTGTGGACTAGAGCTGGCCCATGATTGCCAGGGGTATATGAAAAATATGAGACACATCATTCTTTGTGCAAACTGTATACATTATCGTTCATCATTTAATTCTTGGGGGTAAATTTTAAAGTTTTAGCCATCAGTATACAGAACAGTAACTTGATTCCATGGATGCGCTTCCACCTTAAAATACAAGTCTTTCAAAGCCTGCGTAGGTCAAAGCCATAATGGTTCTACTTAATCACAAAACTTGATCTTGGTTGTAATGCACTAATTATACCTATGACTGATTTTCAGTTGTGTGGTATCCCACTAAGAGAACAGAAACAAAATGAGAGTGAGACCCTGAGGGAGCTAGAAGAAGCAACCACGGGAAAAGGGGGAAACAGAAATACTGGGGAAAGGAGGAAAGGACAAAAGGAAAGAGGAGAGAGAAGGGGGGAGAGAATAGGAGAAATATCAAAGCAATACAACTACAAAAAGTATTAAATTAGAATCAGACTCATGATACACCTGGAAAATGTGCTTTTTCCTGTTATATAGGATCTTAGTCCAAAAATGCCAACAAAGATGTTTGTTATTAAAGCTTAAATAACCATGAATGGTTTGCACTTTCAGAGAAGCTCCTGAAGACAAATTATAAACAAAAACATAAGCTTACTTGACACAGCAGTTTAGGTTACTCTGGGTCATATGGAGGCTCACACTCCATCTATGCCTTAAACCTAATCTGGGCTATAACAAGGATATAAGGAGTGTGTGCTGGCAAGTCATTGCTCAACATGATATGGCTGAAGAAGCACCGTACTAAGCTAATGAATTTGTAAGTCAGAAAGGCTTGGCAGAGCATAGCAGGGATACTGTCTGCCTGTTCTGATATGTGTGGTTCCCAGCTCTCATCTATCTCTGCAAGCTTCACTCATCATCAGCTTCCCCACACTCAGGAGGATGAAGCAGCAGTAAGCTGGAAGCAGTAAACCTGGGTTACATGTAGAGGTCAAGCCAAGAGAGAAAAAAAGAAGGAGGCAGGGAGGGAGGGAGGGAGGGAGGGAGGGAGGGAGGGAGGGAGGGAGGGAGGGAGGGAGGGAGGGAGGGAGGGAGGGAGGGAGGGAGGGAGGGAGGGAGGGAACTATAGGACATGATTTTAAACCTCCAAAGCTTTTTGTTGAGAAATGATCTCACTATGTACACCCTTAGCTGACCTGCAACTGTGTAAACAAGGCTGGATTCAAACTCATAGGGATCCATATACCTCTGCCTCTTGAGTTCTGGAATTAAAGGCATGTGCCAAATCCCCAAAACTTTTAAAGAGATAACTAGTTTATTTTACAGGGTCAGGCATGTTGAGGTGTGTAGTACCCTCCCAAGTTTACTGCTGCCTTAGAAAGATAATCATGTGCTTCAGATGGATCCTCTGGAATACTGGTCTTACCTTCGTGGCTTAAGAATGCCAGGCACATCACTAGGTCTGCTGGGATGATGTGAAAATGCACCAGGATAGAATCAGTACAGTACAATGGATGAAAGAAATGTCTCTGCAGCCCAGTTGTCAAGGCTTAACTCCTGGATTCAGTATTTGCCAGGTCCACAACTTTGGGCATGTTACCACCTTTCTGTGCTTGTGTCTTTGTTTGTAGAATGGAGAATATAAAAGCATCCTCCACATCAGGTTGTTTTGACGGTTAAATGGTTTAATCCTTATAAAGAGTACACAGTAAGCACTCCATCAATAATAGTTGTAAATAATTATTCATTTACAGCTGGCTTGTTCCCAAAAGGTTTAAACAAGCCAACTGAATAAATAAGGCATTAAGTACGTAAATCAAATCCATATTTATGATGTTTTTAGAAGTACTATACAAAGCAACTAGCTCCTGAACAGAGATCATTGTTTAATGAATCCCATTCATAACCGCTGTCAATTCATATCAGAACCGGAGGACTCAGGTCTGTGTACTGACAGGTACCACAGAAGGAATAGGAAAAGTCACTAACATGAGAAGCACAACAGTACTGGTTCCCTTTCGTCACCCGTGTTTAATGAACATGAGTACAGTTTCCCACAGAGGCTAGAAGTAGAAGATCTCTCGAGAACTGGAGATTCGAGCATCTGAGAGTCAAGCTCTTGTCCTCTACAAGAGCAGTAAGCATCTGTAACTGCTGAGCCACCTCTCCAGCCTCAATAAAGTTTTAAATGTTTGAGTTTCAGAGTTAAGTTCATAAAACAAAAATGTACATATGCTGCCATAATTTCGTTTCTCGGCTGCTTTGGTTGTTCTCTGTACTAAATATATTCAGTTCTGAAATAAGTGGTAGGACTACTCAGATCAGAAGTGATGATAAGCCCTGGCCAACTTCATGCATGCAGTGTTGTTTATAACAATGAAAAGTGTTCTGTGCCTTGTAAAGATGTTATATATGCTCCAGAAGTCTTTTTTAACGACTTTAATAGCTTCTACTGCCCAGATGTGGGATTTTTTTTCATTTTGTAACAGTATAAAGTGGAATCCCTCTCCTGAGGTTCCCACAACATGATGAACATGTGCTTTCTCTGGAGTTATACATGATGTAACTTATCTGATGCTTTTATTGAATGCTCCATTGGCCTGGGGTGAGATTGTTTTTTAGTTTGGTGTGTGTGTGTGTGTGTGTGTGTGTGTGTGTGTGTGTGTGTGTGTGTACATATATGCATAATACATGTATGTTTGTATTATGTTTGTATGTATTGTAGTATTGTGTATGTGTATATATGTGTTGCATGGATGTACATACATACATAATACATACAGGGTCACTTCATATAGCTCTCAACTTGTGATTCTCCTGCATTCACTCTTCCTAAGGCTGGATCACAGTAGTAAAACAACATTGCCCTGTCTGTGTGTCTTTGTGTTTTTAGATGAAAGATTCTCTACTACTCCAAACTCCTGACCTCAAGCTATCCTCTTGCTTTAGACTCCTGAGTGGCTAAAACTATTAATACTCATTGCTGTTTGTGCTCTATAGATTTGGGTTGGTTTTTTTTTTTTTCATTCTTTGTGGAATACATTCTGATACAAAGAAGAAGCTTCATTAGTATTCAGTCCATTCATTAATATCCTTTTCGTGTATGAATTCATTCTTAGGCATGTCTGAGCATGAGGAAAACCATCTTTATCCCTCCCATAAGAATTCAGTGGCCTTGGGGAGGCTGCATGGCTTCCCATCACTCTGGGAGAAAAGCTGACAATGTCCAGGGACCAGTAAACACTGCTCCTATGTCTGCCATTGTATCTATTTCTTTCTGTTCTCTGGATCTCAATGTCTCTGAAGCTATGCATGAACTTTATTTTATGAACTGATGTGCAGGTTAATTTTTGTCAACTTGGCACAAGCTTTCATCATCCAGAAATAAGAAACCCCAACTGAGAAAATGCCTCTACCAGACTAGCCTATAGGCACATCACAGGGGTATTTTTTCTTGGCTTATGATTTATGGAGGAGGGCCCAGCCTACTGCGAGTGGTGTGACCCTGGACAAGGAGTTCTGAATTGTATAAGAAAGCAAGCTGAACAAGCCATGGAGAGCAAGCCAGTAAGCAGTGATCTTCCATAGCCTCTGTGTCAGTTCCTGCCTCCCGGTTCCTGTCTTAAGTTCCTGCCTTGACTTTCTTCATAATGGACTGTGAGTTATAAGGTTAAAAACTCTTTTCTCCATGTACTTGCTTTTGGTCATTGTGTCTTTATCATAGCAATAAAAAGCAAACTAGGACCACTAGTTAAGCAGAAATTCTTTGGGAGAATCAAAAATGAAACTTTACATTTCTACCTAGCCTGTTTTTCAAAAGAGCAATGCCAGGTGATAAATTATTGTCTGGTGGAAATTAGTGAAAAAGAAAGCAGGTTACTCTGTTAAGTCTTCAGTGGTGGTGCCTTTGTCTGATTTTTGATTGTTAAGTTCCAAGCATGATATTATCTTGTCCTTGAATTGCAATTTATTTTGATTAGAGACTGATTCTTTCTTTAGTAAATATTTATAACCTCAAATTAGATAGCTCACTGATACAAACATGTGAAGTTTTGATGGGCATTATGCTTATTTTTACCATAAACTTTCAAGTCAAGCATAAATTGAACAATTTTCATAGAAATTTTTGCATATTTATACACCTCCACACAAGTAATATATGCAGCACCATTGTCTTAAAAGATAGATTCTTGATTCTGATGAACTCACTGTGTGGTCTAATTTTCTGGAAAACAAATGCTTACTTTGTAGTATGAACTGTATTTTTATATGTGTCAACATTTAAATTCTTTTCTTCTTACATAAGAGATCATGGTTTTAATATGTGAATTTCTTTTTTTAGAACATGTCTGGTTTTCTTTTCTTATAAAGTATCTGAGAACTTCTTTAGATTTATTAATTTTATGTGTGAGTGCCTTGCCTGCATGTATGTATGTGTGCTATGTGTGTGTCAGGTGACCATGGAGATCAGAAGTAGGGATTGGAGGCCCTGGAACTGAAGTTGTGATATGGTAAGAAGTTTCTGGCCCAGACTTTCAGATCCACAGTCCCATAGTCTCAATGAAACACACAGATTCTTCTATTAATTGTATGCTGATTGACCTGAGGCCCAGGCATATAACTTGCTAACTCTTGCTCTTAGTCTAACCCACAATTCTTATCCTGTTCAGCCATGCAGCTTGGTACCTTTCTCAGAGAAGCATAGGCGTCCTCTGCTTCTTCTTCCTTCTCTGTGGCATTTCTGCTCTGTTCTTCCTGTTTCGAGAGTTTTCTTAGTCTGGTAGCCCTGCTCACACTTCCTGTCTGTCCTTGGTCAATCAGCACTTTTTATTAAACTCATAGATGTGACAATTATTTACAATATAACATCAGAAATCCACTGCATCATCCCACCATGTAAGAGCTGGGTATCACACCCCATCCTCTGAAAGGGTAACAGGTTCTCTTAACCTCTGAGCCATCTCACAATCCTCAACTGGCCATTTGTATTACCATACTTGAAAAATAATGGTATTGTACACATTTCTTAATGTACACATATAGAGAGTAACAGACATTTTTCTGCTCCAACAGCTACCAGGCTTGACTTTTATTTGGTTTTATAGAAATTTCAAGGAAGTAATCATAACATGTCAAACTTCAAAAGAAGTCACACTCCATAAAGAGCTGTCCATAGAAGAATCTATAGCCTTCAACTGGACCATGCAATCTGCTTTTAAATGTCACCTAAACATACAAGAACTGTCTTAACAAATACAAGATGCCTTCATTTTATGGATCTGGATTACCTTTTGCATAAGATTTATCACCAGCATGATATATGATAAACCTTATTCTCAACTTAAAAGTTGAGGTAGGGCTGCGATACAGAGAACTGTGAATGGAGATATTGAAGGGGAAAGATAGGGAGGGGGTAAAAGGGGGAGGCAACTAGAAGACATTTTTGAAAATGAAAAGTAATCAACAAGCAGCATGATGGAAATCAGTATAGAGGTTTTTCAAAGGAGAATAAAGCTATTATACAGTGAAGCCGCATCACTCCTGGGAATAAGCCTGAAGGGGTCTAAGTCAACATGGTATAGAATCACTTGTCCATCTACGTTCACTGCTGCACCATTCCCAATCCAGGAAATGGAATCAGCCTAAATGTCCATGAACAAATGAAGGGTGAAGAAAAGGTTATATATATGCAATAGCTAGAAAATGAAAATCAATAACTAAAAAAAGATCACACTGAGTAAGGTAACCCGGACGCAGAGAGATAAACACCATGTTCTTTCTCATCTGAGGCTCCTATCCTGGAGTATCACCAGAAACCAACAAAGTGAAAATGGACTGATGTAGGGATAGAGGAGTCCAACAGAGATGAGAATAGCAGGGTTCATGTGATCCAAGGGGGAAACAAAAATGAGAGAGAGGGCCTTGGACTTGTCCTCATGTTTCCATGTCTATTGCCACACCAACTACTGCTCACTCCTCCAACCAAAAAGTCAAACTGCATCCCTCTATCCTTCGCAGGCAGGCAGCATTTGAGTCATGTTTGTGCTTTCCCAAAACCTCTTGGGAACCAAAAGACTAACACACTCTTGTAATATCAGCACCTAGAGCTGAAGCAGGAGAATTACTGTGAGTTTGAGGCTGGCCTGTGCTATAAAGGGAGGCCAGCCTGAGAAAGTAGCAAAACTCTTGTCTCAAAAACCACCTCTTGCGCCCATCTTTCTTTCTTGTATATTATCACCTCCAGACATCCTCTGTGTGAAATTATCATGACCTTCATAAATGTATAAGTAAATATTTTCATTCCCAAATTATATTAATCACTGCTCACTCACAGGTCAAATCACAGAAAATGATTATGTCTGGCTGGGGAAATTCAGTCAGATATCAATCCAACCTCACTTAACAATTACCCTCCTTGAACCTTATGTATCAACGTTTTATATAAACCCCAAGGATATCTCACATCTCCAATGTTTGTTTGGTTGGTTGGTTGGTTGGATGGTTTGTTGGTTGGTTTTACACCCTGACTGAAGTTTCCCCTCTCTCCTCTCCACCCAGTCCCTTCTCTCCAATTATCCCCCTCTACCCCCGTACACTCCTCTTCCATTTCTGTTTAGGTCAGGCAGGTCTCCCCTGAGTGTCAACTAAACATGCCATATCAAGTTGCAGTAAGACTAAGCATCTCCCTATGTATTAAAGCTGGACAAGGTAAGAAGTAGGGTTCCAAAAGCCAGTAAAAGAGTCTCCCCATGCTTTTGATATTATATTTCTTCCTTGATTTAGGAGTAAACAACTTCCTCTACAAATACATTCTTCTAAACATTCATAAACATTTTATCTCACAACATGGATGGTGGGTCCCATTACACCTCTTAACATGTAATGTTGAAAGTGTTTGTTTTACATATGTGGGTTCTCCCCTTTGCCTTACAGGAGACTTGAGAGAGTTTTCACTTAATACATAGACCACGAACATCTATTGGTCAAATATAAGTGAAGCCAAAGAAGTTCAAACCAGTGACAGGTTTGTTTGTGTTGTTTTATTTTTTTTTTTAAATTTTGTGTCCAGGTGAAGGAACAAAAATCCAAGTCTTCTGTGTAAATCCCATGATGTTTTGAGTGTTTGCATCATAAAATATTCCATTTCCCGCACTCAACTCCTCATGAAAATTTTTGTACCTGTTACTGTTACTGTTGAATGTGCTTAAATTTTTCAAAAGTTGCCGTTCTGCTGTTGCCACTCTGCTGGAGTCTGGTCCTGCCTTGTGTTTTTCTACAACAGGTAGTTTCTAGGACTGAGAGTAGCATTCAGGGACAAATCACATGTTTCACATGCATGAGGCCCTGGATTCAATCAACAGTACCCTTGATGGTGTTTGCCTCGTGTACACAAAGTCCAAGGACTGGTAGTCAGCACCACAGGAAACTGGGCATGGCAATGTACAGCTGTAATCTCAGCGCTTAGGAGAGGTGGGGACAAGGGGACCTTTGGCTACTTAGTGAGTGTGAGGCTAGCCTGTGCTACATGAGACCTGTCAAACACAAAAAAATAAAATAAAATAAACCAAAAACAATAATAGGCAATAATACTTATGGCTTTTCCAAAAAGTGATTCATTTAATTCCTGACACACTGCTGATCCCGTGAAATTTGGATTGATTGTGCCCTTAAAAATTCTATGTTGGCATGGAAGCTGTAGTGTGGTTCCTTTATTTTGTTTCTTTATTTTCTGTTAAATTTGGTTTTGATGGGGGGGGGGGGATTTGCAAGGGTAGCGGGTGTGTGTAAGGAGGACAGGGAGGGAGACAACTGAGACCAGAATGCATGGTGTCAAAGACCATAAAGAATCAAAAGTTTAAAAAAGGAATCCTTACTGACTAAAGGAGACGAGATACAGAATGTAGTCAAGCAAACACCTAGAATAAATAAATAAGAAACCATAGAACTCTTTCATGAAGGCATTCCTAGGATCATTCAAGTAACTCCTTCTATATGCGTCCAACCACAGGACTCTCAAGAAGAGTTCTGGGAGATCTGATTGACACAAGAGCAGAGCAGGCACTGTGCCTGCCTTTGTGTCCTGATCAACAGTATGTCAGAGCAAACAGGTTTCAAATAAATGAATGAGCTATGAACTCACAAAGAGATGTTACACTTTAGTTACTAAACCAGTATTTTGCTTCTCTTTGCTTAAGCACAAATATTTTACCCTAATTAATGGAGGGACAGTTTAATGTCTGTATATGTAACAATAGGTACAGGTTGCCTCCAGCATTTTTTCTATGTTGCATGAATCTAATTTTTCTTTATTTATAAACTGGCTTTACTGTCTAAGTATACTATAACCTCAAGGTTTAGGCCCGCAGACTCACAGACCCGCAGAGACCCACAGATGCTTACAGTAGTTTAAAGGCTGATCAGTCTAAGGCCCAGGCTTATATCTTGCTAACTCTTTACCCTTAATCTAACCCATGACTCTTATCCTGTTCAGCCATCGGGCTCAGTACCTTTTCTCAGAGCAGCATAGTTGTCCTCTGTTTCTTCTGGCTTCTCTCTGGTATTCTGCTCTGTGCTTCCTGTTCCTAGAGTCTCCTCAGTCTGGTAGCCCCACCCACACTTCTTGTCTGCCTTTGGCTAATCAGAGCTTTTTATTAAACTCGTGGGTGGGACATTTATTTACAATGGAACAACATATTCTCCCACATCTAAGATTTGTTTTTTTTACTTCTTGTAGAAGTATATCTGTTCACCTGCATAAATCTATGTACACCACATGTGTACAGGAGCCTTCATAGGTCTAAAGAGGAATCAGACACCTTAAACTAGGGGCTGGGAGCAAAACCATGGTTCGTAAAATCAGCAAGTGCTTTTAACCACGCAGCCAGTTTCCATACCCTTTTTGAAAATGTTAGTTACAAGGTATTTGTATATATTTATGGTGTGGCAGTGTATAAACTTGTATAAACTTGACCTTTATACATTTACAGTGATTGAATAAGGACCACCAGTGCATGCCTTTTCTTGAATACATGTCAAGTCTGTAGACTTGGATAGGAGCCTTCAATGTCCTTTTGTATTGGTTTTTGGAGTGTTTTGTTTTTTGATTTTTCTAATATATGGCCTCGTGGGGTTTACGGTCATCCTTTTGCATTGTAAAGCACTGACGATGGGTTTGTCCCATATATTTCAGGGCTACATGGGACTCCACTATATCTCACTTCCTCTGCACCTTTCCTAGCCTCTAGTGTACACTGTACTTTCCACTTCTATGAAATCAACATTTTAAACACATTTTTAAACATAAGTCATTATTTACAAATCCACAAAAAAAGGTGTTAAGCAACAAAGCTCATCATTGTCAAAAATTCCCATGTTCATACCAACTTAAGGACTGATTTTTTGGAAAAAATAAATGAAAGTTATTCACATATGTTAAAGATTCATCTAAAAAAACACTACTTTTTCTATAAATAAATACATCTTGTATAATAAGCCAAATGTACATAATGTAATTTAGCTTTGCTTGGCATCCTAAAAACACTGAGAGAGTAGTCACTAAATCATTTCCTAAATGTTATAATATTCTGTCACTGTATCATAATATTTTATATGCAAAATACGCCCTTCCTAAAGTGGGCCTAAAAACAGTCATTTCTGAGACATTTATCTGGAATATAAATGTGTTAATGCACTACAGGGTAAAAGCACTTGAGTGCCTAAGGATTTCACTCAGCTGCAGAAATTTATCAAAAGACAAATTTCTTATTCGTTGTAGTAGGTTATTCATAGTTAGTATCCAAATATTTAAGAGTTCTACCAAAATTCTGCAAATCCCCATGTCATGATACATTACCCTCCCTTTAACTGAGATGTTATCTTTGACATACTAGGTAAGCAAAACCTGGCTGGCCAAGAGACCTGTTTGGTCTCAGCCTTCTGAGGCCACTTTAATCATTACTGCTCCACAATTCCACAAATGAGCAATGTCTATCTCTCTAGGAAGATAACAAATATTAACTAATTCTAATTCACGAAATTGAAATGGAAGTTACACTATAGCTACTATTCTTGCTATACAAAATAAAAAAGGTATTGCACAATAATAGAGTACATTTAAAAGGATCTAGATGGACTGGAGAGATGGCTCAGAGGTGAAGAGCACTGGCTGCTTTTCCAGAGCTCCTGAATTCAATTTTCAGCAACCACATGGTGGCTCACAACCATCTATAATGAGATATGGTGTTTTCTTCTGGCATGCAGGCATACATACAGGCAGAACTCTGCGTACATGATAAATAAATCCTTAAAAAAACGATCTTGACAGCTCCTTCACACAACCCCACTGCATGACCCTTAGTTTCCTTAAAATGGCTCCTGAGCCCCCTGCAGAACTTTGACCTTCGAAAGGCGGGTGAATAGGAGCCACAAACAGCATAGAAAGAAAAGCCGTTGTTTAATTCTTCCAGGAAATGGTCTCTGAACCTGGAGCTCGGGATAATTTAGAGATTAAAACAGATAAAGTACTCAGTCCCAAGACCCCACATAATGGTGGAACTGACCCCCACAAAATTATTTTCAGACCTCCATCTGTGTATCCTGGCCTGTGCGAGCATCCACACTCCCGCGCATGCGCACACGCAATGACAATAGCTGATTTTTAATTTAAATGAATGTAAAACCAGCTAACATAAACAGTGACACCTTGTGCCCCTCAGTTCACACTGATCACTTTGAACTCACAAGTGACTAGCACGGGACTGTTTTTGTGAGAACAGTTTACTTCTAGTCTAGCAATAACGACAATGATAGCAGCTTGGTTCACTGTCGCTATTTCAAAACTGAAAAATTAAGGTCATTTTTTTTTTACCAAATTATTAATGCAGTAACAAAACAAAACAGTTTAATAATCCCAAAGGCTGGCCTACCCAACGCATCTCTCCACCACCACATGTTAAGGTGACTAAATTAAGGCTCCAGGCTGAGAGGTTTGCCGAATGCCAAACACACTGTGAGCGTTTACAAAAGGAAACCAAAAAGAAAAAGAAAAACTATTGAAAATCTACAAAATTCCACCTGCTTAATAAACTAGTAAATTAAGATTGAATTATAAAATGCATTTTTACTACTTCTAAGAAATAAAAATAATAAAAACCCTCAGTATCTCCTACAACAGATGAAGAGGCAACAGTATGAACACTGACACTATGGGACTAAAATTATATGGGAAGTTTTACTATGAAACTTATCTGTCAGAAATTTTAAGGTGGGATAGACAACACCGATTGGTAATAATTGACACAAGCTATGTGTGCTATTAATAAATGACAAAACCCTCAGGATAGTAAAGGAAAACAGTTAGAGGTATCTTTCCTTTCTTGCTTCTTCTAGTTAGAACAGTATTCCACTGGATTTTAGACATCAGTGTGTACTGCATAGCTGAAGAGAAAATATCTGTGCATATCTCCAATATGATATCTCACTGCTAGGAGCCCAGCTGACACACACACCACACACAGGAAATATCATCATCGAGCGTTAACATGGAATCATACATAGGAACCTATCCAGAAATAATTACACACAGCCTTCTGCAGCACAGCCCTGGAAGCCCGCATATGCTGGCTTCTCCTCCAGCCTGACAGCAGGCAGTTTCCAATTGCACAGGGAAGGGAGAGCTCATGTTAATGAGATTCTCCTTCTGCATCTCTACCTCACTGCATCTTCCAGGGAAGGAAAATCACTCTCCCTCTAAAACAGAGGAAGCAGGAGAGAAAGTAGGCCTTTTGTTCATTTGCACTTTTTTTCTGTCCTTCACTAATGTCTTAAAAATCAATTTGTACTCCTCACGGACTCTGCTTGGTTCTACGACAGACTGCTTTGTAACATTGTTTCTCTCACTTCCGTGCTTCTGCCCCCTCCCCTCAACTCAGTTCTTTAAGACCGGGTTCTACCATGTAACACAGGCTAGCCTGCAACTCAACGATCTTCCTGGTTTACTGTCCCTAGAGTTCAAAAAATAGTTGCTTTTAAGCTAACTGTACATGAGTATGAATACTTCATTTTGTTTATTCTAGCACCCGGGAGGCAGAGGCAGGTGGATCTCTGAGTCTGAGATGAGCCTGGTCTACATAGTGAGTTCCAGGACAGTCAGGGCTACACAGAGAAACCCTGTCTCAAAAAAAACAAAAAGAGAAAAACAAAACAAAATAAACAAACAAAAACAGGAAGCTTCACTCTGACTTAATTCCAGTGTCTTATTTAATTTCAACTTTGGATAAAACTCTTCACATTATAAGCTGAATTCCTGGGTCTTATCCTCCACTTCCTCCTCATTTAAATGTTTTCTAGTTGTGAATATGTAGTTCCTTTCTGTATTTGCAAAAGGAAAAATTAAGTTTTACTCATTCTTAAAAGTCACTTTCATTATTTTATAAATAACAGCACACAAATTATTAGTTTTTAGGCTCTACCAAATTTCACCCATTGTCTTCCCTCTTACCTCAGAGTCGCTGGCATGTTGGGCCAGCCTAACAATCTGCGTCTCCTCATTGCATGTGTAAAATCTTCAAGTACTTATACACACTTGCTTGTCTCCCCTCCCTGACAGTCTTGCTTGGGTAAGCAAACTTTTTAAATTTCTTTCTTCATAAGTCAGTCACGTGGTCCCTTGACGACTTTTCTTGCTTCACTGAAATCCATCCACTTCATCAGCATCCCTTGTGTGCTAGGAAGCTCAAGAGGATGTTCAGGATCCTGCTATTGTTTCAGGAACCCTTGGTTCAGAAAACTGATCCTACTTCTGATGGGGAGAAATCCTTAGGCACGATGCTTCAAAAACATTTGCTATGGTTTTACGGAGACTATTTCTACCTAACTTATTGTCTAACCCTCACTCCAAGTATGAGCACTTTACAAATATCTCCTCTGCAGTCGTACTCTGTATTTCAAATTTGTTACGCAAAGGAATGTATTAGATGGATTTGCTTTCATCTTCCTCCACTAAGAAAAGCTTCTCTCCTCCGTGTGTGCCTGACCTTTCTTTGTGCCGTTGTATTTCTGCAGTCTGGCCAATTTCTCCATCCAGCGCCATATGTGGTGTAATTAATATGATCTTTACACATTAGAAGGGTTATTAATGATAAGGTTAAATAAAAAAATCCTTATAACAGGACCCCCACTGAATCACCCTATATAGTCAGCCTATTGTTAGATAACAGTTCATTTTATTTATGGTCTTTCAAGCCGTTTGTACCACATGTGACTGCTGTATTAGGCTGAATATGATTCAAATAGGATTTTGTGAAACTGCATCACAGATTTCAGGTTCCTTTTAGTCACGAGTTTGGGGATTTGATCAAAAGGTTATTAAATTTGACTGCTATGGTTCAGTCTCCAATTTTGGAAGTTACTACTATTAGCCAGAGGAAAAGGAATGATTGGGCTATTCATAGCATCACAGGATTGATTTCTCTAAGTGAAAGCTATAGTATTCCGACTTTTAAAAATAATAAGCACTCATTGCAACATCATATAGATTCAGTAATGTACCCAGTCTCCATATTTACAGTCTTCTTTCCCTGATATCATCAAGATTTATGAATATGTCTACATGATGCAAGTATTTGTATTCAAGATACAGAACAGGAAAGAGTGCTCATTTACTGCTTTTTGTTTGAAGTCTCTTGCCTTCTCCATCATCTAGTGAATGATGCACATCTCACCCACAACAGCTTCCCTACAGCCGTGAGATCCCATAACTATTTTACATTGTGCTATGTTGGAATGCTTATTTTGGTTACATGTTAAGGGAAATTAACTCAGAAAAGATGAGCACTTGATTTTCTTCTTCTTGCTTTTTTTTCAGCTAAGTTACAGACAAGAAACATAATGAATGAATCAACAGTACATATTTTGATGAAAGCAATGTTAAGCATACAAAACACTGCACATTCAAGAAAAGCCTCGCATTTTCCCAGCTCATAACACTGAAAATGAAATTCACAATCTTGTTGGTGTAAAACTATGATCATTCATGTTGCTCTACAAATCAAAATAGTATTTTTGAAAGAACCGCATTGCACCTTTGATATTAAAGCCTTTTTGTTGTTTGTGCTCTGTGAATGAAATGTTGTTTCAAAAAAGCCCTAAAGAAGGCAGGAGACTTGATCAGGTGAGGAGAGAACCCAGGAGGATACTCCGTGGAGAGCATAGGTATGCTGGTCTCTTGTTATCATTTGAATTTCAAGAAGCGACATTAAATACTTGTGCGTATTAAAAGTAAACTTACATTATTCTGGTCAAACCTGAACTGTAGCTGCTCTGCATGTCGTGGAGGTGATGAGTTCATCTCAAGGGACAGGGTGAAAGGAGAAGCACATGAGACTTCCACTCCAGAAGAAAGGCTATGCTGACATCCCAGACAGAGAAAGCTGCCCTTTGCCCTCCACCTGGGGGCCCTGTTCTGTTCTGGCATGGGCCAACAAGTGGAGATTAAAAACAAGAGAAATATCTGGGACATAAAAATGTCAAAGCCTTAGAGTCGGGTACAGTCTTAAAGAGAACAATGCCTGAGTGGAAGTTACATTATTAACAATGTGGAATTTAAAGGGGGGGGGGAATAAAATAAAAATATCAATGTACTACTTCCAAATAGCACACACAACTTCCAGCCATATCCACGATCAAATGGTCAGAATAGACAAAAGAACAGGCTGAATGTGGTGCAGAAATATTTACATACTGCACAGGATCAAATTTGGTAGCAATACCTTTTAATCTCCTGGTCTTTGTGTAATAACAGTCAAGGGAAGAAATAAAGACAAATGTTATCCCTCTTGGGAGCATGTTATCATAAATCCGAAAAATACTTCACCAAAGAAGAGCTTTGAACTTATGGATTGAGTTCAGCCTGAAGAAGAACTTGGAAATGAAGCAAGCAAAGGTAATCATGGCATCAAGCCTACCTTATTCAGTAGAGCTGTTGAAATCTCTGATTCTACACGAGCATGAGTATATGTATTCTTACAGCCTGCTTATCTCAAGGACACCTGGGTGTCTCAGTTCAAGAGGAAAGCCCCACCAACAACCTCTAAGGAGCTTCTTGCCCTTTCCAAAAACAAATAAATAAACAGAAATAAATAAAGGAAAATCTTCAATACTGCTTAGACTGATTTCGAAACCTCTGTTCATTACACCAGATTTTGGTGCACAAATTCCTTGGCTCCCATGAACATAATCACTCCATACGGTTTCTTTTTTTCTTCCTTGTGAATCCACAACAGCAGCAAGTTTCAGATACAGAAGCGTGCACAAACACATCTTCTCACCCATCGCTTCATTAAGAACTCAGAATCTAGCTTCTCATAAAGGCCTCTTTTCTCAACTCATATCATGAAAAGCGGCAATAACCTAATTTATTAAAGCATTATTTGCATAAGTAACAAGCAAATCAGTCATCCAGTAAGCAGACTAGTAGACACCAAATGCAAACCCCAAAAGCTGTATTTCAGTAAGGAAATATGCACTGGGGGGGGGGGGTGAGAATGTTAGACAGACAGAGCAGTACACCATATATAAAATGTCAAACATGTCAAAACACTCATGAATACCAACATCTCCCACCACACCACAGCCAATTTTAAAGGTTATTTAGGGCTAACACATCTGCAAGTGCAGATTTTACAGCAGCAGACTTTATTTTTCTCAGATATATTAAAAATAAGTCACTGGTGTGTCAAATGTTTGTGATATTGTTTCCACACATGTAGCCCATGTTGAAACTTCGGCCGGGCACTGCTCAGAGCAGGGCCATTGCCCACACGCTGGTATTGGATGTATTCATGATAGATCTCTCCAAGCATGGATTTAGCTGAATCAATTCAGCCTGCAGAGGTGAGGACGAAGCAGAAGAAAGCAAATGTTGCCCTACTCTCTATTTCTCAAAAAATAAAAAGGCTCTTAGGGTCTCCATAATTCAACTTTTCAAAATTATTTCAAAATATGTCACAAGGCTTCCTTGTCCCTAAGCCTCTGATCATGAATTATTTCTGAATAACTGCAGACAAGAGAGTTTTATAAAACAAAAAGCGCAACATGCAGAACATGCATAGCCTGTTCCTAGCCCTCAGATAACTGAAGCTTAAATTAAATGTCAACGCTGAACAAAATCTATTGTATAAGCAAACAGCTGACCTAAATCCACCATATTTTGTTTGCCAGTGTATATATTCTAATAAATTTTGAAATATAATAAGGCTATTTTTCCTACCCTTTGACCACACCAAGCAAGATGCAGAGAGTCTCCTGAAGAAATATTACCTTCTGCTCAACTCTTCAAACAACATCTATTTATACCATTCAGTAGACTGTGAGAACAGCTCTTAAAAAAAGAAAAAAAAAGTAACATTTAAAGCACGGTGGATGGAAGACACAGAAGTAGAGGGAAGAGTAGAGAACGAGTGCAAAGCCAGGTTTTTAGTGTTGCTCAATGGCCTGCTCAGAACTGGGACTAACAGAATCTAGCTTTCTGTGCTCTGTGGACTTTCTAACAGAAAGCTCAGAAGAAGTTGGGAGAAAATCAGCTTGAGTATATACAGCAGAATTCAAACATCTTACGAAAGGAAAACACTTTTTAATTTTTCCTGAGTTTAATGACTTTCTTGGTGGCATAAAGGTATGCAGCCATCATTTCACATTTTCTTGAATACCAAAGTAAATAACTATAAGTTTCTTTATTGTGAAAAACAGTAAAAAATCATGCCCATTTAAAAAGTCAGCAAGAAGCTGGGTGTGATGGCACATACTATGATCCCAGCAGGCTGAGGCAGGAAGATCCTGAGTTCAAGATCAGCCTGAGCTATATGGTAAAAGCTAACCTCAAAATTAAAAAGAAATTTCAGAAACAAGAGCATTGTGCTGCTATGGCTACCCCCACTCTGGCTTCATGTCAGTGTTCTAAGTACACTTGAAACAAAAACCTTGCAAACCCACAGATGAAAAATCCTTACTCAGTGTCTGTAGAAGCAGTGGAAAGCCCCACCCCACCCCACCCCACTCCCACCCCCGTGCTTCTCAGACAATGCTAAATCAGGCCACTTAAAATGCATGTTTTGACTCTGAATTAAAATCTGGTAATTGCAGGTATTTGTACAAGGAGTTATTTTGCAATATTCTTTTCATCGCCTGCAAAATTAAAATAATGCTGCCATCACAGTTTAGTTCCAAGGATTAGAATAAATAGGAGCTGACTTTCACACATAGTAGATGTTACTGGAATGGAGGAATTTCAAACTGTGGAGTAAGACCTCTACCTGCTAACTCATTCTGCTTTCCCAATAGCCCCACCCTTTGAAGGAGTCCACATCACCTTTGCTGAAGATCTCAGCCTCTCTAAGAAAACAACCTCAAGTTACAATGTCATCACCACAAAGGATGTAACTTTTCATGCCCATGGTCTTGTTCCTTTTCCTTCTTTTATCACAAAACTTGAAGCCTCCTATCCTCAGAACCACGCGGTCTTCTGATACTGCTACTAAAGCCACCCAATCCCTTGTCATCCCAAGACCATGACTTGCATGGTCTTGTTCATCACCCTTATTTTCTTTAAATTCATTCGCATCACTGTTGGTACCCAGCCATGGCATGCATGGCTTGCCTCCAACTCTCCACTCACATCCTGTAAATTTCCTCTCCTCAGTGCCCCTTGCAGTGTGGTCTGACATCATCCATCCCTATTTCTCACAACTGCTTCTGCTTCCTTCCTTCTGGTTGACAAAAGCTTAACCAGGCTGAGTAGACAGTGAACTGCCCATTGTGTCTCATTAAGGTTACCTCTTTGCCTTCTCTGATGGTCACCTTGGTTTCCTTGGGAAACCAAGTGAAGAACACTAGAGCACAGTTGTCTGCAGGAGTTCCCTGCCCTTCCCTGTGGATGATGACCAATTAAATGGCTTCAAGCATATAGTGGGTCAGAGGATAAAGAGATGCTGAGGTCTGCTGAGTGGGAAATTGGATGCTTCACACACAGCCCCACCACATCACCCAGTCTAGCTCATAAACAGTAGCTGAAAAACTTTTTGACTGAGACAAGCTCTTACAAATTGTTTCAAATTGTGTACCAGGAAAAGTTTCAGCAATCAGTACAAAGACTTCTTATAGTTTCTATCTTATGAAAGCACTCTTAATTTCTACTCCTTTTTTTCTTTCTTTCTTATTTCTCTGGGGGGAAATCCTAATCGCAAGTTATAATAACTTTGCAAACCCCAGTCATTCGAGGGTCTCGTTTCAAAGACTCTATCTTACTAACTGCTTAGTGATGAAGAGTCCTTTCTCTCCTAATCTCATACTCTGATCAAAACTCCAATTTAATTTCAGGTTGTCAATACAATCCTCTCCTTTAAGCTTCTAGAGCCAGGAAGTCTCAACAGGCTCAGTCCCTCTGGAAGTTCCTCCTTTTGTTGCAAAGTTCTCATCCACCACCCACCCTCTGCTGCCGGAAATCTCAGCCTATATTTGCACTGCATCTGCTAAAACAAGTTGAACGAACGAACGTGGCTTGGAAATCCTATTCTCCCTAAAACACAAGTTTAGATGGAAATAAGGAAGAACAGTGAAGGACTAGCTAGCCGAGGTAGGCACGAGGACTTCCCATAGATGTCAGCACTTGCAGAACGCTGTCCGGTTCCAGAAAAAGCAGGTCCTAGCCAATCTAAGACAAAAACAGGGCTAGATTGATGCTGCCAACCTCCATCCCTGAGGATGGCGGGTACACAGATGGCCTTCTCAGGCCTCTCCAGTCTCTGTCTCGATCCTGCCATCTCTTCAGTGATCTCCACTGTGAGAAGTCCCTCACTCCAGCATGATGGATGGCCTTGGACTCCTTACGCCTGTTATAAAAAGACCCAAAACGGGGTCGCTGACGCGCGCGCCTGCGCGTATTGTTGCTTTGGGGTGTGGGCACAGGTGTATAAACAACTTGCGCTGCAGCGTGGGGATGCGTGCGACTTTCCCAATAGTGCCCCTATGTGAGTCTGGACCACTTGAAAGGTATTCTTTCCAGGGAGTTTTGAGGGGACGCCCGGATGCTGCAGGACACTGGAGTCTGACCTCAGATGGGGCACAAGGAGAAAGCGCCTAGTGTGTACCAGACCGGGGCCTCATGCCCTAAGGTATCCGACCTAGCCAAGAGGTGATTCCAGAGCCTATGGCGACCTCGGTCTTGTGTGGTAGTAGCACAGCTGAGAAAGAACTGACAACATCTGGAAGAGCAGGAAAGGACCGGGAGAAAACAGAGAAATTATCCAGATTGTCCACGATTCTCGGCAGTATCTCCCGTTGCAACTTTCGGAAAGAAATTAGTCACCAAAATGCACGGGGATTCGCAAGAGTGTTTGCGAATCCACCTTCGGCCCGAGGGTTGGGAGGGCAGGAGGGAACTGAGACCCAAGTCCTGTCCAGTAGTACTAGGGCCTAGACAACACGAGCCAAGAAAGGGGACCTGTTAAACAGCGAGGCGTTCTAAGAGTCGGTGGCCAGAGCCGGGTTTCCCCCAGTTGGCTGGAATCTTCAGGGCCCAGAGCCTCTGTCTCATCTGAGAACCCAGGCGCGTCTTCCCCTTCTAGCTCAGGCGGGATGCTGAGTGGCTCTCCTGAGCTCCCACTGCTTCCTAAAGGCCCCTCTAAAAAACAGTCGGAAGTTTCCTAAGAGCTCAGTTTCTCAGAAAGACCACGTGGCCCCCGCTCGGGGAACATTTCAAGGGAAAATTACTTTACATCACCACCATTCAACTTTGAAATCTAATTTTAAAAATTAAAAACGGATTTACGTGTGTTGCATTATTATTTTAAAAACGAATTAATTTTTTAAATGATGTCCTATTTGGGATTCTTATACTGCTTTATCAAAAAAGTCAGCCTGTATCGACTCAATTCACCACCGCAAAACGTGATTGCTCCTGCCGCAGGTCTGTCGAATACAGTGTCTAGCAGCCAGATGTTCATATTTGAGTCATGACTGAGACCCGAGCGGAGCAGGACTAATCAAGCGACTACTGGAAGACCCCACTAGAGAAGCTTCGAAGTGAGATTGCAAAGCTGAGTCATCTACCAGTCCTCGGGCACCTGAAAAGTTTGGGTTGCTGAGAAACTCCCAGGCGCGCCTAGAAAGCAAGAGTTCAAACCCGTACGGGGGGAGGGTAGAAAAGGGTGTCAGACTTTGAAGTCCCCTTTGGAAAAGGCTATATTAAAAGACACGAATCCCCAGACCTCTAGTCAACCGTTAAAACGACACTGGCAGAAAGTTTTGCCTTCCCATCCCCGTTCACCTTAGGGAAACCTGTCTCCTTTCCCGCTTGTGGACTCGGAACCAAACAAAAGTCTATCCCTCCAGGGGAGGCGAGGCTCGCCCAAGAGACCCTCCATCCATGCCCTCCGCAGTCACCTCGGCGCTGCCTCACGGTGGATAAAAACGGAAACGATGCGTGCGCGCAGGCTAAGCGACAACGCCCGGAGCTAGTATCTGGAAGATGCACCGCAAGCTTCCTTGGGAGTGCTCTGGCATTACTACCCAGTATAGGATCTGGGGAGATGGAAATGCATCCTATACAGGAAAACTTTGTAGTCAAAATATTACAAAGAGATTGGAGGGCATTAACCTGTGCACCTCTGTTTGTATCTTAAAGTATTTCTTCGCTGGGGATGCTCTGGCTTAAAAGATAATTAGATCATTGAATATGAGGGATGACACCGGCAAACTCAATACATTGTTAAGAGAACATGAAGTTAAAACTTCAAGTGGCTTTCTTAAATTGTCAAGAAAATCTGTTTCTCCGTTAGACCCCTTTTACACAGATTAGCGGCCCATAGATGTACAGCCCATACTTTTAGGAGATAGGATCCCCAAGACCTCTAAGGATAAAGTCCAGCCTGATACCCCGTGGATGTGGCTTAATGCTATTACTCTGGGCCATGCTTAGCTCTGTATTCAGAATCAAGACCAGCGACTCAATAAACACACACACACACACACACACACACACACACACACACACACACACACACACACACACAGGGTCTCCTAAGTGCCCTCTGATCAGTGTCAGCAAGCCAAAAGTCTGAAAGAGAACTGCCAATCTCTTCTTGCTTTAACTTAAGGCCATCTCTCCAAAAAGCCAGAGTATTCTGGGAAGCCTCTCAAGGTGGGACCTTATCTCAGACCTGAGAAGAGTATGGATGACCATGACATTGGGACAATGACCATGTATTTTCCATTGCTGAAATGACACCTCATAAATGAAACTCAAAGATCATTGAGGAACGGAGATGAATAGGAAGCCCTCTTCTGGAAAAGTTTCATACATTTCGCATTGACAATGTAGAGAGTTTGTGGGTCTTCCTGGGCTTTATTCCTAGAAAGAAAATCTAAGATGGAAAGAGTTCTAGGCAACAGAACCCTTGAAGACTCGAAGAGGAAGAGATGTAGGCGAGTGTGAGCCCGGAGTTGAAATACTACTGTGACTCAGAAATCATACTAGAGACAAATTAGGAATCATAACTCCCAGCGTAGAGGTTGCGGTGTAAAGAGCAAAAGAAAGGGGTCCCCATTTTACGCTAAATTCTCTAGAGGCTCTCTATCCGGAGGGCACCATTGGCCTCCGATAATGCTTCTGGCTTCCTTAAGAGAGAATCAGCCTTGGGAGAGGTTCTAAGATCAACTCCGGGGGATTCTGCGGTGGAACGTAATTGTCCACAGGAAGACACCTGGGAAAAGAAGGCCAGGGGTCCAAAAACACCAGGGAAAAAGCGCTGACAGGAAGCTTGTTCAGTCTACTTAAGAGTTTGTGGCTTTACAAAATAATATATGAAAAATACAATAAAATATCTGATCTGATCATATACATATATATATATAGTAAGAAATTGGACATTTCTTTATTGTAACTGTCTTCCTTTACTCCTCGGTTGCTCAGAGAGAAACCCACCAAGTAAAACTAGTTTTAAACTATCACAGGGAACTTTCTTTGTCTCTTTTTGGGAATCACAAACAATTGTTTTGTTTTGTTTTTTGGTATGGGGGGCTGATAACTCCGGTGGCAGTATACTGTTATGACAATCCATTTTTAAGGCAATAACATTTTTGTAAATTTCAGTGACCTGAAAGCCATCTGTAATTAACTAGAGTCAGCGAACATGATCATCTCATCTTGCAGCTCTCCTCCTAGTCCACAAGTGGACTGTTCTGGACCAGCTCAGCCCAAAACAGTTGTTCCCTTTCTTCTATGGAAAGTTGGTGCAGGGTGAAATATTACATCTCCATCTTAAAACTTGCCTAAACCAAATCGAAGGCCTGACAGGACATTTTTTTTTAAAATCTGGAATACTTATAAAATGGAAACTTTATTCTAAAAGTGCAGATTACACTTCATCACTACCCACCAAAGCAGGGAAATAATGTAAGAAATGTCTCTCCAGAGCTCAACTGGGAAGGCTGACTCAGGACTCCGAGGGCCAGAGATCCTGAGCTCTCCTGCCCACACTCATACCAGCATGTTCAGGAATTGAAAAAGCAAAGATAAAAATATAAGACTTTTCAAATCTGTGTGGCTTTTCTGAGTCTCAAGCACAAACTTCCTAAAGGCTGTCCCCAAGCTCCCCAACCTTGGGGAAGTTTAAAAGCTTTTTGGTCTCCTAAACCTGCCTTTTGAAAGCCATGCTTACTCAAAACTTATGAGAGTAAGATATCCTAAATCCATTCTGATAAATATAGGTCACCCACACTAGAAAAGTCAAGCTAAGGAAAAATATTGCACTGAATTGTCTAGATAATTAGTTCAATTACACCCTTCCCTTTGCTAGAATGGATTCAGGCTGTCACTCTGAAATTCAGAAGTTATTGTAAGTGACCTACCCCAAACCAATCTCTACTTTTGCCTCTTTCCCATGTGTTCTTTAATCATTTTCTCCTGACCCAGAAATAAGACAAAGTTCTGTTCATTTATGTGGTTTATTGTTGTAAACATTAAAATTGTCTTTCTCAAAGAAAGAATTTATCAGAAAAAAAAATCAGCATCTTTAACTGTTGTACACCATAGAAAAAAAGGCAGTGACTCATCTCATGTGCCATACTAGAAGTATACAAAGAAAAATACTACAGAATATGGCAATATTCAAATTCTTACTCAAACATAAAATAATATATTAATTGACAATTTTAGACATAAAAAAACAAAAAATTCAAAGTGCTCAGTAATTTCCAGGGAGTTATGTATATTATAAGCACTCTGGAAACAGTCAAAAGCTGCTGCATGCAAGTTTGTTTAGCTTTAGACAACAAAATGATCAAGATATAAACTTTCTTTTACCAACATCAACGGTACATACAACACTTACAAACAAGGAATGTTGGACGGTGTTACAAACACTATGTGTCCCCTTTGTCAGGATTTTCCAATGTATTGATACTTGTGCCCACCTATTATACAACTGAGAAAATGTTTAAGCTCAGATAACTACCAATCTTTATAAAATCTAACAGACTACATAGTGTCTGAAATACTATTTATATAATATAGACATTACTGAAATAGCAAGTGCCTATAACATCTTCAAACTAGAATCACATGCTTGTCCCTTTTTATGTAGTTATTTTCTTTTTTTTTTGCAAACACACTTACTTTTTAGAATTTGTAATATTTATTCATAAATAGGCACAAAATAATTTAAAAAGCCAAACTGCATTGGATAAATTTACAAGCCTCTGCCTTCTTGAACTCATACCACCCACGAAACATTTAGTTTTACTATATATTACAGCTTTCTTTACAGCAGAAAACTTTGAAGTCTTGTTAAAGGGGAAAATATGTGGGTCCCCTTAAGGGTTTTGTGTTTGTGTGTGTGTGTGTGTGTGTGTGTGTGTGTGTGTGTGTGTGTGTTACATTTGTCTTAACTGCAACAAGCAAGCATGGCCAAACATGTCCCATCATACATTAACAATCTTCCTTCTGAACAATAAACTGATTTTGAACTGATAATAAAAAGTTTATACCACTGTACTGTGTGTTGTCCGATTTCTAAATCCAGGATGCCCCGGAGCCAAAATGCCCTTTCAGGTTCTGCCTGCAGGTTAGGAAATATCGACAGTTTTTGTTTGTTGTTTGTTTGTTTACTTTAGGGATGGGAGCTAGGTGTCTACAGAAGGGAGCCGACTTGAACTGGAAAGTTTAGCCAGCTCTCTCCCCCATGTGATCAGCCCCTCTGGTTTTTCTTCCCAGGTCTTTGAAGTGCATGGGAGAAGATCTTAGAAAGGTAAGGTGTCCAGGAAAAGTTTGTCAATTATTGCTGGTGGTGGTACCAAGTCTTCCAGTTTCAGGTAGAAAATGCGCTGGAGCCCCTGTGTGCAAAGGGTGCGAAGTTCTGGGAGCTTCCCCAACAGTTTGGACAGATAGTTGGGTCGATTCAAGCCCCCATTATTGAAAGTTACATGGTCTTTCAGACAATTTACAATTTTGTTTTGCAGTTCTTCCACTCTCTTCGGTTCTTTGAGCCCGTGTCTCTCTGCAGAAAAGGCAAGCAGAAACAAAAGAAGAAAGCACAGGGAGTTAGTCGGATGGCGGAATCAGAGAGAGTCTGTGATTAGGGAAAGCCATGACCAGTCCCACCAGAGGAAGTTCTGAAGGGGAAGTGCTCAGCACCGGCGGTACTGACCTGTGACCATAGCCAGGGCAGCAATGCAGGAGAAGGCAGAAATGTCGATGTTCATATTCTGCAAGTTGGAGGAGAATTCAACAATGGAATCAATCCATTCCCCAAAGCCACGAACGCATTGCAACCTGTGCAAGACCACCCCATTGCAAAAGATGAGTTTACCCTCCACTGGGTTGGACCTGCAGTTAATGCCAAAGAGAGAGGGGAGAAAAAGAGAGAGAGAGAAGCTAAACAACTAATTACTTGAAGAGCAATAAATGAGGGATTTAAGAGGCACCTAATTACTGAAGAGTTAATAAAATGTAGACCAGTGGACCTTGAAAGGGTTTAATTTCATAACAATCAAGAACTCCTCTATCCCACCTCCATTCCATTCACCCCGCTTCTGGGCCCACTCTTCCCCTTCCCCACTTTTTTTTTTTTTTTTAATCTTGTTCCCCTCCAACCCCTTTTTCCTTCCTTTCTTTTTCTTTCCCATTACTCTCCAGGCCTCCCTCATTACCTGTACGCTAATCGCAGAACAAATAATTCTAAGAAAGCTGATTCAAAAAGCAGATCTTGATCAGCTTTGGGCAGGTCAGCAAAACCAGGGATCTTCTCTGCCCAGCCTCTGATGATCTCCATAGAACCAGTCAGGAGATCGTAGAATTGCTGTATATGTTGGGTGTCATCTCCACTCATCTGATAGTCAGGGTTTGCCTGGAACTGGAATTTCATTTTAAAAAGCACTTAATGAGGTTCTCTAAAATATATAACCCGTGAAATTGCTAACCCCGTTTCTAGTAGGGGAGCCAGGTTTTTATAACAATTAAACCTCTCTCTGACCAGTAAGGAAATTAGATGTTCTGGGGCAATTAATTCAATTAGGGACGGTGCTATAAGGTCGCTGCTTTAAATATGTAAATTACCATTTCCATACAGACTAAATACTGTGCCATCCAGCCCTGGGAAACGTTCAGTCTTATCTCCACAAAACAATTGACACGGTAGTATTCATCCTAATCCCAGAGTGGGTCTTGAGCGGAGGCGCCCTTTGCAAAGCTTAATAATATTGCAGTCGCTTAGTGGTTTGCCCACACTCCCTCCAACCAGAGCCTGCACATTTTCACAAATGGAGTAAAAGAGGAATTGCATCACTTGATCCCTGACCCCAAGACACGCCCCTCCCCCACTTCATCGTCCTGTCCTCACTCGTTCCATCCTCTTCATTCCCTGGCCCCAAGCAAGTCCTATTCTTCACTGGGGGCGCGCGGGGCGAGGGTGGGGGACGCAATCCCAGAAACTTCGAATCAGGGAAGAAAGGTCAGGCATAGTCTCCGTCTGGGTTTTGCCTTTCCGACCTCACGTGGACGGATTGCCGAGTAATAGAGGTTCACAAAGATTCAACCACTCTGGCAGTTTCTCAGATCTACCTTTCAACTACATTCACCTCTTGGGTCCTGGAACTCTGTCAGGAGCTGTGACGCTTCTATCTTGCTTTGCCTCCTTTACCCTTGAGTCTGGGGCATTAGGTTAAGCATAGGGAGTTGGGTCCTGCCCATCTGTTGGTTTTGTTCACATGATAACCCCCACTAGCTTCTTACCCTGGAATAGTCCAGGCTGGTCATGGCTGGATTGGAGTCGACGTGGGCTCTGACGAGGGCACTGATCAGACTCACCGGTGGGGAGGGGGGAGAGGGATCCTGTGGACTCTTCGGCTTCGAGGGTAAACGACCTCTCCGGCCTTTTAAACTGTCCGTGCGAACCACTGTAAAGGAATAGCCGGGTTAACGCAGTTCCCCTGAGCCCAGACTCATAGGGCACTCCCCGGAGGCGGGAGTGGGCACTGGACCCGGTCGCCCAGGGTTCCTCTTGCTTCTAAAGACTTTACTGATGAGAAGCATTAAAAATAAAAGGGGGCTTATCTTATACCTTCCTCCAACTGGGTTGAAGATCAGGAGGACCCGATGGCTTTCTTTAGAGAAGGCTGGGCCTTTAGACAGAGGGATCCCGGTGTGCTTAGGGAGTGGGGGGGGGGGGGAGGCAGGGATCAGGATCCACAAGGAGCTGGTGGTTTTTCAAGGGCACGGAAGGAGAGGTGAGCAACTTGCCCCAACCTACCTTCTTTAACCATCCCAACAGCCAGGCACTTCTGAAATCGACAGTACTGACAACGATTTCTGCGGCGCTTGTCCACTGGGCAGTTTTTATTTGCTAAACACACGTATTTCGCGTTTTTTTGCACCGTGCGCTGCAGAGGGAAAGAATGTAGGCCAAAAATCATTATTTTTCTTAACTTAAAGTCCAATAAATTGGAGACTTTTTAAAAAATGGCTTGGATCTGTGTTCCTTCCCTACAAACACAAACACTACTCCTTTAAAAAAAAAAAAATTCCTGTTCTTTTCTTCCTATTTCCTTTCCTTTTCCTCCCCCAGGGCATTTACCAGAAGAAAATTGATAGCGTTAACATTTGAGCTAACCTTGCCGCTCCTTGCTGTGTTTTATATGCCAGGAGAAGGAGCAGGAGACGCTCAGTAAATACAAATCCGTGGGCATTCATATTATTTACATTCCTTGGAGACCTTCTCTATTTAAAATGATAAGATTATTCAATCAGGATGGCGAAATAAAGAGATCACTTAATTTGACCATAGGGAATTCTGTTCCACTTGGTTAGCTCAGACACGGTTCTCTGTCCTAACCAATTTCAATCTGAACAAGGAAGACAGAGCCTAACACATGCAAATAGCCCTCTTCCAACTCGGCTCCAGCAATTTCGGGAGGGAGCCCGCGGGGGCGGCAGGTTGCTGTGGGGCGAGGGGCGGGTGAAACCCTAACTCTCCCAGTCTAGCTTGTTTCTTTCCTTAAACACCCCGATGCCCCCTTGGCAACCCGTGGGAAGCTTCAGGGAACCAGGGCTGGGCTGCCTACGGTAAGGCGAGGGCACACTCCTGGGTCTCAGGTACAAGGTCATAGCTACCTACCACCTCCGCCCAGTCTTGCTCACCTTAAAGAAACCTTTGCAGCCCTCACAAGTGCGAACACCGTAGTGCTGACAGGCCGCGTTGTCACCGCACACGGCGCAAAGACCCTCGTTGGAGGGAGAGCCCCGGGACGGTGGCGAGGGCACCTGTGAGTCAAGCAACTGCGAAGCGTGGCCGATCTGCAGGCCCGGGAAGCCCATGGATGCCGGCTTGCGAATGGGATTGGGCACTGCGAAGGTCTGCCCATCCACTACGTGGTGGCTGCCCGCGGGCTCCGGGTTCATAGGGACGTGCAGAGGCCCGTCGAAGCGCATCTGGCAGCTAGACACAGGAGTACCCGGGGGCGACTGCTTAAAGGAGAAAAGTGAAAGGCGGGAGACAGGTGTCTTCCTCTGCTCGATCATGTGTGTAGTGGCCACGTAGTTCTGGTGGAAGTTGTGAAGAGAGCCTGGGTCGTCCCACATCGGGCTATGCTGCACCTGGAAGCCCGGGGTGCTGGGTGTCGGGGGCGAGGAGGGCTTGTAGTAAACCGACCCGGAGTGTGGCATCATCTCCTCGGACTGGGGGGGCAGGTGGCTGTGCTGCTGGTAGTTGTGCATCTGAATGTCTTCTACCTTAATGGAGGACTGCTGTCCGGACAGGGGCATTTGGTACAAGCAAGGTGGCTTGACGTCGTAGCCTGTGCTGTAGTTGTCCATAAAGGTACTAAAGCTGGGGAGAGAAGTGGTGGCAGTGATTTCAGTGTTGGTGAGGTCCATGCTAAACTTGACAAACTCTGGAGTTAAGAAATCGGAGCTGTATTCTCCCGAAGAGTGGTAACTGTAGCTCTGAGAAGCGGGGCTGGCTCCTTGAGGCGAGGACCCATACTGCGCCTGAACACAAGGCATGGCTGGAAATGAAACAGGGTGATATACACTCAGCCTGGTCAACTGAACACTTTCTTCTTCGGGGCTCAGGTACACCTGGAGCTACACCGGCAGCCCGCGGCGTCAGAGAGAGGGCAGGGGTGCGAGAAGGGCAAAAAGGTCGGAGCAACAATGAAGAAAGGTAAGGATTGACCCCGGAACGACCCAGAGCTGGAAAGCTGTTGAGGGTCTACAAATGCTCCCCCATCCATCCCCTTCCCACAGCCAATCTGACGAGCCTCACGCTGAAGCTCGGGGTCGACAGGATTTCTAGAACCCACGGTCTAGAAATGAAGTTGAAGTGCACAATGAGAAAAAGTTGTTCTCTGTGACCATAAGGCACAAGGCTGGCCTGAGAAGATCCTGTTGCCCTGTGTTTCTGGATATGGGGGAACTCGGGAAAGGTAATGAAAAATAAAAAGTTCACTAACCTTCAGCCGAGTTATTGGAGTTTTCGAGGAAATTAAAGGTGGACAGTGTCGTAATTCAGCGAAGGACAAAGTTTCCAAGATTTTTAAAAAAGCCCGTCAGATCTCCCTGAAATACAGACACAGGAAGTTTGAGGACATTTTCCCACCGAGATTTGGTTGGGCAGAGGTGGACTCGCTCACAGGCAGGTCTTTCAGTGCCTCCTTGGGGATGAATGTAAGGACTTTACAGAACAGCAGCTTAAATGAACGTGCAAAGACCTGGCTAACCGACAGATAGTGCCTCTCATCTCCCAGTGTAAATCCCTGCGGAGAAAGCATCCTAGAGGGAAGTTATCCCCTGAGTCTACTTGATAGTTAACAATATAATGAATTGGCCCCTTTGCTATAGATTGGAAGAATCATTTTCATTCCCCTTTATTTGAAATCTTACTAAGAAGACTAAGGTAAAGAGAAAGCACAAGGTCGAAGCCCTCTCTTGAATATCTTTCTTGTAGCCAAATGGACTTTCCTCTTAAAGGGGAAGAGAAATTAGTAGAACTCAAGAATATACAGTTAAAAAAAAAAAAAAAAAGGCAATAGAGATCCCACCCTTAAAAAATGTCAGCCAGGCCCGGACAACCAAGAAGTCAATTTGGATGCAAGGGTATAGCTTTTGTAATTGCTTTTGACCCAGCACTGGGGTTTGGAATACAAATATATTGCTGTTCCTCCAGAGAACTGGATTTTCAACACCTTTGATGGCCCGGAGGGGATGAGAAAGACCTCTACTTTACCGAAGGATCTTGGGACTGCAGAGGGAAGGAAATATTACGCATATAATATTGGCACCAAAGTTAGAAGCACAGTAAGCTAAACACCTTCTCCACAGTATTTTCCACAGGCTGCCTACTTGCTGGGACAATGCATTTTTGTGTCCTAGCAATTTTCAGAGCTTCCCATTTGGCAAGGTATTCTAAAGCATAGACAGGCTTGTTAAGAAACCCAACACCCGCTCCTTCTTCTCCCTCTCTCCTTTCTTCCATAATCTTGCTTCAAGGAATGGAAAAGGTTAACCAGAAAAAAAAAAAATAGAACGAGTACTCTTGCTTCCCCCCATCCGCCGCCGCCCTTGGAAATATGTCTGTGCTGGATATTAACCCCTAGCAGTGTCACACACAGTTTTATAACTGCACTCTTTACCTCACGCACACACATTCTGGCATACTACCCAAGAGCAGCATTGATCAAAACCAGAAATTTCAGGCAACTTAGCAACAGGACAATCTACCGTCACCACCCTTACACGACAATCCACACGCGGGCGAGCTCAGCGACACTGTTCCCAAGCAACGCATAAACTTTCTCTCACGGACTGTTTCCCACATGTTCATGAGATCTGGAGTCCCCAACAAGCCACAATCAATTTCACACCAAGAGCAAACTTTGCGCACATCTCCGCAGGCAAGTCCTTCTCTCCTAAAACTGTGGGAGTCCCCCTTCCATATCCACCAATGAGAAGCCTGGAAGGCTCTGCCGGCAGCCAACTCCCCCCCCTAACGCACCAGCCCAAGTTCCAGCAAAGGCTCCGCGTAGCCGCGCGCGCCCACTCTCCATCCCCCAATCCCTTCGCGCTCCGCGTCTGTGGCGCCCACTTGCAGAAAATCTGTCCCCAGTCCGCGGAGACCCGGAGAACAAGAGACCAAGGGCGGCATCGCCGCACCTACTCACTTCTCTGCTCTCTTCATTCATTCAACTCCTCCGAAGTGCAGTTCCCTCCGGCAGCCGGGGTCCGGGGTCCGCGGGAGCGCTGCGGGAGCCGGGCGCGGGGAGCCACACGCCGCCAGCCCGGCGAGGGAAGAGGCAGGCAACCGGCGGGGCAGGCGAGAGGGACGCGGAGCTGTGCGGAGCCGCCGGGCGGACTGGCCCTGGCCGCCAATGTGCCTTTGTTTATGTGGCTCGGTCTGCCGCTGCCAACATGCACCTAAAGTCTGCGCGCGTCAGCGCGCGTCAGCGGCCGGCGGTCCAATCGCCGAGCCTCCGCGCTCCCCGGACTCCTGGCCCGCGCTCGCTTTGGTATATTTCCGACCTGACGTCACGACTGGGGCTGATTTTAAGGTGGGAACGGTTCTGTGTTCACCTTGGTAGCCCACTTGGGTGGTTTTTTAAATTTTTTTTTTTTCCGAAAGAAGTGTGACTTCTGCAACCCAAGTCCGTGAAACCTGCGGTGATGCTACACTTCACCTGCCCCCAGACCCTGAGTCTTCACACATGGAAAGGGTGCAACAAAAGCTTGAACGGAAAAGAACGCTGGCGTGGGTTGCGTAGCGGGTACCTGGGCCGCAGGGCAGAGGTGTGCCTTGCAGCTTCCCAACGTCACCCTCCACACAGTCCTTAGCGGAAGTGCAGACAGACGTCCCGTGACTCTTAGCTCTCCAAAGGCTTGGGCGTGAGATGGGATTTCACTAGTCCGTGCGTCCCCTTCTCCTCTTTTCTGTCTTCCACCTTCCTTCTAAAGATTAGGGGATGGTGCCCCCCCTTTTTCTCTCTCTCGCTCTTTCCTGAAGCTAAAAGGCTATGATACTTAAAGGAGTGTGGGGAAAGAGAGAGTAGACATTGAGCCAGGCCTTCGAGGACCCCACAAGTAGGAGTGAACTGTTGCCTGCTTTTCTTTTGCAGACAATGCATCAAAGAGTCGGGCAACAGGTGCGCCTCGAACAGAAAGATGATCTGATCCATTCCTTCGGTCAATTCTCAACAGCGTTGATATTTCACTGTGCCCACCAAGCCCGTCCTATCCCTCTCACACAATTCTGAAAGGCAAACGCTGTCGTACCCGCAACTGAGAAGAAAGCATGGTGGGAGAAGCAGCAGCAAAGGGAGTGGAGCCCGAGGCGGTGGTGGCGCGTACGGAGTCTCGGAAAATTGGAGAGTGCGGGCCCATTGCCTTAGCCAAGAGTTCCCGTGGCCTGTGGGAGCGTGTCCTACCACCGCGGTCCACGGAGTCGCCTCCCGCGGTGCTCTGCAAGACAATCTGCCCGCCAAGCGCATGGACCTTTCTAGCAAAGGAATCGCCGCTCCTCCGGAGGGCTAGGCTTACTCCTAGTGGGCCGCAGATTTCCTAGGGTTTCTCCCAAGACCAGAAAGGAGCTGAGGCCGAGGGAGGGCACTTTGGAGGGTCCCCATCAGTGCCCAGGGCAGCTCTCCTCCTCCCCTCCTCCCGAGCTTGGGCTGGCTCCCAAGCTGCCGGGGGGGGGGGGGGGGGGGACGAGTGTGTGATGTGCATGCAACTCGGCCCCCTCCCGGTGATCCTAGCACCCGTGGAGAGCACCGCGGAACTCTCACGGTTGTGGGGTTGCTCATTCCTAGCCCGCACCTCAGCCTTTGCCTACTCCGTGTGGAGAGAGCCTGCGGCTGCAGAGGCGTTGCCATCGGGTGCCCTGCGGCTGCCCAGACAAGCCGCGGGCTCCACTGTGCATCAGCCTCGGGGAAACCTACGTGACCACCTTAAGTTTCCCCCAGATGTTGCGGCTGCCTCTCCAGCTGCTGCCGCTACGGCTTGGCGGTGCCTTAGTGGGCGCCAGGAAAAAAATAAATAAATAAAATTAAATGAAACCAGGAAGTGGGGGAGGGCGCAAGAGGGGGCAGGGTGAAGAACAGCTTATTAGTGTGAGCTCGGCAGCGTCAGCGCCCCGTGGGCAGAAGCAATTCCACGCGAACGAAAGGGAAAAAGTGAGAGTTTGAAGAGCAATGAAGAAGGAAGGGGGTGGGGGTGGCGGTGACGCAGGGGCGCAGGCATTGACGCACCGGCCAGGCTGGGACCAAAATAGCAGCAACTCCAGCTCACAGGCGCCCTCCCGGGTTCCCTTCCCCTTCCGCGAGGGAGCAGGGTGCGGTCAGGGGGAGCTTTCCTTGATCCTCGCGGTGGGCCAGGTTCCCGACAACTATTTTCAGACAGTCGGAAACCCAAGCTTTGCTACACTGGGGGTGGAAATTATTATTTTTTAATACAGTTCCAGGAGAGCGAATACCGAGAGTTTAAGATCGTAACCACAGCCCTCCCTACACAAATGCGGCTAAGTAGACATTCTCAGCACACTCCTCTCCCTCAGTCATTAAAAACATTCGGTTTGGGTTGAGTTGAGTCTGGGGACATTTTGAAAAATGCCCTCCCAGAGAGAGGATAGGTAGCCTGGGGTTTTTATATTGAGCACCACGAAACAGGCAGAGTAATGTGAGTTATTATTCTTTAGCAACTTGCGGTTTATGGTTCTCTGATAGGAGCCTTTGCTCAAGTCTTGTTCTACCCAAGATGAAAAAGGCAGTGGTCATAACAATTTAATACAATAAATGAGAATAGAGTAATGATAACATGTAAATGAGAGAAAGTGAAGACTTCTTTTCCATCTGTGTGTTTTTCCTCTCCTCAGATTCATGTTCAGCTTCCTGGGATGTTATTACTACTACTTAGGAAAGACTCGCTTCTACTAATTCTTGGCTGAGCCTATTCTGGGGTTGGAATTTGCGGCAGAGTTCACACATGCTCCAGGTGGTAAGGATCCAATGGACAGATCGGAAAGCCTAAAGGGCCATGCTCAAAACCTCAGACCGCTGTTTTTCCCACTTGATTCTGAAGGGGCAAAACTGCAGGACCAAAGACAAGGTCTGCAATTGACTGGTCTTGTCGGTAGGGGGCCTGACTCCACAATGTTCAAGAGACACTCCTCACTCAAGCACACGCACGCGCGCTCACACACAAACACACACACACACACACACACACACACACACACACACACACACACACAATTAGCTATTTACTACTTAGGCTAACTAAGCCCCGGGAGAAAATTCTGCAGGCCCAAATGTTCATACTGTTTGGAATTCATAAACAACAACTCTTTTTTTTTTTCTATTTTGTCCAAAACGGAAACAGTTCAACACATGGAATTTGGTTCACAATGGATTCTCTTTATTTCCTCCTGCCCATGTTTAACTCACTGTTAGGTCACAGAGGAAAAAAACCAAAATGGCAATAAAATCTCTCATTTTATCTCAAAGCAGTTCAAATTGGCATATAGTTTGGAAAAATGAAAGCATGTTTTAAAATCCTATGATTACATGTTTAAATAAATTATAGTTTAGAAGAGAATTCCTGTGGGTATATTTGCTAGTACATAAGAGAATGCTTTTGTGCATAGAGGTTTAATTACACATATAATGGAATCAAAATGTAGAATTGAACAACCTTTCAGAAAATGTTAAAAACAATGCTTTAGGCTAAAAGGAACTGAAATTCTGCATTTATATCGCTGCAGCCCTTCTGCATTCTTACACATAAATATTTCAAATAAAGTATTTTATAACTCAATTAAGATGACAATAATGTTTTTTTCTGGATCCAGGGTCTGATGTAACTTTAAATTATTGCCATGTTTAAATGTGTAAAGTTTCCCCACAATAAAGGTCTATTTACTTAATAATTTAGAACAGTGGAAGCAAAAAGTGGGTGTTATCCATAGTAGCTCCCCATTATATAAATTATAAGTTATTGTTATTAATAACTATAATGTGATCTCAAAAAGCATTGGTGAAAGTGTTGTTATATTACCTTTTGTAATACTAACACATACTAGGCTAATATATTTTCCTATGTGTAGAAAAAATATTTTCATGGAAAATCAGTATAAATAAACATAAACTCACATCTAAACCTAAGTATTTTATTTTATGCATGGCTAAGCAGATTATACTTAATAAAACTGAGCTTTTGGTATAATTTAGAGAGCAAACATAAAAGTAATCCCCCAGGATTTTCTATTTTAATGCATGGGAAGAGGTCTCTGGGGATTGATTTCAGTATTCTCCCCAAATGAATTCAGAGACTTCACAGTCAGATACAATGAAACAAACATACCTGTTATGCTGTCAGAGTTGAGGCAACTTCAAGATATTTCTTTAAAACCTTGTATGCATTGGAATTTATAAGCATTACAATGAGATGTATTTTACATTATGTTTGAACAAACTTTCACTCACAGCCTTTGTTGGTATTTGGTAGGCAGTCTTACAATAGTGACAGAAGAAAGGAAATTTCACTTAAAAACATCTGTTTCTTAAAAGAAAAAAAATAATTGATGATGTTCTACTGTTTTGCTTTTGCCACTTCATTTGCATTCATGGCCTATTAATCAGCCAAACAGCACTTTCCTGTAGGATACTGAGAGAGTCGGTCACTTCTGTGATCTTCACATTCTGGACAGATGCAGCCTTTATTCAGCTTTATGCAGCCTGTTTTCACCAAAGACCATTGATTTAAAAAAAAAAAAAAAAAAAAAAAAAAAGTCTTACTTTAATTCTGAACTCAATTCTAGAAAATGTGTAAAGATGTGCAGAAGTAAACAACATTTTTTCTATAAGCTTCTACTTATAAATTAAAATCATAAAACTGAACATATGGTAAAACCTCATGCCACTCAAAAACTATTTTACATAATAAAAATCTTTGGGGGTTTTTTTCTTAATACTTAACTTGCAGTGGTTTTCTAATACTTGCTTTTATAGTAACAACTTAACATTTTCTTATGAGAAACTCTACTTGAAAAGAAGAAGATTATTTTGTTTTTTAGAATTTACGTGCTTATTTCAGTAAGCATGGAAGACATTAAAAATGTACTATGTCCTAAAGCACATTTAAAGATCCTGAGAACAAAGTTATATAGTAATATAAAAGACACTTGAAATTCTAACAAGAGCCAATGACATCAGTTATTCTAGCAGTGCTAGACAACAGTTCTTTAAACAGATAAAATATATACACTTTGGAAAAGTTATATGTAAATCACGGGTGGCATTTTCTAGTTTTTGTTCTACATTTAGTGATAAAATACCACATTTTACTTTTCCCCTTAAGCTAATTGGTAGAGAACCTCTTAATTTAATAAAAAAAGAAAATAAAGCATTGATATATTCAGACGAAGACATATAAGCCCTTTTCCTCATCATAATTCTCAATTATTAAGCTTACAATTTGAACATTACAAAAGTAACTTATCGCAAGGACCCTTATAGTGATAAGTAATAAATCTAATTACCATATCCTTTGAATAGATGTAATATAAATTTCATTGCTCACTTAAAAGTTCTAAAGTTAACAGCATAAACTTGAAGTTGAGTAATTAAGTAATCCTTATATAGACACTTATTAAAGTATTTATACATATTATCTTAAATCTACATCTATCATTTTGCCAATTAAAATTAGGACTTTAATTGCAATTAAGTAATTTAATTGCCAATTGAACAGCAAAATTGCTAAGTGACTAATTTTAATGCCTATTTTAATTACCAATCATGACTGGGGAGGGAGCTAATCAAGTTACATCAGGCAGTACCAGAGTAATGATGTGGAAAAGAAGGAGAAACATTCAAAGCTACATGCCTTAAAAAAAGAAACATAAATTAAATAAATGCAAACACAATCTTATAAATGTATAAAAATACTGTATTTCAATATCTGAATACAGACCATGAAAGAGAACGGGGTTAATTAAAGAGCTCCTGTCAATCTTCAGTCAAAGTAAGGGCAGCCCAAGTCAGTTTTTTATGTGGTATTTGTATGGCACACATGCCAACCCATATGAAAACAGAGCTGCCTATCGATGAGAATAAGAAACTGATCCTGCTCAACTGAGGTAATACTACAGACTGACACTTTATTCTTTTTTTAATGAAATTCTCATAAAAGAGAGAAACACATTTCTAATGCAACAACATGAGTTTTGAACTTGAAAAGCAGATTCAAGTGCAGTGAGTCCACACTCTTTCCTGATGACTCACACCCCCACTTAGCTGAATGAAGAGTTTTACTAGAAGCCTAATGCCTTTTTACAACTGGTTCCATGCCACCTTGAAAAACCATAAACTTAGCATACTTAAAGATCACAAATGTGTTTGTAGGGGGAAAAAAATGAAGAAAATGTAGGTACGATCATATCACAGTTGAAACTACTTAGTATGGGGAATATACTCAGTTTTAAGTCCTTTTTGGATATTCAGTTAGAATAAACATGTCAGCTCAAGATAAAGGCCCTATGTCTATAGGGAACAGAAATATTTTCTTGGCCAACACAAAGCATATTTTCAATTTTTTTCCCCATCTAAACAAATTCTCAGATTAACAACATGGAAAGGCAACACTGAAAAAGCAATTAAAGTTTGAGAACAAAACATACAAAGGGATTTCCTAGTAGACAATAGCAGTTCTAGTACTTTCTAGTTCTGGTGTTCTCCTTGGCAGCCAGCTACATTATTTAGGGTAACAGTGCACACCTATCAAATGTTTATTTAAAATGAAATGATGCTCTAAGATACAAATCTTAGGTATGTTGCCACATTAAGTATACAAAAATATGCATAGTTTGTACCTGCAAAGGTGCCTGAAAAAATTCATGAAATGTACACATAATGATACAACTGAAGAGAGAGAGAGAGCAAATAGTACTGCTTGAGGTTTTGCTTGCTTGAACTCTGAAACGAAGCCCAGCAGGCCTTTGGCCTGGAATTGAAGGAGGAACACTTTAATAACCATAGGGCTTGACAAACGGTTGCAGCATCTACCCATGACAATAACAGCTTTATAAGGCAGGTTCTGTGGGACTGACTAAAGGACACAGTCACTGTCAATTCACAGGTCATGAAGATGGAGTCATTATTGACAAGCGCACTACTGATCTGGGTTTAAACTGATAGAGTACGGGTGCTGCGCAGCACACTAAACCCTCAGCTATTAAAAGATTACAAAAACCGCCCCAACAAAGAAACTTGCCATTATCGTAATTTGTTCTGCATAAGACTTTTTTGCTATATAGCTATGCAAAAGATGTTAAATAGAATAGTTGGAATGTCTGAACTAATCCAAGCACTAGCTAACAAATCATCAGCCACTGCAAGGTGGGGGTGAGGGGAGTCATTTTGTCCTTTCAAAATGATCCTAAAAGGGCATGATGTATAAGCTTTCAAAATGTTACTTTCTGAAAAGTATAAAATTAAAAATAAATACACTTAGACCATTCATATCTATTTATGCATTTTGCTAGTCTATCAGCTCACATGAACTACCCTTTTTACATATTGTTGAATGCAAAAAACCCTTAGATATTATGAACCTAGCTTTAAGATATTCCTTCATATAAAAAGTAAACATGAGATTAAAACCTGAATGATACTTTAATTTGCATCATTAGGTCATTGCTTATCTTCCACTGTGATCTGCATTAGTGAACCAAAAATATGGACTGTGGTATAAACACAACCATGTTTATAATCCAAGCTTAAAGGCAGTTACAATATTTTATTAGTCAGCGGGAAATTTAAAAGTCTAAATATAAAATATTACTAAGCCAATTCCAGTAGGACCTAAGCAATGACTTTAGTAGGTAGATACTGACATCTTGGGTGGGGGGAGTCATTATCTCCACAATCAGGAGAGAGAATGGAGTACAGGAACAGGTTTGCCGAAAAAGTTCTATTTACGTTTCTTATGGTTCGTTGTTTCTTAAAACTGTTTTTCTTAAGAGCTGAAGTAGAATTTTGATTGCTTTAGGTGGAGAATTTCAAATAAGCACCTGCTCTTAGGAATTACACTGAAACCGTATTTTCCCAGAGTCGTTCGATTTCCTGGCTTAAAAGTGTGATGCTCTTGAAGAATGCTAACTGTAACTAACTCCGGAACTTGTATCTTCCACCTCTGGATACCTCACCCATTAGATAGTGTCAATTTCCAATACCAGTTTGGTTAAACTTTATCAGTTTTGTATGTCTAGAGATGGAAGAGGATGGAAGGAGGAAGGAAATGCAGAAACAGATTTTTACAGTCAGAATGATGTGACTGGGCCCCTCAAACTACCAACAGTTGATATAGAACTTGAAATGTAATTTATACTACAGCAACTGGGAGATGTTATCTTCCTGTTGTTATAACGCATCAGGTCAAGGGATATAAATTGTACCAGGTAATTCATTTTGCTGTTCAGAGAGTCATTAGGTTCCTCCCAGAATATATATGATTGATATCCCTGGAGGTGAAAGGCTAAAGGAACCATATGGCAACATGTTGCATTCCATATGCTATCTGCCCATCCGTGCTTAAGCTGCCATTAACAACATCTGTACCTTACAGAAATCCAGCTGCGCCTAGAAGGCTGACAGAACGGTACTGTGGGAGGGTGGGGGTGGAATCTAGCTTAGCGCCATTAACTTGAGACTTAGAGTCCATCTACTAGGACAATTAGACGAGACGACACAAAAGCTTTATTAAAGTTTAATTTTGAACTCCCAATTAGCAAAAGTGCATTACAAATCGATTGCAATTTCCTAGAATGCACAGCAAGTTCTCAGCCAGCCGGCCTGCCTGCCACGTGCGAGGGGCCGCAGGGCAGCCGGAAGGGCAGAGCTCAGGGTTGGCCTCCGCGGCCCACAAGTCCCCAAAAGTCCCTACCAGAGCCACAGTTGGGTTGGGAGGGCCAGTATGGGAACCAGCGGGTGGGGGTCCCCGGCTTTGGTAATGGGGAGACGAGGGGAAGGAGTGGCCTGGGAGGGGCTAGGGAGACCAGGGAGGCGGGCGACATGGTGGCCGCGCCGCGCCGGCCTCTCGGGAGGAGCCTGCTGGGACTGGTCACACCGAAGTTTCTCTCCCGCTCCGGCGCTCCACACCCACCTCGGATTCCTGCACCGGCGCGGGCCACCGCGGGGACAGGAGTCCGGGAAGGGCTGTCACCGGCCCTCCCTGAGCCCCCAGCCCGGCCCAGGGAACGTTACCTGCCCGGCGCTCCCGGCCCCAGATCGCCGCGTCCCCGGGCGCAGAGTGGTGGCCCAGCCGACTCCAGCTCCTCGTGCAGTCCGGGCGCGCGGCGAGGAGCGCGGACCACCGAGCGGAGTCCCAGGGCCTCGGCCCAGTCGCTCCGGGGGCGCCGAGCCGAGGGCGGGGGCCCGGAGAGCGGCCCTCGGAGGCCAGGGAGGCGCGCGCTCCGGCCCATTGTCGCCGCCCGCGCGCACCCCGCGCCCTCGGCCCAGCGGCCAAGCGCGTCAGCGGCCCCGGCTCCGTGACGCGCGCAGCCGGCGCTATAAATAACCCGCCCGCCCGCCCCGGGCGCCCCGCCAGTGACGCCGGACCGGCAGGGAGGAGCGGCGGAGGAAACAATGACCCGCCGCACCCCGCCGCCCCGCTGCTAGTCCCGACCTCCGCGCTCCCCGCCGTCCCAGGGGCCGTCCCACCCCTCGGGCGACCGCGCGCAGACCTCTACACCCCTTGCTCAACTCCTCGCCAAGTTCCTCCCAAGTTGCTTTAAAACATCTCGACGGTTCCCCGCCCCAACTCCCCCCTCCATTCAGGTCCCGTGTGGTTGGGGCGAGGGTGGAGTGGGGGGGGGGGGAGAAAATGAAAAACTAAAATAAAGAATTTGACTTCTTCAGTGTCTCCGAGGAAAGACCAGGGTACAATGAAGCGATTGTCCCGAGGGCCCAGAAGAAGCAGCAGGGAGGCCTGCTTCCCAGGACTCACCAACTCAGTCACTGTGTCCTTTGCATCTTTGTGGACTTCCTGATGGCGTAGCCTGTTGTGATCTTCCAAGTCTGGAGTATTGCGGCTGTGGGGAGTCCGGTCAAGGCTGACATTTAAAGGGGATTTCTCTATAGGTAAATGTTTCTGCCGAGAGACTTCCATTGCCACCTTCATCTTCAGGCGTTTCTGTCAAAACACTCCCTGATGCATATCATATTCATTAAGGTTCCCATATACAAATGAAGATCAGCTACTCAGCTGGAATTATCAATTATCAGTCGATAAGACTGTGTTTATTATTACATTAATATCGTTTGTGAGTTTGAATGTGTGTACAAATGCATGCCATGGACCCGGTAGGGAGGTCAGAAGATAACTTCCTGGGTGTCATTCTCTTGCACCGTGCTGATCCTGTGTATCCAAGCCTTGTGGTAAGCCTTTACTGGCTGAGCCACCTCTCTGGCCTCTAAGACTTTGTTTCCTTTTTTTGTTTGTGTTTTCCAAGACAGGGTTTCTCCGTGTAACAGCCCTGGCTGTCCTGGAACTCACTTGTAGAGCAGGCTGGCCTCGAACTCAGAGACCTGCCTGCCTCAGTCTCCCAAGTGCTAAAATTAAAGGCATGTGCCACCACACCCAGAACTTTTTTTTTTTCTGAGCCAAATGCCTCAGACATATGAACTCTGCTTTCTGGGGTGCTGATATCTAGAAAAATTGCAGATCTAAGCAGAGCAGTAGAGTGATGGATGAGGCATGGAAAATACATTATAAGAGCTAAAGAGACGGTTCTTAGTCCATAATCAAAGTGCTGTAGTGACCCATCACTCTACTGGAAGTTGGAAGATCAGAAGATTTGAGTATCGTGTCTTCATTGTACTTTTCTGCACCATTTTTATTTGTATGTTTCCCCAAAAAGACTATTGGGACTACTTGAACAAAGGGATGGAATATTGATATTATTTAAGAGGAGAGTATGGTGGCCACTGTGGTTTCATTTACACGCTAGTAGATCTGTTTACCATCTAATGATGCCCTAGGCTCTTTCTAACACCACTTTCTCCTGAGAGAAATGATCTGATTTTGCACTACAAACTACACTGGGACCATTTCCTCCTAGTGTACTTTGTCCCCACTTCTGACTCTTTTCTCGAGCCAGGGGCTGACACCCCAGCAGCGTTCTCATTGACCTTCATAGACAGTCAGGAAGAATGCATCTTACCCTCCTGTCTTCAGGTTGGTGAAAAAAAAAAAAAAAAAAAAAAAAACTTAAGAAAACATAAAAGGGGAAGAAACAAGTTTGGAGCCAAAACATTTGCTTCACATAGACACCACCAAAGTGTGATCACAACTAAAAGTTAACCAGTATTTCTTCCAGTTAAGCACATCTGCCTCTCTTTCCTATCAAACGTCTCCTCTCTCCCTTAACTCTGCTTTCAGGTTCTTCTGCTACTCATAAGAAGGATTTTTTTTTTTTTTTTTTTTTTTTTTTGCCACCATTTTCCTGAAACATCCAGCTACTCCCGACACTTTTACTTCTTAATACTTTTAGTATGATCTTTTCTAATCATTACTATTGTCCTTTTCACTTCTTCTTTTAAAATGTTTATATTTATTGATTTAATTGTCTTGTTGGGGGGAGGGGCTGGGCAACTGAGTTGCCTCGGTGAAGGTTAAAGGGGGTCAGTTCTCTCCTTCCTCCAGACAGATTTTGGGAACCCAAGTCTAGTGCTCAGTTTTGTCAGCGAGAGCCTTTACCCTCTGAGCAATCTCACTGGCCCTGCCCTTAAATTTCTAACTCAATGAAATATTAATATGTTCCAATTTATTAGTGTTTGCGGATGTGTTATAGTTTGGATCCGAAATGTTCCACAATGGTTCATGGGTTGAAGGCTTGATGTCTGGTGCATCTATGTTCAGAGATGGTGCCTTTGGGATATGATTGGATCATGGCTTCATAATTTGATAGGCTGCTAAGGGGTGATGAAAACATGAGGTAGGACCTTGTTGAAGGGAGTAGGTACTTGGGTGCCTGCCCTGGGAAACTATATTTCACATGAAACGGTTATTGGAGAAAATACTATGCACACTTGCCTTATCATTTAGTTAATCCTGATCCCTCTTCAAACACCTTCTTCTGCCTCACATTTTCCCAGCCAGGACATTCTGTTTCTTCTCAAAGAAATGACAGTTTCTCACCTTGGACTGAATGTGTTAAAACCTTGAGCTTAGATAAAATTTTCCTCTTTCAATATGTTTGGTTTCGGTAGTTTTGGTTTCTTTCTGTTTTTGTTTTGTTTTGCTTTGAACAGTAATGGAGAGACAGCTAACACAAACCACTTAATTCTAGAACCAGTAGAAACACCAAAGTCATTTCCTGAAAATATAAAATATATTTTATAAAATATAAAATCTTTGAAACAGAACCATATAAAAATATTTTATAAATATTTGAATTTCTTTGATTTTGTAAAGTTTGTCAGTTTTCGTAACACTGTGGTTTAGATTGTGGACATTCCCTAGTATTCTCCAAGTTGCTACCTACCTGAGATTAAATTCTTCAATGGATTCCTCTACAGCAGCAGTGCTGAAGAACTCATAAGAGGAGCTATTGTGCACATTTGCTTCATTATTCAGTTAATCCTGGTCTGTACTGAGAAAGCCATGCCTGTCAGCTTGAAATTTCAAAGCAATGAGCACAAATATTTGCTATATCCTATGCAGTATAGTTCTTGTGATTGACATGAAAAATCACTGAAATTATAGTATAAGCAAATCTTAGCAACCGTCAAATGGATAAATAGAAGGTTAGCTAGATGAGCCATGAAGACTCTGAGTATTCCAAATGAAGGAAAAAAGACAACCCAAGTTATAGAGCTACAAACCTTCTTCATTGAAAAAGACAAGTTAGCCAGAGGTGGTTGCAAACCCCGGCAATCCCAGCACTTGGGAGGCACCAGAATCAGGCTCCTGTTCAAAGTCATCCTTGGCTACCTTGAGAATTTGAAGTCAGCTTAAGTTACCTGTCTCAAACATCCAAATCAGCCAGTTGATCAATTAACAAGTGGACGTGCAATGTTTGTAAAAATAAAGGTAACTAAATTCAGAAAAATTGTAAAACTCCTAACATCAATGCAAGATATGGCCAGAGATGCATAATTGACTCTTCTCATAAGACAACTACGTTTTAACAGTTAATCCACCAAATTTTCCTCTGACAGAAGGCATTGCAAGCAACTGTGTTCACCATACAAATAATCAACATCAAACCATGTAAACAATATTTTGGTATCCTTTGTGAGGCTGAACCAGAAACGTTGGCTTTGTCTGAGGGAGGCTTTGGGAGAATATACAGGCTGTTATGGAGTCAATGACTTCATCTCCTAACCTCGTTTTCAAAAGCAATCTTTAGTATAGAAATTCAGCACATACAAAACAAAGGGGAAGGTGGTTAAGTCAAATCAATAATCACGCCACTATATTTACATAACCACTGTTACTATTTTGAAAAACACCCTTTTGTCTTTTCACTTTGCTAAATGGATACATTTTTAGCCAAACGGACCCATAGGGTACACAATACTTTTCATTTAACAATCTACTGTGAACATCTGCCTCTCATTCCCACAAAACAATCGTTAGTGAGGGTTCAGGATTCTAGGCTATACACGCCTCTCTATACACTTCCTCCGGTTTCTATTGCTAAAGCTGCATTTTAGTGGCTTCCCTATGTACTGGCTTCCAGCTCCATCTTACCAATCATGAACTAAAAATTAGAAAGCTGGAGTAGGAGAAAAGCCTTATTCTCCACCCTTCCTTATGCTCTACTTAAAGACCAGTGACCTCTGATCACAGGCTGCAGGGCCACAGCCTTCTCCCTTTAGGGGTTTAGGGAGTTCACCTCAATTCTCATTACAAAAGGATACTTTTTGGCTTTCCTCTTGTGCTCACTGTTTTACAGACTACTGGGGTCTAGGACTTTCAGCCCCTGCACTGACTATGACAGCAGTTTGTGTTTTCCTGGTTGGAGCCCAAATCCTCTCTTGCCATGGAGAAGCATTATGGATGGCACGTGCAGCAAAGCCAATTGTTCGTTGAATTTCTTTTGCTAGGAATTTCTCTTTTAAATGTGCTATTTCAATTAAGTGGCTCAATCCTAAGAGAAGCAGAAAGAAAACTCACACCCTTTTAAAAAAAAATCAATTTTCCAGGAGTGTAATTAAAAATTATAAACACAAAATATTGTGTAACTTTACTGGAACATTAGTCAGAACCTGGCAAACACTTAGCTGAGACTCAGACATAAATTTTATGCTAATGAAAAGGGTGGCATATAATACCTGTCAAGGCTTAATTTACATTACACATCTTCCACAAGACCTACTCAATCAGCAGCTTATTTGTCAGTGGTTTCTGCCTTCTCAGATACTAAAACACAGAGAAAAAGACAAGAGTTCTGGATTACTAACTTGGAATATCACTTATCTCTAGGGAAGTATTTTAAATCTATCTGGTATCTGTGTATTTTCTGCTATTCCTCCTTTGCTCTGTCCCAACTCCTGAAAGAAAACAGAAGGCCATTGTCTGAGAAGTGAAAAGATCAGGCAAACAGAAATGGTCTGTACTTACTTCTAACTCTGCTTTATAAAACTGTAAATTCTCAGGGGAAAGAGATACTTTTTAAAACTGTTTTGAGAGAGAGTCTCACCAAGTTTCCTAGCTGGTTTTGAACTCACACTGTAGCTCAGCATGTCCTCCTTGGGAATTTATGCCTCAGCCAGCCTCCTGAGGAGCTATAGCATAAGCCTGAGCCCCTAGATTCCTACCCCCAGACTTTTTTATGGCTAATGAAAATGAAATACAAGTTATACACATCTATACATATGTATCCTCTCCTCGTACCACACCCTCCCCTCCACACATGCATGCATCCCCCTGACACCATGCCACATCACACACACACACACATCATATACCCACCATAAACATGCACATCATGTACACCATCCACAAACAAAACATACATACACACACATATCACACACATACACACACATCATAAACACCATAAACATACACATCACATACACCATGCACACACATCACACACATGCACACACATATCACACACACACCATAAACATACATAATAGGCATATATCCCATTCATCTCCTCTGGCATCATATATTAAACAAATAGAGACATACATATCTTACACATATCATGTATACACAGATCATCACACACACACATACAAACATACCATCATCCAGAAGAAACTTCAAGAGGGAAAGAATTTCTCTGAAGCTAGAAAAAAGAACCTGGGCAAACAGAAGCAGAGAATGAACTGGCAAGAATCCATATTACCTAAAGGACAAACAATTCACTCAGAGATGATGCTCAAAAGAGTAATTCAAAAAGAATCGTCTCAGAGTAGACTTGGCAAAGGAGTCTCATGACCTCACGGTGTTAGCATCCAAGTATGGCATGAGAGAGACATTGTCATTAAAATGCTACCTGGGTGGCCAAAATGACAAGTCAGAATTTGTAGGAGCCATCAGAAAGCAAGCTTTCTTTCCTCTTCATTTCAACACAGAAAAGGGTAAACTGATATCATATCCCAAACACAGGGACAGTTGACCTGACCATGAGAGAGAGAAAAGAAAGGACAGATAGAGTTCTAATGACACTTAAAGTTGGATCAAGCTGTTCCTGGCGCTACAGGTGAATCACTGGACAAGTCATATAAGTTCATTTGTTGTCTTTTCTAACCTTCTTGTTTGGTTGGTTGGTTTGGTTTTTTGAGACGGTGTTTCTCTGTATACTCGTGTACAGTGGTTGTCCTGGAACTTGCTCTGTAGTCCAGGCTGGCCTCAAACTCACAGAGATCCATATGCCTCTGCTTCCCTGGTGCTGGCATCAAGGGAGTGTGCTACCACCACCTGCTCAGTTTGTTGTTTTTTAACCCAAGTAAATTTGAATTGAATGTTCTGTCATTTAAATATAAAGAATCCTATCTGTAGTTACTGCAGACATGGTCTGTTCAGACTTATCTGTTGGCCAATATCAATATAGCACTGAATGTTTACTTATGTTGACCAACATCAATACATACATTTAATGTATACTGTGTTGACCAACACCAATGCGTACACTTTAATGCTTACTTATGATACTTATTGCTGCCCAGGAGGAGGGAGACTTAGCGAGATCATATGTGCCAGCTCTAACTCCCATGAAAGTTCCTATTTTGAGTTAAAATTTTAGTATGGATAGTAATGTTCTTGCCATACAGATATTAAACCCTTCTATTAATACCACATAAAAAAATGAACAGTCAAAGATAGACATGACATATAACAACTTTGTTCCCTATCTCTGACATCTTTGTTGCTTGGATGCCGTTACCTGCTTCCTACCATCACCGACTAACACTAGTTGAAACTGCCCATGCTTTGGGCATTAGAATCTCCAGGAATGCTCTCCTTGGACTACAGTGAACTTCCCTCACTTTTTACTTGCCAAGATCTAGCTCAAGCTCTCAGCCTTTGCAAACTTCACCTGTCACTAGCACCAGACTGCTCCTTAGGATTCTCACACATTTATTCAGAAGCAGAATAATCTGTGGCTTTCTGTGCACACTTATGTTGTGACCTCTAGGGCCATTTGTTTGTTTATTTAGCTCTACTACTACACGTCTTAGTTCCGTGGGAAGGGGATTCTTTCTACCATCTTGCAGTTTTAAGCATCTGTCCATCCATCATCAATGGTTTTCTTTTAAAGAAGGAATAACTAATTTGATAAGCTAATACATGTAGAGGCTGAAAGATGCACATTTCGCCTGGTATAGTGATACATAACTTTAATCACAGCAGTTGGAGGAAGAAGCAGGCAGATCTCTGTGAATTTGAGGTCAGCCTTGTTTACATACTGAGGTCCAGGCCAGCCAGGGATTCAGAGTGAGACCCTGTCTCAGAAAAAAAAAAAAAAAAGTAAGGGAACCAAGCAAGAAAAATACACATTTGTTTATAGCTGGGAGACTGGAGTTCAGCTAGTTATTGTGAATTAAAATATATAGCATAGTATGAGAGATAGAAAAATATAAATTCTAAATGAAAATATATTGTCATAACTCATATAGCAGCATTCTATATTTTATAAAACAATAGTGTATCATAAAGTTTAAGAATTCCTATTTAAACTTGCTTATCTTGCTTCTCTACTTCAAACAGATCATCCCCTGTCTATTCCTTGTATTTTATTTTCTATTCCTGGTAGATTATTCCCCAGACAGTTACAGTATCTGTGATTGCATAATATTTTGTAATAATCTGAAACAAAACACTGGGTCAAAGAGTAAATAAATTCAGATTCTTAAAGAATCTGGTTAAGTACAGACGGGAAAATAAAGTAATGAGAAAATAAAAATAAATCTCTCCCCATTTTGTACAAGCACGTACATGTATGCACACTTCAAATTCACACTCCTTAATAATCCCATGCCTTTCAGTATCTTGTGTAGGAAGAGAGTGCTGTCACTTTAAAGGTTACAGTAATGGATGCTGTTTCTTACAGACCTGAATGAATCTGGGAAGGCTTAGAAACAGAAGGATGAGTAGAGTGGGAGGCAGCAAATGTCTGCACGAAATCTATCCAGTTATCCCCATTTAGTATAGACCCGTGCAGATTGCATTATATGTAGAAAAAACTCTCTCTTTCTTCCTCCCTCCCTCTTTCTCTCTCTCTCAACCCTAGATAGCCTTGAATTTACTATATAAAACAGGCTAGTCTTGAACTCAGAGATCCATCTGACTCTGCCTCCCTAAAGGTCTGCACCACTACACCCAGTTTCTCTTTATTAAGATAGAGAAATTATCTTTGAAATGTAATTATTTGGCCATGAAGCTAAGTGAAATTGTGTATGCCTCTAGTCCCAGCACTTATCCAGTTGAAGTAGAAGAATTGCTCTGAGTTCAAGGCTAGATTACAATAAGTAGAAAATTCAGGGCCAGCATAGATTACATAGTGAATTTGAGGGCAGCCTGGTCTACAGAGCAAGAAGTTATTTTAAAAAATATTATTTAGCTTTGGTGCATGTGTAGTGTGTTTGTGTGTCTGTCTGTCTGTGTATATATGTATGTATATATATGTATATATATACATATACATATATATGCATGTGATTGAATGGATGCTAAAGAAAGCTGAGGTAAAGGTAGATGTTGACACACAACTTGAATCCAAACAATAGTAAGGCCAGCCTGAACTATATACAAATATTTTTAAAGGAGGGGAAGGAAGAGTACAAAACAAAAAACAAGTGATACAAACTATCTCTGTCGTATACTCTTTGGGAGCTGCAGAAGATGCCCCTGCATATGGAGGTTGAGGTGTGCAGAGCTACTGGCTTGGGCCTCTTAGGTTCCTTTTAAAATACCATTTTTCATCAGTTCTGGAAGGCCACTGAAGTCATTTGTCACACTAAGAAGATTCCATTTAAAGACTTACCCGTTTAAATATTACCCAAAATTTCTAAACGAAGACAGAAGGCCCCACAGTAGGAGCTGTGATGTCCTGGAAAAGCTGTGGGTTTTGTCAGAAAAAAAAGTAACTTTTTATATAATGATCATTTAGGTTTGGTTTATGAACTACACATTTTGGATAATTTTTATAGTTTCCTCATAACTTTCTGATTCTAGATTAGTCCTGGTTAAGAGAAGTGGGGATAACACAGCAGGATAGAGAATGGCACAGCTTTCTGATGGAAATGGGCGTATCACATGGTATCTATCTAGTCTTTCCTGTGCTTGCAAACCCTCAGTTTTATCTGAGTAACCTTTTCTATGTGGATATTTGCGGGGGTGTGCAGGTGTAGAGGGTGAGAGGTCAACCTCAGGTGACAGTCATCAGGAAGAGTCCACCTTGGTTTCTGAGACAGTGTTGAGAACACACCCACACCATAAATCTTACCTTTTTTTTTTTTTTTTTTTTTTTTTAATATGGGTATTGAGGATTGAACTTCAGGTCCTCATGAAGCTAAATCAATGCCCAGATATTCAATCTACACAATGAAAATGGTTTCTAAGTGCGTAGGTGAGAAATAAAGACTGTGAACATGCCCATCCTATCCATCTCAGTCAGACACGGTTTGGATAGCCATATGAACGTTTCATTCCTCTGTCTGTTCAGATCCTTGGTCTGTTGTTGGAGAGCACAAACTGGGTTATAGAATCTTGTTCCCAACTCAGAATGGCAGAGCGGTCTGAGAGGCTGTGCCCCCATATATATCATAAGATGTCTTCATAATTAAGATTGACATAAAAATGTCTCCTATATCAACCATGACTTTATAATACAGTTGACTCCAGTACTTGGTTTATATTCCTTATATTCAAAAGCCCTCCACCATTGCTGCCCACACATGCTGACAACTGTTTCCGTCCCAGCAGGAATAACAGATTTGATTTCTTAAGCATTGCAGAATTAAACCAGAATGCTAGCAATATAGAGAAGATCTCATACTGGTTTTACAATAGAGAGAAAGTACGATTTGAGATAAAAATAATGAAGGCTATTTTAAAATGCCTGACGTTTTCAAAATTGTAATTTAATTTGGTTTCCACAGGTGACATATTAAAAAGGTAAAAATTCAAAAGGTCCAACACCATAGAGAGTAATTTTGTTGTACCTGTGTTCCCCTGCACGGGTTTCTTACAGGCTAAATCAACATTATTTATCCTGCGTGTTCTCTCACAAAAGTAGAACATACATATATATTTCTTCAAGCAATTGTGAGCGTATATATGCTATCTTGTCTATCTTCTCCTGATGACTTACTTTCACAGTCGCCTCACATTGGTTCACGAAAAGCTTCTTGCTGGGCAGTGGTGGCTTGTGCCTTTAATTCCAGCATTATAAATGCAGAGGTAAGGGAATCTTTGAGTTTGAGGCCAGCCTGGTCTACAGAGTAATCCAGAACAGTCAGGGATACACAGAGAAAAGTCAAAAAGTAAAGAAAGAAAGGAAGGAAGGAAGGAAGAAAGGAAAGAAGGAAGGAAGGAAGGAAGGAAGGAAGGAAGGAAGGAAGGAAGGAAGGAAGGAAGGAAGGAAGGAAGGAAGGAAGGAAGGAAGGGAAAAATAAGCTTCTCGATTTTTCTAGTTGTATACTACTCCATTGCAAATATAAACATAATCTATTTCATCAGTACCTAATGGGTGAACATTTGTTTGCAAGATTTTACTATATCTACATTATTTGCTTATGGATAGATGTTTCTTTAAACACATAGAAGTGGAATTCTTTGACTAAAGCTATATGTTACATTTTTAAATATAAAACTCTAATTTACATACATATTTGTTTTATTTATTTATGTACATATGTGGAGGTTGAGGGCTATTTGCAACAGTTGATTCTTCCACCATGTGGGTTCCAGATATCAAACATGGGTCATCGGGCTTGGTGGCAAATGCCCTTACCTGCAGAGCCATCTCACCAAGCCAGTTTGTACATATCTGAATGGTGATTTTAAAATTCAAACAAACAAAGGAGTAAACTTTGAAAAATCTTTTTGAGCTGTTACCTTTGTTCAACCTTATACTTCCTTTTCCCCAGGAGCAAATATGTTAGTACTCATATATCTTTTTACACACACACACACACACACACACACACACACACACACACACACACACACCCCAGGAAGTTCATTGGGGAGATTTGATTTACGCAGGTATATTTCTATTTTTCTCTGCATTGTAGCCTACATGAAAAAGAAAAGAAATGCCATCATCAAGAAAATACCAGGGAGCTTGCCGAAGGAATTCCGTGTAGGGTGGGTGGGTGTAAGGAGAGGGCTCAAAGATATGAATATACCTCAAGTAATAAAATCCAGGACCAGCAAGACAGTTGCCTCAGCTGGAGGAGCTCAGACCTCCCCTCCAAGGACTTGAGCTCACTTCCTAGCACTTACTTTGGGCATGCTCACAACTATCTAACTCCAAGCCCTAGGGCTAATCCTTTAGTCTCCTAGGGCACTACATTCATGTGTACACACACACATCCACACACTCACACACATCCACATTCACACACTATAATTACTATTTTAGAACTAATGAAATCCTTCAATATTTCATAACTTGCTTATTTCCGTTAGTATTATGGTTTCAATCTTCATCCATGTTATAGAACTTATCAGAATTTGCTTCCTTTTTAGAATGAACAGCATTCCACTGTGTGTACAGTATGCTTGTTCACTCATCTCTTGATGGACGTGATTGCTATTACACTTCAGTAATTGTAATTAATGTTTATAGAAACATTAGTGTTTCATATCTTTTTTAACTTATATTGTATATAGTTTCAAAAAGTCCTCTCATTTATTGTTACACTTTATGTTAACTTTTTTCCTTTTCAGGACTATAATATTTTTATATACATGTTTGGTGTTTTCAGTATCTTGTTTCCATGATAGAGATTCTCTTCAAATTTCTTACAATGTTTGATTTAAATTTATTTATTTATTTATTTTGATGATGCTGTGAATGAAACCAAAGGCTATTTTTTTAAATTTATCTATTTTAGGTTTTTTGAGACAGTGTCTATCTATGTAGTCCTGATGTAAAGGAGCTTATTATGTAGCCCAGGCTGGCCCTAAAATCACAAAGATCTGCCTGCCTCTTCCTCCTAAGTGCTGAGATTAAAGGCGTGCCCTGCTATGCCTGGCTAATCTAGGGTCTCTTGTATGGGAAGCATATATTCTACCAACAAGAACACCACCTGAAGTAACTTCTTCTTGATAATTAAGGACTGAGTACGAGGCCCAGAGGCAGAGTACCTTCCTAATACGCCAGAGTCCCTTAGGTTCCATTTTGACTACCAATAATAAATAATTTAATAAGAAAATGAATTTTAAAAGCTTTCACCTATCTATTTTCTAATTTTTTAAAGTATGTCAGACCAGGCATAATGGTACACTCCATCCCAACACCCAGGATGCAGAAGGAGGCGAATCTTTGTGAGTTCCAGGCTAGCCAAGACCATGAGTGTGAGATTCTGTCAAAAAAAAGAAAAAAAAAGTTTCTCTTTCTTTCTCTCTCTTTCCCTCCTTTCTTTGTGTCCTTAAGACCTAAGGGTTGATGGGTGCAGGGAGAGGGCTCAGTAGAAAAAGTGTTTGCTGTAAAAACATGAATGTATTCTCAGTGCCCAAGTGCCCATATATTAAGTTGGGCACAGTGACATGATCTATAACCCTAATGTTAGGGATGGGTAAAGATGGACGGACCCTGAGGGCCCTCTAGCCAGACAAGTTCTTCAGACAGATAATCCAATTAAAATAGCAAGCTCCAGGTTTAGTGAGACACCTTGTCTCATAAAGTAGCATGAAAAGGGCTAGAAAAATGGTTCAGGGATTAGGAGCACTGGCTGCTCTTCCAGAGGACCTGGGTTCAATTCCCAGCACCCACATGGCAGCTCACAACTCCTGTTCACACCAATGCATATAAAATACAATTAAAAAAGAAAAAAAAAAAAAAAGGCTCAGCATTGTCCTCTGACCACCACACAGGAAAGTGTGGGTCATTTCATACCATGTATACATGAATACAACACACATGTGCATACTTATACACTTAAGAAAAATAAATAAAACTAGTCTCCATGATCACGTTTTTTAAGGTCCAGAATGCTGGCAGTTACTGTGTATCTTCAATCCTCTTCTTAACCCTGGACCAAGCAGAGTGGATTTAAAAGGTTTTCCAGAGGGAAAGGAAATGAGTGTTCCTGGTTCACTAAGCTTCTGGTATATTTAAAGTTCTAAAATGTAGCTTTATGCCATTAACTTAATGTTGCCGTATTTCAAATTCTCTTGTTTCTTCATTTTAGGGTAATATTTAGAAATAGGCTTATTTCTACAAAATGAAGGCTTTAAGCCTAGGTGCAAATCACATGAAGTGCTCATTCTGAAAAAGCAGTTTACATATCAGCAAATGAAGCTATTTTTAAAAATGTGAAATGTGACACCCTGTTGGGAGAAGTAGTTGCTGAGGACATGGCATGTCTTTATTCATGACGGATGCTAAGTTGCAAGTCATTTACATTGTTTATTCTCCATCTATCAAAAACAATGTCCTCTAGCTTGTCCATGCCTGGAACTTCACCTGTACTCACTGAGGTCATTCATGCCAACTGGTCGCATGAAAGTAGTATCTCAGTTAACCAAGTGGCTCTACAAGAAAAATAAAAATTTAAAAATAAAAATGGCACCTGGTTATTACCCAGATATAACTGTTCCCTCTGCTTCATTTAGTCATAGCTATTTAATTTCCTGAAACAAAAAACAAACAGATTTTTCACGAATGTCAGTACTGCAGAGCTAGCACACGAGAGAAGAGCCAGCTGTACCCGGCTTCATCTTATGTATCATCAACAAAATTGGCAGCTAAGTTCTGATTTCAGAGCCTCTGTGGTTTCTGACGATGAACAAGCTGTGCTTGATTTTCAGATAGAAGACTGATACTTTGCTGACAGAAGAATCTATTTTGGATTTGTAAATTGAGCAAATTTGTCGCAAAATTATTGATGTAGGATAAACGCAGATCTTGAAGATGTCAGTTTTAGACTCCCATCTCTAACCCTTAAACTACTTGGGCTTATTATTATTATAATCATCATCCTTATCTTTATTAGCATTATGATGGTGGAAACTAAGTGCTTCACATCACAGTTAAATTTTGTCAGTGAGTCATATATCGATGAGTATTATGCTAACATAGGAGCATAATTGTGATGAAAAGGAGCAACAGAGCTAATTAGCAATTGATTATATTAGCATCTCTGTTCTGGGTATAACACTAATTTACAATCATGTTGCTGGTGATCATGGAAAGAATGAAAATATGGCATTATGGATAAAATGGTTGTGCAAAAAGGTGTAAAAAAAGAGAGAGAAATGCTTCCTTGATTTGGAACTTTTAGACAGTGGAAACAGTACCTCAGCCATTGCTTAGGATAAGTAATGAATTTTGTTTGTTGTTAATTTGCTCAGTTGCTAATGATGTATGACTGAATTTTGTAAGGACAGTAGTACTGGTCTTATACAAAATTATATCGTTGCAAATTTTGCATTAGATGTTTTCTTGTCCAGTGCCCCCAGTGTGGTGTCCCAGTCTTTGGTGACGCTTGTTTCCCTCTCTTCCACTCCAACTGTCCCTTCCTTCTCCCACACCTGCTATTTCTCACTCGTTTCAAAGCTTACCTGTCGCTCAATCCATTCCTTTAAGGTTTTGCAAGGACATGCACGTTAAGAGCCTGAAATGTTTATTCTTTAAAAAAATATGTTATCCTCCTGGGAGTACAGATTTGCATTTTTAAGAAGAACTCTTGAAGACCTATTGCCAGCAGTTGAAATGTCACATCTTCTGTCTGTCAAGAGTGGCAAAAATCCATATCCTACAATAACCGGCTTTTACTTATCGATTCTACTCAACTTAAAATGTGTGTTTCTAAACCATAATGAGAGAGAGATTAAAACCAAGGGTTTTGCAGCTAGGCAGACCTAGTTTTAAAGCTCAACTCTGTCACTAACTAGCTGTTAGTGGGATTTACTTATCTAGGATAGAATAATGCTACCCACCTTGCCAGGCTGTTGTGAGAGGTAATTTGGTCAGTGCCTTTAAAATTACTGTTGTAAGGTTGGATAATGCCAACAGTTCAGTCATCACAAAGGGCTATTAATCTATATTGTTTGTAATTGCTTAATTAGAGCATTCTTTTGAAAGTATTGATTCTTATTTATTTGAATGTAACTCCTATATTGTGGTGGGTTCAGGCACCTTTGAGCAAGACCTAGGCATGACTTTGAGAGCGTGTAGGAGGTGTGGGCATCCCCCTTTGAAGACCAGTTGGACTCAGCCTGCCCTTCCTGTTTGTTCCCTTGTTCTCAGAGGGAGGATTCCCCCTCCCCAATGTGGGACATTTCAAAGTTCCAGGAATTGCCCTAAGGTTCAATCTTGTATCAGTGAGTGTTTCATATAAACCTCTTAATAAATAGTAATCCTTTCATATAATAAATTGCCAGAGATCAATTTCTACAATACTACGTATTTACATATACATAAACATTTGTATCCTATGCAAGGAAAATATAAATCTTAAACACACACACACACACACACACACAGCTTGAAGTCCTGATTTTCTCCAACACAGTAATGCACAAAGTTCTATTCATTATAGCTGCTAAATAAATGTCATTTTAATCAATCCATTGTAAGATGACTCCATGACAATACATATTTCTTGCAGGACAAAAATAGACCGCATAAAGGAAAGGCTAGGTTCAGACACTGTACTAGTTAGTGTTAATTGTCAACTCCACAAAATCTAGAATCACCTGAGAAGGAAGTCAGTTTGGCCTGTAGGTAGGGCCATAGGGATTTTCTTGATTGCATTAATTGATAGAAGAAGACCCAGCCCACTATGGGCAGTGCATTTCCCTGGGTTTGGATGCTGGACTGTAGAGAGTGGAGAAAATGAGCTGAGCCCAAATGTAAATCTGTTTAGTTCTCTCTCATCACTGAACTGTGGGAATGTGATATGCCTAGCTGTGCTAAGTTTCGGCTACCTTCTTTCCCTGCTTTGATGGACTGGCTGCAGCATGGAATTGGGAATTAAACCTTTTCTCCATAAGTTGATCTTCATCGGTGCTGTTTTTCTGTGTCTGACAGCATGTGACTATGCAGCCCTGGCTGGCCTGAAACGGGCTAGCCTTTAGCTCACAGAGATCCGCCTGCCTCTGCCTCTCAAGTACTGGAATTAAAGGTATATATCACCCTACCTGGCTTTGTCTGAGTATTTTAAACCAAGCCAGACATTAAAATGTTTCAATTAGATTAAGCTACTTTTCTGTGTTTCTTTTAGTCAAGAGCAAATGAAACATTCTCTTAAAAGACACGTCTACCCTTTCTGCCACTAGTCCAACAGGGATCTCATAAGTTATGAGCAATAAATTAGTATCCCAGGGCCTAATTTACCATCAAGAAGCATGTTAGTACCTTCAGATTGCTCGGAAAACATACCAAATTATACTCCAGAGGTCTGAAAGAGTTAATATCACTCTGTACAGTACAGTCTGGTTTATTATCAGGAAAGAATGAAGCTTTTATTTAAAATAACAATAGCAGTGATTCTGTTTGTTCCAATTCTGTGGGGGAACAATCAGTGGTGTGGAACACAAAAACAGAAAACAACATGAGTTGCGCATAATGATTCACACCAATCAAACCAGCACTCAGGAAGCTGAGACAGGAGGATTGTTGTGACTTTCAGGCTAATTAGGACCATCGATCAAAACCCTGCCTCAAATTTTTTTTTTTTTTTTTAATGAATGAAAAGGTACAAAAGAGCTGCTAAATGAGCACTGTGGGTCAGTGTACAGACATTTATTCAACGCTGCAATGGCTTCAACTTGGAGATCCTTTAAAGCTGATTCTGCATTCTGAGTTCACAGTGCTGTCACAATGAGTCACTTATGAGTAGTTCCAAGTGTGATGGACACAAAACACCTGTTGCTCAAATAGACAGTTTTGTGGGGGAGTACTTAAACCCCTGTATGAATTCATGGCAGAAAAGTCATGATAAAGACCCAATGCCTCAGACTAAGAGAAATAAGAAGGCTTTGCTTGATATGGATCTTGATGAATGTAGACAATGTATGTGGAAAGTACCAACCACAACTTTCTGCTCCAGGATGCCCACAGCCTGAGACTTCTTCCCTACTGAGACCCTTACATGTTGTATGAGGTTTCTGGCCTGGACTTTCTGGCCTGGCCTCATGGTCTGGACTTTCAGACCCACAGTCTCATAGTCGCACTGAAACACACAGACACTGTGTGTTGTATGCTGATTGACCTGGGGCCCAGGCATATAACTTGCTAACTCTTTACTCTTAAACTAACCCATGATTCTTGTCCTGTCCGGTACCTTTTCTCAGAGCAGCATAGTTGTCCTCAGCATCTTCTGGCTTCTCTGTGGCATCTCTGCTCTGTTCTTCCTGTTCCCAGAGTTTTCTTAGTCTGGTGGCCCCACCTACACTTGTTGTCTGACTTTGGCCAATCAGTGTTCTTATTAAGCCAGTAGGTGGGACAATTATTTACAATGTAGCAACATAAATCCACTACACTTACAGGGACTGACTTACCTGCCCCCTCCTTCAGCTGTATCTAAAAGACAACCTAGTTTCTGAGCCACCAGTGCATCTCTACCAGAGCTCACCAGCCACTTGATCCCAGCTTTTCTGTACACAGTCTTTTGTTTCATTCCTTTTCACCCCAATCAGGTCAGTCCCCATGCTAGGCAGGTAGTGATATCATTTGATATGCTTCCAGCCTGACTAGCTGGAAGCTGTAGAATCACTTATAATTTATTATACATTGGGAAACCTGAATTAGCCCCACATCACGATAGAGTTTTGGAACATATAGTCAGGAGCTGAGGGAGAAACCTTGCCTGTTCCCATATTTAACGGTGCTTGCATCTTCTTTCTTTAAAATTCTAAAATGTTTCTACATGGCTCTTCACCATCAAGCGAGGCCTGTCCAGTCACAGTGCTGAGCAAGCTGGGCGTCGGTGTTCCCGGTGGACTTGTAAATCCGGGCCTTCTATCTGATACCTTAGATACCATCATCCAAACGGCTGGTCTCATTATCCCCAGCAGGTTCATGTCAGGGCTCTTCTCATTCAATCCTTCCACTGTCGGGAGTGGCCGGGGGAGCTTATGTTGTACACATGTGCATGTGCATGGATAAGCTAGGGGTTCACATCTGGTACCTTATGAACAAACTGTCTCTCATACATGAGGCAATACTTTACCAACTGAGCCATCTCCCTGGGCTCCAAACACTCGCATTTACTCTTTATCTCACCCATTATCAGAAGCACAAGCTCTATTAGAGGCTCAGTTTCTTACCCACATACCCAGTACTTGTCTTTGTAAAGAAAACTTTATTGGAGCACAGCCACATCCATTCCTTTGAATAATGCGTTCACGCTAAAAGGTAGGCTTGAATGCTTCAAAAAGAGAGTGCCAGGGCTGTCAAGTGTAAAATCCTTACTTTCTGGCTTATTGCAGACAATTTTCTGCCCCTTCACCTGGCTGCTGGTTATCCATCACCTGTACCTTCCCTTCCACCAACCCATAGCGAAAGCCAATCAGCATTAACCCTGTCTTCATCCGCGCTGCTTTCTCGGAATGGTCGCTGTGCTTTCTTACTCTAGGTGAAATCTAGCTGGGCCTGTGGAAATCACCTCGGCTGCAACCCAAGGCAAAGGAGGTTATTATGTTCCTGCTGCCACTGTAACGGAAGGTCCAAAGTGTTCTCTAGTGCCCGTTTTTCTTTACCATCCCAAACCAGCTCGGTAGAGGTTGATGACAGCAGAGGGTCCTGCTTTCTTGGTGTCTAAAAAACTTTGTTTCTCATTCTGTGATTATGTTACCCCACCCCCAAAACACACACAGCCCTCCCCATCATTTTCTCTTTGTTATTCTCATTGGCTTGCCTGCCTTCAATGCCTGCAGAGACAGTGAGTTGAATGCCATTCACTCTCAACATTCAGATCTCCTCACTTTACATTAGAACAAAGCAAGGAGATTCCTATAGTCATACTCTTGATCTAGTGATCATCATCCCCCAAATCTGAAGTTCCAGCATGCAGTTCTCTGCCTAGTGTCTCCTACCTCAGTATATAATTAACATCTTGACTTCGTTTAAAACTTTGCATAATGGTGCCTAGGAGAAGGTTTTGTGAGTAAAATCACTTGCCACACAATACTGACAACCTGAGTTTAATGCCAGAACCCACATAAAAAGCCAAATGGACTGAATGGATACAATAGGTTGAAACAATAAACAAATATCTAAAAACATTATAAATGAGGAACATGAGTTTGAAAGAGTGATTGGTCGGTGCCATGAGGAAAGTTGGCAGGAAGAGGTGAACAATAAAGAATCATGGTAGGCATGTATGAAAACCTCAAAGAATAAGTAAAAACTAAAAGTCACCTGTGATGGCATGCTTTCCTAGCATTCCTAAGGTGAGATGGGACAAAGAGTCAGCACAATCTTCTGGAAGACTTCTGGCCAGCTAGCAACAGATGTAAGGGAGACCCTGCCCCAAAACAAGGGCAATAGGCTGGTGGCACATGCCTTTAACTCCAGCACTCACTCAAAGACAGAGGCAGGCAGAGCCCTGTGAGTTCAAGACCAGCCTAGTCTACAGAGTGAGCTCCAGGACTCCAAGACAGAGAAACCCTGTCTCCAAAAACAAAAGCAAAACAAAACAGAAAGACAAGGGCAGAAAGAGAGACACCACTCTTTGAAGCTGTCCCATGACCTCCACACTTGCACTGTGGTGTGCATGTCTGAGCACTCCCGTGCTCACACAGATCACAGGCACAGTACAAAATAGCAATAATAACAAACCCTAATCAAAATTTTTGAATTCCTGAACTATTGAGTTTTGACTGTGACATTATTATTTTGCCTTCCATGGGTCCTCCCTTCCTTCTCTCCTAAGATGAGAGTCTTTGCTATTTAAGCCTATCTATAATAATAACCTTTCCTCTGACCTCTACCACCTCCCTTCACCTGGTTAAACCAACACTGATAAGGATGTAAGGACAGCACTGACTAATCTGTTTTAAATCCAGTCCGTAACTTGCAAAGGAGTAATCAAGAGCAGTCCTTCTGGCATCTCGCCTCTCTAAAATGACCATTTCATCACACCTTTGCTCCTGAAATCTCTGATGCTCCTTGACTTTCATACTTTCGGTGTATAACCTTATTTCAAAAACATTGAGAAAATGGGTTTAACAAGAATCTCAACCTCTTTCAACTTAAAACCGCCTGCCCTCCTCCCTCTCTCGATCATCCTCTGCCTACCTTCTCATCTAGAACAATTGTTTCTGCTGTTACCAAGAGCTGGACACTGAGTTCCAGCCACATCATTCTTTTCAAGGGCTTGTCTTCTCATTTGCTGTCTCTCTCTCTCCTGAAGCATCATGTTTCTCCTAAGTCACCCTCAGCATCATAAAGCACCTGTGATTCCTCCCTGAGGTGTGCTCACACACTCACACAAGTACATGCACACAGAGTCATGTGCACGTTGATCACTAAAACATTAATCTGTTGTTGATTTTATTTTCTATTTGGAGACAGAGGACTTTTATGTCGTTTAGGCTGAACTTAAAACATAAAATATTCCTGCCTCCTGGTTCCTAAGTGATGAACCATAGACCACAGCACCACACCACCCATAAGCATAATGTAACATTTTGCAGCAAAAATGGTTACAAAAAACACTTGATTCTACCTAAGAATACTCTTCCTATGGTCTCTTGGGACTCAACTTTAATGTCTTCACAGAAGAGTCCTCTCTGTCCACATAAGTATAGCCACTTAATGTGTCACTTGCTTGGGATTTTATAAATTGTCTTTATCACTGTCCGACATGTATACTCATTGATGTCTGTTTCCTGTGTTTTTTTTTTCCTTTAATATTCCATAAGCTCTGTGGAAGCTAGTGTCAAATGTCTTCTCCCTTCTTTATTCTCAGCACATGAGGAACCTCAGTAATGATTTTTGAATGACTGCATAAAAGGAGAATTTCCATTTCCTGTTTGCTACAGATCAAGACTTCTCCAGGGCAAAGGTCTTTGTGAATCCTATGTCTTTACAGTTGGTGTTTGATGAACGCTTGTATGAGTGAATGAATCATCGCTAAAAATGAGCAATAACCTAAAGGCAAAAGTTATTAGCATCAAAGTCTACTTTTAAATTTTGCATTGGCATTTTTACTGTAAAAAAAATCAAAATGATATCTTTTAGGCTTCTACTAATGTCTTCTAAAGCAGTGCTAATTTGTGGGACTTATCCATATGCAAAATTAATTTTTCTAACTTTAACTAAGGCTTATAAATAAATAAGTATACATATATGTATGTAGATGGATGGCTATATATACACCTACCCACACATATATAAAACATATGTTAGTCCTGTTCTTAGGATCTGCCAAACTTTCTTGGTAAGACTTGCCAATTGCAGTCATGTGACGGGATGACAGTTCTCTTCTCTGGGATAAGTCCAGGCTTCCAATGTCTGGGACAGAAATAATATAGACCAAGAAACATATATAACTGATGATGGATGATTCTTGGCTCTCATAATGTGTGGTTTGGTTGTCTTATTGGGAGACTATGAGGATCATTAGACCAGAACTTATTTTTATTTCTACTGAGCTGAAAGAAGTTTTCTTCTCTGTTTTGCAGTGTGCCAGCATACTGCAAAGACAATTTGCCTGGTCAGTATGGGCTTCTTCTAAACTCTACCACTCAATGACAGCATAAGATCTTTGTGCCAGTGTAGCTGCCTTATTTTTATTGCCATAGTAAGTATGTGTCCAAATATACTCGATTATAGATGCTTTCCTGTTACCAGTAATATGGCAGTCCTTAACAGTGAAGATGTCCTTGCTCACTGCCAGCACTGATCCTCAGCCGATGACAGGAGCTTTGTAGAGGCTGCATTTGTTCATGAAAAAGGGAACGGTTAGGAATGTTTTCACTGCAGACAAGGAAAAAATAAAAGCAGCCAACAGTGACTTTCATGAACTAAGATTCAGGCACAGATCAATGGTAACAATGCTGACATGAGCAACTGGCGGGCTTTCCTGTCAATCCAACAGTAGTTGCAACAGTGCAGTAGCCTGCATTACTTGTTCCTGCAACAAGTAAGTATCAAAGGACAGGAACCAGGACTTGCCCTGAACTAGGGAATTTCTTTTTTGTGTTATGTCCTCTGGTTAAGAGAAGAAAAAAATTTCCTTGCAACTCTCTAACAGGCTTCTCTTTGTATCTGATGGGCTATCATCTGTCTATGAGAGTTCCTAGGTCAATTGCTAAAGTTTACTTTCCCATAAACAGGGATGATTTTTTTGTTCAAGTTCTAAGCAAATTGAAAGCCCATTTGAAAGACTATGAAGGGAGATGGTCCTGAACTAGGTTTGCTGGGGCATGCCCATGATCTCAGTACTCATTGGGGGAAAGTGAAGAGGATTATTCAGCTTGGAATGCATAGTTCAATCCCAGTCTGAGTTATATGGTGAGTCTCAGGTCAGTCTGTGATGGATAGTAAAACCCTATATTTTTTAAAAGGGAGGAGGGAAGAAGGAGGAAGAGGAGAAGAAAGAGAGAGGGAGAGAGAATAGGTCAAAAATAGAATACACTACAGTGGGTTAGTGCACTGGCTGGCTTCTTATCCCAACTTGACACAGTAGAGTCATCACATCAGGAAGGAACCTCAGTTGAGGAAATGCCTCCATGAGACCCAGCTGTAAGGCATTTTTCCTCAATTAATGATTAATGCGGGAGGGCCCAGCTGGGGTGCAGGGACCCTGGGCTGGTGATCCTGGGTTTTATGAGAGTGCGTGTTGAGTAATCCAGTAAGCCACACTCCTCCATGGCTTCTGCATTAGCTCCTGCCTCCAGGTTCCAGCCCTGCTTCAGTTCCTGTCCTGACTTCCTTTGGTAATTAACAGCAATGAGGAAGTGTGAGCCACATAAACCCTTTCCTTCCCAGTTTGCTTTTTGGTCATGGTGTTTTATCCCAGCAATAGAAACCCTAACCAAGACAGTTACCTAACACATTCAACAGTTTTCATGAAATAAGGTCTCATATTGAGTCATAACTCAACCTGAAGGTGGCCAAGTAATGTATTTTGGAAAGTGAACCAGCAGAGAGATGTTTCTGCATGTGTATGGAACAACCAGAGAACTGTAAACAATTATAGCGCAGCATGCAGCATCATTCGCTGGCAGAGCTGTGAGAAGAGAGAAAGCAGCCACGCCATAAGGGCGGTGTAGATGTGGGGAGTCAAGTTCTGGTGCTTTCTGGCTTTGTCTTTTCCCTGAAATGATCATTAGAGAAGCTAATGAATATATTTCTGTGTTTTTATTGCCTACATAGTGGGAGGAAAGGAAGAAAGAGAGGAAGCGAAAGAGGAAGAGAATAAAGGAGGAAAAATGAGATCTAGACATCTCAGTCCGTCAGCTAAGAAAACAGAAAGAGGTAGGCAGACACCGCCTGAGGACTCCCCTCCATCTCTCATTCAGAGATTTTTGTCTTTAGCTCCTCTCTAAACTGTATCTTACTCAATGCAGGATGGAGTCTCAGGAGATTTTGCAGCTACCCTTCTCCTGAGCTGAGCGCCTCTAGTGGAACCAGCTGAGCCACATTGAGAGTTGGAGACTAAGCCAAGGCACCAGCACCTGAGCCAACACCTGCCGACAAGAACAGACCTTGTTTGGTAATGGTAAACAACACAGTCAGCTCTGCTCACCTTGAAAAGGTGAGGAACAGGCACCACTCATGCCAGTGGCCGACTGCCAGAGTACAAAGGAGGGGGGGGGGGGGGGGGAGAAGGAACCAGAGGAAAGAGCAGGAGGGACGGTAGGCAGCAGCTGAGCTCTAGAAATTAATGCCCCAAGTGTTAGTACTCTTGGAAGGAGGGAGGAGTCCCCCAAAAAGTCAGTTCTCAAAAATGTTCTAGCAGTCCAGCTCATACCGTCATCACAGTGAGTGGCCCCATAGATATTGACAGGATCTATTTTCGGAATGTAGCCTATTTCTAGTCCCCCAAATATAATAGCAAATTCTCACAAATTTTTGATGGAAATTGAGTCATGAACGGTTTTCACCCCAGCTTTCAGAGTCTCTGAAGTGTGAGATTCCTGGGCCATTCTGAAGAAGAAAACAATAGCAAAACTGAACATTTGTGGGCACCAGGAGAGAGAAATGCCACTGTTCCTTGATACTCCACCTTCCCCCTGTGTGTGTATGTGTGTGTGTAACAACAATTAGGGAAAAAAAAGAGGCCAGGAATTAAAAAGAGAGAGAGAAAGAGAGAGAGGGAGAGAGAGAGAGAGAGAGAGAGAGAGAGAGCAAGGAGGGACATATGGGAAGTCATAGAGAGAAGAAAGGAAAGAGAAAAATGAAATGATCTTATAATCTCAAAAAAATAAAATAAAATATTTTTAGAAAAGAAGATAAAAGGATTAATATCAACAGATGATAGTTGTCAGAACGTAGAAGCAGAGAAAACAATGTGCAGATAGATGTGTGCAGGTGTGGAGCTTGTGGTTCACAGAGAAGTGGATTAGATCGCAGTAAAGAAACTCCTAGTGAAAGAATGAAGTGTCCAGACTCCCAGAGGCCAAACCTATGTCTCCCAAGTCAGACCACCTCCAGAGCGATTGCCTGTCTGAATTTCCAGCAGTGCTTTTGAAAAATGACATTTGCAGATGTATTTATGTCTTCCTGGATTAAAGCATAACTTTAATTTTTATTTATTTTGCAGGTATTCCAGCCCCCAACTACAGCATCCAGCATTCCCTGGTAACCTACCTCCCACTTCAGACAAAAATTAGCAAAAACAACTTCAGATCTTCACCGCTCCCCTCTTTCATCCAATTCCAGTTTCCCAGGTTCACCCCAACACTGTAGCAGATGACGTGATTCGGCCTTCATTCTCTCTAGCTGCTCATCTCCAGTGGATCACAAAGATCTCCTTCTCCAACCTTCCTCGACAGCATTCTGTTATCCCAACCCCAAAGCTTGCAGTCAGTACCTGGGAACCTGCCAGCAAAACCTGCCAGAGAAGCAAGTATGCCAGCAAAGCAGGTATGCCAGCTTCAAATCTCCTTCACCTCTTTACCCAACGCCCCATCTCATTCCCAGCTCTGTGGCAGGCTATCTCCTGTGATCCCTCCTCACTTTCTGCCTCCATTCCTAGGGGACTAAACAAATCCTGGTTGAAGAGTCTGATTTCCTCTCATCTTTGGACACCCTCCCATGACCTCCCCATAGCCCATTCCTAAGTATCAGCCCCCAATACATAGAAACTCATTTTCCGTGGAACCTTCAGTGGCCATACTTAGCAGTATCCCTAGAAGGACAACACATAGCCGCCATATCCTCTTGAGAAACAGAGATGGCAACAGAAATAAAGAAACGTAACACTCAAGAATGACAGCAGCAGAATCACCACTCAGAATTACAAGCTTTCCAATCCCAGATGATTAGATGCCAGCAGAAAAAACGGAATCAAAACCAGTCAGGACGATGTTTCCACTAGAGCCTAGCAACCCTAACATAGTAGGTCCCGAGAACTGCCACATAGCTGAAGCACAAGACAAAGATCATAAAATAGCCTTTATGGATATGATAGAGGCCCTTAAAGGGGAAGTTAATCAATCCCTTGAAGAAAACAAAACAAAAAAAAAAAAAAATAAACAAGACAAAGAGTAGAAGGAAATAAATAAAGGAGATCCAGGCCTAAAAGTGGAAAGAGCAATAAAGGAAACCCAACGTGAGGGAAATATGGAAATAAAAAATTTAGAAACTCAAAATAGGAACCTCAGAGATGAGCCTCACCAACCGATGAAAGAGAATCTCAGGCATTGAAAGTACAAAAGAAAAAAATGTATACCTCGGTCAAGGAAAATCTTAAATATAAAAATCTCCTGGCACAGAACATGCAGAAAATCTGGGACACAATTAAAAAAACAAACCTTAAGAAGAATAAAACTTAAGGAAGAAGACATCCAGGTCAAAGGCACAGAGGAGATTTCCCAAAGCACAGAGGAAAATTCCTCTAATGTAAATACGGAGAAGCCTATCAAGGTACAAGAAGCATATGTAACACCAAATACAGTGAAACAGAAAAGAAAATCCCCTTGGCACATACAGATTAAAATATTAAATATACGAACAAAGAAAGAATATTGAAAGGTGAACGAGAAACATATAAAAGCAGACCTCTCAAAATTACATCTGAATTCTCAGTTGAGACTCCAGAAGTCATAAAAGCTTGGACAGAAGCCAGCCTAGACTACTACACCCAGCAAAACTTTCAATCACAATAGATAGAGAAAATGAGATCCTCTATGATTAAAACCAAATGTAAACAATCTAATCTACAAATCCAGCCCTATAGAAGGTGCTAAATGGAAAACTTCACTCTAAGAAGGTTAAACACACCCTAAATCAAAACAAAGTATGGTGGCTTGAAAGAAAATGGCCCTCAGAGTAAATGGTACTATTAGGAGGTGTGTGTGGCTTTGTTGGAGGAAGTGCATCACTATAGGAGTGGGCTTTGAGGTTCCCTATACTCAAGCTAAGCCTATTGATGCAGTTCACATCCTGTTGCCTGTGGATCAAGATGTAGAACTTCCAGCTCCTCCTTCAGTACCACATCTGCCTGCGTACTGCCATGTTGTGCCATGATGATAATGGACTAAACCTCTGAAACTGTAAGCCATCCCAGTTAAATGTTTTCCTTTATAGGAGTTGCTATTGCTGGGTGGTGGTGGTAGTACATGTCTTTAATCCCAGCACTCTGTAGGCAGAGGCAGGTGGATCTCTGTGAGTTCAAGTCCAGCCTGGTCTACAAAGCAAATTCCAAGCCAGCTGGACTGTTAACCAGAGAAAATCACTGTCTTAAAATAAGAAAGCAAATAAACAAGTTTATATGGTCATGGTGTCTCTTCACAGCAATAGAAACCCTAACTAAGACACAGGGGAAACACATGCACACACACAACAGAACAAAATAACATTGATCAACACACACTGTACACTGATAATACTCAATATCAATAGTCTCACACACCCAATGAAAAGACATAGATTGACAGAATGATTATAAAAATAAGATCCATCTTTCTGCTGAATCCAAGAAACATACTTTACTATCATTTTGGGGAACGGGTTGGTTTTGTTTGGTTTTCATTTTAATTTTTTAAAAATTGTATCCGGGGGAAGAGCAAGCACTGAAGGGGGGTGGTAGATATGAAGGGACTGGAAAGAGCAGAACTGAGGTACATGATGTGAAATTCCTAAAGAATCAATAAAGAAATTATGTAAATAAGTAAAGACATAGATATATGAGTATAGACATAAATTGAAGAAAGATGAGAATAGTTGAATCTGGCATGTTTTTATAAAGATGAGATGAAATAGCACAATAAGTCCCATATATAAGAAACCCTCAAACTGTTTTCTCTTCTTTAGAGCAAAACTTAACTCCTTTTGCCTAATCAGCAGTTGCAACCCAGTTGCAACTTCAGCCAGTGGCTACATCTTGTGGTAGAAAACAGGTAGAACTCAACTCTGACTCTGTTTATCTATGCTCCAGCCCCTTCTCATCTTTGTCTTCTGGTTTTGTTTTTAGATGGCTCTCAGGATGGTTTCCAGGTCAAGCCTTCTGTAAAGTAAGCACTTATTTAGGTCAGGGTTTGAGTCTGTTTCTCAAAGGTTCATGTTGAAAGTATGATCCTCTCAACGTAGTAAAAATGGCAATCTTACCAAAAACAATATACAGATTCAATTTAAACCCCATCAAAATCCCAACACAATTTTTTCCAGACCTTGAAAGAATACTCAACTTCATATGGAATAATAAGAAACCTAAGACTGCCAAAACAATCCTGCTCAAAAAAGAACTTCAGGAGGCATCACCATCCCTGACTTCAAGCCATGCTATAGAGCTACAGTAATAAAAACAGTTTGGTACTGGAAAAAAAATAGACTTGTGGATCAATGGAATCAAATCAAAGACCCTGAACTTAAAGCACAAACCTATGAATACCTGACTTTTTAAAAAATGGCAAAAATCTACAATGGAAAAAAGATATTATCTTCAACAAATGGTGTTGGAAAAACTGGATGGTAGTATGTAGAAGAATGCAAATAGATCCAAACCTACCACCCTGCACAAAACTCAAATCCAAGTGGATCAAAGATCTCAACATAAACCCAGCTACATTAAACTTGATCGAAAAGAAAGTGGGACTCTCCAATGCATTGGTACAGGTGACCACTTCCTAAATACAACACCAGTAGCACAGACACTAAGAACAATAATCAATAAGTGGGACCTCCTGAAACTGAGAAGCTTCAGGAAAGCAAAGGACACAGTCAATATGACAAAATGACACCCTACAGAATGGGAAAAGATCTTCACCAACCCTACATCTGACAGAGGACTGATCTCTAAAATACATAGAGAACTCAAGAAGCTAGAGGCCAAAAAATCAAATAATCCAGTTAAAAAATGGGGTTCAGAGCTAAAAAGGGAATTCTCAACAGAATAATTACAAATACAGTCAGCAGGAAAAAAGAAAGACATTATAAAATTTGCAGGCAAATGGATGGATTTGGAGAATATCATCTGGAGTGAGGTAATACAAGTCCAGAAAGACGGTCATGGTATATACTCACTCATTAGTGGATCTAAGACAAAAAGCAAAGAGTACCCAAGCTGCAAACCACAACTCCTGAACAGCTTGGGAACAGAAGGCACTTAGGAGAGACATCCAGGGATTCCCCTGCAAAGAGGAAATAGAGAAGATCTCCCGAGTAAATTAGGATCATAAAGGGTAGTGACCAAGGAGAGGTGGGAACAAATCATGAGAGAAGGAGATGATTGAGTGAGAGGAGCAACAAAGAGGGAGAAAAAAAAAGAAATGGATATTTTGATAGTGGAAGCCAATATGGGGTTGGAAAGAAACTGGGTGCTAGGGAAACCTCCAGTAACTCACGGGATGTCCCAGGCTAGGACTGCAACCAATAGTGGAGGGAGTGCCTAAACAGGACCTTCCCTATAATCAAATGAATGGCCATCCTAAGTGTCATTATAGAACCTTCATCCAGCAATGGATGGAGGCAGAAGCAGAGATCCACAGCTAAGCATCAGGTTGAGCTCCCAGTTCAGCTGAAGAGAGAGAGAGGAGAGTGTATGTGAGTACAGGGATCAGGATCATGAGGAGGAGACCCACAGAGATGGCTGGCTGGAGCTACTGGGAGCTCAGTGAATCAGAAACAACTACTGAGGAACCTTCAGGGAAAGGAACTAAACCCTCCAAAGGTAGATGACTGTCAAATGGTGTTGGCAGTTTGTGGAGCCTCTTGCAGTAGGATCAGACTATGTTCCTGAGCATTAACTGGCATCTTAGAGCCCATTCCCTACAGAGGAACACCTAACACAGCCTTAATACTGGAATGAGGGACTCAGACCTACCTCAACTGAACTGACCCACCTTGGGACTCCTTACCCTCCTTGGGGAGTGAATGGGGGATGGCTTAAGGGGAAGCTGAGGGAGGACTGGGAGGGACTGAGAGGAGGGAAGGGTGGGACACCAGTGGTATATATGGAAAAACACCTTTAAAAATAAATAAATATGATCCTCAGTGTGAATTTGGAGAAATAATGTGAAAACAAGGTAGGGCAAGTGGGTTGTCATTAAGTCCTGGGGGCACTGCCCTTTGGAAGATGGTCTTCCTGGTATGGTAGTTAGCTGTACAAGAGGACTGCTGTAATAAAAATCAGATTGACCCTTCTCTTTCCTCTAACCTCAATCTTGCCATGTGATCTTTCTCCAACCTACCCACCACATAATCCTGCTATTGAGACACAATCTTTCACACGGTCTTTCACAAGGCTTTCTGTGTCCAATCTCGCTTATGTCACAGTTATGCCCTTGAGCCTCCACATTTGTGTACAGAAGAAGCATGTTTCATAGTTAATACTTCCACTTAAAGCAACGACCACAACAAATATTATTTGAAAAAATATGGTGTTCTTTCAACCATGTAAGGAGCAAAATTCCAGTCCTAAGGAGACTAGCCAATTCCTGAGCCCAGGAACACAGCCAGGAATGCATTGGATGATTTCCTGATGCAAACCTAGTGCTAACGGAAGTGATCTGGCCTTCCAGAACCCATCCTTGAAGCTGTTGATGCTGGAACCCATCCCTGAAACTGGAGATGCTGGACTATCAAATCTAAAAGGTTACCACGGAATGGGAAGGAGGAGAATTAACGTTTTGGAAACTATCTGAAGTCCTTCCATAGACACAATCTTACAGATTCTTATTTTTGTCTCCCCACATAGCAGTCCCTTGATCAGCCTTACTGCCTGTCATAAAAGAGTTTTTAATAAATCTAAACAAGTCAACAATGTTGTCTTTAATGAAAATGATGTTTACTTAATATTTAGAAGCATAAAAATATTTCTATTGAAGCCTGAAGTCCATAGAAAGCTAGAAGGGAATTAGAAGCCTCTTACCTTGTTAGAGAGAATAATCAATGTTGAAACAATGTGTTGTTAGCTCTATTATATACATATTTATGTTATCCACAAAATTATATATGATTATAATCTATTTTAAGCTGAGGCTAGCACTACTAAATGCTTTGGGGGCATTATAGGAGAAATATTTGCTTAAGTTTTCTCTCTTTCTACTATTACAACAATTTGTGTAGCTTATTGTGAAGGTCAGGCTTTGGAGGGACTGACATATTCCTGTTTCAGTCTTTGGGATCACAGGGATGTGCCACCTCACTCAGACTTAGTCAAGTTTTAAAGGTAGAAATGTACAGGTGTAAGGAACAAAGAAAAAGGAAGGGGGAGGGGGATGAAAAGGAAATGGGGAAGAGAATAAGCGAAAGGCGGAATCTTGCCTAGACGTTATCTCTGATTTTCAGGATGCATCAAATACTTGCTTAGATACTTGTAGCAAAGTTATTTATACTTGTATCTTAAGCATAATTAGTACACAAACATTAATTTGTCTTAGGTGACAGATAATATCTACCACTAGATGCTTTATTAGTCTTTCCCAATTAAAAAAATGACTCAGGTAATCAATATGATCTTTAAAGATCTGGAAACTCATAACTCACATTTCTTAGCAATAAAAATGACCAAGCTGTTACCACATGCAACTTCTTGATAGAGGAAAAAAAACAGGAGCTACAACAATATTTCCAGGTGGCTCCCAATATTGTAGGTATTTTAAATAACGTTTACATTTTTATCATGGTTTTACATCTTTTAAGAATATGCTGTGTCATATGTTTTTGTTGATATCCTGTGATATCCAATTCATATACTAATATCCCAACTCTCGGTATGATGGTATGAGGAGGCAGAGTCTCTAGGGCGGTGGTTCTAAACCTGTGGGTCACAATCTCTTTAGGAGTCACGTATTAGATATCCTACACATTAGATGTATGTATTATAATTTATAACAGCAAAATTATAGTTATGAAGTAGCAACAAAATAATTTTATGGTTGGGTCATCACAACATGAAGAACTATATGTCCCAGCATTCGGAAGGATGAGAACCTCTGGGGATAATTAAATCATCAGTGGGATTAGTCCCATATAGAAAGTAAGACCTGGAAAACAATTTCCTCTTCCATCTGAGAAGACAACAGGAAGTTGCCCTCTACAAACCACGGAAGGAGACTTCATGGTGTCATGAAGACAAATGAATTTGCTGGAGCTTTGATATTGGACTTCTTAGACTCCAAACCTGTAAGAAATACTTACCTTACTTTGCTTGAACAGACTAAGAGAAAATACAGTTTTCAAAGGCATGTATGGTACCAAGCAGCCTCTGTTTTCTTTTCTCGCAAATCCCTGTAGCCTCGCTTCTCATGTGTGTATGTGCCGCTTGTGTGTGTCCACATGAGTGTGTGTTAAACTGAGTGCGGCGAACTGGGTTAGACTGGTATCACATTTCAGAAAAAAAGTTACAATAGCCTACCTCCTAGAATCACATACTCTTTGGCCTCCCAGAGCAGAGAGCTGACCTTTGGCGTGGATTATAATTGAATATGCACAAGATACCATCCTTAGGGAAATCTATGCCATACTATGCACGCAGATTAATCGAGGAATGGTTTTGTGGACAGCGTATGCAGTAATATGGTGTAAGTTGGAAGCAAGCACTGAGATCCTTTTGTGAAGCAGTAGTAGAGTTGAATCCCCAGCCCATGCTCTGCAAACGCTAAAGGAGACAAATACAATAAAAAGGAAACATGCCAGTGTCAATGCCTGCTTAGGACAGTGAAATTTACCTAAATGGAAGGGCTAGACCACAGCAAGCAATCCCTATGTTTGGCATAGAGCGCAAGGAATTCAGAGTTATATACAGGCCAAGGAAGCCTTGGTACTAAGTAAGACACTGACATTTTTAGAGCATTACATTTTTCATATAATATGGCTGATTCTTAGTATAATTAAACTTCCTTCGGTTTAGATACAATGTCTCACTAAGTAGCCTAGACTGATCTCAGACTAACTTCTCCTTCACTAGTTACCAGTTTTCTGGAATTGGAATTGCAGGTGTGTGCCACCAGGCCCCACCTGAACTGAGCTCCTGAACCTACCACCAACAAAGTACAGCTGGTTCTCATCACTCCAAATCACACCTTAGATATTTGTTTCAGCTTCAAGACTTGCCAAGAGCCTGTAAGAGACCTCTGAACGTGGATGACAGTTGTGTGGCTTGGCCAGTTTGTGGGGCCTCTGGCAGTGGGACTAGGATGTATACCCAGTGCATGAACTGGCTTTTGGGGGCCCGTTTCCTACAGAGGAACACCTTGCTCAGCCTTGAAACAGGGTGAGGGGCTTAGTCCTGTCTCAACTTGATATATTCCCAGTGGGAGTCTTATCCTCTCTGATGAAGAGTGTGTGTGTGTGTGTATGTGTGTGTGTGTCTGTGTGTCTGCGTGCATGTATGTATGTGTGCGTGTGCGCATGTGGGTACATGTTCATGTGTGTGTGTATATATATGTGCACATGTGTGTGTGCATAGGTGGCTCAGAATTTTCTAGTACATTTCTCACAGCAGCATCCGAGCATCTCAATGGCTCAGATTAGTTCAAACTAATCAAAAAGATTTCACTTGATTCCTAAACTTGTCACGAAATAGATGTCACCATATGTAATCACAAGTAACAGACACAGAAAGACCTTAGCTACTCTCTACTCTAAGATTACTTCTTTATAAGGTAAATTGAAATTCAAGGCAAGATATAAAAATTCTAACAATTCATAACAATTCTAATAAAATAAATAGCAAGATAAAACTTCAAGGCAATGAATAAAAATGTATGGAACTTATCTCTAATTCCCCCAAAATAGCCTATGTCCTGGGGAACCCATTTTGCAGTGTCCTATGGTAGCTTTATCCTTGGTATTTGCAGTTATATAGAAATTGCTTATACTTATTACTTCTGTGCACTAGGCATGTCCAAATAGATTTGCATATACTTGATATTTATCTTCACTTCTATTTTATTATTCTTCTTTAGAAACTGAGGCACGAAGAAAATAATGACCTTCTCAAGGTTGCAGAGGAAGGAAGTGGCAGAGCTCAGCTCCAAGCACTGTGGTTCCGGCATCAAAGTGCTTAATCACACACACATAACACCTCTCGAAAATCCTTAATTTGCTACACATATTTATCAAATCCTGTGATTTTAGAGTTTCCTGAGTGGGAGGGGGGATGTAAAGAAGAGCTGCTCAAAAAAATGTTAGAATCAAATTATATTTCTGTGTTCATTTTTTAAAAATCTTTTTTTCTGTCCTCATGAGGACAATGAAAAGTGTTCTTACCCAGACAAGCACCAAACTGAGTGTTTCTGAAATGATTTGTACTCAGAATCTTTGATGGCTATTGACCAGAGACATGGGAGAAGCCAGCCTAATCAAGGTGGCCTGAACTAAACACAGAGCTCAAAGCAATTGCACAGCCTAGAAAGGCTATCTGAAAGGCTAAATCTTTGGATTTTTATACTATTTGGAAGAGGATTGGGTTCTGTTAATAGGACAGACTTCATGCAACATATGTTAAGAAAAAATTTGGAAGCACTTTAAAAATACAAGCTTGGAAGCTTAATCTTGCAAAAAAAAAAGGGGGGGGGGGATACTTAAAATGTTTTGGAGCTTTTAGGAGAAAGTCAATATTAAAATTAGTACAGAGCATAGAGAAAAGGCTCCATGAGTTGAGTGACTGTTGTTTTTCTAAATGTCAGCATGGAAACCCAAACAGAAAGAGGTGAATTGGGTCCCTGGAAAGACTGACTGGGAAAGCTGAGTGCTATTTGTGATGTGGCTGATGGCAACCAAAAAATTGCCCAGCGTGTGATGACAAGGTATTTCCTGGCACTCAAAGAGACTGCAGGTCATACCTGAGGGTACCTGAGGGTCATGAGCTTTAAAACAAGAGGCAATGGATATGGAGACACAGTACCAATTCTTTAATTGATGTCCCCAGGTAGAATCTAGAAAAACATTCAGAGATAGTTTGAACTGGGCCTTATACTGAAATGACAGTCATATTCATAGCAAAGGAAAATAACCAACCTTAAACATAATTCGTGGTCTGCTATTATTTTAACAGCATGGAAAATAACCAATTTTAAAACATAACCCATACTCTGCTTTCACTTAACATCATGATTTTTTAAAAATATAATGTTTGGGTTGTTAACAGAGGCTAAGAATTTCTTCATCGAGTTCTTACCCTGAGCACAGTATTTAATTTAGAAGTAAACTTCAATTAAAGAGAACTTCCCTTAAAGGTGTAACCACCTACACTGAAGAGGGAAAAAAGCTCCAGTTAAATTCTACCAGAATTTGGCCCTTATTTTCTTCATCTGTAAAAGAAAGGATTAACCTAAATCCTTTTTAAGAAATCATGGGAAGTAGCCTGAGTCTGGTAATAGTCAACTGCAATCCCAGCACTCAGGAAGCAGGTAGTAGAGAGTTCAAGGCTAACTTGGGTTTCATAAAACAAAACTAAACAACCCCCCCTTTTTTTTTGAAGAGGAGGAGGCAAAGAAAGAGAGAGAGAGAGAGAGAGAGAGAGAGAGAGAGAGAGAGAGAGAGAGAGAGAAAGAAAGAAAGAAAGAAAGAAAGAAAGAAAGAAAGAAAGAAAGAAAGAAAACCACAAAGCCTGTCTATAGTAAACCATCACTGTACCCAGATCTTTTCTCCTTCCATGTATAATGTATTGGTGCCATTATATTGGGAGACTGAAGGCCCCTTTCTAATCGATTGGTTGATTTATCTACATCCTGGGACAAATGTGCCACATGAGGTCACACAGGCAGTATTGTTGGGATGTATGAATACAGATGATAGCCCCTGACCAACTACTTGACCAACTAGTTCAAGATGAACGGAGAGAGAGTTTGACTTTAATCTCAACAATGCCTCAGTTTCACCAGGCAGTATCCAGAATTGACTACAATCCTCACAAATTCCTTAAGCCCCTCCCCCCTCCAGTTCTGGTTCCATACACTATAGGGTATGGATGCAAGTAAAAGGCTGTGTATTCGCTGGGTTTCTGTCCTTGAGATAAATACCAAGATGACAAATAGAAAGAAGAGTTTATATGAGTTATGGCTCTAGAAAGATAAGTGTCCATCATCTTAGCAAGAATTGACAGCAGAAGCAGACATCACAATCATACACACACAAAGCAGAGAGAGTGAACCCGAAGTGGCTTTTGGCTTACATGCACAAAGCCTGCCTCCAGTGACTACTTCTTTCAGCAAGACCACACCTTCCAAACTTCCCCCAACAGTGCCATCCACTGAGGACCAAGTGCTTAAATGCCTGAGCCTATGGGAACAATTCTTATTTAAACTACCACAGAGGTTGCCTTTGTAAAGAGGATTCTTGTATCCTCTATGGTACCTTCCCTAAACTGAGCTCCTAACTTATAACAGCCCAGGGTAGTGGGCCAATGGAATTGGCTTCTCAATTAGAGTCTTACATCCTATCTCTGACCATGGCTGATCTGCTAAAATCAGAGGCCCCCTCACCTATAAAGTCTATAAATACAAGGAATTTCCTTTGCACTGATGATTACCGTTCGATCTCTCCCATATTTCAGTTTCTTCAGTGTGAGTGGGGGGGAACACACACAGAGGGGGAGAGAGAGACAAACAGAAACAGAGAGAAACAGACACACACATACACACATACACGGAGACACAAACAGAGAGACAAAGAGAGTATAGGGGATATTATTTGTCTAAGCTCAGATGTTGTTCATATGATTTCTCTGTAGAAATATTTACTGTCCCATGAAATCAGAAATGCTCTTAGTGAAAAATTGGATAAGAGCATTGCCTAGTCTCCCCAGTAATGTTCTCTCTAGACCGTTTCTCTCTCCCCATAGAGTAAGAAATGGATTTTTCAAAACATCTTCACTACCAGCCTAAACAGTTGTGATTGTCAGAGCTTCCATTGTCCTGCCACACTTACCTTTATGAGCACAATTAACTGTTTCTGTTTAACAGTCTTTCGGCTCTAATTAAACAGAGATAGATCTGAGTCAACAGTAGAGTTCCAGAAGCTGACAAGCTGAAATGTCAATCAGCTCTGTCCAAAGATATGAGGAAGCTGCATTGATCCTGCATTCTTAAAACAGAGAAAGACCTTTCAATTAGAAACAGCCTATGAAGCAACTGAGGAATCTCCCAACTTGCCAAATCATGATTCATTTCCCTTCTCGAACTCCTGGTTCATAGACTAGCCAGTCAAGGCCAAGGCTTATCCATCTTGCAAAGAGGGAAAGATTTCATGCTTTGACAATGGTGTGTTCTCTGTAGTATCCTTCCTAGCCTTGTCCTAAGGCAGAAGATATCACTGAGAAGAAGCCTACTAGTACTAAGAAAGTAAAGGAGGTATCACATGCAATGATTCTATCTTCTTGGGGCAGAGCATCCTCAGCCTACATAAAACTTTTGTTTCGCACAATAGACACAGATATAAAGCTGATAGCTTCATGATTTCCCAAGTGCAATTAAAACTGCTGATGCGTATACCTCAAGGAGGTGAATTATATGGCATGTAGATTTGTTTGTAAAACTAGTATCTGTTGATTTTGGTGGTGCTGGAGATTGAACACAGGTTTTCGTGAATGGGAGGTAAGTACCTACAATATCCCCACGTCTATACATGCATCCTTTTGAGACAGAGTCTCATATAGCCAAATCTGACTTTGAACTCCTGATCCTCCTGTCTCCACTTTCAAAAGTTGGGATTATAGGCCTATGTCCTTCTGCATGTAAAAATACAAGTTACTGAGAAAGGATCTAGAGGAACTGACGGGTACAGGCAACCGTGTTAGATCATCCCAGATGATGCTGAGGGGATGGCATCTGTCTTTAAGGGGGAAAAAGATAGTGGAGTTGGGGATATAGCTTAAGAATAGGCCTTTGCCTGGAAAGCACCAGCTGAGGGTTAAATCATCAATACTGAAAATTAAAAAGAAAAAAAATTAAAGAATCTTACAGAAACCCTAAACACTGAAAATAGCCAATAAACAAATAGCCACATATCAAAAATCATGCTAGAGGCTTGAGAGATGCTTCAGTGCTTCAGAGCCCTGGTTGCTCTTCCAGAGGGCTTTGATTTGATTCCCAAAACCTCATGTTGGCTCAAATCATCTATAATTTCAGCTCCAGGGAATCTAAGACCTTTTTTCTGTCCTCTGCATTCACCAGGCATTCACATGATGCACCTGTATGTATACATACAAAACACCCATACCTATAAAAATAATACATTTTTGTAAATTATAATTCTACATTTTAATTCTCAGTTGTAATAATATGAATTAATTTTATCACTACAATAGTAGCCATGATTTTTTTGAAAAATGTTCACTAAGCCAGGTGTGGTGGCTCGTAGTTATAGTCCCAGCACTCTGAAGAGTGAGGCAGGAGGATTGCTGCCAGTTCAAAGCCAAGCTGGGTCAAGAGTCAAAACAAAATAAAACATCTTCACTGGAGGGGTGGCAAGAACCCTGGTCATGTAACAAGTTACTTGCTCATTTTACAGGCTATTGACTTTCCTCTGTGATTTCTTACTGAGTCCCCACAAAGGCCTGAGACATTTTGCAAGCTGTAAAAACCACCATCTTTTACTGATGGGAATGTGGAGACTCAGCAAAGGGAAGTGTCTTGTCTCCCAAACCACCAATGATAACTATGCCATCTGATTGGAAACCAGGTCTTCCGATTCCAAATTCAGCGGGCTTCGCCATCAAAATCTCCTGTTAAAAAACGGTGCTTCCGCCTTTAACCTTTAGAGCTATAGCACACACTTGAAGTTCTTTTGTTAATGTGATGCAAGACCATCTTTTCTCAATCTGGAACAATGAAAGAAACTGCATAATTTGATAACTTTCCCCCTAAATCCTCAGGAATGTTTTTGTATAAAAACCTGGATTCATCTTTGCTTGTGGGGAGGTGTGTGAGCGTGTGTGTGTGTGTGTGTGTGTGTGTGTGTGTGTGTGTGTGTGTGTGTGTGTGTGTAATGAGAGAAAGGCAGACCTATCTCTATGTATTTGTGAAGAGAGGAATAGAATAGTTTCTAATATAAAAATAACAAAGGGAAATCAATTATTGATTTTTATCTAAGCTATTAAAAAATAATATTTATTGGATGGCTGAAATTTTATAAATCAACCTCCCTCATCATTAACCCCTCTCCCATTCTGTCTCTGTTCCTGTCTCTGTCTTGTCTTCGTCTCCTTCTCCTTCCTTTCGTCTCTCCCCTTTCCTCCCTCTTTTTCTAAATAAAATCATTTCCATGCAGCTGTATCCCATTGTCTTTAACAAACCTTGGTCCAAACCTATCCCCCTGCATTTCTTACGCTACGACAAGGCACATATGCCTTCCTTCTCTTTGAGAAACATTTTGTATATTCAGAGCCCTCTCTCTGATTCCTTTTACTTCCATTCAAAGATCCTGAGTCTTCTTTCATCTTAAAAGCAGAGCAAAGCATTTCTTACCCCAACATTTCTGTGGCATCTTCTGTATTCATGGAGTTTTTCAAATGAGAACCTTGAGTGTATTTATTTTTATTTCTTCTTCTTGCTTCTCCCCCATGGACCCAGGTGACATGTGTTTGAATGTAATTAGTCGCCATAATCTCATAGGAAGTGGCACTATTAGGAGGTGTGGCTTGGTTGGAGGAAGTGTGTCACTGTGGTGGTGGGCTTTGAGGTTTTTTTATGCTCAGGATACCACCCAGTGTCTCAATCGACTTCCTGTTGCCTGCAAGTTGTAGGACTCTCAGCAACTCCTCCAGTGCCATGTCTTCCTGCAGCCACCAGCTCCCACCATGATGATAAAGAACTGAACCTCTTTAGCCAGCCTAATTAAATGTTTCCTTTAAGAGAGTTGCTGTGGTCGTGGTGTCTTTTCACAGCAATAGAAACCCTAACTAAAACACTATGTGGTTTCTTCAGACACTCCTACTATCTTAGTATGTCTCCATTGCCATTGTGAAGTTCCAAACCTGTGCATCCAGCAGAAATACAATGTGAACTACACATGTAAATTCCTTTTAATTTTTGAAAGCCACAATAGGTATATTTAATAGCAATAACATTATATTATGCTATCATTATAACAGAACTATTATTAGATAATACATTCAATAAATATTCTATTTAATGCAAATAATAATACGGACATTTTCATATACATTAATTATAAAACTTTATGTATATGTTGCTAGCTGACACCATAATGGACTGCATAAGTTCTCTAGATCAATATTTTTCTCAAAATAGACTCTTTACTGGGGCTAGAGAGATGGCTCAGTGGTTAATAGCCCTGGCTGCTCTTCCAGAGAACACAGCTCACAACCAACTACAACTATGGCTCTAGGGGGATCTAAGGCCCTCTTCTGACCTCCATTGACACCTGGCACACATGTGCTGAGCTTACATACATATAGGCATAAATTTTTTTTTTTTTAAAAAATCCTTTTTAAAAGCCTCCAGTGGTCTCCTTTTTATATGTCCAACACATTACAGATGGAATGGTTTTTGTTGTTTTTCTTAATTTTTGTTTATTTTTCTATTTAGTATCTGTGTGTGTGTGTATGTGTGTGTGTATATGTGTGTGTATGTGTGTGTGCGCATGTGTATATATGTGTGTGTGTGTGTGTGTATGTGTGTATGTGTGTGTGTATGTGTGTGTGTGTGTGTGTGCACATTTGACATGCACCATGGCGTACTTGTGAGGGTCAGGGACTAATTTGTCAGTCAGTGCTCCCTCCCCATGTGGGCTCCAGAAACCATCCCAGACTGTTAGACTTGGCAGCAGGCACTTGATGATCTTACTAACCCCATTTTTATAAAATAAAACTTTATGTTGTTGCCTCCACAAAACTTGACATAGAGTTTTCTGGACTCTGTAATATTTGCAAGGCCTTGCATGAGCTGGGCTTTGCCTGCTTCCCAGGTCCTTCTCTTGTTTTTCATAGTCCACACTGCAGTGCACACGCGCACGTGCGCGCACACACATACACACACACACACACTCCCCCATGAAATGATTTCTTTTCAAGCCCATCATCATGGTTTTGGCTTCTTAGTCATTGTCTATTCTGCTCCTTCTGTTTAGAATGCTCTTTTCATCTCCCTATTTAACTTCTTTGTATAACTGCTGCTCACATTTTGTGTCATCAGACTGTTCCAGATGCCTTAAATATGGACCTAGCTTTCCACCCCCATTTGCCCATGTAGAACCCTTAGCTCTTCCAACTATATCTCTCTGCTCTGTTGACGATTTCTTTGTTATTTTTGTATTTATTTTGGAGATACAGGTCTCCCTATGTAGTTCCAGATGGCCTCAAACTGCTTCAGCCTTCCAAGTGTTTGGATTATATGTATGTACAGGCATACACTACCCACATTCATCTCTCAGATAATTCTTTTGCATTTGGATGCTAATCCTTTGGCCTTACGTGAGGTCAGGTCAGGAATGGCACTGTATTGCTGAGTGATGTCCCATTCTAACGTGGGGTTTAGCATATGATAGGTGTTCAATAGAGATCTGTTTACAGAGCAATGAATGAATGTTATTTGTGAGGAGAAACAAAAATAAAATGGAAAGAATCTTTACTACTTGTAAAAGTCCTGGTTATTTAAAGATATCTATGTCTCTTGTTCGTTCCTATTTCCAGATGCATTTGCTTCAAAGGAAATGTCTTTGAGGTGGGTATTAAAAGGTACAGAGCATGAAACATCTGTTTTACTACAAGAAAGAGGGGGAATTGCCCCAGAACAAACCACTGTAAATTGCATAGCACTTTTTAAAAGAATTAGCACTCAATTTTGTGGTGAGGTAACTGTTACTGAAGATCACCAGATGTTCCTCACTCTACTAGAAACATTAAGTCTGGAATCTGCTACCTGAGTCCTCAGATCTTTTAAAGCTTAATCTTTCTTGCCTTTGCAGTCCAGGAGTCTAGTTAGGGCCTCTGACGAACTGATCCCAATCCCCAGCCCTTCACCACCTTTTCAAGGCCTTCTCTTCCTACTGGGGTGTCTGAAATGCTCCGGGTTCTTCCTGTCTCTGGAGCCCCTCATTTTCATTCTTTCTTGAACTCTAGGTTCCCTGTCCCCTTCTGTTCATCATTCATGTTCTTCTTAAAATACTCTCTCCCATTTCTATGACTTTATTTTCTCAGTATGGAGTTTCTTAGTCATGGTGTCTTTGATTTGTCTGGCTCTACATACTACATGTTGCAATGGAGTTTCTTGGCCCCGGGTGGCCAGAGGCCCAGACCCTGCCGCGCCAGACCCCTTAGCCACCCACCACTGCCCAAAAATGACTCAGACGCTTATATTAAGTTCATGCTGTTTGGCCTATGGCTCAGGCACATTGCTAGCTAGCTCTTACATATTAAATCAACCCATTTCTATTAATCTGTTTGCCACATGGCCCGTGGCTCACCAGTGTCCCTTACATGTTGCTCCTTTGGTGGCTTGCTCGATCTGCCCCTGACTCCACCCTTCCTTTCCTACCTATTCTGATTCCTCTGCCTACCTTTTCTACGGTGCCTGTCAAGGGCCAAAACAGCTCCTTTATTTAAATATTGAGATTCACAGCATACAGAAAGGCATTCCCACATCAACTACACATACCAATCGACAGTTGTCCACCGTTGGAGGGCCTAGCTCATCTTCCCAATGGTTCCCCCATGGTTGTTCCTGATTCAATGAGCTCCCCCAGAGCTCCAATCAGCCATCACTGTAGGAATTTTCCTCATAATCCCTACCCCCTTGCTTATTCAGATTCTCTTTCCCCGCTCTCAGCTGGACAAGGAGCTCTGCCCAGTGCTCAGCCATGGATCTCTGCTTCCACCTCTATTCATTGTTGGATGTAGTTTGTGCCATGACACTTAGGGTGGTTATTCATTTAAATACAGAGGAAATCCTGTTCAAGTACCCCCTCCACTATTGGTTGGAGACCTAACCAGGGACATCTTGTGAGTTCTTGGAGGTTTCCCTAGCACCTGGTCTCTTTTCAACCCTAATGCTTCCTCTACCAAGACATCATCTCTTTTTTCCCTCTCTCTTTGTTTCTCTTCTCACTCAATCATCTCCTTCTCTCATGATTTGTTCCCACCTCTTCTTTGTTGCAACCTGTTATGATCCTAATTTGCTAATGTGATCTTCTCTATCTTCTCTTCCTAGGAGAATCTCTGGATGTCTCTCTTAAGTTCCTTGTGATCCCAAGCTGTTCAGGAGTTGTGGTTTGCAGCTTGGGTATTCTTTGCTTTTTATCTTAGATCCACTTACAAGTGAGTACATCCCATGTCTATTTTTCTGATAGCTCGCTCAGGAGGATATTCTCCAAATCCATCCATTTTCCTGTAAATAGGATGTTACCCCCCCCCTTTGGAGTAGTACTCCATTGTACAGATGTGCCACAGTTTTTCATTCTTCAGTTGAGGGGCAGCTAGATTATTCCCAGGTTTGTGGAGATGTGTTTCAGTCTAGGAGGATCAGAGTGTAGTAACTCACACCTTTAATCACAGCACAAGGAATATCTGGGAGTGGTGACCTATACCCTTAATCCAATCTGAGTTTGAGGTCAGTTTAGTTTACAGAGGGAGTTCCAGGCTCCCAGGCAGGCAGTGGTGGGGCCACACCTTTAATCTTAACCTGGATGTGAAAGAGGTATATATATATATATATATATATATATATATATATATATATGTATATATATATATATATATACCTCTTTTAAAGCTTCTATTATCTTCATAAAGTTGTTTTTAAGGTCGTTCCCTTCTGTTCATTGTTATGATTGATGTTGTAGAACCACCAACTTCTTCTGGGATGTCTTGTTGTTCTTTATATTGTTATATGGATTCTTGCACTGGCATCTGCCCATTGCTTCCTCTGTCCACTCTAAGTCAGCTCTTGATCGGCTCTTAGTCAGAGCCTGGGGGCTGTGTGTCTCCAATTGTCATTGTCCCAGGGTCGTTCATAGTTGGCTCTTAGTCAGCTGTGGACCAGGAGGCTTCAGAGTCTCCAGATGTCAGTATGTGATAACACAGATTGTGGTTTGGGTGGGGTTTAGTCCATGGGATATCTCTCCAGCTGTGTTTTGCTGGGGATTGGGTTTAGAGGGGGCTCTCCCAGCTATCTTTGGTTTAGGGCAGAGCTGGATGTGGTTTGGGTGCTGGGGACTGTGTCCTTGGCCAGGGTTTAGAGATCCCAGTCTCTGTTTGGCCTGAGGATCAGGTTGCCAGCCACTTCTTAGTCAACTGTGGACTGGGAGGCTTGTCCAGTGGTAGATAGATAGATTCATAGATAGATGGATAGATAGATAGATAGATAGATAGATAGATAGATAGATAGATAAACAGATGATAGATATAGATGCTATTCTCCTGTAATTGTAGTTATGTTATTTAATTATATATGTATTATGCTCACTTGGATGTTTTTCCCTGAGATTCTATACATTTGCAGTCTTATTTTTGTTTTTGAGACCGAATCCCAACCTTTAGTCCAGGCTGGCCTGGAACTCATGATGTAGATTAAGCTGGCCTCTTTACCTCACACACGGTGCTCCTCCTCTTGCCTCAGCTTCCCAAGAACTGTAATTACAGACGTGAGATAACATACTCACCATAACATTTCTTTTTCTTTAAAGAATCTATTTTAATTGTGCATATATTTGTCTATATGCAGATTCCTAGAGGCTAGGAGGAGCATTGGATCTCTTAAAGCTGGAGTTTCACGGTATGAGCAAATAAATGCAAAAGGAGGAGAAGAGGAAAGGAAGGAAGGAAGAAAGGAAGGAAGCCTGTCTTTGGGAAGTTAAACTTCTGAATTAAAAAAAAAAAAAAAAGGCTGTGTTAACTTTTCCCTCTTAATCTACTCATAATCAGCCACAAATAAGTCGAAAACAAGACAGTGCAGAGGAAGATTATTTCATCCCTGCGCACATTGCCTTTGCTTCCTTTCCGTGGCAGGCTAAGTAAGCAAAAAAGTAGTATATATGTTTTTTTGCCTAGAGTTAACAAGATAAAAGGAAGGAATGAAGGCAAGAAGGAAGGAAGAAAAGGAAGGAGAGAAGGAGGGAGGGAAGGAGAGGAGGAGGGAGGGAAGGAGAGGAGGGAGGGAAGGAGAGAAGGAGGGAGGGAAGGAGAGGAGGAGGGAGGGAAGGAGAGGAGGAGGGAGGGAAGGAGAGGAGGGAAGGAGAGGAGGAGGGAGGGAAGGAGAGGAGGAGGGAGGGAAGGAGAGGAGGGAGGGAAGGAGAGGAGGGAGGGAAGGAGAGGAGGAGGGAGGGAAGGAGAGGAGGGAGGGAAGGAGAGGAGGAGGGAGGGAAGGAGAGAAGGAGGGAGGGAAGGAGAGGAGGAGGGAGGGAAGGAGAGAAGGAGGGAAGGAGAGGAGGAGGGAGGGAAGGAGAGAAGGAGGGAGGGAAGGAGAGGAGGAGGGAGGGAAGGAGAGGAGGAGGGAGGGAAGGAGAGGAGGGAAGGAGAGGAGGAGGGAGGGAAGGAGAGAAGGAGGGAGGGAAGGAGAGGAGGAGGGAGGGAAGGAGAGGAGGGAAGGAGAGGAGGAGGGAGGGAAGGAGAGAAGGAGGGAGGGAAGGAGAGAAGGAGGGAGGGAAGGAGAGGAGGAGGGAGGGAAGGAGAGAAGGGGGAAGGAGGGAGGGACGGAAAGAAAGGAAATGGTGAGCTTGTGTGAACACACCATGTTAGCAGTGGCCAGAGTTCCACTGCCCGTCAGTCTAACATGGCTTCAAGCATGTCTGATGTCTGCTGGGTCATTTGAACCTCATTTGTCTTTGTGTTCACTTTGGCCCAAAGAGAACTGTGACAAGCTTTCTATGAATTAGAATTTAAAGGGGAAAGGGAAGAGATGGAGGAGAGGAAGGGAGAAGAGAGAGGGAATGAGGGAGGGGGAGAGGGGGGAGTCCCTTAAAGTGTCTTTGTCACCCACTGAAGTCCTGAGGCAGCCATGTCATGCTTCCATTCTCCTTCCTCGCTGTGCACTTGAATTATATCAGGTAGTGGCTTGTAGAACATGAGGGAAGCAGGGGGTCACAACTTCTGGGGTGCATCTATAGAAAAAGATATGCCTTGGGATAGTAACACTTTAACTGTTTTCTGTGGCTATAAGGCCAGCTAAGAGTGGGAAAACTCTCTTGTCATAGAATGAAGAGCAGACATTAAGGGCAAGCAGTATTCTTGGAAGGTACAACCTTGGGGTACAGGCATGAGGGTGAGGTAATGTTGGGTTGACTTTTGCTTTCCAATTCTCTACTTGTGTAAACACAGGGAACTTCACATACTCTTGGTTGTTTGTTATCACTATGTTGCAGTGTACCCCTGGGCTCAGTTCAGTAGCTGACATAGATACCATGCACTAGGGTGCCATCTGGATGGTAATTTCCTATCTCTGCCAAAGATGGGTTTCTTTTCTTCTGCATCCATAGGACATGGTTGTCAACATCCATCTTCTATGTATCATTATTGTACGTTGTTTTCATCTACATGAAAAACACAGTGTGTATGAGGAACCTCCCATAGAATTCCATTCTACTAAAATCTTCCATCCATTACATGCTTCCCTTTTTTTTAAAAGACAATTTACATGCTGTAAAATGTAAATTTGCAATCATGTGACTTTTAGGATCTCTGCTAAGTTTTACAGCCGTCACATGACCCAGTTTCATAATACCTTCATCCCTCTGGTAGAATCCTCTGTGTCATTTACCCCTAGGAAATCTATGTGCCTCTGTCCTCATTGCAGCAAAAGGCAGCACATGTCACAGGCATGCAGAAAGCCCAGTGGTGATAGACCTCAATCAGAGACAACAATAAGAAACTATGGGTTCCATTTCTAATGATAGGAGATAAAAACTACAGAATCAATTAAATTCAGAAAAAAAAAGGATTACAGACCATTTAAATTCAGAAAAAATATTTTCATAGCACACTATGTTAGCTATTATTTTAATCCTTCTAATCTTAATATAACCCTTTTTAAAGCTAACTGTCCATTAATTGTTTCCAGATGTATGAGACTTTTGTAATGTGCCCCCGTGAGTTTGTTACCCCTTCTCTTTTTAAGCTATTTGTAACTAGAATCTAAATGATAAAACCTGCAACTTTCCATGTAAGATCTTACTTACTGTTCAATGAACATTTCTGACTCTACATGTAGATTATGATCACCATAATTTTTCACTTTGGGATATGTATTGAAAAGAGTAATGCTTATTAACTTTCTTTGTAATAAATGTAATCAGCAGCTTTCTTGGCCCTCAGATTGTTATTAATGATAATTAACTGTGGTGATGAAGAATTACTAACAGTTATGACCCCTGAGGAACAAAATAATACATTAGAAAACCTGCTTGAGTAAAGTAGTCAGGATTTTAACTCAGGAAGTTACAAGCACCAAGCATTCCGGGTGCCAAGGATAAATCATACCCTTCCACTCTTTCTTGAGCCTTAGAGTTGGGAGTAAATAGTCAGGGTCACCCCACTTAAGGAGTCCATTCATAAGAATGTGGGGCAGAGAACACAGAACATAAGGATAAGAAATGCTCATTTTTAGCACTAAAACACCTGCCTCCACCAGTCTTGTTTTTTTTTTAAAGGAAAATAAGGAAGATAAATTGGAATGAGTCAGCTCCATCCTCCAGCAACACTAATTCCTGAGTGTATGTGAGCTCTGGGCAATGAGCCTTCCACTTGTAGAATTATGGCAGCCTTGGATATTCACACACAAAGTGGAGAACGTGAGGAAGCACACACTTTAATGCAATGATTCTCTACCTTGGTTCCTATTAGACTTACCTGGGAGCATTCAAACATCCCATGCCCAGGCCACGTTAAGCCTATTAAATTAGAATATTTGGGGATGAGATTCAAGTACCAGTCTGGTTTTATAGCCTTCCTAGTGATCCTAATATGTGCTCAGGGTTGAGAACCACTGATTTAGTGTTAGGCCTCTTTTATTTACGTAGAAAGCATGTGGCTTTCAGCCTTAGGTACACAATGGAATCCTCTGAAAAATTTTTAAAAGATACTGCTGTGAGAAAAATAAAGAAACTTGAACACTGGGTGCAAATTTTCAATTATAAATAAACAAGTCCTGGGATCTAATGCAGGACGTAGGCTTTGATGGATATGTTAATTAAATTTCAATCATTATATAATATGTATATATACCAAATCATCACAATATACATGGAATCTTTATCGAATGTAAGTATGTGTGTAGGAACACATTGCTGCTGGATTGACCCTTAGAGAATCTAATTCAGTTAATCCAGGTTTGGGCTCAAACGATCATCTCTTTTCAAAAGCTGTTCCAGCGATTCCAAGGCACAGCCAGGAATAAGGAAGAAGACCTCTTCTCAGACCAGGAACGGACACCCTAATTTGTAGCTGGCTTTGAGAGAGGGATGCACAATACCTGCCAGATCATGAGTGTTAAGAGCTGAGACAAGATAAGTGTTCACAGTACCAGAGACAAATGCCACCTGCTTCAGAAGGAGGGTTGAATTGCTTCTCGTGGTGCTTGCCCCGGATTTTAGCTCTTTGGGAGGCTGGGCAGCGGGTTTAAAAGTGCAAGATCTGTTTGAGTTACAGAATTCATGACTATCCTTGGCAACTTAGTGGGACCCTGTCTCAAAATAATAAAGTGAAGAGAGGACTGGAAATGCATCTCAGCTCAGGACTTAAATAGTTATAAACGGTGTGAATACCTGTTCACATGTTATATACATATGAGTGCTAGGTGTATGGCAGGGGGAAAAAAAGAAAATATCAGATAGTAGAAGAAAAATTCCTCCAACCAAATGTAATGTAAGAAGCAAAGACGAGAGATGGGTCTGTCTTTAGTGTGGTTGTTTGGTTGGTTTGGTTACTTTTTAAATTCTACATTTAGGGATATTTGATCAGCCTTTTCAAACCTTGAGCATGCTGGGGCAGTTTTATTTGCATACAGAATGGATGTGGTCCAAAGAGTGTTCTGAAGCCTCTCCATCAACCATGGTAGTCAAATGGCTCAGCAGGTTAAAGCTCTCCTCCTAGGCTAAGGCAGGCCAGTGACACCACTTCACAGCCTCTGTTTGTTTTAGAACCCAGGCTCATATGCCTTCTCAGTTGAATATCCAGGCAGTGGCTCTCTACCTTCCTAATGCTGAGACCCTTTAATGAAATTCTTCATATGGTAAACCCCTACCATAAAAGTATTTTCATTGCTACTTCATAACTAATTTTGCTACTGAATGGTGTATCATTTCTTAAGGTCATCAGAAAACACATATTTCGAGACCCATAGGTTGAGAACCGCTGCTCCAGGGGCTTTGGGTCTGTGGATTCGGGAGAGGAACATTTAAGATGAAGACTCCCTGGGCTTAGCTCTGATATCTTCAGAATTACTGAGAGCCTAGCTTGGCAGCATGTGCCTATTATTCAAGTGCTCAGGAGATAGACGGAAGGACTGTTCAAAATTCAGGACCAGCCTAGGTTATGTTTAAGATTCTATCTTAAAAACCACAAAAGCAGAATTACCTGAAAAAGAACTATGAGAAAGGACAGGCTTCAAGTGGTAGCTAAATCAGACATAAGAACAGGCAAGGAATCCTTAGGAATTCCAAAACAAGTAGCCAGCGAAAGCATGCATCTTCCCCAGTTTCCCCGATTAAAAAACCTTGAGGTAGAGACTTGGATCTGTCTCCAATTTCTGATTCAGGATCAGTTTAAGAAATGTGTGTTCTAGTGCCTTGGGAAGGAATGCAGGGGCCTTCTTGGGCATAGAGCTGACCTCCTTGATAACTGTCTACTTATTCCCTCTGACTCCTTTATATAGACTTCATTTTGTCCAACTGTGACTTGCTCTTGTTAAAAAAAAAAAACCAAACAAAAAAACAAAAAAGAGTTAACATTTGTTTAAATTGTTGTAAGCAAACGCGGTCATTTACTTATTCTTAATGCAGAGTGTGATTATGAAGCATGTGGTTACCCAGTGACTTTGACATTTCAACTTTCTGCCCTGCCTTTTGCAGGGCTGATCGCTGCACAACCCAATGTCAAAGCAACTTCAGGCCCTCACTCTGCCGCACCCCTTTGGCCTCAACCTCATAGGTTGGATGGAAATAAGTTGACTCCGTTCCACCTACACCAGATACCTGCCCTGATGTCATTAGCCTCTGACGCTTCTGCCATTGAGCCACAGCTCTGGAATGGAATCGGTTTTAAATGCACCCAGAAGAGACACATCTCTTTTCATTCAGATAGCCAGGCCATCGAATCATCTAGCTTGTGTCCAACTAACTGAAACTTAAGGTCTGAGGCACAATTAGGCCAGACAAAGTCGAGGGCATTAAAATAGTTATACATATATCAACTATTTATACATACATCAGTCAATCTGATTAGGCCAAGGTGTAAATATCCAAGGAGTGAAAAGCCCATCTAGGGCATGTTCTCCACCCTACCTTATCACGTATACACACCTAAGCTACCAAGAAGGGAGCAGCATTATTTTGTTTTCAGTTTGAGGCTCATGCAAAAGAAGAATAAATAACAAAATCATTTTTCAGCTGCAAGAATTGACCGTAACCTCCATCTAAAGAATTTATGGGGATTTGATCCTCCAAAAGGCAGGGCAAAAGTGTTAAAGGTACTGAGTAAACCAGAGATTTAATGTAGTTTTCCTGAGACCTAAGGGGGGGGGATTCCAAAGGTTCAGGATACCTAAATAAATCTATAAAACTTTTAAATGCAAGACAGGCATATGCAGCAATAGGTCTCTTGGGTCACCTGAGTGATCTGCAGCATCCTGTCTCAGTCTCCACCCCCCCCCGCCCCCCCACCCCCCACTCCCGCACCCCCCCACCCCCCACACACACAGCGGACTTGACCTCCAGGTAGAGATCCAGGTCTGTAACCTAGCTAGGGAAGAAAGCTCAGCACCAATCCACAGGCCTCAAGGACCTCTGGAGCCTGCGCAGTAAGCTCACAGAGTTGGTTTCGGGAAGGAATTGGGAGGATCGCCGTGGGTTAGGGCTGCTGGCGCCCGCAGAACGGTAGCAACGTCCGCACGGCTGCGACTTTGCTGGCGGCTAAATGTCGGCTATCAGCTCGCTACACGGGGTCGTTCAAAGCACCAGGAACGCAGCCTGAACTGGGAATACAAAGAAAGAAACCGTAGAAACTTCTGTAAGAATCAAGTCAGGCAGAATCCTCTCTCTAAGCGGTAGACCAACGCTCAGTATACTGAATAAGTGAGCTTAGAAAACCTGTTTAGCAGGCTGGGGGATGTAGCTCAGTGGTAGAGCGCGCGCTTCGCATGTGTGAGGTCCCGGGTTCAATCCCCGGCATCTCCAAGCAGCCGTTGGTAGAGTGATCTCTTTTTCCTTTTCAATAAAAAAATAAATGGACTCCTACTAGTAATTTTTTCCCCCATTTCAATCAAAAAATGGACTCCTACCAATTAATTTGTTGACAACTAAAACACAGAAAAACAAAAACAAAAGGGCCAAGAAAAAACAGCAAACGAGAAAAACCAGGTTCGTGATTGATGGGAGAAAACGTTCGGAAAGAAAACTCCTTGTTCCTTTTCCCAGTAATGCAAATAATCTTAGAAAAACTTGGAAAATTTAGAAAAATAAAATTGGAGCAGAGACCCACAAAGAAAAATAAAGGAAGTTGCATTGGCCGGGAATCGAACCCGGGCCTCCCGCGTGGCAGGCGAGAATTCTACCACTGAACCACCAATGCAAACACAAGTAAGTCTCTTCTCTCATACTATACTAAGATATCTTAGTATAGATATTCCATGCACATCATCAAATTTGTTAATTATGTATTTCTTCATTGAAAAACCATTTTAAAAAGTACATAATTCTTTTTTTTTCTTTTTTGCCAACCACAGAATTTAGGGCATGGCACAGAATTTCTTATTCAAGTTTGCTAAATACTGGCAAAACAGTAACATTTTGAAATTTTCACTGTTCTAACTTTTGTTAAACTTTATGAGGGTTTTTTTTTTTTTAGGGGGGGGTCCTTGGTAAAGGACACAAATGAAGATTTTGTATTCTGTATAGGATTACATGATCACCAGCCTATTTTTAGATACTTTGCTCATATGTGTGTATACATACTTGTGTATATACGTATATATGTATGTGTATATTCATGCATACATATCCTGCCCCTTCTGTTTTTATCAATTACGTTCAAATACTCAGACAAAATCACATAGTGGAAATATTTAGGGATTGGGAATAGAACTCAGGGATTAGAAACTTGTAGTTATTAAGAGAATGTTGAACCGCCATACTGACCTCCACAGCACTGGGAATCATTACTTACTCTAGGTAAGAGATTTAGATTCTCTGAATGGTCACTGTTTCGTTTGTGAAATGACAGCGTTAGGATTCCTTTCAACTCACAGGATGAGTTTAAACCTTCACTTGGTTTCCATGGAAAGGGGCACTGCAGAAGACCCAACCAGTATATATAAGGATAAAGTAATGGAGAAAGGGGTAAAAATGAGTTCGATAAAAATATGTGTTTGTAATTCATAGAAGACTGTGGATTTAGGCAACGTTAGATTTCTATTTTTTGGAAGGAAAATTCCAACTATTTTGAAGGACCTCTGACTAGTCAAGAAAGATTCCAGGAACAAACAAAGTAAAGGTTATACTGTCAGTCACAGTATTCGAGGCTTGGTGAATATGTTGCAGGTGGATTTCATCCCAGTGAAGTAAATTGCTGCAGCTTAACAACCGATGAAGCTGAGGCGTTTAGGGGCATGAGTGGACCCGATCTCTATTATTTCCGGTGTCTGAGGACTTGGCCACTGCCCAATCTGTCTACCTGAAATACTGCATTTGTAACTCGGGATGTTATACATTCAGATAGTTGGGTACAGGTAGAGAAAGATCATAAACAGCCACTGGAATAATGTAAGGTTTATACAGTGAGATCGTTTGTAGGGAAGTCTGAGTGTGGGAATAAACAGAGGAATCCAAAGGCAAATGGATCGCAGAATCACACAGAGGAAAAGGTATTAGAAAAACTGGAAATCTAAACTCCAATCCCAGGCAGCTGTGAGAGAGCAAGGTCAAACCATTTTACTTTGAACATAGTTTGTTCTTTGCAATGAGAGAAATGGGGCAGAAATGGGGTTTAAAATATCACTGTCGAAAGGACCTGACCTTCCAGGCCAGTGAGGAAAGTCATTGCTTCCTTGTCCTGCACCTCAATTTACCACATCATTTTAAGTCACTCAGTTTGACCATTTGCTAACTAGCTTGTAGGCCAGAAATGAGAGAGAGACAGCTTCGAGACTCCAACTGGAGATCATAACATTAAGCAAAATAAGGCAGGTGCAGAAAGACAAATATATTTTCTTTAATATGTGCAATCTAGATTTTCTGTGTGTATCTGTGTGTGTGTGTGTGTGTGTGTGTGTGTGTGTGTGTGAGTGAGTGAGTGAGTGAGTGAGTGTACGTGCATGCGTGCTATTCACATGTGAATGTCTCAATTGAAGCCCATCTCTTTAAAGGGAAATTAGAAGCTAAGGATTGCCTCAAATTCAAGGCCAATGAGTTTACAGAGCGAAAGAAAAAAAAGAAAGGAATTCCTAGAAGGGGTTTATGACCATAGGAGTGGGTGAAGGCAAAGTAATAATTCAAGAACTAATGAGTGGAGAACTGACAAAGTACTCTGAGGGGGGAGGTGCTGGGATCCAGAGAAGAACCAGAAATGCTGCTGTGGCCAGTGATGTTGCTGTGTGCATTCACACACCTAGCCCACTGTGCCTGAGCATGGGCACACACACACACTTTCTCCGGTATAATCTGCTCTCTCATCCCCAGAAATTCCTCCCAGTGAAACTGAAGAGAAATCACAGGAGTGGCATGAAATTGTGAAATGTAACCAATGTCTTTGGGCTTATGTTGTGGCATTAATATCTCCAAGTGCTTGCTCAAGGTACCAAATCCAAAGATAGGGTTGGCTGGGCTCTGAAATGCAGTAGGCTTAGGCCGTCAGAAGGAGGTAGCCATTAAGAACTAGAAGTAGTTGGTATAATACACTCAGCAAAGCAATGCCCCCTTTTTTCTTACTTTTTTTTTTTTTTTCTTAAGCTGTGAGTGATTGTATTGATTTAATACACACGGCTTATTTCTGTCCCAGGTTAAAAACTAGCCCTGGGGAAATGGAGGAGCCTGTCATTTGGATTGCCCTTTACTGGCTGGGAATTAAATCATTACTTATTCCATTTTAGAATCACAAGTAGTACCCTAAGGCCTACTTTCCTAAGGATGAAAATCAGGGCATGGAAATGAAGAACCCAGGTATAATTCTCATGTGCAGACATTGAGGATGTGGCGATGTTTCCTAGAAGGGAGTCACTGAAAGTCATTTGCTTGTATTTTCCAGTTCTCTGGCATGTCCAATTAGTCAACAAGTCTGAGTTGTCTGAATTCTTCTCTTCCTCCTATCAGTCTCTCCTTCTTGGTGTAGACAATCATCGCCTTCCTCCCTAGACTACTAGTGTTTCCTTTGCCATGCTACATGCAGCTACTAGATGAATTGTCTCCCTCCATCCCTCGTCTCTTCTTCTATCTCTTCCTCCCTAATTTTTTGAGAATTCCATTGTTCCTTTGTTGATGATTCTAAGACGGAATTGGTTTTAAAGCCCTACAAAGTCTGAAATAGAGATGCAAGTATGAACTCATCACCCTTCTGATTGTTATTTTTTGATCAGTATTCATTCAAAGAATCCTAGTGCCACATAACCACCATCTACTGACAGAAATGAATGTCGCCTTCCATACCAATGGCTTTCTTCCTCCCAAGTCAATTTGTGTCTAAGGTGTACACACACACACACACCACACATCTATGTATTAAGCAACTTATGCCTGTGGTTCAAAATGAAAAAAAATGTAATACAGAAGTTTGAGTTTCTTTTATTGGAGAAAAATGGCCTGATCCAACCACTCTGTCTTATTCAAATCTTTATGCATTGAGACAGGTGCATGGATAAGAAACAACCGGTGCCAGTGTTCGTGGTAGACGGAGACATGCTTGACACGTGGCTTTATTTATTCTATTCCACTAATTTTTCTTTTATATTTGCTTCTAGATTTTATGAAAATTATCAAAGACTATTTCAGTTGGTTTTTTTTTTAATGAAAATACAATAATTGAGTGGGAGGATGAGACCCCACACCTGTCTGGAGAGGCATGCCCTGGGTGGCAAGGAGAAAACATGGGGAGTTGGCACTATTATGGTGAGCAAACATATGGTAGGGTGTGGGAGAAAGAGAGACTGGACGGTTCATGTCCTGTGGAGAGAGGCAGATCTTAAGAGATTTAGGAGGTGAGGAGTGGCTTGCTTACCACGTGAGGCCATGGTAGCTGAGCTTCTGCCAAGGCCCAGCCCTGAGCAGATGGCCCTGTTGCAGCTAGAGTCTCTGCTGATGTCTGTGGCTCCTGTTCCCACACAAGACCAAGAGGATAGGGCTGCTCACAGTTGGCCAGGCCCCTTACTGGCTGCAACACTAGGGAAAGCTGTTTCTGCCCCTCATCAGCTGCAGTACTCAGGAGATTGGCCCCTGCACCTCACCTGAGCAGCACAGTACAGCTGACCCTGGTGGTGTAGGTGAGTGTGAGCCAGCCCTGAGGGTGTGAAAGCAGCAGAACCAGTCCCACCCCTGGCTCTTTGCTGCCCCACCCCTTGCTCCCTTGCTGCATAAGATGAACTAGCCAGGGCAATGCTGGAGAGCTCACCTGGTCATGAAGATTGGGGAGAGCTGGTAGGCTTACCAACCCTGCAAACACCCAGGCCCAGAATCAGGACAATGAGCTGGCCCACCAGAACATCTACCCCGTCTGTGATCTGCTGGAGCATGTGAAGGGATGGTCCTGCAGATCCAAAGCTGCAGGGTCTCCATGACACAAGACAACAGAATATCCCAGCGAAGTCCAGTGAGGGCTCAGTATCAAAAGTTAGTGTAGCAGAAACCAGACAAATGAACCAGACCAATGAACCAGACCTTGAACCAGTCCAGTGATGTGCTGTGTCACTACAGTCTCCATGATGAGACTTTTATTTCTTATGTTTTATTTTTAGTTATTTATTTTATTTTTTAGGGAGGGAGAAGGCAGATATGAAGGGACAGGGAGATGAATGAAATCAAGAAGCATGATATGGAAGACACAAAGAATGAATAAATGTTTTTTTTTAAAAAAATAAGAGGAAGAAGATAAAAATAAACTTGAAAATTAATTGCTTTTCTGTGTAAATGTGTATTTTATGAACTAAATTCTTTTCCTTTTTTTTGAATAAGTGGAAATAAACGTATTTGTCTAACAGAATCATTTTCTGGCTTCCAGGATGCCTTAATTACAACTGCCAATGAGGCACTGGTCAGTATGTGGAAACACTGCCCCCTCCCACCAGATGCAATATTTGAAAGTGAAAATAACATGGATGAAGAATTTATGGAAAAGACACTCTACCACTTTTGATGCTACAGTCACACACATGACACCAGTCTATAAAAACATGACTGTGTCCCATATTAAAGATGAGAATGACATTTTGATTTGGGGTGGTGGGGGGAGAAAGGGGAAGACAATATCCCCGTTACCAGAGATATAATTTAAGAAAGTTTAGTAAATATTTTGAATTATTTCACAATGCTCTAGGACCCTAAGCAGGTTAACAGTACAGCGTTTGGAGGAAGGTTCTCTAAATAATTTTGACAAACACTTTTTTAAAAATAGATTTTCTAGCCGGGCAGCGGTGGTGCATGCCTATAACCTGACTCCCAGCACTCTGGAGGCAGATGTCAATGAATTGAGGCCAGCCTGGTCTACAGAGTGAGTTCCAGGTCAGCCAGGAATGTTATACAGAGAAACCCTGTTTTGTAACACCCAAAAACAAACAAACAAACAAAAAAGTCTTTCCAAGCGTCAGTACCACAAACTAAATAAATAAAAAATGGAAAAGTGAAAATAATAACTGATTAACCTGAATACATTTCTCTAATAATTTCTAGTGTAAACGTTCCAGCTCTAGTTTCATGCTGTGTGGGGCCTAGGGAGAAGCAAGTGTCATCAGTAGTTACAAAAGGTTACAATCAGCACACAGGAGGCAGAGGCAGGAGGATCTCTCTGAATTCAAGGCCAGCCGGCTCTACAGAGTGAGTTCCAGGACAGGCTACACAGAGAAACCCAGCCTCCTCGTAAAGCAAACAAAACAAACAAATAACAAAGGGATGCAATCAGGCCATATATAAAACTGTAGAGTGCAGCTTTAGGGAGGATATGAAATTTTTTTTATTTGCACCATTCTTGTAGATATTGTGCAAAATCTATGTGTGTTATGTTTATAAATCATCTTAGTTTTTAAATTCCCTGACTTGGTTGTGCACATGTACACACACACACATATTCAAATGTATATTAACTCTGACACCCCCCCAAAGGAAACAAGAAGGGGTAATCCATAAAGGGTATGTGGGAATGAGGCAGATGAGAGGTGGGCCTCCTTAAGTGCTCACTTTTATACAACTTTTAATTCTGGACCATTAAAAATATGACAAGGATAAAATATAATAAAAATTGATGTAGAAAGCCAACTCTAAATTTTGAGGACAAACAGAAACCAGGGTATCAGTGATATATTAAAATATAGCTATAAATACACAAAGGAATAAGCTCAAGAAACATGACTTTAACTGTTTAGAGGGCTCTACCTAAGAAAAAGAAAATTGCAAAGCACATGGCAGCCAGTGCTAGACAGTGGTGCTCAGAGAGCTTGCAGTCTGATGCCAGCCTGGAAGACTCTGTCTTAAAACACACACACACACACACACACACACACACACACACACACGCACACGCACACGCACACGCACACGCACGCACGCACGCATGCACACACGCACACAGAAATGTAGAAATGTGAAGAGGCCCCAGGCTTTCTGGGGTGCTTTGAATGAGATGCCCTTTATTCTGGGGCATTGGAATTGGAATACTTGGTCCCCAGTTGGTGGCCCTAAGGGTAGGTTTAGGAAGTGTGGCTAGAGGAAGTATGGCACTGGAAGATGGACTGTGAGGTTTCAAAAGCCATGGTCCATTCCCAGTTTGCTCCCTCCACTTCCTGTTAAGAATTCCAGCTTTCAGCTGCTCCAGGCAGCTACTGAATGATGTTCTCATGATCGTGAAACCCTACCCTCTGGAACTGTAAACCCAAAATAAGCCCTCCATTCAATAAGTTGCTTTGCTCATGGTGTTTGATCACAGCAATAGAAAAGTAGCCAAGACAGTGTCTATGAGAGGTGTAATGTAAGAATGTTGTGTTGAACCTCGTTTCTCACTTTGGAGAGGGAGATTTAAAAACATGGGCTGGGTAGAAGCTGAAGATGTAGCTCACTGGTCCCATGTGTGTTTATGGTATGTAAGGCTCTGGATTCTACCTCCAGAACTGAGGGCAAAACAAGAAAAGGATGGGGACTACCTGGTAATGGCATTGAATAGAAAGTTATTTGTATAAAATCATGGTTAAGAAAAGTTTTGTGGATCTTGGGGATGGCTCAGTCCATAAAGTAGGCATAAAGACCTGAGCTGAGATTCCCAGCACCCACATTTAAAAAGATAGATGGATGAATGGATGGATGGATAGAGAGATAGAAAGGTACAGAGAAAGATAGAGAGAGAGAAGAAAATCCAAACCTGTAATTCTAGTTCTGAAGAGGAAACGACACAGGATTCCCAGTATGAAGGCCAGTCATTGAAGATGAATTGATGAGCTCCAGGTTCAGTGAGAGACTCTGTTTCAAAAATATAAGAATTTGGGACAGAGAGAAAGCTCAGTGATTAAGACCATTGGGGGTTCTTATAGCAGATTCATATTCTGTTCCCAGTGCTCACATCAGGCCACTCCAGGAGATCCAACACCTGCTTTCAACACCTGCTTCTGGCCTTTGAGGGTATCTACACACACACACACACACACACACACACACACACACACAGTTTCAGAGATGAGAATTTAGCTTGGTGGCATTTATATAGCATGCACAAAACTCTGTGTTCAATCTCAACAATGCAAAAGGAAGAGAGAAAAAAAGCACCAATGCCTTATAATTGCGTGAGCCGACCTTGTGTCTCTTCACCTTTCTTTCAAAGACTTCAAGAGTAGTTGGTAATGGGAGCACATACCTTTAGTCCCGGTACTTGGGAGGCAGAGATAGAAGGATCTCTATGAACCTGAAGCCAGTCTGGTTCTATATAGCAAGTCCCCGAATGGTAAAGACTACATTGTGAGATTCCGTCTCTAAAACACAAACAAGAAAGACCTTCACAATACATTTGGGGTAAGAAGAGGCATAAGGAGAGCAAAGGCTCGTTATTAAAAGGTATTTTATATTGCTATCTTTGCAAAGAAAATAATGTGTCTAGTCATAAAAGGGAGATTAATGGTAAAAGTTAGATGGGGCGATGCGCACTGCCACAGGCCAGCTGTGGGTTTTAGTCATAGTTTTTGTGGGGTTACTTTGGAATATAATAAAAACAGTCAGAGATATCAGAGGGATCTACCCACAGTCAGTCTAGGAAGATCAGAGAGTGGTAACTCACTCCTTTAATCCCAGCACAAGGAGTATCCTGGGAGGGAGTGGTGACCTACGCCCTTAATCCAATCTGAGTTCAAGGTCATTTTAGTTTACAGAAAGAGTTCTAGGCTCTGAGGCAGGCAGTGGTGGGGCCACGCCTTAATTGAGCGCAGAGAGTATTTAAGGCAGAGGCAGGGGCAGAAAGACCGAGCAGGAAGAAGCCAGGAGGAGCCAGGATGAGGAAGCTGGAAGACAGCGGGTTGAGATCTGATTGTGGGGTTTACTCTCTCTGATATCTCTGCCTTTCCCAGAGATCTGGCCCTGAGTTTCCTTCATTCGTGCAACAAGTTTTCCTTCTGTTAAATAGAAGTACAGTCCACCTTTCCCATTATTCTTTTTCAAAATCTTAAATTAGGGATTTTCTATTATCCGTATGAGTTCCTAGTTCTTCCGAGTATGAACATTTTGCTGATTATAGATCCATCACTTATCTGCAGCATTTGGGCCTGAAAGAGGGAGAGCATGAGTCTGAGGCCAGGCTGGACTACATAATAAGACTGCAAAACAAGAACGAACAAGCAAGCAAAAACGGGAGCTGAGGATATAGCTCAGGGTTTGCACACTTGCCTTGCATGCTGAGAGCCTTGGGTTTGATCCCTATCAATAAAAACAAAATCCATCTGAATCTAAAAATTAAAACTGGGAAGGTGGCTCCGTAGTACAGCCTTTGCCTATCTCACAGGAAACAGTAACAATAAGAAGTCAGAAATAAAAAGCTGTATCTCCGAGTCCACACACGGAACAAAACTCACAACCAGTCATTTCCAGATTGCTTTACACCATCCCCCTGGAATAACACTTTTGTCTCTATATGATACTTTTCCTCTTATGGTCAAAGCATGGAGAAGTGAGGCTGGACTCTGGTAAGTAATCTGGATTTTGAGCATGGAACATCATTGAGGATTAAATGGCATATGTTCATAAAATATTTAATATTTCTACACTTGTGCTAGATATACTTCATCATGGAAACTGGACAGCCTAAGGTCATGGCTGCCCTTGGATAGCTGCCTCTCATTCCATAGTAAATATCTTTAGCCTCTTCACATGAACTTTTTTATACAGCGATATCACTCACTGGTAAAACTAAAGTCCACCAACTCTCTGCTAGCTTACTATTTTTTTTTAATCTATAGTGCATCTTAGTGATATTTTACATTAGTTGGGTGTTGCCAGGTTAAATTTAGAATATATATGAGGAAAATGTAAAACAAGTTCAGGCTCTCTCCCTAAAGATTTCTCCTCCGAACATATTCATTCATTCAGCACTAGAGAAGAGTCATGAAAAGAATATTGAATTAATCTGTCAGTACTGCTTCCCCAACCTGCAACGGACTGCATGACTAATGAATTTCAATTTATTGCTCACAGTTCAAGGAGTGAGGAAGTCCAAGCCCGGAGCCACCAAGGTTAGGTTTGCTCCAATCCTCTTCCTGGCTGCAGACTAATGAGATCTTGTATCATGTCAGAAAGAGTGGAGAAGGCTCAAGTTTCCTTTTGTGAAGGCAGTACTTCCATTGATCAGGGTTTCATCCTATGACCCAGTTACCTTATTATTAGTTACTTTCCCCCATCACTGCTATCATCAAATATCTAACCAGAAGCAAATTAAGAGAGAAAGTACTCATTCTGGATCATGGTGGGAAAGACACAGTCTATTCTGGTGGGGGAAGGAATGAAGGATGGAGCAGTTTACACTGTGGCAGTAGGAGCATGAATCCACCAGGTACATCACATCATGTGAGCAATAGAGAATCAGAGGGAACATGGGCTGGAAATAGGGTGTCTACAGTCCTCAAGCTCCATGCCAGTGCACCTACATCTGCCAACGAGACTCCACATCCAAAAGCCTCTCAACTTTCCCACACAGAACCTACCACTAGCTGTAATCAAATGTTCAAACAAAGCCCCACTTTCTAATGCTATGACACCAAGGGTCATAATTCACATCCACAAATTCAATTTGTGGATTTGGGCAGAGGTGCTATAAACAATTCAAACCTTGTTACTGATAATATAATAAATCAGAAGGACTTCCTTTCTCTACACCAGAGCCAGCACAACAGGAGACTGACTACGGATTCTGGCACCACCTAGGTCCTAGATTGGGGTCCTTTGTACATATGTTCTTTTGTCTTTTCTTCCCTATGGACCTTGAACTTGCCCTTGATTTTCATTCTTTTGGTTACTAACTCCTTTACATCCTCCTGTCTCTTCATCTGGTGCATTTATCTCTTTAACCCAGTACTTCCTAGGCACACTTCAGTTGCTCTGCTAAGACCCCAGATTGACCGTTATTGGCCTATTATGTGAGGTCAAGGTAATATTTCATCCAATTTGATGCTCCTTTAGCAATTTTCTGTTGAGCTTTCTCTGAGTGTATGATAATGAGGTGGGTGAATTCGCCTTTATTTCTAAGAACCTTGGTTCTTTTCTACCCAGCGTATGAGCCATGTGAACAGTGAATGAGACACCTTGATTGAAACTTCCAGGCTTAGCTTTCCTTGAGTCATCAACACATGTATTTTACTGTCACACGTTCACTGCAAGTGTTGCGCTTCCATCCTATGCCTTTCTTCTTAACATTCCTGACCACCATATCTTGAGTTTGTGCTTAAAAGGTCAACACTGCTCTTAGTTACTTAGGGACCTCTTTTCTATTTTCAAATATTCAATATCCACACAAGAAGGATAGAACTGGTGAATGAACAGTCCATTTAGTCAATTACTTCAATGAGTAGTAGACAAGCTATTCGTAATTTGGTATCTTTTTTTCACTTCTAAAACTAATAGAAAGTAAAAGAAAAGACACAATTGGTAACAGTAAGTAAAATAGTGTTTATAAGAAACTAGACTTTATTCAAGTAGAACTAACAAAATATAATTAGTATAAACTAGAACCTTCCGATTAACAGCTAAGAAAATGCTCGCTTTCTCTAAACTTCACATACAGTAAGCAGGGAGTTGAAGTTATGACCCAAGACTAATACTTTTGGGAACTAGTCTATGTTCTTTAAAAGATTTACTGTTTGTACAATTCCACAGTCAAGTAAGTTTTTTGTGAAAAATGAAGTAACAATGAAAATTTCTAGCACTTTTTCCTTTAAGACCTGGAAGATGCCAACCTAATCGAATATCATCAACTGTGACATTAGGGGTCACTAAATAATAAGTTCTAACCAAACATATTGGCACAAATGTGTAATTCCAACACTCAGGAGCTAGAATCGAGAGTGTCACTCCAAGTTTGAGGTCAACATGGCCTACTTAATAAGTTCCAGAATAGACAAGCTACATGGTTACTGTCTCAAAGAACAAATAAACAAGATAAAAGGGGGGAGCCCTAAAGTTCTACAGGGGAGTATGGAATTCCAAAATATGACTTCCATATCCCCACTATAATAGCCTATATTATAGAACTAACAGATATAAAAAAAATTAAAACTGGCATAGTACTGTACACCTATAATCCCAGTATTTCAGAAGCTAAGATGGGGGATCACCACAAGTTCAAGTTGGCCTGGGCTTGAGTTTCAGGTTAGCATGAACTGTATTTAAAAACAGACTAAGTGGCTGTCAAGATAGCTTAGGAGCTTGCCATCTTGTTCTGGTCAAATATAATGACCTGAGTTCAATTTCTGGACCCCATGAGGTAGAAGCGAGAGAACTGACCTATTCAGGCCTTTGACAAGCTGTCCACACACAAGATAAATAAATGTAAAAAATAAAATTAAGAAATGCGTATATCCTATAAAGTGTTTGAGCGATTTCTCCTTGTAGAACTCTTTATGGACTTTAGGAACATCACAGATGTCCTGAATTACCTAGTTCACTCAGCTATCAAGGTGTTCCTCTGACTCAATTTAACTTCCTGAATCTTTCTTAAATCAGTTGAGAAATCTGGTAACCCCAGATTTAGACTAGCTGTTGAGTAGCAAATGCAGACACTATCCATCACACTTAGAAAGTGCCAGAAAATGTCATGGAACCAATGTATAATGAGATAATGGTCAAGAGCACAGGATCTAGCTGGGTGTGGTGGTTTGCATCTGGAATCCCAATAGGCTAAGGCAGAAGAGTTGCCATGGTGTAAAGGCCAGCATGTGTTGAAGGGTGAGTTCTGGGTCACCTGGGAACAGAATGAGTGTGACCCTATCTCAACAACAACAAAACAGACACGCAGCAGTCCCATTGGGCTGCCAAGGTTTAAATAATCTTGTCTTTATCTCCAACTGGTTCTATAACCTTGAGCAAGGTAGTAAGCTTCTCCATCTCAGTTTTCTCCTTGGTATGAAGACATAGAATTGTATTGCCTTCACAGGTTGTGAGAAGTAAATGGGCTAATGCATATAAAGCTTTCCCACAGTATCTGGTAGCTAATAGGCTCAGAGCAGTAAATGTTAGCTGTTAAAACAGCCATTGAGAGGTAATACAGGGCTGTCTATTTATCACAAGTATAAGGCCAACTTAGTAGTCACAAAATTTGTGTCTCTCTATTCATAACCTCCATGTATGCCCTTGGGGGGTGTCCTTGTTAGGGTTTTGATTGATGTGGTAAAACATCATAGCCAAAAGCAACTTACCAAGGAATTACCAAGACAACTTACCAAGACAAAAAAATTGTCTCACTTTTATTTCTGCAACACAATCCATCATGGAAGGGGGTTAGGGCAGGAACTTAGTGCAAGAGGTGCTGCGAATGTACTTGGGGACAAAGCTTGGTATTTCTTAATTAATTGATTAATTATAAATATTCTGGTTTTGTTTCTTTGGTTGGAGGCAGAGCTCACTATATAGCCCAGACTAGCCTTGAATTGGTGGCAATCTTCCCACCTTAGACACACACACACACACTCATGCCCAGTGCTGGGATCAAAAACGTCCTACCACGATTTGCTAAATTTCCTTACTATTAAAGAATAGGTCTTAAAGTCATTTCAAGTTTATAATACAAATACAGTGAGCATGTCATCAATCTATTCATATTTGAATATTCCTAATGAAATTGCTTTCAGACTTGATATTTTAAAGCCAACTATCATTGTTAAGCATAAATAACACGCACGTGACCACCAACCTGTCTTCCTTATTCTTCAAATTTGTTATGAACTGGAAGTTAGCCTTAACCATTCTGTGATAATTGATGCTGAAGTTCTTGGAGAAAGAATGGATGTGAGGTCAAACATTCACATTAAAATGTAAAGGATAGTCTATTATCTGAACGTATTCATAATGATTCTCACAGATACATCTAAATGTATTTCTATCCTAAGAAATATATGGAACCTGAATAGCTTTTATATTCACATGTTTTATGGAAAGGCATGAACCAAATGATCCCCAGTCACTTTCTAGCTCTCCAAGCCTGAGCCATCCCAGCAGCTTTACCAGAGTCTTACCAGCACAGAACATCATTTTTTTAAAAAAAGAAGAAGGTGACAACCTCTTACATTCAAAATGAGTTCTAAGAATTGCCAAAGGTTATTTAGTACTAACCTTGCTTTATGAGTAGTTGTATTTTAAATGATTATATTCATTCCACTTACACTTTAAAATGTGGGATATCATCAGTTGTTTCTTATGTGTTTTAAGTAATTGCAGATCAGGACAAACAAGCCTTCCAAACACGTTGTTAAATAAGTATATGAAGATGTTGAATACCATCCAACCGGATCTAGGAGTTGTGTTAACGTGATGCTGTTTCTTCTGCCTTTCTAGATATCAAATGACACCATGTACAGCTGTACAGCTGTGAACAAGGAGAACATGGAGGATGTCTAAAATAAACTCTACTTTTAACTACTGCAGTTATTCATTGAATATTTTGTTAGGGGATTCCATGTTTCATTTTCTAGTTGCCAATGATACATCAAAGAACACAGACAGTGCCCTCACAGCATGAACATTCTAATATTGGAGAAAGGCAGTCAACATAATATAACCACATTTACAGAATGATAAACAGTGAAAGATATTTATTTAAAATAAACCTGATGAGCTTGAGAGATGACTTCATGGTTCAGGGTACTTGTTGCTCTTGTAGAGGACCCAGGTTCAAGTCTCAGAACCTGTATGGTAGCTCAAAAAAAAAAAAAAAAAATCTATAACCCCAGTTTCAGGGAATCCAACAGGCCCACATGTGGCACATACAAATGCTGAAGGCAGACAAAACATTCAGTAAAAATAAATAAATCTAATAAACTAATTGATTAACTAATTAATTAATTAACCTGAAATTGGCATTAGACAAGTGAGGGACTTCAGATTGTAAATTTCATAATGAAGAAAATCCTCTCTGAGGAAATGATATTTTAATAAAACTGTTAAGCAGACACAAATATGTATTCTAAGTAGAGACAATAAAATGCAAAGCTATAAGCCCTGAGTGGTCTAAATTGGGATGAAATGGAGGAAAAGTGATGAGCCATGAGTGTAGGGAAGTGCGGAGGTAGGCCATGGTATGGACTTCAGGTTTCGTTCTGGATGATGAGGGAAACTATTGGAAGTTTTTGTGCAAAGGAATAGGCTGAGTTTGCCTTAGAGGTGTAGTCTGCCTATGAGTTGAGTATGAATTGAAAGGGACACCAAAGAAGCAAAGAGTCAAGGGCAAGGAACACACAAGGCATGGTGGCTTGTGTCTCTATTCCCAGCATTTGGGAGACAGAAACAAAATTTCTGCAAATAGAAGGCCAGCTATAGTTACATAGTAAGCTCCAAGCCAGTCTAGGCCACAGAATAAGACCTTGTCCCAAACCAAAACAAAACAAAATACAGGACTCAACAAAAAAGCTTGAGAACAAAAATGCTCAGTCAATATCCTGAATTTGGTTGCCCAAATCCACAGTAGGAGAGAACTGACTCCTGAAAGTTGTTCTCTGACCTCTACACGTGCTGTGTGGTGCACACACAGCCGGCATACAAACAGTAAATAGATTTAAGGGCTTTTTGATGGTTTGTTTGTATTGTTTTTGCAAATCCATATGAGAAAGGATAGTTAGTGGCTGGGCAAGTGACTAGGGAGCAGCGAGTAGTTAAAGTCTGCACACATTCTGTAATGAACCCCAATGGTGCATTGTCCCCATCTGTGAATAATAAAGGCGCACTGAAGTTGAAGCTTGAACAGATAGCCTGCTATTGGAGGGCTGGCATGGATCTCTGGGGTGTGTTTGTGTGTGTGTGTGTGTGTGTGTGTGTGTGTGTGTGTGTGTGTGTGTGTGTGTGTGTTTCCCCTGCCAAATCCTAGATTTCCCCTACTGCCTTCACTTTCACTTCATGGGAATTGAAATAACAAATCTTTTGCATTAACCCTGTAAAAATGAATTTTACTTAAATCAATGTCAGGACACTCGTTCATGGTTTATAACTAAATGGGAAGCAAATGCATGGTGGTACACGAGTCTTAGCATTCAAAAAGTAGGGACACACATTCAAGGTGAGCCTGAGCTTCACAATGATAAGCTGTCTCATAAGTACAGTGATAATAATAAGAATAGTTGAGAAAAATAACAACAATTAAATGGAGCTGAGCCTAGGAACACGGATCTGGGATATCAGCTACTCATGAGTCCTGAAGTTCATTCCCTAAACAAAGGAATGAGTCCAAGGGCAGCCAGAGCATGCTAGTGATACCCTGTCTCAAAAAGTATAACAAAGTAAAAGAGCTTAGGACATAAGTAGAGAACTTGACTGCTATGTGTGATGCCTGGGTTTCAATATCTAATAGCATACACATCAACAAATTCAGAAAGAAGAGATGGGAAGAAAAGAGGAAAAAAGAAAGAGAAAAATTAACTGGGATTAGTTCAGTTGTCTTATAGTTTGTATCATTTTATCTTAAAGTTTATGTCGGTATTTTGGACATAGTGGTCAGGACAAACGTCAGTTGACTTTGTTCCTATTTATACAAGTAGCCAACATTATTCTCTATTCCTTCAGTTATTCATCTAAGTTAGAAAAGATTTTGAGGCCATGCATGTTAGTGCATGCATATGTGTACTCCCCCAGAACTTTGGATTTAGAGGCAGAAAAATCAGAGTTCACTCATTTAGTCAGCCTTAGGGCAGCTTGGGCTGCGAAAGCCTAGTCTTTAAAAAGAGAGGAGAAAATATATTATTTTTAAAAATTGTTTATCATAACTCCAGATGCTAGATCTTAAGTTCTGTAAAAACTAAACTGAAATATGACCCTGGGTTATATCACTGGGAAATCAGTACTTTCATGTGTATTTTCTTAGTCTTACTGATGGCAAGCTGTAAATTCTGGATCCTGAAGGGAGGAAGATGATGGAGAAGAGAAAGATTCGCTCTTTTGAGTCAGGATGTAAGCAAACAAGCAGGCTCTGCAATCAAAGCCTCTACACAGCTGCCTAGTGAGTGTACAGGCTCAATTAGAGATGGTAACAGTGCAGAGTATCAGAGCAGATACGCTTAGACGTTGGGCTGATATCCATAGAGGAGACAGAAAGAGAGAGAAGAGAAACCTACACTTCGTGAGAACTCAGAGAAGCGGTCAGACCTGTAAGTGAAGAACTGTGAGCAATCGCGTTGAGGATTCTGGGAGTTTAAGTAGGTTCTCTTATTAAGGGGATGATTATTGCTCCCATCTCCTTAGCATGTTTTTAACTGTATCAGATTCCCAAGGGGCCTCCTGGACAGAAGACTGACAGGTCCAGTTGGATTAGAATCGCCAATATCTTTTTAAAGAAGGAAGCACATTCTGTATCAAAGAACTCTAACTTTGGCACACTCAGGACAGAAGAAAATGATCTGTACACAGACATCTCCACTTCAAGAAAGTTGGAATGTGCTATTTCTGATGATGTAAAATTTCCTACGTTCCTGTATATGTTTCTATCCATACTTCCTTGTGCTTGTTCTCCATGGTGATCTATTAAACAAAATAGAAATTCCTTGTAAATATAGATTACTAATTTTTTGAGCATATGATTCCTCAAAAAACCAAAAAAGCTCCAGAAGTACTTTGGGTCCTTAGAGCTTCTCCCAGGCCCCTTGGGTCTCCAGTCTTCCCAGCTAAAATTCACCCTGGCTGAGAAGTCACATTCTGGATTCGGGAATCTTGTTTCAGGCACTGAGCTCTACTAGCCACATCAAATTAACACTATAATTTTTTCCACAATTTTTAATATCATGTTTCCCCATATGTGGTGGCCCATTCATTTAATCTCAGCACTCAAGAGGCAAAGGCAAGAGAATCCCATGAATATCTGCCTGCCTCTGCTTCCTTAAGTACGAACTGAAAGCAGTGAGCCACCATGCCTAGCTAAATTTATTATTTAATATTCTGTGTGTGTGTGTGTGTGTGTGTGTGTGTGTGTGTGTGTGTGTGTGTGTGTGTGTGTGTGTGTGTGTCTGTGAAGACCAGAAGAGAGCATTGGATCCCCTGCACCTGGAGTTAAAGGCAGTTAGCCACTCAGTCTAGGTGCTGTGAATGAAACTAGTGCTCTGCAAGAGCAGCGAACAATCTTAGCCTCTGAACCATCTTTTCAGCTTCCTTCCCTTCCTTAAAAATCAGTGTTACCAAGGAAACAGAAATTAGAGTCTAGTACTGAATATGAGGGATGGGGTCCACCTTCAATGGCTTCCAAAACTGCTAAAGCCTACAGGTCTGCTCATCAGCCGTTCCCTCCTTTACACTGCGGCACTGACGTGTATCCCTCTTAACACTATTACCACTCACCAAAACGTGTGGCTTCCTCAAGCAACTTCTAAGCTATCTGAGATCATATTAAATTCTACTTATCTTTACATTTTCAAAAACAAACACAATGTTTCTCTCATAGTTGTTGTTCTTTGGAGGGAGAATTGACCAACTCTCAGAAAAGTCTGTTCTTGGACAATTTTTTTTTTTTATTTTTAACTTATTATTGATGAAGTGAATATCAATAAAAAAAGATCTCAGAAAAGTTACAAGGTATTATTTGATTGACACTAGTCACTTAAGTAAACTTAGAGACTTTGATAGGGTAAAATTAAGCCTAGACTAAGAGATTAAAACTGACATGATTGAATAAAAAGGCAATAGTTTCTGTCAGCAGATTTTAGCTAACCTGAATGACATGTTCTGCCATGAAAAAGCCTATGTGGACATAAGACAGAAAACATGTCATAAGCTGATAGAGAACATGAATACCATTTGTCAAATGTATTGGTGGAGAAATTAAGTGGAGGCATCTTTTGCAGAGGTTTCATATGTCTATCATATAACATGGTTGGTTTTAGGGTAGAGACATTGCGGTATTGTCTGAGTATATTCTTTAATAGACGCTGGAATGGTGTTGAATATAGAATCTGGAAGAAATGGCCACTAAATGGACTAAGGTAACAGTAGGTAATCTTGGCTCTCAACCTGAGGTCTCCATTTCTCCAACAATCGTGGTGCCCAGCATTTAGCATTCTGCAGCATGTTTTTCTGCTTGAATTAGGTTCTTGATTTGAAGCTTAGGTTTGCCTTAAACTACTATACTCCCACATCCGCCCCCCAAGCACTTGGATAAGACGCATGTTCCACTATGTCTGACCTTCAGGATCATTTATGTAGCTGTGTCGTTTTTAGTGAATTTCAGATCCACATTTTCCAGTTGCATCTTAGATACTCTCCTAAACAGGCTGTACTAGGGCTCAGGGAACAGTAACCCCTCCATTTATCTTTTTTATTTCCACAGATACTTATTTTTCAGGTCATCCCAGTAGACTGTGAAACTGATATGAAGCAATGTAATGGGGATCTAGAAAATCCTTTTGCTTAAAAGCACTTCAACCTCACTTGAGTACATGAGGTATCCTAAAGTAGATGGAAGTTGGTCCCTCTGATTTCATTTTGGACATTAAAGCTTTGGCTCAGGCAAAATGGCTCAGTGATTAAAGGCACTTGCTGACAAGGCTGACAATCTAAGTTTAATCCCTTGATCTTATACTGTGGAGGAAGAGAACCAATTCCTAAAAGATGCCCTCTGGCCTGTATGTGCACACTGGGCCATGTATACATGTATGTGAACATGTACACACATACACATGTTAAATATAGTAACTTAAGAACAAACAACATTGGGTTAGGCTTCCACTTGATTCTGTGTGCTATCAACTCGAGAAGTGTCTATCTAAAAGTAGATACCCTTTCAAGGTTAAAGGCACAATATATGAGTGATGTCTGTACTTACTGCCGGCTTTACAAAGTTCTGTTCAGGACTTCCCACAACAGTACCTAAGTGTCTCTAGTCATTGTCTAAACCTGCAGATTCTTTGGATTCTAGAATATCAGAGCGTTTCAGATTGATTACTCCATCAGGAGTTCAGCTTCTAAGCATGAGCAATAATCTCACACATTGTCTCCTGGTAATGTGAACTTTTTTGGTCTACCTTGAAGACCCAGGACTGAGATAATTAATAATCAACCAAACTACATTGAGCAAGATGACTTAAAGGATGCACATCTCACACCCTCTCCACACTTCCTCTACTTAAACACTTTGCCAGTGCCCAAAAGCTGGGTTGACATGATTCTTTTCTACCTTCCGTTTATAGCTCTGTTGATCAAAATGTTTTCCTATCTTTTCATCAATACTTTGCTTTCTTTAGGACAAGTGGTTGGACCTGTTTTGCAAGAACCTTTAATCAGGCCTCAGGCCTAACTCTGATTATTGTAACACTTCTTCCTGGTTTCAAAGAGAAAAACATCTAGCCTCTTAGAGAGGTAAAAGGCAGCCAACTGAAAGCACCATTCCAGATGCTGCTCAAAGAACTAGTTCTTAGACAAGAACTTGAGACTATACAGGCCATGGACCAAGGGGGAAAACCAAAAACGACACCGCCAAAGGAAGGTGTAATAAAATGACTCCTAATGACATTCTGCTATACTCATAGATCAGTACTTGCTTGGCCATCATCAGAGAAGCGACAGATGGGAATAAACACAGAACCACAACGAAACAATGTCCCGGTTGTGTATATGTTATGGTTCCTGGTTTGGGGTTTTAAACGAGACTTCTGTGTGTGGACATGAACCTCTCCATCTGTATGTGTTTCTTGTGTTTTTACTTTGGCTCTTTTTCTTGTTTGTTTTATCCCCATTATGTCTTTTTTAATATTATTTTTTTAGGTTTCTGTATGTTTTCTGGTGAGTCAGAAAACGGTATGGATTTGGGTGGGAAGGGAGGATCTGAGAGGAGGTGGTGAGAGGGGAAACTGCAATCAGAATATATGTGTGAAAAAAAATCTATTTTCAATTAAAAAAATAGAAACAAAGAAAAACACTGAAAGCAAATTCCCACGTTTTAACAAGCCGTTTCGTGGTTCTGAGCGCCTGACGACTCAATCCTTTACACAGACCTTCCGTGCCTACCTCACTCCTAATGACCCAATGTGCAGAACAAATGGCCAGTGTCGGGGGGGGGGGGGGGGGAGAAAATCCCCACGGTGTGGTGAGAGGATCGTTTGCTATGCAGCTATGGACCCTGCATAAGTAACTTCACCGTCACCAACTTTCCAAGACTCCCCACCATCGAGCACTATGACTTCCCTCCCTGCTGCCTCTTGGCAGTAACCTTCAGTAAATTCTCCGTCCCCTCCATGCCCTCAGTAAATCCTTTCCTGCCCCCTAGGCTTCCATAGGATGCCTTGTCATGGGGCCGCAGGAAGCCTCACTGGAGTCTCATCTAGCTCTCCTCTGCTTCCTTCCTTCTCGCTTCCTTTCTGCTTGTCATTTCTTTACAAGGCGCCGTTGTAGCCCACCCTGCCCTGAACACACAACCCTCGTGCTCTAGTCGGCTGGACTCTGGAGGACCAGGTGTGCAGCCCCCGTGCCCTGCCCTCCTTAGTCTTCTTATTCATTATTATAGCTCCTTATCGTTGACGAGGGCACAGTTTTAGAAACAATTAAGTTTGCATTTACCAGAAAGGGAAATTGGTCTTCTACCATCTGCTCAGGTTATTACTTCTCCGGGTTGTTGTTTTTCTAGACAGAATTTTTCTGTTTCGTCCTGACTGTCCTAGAACTTACTCTGTAGACCAGGCTGGCCTTGATTTCAGACATCCACCTGCCTCTGCCTCCAGAGGCATAAACACCAGCAAGTCCTGGCTTCCGTTTTCCTTTTTTTCTTTTCTTCTTTATTTCTTCTTTCTTTCTTTCCTCCTTCCTTCCTTCCTTCCTTCCTTCCTTCCTTCCTTCCTTCCTTCCTTCCTTTCTTTCTTTCTTTTTTTTTTTTAAACAGACAATGTCTGGGTATGTAGCCCAGTCTAGCCAGATCCTCTGGCCTCCACCCCAGTGAGCGTCAGAATTACAGCTGTCTAATACCATTCCCTGCCTGCTTCTTTTCTTGGCCAGGAATGAAAAAACAAGAGGAAAAAGAAGAGGAGGAGGAGGAGGAGAAGTAGTAAAGCCTTCACTGTTAAGTTGTTTCCTGGTCTTATTATTGGTTTTAACTTGTGAGAAAAAGAAAGCAACAATAGTCTTGCTATGTTGCCCAGTTTGGTCTCCTGTCCTCAAGTGACTCTTCAAGGCACAGGTCTACTTTTCATTGTGAATATCTAGTCATCCATGAAAGGTTTCTCCAAATATATTTGTAATACAGGAAACTGCAAGGTGTGGAAATGAACTAGGAGCTAAGCATAGTTATGTGTAGCCGTATTCAGTGGAAAACAGAAGGCTCTCAAGTTGTCAAGTTCAAAACTACAATAGGTAACATGGCCTATCTATAAGCCAGCCTAAGCTATGGACTAAGACTACCTCAAAGAGGCAGAAAAATAAATAAGTACTTGGCTCATCATGTATTTTGCACTATAGGGTTTATTTCAGATCCCACCGTGCCTATGTACCTAAAACAATTATTGAACTGGTTAGTAAACAATCCTAACATTCAGGTTTGGCTTTAAGGTGGATATCTCTAGACTACATCTCTAAGAACATAGTCTGCTCAGTGGGGTAAACATCTATGCATTTTGTATCTCTATACACATCAAGCAGTAATCTTCAACTGGATTCCCCCCCACCCCCATACTGGGAATTGAACTGAAGGTCTTGAACTTTTTCCCTAGCCCAGGAGAGTCTTGGATTTAGAAGCTTCCTGCATCAACCTCATAAGTAGCTGGAATTACATATAGGTCTGTTCTTCTAGGTCTGTCTTATCAGTATTTTTTTTATACAATTACTCCAGATTACTTTTATATATATTACATTTAAAATAATCTTAGCCTTGGATAATTGAAGTTCTCTCTGTTTCCTGGAAGCAGAAAGAAGATTGAGTAGATTTGGTAGAATGACTAAGAGCCACCCTTGGTGGCACATGTCAGTACTCCACATACCTAGCATACTTCTGTTTCTCTGTTTCTGGAGATTGAACATAGGGATTGGACTATACAAGGCAAGTACTCCATTACTGAGCTAAATGCCAAACAGGGTATTAATAAATAGCTGTAGGCTGTGCATAGTCAATTGTAACTGTAATCCTAGTACTTGGGAGGTTGAGGAAGGAGGATTAGGAATGTAAAGCCATCCTTGGCTACACAGCAAGTTTGAGGCCAGTCTGGGTTACAGCCTCAAAACAAACTAAAAAAAAAAAATCGCTTAAAAAATGAAACAGAATTTGTTGGATGAATGGGTTAGAGTTTTGTTTTGTTTTGTTTTTATTTTTATTTTTTATATACCAACCAAGTTCCCCTTCCTTCCCCTCCATGAACTCACCCTGCAGCTTCTTCCCACCCCACCCCACCCCGTCATCCACTCCTCAAGGAGGATAAGGTCTCCCGTGGGGAGTCAACAAAGTCTGGGATATCAGGTTGAAGCAGGACCCAGACCTGCCCCCCCCCCCGCACCCCCCATCAAGGCTGAGCAAGATGTTCCTTTATAGAGAATGGTTCCAAAAAACCAGTTCATGCACTAGAGGTAAACCCTGGTCCCACTGCCAGAGGCCTCACACAACTGTCATTTATATTCAGAGGACCTAGTTTAGTTTCATGCACATTCCCAAGATGTCAATCTAGAGTCAATGAGCTCCTAGAAGCTTGGGTCAGCTGTCTCTGTGGGTTTCCCCATCATGATCTGACCCCTTTGCTCATATAATCCCTCCTCCCTCTCTTTGACTGGACTCTAGGATCTTAGCCCAGAGCTTAGCTGTGGATCTCTGCATCTGCTTCCATCAGTTGCTGGGTAAAGGTTCTATGATTAACAATTCGGGCACCTTCTCCACTATTGCTTGGAGTCTTAGGCTCATCCTTGTGGATTTCTGGGAGTTTCCCTAGCACCAGGTTTCTCCCTAACGCTAAAATGATTTCCTCTGTCAAGATACCTATTTCCTTGTTCTCCCTCTCTGTCGCTCCCCAACTCAACCATCCTGCCCCCCCCCCCCCCCCCCCGTTCTCTTCCTAGCTCCCCTTATCAGCCCCCAGGCTCCCAGTCTACTAAGAAATCTTATCTATTTCCCTTCCCAGGGGGATCCGTGCAGGTCTTTCTTAGGGTCTTCCTTGTTGCCTAGCTTCTCTGGGATTGTGGATTCTAGCTGGTTATCCTTTGCTTTATGTCTATTATCCACTTACGAGTGAGCACATACCATGTTTGTGTTGAGTGTTTTTTTATGCCTGAGGGATTGTGTTAAAATGGTATTTCATTTCATTTGTCTTATAGTTCTCTGAAGTATCATCATCTGTATATTGTAGATTCAGAAACTGATGCTCTGACAGAGTAAAGAGATTGCCTAAGGTCATGAACATATAGTATGACAAGATCTGACTTAAAATTATCTGATTCACAACCTCTGTCTCCCTCCATGTATATTATGTATGTATGTATGTATGTATGTATGTATGTATGTATGCATGTGTATATATACACTTATTTTTAATTTTTTCTTTTTTCTTTTTTCTTTTTTCTTTCTTTCTTTCTTTCTTTCTCTCTCTCTCTCTCTCTCTCTCTTTCTTTCTTTCTTTCTTTCTTTCTTTCTCTCTTTTTCTTTCTTTCTTTCTTTCTCACTATGCCTAGATGCCTAGAACTCACTATGTAGACTAGGCTGGCCTCACAGTCACAGAGGTACACCTGCCTTTGTCTCCCGAGTGCTGAGATTAAAGGCGTACAGAATTATAGGTGCACGGCACTGAGCCTGGTGGCATTTTCTTTAATTGCTTGTGGACTAGGGACAGAGCTCAGAGGAAGAGCCTATGTTTGCTATAAATAAGGCCACCATCAAAAATATATCCCATCCCCCCCATTCTGTAGGTTGTCTTTTCTGGTAGAGCTAGGAATAAAAAAAAAAAAAAAAAAAAAAAAAAATCTCCTGCCTGCTGCTGCTACACAAGTGTACCACTGAACCATATCATCAGACCAATATTTTTTAAAAACATGTGTACAACCTAGAAAGGACTAGAAATGTTTATAGCAAACTATTAACACGGATAAAATGTGATCCAGTAAGGTTATAGGGAATTTTTAGACTGAGTTGTTTGAACTTTTTTGTTTTTATGCTTCTTTACTTCTGGTCTAGATTTAATTTCATGTTTCCAAAGTAACATAAATTATTTCTTTAATAAGATAAATTACTAAGGTGCTGTTGGAGTACAATATAACTTAGTGGTAAGAATTTGCCTAGGCCAACTCTACCAAAATAATCTTTTTGGTTGACTTTTTATCCATTGCAGCCTCTGCCGATGAAAAACCATTTGTGGCTCTTGCCTTCCAGAAAGAATGAAGAGGTGTCTTTGGCCGACTCACAACCCTGCACTACACCTGTTGTCTACTCTTAGCGGTCGCTGAGACTATGCTCCTCTTCAAGCTCACTAGTGGGGAGATGTGCTTTATTTCTCCCCCATTTGGGGACTAGAACACTATCCAGAGCACAAGACAAATGGCCAAAGAGATCAGTGGAATCTGTAGATCTTAAGGTATAAAGTACGTTGGTTTGGCTTTGCATTGTCCTCTGCCTTTCCTCTCAGGCAATGAATAGCTGTGTTTGTCCCTGGGCTCTGCCACGGCTGAACCAGTCTCCATTGCCCTTTATGTCCTACCGCTAAGAGCAGTAGCCACTAAGTGTGAAAAATCAAAACAAAGCACTTTACCATCTCCCCAATGGAGTGGAAGCAGTGAAGCCCAAATAATGCTTAGTTACCAAAAGCCACGCCAGGTGGCTAATCGAAAGGGTATTGATTTTAGCTGGTAAATAGCCCTTAATATAGTTGGAGCCTGGGTTGAATATGCAGCCTGATAATTAGCTAATAAAGCATACAAGGGCTGGAGAGGCCTGGCGCAGTGGGAAAAGCAGCAACCTGTCACCCAGGAGGCTGGCCTTGGTCAGTCACCTCCTCACTGTGAGGACTCGGTTATCTTCAGGAAAAACTATAAACCTATGGCAGGATGTGATATCGAAGTAAAAGCAGTTGTAAACGTTCTGCAAATACTGCCGGTGCTAGAAGTATTTCCTGAAGACAGATGTTGCAGCTTAATAATATAAAGTGGGAATGCTTTAATAACTATTTTAGATCGTTTAGGATAACATTTAGTATCCTAGGGTAATTATTAAACAATTCTCAGTTTGTTAAGTCACCCGATACTCAGATAAATACATAGCCTGATTAGTTCTCACATTATCCTCCAATAGCCCAACAACAGGCAAGGGGGGTGTAGGGGGTGGGGTGGTGTATATGAATTAGCCGGAAATCATTTTGAGAAAGGGAAAAAAATCAAGACCAGAGAAGAAAACAGGTTATGATTCACAGGCTCTAACTTAAAACTATCAAATTAAAAGTCCAGGGAATAACTCTTGGTCTGGTGGCAAATATCTTTAATCCTAGCACTCGGGAGGTAGTGGCAAGCAGATCATTGTGAGTAGGACTGGAAATGATCATAGAACGTGGTGACCTCATATGAGTGTCATACCTTCTGGTCTTTAAGTGTTTTCTCCTGGGACCCTGATACCTTGGCATAAAGAAACTTTATGAAGACTAACCCCAATCCCTCCTAGTCTCTCTGGCTTTCCATTTCCACTTGTGACCCTTCACTTTCAGTCTCCTCTCTAGATTTGAAAGAGGTCACATAAGGAGAGGCCCTCACCAAAGTCTGTACCATGAGTTTGAACTTGAAACATCCAAACAAACCTCTTTTTTCTTTTTTATAAAGCTAACCTGCTTCAGTTATTTTGTTATAATAATGAAAAAATAAACCAATATAGGAAGTTTGAATATTTAGGCCCAGCTTAGAAAAATATACAGTTTTTTCTAAGCTGGGCCTGAATAAAACCATTTTGTCATATCATGGAAGTTTCTCTTATTCTGGACCAGCCTTTCCCTACCCTTCGCTCTGTCCCCTTTTGTGAGGCTGTCTTGTCAATAGGAAGGGGATCAGTTGTCTCATATATTCAGATCCAAAGGCTTAATTAATTGATATGAAATATTAGGGCAAAAATAAATTTTTGTTTGCTTTTACAGAACACAATCTCATGCAGCTCAGCCTGGCTTCAAACTTTCTGTGTAGCCAAAAGTGGCCTTGAGTTCCAGATGTTTCTGACTCTGTCTCACCAGAGCTAAAATGACAGCCTCAAACTACTACACCTAGCTAAGGCAAAAGAAATTCAGAGGTGATTTAGAGGGCTTCAGATCTTTTAGGGTGGCGTGTAATATCTAGTTGCCTTAACTGGTCACACCAAGGCTAAGGTCAAGTGAGGCATTTCTAACTTTCATCTTTCAGTGGGCAATCACTGAGCACACCTAGGTACCAGGCACACAGTGTATATGCTTACCTTGCACATCCACCTTAACCTTAACCTTAACATGTGACACACCTTCAGGTCAAGGTTCAACTATATCTCTCAACCAAAGTAAGAGGCGTTTGTTAAGCAAGTGTAAAGTAAATGGGAGACATGGAGACTGGAGAGAGCTGGAGGAAGCTTTCTATGCATATCCCCCGTGTTCCTGGTATGCTCAGTGACTACCCACTGAAAGATTAAGGTTAGAAATACCTGAAAAGTAGTGTGTGAGAGGTATTTCAGACACCCAAGCTCCTGAACCACAGTGGCTTGGAGAAGCTTTGTACCCTTATCAATGTGCAGCAGGCAACATGACTCTTGTATCTAGGTTCTTATTAGAACTGGACAGAAATGTATGGTTCCGGTGGGGAAATCAGAACAAGGAGGAAGAATGAGTTTAAAATTCTGCAGAAGTCAGGGCTTTTGTTAGCTGACTTTACATTTTTTGTCTAACCCTGAAGCAGACTGGGTTTTCAGAGTTTTAAAACAGGGCATGACTTTAATGTGCGTGCAAAGAAGTGGACAGAAGATGGCCAGAGGGAAGGGAGCAGAATTAGAGGTGTATCCAGACACAGCCTCAAGCAAGCCCTACCGGAAGTGCAGAGGACAGACTTACTCAGTAGGAGATATCTTCCAGATTCCAGAGATCTAACCCCTCCTCTACCCTCCTGCCTTATTTAGTCACAAGACAATGACCAGCCTAGCAAAGGAATGAGATTGCTCTCTGACCTGGCAGATTTTGAAGGGGTTGGCTACTCAAGACCATTAGCTGAAGAATTGTCTAGCAGCTTCAAAAATAGTTTCTCTTTTCTCTCTCTCTCTAAGATTTTTTTTTCCTGTTTATATACCAGTCACTATTCCCCTTCATTCCCTTCTCCCATCCCCTCCCACCTTCTACCCTCACGCCATCCCCATCAACTTGGGACCAGGACTTATCCTGGGTACTTGAACTGGCTTTTTAAAGCCCACTGCCTATGGTGGGATGCCTTATTCAGCCTTGAGGCAGGAAGACGGGGCTTGATCCCATCTCAATCAATAGTGTTTGAAGGAGGATTTGGGTTGTGTAGTGTGATGGTTAGTGTTTTTTGTGAGCAGGATTTGGATCTAGAGATGCCTGGAGGTTTAAAACACACTGTTGGTTGGGCTTGTGAGCCTATTTCCTGAGTCTTTTGACACATGGGTGTGGTAATAGATATTTAATAAAATCAGTCTGAAAAATCTGAGCATCAACCACAGAGCCAAACCACGAAGGACAGGGAGTGGTGACCCACACCTTAAATCCCAGCTTTAAGAAGGTGGAAAGAGGAAGTTAAGATAGCTGGGCGGGGAAAGAGAAGAGAGTTTCCAAGTTTGCTTGATATTTCCTTGGTTGGCTGATGAGAAAGAGGTTTGGAATGGGAGGATTTCCTGGAGACACGCCTGAAGAGATGGCAGGTGAGACAAGGCTATAGTTTGTTTCTCTTTCTCTCTGATACTTTGGCTTTTCCCGAATATGGGGCTCCGTTTTGTTTTGTTTTTAAATAATACCAAACAGAATTAGTGCAGTACTCGGGAGAGCAATGGAGGTGGAGAAGAGCCTTTCTGAATGTGGGCTGGAGGCCTGCTTGGACTAAATATGGAGAAAGGAGAATCGGTTGGTACATGCAATCTCTGTTCTTGAGTCTGGACATCGTCTACTGCTGCTGTAAATGTCTGTGCACATCGACTCTTGTTTGTCAACTTCTCAACTTGGACCCCTCTAGGTCATTCTAGCAGCTCTCTGGTGTACCAGCCTTTTTCTTTTAGGTCACCAACCAGCTTCCAAATCATGACGCAGAGAATTATAATTAAGTGCCTGCCCTTACCTTAGCTTTTTTCTGGCTAACTCTTTTTAACTTCAATTAACCAGGTTCTCGTCATCTACATTTTGCCTTAGGGCTTTTTTTTTTTTTTTTTTTTTTCTCTTTTTCTTACTTTCTTGCTGTCTATGTCTGGTCCTGGGGCTCTCTTGTTCTTGCCTCCTTTTTCATTCTGAGCCTAGATATTTCCTTCTATTTATTTTCTCTGCCCACCAGCCCTACCTATCCTTTCTCTTGCCTAGCTATTGGCCACTCAGCTTTTTATTAGACCAATCAGGTGCCTTAGGCAGGCAAGGTAGAACATGCAATACAACTTTGCATAACTAAACATATACCCTTATATCAGTAAACAAATGCAACATAAACAAAAGTAACATGCCTTTATACAGTTAAAGTTGTATTTTGCAACATAAACAAATGTAATCTTTGCCTAGTTAAAATAATATTCCACAATACTCTAGGGAGCATCAGAGGCCTCTTGTGGCCTCAGATGGAGAGCTTATTACAGGTACCCTTGTACTTAGGCTTCTAGAGTCGTAGACTGAGCTTCTTCCAGGGTCTTTGGATATCCAGCACTGCCTCTGTTGGACTATCCATTCAGCCACTCTAATAAATCTCTGTAAACATATGTGTGTGTGTTTGTATGTATCTTACACCTAGAATTCTGTTCTTATATCTAAATTTTAGGAATTACTAGAATATCCCTTCAGCCAAAGATTATTTAGTTAACTGTAAACATTTAAATTATACAGTAATGTTTAAAACCTTGTTTTAGTATTTTTTCACTTATTAGAAGGTTCAAAAGTATAAAATAATATAGTGTACCAGCCATCACAAATCTAATAAAACTTTAGGATTGCTTGAATATTTCACAGAATTGAATATTTAGACCATTTACATGACTGTGCCATCAATGCCTGGCTATCTGTACTCTTGTGTCCTATGAAAAGCATTGTCTTCAGATTAACGAAAGGCAAAAGTAAAGTCTTAGCTAGATGTCGTGATGCACACCATAATCCTAACACCTAAAAATTGAAGACAGGGGAATTTTTGAGTTCAAGTCAGCCTGGCTATAAAGTGAAATTCCACAATAAATAAGTCGATAAATGGTTTAAGAGCTACTGTGTAGTAGAGTGAATAAATGATCGCCCTAAAGAAACCCCAGTTCTAATTTCTGGAACCTGTTAATGTGGTCTTCTGTTGGCTAAGGAGCTTTGTAAATGTGCTTAAGTACTTGGGCTAAAGAAACTGTCACAAGTGTAAGCCCTAAATATAAATATATAATTACATGATTTTTGTTTTTAAGATTTAATCATTTATTACTTACACAGTGTTCTACCTGCAATATGGCAGTGCTTTTAACCTCTGAGCATCTTTGCCAAACCTCACATGGTCTTTTAGCTTTGTCTTTTTTTATTACTTGTGTTTGTGTGTGTGTCTCAGTATGTGTCACATAGTCCCCCAGTGGAGGCTGGACACCAACACTGGTGTAGCTTTTCTGCTTCCACCTTTATGCGGGTCATCAAGCTTAGGCAACTTTACTCACGAAAACTTCTGGGCAGTCTTCACACGGCTTCTTGTTAGTTTGCTTGGTTTTGTTTGCTTTTCTTTTCCTTATTGTTTGTTTGCTTTGAGAAACGGTCTCACTCGCTAGCCTGGAACTCACTACCTAGCTGCCTGTGCCTCCCTAGTACTGATGTTAAAGATCTGTATTACCATGCTCGGCTATATGCTTTCTTAAAAGGTAATGAGATTATGCACAGCAAGGGGAGCAGAAGATAGTATAAACATGTGTGCAACAATAAACATTGTAGAAACAAGCCAAGAAATGGCATTAGCCAAAGAAACAAAACAAAAAATAGGTTCTTCCTAAGTGCCTCCTGGGCCGTTGCAGCCCTGAAACCTTTTGATTTCAGACCATTGATGCTAATTTTGGACTTCTGGCCTTCAGAACTATAAGCAATGAATTCCTGTTGATTAAATCTCCAAGTGTAGGTCCAACAGGAAACTAATGCAACTTCCTCTGTTAGTTGTCACTAAGGCCAATCTTTCTAGAGTCAGACCTTCAGTACATTCTTAATACTTGTAGGTAATAAGTTTTCTATCCCCCTGCCCTGCCCATAATAGAGGTTTCTTCACCATTCCAGTAAGCCAGATCAACCCAATTTGAAAAAGGATAACAATAGGTTTTTTTGAGCAAAGCAACTCCTGGGAAGGTTCTCCAGTCCCAGAGATTGAAGCTGGAGAAGCCACACCCACAAACAGAAGCAGTGAGACTCTATAGGTTGTAGGTGAAGGGTGATGGATGACTTGTCTGCCACAAACTGGATTTGTGTCCAAGTATGGTCAAAAACTGGATATTTTAAGTGGGGACTTTGGCAGAGGCAAGTGGAGTTCTGAGTTTGAGGCCAGTTTAATCTAAAGAGAGAATTCCAGTACTGCAAGGGCTGCACAGAGAAATCCTACTTCAAAATACAATGGAAGGAAGGAAGGAAGGAAGGAAGGAAGGAAGGAAGGAAGGAAGGAAGGAAGGAAGGAGAGTTTCAATTTGTAATCCACAGATAACAGAAACAATGTTTTCTACTTCTGTTTTCCACAAATCTGCCTGCTATGGTGATTCTGATATTAGAGGAGTATCCTGGAACATTCCTTTACACGGTGTGAAGATGTGTTACTGTGATTGGTTTAATAATGAGACACATCTTCACAGTGCGTAAAGGAATATTCCACAACATAGGAATGAGGGAGAGGTTTGGAAGCCAAGGTATTTGCTGAGAACACAGCACCTGTTAGCTTCTGCCCTGTGCTCCTTGTGTGAAAAATGCTTTCATCTTGGCCTGCTTGAAATTAGGTCAATGCCTACATTTTTCAAAGCAGCTGAATTCAGATACAACAGTCTCTCTTCTCTCTCTCTCTCTCTCTCTCTCTCTCTCTCTCTCTCTCTCTCTCTCTCTCTCACACACACACACACACACACACACACAGAATGTCACTACATAGCATAGCCCTGGCTATTCTGAAATTCACTATGTAGATCATGTGGGCCTTGAACTAACAGAGATCTCCCTGCCTCTGACTCTCAAACAGTCTAATTTTTAAGTTAATCATTTAAAGACATCATTCTTGCATTCTTGCTTGTTCTAATCTATTTTTGCTCTTCAAATTAGTTAATTAATTAAATAAGTTCTTTTGTGTGCAGTTCTGAGACTAAGCCTTTCTCCTGCTACACAAGCAACCTATCACTAAGTGTGTACTCCAGGCCCTATTCATTTTTACAGTCAGTGAACAAGTATATGTTAAGCCTTTATCTGCTGAGTTTAAATGATCTCTGGTGACATAAAGTCTTCCAATGCAGAACTGAAGGAATCTCCAATTCCCATGGCAGCTTGCCCCAGGCTCAGTTATCCACATCTGACTTTACTCTGAGCCCAGGTCTCCATTTCAGCTAATGCTTCACCCTGCTCTCTGCGTGAATTTCCTGGGGCATTTCTGCTTACTCACCAGCTTCCTGGAGCTATTAAAGTAGAAGGCTGTGTTCCAGAGAAAGCATGATGTGGGTTAGCTCATCAGCATTTGCCAAGGCTTGTTTTCAGTGCTGTCCTGAGCCCTAGAAACAGAGCTTGAGCCTGTCCATAAAAGAACACATTTCCTTTCTCCCCAAGATCTCCAAATTGAAGCAAGTTCCTCGTGCTACGTTATATCGCTGCTTTAAACTTTTATTTTAAGAACACTTTCCCAGATTCTTATAAAATGGGCATAAAACCACAAGTACCCATCTTAAAATATATTTAGTATTTTATTTCATCTTTTCAAGGATCATATATTTTCATTTGATTCTTGATCCTAACTCTTTGTGAATCATTGACAGGGGGAGATTTTCGGCTGGATATTTTAGATATCTATAACTCCGCTGTCAAGAATCCATGTAACAAGTAGGTGGAGACCTCCTAGCTATGCTCTTTGAATCTTAAAATCTCCATATCCTGCTGGAAGATTAAGCTTTTCCCTGTATGGTACTGTTAACATTTTAGTCATGCTGTGTAATATTTGTATTTGGAAACAGTAAACCTGTCTTTGTGTAGTTTTTAGTTAGCTTCTTGGTGTTGTCCACTGCTACACATAGTTGGTGAGATTATAAATGAATTAAAATACACTGAACAATGTACATAAGTGAGATACGAAGGCAGAGCCCCAGAATAGAATACTCAACCAAGAGTCAGAATGAGGGTGAGGAAGGTAGACCAGGCCAGGTCTTTGCTACACAGCTGGACACCTGAATTGGTTCCCCAGAACCCATGTAAACGTGGAAGGACAGTGCTTTATAAAGTTGTCCTCTGACAACATACACATGGCATGGTACACACACCCAACACACATACACACACACCCATCACACACACACACCCATCACACACACACACACTTCATCTCACACACACACACACATACACACACTCACACGCAGAGGCACACACATACACACACATACTCACACACACACCTATCACACGTGTGGTGGGATTCAGGAGTCAGCTGATAAGGTCCGAAGACGCTTATCCAGGGTCCTGGGCTCCTGGAGGGGGTGTGGCCAACCCCATTGATAAGGGGCTGCTGGGACACAGGGAGCTCTCTTCCTGATTCCTGGCTGCTGGAGGAAACCATCTTCCGTCCATCGATCGGATACTCCAGTCCCTGTTCAGGCTCCACTATAAGCTGTTACCTGTATCGTGAGTGTTGATTTATATTCTAATAGATATTAATCTTGGACTGGTGCCTTGTAAGTAAAACTCCACCTACACACACACACACACACACTCTCTCTCACACACCCAACACACACACCTCATCACACACACACTCTCACACACACTCTCTCTCACACACACACCTCATCTCACACACACACACACACACACACACCTCATCTCACACACACACCTCATCACACACACACACACACCTCATCACACACACACACACACCTCATCTCACACACACACACACACACACACACTACCACCACCACCAGCAACAACAACAAAGAATCAGAATGACTGTAGTTTAGCATGGTTCCCGAGTCCTCAAAGGCCCCATCAGTACTTCTCTGGCGTTTTCCGTATATTTTAACCTTCAGTCCCGTTTTGAGCATTTGTTCACTAGGTTGTGTTGGCATGTTACCTACAGTTTACTCATTTGTCACAAGTGAATCAAACTAAACCAAAAAGATCCACAAAGTTACACTAAAATTTAAGGCTATTATTCCGGGTATGGTTATTATCCCAGTACTGGGAAGGTAGGAATAGGGATAGCTTTGTGAGTTCAAAACCAGCTTGGCCTTCAAAGTGAGTTCTAGGCCAACCACGTCCTGAGAACCTGTCTCAGAAAATAAAGGAAAGGGAAAAATTACCTGTGAGGCTGGGGTTACACTCACTGGCTAAGAACTTGCTTCATACGTATAATGCTCTAGATTTTCTTCTTCAGTACTGTCAATAATAAAAATTGCTATTATTATTATAGCAATGATAATAAACAAAAATAAACGTTATGCATATTTTGCTAAAGAGGAGTGTCTAGTACAAAGTAAACAGCATATGGATTGGTTCCTACTAACATCTCTCACTAATGAGGACACTAGGGTACAAAACCAGACTATGGGTGAAGACCTTGTGTATCAGAGGCTCACACGGTGTTCTAATACTGTGAAGTTTCTAAAACTCATATTTCTGTTTAGCTAATAATACAATCTCAAGGAAGTTACTTAGTTTACTTCTGAAACTTGGTTTCTCATTTCTAAAACAAAAATGGGGAGGCCAGTAACATTCATGTTTCTTTCTACTTCTAATATTTCATACATTTAATTTGAATTTTGACAAACAGTGAAATGCTTGGTTAAGGTGACAATCTGTTTCTCTGAAAATGAACAAGATCTAATGTAGCTGTAAATAGCCATGCTGTGCGTGTCCGGGGTTCAGTTTCCCCCAACGTAACAAACATACATACATACATACATACATATATACATACACACATACATACATACACACATACATACATACATACATACATACATACATACATACATACATACATACATAAAATGTACACGAAAGAATCATCTTGAAAACTGAGGGAAAACAAGAGTAAATCTCAGTAGTTTCTTTGTTTTTAGTTACTTACTTTTAGTTAAGTTTAAAAGAAAAAAAAAAAACCCAAAAAACCACTGTTTGTTGAGGTCACGCAGCTGACCATCACTAACCTGACTGCAGATAACACGCTGGGCTCAGGGACTGCAAAGCTGCTTTTGTTGCTCTTTCCTTGCCTGTGAAGGTGTCTGGTGGGTGACTCAAAGTCACTTTTCTTGTTACTGTGGCAAAATAGTTGACAGCAGTATCTTCAGGAAGGGGGATTGGTTTTTTTTGGTAGCCCATCATGGGGGAGTGGGGAAGAATGGATGGGGATCAGCTCTAGCTGTAACAGCAGGAGCTGGGCAGCTGTCCTGGCAAGAAGCTGAAAGAACAATGCTGGTGCTCAGCATGCTAAGCCAGTAGGCAAATGCTGCTGCTGGACCATAGGCCTGTCTCTGTCTTATTTTGACCAGGAAATCTGCCTAACCTCTTCAGGCTGAACTTTTATTCTCCTTGGAGCTCAGGCAGGCCTTGAACTTGTGTTCTTCTGTTCTTCCTGCTTCAGCCTTCCAAGTAGCCATGTGCCTGTTTTCTTAGGAGTACAATAAAAGTTAGGTGGCACCAAAGTTGTTTGACAATGGCAGTCTGTAAGTAAGAAGATGCCCTAGCTTTTCAAATGCTTAGTCATGCTCATGATGACAAGGAGAAATTCTCCAGGCCTTTATCTTCCCAAGGTATTGTTCTTCTCTCCTGCTTCTGCTGCAGTAACTACATCATGATTGTAAATTTGGAAATGGTTAGTGCTTTTCCCCCCAATCCCCACTTTGTCCCTTATCCCTACACTCTTTTTTGGTTTAAATTCCATGACCAAAAATAGTAGTAACAAGTGTCTGATATCATCACTTTTAGTTACGTATTTGCATGTGGGTATGTACACATGAGTGTAGATGTCCTCACAGGCCAGAGATGTTGAATTCCTTGGTGCTGAAGTTACAGAGGGTTGTGAACCACCATGTAGGTGCTGGGAATTGAGCCATGATCCTTTGGAAAATTAGCAAATACTCTTAACCACTGAGCTATCTCTTCAGCCTCTTTTTAATTAAAAAAAAGATTTTAAAATACAAATATCATTTGTAAGTTTATTGTAAAAGCCAATTCCAGAGAACAATTCCTAAACTAATGAGGATTCTCTCATTCTCTGTGCTGTTCTCATTATGGTAAGAACTTGCTTAGGCATTTGGGGAGTTGTGTTTCTCTTAGATATTCCAATCCCCAAGCCAATTCTTTCTCTGGAGTTTTTTTTTTTTTTTATCATAATTAAAGTAAGATACCTGGGCAGAGATAGGAAGGTTGAATAAATTCCTAAATTGGTACTTATAAACAGCAGCCTTAAAAATGGGGTTAAAGTATCACATGTTAGACTAAGAAGGGAAATACGCCTCTATATACTTTACTCCTGTTAGAAAATATTGATGGAGTAAGGTGTGGTGGCACACGCCTTTAATCTTACTGCAAAGGCAGTAAAATCTCTGAGTTCGAGGTCAGCCTGAACTGTCACGAGTTCCAGGACAGCCAGAATTGTAGAAAGATCCAGTTTCAAAAACAAAGATGTAGTAAGTAAAGGATACTTTTTGATTTTATAATTTTCTATGAGACTTTAAAATGCTTATTATAAACCTGTACATCTTGAAATTATCTGGTATTTGTTTATTTAAAAAAAGACAGCCCCCCCCCACCATTTTATTTTATTTTACAGTTATGCCTCACTGGAGCTCGGCTGTCCAGGAACTTGCTATGCAGACCACACTGATCTTGAATTCATATTTGAATTCATAGCCTTCCTATGTCTCTACTTGTGCAGCGCTGGGATCAAAGCTGTTCGGACTTCTTTTTTTTTTTTTTTTTTTTTAACATGCTCTAAGTTAATTGTGGCCTAACTGTAAAAAGCAAGCAATAGTTTTAATTCTACCTGCTGTAGAACATTTTCCTTTTGAATTTTATTCCTTTTATTCAAAGCACTGTTTGGGACGAGATGTGATATGCATGTGAAGAAAGCTAAAAAGCACTGGTTTTGACAAAGAGAACTCAGTAAAATGTAGGGTGTGCGGGATTACTTCCTGGCTCTTTACACCGCTTTCATCCACACACAGGATGCTTACTATCCTGATCTTTGGCGTTTGGGGACCTATATTTGTCAAAAGCAATGCCACCCAGCGCTTCTAATTTTTTTCTACTTCCTCTCTCATGTGGGTTAGGCCCAGGGACTGAGTGCTCATGGGTTTATTTTACCGGAGTGGAATCCTGATGGACAGAGAAGTTAACAAAGAGGAGAGAATTTGGGGACGTAGTAGGGCCTGGAACAAAATGTTCGCCCAAGCATTCATTTAAAGTCAACTAACATCTAAATATCTATTATGGGGACCAGAGTACAAAAGTGAATGATGGGACAGTTTCCATTTCCAGGAACTGAACTCTTCTAGGTGAATTAGTGGGAAGGAAAGCCAGCATGGGAGGGGCCTGATTTCAACCTAGTTCTTTGCTGAGAAACACATTGAACTTCTAGGCAAATGTTTGCAATCAGAAAAACAAAACACACTCCTCCCGCGCGGCCCCCCCCCCCCCAGTCATTAGTTTTCTGTTAGCGTTCTCAAACCAGATTAATCTAGGAGTGAGCTATTGAATGAACACTGGCTCTCAACCCCACTTAGGGTGAGTCTGGATGTCTGGAAGGGCCAGTTAAGGTTGGAGCTCAGCCTCAGGAAGTCTCCACCGTAGACAATTTGCATTTGTCAAGTCTTCTGACGATGCTGTACAAGCCAGGGCTGTACTGTGAAGGGCATATTTTTAAATGCTAAGGATTTCCCGGCTCCAACTCCAAACTCATTCAGTGGTATAGGATGAAAGCCTGGCATTGATATTTCCTAGCCCTTAAATTTTAACGTGTTCAAGGTGGAGAACCAATTGTTTGTCTTTACAGACTATGGTGGGCTCTCGGAAGTTACTGAGTGTGACCTCACACATTTCTTGGAGTTAACTGTAGGAATTCTGCAGTGTTTAAAAATAGTAAATAAAGGCCGGCCAGTGGTGCCCTATGGCTTTAATCCCAGGAGGCTGAGGTAGGCAGGCCAGTATACAGAGTGACTTTCAGGCCAGCCTGGGCTACCCAGAGAAACCCTGTCTCGAAAAACCAAATATATATATTATATTAGTAATTGATTGCTAAACACTGCTACAATTTCCTTCAAACTAATTTGGCTGTTTTATTTATTTATTTCAGATCAGTCCCTGAATATTTTCCACGGTGGTTGGAAACACTGTTGCATCTCCGGACAGAGTGGGGTCTTTCAGAACCTAACCTAAGCCCACTCTGGGTACCCTTGCATTTGCCTAACCCTTTTAAGTGGCAACAAGTGAGCTGGGCATGCTCAGTGGGCAGGGTCGGGTTGGGAGGGGGTGCAAGTGGGAAGCCTGTGGCTCTGCAGCCAGGGCTCTCCGCCTCCCCCCCCCCCCCCACCTGTACCAGGGCTGGGCCCCCACTGGGCCAGTGCTTAGCATCCCCACCCCTGCTGTCAGGGCTTGGTCTTCCTGCTGCGCTAACATTTGGGCCTGGGGTCAAGAGGCCTGGAGAGCTGGCAGAACACGCTGGGATAGCGGACCGGGAGCTGCAGGCCAAGTCCCCAGGGTCCCCCGACTCTTAGATGCCTTTCTAGGCCCAGGGTAACCTGGCGACTGGAAAGTGCGGAGCGGGCGGGGAGGGGGGGTACGCCGGATCTAGGGACGCGCGACGCGTGATCAGGTAAGGCAGCTCCGGCGGGCAGCAGGCAAGCCGATGGCGGGGGTGGCCCGCGTGGGGAGGGACAGGAACCCGACACCCCGCCGGCTTCCCGGGCCTAGCTCAGCCTCCTCGTTCTCCCTCCAGCTAGTGAGGAGTGGCGGGGTATGGAGTCCCTCTCCTCCCCGGCGCAGGGCCAGCTCGTGCCCACGCTTGGCCCGGAGCGCGGGTCTGCAGCCGACCTTCCCAGCCCGCGGCCCGCACAGCCGGCTGCACTTCCGTGTTTCCCCACCGGGCCGTGGAACCCGGCCCGCGGTGTCGCGGCGCACGCGGTGGCGGAGTCGCGGGGTCATCCCCCGGGGAGGCGGAGGCGCACGAGGGGAGGAGGAAGTTGCCGGGAGGGGCCTCGGCGGGCGGGTCGGGTTACCGTGGCCCCGCCTGACCCGGTGACATCCCGGCGCGCTCGCCGCGAGCCCAGGGCCACTCTGGTTCTCGGCGAGGCCGACTCCGCCCTGGCTGGAGGATCCTGGAGCCCCTGCCCGCTGTCCCCTCGCGCTTGAGGACTGATCTCAGGTGTGTGCATCCTGGCGACCTGCTCCTCCGCCCCGGCTTCCTGGGGAAATGGTCCCTCTCTGACCTCCCTGACTATGTGGGGGATGAGGTGTGGCGGAGGAGGAGGAGGAGGTTGGTGGCGGGAAACTGTGGGAAGATTGAGAATTTGTTCCCACCAACGGAAAGGGAGCACAGTTCTCATTCAGGGCTAGGCTAGGCTAGAATACTTTTGTAATACACTTTACCTAGCAAGAGACAGGGCGTCTGCACATCCATGAAACTTAATGCAAACTTTGAACTTGTGGCTAGTCTGGTGAGGAAGATTGCTGTTTCCTTCTGTGGGGAGGGTCCGAGACCCTTCTGGAAAAGGGAGGAGGCAGTTACCAGGGTATGACTGGCCTAGGAGGAAAAGCAAAGTGTCCATGGGCAACAGCCTCTACTCTCCACAAAGCAACTGTTTCTTACTAAAGAAAGTTTGCTGAGTGAGTGCTGTGGCTGTAAGTGTCCCTAGACCATCCTTAACCCAGTGCGAAGGTACATGAACTCCTGAAACAGCCTTCCGTCCTCAACCAACACAAGTTCTCACAAAATCTCGGTGACAAAAATCAAGTGACCCAACCCTGGGAGGTTGCTACAGAAACGGCGACAGCTACATTTGTCAACTTGTACAAATAGGTGAAAGAAGGAAGTTGGTGAGTTAATGGCTTCTTTGCCTAAAACAAAACTTTGTATTTTTCATATATTCCAACGTTTAGAGTCTTGGAGATTCCTTTTTGAAGGTGGAAAGTACTAGCGATGGCCCCTTTGGGACCAGGGACTTCTCAGTAGCTATTGATCAGCATACGAAGCCTGGATGCCATTGCCCAATGGATAGTATGTGCTGTTTCTGAGGCCTTAATGATGAGTGTGTTGAAACCTCCCCATGTTTCTCATAGGGACATTAGTCAAATGACCACACTTCCTTTATTTTTAGCAATTTAACCCTTCACCCCAGTGAATAATGGATAAGAGATTTTGAGATGAGAGTCAAAATTGTTAGAATTCTGCATACTGAGAGATCACATAATTATAAAATCAACTAGGCATCAGGAGAAGTCCATTGTATGGTTCTCTGTTAATGATGGGGCCAGAGTTAGCAGTGACCTGTGAATATCATGCCTTTCTGCTTAGTGTCACTAATATCCCTGTAGGCAATCAAAAAGATTTCATGACTACTGGAGATAAATCATGTCATCCTGCGGGTTATTTCTGCCCGGTCCAGCCCCAGGATGTAAGTTGTGACTTGGATATGGTGTGTCTTAGACACTTTTAGATCTCTAGCACCAGCAATGGCAACTGACTTCTAATAAGCTCCCACAAATGCTTTCTCAAGCAGGGACTGAACTGGAACAATGTATCTGAATCTAAGAAACAGAAGGCTTTGGCCTCAGGGAACATATTCAAACTCACTGAGTCTCAAAAGCAAAGTATGAGTAATAATAATAGTTGGTCTCCAATAATAACTAAGTGTATGCATTAGAGGCAATCAGTTCTAAAATGTTTCCTCATAGTTTCCTTTTGTATTGGAGTTTTGGGGAAAGAATACAGGTAGGCAGGTGATTTAGTTCTCATGCTAAACCTGAATTATCTGGGGTTTTCCCCTTTTGGTTGGGGTAGCTGGAGGAGCGTTAGTACCAGCTCTGGTTATTAGCAGAGAGAGAGAACAATTTCCAGACCATTATCTGCATTTTTTTTTCTTTAGTTTTGGACCATGTTGATATTTTCTCAAACTTGATTTTGCTCTGCTTAATGCGTGGATGCCAGGGCTACCTGAGTGAAGAAATAATACTTCAGAAAGCACCAGAAGTAACATAAATGTTACATTTGACTTCTTAAAGGAAGTTTTACTTAGTTGTGTGGAGGATTATGTAGCAATAAATAGTAGATAAAGCAAAATTACTGTTAGTCATTTTTGATAAATGTAAGGAATTTGTGTATTGGGCTAAAATATGCATTCAGTTACCACCTGACATTTTAATCTGCTACCTATGTAACTATGGTCTCATAAAAATCACACCTAGTAAGGTAGAAGCCATTTACGTTTATGTAAATTCTGTGATCTTTCTCAGAATGATAGCCCATGACCCTACAGATGACTGTAGATGGCTCAACTCTTTGGAGACAAGTTGATGTTGACGAGTACCATTAACAGGCTTAAAACAACCTAAAAACAGTTTTAGGACAATCATCATTTTAGGAGGTAGAATTAGTTCAGAAATCATGGAAATCCCCCCTGCTTCAGCCTCTCAAGTACTGGGATTATAAGCATTTCTTATCACACCTGGCTTTGAAGCAGGAGAATTCCACTACATTGAGAGAAGAAAATATACAAGTAGTATTATAGGAAGAGGCAAGTTTACTGTTCTGTATTATAAAAGGACATGCTTTATTGTGCTTATTGTGCCTTGTTTTTGAATTTTTGACAGGGTAAGTAAAATATATATGATTGGCTGGTGATCATGTTGACTTTCTATGGAGAAAGAAAAGCCAGGTGGTTGCAAGCCGGGAAATGTCTAACAACTTTGGGATAGACCTCCTCCATTATTACAGTGGTTCTCAACTCCCTAAGGCTGTGTGTGACCCTTTCATACACTTCCTCATGGTGTGGTGACCCCAACCATAAAAGATTATTCTGTTGTTATTTTCTAGCTGTCATTTTGCTACTGCTATGAATAAAAATGGAGGCAGGCAGATAGATCTCTGAGGCAAACTCACATACTTCTCTGTGAGTTTGAGGCCAACCTGGTTTAGATAGTGAGTTCCAGGAAAGCCAGAGCTGCGTAGTGAGACCCTGTCTCAAAAACAAAACACCGGTAGATGATGAGGGAAAGAAACTAATGATCTGAGGGAATAACTGAAGAATGCTGATAGTGATTGTGGCCATTTTGTTTTGAATTCTAATTTGAGTCTTTAAGTGAATGTGATTGTTACTAAATATTGTTATTATTTACTTGTGTTCTAGCCTTTTTATTGTTTGTCAGTGGTTTCCACTTTTCTGTTTCACTCATTGTGTATACCATGTATCATCTGTATTATTTATTCATTGAGATAGGATCTCAATATATAGCCCTGGATGGCTTGACACTGTGTAGACCATGTTGGCCCAGCGCTCACAGAGATCCCAGCCTTCTCCATACACTTATTTTCCATTTTTCAGCTAATTTAGTTAATTTCTTCTGATTCTTTCTCCATCAGATTTGTTATTTGTACAGCAGAGTATGGCTTGTGATGTTGATAGGTGAAGCTTGGTTAGCTTATTAAAACTGATGAGAAGATTGAACTAATAATTAGTCTTAATTTTCTTAATTCAACATTTATTGTCACATATCTTGAAATAATGAATATAGGAGCTGGGTGTGGTGATGCACACACTCAAGAGACTGAAGTTCAAGGCCATCTGACTTAACGAAGCAGGAAAGGAAGCACAGATTCTCCCTGTTTCTGACCCAGGATGTTCTAAGTTTGTTTTAAGTTCTAAGATCCTCGGAACTCCTTGGCTCACTCTGTACATTCTTGAGATTACTAATGAGTCCATAGATAGCTTCAGGGATGGGAGCTGGGCGCTGGAGGCTTCACTGTTAAGGTCAGAGTTCAAGCTTCTGTCCCACCTTGCCTTGTGGGGAGGAGAAAGAGGCTAAAGATAATTCTCTACAGCCTGTCCTGCCTGTCCATTGTCCTGTCTCCACAATGGAGCTCTCCTAAAACAATTACTGGGTTTGGAAAACCAAATTTCCAAATATCTGAAGAGTGGGAAGACCTGAGAGAGACGGAAACTCCTTGGCCCTGTTCCCATGCTACATACACCATTTTATGTGCTTTTTTTTTTTTTGGAGGGGAGAAGAGTCTCACTGTTGTCACCTTGGCTAGCCTGGAACTTGCTGTGTAGATCAGGCTGGTCTAGGATCAAAGGCATGCAACACCTAGTATAGCTTACTTTTTTTGTGTGTACTGTCTTTACAATAGGCTTATAAATGCATTCCCCTGAATCTGAGTTAGGATAATCTGTTACTAAACTTGAGGATCCTAGATTGTTGGACTAGTTGGCAGAAGTTTCGGAAACCTGGGAAACCAGGGCAACCAATGCTTGACCACTGTCTGAAGTGCTTTTGTGTATTTTGGGGGCGGGGCAGTTTGTGGAACTAAACCCTTACCCTATGAGGGTTGTGCTTTACAGGTAGTTAATCAGAATTTGAGTTAAATTATAGGACTCTTTAGTCGGTATTCTTGGGAACTGGAAGAGATATTCGTGTAAAAAACCTTCACACTTGGTGTCAGAAGTGCTGTGCGTACAGGGGCAGTGTTCTTAGCCATTAACAGTGAGATACTGTAATACTGTGGGTGCCTTTTGAGCAGTGATTTTTGACTTTTCACTTCAGATAGTGATGTCTTTTGGGGACCCTTATCTTTGACTGAACACATATATCATTTTATGACTAGTTTTAATTGGCAGAGAAAGGAGACCTCAAAACTGTTAACAGAGAAACCAGTTTCTGAAAATGAATTTTTATTGGAAGCTGGTGCTGTTGGACAAGATTGCCTTTGCCTAAGGCTTGGTGACAGTGGAGAGACCTGTGTATTATTCTCTCGTACTTGCTGGTGGCTAGTGGGGCCAAGTGGAAATTGTAACCCTTATATACCCTTTAGGAGGAAAAGGGCTTTGGCAACATTTGGGTAAGATTTTATGCTGTTATGTGTCAATACAACCCAATGAGCTTCTAAGTGTTTCAAAGTGACAAAAACAATGGAGTCCTGGGTTCTCACCGGGCCTCTTCCTTTGACTTAAAATGAATAAATAAAGAATGTTATTCTTCATTGTAGTAAAGTCAGAAGTGCTTTTGATCATGCCTTTCTCTGCTCCACCCTTCCTGGGGTTCTCCTGTCCTGTGGGATCTAGTCTAAGTATTTGTCTTGGAGCTCAGGAAACCTCCAGCTTTGCTCCGGATTCTGCCTTTCTCATTGGCTTCTGAGTGGGAGGAAGTGGAGTTCCTTAAACTTACCTTATTTCTACAGCTGCCTCTTGCCATTACTCTTCCTTCCTCAGGTTTTGTTTTTTGGTTTTTCGGGAAGGGTTTTTCTCTGTGTTGCCCTGGGTGTCCTGGAACTCTCTCTGTAGACCAGGCTGGCTTTGAACTCCGAGATCTGCCTGCCTCTGCCTCCTGAGTGCTGGGAGTAAAGGCCTGTTCCACAATGATGGGCCTACTTCAGCTTTGAAAACCCTCACCTCTGGCTTGAAACTTCATGAAGCCTTCTTTCTTCCCTCCTAGTGACTGTTTTATTTCTTTAACTTAAAATTAATTTAAAATGTTTGTTCTCGTGTATGTATGTATGTATGTATGTATGTATGCATGTATGGTGTGTGTGTGTGTGTGTGTGTGTGTGTGTGTGTGTGTGTGTGTGTGTAGTGTAAAGTAGTGTAGTGTTTTGGGGTTTAAACCCCAGGCCTTGTGTATGCTAAGAACATCCCAGGTTCTTAAACTGCTCTTTTGCTTTTTCCACATTTTTTTATTTATTTACTTTGTGGGTGTGCACATAGTAGTTGGGGCATGTACTTCTACCAGCTGAGCCACTTTTTTTTTTTTTTTTTTTTTTTGCCATCAACTGCTCTTTTGATACCCTTTGATTATTGAAAGTCTGCATCATATCCTTACTGGAAAGAGCAGGAGAGGGGCTGGATCTTACAGTTTTATAGACTTGGCTGGATCTTAGTTTTATAGACCTCACATGCCTTCGCCAAGTGCCTCCTCGCATGACATCTACCAAGCACTGTTGGATGGATACATAATCCTCACATAATTTTCTCGTTCTTTATGTATTTTAAGAGATAAGCAGTTGTTTGATCTGGCTGTGATTGGGCAATGGATGACAAGTACTAGCTATATTTCAGATAATTAGCCCAACTCGATATTCTAAACTTTATTTTTATGCCTCCCCTTTCTCTCTACACATTTGGCAGTTTCCAGGATATTTGAGAAGAAGCAATTGCATCAGTCAAACTGATATTCTTAAGGCAATCCCTCAAGAAATTTACTGGTAAATTCTCTAAACCAGGAGGTCACATGATACCCGTGTCAGGGCTATTATGGCTCCAGGCTCCTTTACTTACTGATTTCCCCCTTCCTCACTTAATCAAGTTTCTTAGGGGGAGAAAAAACATAGCTGGATTGGTTGTGTATGTAAAATCCCAGCATTTGGGAAGCTGGGAAAGGGGGGTGGGCAATGTGCATAGTTCAAGGCCAGCCTGAGCTACTTAGTGAAATCCTGTTTGAAAAATAAAAACAAGCAGAGCATGATAGCCCCTGCCTTTAGTGCCAGCACCTGAGGTAAAGGGAGATAGATCCCTGAGTTCTAGGCCAGCCCGGTCTACATAGTTACACAGCCAGAGATATGGAGAGACAGTCTCAAAACAAAACAAAACCCAAAACCAACCAACCAAAAGAAATGGACGGAAAGCTACATCACGTAACAACAAAAACTAAAAGCCGTCGAAGAATCTTGCAAAGTTTAATGAGGTGATTGGTAAACACTTGTCAGCATTATCAAATAATTTTTTTCTGGGCTTTTTATTTTAAAAATAAGTTCTTTTTGTTTTTATATATGTGTATGAGTGTATGCCCTGTATGTTTGGGTGTTCCTGGGGGCCAGAAAAAAGGCTTTGGATCCTCTGGAGCTGGAGTTACAACCATCGAGCAAGGGTGCTGGGAAGCCCAAGTTGGGGTGTCTGTAAGAGCAGGTGCTCTTAACTGCTGACCTTCTTTCCAGCCTCCAAGCTCTCTGGATTCTAAGGCCATAAAAACCCAAGGACCATTATGTAGGCATTTCTTTAGCAGTAGATGATTGTTGGTGGTTATAGCAGACTGAACTGTGACAGAGAGACCTGAAAGTAGACCCAGGCTCAAGTACATGTTCATTTCTTTATCACGTGTTGTTTTGGTTCGCATATGGCGCTCTTCCCTTGGTCCAGACACTGTACTGTAGCTCCTTCCTTCCCGCTTTGTTTTCAGCCTCATCCAGCCAGTGAAAAGCGCGTTCCCAACATCTAGTCTAGAAGTGAATGTGTTGGCTCCACTAACATTGGTGTGGTTGGAAATCTGCTACAGAGTTTTATTTCCCTTCAGGAAGATTGCCAGCAGGGCAGTGATGATGCACACCTTTAATCCCAACACTTTGGGAGGTGGATCGCTGTGAGTCTGAGGTCAGCCAGGACTGCATAGTGAATTTTAGCACAGCCAGGATTATATAATGAGACCCTGTCACTTAAAAAAACCCAACAAAAATTATTTGTATTATTATCTTTTTGTAAGACAGGGATTTTTCTGAGTAGCTTAGATCAGCTTCATCGTAAATCCTTCTGCTTTAGCCTTTGAAGGCCAGGGATAATGGACAAGTCCAACCATATAGGACAGCCTATTTGCATCATAAATGTTTACAAAAAGGCTGAAACTTCCCAACAGAAGACCAAACTCAAACTGTGCTATCACCCGACACTCCCAGCTACATGCCCCCTCCCTGCCTTTAAATTGAGCTTTATGAGAGTATACTTTCATAGTTTTGCCTACTTTCTTGCTTTCCACTGTATAATTTTTGGAGACCTGGGTCCAATCTCAGAAGACTCTATTTCTACCAAGTTTATTGCTGTCGTGGCTGTCAAACCAATGAGTTTTTATTTTTTGAGATTTCTGTATTCTGCTCAGTCTCTCCTGGATGAAACTGAATTCCCCAGGTTGCTGTGACTGCTTGCTTTCCTTTGAAGTCCTCCTTAGGGCTGTCTGCAGGTTCTTTCCCAGATTTAATCAGAGTTCACTGGTTTTTCTCTGGTTGCTCATATCACCCGATTTATCCCTATTCTGGATTTGGGTGATTTTCAGATTAGCATTTCCAGCCACACTTCTGGGGGACTGTGAGCTGACATCTGTGGCTACTTCCTTGTGATGTATGCCCTACAGCATAGCTAGTCTGTCCTTTCTCCTCTGGGCTGTTTCACTGCTCACTGAGGAGCAGCATGGTCTTCCCCTTCTAACCTATGTGGTCTATTTATTAGATTTATCAGTCTAATGTGTACTTGCCATTTCCCCACAAATTAGGACCATAGTGGTCTACAGATCACTTTTTACTCCTGTAGAATTTAGATTTTAGTGGAGACATGATTGTTATTAAATTGAGAATGGGCATTTGAGATGGAAAGCGCTATGTGATCATTGCAGGTTTGTTTGACTCTGGAGAGCATGTCTCAAAAACTGACATTTTCCTCGAGTCTTGAAAAACCAGAAGGAGCTATGTGCGCAAGGATGAGAATCAAAGCATCTCAGGCACAGGGGACAGGTGGCATCTAAATTCTAGGTGTACTCAGATGTGGTGGCCTCACCTTTAATCCCAGCACTAGGGAGGCAGGAGGCAGTTCAGTGTCTGCCTGGCTAATAAGTGAGCCAGGATGGCTAAAAGGTGGGCCAGAACTGCCTCAAACAAACAATAAGACAAACAAATAAGAAAGCCTGTGTGTCTCAGACTGAATACTATCAGTCTGCTTTGGCTGTTCAAAGTAGACAGACTTTCGGGAAGTAGGGAAGACAATGGGAGGAGGACATCGTTAAAATTCTATTTTAGTTGTTCAACTGAGAAGTTATCATGTGGACAAGCATTGTGTTAAAGACGGAAAGAAATGGACAGATTTAGGAGGAGTTTTTGAAATAGATTGGTGACTAAATTTGATAGTAGATTAAAAAAAGAATCCAAATAAAGGGTTCATTTTTAAAATTTTATTTTATTTTATTTTTACTTGAGCATCTAGGCCAATTACTGAGGAAACGAGAATTTGAGGAGAAGCAGGTTTAGTGGAAGACAGAAAGCATTCTCTTTGGTTGCATTACATATGAGGTGTTCATTAGACATTCCATACACTGGATAAATAGCATTTTGGAGGCTGAAAGGCATTTGGGCCGAACACACACATTGGGAATTTTTTTGCATGGTGGTTGTATTTGATGCTGCATGGGGTTTCCTATAGAGAATGTTTAGATAGAGAAGGGACCAGCGATCAGTCCTCACATAGAAGACTTGCCATTGGACAGGAGAGAAACTAGAATCTGATCTCTCTGAAAACAAGAGCCCAGAGCGTCTTTTAAAGGAAGATGGTTTGATGTCGGTTGTAGAGATTGCACTTGGTGAAATAGTTAGTTCACTTTTGATTCTCACTAAATGGAGAAAGAAGCTGGGACAGAAGCTTATTAGAGTGAGTTGTGAAGGTGTAGACAGTACTTCCAGAAACCTCAAGAAATAAAAAGAATAAAGAAATCAAATAGTCCTTACAAGGAGATGTTGCAGAGGGAGGTTCTTTAGAGACAGTGATGGTGGAATGAGCTTGTAGTGCCGACAGCTAGAGAGTGCTGGACAATAGCAGGATAATAGTGATGGAGAGTAACAAAGGGAGGGGACCCCAGATAAAATGGAGGGCTTGGTCTTTATTAGAAATAGGATACTTGGTTCTGAATACAAGGAAAGACCCTAGAGAGGACGGGTACAGGGATGATGGGGCAGAGCTGGCGTGGTGGGAGGATGATGTTTCTGGAGTCTGGAGGGGTGAACAGGGATTTGGCCAGTGTGCATTGCTATTAAATACTTGAGATCCATGAGTTGAAGTTGAAAGCAGTTGTGATTGGGCTTTTTTTTTTCCCCCCCAAGTTGCTGCTTAGTTATTTGGGTGACAGTATTAAGAAGATAGGCTGATGAGATTGTTTAGTTGGAGGAGGTTGGGTAAAAAGGACAAAAGGCACTTACATGGGAGAAATTACAATGATAACCTTTATCTCAAGCTAAGCATTATGAGAACTGACTGCAAGTAGAAGAGAGCCAGATGAAACTGCACAGTGGATGAGCTGAGAAGGAGATGGTGATGTTCGTATATGGTGCTTTGAAGGCGAAGGCTTGGGAGCTGGTACAAAGACCCATGATACTTATAACAGAGGTTATGTGAACGAGAGGTTGGAGCCTCCAGAGCTGAGTTTGGAAAAGAAGTAGGTGCTAATGTCATCAGTGATGAGGAGCAGATGGATAGATGCCTGCTAAGAGGCATAGTGAGAGGCAACGACTGGTTTTTTTTTGTTTTGTCTTGTTTTTTAATTGTGCAGAGTGTCTGTTTCAAAGAACATTAGGACTTAAACGATAGCCAAGTTTCATGTGTTTTTGATTGGCGCAATGGTCTTTTATTACTTTTGAAATTGTAATATAATTACATTTCCTCCTCCCCTGTCTTCCTTTCAAACCATCACTTGCTCTCCTTAAAATTCATGTTCTTTCTTTTTTTGTTAATTGTTATTGCATGAATATATGCACACACATACATTTCTAAATATAAAGGAGCCAAACTTAATACTATAAACTTACATTTTTATTGTTGTTCTTTTTGCCAGTGTCTCTTTATGTGACCTAGTCTGGCCTGGAATATACAATCTCTTCAGCCTTTTGAGCGCTGAGATTATAGGCATGTGCTAGGTAAGAGAATCAAGGGCCAACTGCCCATACCTGTCATTACCAAGGCCAGCTGAGCCACATAGTGAATAGGAGGCCAGTTAGGGTTACAAGAGATAATGTCCCCAAACCAATAACTACAGCAGCAACAAAGCAAAATGAGGAAAAATGAAAACATAGATAAAACATTAGAAGGTGAATAAGGGAGGAGCTTAATCTGCCTGCAGGTTGGGAGATTTGGGGGATATGAGCAGGGTTGTTACTAAAAGTATTTAACAATTCAAATGCAATGGAAGTTTACCAGGCTCTTGTGAAGTGAGAACTAACTCATTAATGACTTCATTACAGGAAAGGTCAGGAAGGGGGCTCATCAGAACTGGCTCTAATATCTTACAGTCATTCTTATTTCATTGGCTAAAAAATTAGACCCCAGTGTGAGAATAAAGCAACACACCCTCGTTTGGATGCTGGGAAAGGATTGCATTGATTCCTCAACTTTCAAAATTCAGGTTAAATCTCACCTTCTTAATAATCTTAGAGTTTATCCTGGAAAAGGATCATGGAGAGAAGAGAACATGGTAGAGTTTCAAGAGGTAGGTAGATTCTGAGGTCCAGAGGACAGAGCGAGGTTGGGAAAATGAGGCCGTGGGTAGGTGTCACCACACTGGCCCATGACCTTCCCATTCTTTTTGTGGTGGTCCTTCAGAGAATGGGGTGGCCAGCACGAAGGAGCTGCCTTTTGAGTTGAGTGTCCAAATCCTCCTAGGAATGTGGTGAGGATTTGTATTGTGCAAACTGACTAGAACAGCCGTCATAACACAAGATTGAGCTAATGAATGTGTTTCATGGGCCATACTTTGTCTATGGGGCAAAGTCCAAATTCCCTTAAATTCTCATGAATCTGATGAGATATGTAATAACTAACTACCCCACCTTGCTTAATTCTTCTCATCTCCTTCTCAGTTATGATTTTTTTATTACTCACAAGTCCTGCCTATGTGACCACGCTGGACTTCTACCTCATTCTAATCTTACCTGCCTTCGAGGACAGGATGCCTCCCAGCCAGAGGTCCTTCCTACTTCAGGTAGGTTGGCCGAACTTGAGTAGATCTAAGATGGATGCCAGAGTCAACAACCTCTAGCTTTATTATAATACCACCTGCATGGTAAATGACACCCTTCAATGCCTGATCTTTGCCAGCTGTCATGGTGGCCACAGGATGTAGCATGAGTAAAAATAGATACTAGTGCTGAGAAAGTTCTACCCCTTCCTAAAGAAAAGAAGTTAGCCTTCTCTTTACTAGTTTGTTCCCCTACCCATGTCTTCTACATCATAGTTAGAAGCACTACTCCAAAGGGTTGAGGATTTGCTTTGCACATTTAGCTCATATTTGTTCTTGACCAAGAATGAAAGTTTCCACTTGGTATTAGGTCTTGTTATTGTTCTACAATTCTAAGAGAGAAACAGGATCCATGCGGTGGGCAGTGTCCAGTAAGGTTACTAGCCTCTGCTTTTGCACTACAGTGGCACTTATTCCCCCGGGAAGCACTGTGGTCTCCATGGCGTCTTTTCTCATACTCACTTTGGACTCAGTTAACCTTCAACAGTAGAGTTAAATATTGTTTTCCCTACAGTTGCCCTAATGCTCCTTTCTGCCTCCTTCTCCTCTCCCTCAGGGATAATTATTCCTTTAGCTTCTTACCTACACCTTATCCATATCCCTCTATTTCTCTTATTGTTGATTAACTAATGTTTTGAGACAGGGTCTTATGATATTCCCCTGGCTGTCCTGGAACTCATTATGTAGACCGTGCTGGCCTTGAACTCACAGAGATCTGCCTCCTTTTGATCCCTGAGTGCTGGGATTAAAGACCTGTGCCACCACACTTGGCTTTCTATTTGTTTCAGAATTTCCTTTTCTAAATGTTTTCCTTCAAAGAAGAATCTACAGATTAGTCACGTACAGGCTTAACACAGATGGAAATGCAGTGCATGCTGCCTTGGTATATTGCTTTCCTTTTGTGAGGTCTAAGTTACATTATGTATACACCGTTGGTTTTCTTTACTTTGACATTTTTCTATATAGAATCTCCTAGTTCAGGGTAGCTTTGAATTCACTTTGTAGCCAAGGTTATCCTCAACTGCTGAGTTTATTGTCTCTTTTTCTTAAGTGCATACATTTCCCAGATTTTGCTTAGACTGCTTTTTTTTTCCTTCTTAAAACAAAACAAAACAAAACAAAAACTCTTTTTTTCCCTCTTACCGATGCAGGAGGCTTTGTTGAAAGTGATGGTGAGCATAAAATACTATTTGGTCTGTGTGACCAAACCATTTGTGTTATGCCTGGTTCACTGTTGTCGTTCTGGCCTGAGTTGTAAGCATTAACTTTTTAGTTATATATCATAATGAACACAAACTGGATAGTTTTCAGGTGTGTAGGAGTATACTTGATTGGGTTTTTTCCACCGTCTGCCTGGTTTTTGCCGATAGTGTGTAGAACTTTCTGGAGGCTTGCTTCACTGTCCAGTTCCTTTCAGGTCTCTTTAAATGTCAGTTTCCTCATCCCACATGAAGCAATAATTATTTCTGTATTGCCAAGGTTTGCAATAATGTAAAGCAGATACCAGCAATATGAATGTTGTGAGTCACTGTGATGTGCCAGAGCAGGATGAGTCACTCCTCAGGACAGGTGGATGGGGAGTGACAGGGAAGAGAAGGCTTGCATGGCTTGGGGCTGGCCTGGGAGTCTAGGATGAATGACAGGTGTGCTGTCTCTCCCCGGCTAGTGGGACTGCTGGCCTGAAGTTGGCATAAGGTTGCTCTGAATGAGTGAATGAGTAAGACCCATTTTAACACTGGGGGTTATAGACTGTTCCCAGATAATTTCTGTAAGAGTAATCAGTTGTGGTGGGTGTCTTCATATACTGAGTGGTGTGTGTCTTCATAGCCTGAGCTTAGGTTTTTTTTTGTTTTTTTTGTTTTTTATCATTTTCAAGGCAATGCATTCCTAAGAAATACTCTGGTTTCTTTAGAAAGATTAATTTATAAAGCTAACTGTTCTGTAACTGTCCTGGTAGCTTTTTGGTTTTATGTTAGTCTTTTTTGTTTAAGGGAGATCGAGTTCACAGCTATGACAGAGCCAAGAGCAACTCCCCAGTTTCTGAACTGAAAATAAGTACCAGAATACTGTTCTGAGGAAAGGACAAAAACCATACTTGGGTCCAGCCGTCCTGGAGGACTAACCCTGTTGGGTCAATCCAGGACACAAACCTTTGATCAGGATTCTTACAGGGAAATGCTTTCATTCCGTGCCCACTAACAGCATTGGAGGTACAACCACTGGACTTCACGTGGTTGGAGCCTGACCTGAGGGAAAGTCAGCTCCCTCCCTCTGACTTCTGCAACCAGCAACCTGTGGCCCAGATCTGCAGTAGGTACTGGACTCTGCAGAGAGCTGTGACGGGACACTCCACAGATAACAGTGTCTACTCTGTTTGAGAGAATGTTTATTTTGGAAGGCGATGTTAGAGAGAAGCCAGGGGAGGCCTACAGACTCTTTTACCAGGGAAATGAAGGATTAATCCGTTAGTGTTAAGTGTACAGGATCAGTGCATCTCCTGGGTAGGCAGAAACAGGACTGAATATCAGTGCAAGCAGGTTGCTGTCATTTTTTTCTCTATGTAGGCTTACATCTGTGCCGAGCACTGCAGAATGTGAGCTAGAGCCTGCTATAGGTGCTTAGAAGTCTTACATAGTACAGAGGGAGTTTGGTAGGTACATTTCACACTGTACTTACATAATCTCAAATTCTGCACCTTTAGGATGCAGATGAGGTTTTTATAGACAAGGTAACTTAGCGCATTGTCACATAGCTTGTGTCTGAGTTGAACTGAAGGGCTACTGGTGTCTCAACTGTGGTAAATGTTCTCCACAATGGATGTTGTACTGAACTTGACAGTGATATCAGTTGAATGTACCGTATGTATCACCCTGAATGTGCTCAGTCAAATGTGACTGTGCTAAGGACTGTGCCCATGACTAGCAGGAACCTGGATGCATCCAGAGAGGATACTGCAAATAGGTAGTATATTGCTATTGGCAGGGGAGGAAGCAAGGCTGAGTTCATTTTAGGAGAAGCTTTGCCTTCTCTGTGAGCTTCCTTTAGGACCTAGTACAGTTCAGGGGCCAGCTTGAGTGGCTTACCTGAGAGGTTCTAGACTTTCTAGCCTGGAGCCTATGGCACAGAAGTAGAAATGAGAAACCTGCCTTAACAAGGTAGAAGGTAAGAACCAACTCCTGAAAATTGTCCTCTGACCTCTGAATACATCCTGTTAATATGCATGTATCCATGCTCACATCCGTATCTCTCTGTCTCTCTCACACACAGAGGTTAAAAAAATGCAGGGGTTTTGGTGCACTTTAACTAGGTTAAGTAGTTACTGTGTCCAGTGCTTAAGGCAAATTCATCTTAACTGGGGAGGGTACTCTAGGTTCCTGAGAAAAAGGTAGCTATTTCTGTAAAGTTTTCTAGTTTCTGTCCCAAGATTCCTAATACATTCAAAAGCAAAGTCTCTTTTTCCTTTTTCTGTGTGTTTCTTGACTCATTTTTAATGAAGACAAGAACGATTACATAACAGGAAATTCACCCAAGGCACGGTCACATGACTTGGGATTTGGTCAGTTGTCAGCTGTCCATCTTCAGGTTTCTCTTAGAGCTCATGGCTGCCATGTACATCAGTTTTTTTAGTACAAGAATAACACAATCATTATGCAGATATTAAAATGATGCACACAAGGAAAAAATTAAAATGGCTTAACTTGACTAGTCAAAAGAGAGAATTTAAAATTTGGGTGATTTCCTCCTCGAGTCCTCATGTACATATGCTTAATCATAAATTTATCTGCACATATACTTCTTATTTATTTATTTTTTTGAATCAAGGTCTTAGTAAGTGGCTGTGACTACCCTGGAACTTACTATATAGATTAAACTCACCTAGAATTTTCAGCAACCCTCATGCGTCTGCCTTTTGAGTGCTGGAATTATAGGCATCTTGTAACTATGTTGAGTCTGGTCACTATTTCATGTACTTTTGTTCTTTCCATAATTAGTTTTCTACATTCCCCTCACGGCATTTTTATCCAGAATGCAAATGATCTAGTTAGAGTCTAAACTGACTCGCTGGAATACCTGGCTAGGAAGAAAATCCACTTGTCTTCATCACCCACCAGCACTAGGGTTACAGAAAACATCACACTATGCCCAGTTTTTACTTGCTAGGGATCCAAACTCATTTTGTGGGGGGAGGGGGGTTGTTTTTGTTGTTTGTTTGGTTGTTTGAGAGAGGCTTTCTCTATGATTAGCCCTGGCTGTCCTGGAGCTCACTTTGTAGACCAGACTGACCTTGAACTCAGGGATCTGCCAGCCTTTGCCTCCCAATCTCTGGGACAAAAAGTGTGTGCCACCACACCTGGCCAAACTATGGTTCTTATGCTTGTAATGCAGGTACGTCTCTCCACTCCTGATTTTGATCTTTTATTCAAAAAAACTGAAGTCCAGAGAAGTCTGATGTCTTTGTTCAGGCTGAGGTTTAGGGTGGGGGTGAACACCTCAGGTCATAGTCTCTGTGGAAGCACTCAGCTGCCTCAGAACATATTCTCATAACAAAGCATATTGTTGGCAGCTGCCAAGGTAATGGCCCAGGGAGTAGGCAGAAGTGCACTGGGTGAGGTCAGGCCTGAAGGTCACTGCATTGATATTGGAACCTGGAGTTTTGACAAGTCCTATTAGAAATGCCATTTTACAAGTCACTTGCCTCCTGCCTGCCTCTTAGTAAGAGCGAGGGCTCAAGCTATGGGCTAAATCTTTTGGATTAGTTTTGCGTTTCCTTCAGCAATATCTTAGAGTTTCTGTCTGAGGAGAGGCTGTTGAGTCTACATTGCTAATGTGCTCTGCTGATTTCCATCAGCTCTGTGACTTGACTGACAACAGTGTTACCCTAGTCCACTGGGGTCTGGAGAATTGCATCTTCTCCGAGTGTTTCCTGAGCTGGAATTGAAGTGCAGGGCCCTTTAGTTTCCAGTGTGAGGACAGTGCTCAGGCAATTGACTTTTGCTCTTCAGTCTCCAGCAGGGGGGAAATTATGAAATAAAATGGGGAGAGGCCAGGCATCCTCATCAGAATTCAAGCCCACAAAAATAAGTAGCTATAATTAATCATATTCAGTCTCTCTTCCCTATTAAATCTGCACTTAACTAACAAATAGTAGTTAGGCTTCCTAGTCCATAGATGGTGTCCTGGGTTCCTTCCTCTGTTGTGACGTCATCTGAAATTCTTTTCCAATACATGTCCCAAACCAGTTCAAGTTATGAGTTGTGTGTATGGGAAGGTGACCTGCAAGCAACCCGAGGTTCAGGGGGACTAGATATGAAGATGACCTCCTCTGTGGGTAACACAGAGGGTCTCCAAGCTAGCCTGTTCTTTGTACCAGCCTGTCACACTGAATGAGAGGGACAGTCTTTCAAGTGTGTGAGTTCGATAGGTATTTGCACTCAAGATGATCCCGGAAGTATGGGTTTTCCTATCGTAGATAACATTTTTGATTGTGGTTTGTGTGTTTTACTTTCTTTCTCAGAGAGGTTCTTCATTCTTTGTCTTTCTTCCTCTGCCCTCTTTTCATATGTTTATTGGTAAATAGGACCATGTCCTGTTGAAATAGCAGCTGGTTTTACACACGCACGCACACACGCACGCGCACACACACACACACACACACACACACACACACACACACACACACGCACGCACGCACGCACGCACGCACGCACGCACGCACGCACGCACGCACTGTCAGCCTACACTGCCATTGTGTGTCAAATACAGGATCTTTCCTGGTAGGCAAATGCTCTGCTGCAGAGCTGTATACCCCAGCCAATTATTGAAACACAGATTTCATCAGATCACTGTATGCTTAAAAGCCCTCCATTGACTTCCTGTCTCTGTATTGTCAGAATGAAAACCTTGCTAGGAGGAGGTCATGTATGACTTGGCACCTGTCTGTCTTTCTGACCTTGGCTGGAACCCACTGCAGGCGCCACCACTTGATGCAGTCACAGTGGCCTTTTGCTATACCGAAGAGGTGGAGCCTGTACGGGCTGAGGATCTTTGCTTGCCTCTTGGCCTCTTGCAAAAGCCCTTCCCTCAGGATCTGTGTGCTGACCTCCACTGTGTTTTCTCCAGATCACGTTCACAAGGCAGTTCTGGGAAAACAAAGGGGTCCTTTGCCCGCAGAGCTCTTCTGGGGGTCCAGCAGGCATTCTGGTCTCCTGGTGGCCTTCACCTGCTTTCTTCACTTGGCAAGAATGCTCAGGGATACTTTTCTGAATATTTGGTGCAGTTCTTGCTTTGTGCTTTAAAGTTTATATTCTAAGAACATGTGACTGTGTGTGTGTGTGTCTATGTCTGAGTTCTAAAGCATAGTAGTAACAAAAATGGCTCATTATGAAATTGGACTCACTTTATTCTGAGGGCACTTGAATATATTAAAAAAGACTTCAGGAGAAAATAGATATTGTACTGACAGTAATTCAATTATAAATTATGTTAAACATATACTTATTACATATGCACATCTGACACTTTTTTGTGAAGTATAAGTTATATATAATCCTAGTTCTAATATATATTTTAAAAGGTACAGAGTATAAATATAGGCATATTTGGGTTATTTGGTAAAAACGTTGGGCAGAATTAGGATGACGTCTTTACTTTGCCATACAAGTGAGTACATTGATTCTGATTAGTAGCTGAGCTGCATATATGTGCTTAGAAGATAGAGCTTTGCATTTTTTACTCTAATAAGTTAAAAAATAGACTGCTTTAAATCCACGGGCAGATAGAAAATTGTTCTGATTGTTTCTAGAGCAGAAGCAGAGGTTTGCTGTATCATTTTCAGGATAGTGTGGGATTATGTAGGTGAGGATAAATGCTGGGTGGTTGGTATGTATATGCTTTGAAATTATCTTAGGTGTCTCATAGTGTCCTAGTTAGGGTTACTTTTGCTGTGATGGGACACACATGTGCCTGCCCATGCCAGTATAAATACATACATGTGTATACACATGTGCTGACTAGTTCTATGTCAACTAGACACAAGGGAAACCTCATAACAAAAAACAACTTGAAAGGAAAGTGTTTTGACTTTTCCATATCATAGTTCCTCACAGAGGAAGTCAAGGTGGGAAGCTGAAGGCAGAAGCTGATGCAGAGGCCGTGGAGAGGATCAAGCCAGTAAGCAGTAGTAACTCTCCATGCTGCTTACTGGCTTGCTCCTTCTGGCTTCCTCATAAGTCTGCTTTCTTATAGACCCAGGGTCATGAGCCCAGGGTGGCACCACCCACAAGTGTTGAGCCCTCTTCCATCAATCACTCATAAAAAAAAACACATGCTCTAGAGGCTTGCCTATTGTCCAATCTTATGGAGGCATTTTTTCTCAATTAAAGATCTCTTCATTCCAATGACCCTACCCTGTGTCTAGTTGACATAAAACTAGCCAGCACATGTGTGTGCGCATGTAAGTGTGTATACTGGCATGAGTAGGCACATGCGCCATTCATGTATGTGCATATGAATACATGCATATGGTGGTCAGAAGTGAATGTCTGGAGCCTTCTTTGATTGACCTCCACCCTATACACTGAAATAGAGCTTTTATTTGAACCCAGACTTCGATGATTTGATTAGTCTAGCTATTCAGCTACCCTGGGATCTCACGGCACCTCCTTCCAGATGCTGGGATTGCAGATGAGCTAACATTCTTGCCCAGCATTTACATGAGTGTTGGGGATCCAAACTTATCCCCATACTTGCTTGTGAGTTCTTTTCCTCACTGAGCCATCTACTCAGGCCCACTATTTCACTTTTTATTTTCTGAGATGATCAAACCCATAATCCTTCTGCCTCAACCTTGAAATTGTATAGGACTATAATAAGTCTTAAGGGTTTTTTTTTTTTTTTTTTTTTTTTAAAGGCAGAGTTTCTTATGTAACCCTAGCTGGCCTGGAACTATGTAGACCAGGATATCCTTGAATTTATTGAGAGCCACATGTCTTTGCTGGATCAAAGGTGTGTGCCACCATACCACACCCTGGTTTTAGAATTTTGAGTCTCATGTAGCCAGGATTTGGAATTCTTAGTTTGGACTTTACCTACTGGTATTCCCCATTGTGCCTAACTTGGAATTCTTTATCTTTGTAAGAACTGTGTGTAGTTTGCTGTATCCATATAGTGTACAGCAAAATCCACAAGTTATCTAACCTAAAACAGGAGAAAAGACAGTGAGAAATGCCCCTGGAGTGTTAAAGCCAGGGAGTGAATGCCTGGCTTGATGGTGCACACCTTTAATCCCAGCAGAGAGGCAGAGGTATGTGGGTCTCTGTGAGTTGGAGAACAGCCTAGTCTACCAAGTGAATTCCAGAACAGCCAGGGCTGGAAACAGATAAACAAAAACAAACAAAAAAGCCAGAAAGCAAAATTCTAAAATGCTAAGATTTCTGCTACTTAGCTTCTTTTCATTGCTTGGAGCTATTTACTTATTTTTGGAACAAGTTTTGGCCAGTTTTGCTCTCAGGTTTATAACCATGGTCATGAGTTGGAAGTACATAGAAGTTTAAATGTTGGAAAAAATAGAAAAACTTTACAGTGTAGATAAAGGAAAAATTGAGATAGGATGCTGTCTACTGAAGTTCTGTGTTCCACTGTTGCTGAGGCACCCTCTATCATACCTCCTGTATAACGATCAAAGGAGGGAGGGAGGGAGGGAGAGAGAGAGAGAGAGAGAGAGAGAGAGAGAGAGAGAGAGAGAGAGAGAGAGAGAGAGAGAGAGAGGAGGAGGAGAGAGAGAGAGAATGACAGACAGACACACACAGAGACAGACAGAATTTATTTACTGGGACTGGAGAGATGGCATTCCATGGCAGTTTATAAACCTGTAACTTTAGCTACAAGCAGTTGCGAACTGCCTGATGTGGGTGCTGGAAATTGAGCTCAGGTCCTCTGCAAGAACAGTATGTGCTCTTAAACAATGAGCTGTCTCTCCAGCTTCTTAAATCTTTTTTATTACATTAATATGTGTCTGTGTGTATATGTGTGTCTGTGTGTGCACACGCACACATGCACATACTTCCACTTGCTTGTGTGTAGAGGTTGGTTCTCTGTTTACACCTGTGAGTCCCGGGGATTAAGCTCAGGTGCTCAGTCTTGGGAGCAGATGCCTTTACCGAGCCATCTTCTTAAGCTCTGCTTACCCCTTTTAAATCAGACAGCTTTAGAATATTGAACAGAAGTCTTTGTCCTCTGTGCTTGTGGGATGTGAATTTCTACTGCCTCTGTTAGCTGCGTCATGTTGGTATCAATGCGTGTCTCAGATCCTGGTGACTAGACTTCCTCATAAGTCTAAGCTTTCCATTGAGGGTGTGTGCCAGACCTCATAAAGGAGAAAAGGAAAAAAAAACCCTGAAAATAGAATTAGGAATGATGTCACACGGAGGTGGGATGGGATGAATAAGATCTTATGCCCAAGACTGTTTCAAACCACGTTTTTTTTTTTTTTTTTTTTTTTTTTGAGACAGTGTCTTGGTGTGTAGCTCAGGCTAGCCTTGAACTTACGGCATTCTTCTTGTTCAGCATACTTAGTGCTCAAATGACAGGCGTGAGGACCATACACACCTAGCTGTAGCTAAGATGACTAAGATCGAAGTAGCAACATTGCTCATCATTTTTGCTTAGCTGAAAGGAAACCGAGATTTTCTTGGGCAAGGATGAAGGGACTGGAGCATTTAGACAGTGTGGTACCATTGCACATACTCTTGAAGGGGATTATGTGAGAAACCTCTTGTTTTTGGATAGCTGTTTCAGATGTTTTCAGAGAGTTCTTATCACTTTAGCAAAAACAGTACAGCACAAAATTACTGTGACTAGTGCGTTTCAGGTTTGCTAAACACACCCATTGTGTGTGCAGCGTAAACCCTCATATTTATACTTGAAGACTGTTGGATGTGTAGAGGAGTGAATTTAAATGAAGATTTCAGCAGGCTATGGGGTGAAAAGGAACACAGGATAGAATGTGGTAAGCTCTGTTCTCTGGGACCATTGCTATTACAAGGCAGCAGAGTGACTGGATCCCTACCCAGTACTTCCTGGCTGTAGAATTATTCTTTCATTTGATTTTCATCAAGGGCTTATGCTGAAGTATTTGTAATAGAGGTGCAGTAGATCTATATCTAAATAGTTTAGATTTTTACAGCATAAAAAGTTGGATGAAAATAAATAGTGTGTTATAACTAATTATAATACAATTGCAGATATAGAGTTTGATTTGTCTTAGTTTTGGAGACAGGTTCTAACATTGCCTAGGGTGATCTGAACGGAAGTACAAAGCTAAGGGTTGCCTTGAACTCCTGATTCTCCTGCCTGTAATTTTGCCAAGTGCTGGGGTTACAGGTATGTTCACCACACCGTGTTTGGGTCTCCTGAGACAGTGTCTCACTATGTACCTCTGGCTTGTCTAGAACTCACCCATGTAGACCAGGTTGGCCTCAAACCTGTGGTGATTCTTCTCTTTCCCGTCTCTTGAATGTTGGGCCTGTACTATCACAATGACCTAGTTAGATAGTGTTTTTCAGTTATTAAAAATAGGGTATCGTATAGCTCACATTGGCCTTAAACTTTCTCTGGTTATGGATGACTTTGAGCAGATCTTCTGGCCTCCTCCTCCTGTTCTGGACTGAACAGGCATGTGCCACCACGCTTGCCTTCTTGTCACCACTGTCCAATGAGCTCAAGAGTTTATAAACTAACTCCAAACATTCCTAAGGCTTGGTTGCAATTTATTAATCTGTGTCATGCAATCATAATTGGAATACTTTTGAAAAAACTGATGTGGTTTCTTATCATTCAGTGGTAAAAACAATAAAAGAAAAAATAATTAATTTACAAAGATATCGGCCAGCCTGGGCTACAGAGGGAGAGAGCATGCCTCATAAAAAGCAAAGCATAACAAAATCAAAACAAAAGACCCTTGAAATTATTACTTATGTCTGTAAAAATCATTTGACTTGCTTTGTACTTTTTTTTTTTTTTTCAGTATTAAGCACATTTACTTATACAGTGAAGTAGGCTGTTTTCTCAGGAAACTGCTGTTCAGTAGCTGGCTGTCAGTTGTTCCAGCGCTAATGAATTTGGGTGAGAGGCTTGGTAATATTACAGAGCGAAGACAAACATTTGCACTCTATTGTTCTCATGCCGTACTTTATTCTGCAATGAAATAAATGGCTTTTCTTAGTTATTAAGGTAGATCCTATACTTGCATATAAAATCTAAGAAGTGGCTTGTGCTGTCAAAGTGCTGCCTACTGTTCCCCTAAGCATGTAAATATGCTAAGAGGATGAGGGAATCATGGGTCTAACAATTGTATTTATGTGATTACTAACTTCTTTATCTTCAAGATTGAAATTTCTTTTTAAAGCACTTTTCTTAATGCTAAGCTAGAATTTCTTGTTAGGTAATGTGAAAATGAAGGTTTATTTACTTTTATATCAGAATTTTATACACAGAATTCCTTTACTTGACTAGCATTTGGGCTGGACATTTCCTAAAAACTATTCTAGAGTTTTACATGTGAGCGTCATTTAACATCAGCCTTCTCAGGATTGATTGCCCTAAGTTACAATTCTAGGATTATAGACAATAAGTATTATTTTTGCTTTTATTTTTATTTATTTTAAAATTATTGTTATTGAATATGAATGTTTTGCCTGCATGTGTGTGTGCACTGTGTTCATGCATGGCGTGTCAATCAGGTCTCCAGACTGCAGTTACAGCTAGTTGCGAGCTGATGTTAGTTCTGAGAACTGAACTCAGGTCCTCTGAAAGAGCAATGAGTGCTCTTAGCTGCTGCATCGCCTCTCTAGCCCCCACACTTTGCCTTTAACAAATAAAGTGCTCAAAAAATTGACTTTCATGAACTATAGTTCTTTATGATTTTTATAGCAATTCTGTGGAAAGCAGGTAGATCATTTTGTTATAAATTAGACTATGGTCATTTGTACTTAATATGAATCTGTTCTGTTGAGATGATGTAATGTACATTATGTTGTTAATTATCATGTGTTGTCTAAACTTTTTGAAAGTGGAATCTAGGAACAAGGATTCCCTTGTTTTAGACCCAGATATTTTTTTCAGTTGTCCTTCAAACTCCTTGCCCTGGGTCAGGCTGAGTTCCTTACTCTGAGAGGGACAAAGGAGACCAGCCAGCAACTAAGGGTATTAAAACACTGTGCTCTTGAGAACACATAGAAGGTAAACCATTTCCAACAGAGGTTTCTATTGTTTATCCCATGGAATAAAAATGTCCACCGTGGGAGCAGCCAGAAGCTCTCTTCTGAAGAGAATTCTCCTCTCTGCCTAGAAATCTCCTAGCATGCCTACTTCAGCAGGCGCCCCTGTCATTTCTGCAGATGCTGGAGTGGCCTCACATGGTGGGGGGTTTTTCTGTCTCCAAGCTGCCTTTACCTAGCTGCTATTTGCTATTTGTTTTCTCATGTTTACTTGCTACAGACCTAAGAGATTCATTCATTTGGAACAGAAATGACAGCTGCCCTAGATCCCTCTCTGTACTGCAGAGATTTCTCCTGATTCTACTGTGGAATTCTTGAAAATAAGGAACACGGGTCAAATTTCTGCTGTAGTTTCTGTAGTATGAGGTTTCTGGCCTGGACTTTCGGGCCTAACCTCAAGGTCTAGGCCCACAGACCCGCAGACTCACAGTCCCACAGAGACACACAGATGCTTTCAATAGTTTTAGGCTGATCGGCCTCAGGCCCAGGCATATAAATAACTTGCTAACTCTGTACCCTTATCTAACCCATGACTCTTATCCTGTTCAGCCATGGGGCTCGGTACCTTTTCTCACAGCAGCATGGTTGTCCCCTGCTTCTTCTGGCTTCTCTCTGCTTTGTGCTTCCTGTTCTCAAGAGTTAGTTTTCTTAGTCTGGTAGCCCCACTCACACTTCCTGCCTGCCTTTGGCCAGTCAGCGCTTTTTATTAAACCAGTGGGTGGGATAATTATTTACAATGAAATAACACAATCTCCCACAAGTTTCTGTGCATTGAGATAGAGCATAGAGGCAAGGACACAGTGTGGCAATGGTTTCTAAAAGAGCATGGATTTCGTACGAAGTTAGATGCTAAAAAAGAAATGACCATTGAGCATTTTTCTACCTGTTCTCCTAAGACCTCTGCTTTCTTTCGCTCTCTTTCTCTCATTCTCTTTCTCTTTCTTTCTCTCATTCTCTCTCTCTCTTTCTTTCTTCCTTCTTTCCTTCCTTCCTTCCTTCCTTCCTTCCTTCCTTCCTTCCTTCCTTCCTTTCTCTCTCTTTCTAAATGTGTAGTTGAGGCTGGCCTCGAACTCCAGATCCTCCTGCCTGCCTCCTTCAGCAAATCCTACCCGCCTGCGCCTCCTGCACTGCCAGAACTGGTGAGACCTCTCTCTCTTTCTCTCTCTCTCCCTCCCTCTCTCCCTCCATCCCTCCCTCTCTCTGTCTGTCTCTCTGAGACAGGGTTTCTGTGTGTAGACCTGACTGACTGTCCTGGAATTTGATCTGTAGACCAGGTTGTCCTTGAACTAAGAAATCTGCCTCTCTCTGCCCTAAGTACTGGGATGGAAGGCTTGTACCACCACCCCTGGCCATCTATCTCCTTTTATTTTTACGACTTTTACTTAACACCATTTGAATTCTGACAAGTTCTGGATGCAGCTGGACCCTTCACTTTGCCAGTCTTTCCTTCTTTCAGGGGAACCCCCTCCCCCCTTTTTTTTCTTCCTCGAGACTGGAGAGGGGTCTTGGTCTAGCCTCTTTCTCATCTGTAGTAGTTGTGATTTAGCTCCTCAAATGATGTAACTGACCCAGTTTTGCCTTGGAGAGATTTGTAGAAAGTTATTTCAAAGTACTCTCTGGTTGAAACTTTTTTTTTTTTTTTAATTTAAAAAACTTTAGAAACCTTTTGAAATTTATTTTCAAATGTCATAAACTTTTAAAAAGCAACACATTTATTCTAAATATATGTGCAAGAGCAAAAGTAGCAAAGAGGGACGGGACATACAGAAGTGTGTACATTAAAATTTCAAGCAGGATTTTGCACATAAGTAGGATGGCATCAGGTAAGAACTGGAATTATTTCTGCAGGTCTGTGAATAGGTTGAGAACGAGCAGGGTTAGTATAGCCATCTCATTTCCAGCAGCGCTGACCAGAAGCCAAAGCAATCGATGTTAGGGATGTTAGGCTGGCTTTATGGTGAAGTTACAGGACCAACTTTCCACAGAAATCAGTCATTTAAACATGTTTAAGGTGATCTTTTCTCACTTAATGGCAGCTAAGACAAATAAAAAAGAAATCCCTTGTTTAATACTTTTTCTGTCCTTTTTTTTTTTTTTGTGGGTGGGTGGGTGACTGAGTGCCTCTTTGGCACAGAGTTTCTGAAGTAGATTGGATGTAGAAAGTACTGCTTTTTCCTGAAGTAGCCCTGCTATTTAGGGGTAAAAGTATGGGACATGAGTCCCGTGGGAAAATGGCGCTTAACTTGCTTCTGGGCCGTAGCCTAGAATCTGATCACCTGGAACCTGATAATTCATTATGATCCATTAAGATCCGATTCTTGGATCTTCTGTTTATCTGTGTAGTGGAGAATTCTCTGCTCACTGTTTTCTAAAGTCTTTATGTTTGTATGCTTGTTCTCTGCTATCAGTCGTGAACAGTGTATGTGTTCTTTACAATTGCAGCTTCTAATTCTCTCTCTCCCTCCCACCCCCACTCCCCCACACACACTTAAGGTTAGGCATCTACTGACCTACTGTTTTCTCAGAACTTCATGCATTCACTTTTTCCCCCCTGTTAGAGTAATGTCTTAGGAGGAATTTGTGTATCTATCCATTTTCCAACCAGTTTTTTTTCTGCTTTGGCTGCTGCTTCATTGTGTAGATACTTTGTCAGTGTGTTCTGTGTCTGAACCAAAGGCAAAAAGATGCTTCTTTGAGGGGTGTTGGAATAATAAAGAATTTGCTTTGTTATAACCTGCCAAAAGCTGGCTTTGCCGATGCTTCCCCACAATCTCATCACTTGGAAAGCAGAAGACAGGAGATCAGAAGTTAAATAAAGGGTAGCCTGTGCTACAGGAGACTCAGAAAACACCAAACATCAAGAACCTCTGAATAAAACCTCTCTACTTAAAGTACCCAGACATCCTGCCCTTACTTTAGCATGGAAAACTGGAAGGGGAAGTGTTCTGAGCTCACTTGGTCATTTTCCATTTTGCTGTGTATTTGCTGTCAGTCTTCACGATTCTAGACAGACTGGATAGGATGACCTCTGAGGAAGTGCAGCACGTTAATTTTGTAAAATTTACATACTGTTCTTTTAAAAGCCACTGGACTAATGTGTGGTTGGACATGTGGGCTGGGCCCCTGAGTTGTGCCTCTCATGGGTGTGACAATGTGACCTGACTCAGTGGAATGAGGGGGTGACTTTCTGGGCTCAGCTGCAAACTGGGCTTTGTCCTACCTTTGGGCTTCCTTGTATGCTCAGTTTACAAATGGTTATTAAGAGAGCATGTGCTACCCCTCAGTTAACGTCCTGGGGATCTTTATGTCTTAATGCTTTGTGTGTCTGGGCTTTTCAGTGTGGGTAGCTAGAAGACCCTGGAATGTTTTGTTATCTTGCTAAAGAGCTCTGCCTCCCCTTGCCACAAACTGCAAGGCTGATGGTTGAACTACTCTTCATGCTAGGCAATAACTCCATCTTTGGGCTCTATCCTTAGCCCTTTGCCTTTCCAGACAGGTCCTGCTATTCATCTCGAGCTGTCCTCCTTCCTGGGCCCAGTATGACAAGCATGCATGAGCACACCCAGCTGAAAGTGCCCTTTGAACTGTACTTCTTCCTTGCTCTGATCACACCTGGGAGGGATGCTTAGTCCTGTGCTGGCGTACCAACCAATATGTTAAGACGTTCCCCTTTTTCTGTGGTTAGTGGAGAACAGGGAGGCTAAAAATTCATTACTGCTCATTGAGATTGGTTTCTAAGAGGCCAGAAGAGGAGAGTTTGTCTACAGGTCCCGGGTTTCTCTCACAGTGAGAGGTAAGTATATTTGCATGAAATCTTTCTTATGTTACCTTTACATCTTGACAGGTACTGAGATTAGATGAAGATCTGGAGGGAGGGTAACATGGGTACTGGAGGTAGAGAATTCAGGTCCATGAAGTATACACTCTTTGTAACATAAGTACACTCTGGTTGTTCTATAGTTTTCTTTGTTTAAATTTTTGTTTATTTATTATTATTGTGTGTGTATGTCTACAGTGTGTCGGTGTTCTTGTGCTCATGTATGCATATAGGTGAGCACAGACCATGGCAGATGTGTGGAGGACAATGTGTGTGGGTGGTTCTCTCCATCTTGAGATCCAGGGGACAGACCGCAGATGGTCAGGCTTGTGAACCAGCTTTTACTACCAAGTGCTCTTTCTTGTCTTTTTGTGGTTTTCAGTTGGTGGTTGTTGCTTGCTTTTCGAGGGTTATTGCTTGCTTTTCGAGATACCCGAGGAAGCTATTCAAATGTATGATTTAGCTGGTAGGAGGAGACAGGCAGGGAATACTCAGCGACTGTTTTGAGATGTGTTTTTCACATTGGTCAGAGTTGCTACCCTTGTGGAGTCCTCAAGTGACAGCCAAGGGTTTGCTTGAACCAGATAAACTTAGGCAATGCCTTCAGGCTTTGAGATGTGGCAGCTCAAGTGGCAGTTGTCACGGTCACTTCTAGGCCGATGTTTTCCAAGCCAATACCTGTAGCTGATTATTTGACTTTTTGTAAGTTTTGGATGTATATGGCTAACACTCTTGTTTTCTTCAAATAATTATTGTGTTGATATTTCAAATTTCCTCAGTTCCAAACTGGTCTCCTTCCCCCATTCATCGTGCTTGCCTTTCTGGATCAGAACACTGGACCACTAGGGCAGCCCCCAGTTTCTAGGATCACTCATCTTGCTTGTTCTCTGCCCACTTCCTGTTGTCACTGTCAGGCCCTGTGGAGAAACTTGGGATTTCTCTGTGGTCACATTTCCCAAGGTTGCCTTAAGCCAGGCTTACTCATCTCAGACAAGGAATATTTCCTTGTCAGCCAGTTATATCTTTTTTCCTCATAACCTTTTGTACTAAATTCTACTGTAAAGGGAGACAAACACCTTGAGGCAGATGCACATGTGAATGAGGACCATTTGTCTAGGCTTGGCCAGCTGAGCTAGTCTTGGAAGAGTTAGAGTTGGGATGTGCCAGCAAAGGAGTCCTGAGTCACCATGCATGTGATTTAATTAACAGTCCAGAAAGCATGGACGTTGAGCTGAGTGATAAGCTAGCTGGTTTGTGTTTGTCTCGTTTTCTCTTTCTGCTTTTCCTGTTTAATGCCAAAGGTGAAGATCCACCAGTGTTTTTTGCTTCTGTTATCAGTAGCAGGGGCGACAGTTCTGGACTGATGTGAGTTGCTGATGAAATTCTCCTCACAGACTCCTCTGCTCAGGTAAAGCGGAATCCTAGAGTAGATCTTTGAGGAGGAACATTTGAGTGGGAAAGGATTTCTGAACAATTCAGATTCAAAGGATATAATAATGTCCAGCAAAGTTTACAGACTAAGCAGAGTTTAAAAATTCAGTCAATTTTAAAATTTGGAAAATTATGAGCTGGCTTACCTTTAAAGAATTTTCTTCAAAATTAATAAGAAATATTTTTATTTTGAGTGTATGAATGTTTTGCCTTCTTCTATATATGTGCATCATGCACATGCCTGGTTCCTACAGAGGCCAGATGAGAGTGTCCAATCTCCTGTAACTGGAGTTAGACAGTTGTGATCCTCCATATAGATTCTGGGAAAGCCAGTTCCTCTGCTAGAGCAGCAAATACTCTTAACTATTGATTCATCTTGCTAGACCCTTGAAGAAGTTTCCTTTGTAAACATAATGTTGAGGTGGGTTTATAAGATGTCTTGTGTAGATTTATGATGAGAGAGGAGTGATAATACATTTGAATGCAAGGCCACAAACATCCTGACCCGATGTGAGCCCAGTTCATTGTTGTTAATATCTTGGTCTTGAGGACAAACACTAGCTGTGATAATTTTGATTCTTAGGTTATGTTGAAGTATCTGATAAGGCAGGTTCTGGGGTAGGAGGCTGCTTTCTATTCTCATAGCCTGTTCATTTCTTCTGATTTTTTTTTCTGCCTCATATTTGCTATCTTCTTGGTTGTAGCTTTTATTACTTACGATTATTATTTTATGTATATGGATGTTTTCCCTGCATGTATACCACTTGAGTGTCTGGTGCCTGAAGACGGCATTTGGATTCTCTCCCCTGGAACTGGAGTTCAAGATTGTGAGCCACCACGTTGGCACCAGGATTAAACCCTGGAAGAGCAGACAGTGTTCTTGCTCTCGATTGCTGAGCCAGCTCTTCTGCGCCTTTTATTATTTTAAAAATTGATACTTGCAAATAATCTTTTCTTTGTAACTACTGTAAGACCTTTTTCCTAATAAGATGCTGTAATGTATATATGTCTGTGGTATAAGGTTTATGTTTATTGTATAGATATATTTCTTTGAACATTAAAACAAGACCATTGCTTTATTTGGCCCTAGGTTATTGGTAGATACTTTGTCATAGGCTCTATTTATGTCTTTTAATGACACAGTACATGCATGCCACCCCACATCCCCCCCACCCCCACGTGTGTGTATGTGTGTGTGTGTGTTAGGTTAGAGGATTACCTTTGCTTTCCACTTTGAGATGGGGCTTTTTGTTTTTCTTCTGCACACACCTTGCTAGCTGGGAGATTCTTCTCTCTCCCCATACCATCTCTCTGCAGGAAAGCTGGATTATAAATACATGCTACCAAATTCTGCAAATTATGTGGTTCTGAGATTTCAACTCAGGTCTTTATGCTTCTGAGGAAAGCTCTTTGTCCACTGAGCCACCTCCCCAGATGCAACCAGATGTTTTAAGGTGAAAAGAAGTAGAACAATCAAGCTGTAAATGACAGCTGTTGGCACTGTGATTTTTTTTTTTTTCCTTTTTTTTCAGACAAGATCTCTGAGAACTGTAGAGAACTGGCTGGTGCTGAGCTAATAGAGATCCTTCTGTCTCTGCCTCCCACCTTCTGGGATTAAAGGTGTGCACCACCAAACTCAGCCCTGTTTCAAGATTCTTAATAAAAACAAACTTATCAATGCTGATTTTAGGATACTGGAGAAACAGTTTGTTTTTGACTTGGGGCTGTTTTACTCACTAAATGTAGCTGGGTGACCTTATAGAAGCATTTGCTAATAGAAGAAGTAATCCGATTTTTTTCTTTTTTTGAGATAGGGTCCCAAATAGTCTTTTAATTATTTTGTAAAACTATAAAAAGATGACTACAGTGAAAGTTATTGTTAACCCTAGTGTTATATGAATCTTTTTCAGGAAAATCTTTTGTTGTAGGAAAACAAAATTGAAAGGTGGGTAGGAAAGCCACATTTTCAGAAGAATCAGTCCAACTGGGCCGAGTGAAGGAACGCCTAAGGCTGAGACATTTTCATTGACTTAGGTGTGCCATCCCACAGTTGTTCTTGATGGTGAGCTCTGTCCTTTGTGAGGTCATGAATGACATTATTAGCAAGACAAATAGTGATACTACCCTAAGTCAACCATTCATCACAGGCACATCTGATGGACCATCAGGCTTCTGTCTATATGGGGTAGGCATGCGCATTGTTTAGGTGAATAAAGCTAGGGCACTGTTCTCTGTTCCAAGTTGATCAGACTAACCACCAGATAGCAGGCTGTCCCGGGGCCCCCATGAATTCTCTTGTTGAGACAGGCATCCATGTGAACAGTTGTCTTAGCACCAGTGCTTTTGTGTGATTTTGACTCTTAAAGAAGATAAGCTTTAGCCTAAGGGTAACTGAATGTTTGACTTCCCTAAAGAGCTTCCACAGTTTGAGCCAAAGCAAATGGTTATGAAGGGAAAGTGTCAGGATGGCAGAGATGGATCCATAGCATTTAGGGATCCTGATTCAAGTCAGCACACGATCTGTGGCTTTGGCCAGCAAAGAATTTTAGTCCTAGTCTGTGTGAAATAGAGTTGGAGTTGACTAAAACTAGAAAAGGGCTCAGGGAAAGAGGACCGTGGGTGTGAGCTCAGAGAAGAATTAGTTCATTAAATAAAAGACATTTTCATAGATTTTTTTTTTTTTTTAAGCAAGAGGTCAAGGGAATGGGTAAGATTGATATGGGACTGTGGGGATATTTTCAAATATAACATATTATATTTAATATATATATATACCATATATATTTCAAATATAATATTTTCAAAATAAAAACAGTAGGAGATATCAGAAGAGAGATTCACCTCTTCCTGTCCCCCCTCCTTATTTGTTCCAGACATAGTTTTCTGTGTAACAGTCCTGGCTGTCCTAGAACTTGCTTTGAAGACAAGGCTGGTTTTCAACTCACAGAGATTCTCTTGCCTCTGCTTCCCAAGTTCTAGGGCTAACAGTATGAGCCATGGCTGCTTCTTCCTTCTCTGTCTTGTCTTTCTATGCCTGCCTTAAATACTTTCTCCACTCAGTTAAGGTGTGGCACCACCACTGCCTGCCAGAGAGCCTGGAACTCCTTCTGTAAACTAAAATGACCTCAAACTCAGATTGGATTAAGTATGTAGGTCACCACTGCTGGGATATTCCCTGTGCTGGGATTAAAGGTGTGAGTTACCACTGTCTGATCCTCCTAGACTGACTGTAGGTAGATCCCTCTGATATCTCCACTGTTTTTATTATATTTGAAAATAACCCCACATGGGACCCTTAAGGAAGAGCTGCACTTAATTTCTTGTCATTAAAACTATGCATTATTTTGGTGACTCTTAACGTGTATCTCTAAAGGCTGCTAAGAAACCCGAGTCTTCCCCTCCCCTCCCCTCTCCCTCTTCTCTACCTCCCTGGTAAGCAAGTGATAGTAGAATGGCTATAAAGATTCCTTGGACAGGATTATAGTCTACAGGTGAAACCACAGGCACTGGCAAGGAGATTAGGGCATGTCCTTTTTTAATGTATGTGGGTTTTGCTGAGAGTCCTAGAAAATTGCACATTTACAGCTAGGGAAGGGTGCTTTTAAGCTAATGTTGATTGAGCTAAAATCTTGATTCTCTGATGCTGAGGGCTGTTCTCAGGGGAGGGCTCCTGTTCCTTCTTGTGTCCCCTGGGTCTTTCCTGTCTTTCAAACTTCCATCAACAAAGATAGTAAAGAAGAGATCTCTACTGTCAGGGTATTTATATTTAATTTATTAATATATTTACTATTTATATTAATATTTCCTGGGTAAGAATGTTAGTGATGATGATGATAAAGCCATGTTGGAATTTTGGAGTTTGTGAGGGAGAACGAACAAAAACATTTAAGAAATGCCAACTTCTATTTAAGTGTATAATTTATAGTATTCCAAAATGAGTTCTCTGTAGAATCTAGTTACCAACTCTTCTGAAATTCTTTAATTTAGGAGAGTAGAACAGATATTTTACATCCAATATGGAACCCAACATATTTACATCACATTTTTTTTTTCTATTCTAAGTTAAATCTACCTTTAAACTTAGCAAGCTCTTGAATTGCTCCATATCAGGAGAGCAAAAGTGAGTTAGTTGTTCAGACATGTCTGGTCACACCCCTACTGGAAAATAGGGTAGTGGCTTCCTTGTTAGAGGTGGGTGCGCCAGCCGCTTTTGTGAATGGAGGGAAAGGTTTAGGCGGGTCAAGTTATTTGCTGAGTTAAGAAAATAAATAAAAGAACTGGCACAGGGTTATCTTTTTATGCTCAACAGATAAAAGTAAACCAGGGGACTTTGGGATTCTTATTTGTTGCAATGTTTTTGTTTTCCAAAGAAGTCTGAAAAAATTTTAAGTCCTCAAGAATGGAACTTAAAAAAAATGCAGTCACTCAATCATAGAAAACCAGGATGAAGAGAGCAGCTCTCGCACAATGCCCAATGCCGCACGTTATTTAGCAACATATTGAACACAAAGGAGCTTTCTCCCGGATGCTGCTGTCATGTCACTGGCCAGAGAAAACCCTTCTTTATCCCCACCCCCTTTTCTGGTCTTTCCCCCTTTTTAAAAGTGCTCCTCCAACAATAAGAATTACAGCAAGTTAAATTATCATTTTATTAGAGAACCAGGGCCTGGTGTCTGCTAACTGCCTGCCTATATAGTGTTCACAGTTTTAGTGATGGAAATCTCAGTGCTTTGGCTTTTGGCTTCCGTGAGAATTTCATTAAGAAGGGAAAACTCCAGAAAGTTGTCTCAGAGTTTGAATTGAACATTGGCCTAAGGACCTGCAGCAGGCCGGAGGTTTATTGTTCTGTTGACTGACCCAGGACTTGCACACGTTTCCCTCGTGGAGGGGATTAGCTGTGGAACAAATTTGCAAGTACAGCTTGAAGTTTTGTCAAATCCACAATGACATTTCTTTTCACAACTCTCTTGACTTTATACTGTTTAAATACCCCGAGTTGTCTCCTAATTTGCATTTCTTTCTTTAATTCCTGTCAGCTCTGAATGTAGCGTTTACATAATCAATTTCCTTGTCCTGGTTTCTTGAGTTATTGCTATTGAATTGTAGCATACCCACCGGCATGTTAGGAATCTTATGTTTTCTTGTCTACGTTATGATAGTTTCATAAACTGCACACTGTCCTAATAAAGATTATTATGCAGTGAAATTAACTTACTTTTTTCTTTTTAGGTTGAGCAATGGCGTTTCAAAAGGCAGCAAAAGGAGCTGTTCTTGTGGGAGGAGGAGCTCTGGCCACAGTCCTCGGACTCTCTCAATTTGCTCATTACAGAAGGAAGCAAGTGAGTAAATGCACGAACTGATGATGAGGTGCTCAGGGCTGTGTGGAGGAGTCACTGTTAAAATCCCCACCTTAAAGGAGTCTTCGCAACACTGCCTTATGATGCCCATCAACTTTGAGTCCCTCGTGTTTTAAAATGGGAATGTCTTCTCAAAAGCCTCTGTTTTGGTTCTTTGATTTTTTTTTTTTAAAGATGGCTCATTTATTTGTGCCAGGGTTTGTTCATTAGACTCTACTTTGTCCAGTTCATTGAGATGCTGGGTGCTTTCTTTGCTCCCACCAAGTTTGTCCTAATAGAAGGGAGGAGGCTAGGAAAGTACAAAGAGAAGCAAAGATCCAGCTCTGCTGTCTGATTTTCCTCTCTCTCTCTTTCTCTCTCTCCCTCTCTCTCTCTCTTTCTCTCTCTCCCCTTCCCCCTCCTCCTCCCCGTTTTTCTTTCTTCCCTCCCTTTGGAGACAGCCTTTGTTTCAAGGGTTTTTACAGTGGTGTAGCTCTGGCTGTCCTGGAATTGTGTAGATCAGGCTGGCCTTGAACTCTTAGAAATTCACCCGCCTCTCTGCCTCTAGAGTGTTGGGATTAAAGGCATGTGCATTTATATTTAATTATAAATTAAACATTTGTATTTCTTAAATGTTTAGTTACTTATATAAGAAGTACATTATCTCATGTAAGGAGGATGACTGGATGTAGGACACAGCAGTGCAGTGCACTTACTGTGAACATTCTGAAGACAGTGTTCAGCTCCTTTGAGTTTTCTCTTTGTACTACAACCGTGCCTTCATACCGTTAAGGTTGGGGATAGGAAATGATCTCATTGCAGGATTTCTTCTTTTCAGCTTGGAGATGCTGTGGTTAGTGTTGGTCTCCTGTTTCCCTTTCCCATGCCATCGGGGCAAACAGTCCTGCTTCAAGAGGAGGGTTGGAAAGCTTGCATGACAAAGCCTGCTTGTTGCTCCTCACCACTTCTGTGACGGTTCACTGTACTTCCTTGCTCTTTCTGTTTGTGTTAGAAGGTGGTAGAACCAGACATACTGCTTGGAGGTTTCTAGCCTCAGTGGGAATTACCACCTTAAGAACACATATTAAGAAGAATTAATGTATTGCTTCACAGTTCCTTATCCTTACAGTGAATAAAATCCTCAGACTTTTTTTCATAGACAGACAGGGTCTTGCTGGTCTGGAAGTCAGACAGCACATGCTTGGCTTCATATTCCTGAGCATAGAAATCTCAGCACTCAAGAGGCAGAGGCGGGCAGGTCTCTGAAAGTTCAGGCCAGCTTGATCTGCATAGTGAGTTCCAGGCCAGCCAGGGCTATATAATGAGACTCTGTCTCGAAAGAAAGAAAAGAAATATAAGAAGGCATTGATTACAGGCCTGAGCCACAGTGCCTGTCCAAGCCCCAAAGCTCATTTTGTATGCATTTCTTCCTAAAGAGGAGAGGTATCAGAGAGACTCTGTCACCCTTTCTTTTCATTTTGAACCGTGGGCCCTGGACCCCAGCCAGTGCTTTCCAGGGGGTATGTTGCCCATATTAACTGTCTCGCTCTTAAGCCTTTCTTGCCTGTGTATGATATGCTTTCTTTTTGAAAGAAGCTGACTTCGTTTTTGAGAGTAAATGTGAAACATGCTGCTTCTGCGGAAGCTATTTCAGAAGTCTGGGACATGGGCATTAGGGATTAGATTACATCCCTCATCTTCCCCCCACACCCATGTTATCTGAACCGAAACTGGGAAATGCCAGTGCCAAAGGTCATGATATCTAATAAGTGTTGCTAAATTCGTATGTGGCTTATGTCTTTTAACTCTGGTAAACATGTTTTACTATGAAGTTTATGGCTTGATGTTATTCCTATATATTAGTGGTTCCATATTTTGTAAGTTTTTTTTTTTTAAATAACTGATCTCACAGAATAAACTTATAATAGTGCTCCCAAACAGCTGAGTTTGGGCTAGATTTTAGAAACTTAAAGCATAACAAGGGGCTGCTGATTTCTAGAACATTTGTCACCTCATCTCTTTAAATTCGGCACCCTGACTATCCTAATAGCTCAGTGAAATGGATACCAGCAGCTTGAAGTCATTTATAATTTTAAACTGACAGGTTCTGTTGTGCGCGGGAGGGGGGGGGGGCAGGGGGGGCGGACCCCAATCAGCACAGGCATATTCCAGTCAGGGGCTGCATTGGAAGTCTAACATATTCCAGTCAGGGACTGCATTGGAAATCTAAGTGCATTTTTAGTGATTCCTTTCCCTTTACGATACTACCTTGGGCGTATATTTGAGAGGGTAGCCAAGTATGCTGTAGCCATCGGGGTTGGGGAAAAATAGACAAATAACTCCCAAGAGAAGAAACAGTTTATTTTAGTTGCTGACATAAAATGACCACAGGTCACCTGTAATACAGTTCTCTTTCCCCACAAAGTATGTGCCAGGCGGAGCCATTGGATGTGTAGGGGTAGTAATGATTGACTTCAAGAGTAAAGGGGGACAAAAGGAAGAATCATCATCACCTGCCCTTTGAGACTTGTGACTTGGCTACATTTTTGTAAGACTCTTCGATGAGATCCGTTTTTCTGCTGAGTGTTGTGGGAAGTATTGCCCCACTGGACAGGTGTGTTCATCTGCTGTCTTCCCTTGCCCAGGCCTAATTTTCTAAGATGGTTCAAACTAGAAAGTTCCTGTCTTTTAAGTATAATCCAGAAGGCTGGGTGCGGTGAAGCACATCTTTAATTCTAGCACTTGGGAGGCTGAAGTAGGTGGATCTCTGTGAGTTCGAGACCAGCTTGGTCTACAAAGCTATTCTAGAGCAGCCAGAGCTACACAGTGAGACCCTGTCTCAGAGAGAAAAAAAAGAATAAGTCAATATTAAAAACCTTGACATAATGATATCCTAGGGAACTGTCCATAAATTCAGGCCATTTGGCTCCATCACTGATTCTGCCCCCCTGGTCCTGACTTGTGTGTGTACTCTGGCTACTCCCAGCAAAAAGCTCCCCCCCCCCCCCCCCCAAAGTACAGGGTTGTGAGTTAAGTACAGATTGGTAGATGCTGAAAAGTTGGTAAATCGTTAAAATGTGCTTGGCGTTATCTGTGTGGGACGAGGCTTAGGTTCTGGCCAGCTCTCACAGACCTTTTTAATCAGTTGTTTAGTAAAATTAGCTTGTATTTGCAAAGACAAATAGGAGGAAAATGACTAGACTTTAGAAAGCCCAGTAAAGAGAAAGCAATGAGACCGAACAAGATGTGGTTTTACTTGTCTCTAAGTCGATTGCCTGTCTCAGGAAGTGGCTGGACTGTTATTTTGAGAAGACAGGTGCAGTGTGAGGTGGTGCAAGCGTGTGCCAGTACACAGATGTGGATATCATAGGGCAACCTGTAGGAATCTTTGCTAGCTGAGCCGTCTCAGTGGCACTGTGGAGGTTCTTATTGCAACGTATGTTAATATTTACCTCACCTTTGCCACTGATAGTATTCACTCAGCTAAAGGAAAAGTTAGGAAATAGCTCACCTACTTTTTGAGGCAAAAGGTCAGTTTTAGAAGTGACGGTAGGATGGCAGGCTCTTCACAGCTAAGGGACAGGACTGTGACTGTCAGTACAAGTGTTCTTTTGGAGCTGAGAGAGCCTAAATCTTCAGTTGCTCTGAGAAAAAGAGATGAATGTCAGCTGATTTCTTTTGACTCTGTCAGCCCAAAAGAAAAAGACTTATGGCATAAGCTTCCACATTCTCAGTCCCTTCTCTCTTCCACCAACTGTTCTTTTCTTTTTCTTCTCCGTCTCTTTATCTTCCTATCCTCTTATTTTTCAATGTGGAGGATCAAGCATGCGAGCTTGTGCTCTGTGGAGGAAGCTACATCCTTAGGTGCCTACTGTTATCTTAAACCATACTGATAGGCCTAAGGGTGGGTCTGTGTGCTAATCATCATGACCATTCCCTTGGTGGGACCATTTCTCCAACTAAAGAACATGCAAAAGGTATGTGGACATCTCTTTTGTTCAATCTGCTGTGTGCTCAAAGATGACCGTTCTCAATAAAGACGACCCCAATCTGCTTCTAGTTCTCATCACAAGTCCCTGGAGAGATGGCTCAGTAGTTAAGAGCCCTTGCTGCTCTTCTAGAGAATCTGATTTCCATTAGCAGCATCTGTGTCAGAAGGATCACCATTTTCTGTAAATCTGGCTTCACAGGATCTGACAGCTCTGGCCTCTGTAGGCACCTGGCCTCGTGCATATCTTCACATGCAAGATAACACTTATAACTAATAACAATAATGAAGGGCCCCTGGGTGGCTGTAATCCTCCTTTCTTTTCCATTGGTGAGTATCTCTCTAGGGCCTTACACACTCTACAATTGAGCTGTCCCTCAGCCTCTATTTTACTTCTGTTTTTAAAATATCTTCTCATTAAACTGTATAAGCAGACCTTGAACTTGGTATACCTCCTTGGTATACCTCCTTGCTGGTACTGTCCATCCAGCTGACCTCCATTTAAAATTTGACTCTCTGCTCTTTTTAAAATTTAATCTTAGTTGTTGTGGTGGTGTACTGGGGATTAATTTCACAAAAGCTAGACAAACATTGCATGTCCTCATTCTGTTGGTGTGTAATTTGGCGGTTACAAGATGATGGTAATTTGTTATTTAGTACAAGTGGGTTTAATGATAACCTATTAGTTGAAAGGGCCGTAGAGGACATTCTTACCCAGTCCAGCACTGGAGACAAAGGATGTGGCCTCTTCTGGGCAAGCCTCCACTTTCTAATCCTAAACAGCTCATGGAGTGCAGTGGGTTTAAGGGGAAAATGAGCATAGGAAAAGGGTGCCATGGAGCATTTCCAGAGGAGTTTTATGAAGATCAGAAGTGAGCAGTATTACCGTCAGGACTGCAGGAGAATTCTCGAGGTAGCTAGGAAGAATGGAGGCAGCCATGGAGAATGGAGCAGAATAGGCTGAAATATGAGAATTTAATCCAGGACTACTCTAGTCTTTTTTTCATGTTAGGACAAAGGCATTTTTTTCCCCCCGTAAAAAATAATTAACTCATCATTGATTCCACACCTATTAAGATACTAACTGGAAAAACTGATGTGATGGTGTGGTCTTCTCTCCAACCGACCTGTGGTTAGAGAGATCTGTTTAGTTGTGAGAGGGCCCCTCTTGGGTAATGTGGTACATATGTTCTTTCCATTACTCACTCTGGAGTCAAAGTGGGCTTTGTGAGCTCCCTCTGAGGGGAAATTGGTTGACTGATTGAGAACTTCCCCCACTTCCACATCAAACATAAAGCAGGGGGTGGGCTTTGGGAATGAAGGATTGTGTAGCTTGGAGTGGTCTTTTAAGGATCAGGGTCTTCCCTGAAGCGTGTGATCTCTAGAGTAATTCTGTGGCCTGCATTCAGCACTCCTGCCCCCACCAGGTCTGTTTTAGCAGTTTAGGGATTGTAGACAGTTTTCCTGAATTTTGACATCTTTTTTCTCCCCATAACAATGAGTATAATAGCAGTAGTTTATTCTTTACAGGACTGAAGAGCAAAGGTATGTATGGGTAATTAAAGCTCACAAGGATGTTGAGAGCACTGTTTTAACTTTCTCTTTCAGTGTGCTATTTCTAAAGTTGTAAGAAAGCAGTGTTTTCTTTTTGGTAGCATGGTCACAAAGGGTCATATACCCCCCTCCCCCCCAGTAGCAGAAGGCAAAATTGGAGAAGTAAAAACCAGAATGTTTAATTTTTTCCTTTTGGAGCCAAGTCTTCCTCTGTAGCTTTGTAGCCTGGTCTGGTCTGGAATATGTAATTCTTGTGCCCCAGCCTCCCCAGCACTGGATTTATAGGGAGGAGTAATACCAAGACTGGTAGTTTACCTATCAGGTGCAACAGGGTTTTGGGGAACTTTGGAATGCACAAGGCATGGAAATTTTGAGATTTTAATTTTTCATAAAATAAGGGTAAGGATTCCTTCCATGCTTTTCCCCTCCAGACTCTGTCAGCTTGGTGGGACAGGCCAGCATTCTGGCACAGAGTAGGTCTTTAGATTCACACGAAACTTTTTTCCCTTCTCATGATATTGGATGCTTACATTTGGACCACACAGGAATACCAGTCAGGCAGTGGTGGCACACACTTTTAATTCCAAAATTTGGGAGGTAGAGGCAGTTGAATGTAGAGTTTGAGGCCAACCTGATCTACAGAGAACTCTGTAGAAGAGCTAGTGCTACACAGAGAGAAACCATGTTTCAAAAAAAACCAAACCAAACAAACAGGCTTCTTAAAGATAATTGATTTGGTTACATAGTTTTGCCTATGTTAATAATAGAGAAGTGAGTGAAGACAGAAACACTAGATGAATTTCTGACATTTAAATTAAAAAGCTGCTCCTAATTGCTGTTCTGTAGTAAACATCTTTGACTATCATTCTGCTTTTTAAGCACTCTCAACATCATTAAGAATTTAACTTCAGAGGCTGGAGAGGTTGCTTAGCGGTTAGAGCACTGGCTGTTCTTCCAGAGGACCCAAGTTTGATTCCCAGCACCCACATGGTGGCTCATAACCGTCTGTAACTCCATCTCCTAGGGATCAAATGCCCTCACACAGATGTAGGTGCTAGCAAAACACCAATGCACATTAGGGGGAAAAAAAGACTTGAACTTTGATGGGGGAAGCTCCTGATCTGAGGGTATTTGGAGTCTGAATCAACAAGAACATTTGTTCATGAGCCACATTTGCTTATTTGTCAAATGGCCTTAAATACTTATCTGTTCTCCCCCGGTAAACAGTTTTCCACTTACAGAGGCATTCTTCATAGGTTTGCAAACAGCTTTTCTCTCTAAAAGTGTTACCATAAAAGAGTAAAAACAAATTTTCTAAGCTGAGAGTAATAGGTAGATGCAAGAAGATAAGCTGTTCAAGGCTAGCCTTCTCTGCACCGTGTAGGAGGTTAGCCTAGGCTATGTGATATCACCTACAAACAACACCAAAAAAATCCTCAGACAACAGCAAAACTTAAAAACTTGATAAATCTTCCTAGTCAATCCGATTTTGTTATTTTCTTTGAGCTTAACTGAAATGTTGTATTCCTGGAACAATATCCAAAGCCTGTGCTACAGTGCAGGGCTCTGTTAGGCACTGTTCTCGGTTTCTGTGTGTTTCACTATTTTAGATTCAACATATGAGATCACATAGGTTTATGCTATCACCTTATCATAACATCCAACAAGTTCATCAAAGTTGTCACATATAGGGATTTCCTTTCTTTTAAAGCAGAATGATCTACTATGGTGTGTGTATCATATTTTTCTACAAAGGATGAGGTGTGATACACTAGGGAAAGATTCACAATTATGTACTCTATACACAGTAGGTAAGTTGAATCTTGGCTTGCCATACAGATCTTACAGTTATATTTTTAAATATTTATTTTATATGTATAAGTATTTTGCCTGTACCACACATATGTTTGGTACTCACAGAGGCCAGAAGAGGGAGCTAGATCCCCCAGAATTGAGGTTAGAGATGGTCTAAATGGTCACATGGGTACTGGGAACAGAATCCAGGTCCTCTGCAGTAGCAGCAAGTTCTCTTAATTGTCGAACCGGTTCTCTTTCCCCCTTATAGCATGTGAATTGCTGGAATATGCAAGCCAGTCACTCAACAAGCAAGATCCAAAACTTATGCTTACAGCAAAGATTTCTTACTGTCCTTACCATTCAGTATGGGAAAGGGAGGGACCCATTTCTTCTAGAGAGGCTCAAAGAACTTGTTACCTTAAGTTCAAGTTACAGCTTTGCTGTCTGTAATCTCATTTCTCTGGAAGAAGAGAATCATGTTGTTAAGCATCCAACCACCACATGTATCCTGAATGTCATTTTTAATCTAGCTGACTAATGAGCTGTTTCTTATGATGAGAGTTTTATTGTTAGGGCTTAAACCAAAGACATTCATCATTCATTAGCTTCTCTTATTTAGAACCCTGTGCATAGATTCCTGGAAAGGCTGTTTTTCTCCTAGAAATATAAGTAAGTGTGTTGGTAATGTGCCTGGTATGTAAAGCTTGATGAGGACTTGGAATACTCTGTATTTTAGATAAGGCCAGTTGAAACTATTCTTAACCACTCTATATGGTTAACTGTTTCTTATGAGACATGCTTCATCAAAGCACCGAAATTATGCAGACAGAGCTGGGAATGTTCTCTGAAGAGCATCCTATCAGCTTCTCTCTAATTCTGGTTTTTATTTAACACTTAGTCCTCAAAGTGAGGCCGCAGCAACAACTTGTGGTTCTAACTCTCATCGGGCCTTCGAGGAGTTTGGGATGCTATTTTGTCGCTGGCATACAGATTCAGCGAGGTTAACTGTACTTCTATAGGTCATCCCGTGAGTCAACGGCTGAGCTAGGATTAGCACTGACAGCTGGTGAGCTGCTAGGCTGTTAGCATTGACATTCACTTTGATTTGACTTTGCATTTCATTTTCAACTATTTATTCATTTTAAGGCCTTTTAAAGAAACTTTTTAGGGATATTGTAGGATGGAGAAACTTTCTATAAATGCCCCAGGAGAGCCCTCTTGCTTCTGTCTCTTTTTCCACCCTCCCAGCTTGATAGTTACATATCTGTGTTTGCAAAGCTTTCTCTGGCCATCCTTTTCTTTCTTTTCTTGTCCCTAAATTTGGAGTAAAAGCTACTTTTAAGTTAGGTAGTCCCGGTTTTACCTTATTTTGTAATCTGAGATTTTTTAACAAAAACTTATGAGGTCTAATTGTGTTAGAGCATGTATTTATGAGAGCTGTTCTTCTACAGATCTCACTTGTATCTGATGAAGTGGCCACAGAGATGGAGACTGTGCATCTCAAATTTGAACATGAACTATTTTGAGCATAAGGTTCAAGTGTAGTAGGCTAGTCCCTCGACTCAGTGGGTCAGTATTGTACTCATCCGAGTGGGCTAGGGGGTCAGTGAGGTCTGATGCAGTTCCAGGTCAATGCCTTATGGAGAGTTTTAAGGCGAAGTGCTGCCTCATGGACCTCTGGGTCTTCTCTGTCAAGACACAGCATGACTGGCTGCAGACCCTGCAGGTGAGATCTAGGCAGCAAAGATAAGCTTGGTAGAGGTGAGAATATTCAGTTTGGAGTCAAATGGATTTGGTTCTAAGTCGCTTAATTGCATGCTTGAGGAATAAATTTAGTTTCTTCTCAGGTCAAAGAATACCTCCTGGGACTGGGGGTGTAGTTCTGTGGTAAAGAGGTATTTTTAAAAAACATGCCTGAAGCCCTGTATTCAATTTCCAGTATCACATTTTGGGTTTCTTTGTGTAATAGCCTTGGCTCTCTGGGTCTCTGGGAACTTACTTTGTAAACCAAGTTTATCTAGAACTCACAGGGATCCACCCCTGATTCTGCCTCTCCAGTGCTGGGATTAAAGGACTGTCCTGTCATGCCCACTTTACATTTAAGAAAAAAAGAAAAAAAAAAAAAAAAAAAAAAAAAGGAAAAGAAGGAAGTAAAAGAAAAGAAACATGTATAAAGATACTTTCTTTATATTTATGAGATGCTCTGTGGGCTTGGGCTGCTCTAGCAGCTGCGGACAAACAAGAGTTACATAAATCTTTTTCCTTTCTTTTCTATTCTCAACCCCAGTTTATTCTCTACACCCCCACTTTCTTCTTAAAAAAAGTATTGATTTAATATGCATATGAATGCCTGCATGTATGCATGTGTACTTTGGTGCATCCTTATTGCATGAGGAGGTCAGGAGAGGGCATCAGATCCCCTGGAACTGGACTTGCAAGCAGTGTTGAGCAGCCATGGTGTGCACTGGGAATCCAGGCTCTCTGTAGAAGCAGCAAATGCCTTTTACCACTGAATCATCTCTTCAGCTTCCACGAACTCTGATTCCAAGCAAGATAGTATAGTTGGGGAGCAAGGTCACTCTGAGACATCCAGATATTTATTACATTATTTATTGAAAGATATTTGGGACTGGTGAGAGGGCTCAGTAGGTAAAGTCTTTCTGATGATGCAAGTTCAATCTGTAGAACCCATTCAGTGCCTAGAAAGAGGGCGTGTTCATTACTTCTCATTGCTATGACAGGATAATTGACAAAAGCAACTTAAGGAAGCAATCACTTCAGCCTACACTCAGTTATGACAGGAGGGGAGTGGCTATAGGGGCGGCTCCCGCTTCCTGTGGTGGGAGTTTAACAGGGGCAACTTCTGCTCATGAGCTACTTCCATCACTCAAGACCACAGAACCAAAAAGCACCTCTCTCTGGTATCCATGTTTACACACATTAGCCTATGGGGACATCACACATGTAAAATATAGCAATGGACTAGCCTGGTTTTCTGTGAAAATAAGAGATACCTTATATTAACTGCTTATAGAGTAAGCATGAGGCCCTCATGAATCTGTCTACACTGAAACATGTTGTTCTACTATCATGTAAAGACAAGAAAACTCATCGATCAGTCACAAGACGATCTGTGAGGTGAAGATCATTCAGACATATGATGATAAACCAGATGAAGATCGTTGTCACTTTTTGCTTCCAGGAATACACAGATGTGGTTAGTCGTTATCAGTGACAACAAAACAGGAAGCAGTTTCTCCTCCGTCTGATTCCAGTGATTGAATGGCATAATATGGGTGAGAGAGAGTGATTGTTGTGTCTAAAGTGATTTGCATGAAACCTACTTTATACTCCAATTATTACTATACATGATTACAGGACAACCTGGCTGTTAATTGCCTGTGGTCTTTAAATATGCACTTCTTTCAGAAATAGACACTAATTATTAGATCTTGTTTTCGGTCTCACCCGAAGTTGCAAATGTCTAGGAATTTTTTTTTTTTTTAATTTGCAAGTCTAATAGTGCTCAGACATAGTAAAACTGATCTCATTCGAAATCTTGTTCAGGGGAAATGCTCTTTTGGTAACTTCAGATTATGAACTTGACTTCCAGTTCTGTGTAGATGTAAGACTCGCTCTGTTTTAAAAAGAGATCCTTCTTTTTTTGTAATTATGTGTCTGTATATGTCTATACGTACATAAATGCAGGTCCCTTCAGAAGCCAGAGTCAAACAGATTTCCCTGGAGCTGGAATTGCATGGGGGTTTGAGCTGAGAACCAAATTTGGGTCCTCTGAAAGATCACTATGTGCTCTTAACCACTGAGCAAATGCTTTAAGCCCTATACAAGTCTCTGTCATAATTCTGGAAGAATTTATTTCATTTTTCCTTGTAGTTCTGGGTATTGAACCTAGTGTGTTATACATACTAGCCAAGACCTTCATCACTGAATTACAGCCCCAACCTACTTTTTAAGATAGGATCTCACTGAGCTGCCCATGGTGGCCTTGAATTTTCTATCCTTCGGCCTTCTTAGTAGATGGGACTATAGGTCTTTGATTTCAGTGGTGAGGGTAGGTAGTTGATCCCAAATCTTGCAGTGCTGGGTTTGTTCTGGGTTTAGGCCTAGGGTGGCAAAGTCACCTGCCTTCAGTGGACAGACTATTAAAATGCATTTGTGATAAGAAGGAGGGTATCCTGAGACTTCCCAGTCCTGCCTTACCTACTGTTTTCCCTAATCTCAGTTAGGAATCTTGAGATTTATGTAACACTGAGTAGTTTTTAAAGTTAGATATGGTAGCCAGATTTTAAGGGAGTGGTGTAGCAGGAAGGGCAGACATATTTATATCTCTATCTATCTATCTATCTATCTATCTATCTATCTATCTATCTATCTATCTATATCTATATCTATATCTATATATTCTAGATTGGACACATGCTTTGGCTTCCTTTCCTAGCTTCATCCAGCTGAGCTTGCTACTCTTCACTTGATTTAGCTGGCCTTTCCAGGGAAGCTGGGGCCAGGATGGGAGATGCTCTCTGTGACTGGCCCTTCCTTCCCTCCCTCTCTCCTCCCCCTTCCTTCCCCCTCCCTCCTCTCCCTCTTTCCTTTCCTCCTTCATAGTTAAACTGGCCTTGAACTCTCTGTGTAGATGAATATGACCTTGAACTCCTGGATTCTCTTGAAATTGAGTGTTGGGATTATAGGCATGTTTTACCTGACTTGTTTGATGTAGTTTTGGGGATTGAACTCTACACTCAAGAGTTTTGTGCATGTCAGGTAAGCACTCTGCTGATTTAGCTACACACACACACACACACACACACACACACACACACACAGTCCCTCATCCTTTTTAGCCTTTTCTCTGCTTTAAACACTCTTGTAATAATATTCTAGTTGCCTCTATATCAATCCTTTCATCTTCTAGGCTATGGAGGCTTGAGGGACTTCCCACGTCATTTGGTGAGTGAGTGGTGCTGAGTCCAGCATTTTGATCTCTCAGTCAAGTTAGGACATTTTGGATCTACTCACCAGCAGAGCTCAGCTCCCAGATTCCTGTCTAATCAAATTGTTGGGTTTGGAATAGGGAGACCCCAGAAGAAGACAGATCTCAGCAGAGTAGAGCATAAAGACTCCTTTCTTAAAGTGCCACCAACACTGCCGTATTATCTCTGCTCCCCCTTTCTTTATTTTCTTGAAATCAACATATTCTAGAGAAGGTAGAGTGCAGATGTGTTTTTGTTACTGAAAGCCATATGAAGCCAAAATGAGTCTTTCTCCTGTCATAATTCTAAGTAGGGCCTTAGGCTGTGTTTACTGCCTCTAAAATAAGCTTGCTGCTTAGCTTCTCAGTTGCAACACTTTCCAGCTTTTTTGAAAGGAATAAACAAAAATAAAATGTTATTTTAAACTACTGTCAGAAATTAAATAAATCACCCTCAGTAGTACTGTGTGTGTATAAATATATTCTTTTCAATTGGAGGAACTCCTCAGTACAACTGCCACGACGGTCAGCAGCCCCATTATTAATGCATTGCTATGAAACTTGAATGAGCAGGAAGAAAGCACATACCTTATGAAACTGCTTAGTGCATACGTGCCATAGCCACAGTTAGTTATCATTTTTAAGTCAATTTTAGTGAGGAATAATTTTGGGAACAGCTTAAAATGTAGTGAAATCAACTCTTTATAACACACTCAGTTATGTAAATCATGACCACAGTAAGTTACAGAACATTTCTTTCATCTTTAACATGTTCCTCTATATCCAGTCTTTCTCCAGGACCTGTAATCACTGACCTTTTTTCTGATCCCGTAATTTGTATTTGTCTGAACACTGTTTATATTGAGTGATCACAATTGTGTAGTTCGGGACTCTGGAATCTGGCTTTTTTTCCCTTCTCTCTTCTCCCTTCCCGTCCCACCCTCTCTCCCTTTCCTTGTGAATCCTGGCTGTAGATCAAGCTGGCCTCAAACTCAGAGATCACTTGCCTCTGCTCCTGGAGTGCTGGGTTTAAAGTCGGCACACACACACACACACACACACACACACACACACACACACACACACACACACACACACACACGAGAGAGAGAGAGAGAGAGAGAGAGAGAGAGAGAGAGAGAGAGAGAGAGGGGGGGGGGGGGGGAGAAGAGAGGGAAAAAGAGAGAGAGAGGCAAGGAGGAGATGAGAGTCTGGCTTCCATTGCTTAGCATTGGTCTGTCTCTGTCTGTGTGGGGAAGCAAGTCAGCATTTTCAGGTTTGTAGGTGACTACTCAACTCTGCATTCTTGTCATGGGCATTCATGAATGAATTGATTAGGTATGCCTGTGCCCCAGTAGAATGTGGTCTCAGACTTTTATTTTCAGAGCATTGACTTAGCAGAATGTATTTGAGGCTCATGTATTCTTTTCATAACTAGTTCTTCATAAAGTCATCGATTACTCTCCATTGCAGAGATATACCACACTTTAGATATTCACCAGGTGTGGTGGTTAATGGACCTCTGGTTATGCTAGTGGGGGATTATCTTGATTAGGTTAATAGAGCTGGGAAGATTTGAGCACAGGCATTCATCACTCAGCTTTCTGAAGTTGGATGCTATTGGGCTGCTGGCTACTTCAAGCTCCTGCCGCTTTGGCTTCCTGACATGATAGATTGTACCCTCAAATTGTGAGTCAAATAAACCCCTTCTTTAAGTTATGTTGGAGTATTTTTCAAAGCAAGTGGGAAAGTATCTAAGACAATAGCACCCCCCCCCCGCCACAAATAAAGTGAATGTGAACCTCCACTAACAAGTTTTAGTGCAGACACTTGCTTTCATTTCATATGGGTAATTGTAATCAGAAGTTTCTAACTTCTCATTTGGTAGAGCATATGACTCTTAATTCCAGGGTTGTGGGTTTGTGCTCTATGTTGGACACGATTTGTAGTTAGAAGTTTCTGACCTGTCCAGGCCCATGGTCCAGAGGAATCTCACCCACCCATGGTCCTGATGCCACTTATAAAATAATTACACAAAGGGTTATATTAATTAAGCTCTTTGGCCTATGATTCTTGTTAGCTAACTCTCGCAGCTTAACCCATTTTTACTGATCTATGTTTTGCCATGTGGCTCATGGCTTACTGGTACTTTTGCATCTTGCTCTCTTGGTGGCAGCTTGCAGTCTCTGTCTGACTCTACCCTCCTTCCCTTTTATCTATGTTCAGATTTCCCACTTGCTTCTAAGATGCCCTGCCATAGGCCAAAACAATTTCTTTATTAACCAATAGTAATTCACAGCATACAGAAAGACACCCCACATCAGGTAATTATCAAGGATGCTGATTGCTGTTTGGGTAAAAACATAGTTTGGGGAGATAAAGCCATGAAACCAATATTGAGACACGCATGTGACATGTAAATGCTAATTACTTAACTAGTTTGATACCTGAGGTCCCCCAAATTAGAAATCATTGTGGCATGAAGGGTATTGGCTGACATGGCACTTTCTCTAGAAAGTTCATGGCCATCTGAGAAGACTGAGCAGGACACACACACCTAAGAGGCATGCTCCTCATTACTGTTGGCTAGTTCAGTCTATCCAAAGGAAGCCAAGGCAGAGGCACAAAAAGATGCCCAGTTGAGTGAACAATCAGTTGTTTGTGAGCAGATATAGTAGTATTGTGGGCATGGGGTGTCTTGGGATGAAGAGCATAATAGTATACATGTGAAAATACAGATAATAGTGAGTTTAGTGGGCAAATACTAAAGCTGGATAATTCAGGGCTTTCTGAACCTCTTATGAGTTTAGGATAAATGCTAGAAACATTTATTCCATATACAGAAATATTGTTGTCTTGGACAAGTTCTTACCCTGTAGTCCAGTAGTCCTCCATCTGCCTCCCTTCCTCTTGGGCACTGAGATTACAGGCATGTAACCACCATATAGAGATGAAAGAGATGTTTTTACTATTAAGATAAGACAGGCTATGTCTATCCCCACAAAGGTCAGGAAGCTGACAGGAGCATGTAGCCAATGACAATGACTGATGGCCTCTCATCTCCCCCACCTGCTGAGGAGAAGCCCTAGTTCAGTCTCCATGCTTAGAACGGAATAGGATGCCTTTAGAATTAACAAGTTCTAATGAACTATACCATAATATGGTCTTTAAACTTATTTCTCAACTATTTCTAGAAAACTTACCCGGCAGAAAATGTCAGCAATTCTGTTGATGTGTGAAAATGCTCTGGCGGTTTAGTCACTTGTCAGTCTATGTCCAAGTCTTTCCCATCTGTCATGGCACAGTTCTCCCTCCCTCCCCTCGGTGGTCATAGTCTCCCCCCCCCCATTTTGGCATTTGCTTTTTCTACAATGTGCTGTGTATGTATATGCTATCTCTCCGTGTGTCTTATTTTGCTTCTCATTAGGTGAGGAAGACAGAAACCATAGCTAGAAGAGTCCGGTCCTTCACAGAACATAGCACTTTCTTTTATTTGGCTCGTTACATGAGGAAACAGTTATTAATATGTAAATAGGAGGAGGTACATGCAGAATGGGATGTTTTTAAATTTTGGAATTTGAATTAATTTAAGATTTAATGCACCACGTTGTACGTGTGGAGGTCAAAGGACTTATTGGATTCTGCTCCCCCTTACTGTGTGGATCCTAGGGGTTGAACTCAGCTTGTGAGACTTCCAAGACAAGGGGACAAAGACTCAAGCTGGGTCTCTGTGGCCCAGGACTAGGTTTTCTGAATCTCTAGATTTCTGTCTTTATTTTCATAGAAATCCAACTAGTTTGATAATAGTTAATCTAGTCACAGGGAGTAGTTTGGTTGATCTGAAATTTTAAAACAAATTCCTTATCTTGAATGAGTAGAATAATCTGTACAAAGCAGTAACCACAGCCGGATATGCTGGTGAACACTGTGAACCAGCACAGGACCAGTTTGGGGACAGTCTGGGTTGCATAAAGAGTTCTAAGCCATCTTGTAGATAACATGGAAAACCCTGTCTCAAAGACCCAAGAGCTCCTCTTCTTGAACAAGCTTGGCCCTGGTCGTTCTGAGCTTCATAGGTGACTTCGGGCAGCTTGAGAATGGCCTTCACTGTATGGCTCCTGTGAGGGACTGGAGGGAGGATGGCCTCGGGCCTTGGTCTCCCAAATGTTGGAATTGTAGATTTGAGGCAGCAGAACCACCTAATCCTTTTTGCTTGTGGTTGTCCTGAGGATGAATGAATGAGTCTTACACACAGCAGGCAAACACTTTGCAAAAATAAACAAGCAAAACAAGGGACACACCGTTTTGATTTGGGCTGATGATGTGTTATTAAAGGACCAGGAAAATTAGGATTATGCCTATTTTGAATTATATTACTATTAATTAAAATTTTCAAAAATCTTAAATAGTATACTATAAACATTGGAAATCTTTACCTTTACATTTGAATATCTGATGGGGAAGCCTCTTATTAAAATATTTGAAAAATATGCCCATTGAGCATAGTAATTTATCTAAATAAGATACTAACTCCGCTAAGCAGACTTTCTGATTGCCTGATTTAAACTGAAAAATCACAAAATCTAGAGTGTATTTTTGTCCTGAGGATTGAATAAGAAAAATATACCTTTAAGAAAATGCACAGTGGTTATAAAGTGCTATTTTCCTCTTTCAGGTGATGTTTATACTTTAAATCTTATCTGAGTGATTGATGCTACTGGGTGAAATTCTTTATTCTGATTTTTCAAATTGGTCTAGGAAATACATTTGGGAATTGCTACATAGTGCTAGAATTAAATTTTGCTATATTTAAAACTCAAACAAACATTTGAGATATTGAATTTGAAACCAGGTGTTGTGTGGGTAAATAGCTGAGACCTATGTAAAGAAATAAAGCCCACACCAACCCAGCTGCTCCCGGGACTGAATGTGGACTGGGCTAGCTCTGGTAGTCCTTTAGCATTTCAGATGTGTGACTGGAACCTGTCCACTTTTCCTCAGGTGAGCCTGACTTACGTGGAAGCAGCAGGGAACCTCACAGAGCCTGTGAACAGGGAGCCTCCTTCTAGAGAAGCTCAGCTCATGACTTTGCAGAACACATCGGAATTTGACATCCTTGTTATTGGAGGAGGAGCCACAGGAAGTGGCTGTGCACTAGACGCTGTCACCAGAGGTGAGTCGTCTCATTGTAAGTGAAGACAGTGTTGATTTATGATGAGCTCACATTTAACTTCTTCATGTTCCCCGGTTTTTCGTACTTCTTGAAAACTCTTGCAATTTTCAAGAATCTAGGGACTTGCAACAATTTTAAATTTAAATATAACTATAAATACGTATTTCCCATTAGATTTATTTGAAAATAAAACTATATTCCTGAAAATTCATTCAAGTAAACCTCATAACCTGTTTTTTTTTTTTTTTTTATTCTGAATCCTTATAAATTTAAAATATAGACACACTACAGTTTACTCTGTCAACACATTTTGTGTCTCCAATCATGGTGTATAGTTTGAGGAAGATTATACATTGATGTGCCAAAGCAAGTGGGAAGAGCAGTTTAGAGTTGTCACAAAGCAGCTGAGCTTAGTTTCTGGCCAGCCTGGGCAGGACAGTGGAAAGGGGATGCATTTCTGTCTTAATGGAAGGTTATGCCTGGGACTGCTCTACTCGAAAGAATGAAAATCCTCTAAGTGACAGTTTTCTGTGCCTAGAGAATCCTTTCTCTATAGGAGTCAGACAGGAAACCAGTTTTTTCCTCTTATCAATTACCAGTCATTTTCTTGATAGATGTAAAAACATATAATCATTCTTTTAATTTCAATTTTGCTACTATTTGGGGTACTTACTGCATATGTAGTAGTATACAAGGTACTCCAAGAGAATACAAAGATGATCTATGGTCAGAACTTTTAGGGAGCTTTTGCGTAGATCACATTATAGAGAATGTGTGCCTTTAAATGTGTTCAGAAGCATTATAGATATTGGTTCATATGTCTATAAATATTAACTGTCTTACCAACAGAGTGATTAGAAGATGAAAAACTTGTGGCATATGTAACAGTTAGTAGGCAAATGTCACTGAGAAGGGCCTGGGCTGAGAAGACGTGATGCCAGAACTGCTTGGAATCAGTGCATGTGGGGGCAGCAGTGGCTTTAGTGTGGAGCCCTGGGGCCCTCAAGGAAGATTCTGAGGAAAGAGCTGAGAGGCAGGAGTGTGCCAGGTGAAGGTCTTGAGTTTCCTGAGCAGGCCTCTTAAGGTCCTGGAGATGGAAGGGTTGGTAATTTAGAAGGCTCAGAGATATCCACAGACTCTCTGGAGACATGGAGACAAATGTCATGCTGAAGTGCGATGGAGAAGGCCATCTGCGGAAGGACTTCCCCCTTTCCTCTATTTTTCTTTTGTAAAGACAAGAGGAAAAATTCAGTGCAGGATTGAAGTTTAATATGCAAGTCATAGAAGTAGAGAGGGTACAGCTGAGCACAGGGCTAGCACAGGGCTAGCACAGGGGAGCCCTAGTTTGCACAGAAAGTGAAGTTTGTTTCCCAGAGACAGTAAAAGGGTCAAGATCCTAAAACAGAAGAAAGAGACTCCACACTTAGAACTGATCAAGGACAGACAGAACCAGTGTGCCACGTTCCACTTACGTGTGGGAGGAAGACTTCGGGGCTGAAAAAACATGCCTTATAGAGGAGGTCAGAGGGAAAACACGTACCTGTGCCTTATAGAGAAGGTAAAGGGAGACACATTACCCCCTCCTTATAGAGGAGGCAGTAGGGAGACACGTATATCTGCCTTATAGAGATGGTAATAGGGAGACACATACCCTGGCCTCCTAGGGAGTGACATTACCCCCTCCCCCTACCTTGTAGAGGAGGTAATAGGGAGACACATACCCCGGCCTTATAGGAGACACAAGTGAATACAACATATATTTTATATATATATATTGTATTCACTCTTGTCAACGGAAAATGTGCTTTATGTATTTTCACTAAGTGAATAAAATTTTTTGTTTGCTCTTTTTCGTGAGTGTGTTGTATGTATGTACATTTGCCTATGGTTTTTGTGTGTGTGCTGTATGTTTGTGTGTATATTTGTGTATGGTTTTTGTGTGTGTGCTGTACGTTTGTATGTATATTTGTGTGTGATTTTGTGTGTGTGTTGTATGTTTATGTGTATATTTGTGTATGGTTTGTGTGTGCTGTATGTTTGTGTATGTTTGTGTATGGTTTTTGTGTGTGCTGTACATTTGTATATATTTGTGTATGGTTTTTGTGTGTGTTGTATGTTTGTGTGTATATTTGTGTATGGTTTGTGTGTGTGCTGTATGTTTGTGTATATTTGTGTATGGTTTGTGTGTGTGCTGTACGTTTGTGTATATTTGTGTATGGTTTGGGTGTGTGCTGTACGTTTGTGTATATTTGTGTATGGTTTGTGTGTGTGCTGTACGTTTGTGTATATTTGTGTATGGTGTGTGTGTGTGCTGTACGTTTGTGTATATTTGTGTATGGTGTGCGTGTGCTGTACATTTGTGTATATTTGTGTATGGTGTGTGTGTGTGTGCTGTACGTTTGTGTATATTTGTGTATGGTTTGTGTGTGTGCTGTACGTTTGTGTATATTTGTGTATGGTTTGTGTGTGTGCTATACGTTTGTGTATATTTGTGTATGGTGTGTGTGTGTGCTGTACGTTTGTGTATATTTGTGTATGGTTTGTGTGTGTGCTGTACATTTGTGTATATTTGTGTATGGTGTGCGTGTGCTGTACGTTTGTGTATATTTGTGTATGGTGTGTGTGTGTGCTGTACGTTTGTATATATTTGTGTATGGTTTGTGCGTGTGCTGCACGTTTGTGTATATTTGTGTATGGTTTGTGTGTGTGCTGTACGTTGTGTATATTTGTGTATGGTTTGTGTGTGTGCTGTACGTTTGTGTATATTTGTGTATGGTGTGTGTGTGTGTGCTGTACGTTTGTGTATATTTGTGTATGGTGTGTGTGTGCTGTACGTTTATGTATATTTGTGTGTGGTGTGTGTGTCCTGTACGTTTGTGTATATTTGTGTATGGTTTGTGTGTGTGCTGTACGTTTGTGTATATTTGTGTATGGTGTGCGTGTGCTGTATGTTTGTGTATATTTGTGTATGGTGTGTGTGTGTGCTGTACGTTGTGTATATTTGTGTATGGTTTGTGTGTGTGCTGTATGTTTGTGTATATTTGTGTGTGGTGTGTGTGTGCTGTACGTTTGTGTATATTTGTGTGTGGTGTGTGTGTGCTGTACGTTTGTGTATATTTGTGTGTGGTGTGTGTGTCCTGTACGTTTGTGTATATTTGTGTATGGTTTGTGTGTGTGCTGTACGTTTGTGTATATTTGTGTATGGTGTGTGTGTGCTGTACGTTTGTGTATATTTGTGTATGGTGTGCGTGTGCTGTACGTTTGTGTATATTTGTGTATGGTGTGTGTGTGCTGTACGTTTGTGTATATTTGTGTATGGTGTGTGTGTGCTGTACGTTGTAGGTTTTGTTGATGATGGATGTCTTTCTAAGTCTCTCTCCACATACTTGTGTGTTTGTGAGACGTGAGCTGGCTGGGTCACCCAGCCTGTCTTCAAACTTTAGATGCTCCTGACTTAGCCTCCCAAATGCTTGGATTTCAGGCATGTGACAGCGTGTCTGGCTATTTTTGTGTGTATGCTAGATACCAACCCTGATGCTCAGGCCTGATAAGTATGTAACTACTGAACTGCACCTCCAGCCTCAGTTTTTTTCTTCCTTTTCTAAAACACTACTGTTACAAGTTAAGAACTGAGCAAGCTCTGAGCATACATGAACTAGCAAGATATGAACTAATACATTTTTTTTCTTGAGCAGTGAAGTAGGCATTTGGTACTGATCAGGGGATGGTGGGTAGTGATAGTAATGATGATCACAAGGATGAAGATGACTAGACTCTCTGAGAGTCTTATAGTTAATAACATCTAAGAAAATGATATACATTTAGTATTTTGGGACATATTGTCACCTTAGAATAATTGGCTGTCTTTTCTAAGTTTATGATTTGCAAAAGGGATGGGCATAGTGTTTATAATTAAAACATATAAGGACGTGCTGAAGGTAGTCTGTGTTTATCCTCTTGCTGAGGTTTCTGATTATATCAGTGGCCCTCTGAAGTGTGAAATAACCATGGGCCTTTGGTTAATGAATTGCGCATTGTTGCTGTTCATTCATGGAATTTGCTCTTTTATTGTATTTGATGCTTCACTTACCAACAAATTTTGCTTTCTTTGTATTTGATATGTTTTTACCAAATTATTCCTGATTGTATCCATTAATCTTTAGTCACATTTGACAAAAATAAATTACTGTGATCTTTTAAAGTTACCAGTAATAATTAGATTTTTTTCAGGGCATCAAAGTTTTGGGAGAAACTACTGATATGAAAGGGCTTGTATAGGATGTTTACACAAGCTTTCAGATAAAATCTGATGCCTAAATGCAATTTTGGTAATGGATAAACAAAGCCTGTGGGGGAGGAGAAGTTGTGGCGTCTATAATGCTCATTTATTAACATTCTCATCACCTGCATTTTCTCAGGAATCAATTTTTATTTGTTTCATTTGGGAATATTATTCACAAACATAATATGCACAGTTTGGCTCACGTTCCCCTGCAGGTCCATGATCAATAGTAATGGCTTCACTGTTTACCACATCTGTGGCTAGCTTCCAGGCTGAAGTATGGGCCCCTAGGCCCCATGGTGGGGCTTTGCTTCCAAGGAAACAGAAAGGAGACTTTGATTATTGCAATCTCTTCCTCAGGGCTGTCGAAGGTGTTTTCTTCATAAGTCTTTGTCCTTAAGTGACTTTACCTGTGCGTATCTCAGACCACCCAGGACATTTTTGGTTTAAAATCTCATTTACAAAACCTAACTTTATGGTTTCGAGTAAGTTGCAGAAAAGACTCCAAGGCTGGAGAAATATTTATGTAGTTGTTTGGTTTATTAGAGCCAGGGCTGGGGGACATGATGGGTGACAGAAGGATCAGAGTTCAAGGTTCTGAGGCATGTTTCAGAAACCTATGTGTAAGAGGCTGGAGAGATGGGGAGATGGCTCAGCAGTTAAAAACACCCACTGCTCTTTTAGAGGACCTGGGTTCTGTTCCCATTACTGGAATGAATGGTCAATCCAAAGGATCTGATGCCCTCTGTCCTTCGTGAGCTCCTTCACGCATATGATGTAGATGAACTCACAAAGGCATACACATAAAAACAATAAATCCTAAAAACAAAGCCATGCACAAGCACTTTGGATTTATAAGTGGTGTATGGCCGGCAGCTCTTGAATCTCATGGTGCTTCTTTCAAGTCTAGACCGTGCAGCATAGCAAGGACACAGATTATTCGTGTGAGATGAACAAGGTTCAAATTTTGCTTATTTATCTCTGACTTTCAATAAGTGTCTTAACCTTCAGAATGTCTACGTTTTCAGGAATAATTGGACAGTAATGGCTTCTTTTTTTCCCCTATAAGCAAAGGTTTATGGATTGTAGAAAAAAATTGCAAAAGAAGGAGAGCCTGGAAGATGGCTCATTCTGGGGGCTCCAGGCATGTACACTTGAGTATTCTGCCATCCTGTTCCTAAGGGTGGGGTGTGCAGTTAGCTTTTTGTCAACTTGACATAGAGTCATGCATGTGGGAAGAGGGAACCTTGACTGAGGAATTGGCTCTCTCAGACTGGTCTGGGCATGTCGGTGGAAGGCGCAGTTAGGCTAGGCCAATGGTTCTTACCATGTGGGTCATGACCCTTTTAGGAGTTGCATATCAGGTATCCTGCAAATCAGATTTTCACACTATGATCCATAATAGCAGCAAAATTACAGTTGTGAAGTAGCAATGAAATAATGTTATGGTTGGGGGTCACCATAGCACAAGGCACTGTATTAAAGGGTCACAGCCTTAGGAAGGATGAAAACCACTGTCCTAGGTTGTATGAAAAGGTAGCTGAGGAAACCAGTAAACAGTGCTCTCCTATGGTTTCTGCTCCAAGTTCCTGCCTTGCTTGCTTTGAGGATGGACTATCAGCTATAAAATGAAAGAGACCCTGTGCTCCTGTAAATTGGTTTTGGTCTGTTTTTTATTACAGCAATAAAAATTAAACCAGTACTGTGGGGGATGCTGCATTGCAGGGATGAATGAAACTGCAGAAAGCAAGTTCACTGCAGGCTAGCACTGGAAATGGCGTAATAAGGCAGATCTCTTAGCGTTTATCTTGGAAAGTTAACTTTGTTTGAGATAGGGTCTCTCTACTGAGCCCCCTTTGTCATGTGAATCACTATGTAGACCAGACTACCAGAGATTTTCCTGCTTTTGCCACTCAGTGCTGCTAGTTTTAATATAGTGATTTCCTTTAAAAACTTGAAAAGTGATGCCAATGATAGTTGGTAAGCAAACCTGTGACAGCTCCTGCATTACTAGGATATTTCTATGGATGGCAGAGGGCCTATCAGTTCATAAATGTTTTAAAACTACTAGAAAGTTCCATGGCAAAGGCAAGAAAGAAAAGTGAAACAAGGTGAGTTTAGAAATCGACGTAAAGTTTAGCATATTGTTACGGAGCATTTACCTAGTATGTGAAAGTTTCTGGGCTTCAGCTTTCCCTGATGCCCAAACAGAACAGCTACACAATTGTTTTCTCTAGCAAAACCCAATGAAGTGAAAACACATGGAACTTGGGGAGATACTTGTTTGTTTCAAGTAGTGCATTTGTTTGTCATAGAATTTGTGGAGCCCACACTGACTGCAAACCAGCCAGTAGCAGAAAGTCATTTTGAACTTTTGGTTCAAAATGGAGCAGGAGGAAGAGGGGAGGAGGAGGGAGAGGAGGAGGAGTGGGGAGGAGGAGGAGCGGTGGGGGGGGAGAAGGAGCATGAGGAGGAGTGGGGAGGAGGAAGAGCACGGGGGGGGGGGGGAGCAGGAGGAGGAGTGGGGAGGAGGAGAAGGGGGAGGAGGAGCAGGAGGAGGACTAGGGAGGAGGAGGAGCAGGAGGAGGAGCAGTGGGGAGGAGGAGCAGGGGGAGGAGAAGCAGGAGGAGGACTAGGGAGGAGGAGGAGCGGGAGGAGGAGGAACGGGGGGGGGGGGGAGGAGCAGGAAGAGGAGCTGGGGGAGGACATCAGGAGCCACTCAGCCAGCCATGGAGTAGGACTGAGAGTAAGAAGTATGAAAAGGGAAAAGCCCAGTGGCCTCTGGTCCATGGAGTTTTATCTTAATTTTGAATCAACCCAGTCTTTTAAAATAGTTTTATTTGAATAAAGAAAGCAGGAGTAGTTCAAAGATAGATGTGCAACACTGCAGTAATTTTTGTTTAAAAACTAATGTCTGCATGTATGTATTCACCTCTCTGTATAAGTGCATGCGTGTGAATGTGTTGCCACAGTAGGAGTGCTGGGATTAGATTTACATTATCACAGCCAGCTTTTTATGTGGGTTCTGGAGATCAAACTGGGTCTTCAGGCTTGTATGCTTAGTACTTTCATGTCCTGACATAGTACACTGGACCTTAGAATTTTATTTATAGCAGTATTTATGATAGCAAGATATTGGGGAATGGCTTCATAGAAAGGGATTTTAGTCAGTTATAGAAAATCAGATAGACCTATAAGTAATTGCAGAGAAAACAGACAAGATCTAAGTTGGAAAAGAATATTATGAAACAATATCTTCATATGTAAAATATATATTTTAAGCCAAATAGAAACAGTTGTAAACTCAAGTACAACAAAATTATGGTAACACATATAAATCTTTTCAAATAACCTCACTTGCCATTGGCTGTTGTATTATTTTTATCGTTTTGTCTTAAACTGGCTGGTATCTCTCTCCCCACTTAACACTGACCATTTTTATAAGAAGGTGAAAAGAAGGAACTATATAGCACCTCTCTTACTTCTGGAAACTATTATATACTAGTTATATATTTAACCATTTTCTAATGTGAGCACAGCCAGAGGAATTGAAATAACTGATATCTAATATTCTACACATCTGTAGAAAGCCAACATTCACTGTCAATGGCAGGCCCAGGATCCTGGTCTTGGCTTGCCAGGGTTACTGCCAGCTTCTCACAGGTGCCATTCTATAGGAAGAGACCCTTCCTATGCATGTTAGGCCTTTGGGGTAGTCTTCTGTATTATTAATGGCAGTGTCTCAGAAACCCAAACAAGCGCCTAGAGTTTTCTAGAAAAAGCTAGTTTCACTTTTGTTTAAAGTTTCATATCTTCTGTGAAGTGTGCAGATTTGGTGCCCGTGTTTACAGTTCCAAGCCATGAAGGATCTTAGCTTTCTGCGTTGGGTTATTTCTTGGTGCCTCTAATTATTTCATGGCGACGAGTCCTGCTTTCTATTTAGCAAACCCAAATGCATGTTTCCGAAATTTTGTCCTAATGAAATAATTATAGATACAAGGAGCTTAAAGGGAAATACAATCATGCAGTGCAGTCTGAAAAAGTGAATAAAGAAAATAAGCCAGATGTTTAAAAACAAGGACCTGAATAAGTAAATCACAACCAGTGTTTACCGTAATACTTCAAAATGCTTTAAAAATGCAACAATATATAATTTTTATTAATGTACAAAGTGTTTACAATAAACAGTGTTAAATCATAAACTTTAAATATGATCCTGCTTTTTGAAAAACTGTACATATGCGATTGTATACATGCACAGAAAACATGAATGTTTAAACACTCAAATGTCAGTTGTGGTTATCTGAGTGGTGTAATTACAGGAGTTTTATTTTGTTCTCTGTGCATCTCGGCATTTATTATGTTGAGCATGTTTCCATGCATGATAAGATAATCAGTAAAAGGTATTAAAATGTACTTCTGTTCTATGCTGTGAGAATTAAACATTCTATCATTTCTCCCTTTAGGTTGTAATTATTTCCTGCATTTATCTAACTGGCTTGAGCCATGATTTGATTTAGTTGGAAATAGCTACACAGAGTCACTTGAGTCAGAAAGAGATGTGTTTGGTGCCTGTCCCTCACCCTACCTGGAAGATATGGCTTCAGTGTGCTAACACATGCGTGAAAATGAATGAGCGTAGATATGTTGACCGTGTTTTTCTATGACTCATCTTGCTGCCTGAGATTTCACTCATGGTTTTATTACTCTATTGTTGCTGTGAAATTTCTGACCTACCTCCTAAAATTAATAAGAACCTCAAATAAACTGATGCTAGCCAGCATTTGGCATTATTTTGGTCCTTCTCAACAGTGGTAGGGTTTATTGCTTTCCATTAATAAATACATAAATAAATTAACAAAAGGTAAGAATGGAAGTAGGAAGAGAGAGAGAACAAAAGTCTTTCTCATAAAATCTTGAAGTAGGGTGACTGGAGAATGCTGAGTGGTTAGCACTGGCTGCTCTTCAAGAGGATCTCAGTTTGATTTCTAGCACCCACAGAGCAGCTACCAACCACCAGTGAGTCCAGTTTCTGGGAATCTGACCATATCTTTGGACCTCCATGGCACCAGGCATGAACATGCTGCATATAGATGCATGGGAGCAAAGCACTCATACACATTAAATCTAAAAACAACAAACGTTGTCTTAATTATTGGGGTGTGGTAAGATTTGTCTGTCTTCTCTGAAGGACAGCCTCCAAAGGCTCCTAAGCTATCAGTAATAGGTCCTTTGCATCTTAGAAGCACCTGTCTTACCAAAGAATGCAAGACCTAAGGATTGAGCGCCACATCAAAAATCCCATCCAGCTATTCTAGGGGATAAAGGCCCCTGCCACTTCCTTACTTTGGCCTTAAACTAGGAAGCAAAGCTGTTCATTTAAAAGCAGCAATTTTTTGAGGAGGGAAACTAAGAACAACGAAAAATAAACAAAACAATCAGAATCCAGTCATGCAAATTTAAAATCCCAGCTCTGGGGAGGCTGGTGCAGAAAGTGTTTCCAGCCAGCGATACAGTGGGCTACACAGTGAGTTACAGGGGAGCCTGAGATGCATAGTGAGATCTTATCCCCCCCAAACCATAGACATATAAAAGCTCATAATTGTATTTAAGTAATCAAAGAATGGAGTCATACCATCAGCTGAGATATCTGGTCATGCCTTGACTCCTTTATTTCCATCTACCGCAATCTGGACGCTTGATACACGGGAGTAGTTGACAGTGTCAAGGCTCCTAAGTTTTCTTTCTTTCTTTTGTAATTTAAGTAACTTTTAGATGACATGGTGATTTTATACACTGATCTGGCAGTCACTTCAGAGACTCCATTTGCTGTTTGCTTTGAGAAAAGTAATCTCATTTCTCTTCAGAAACTCCGGTAATTTGGTAATTTGACCAGAGATACTAAGACAGCAACAACAGAGCAAGGCCTGGTGTGATTGAGAGGCTTATTTTAAATTTTGTTGTTAATCACTATGGTTTCTCATGTAAATACATATGAATAACTTCTAACACTACAGGAGAAAGTGAGCACAAAGAGCTTGGCAGTAAGCATCCTGGAATACCCACCTGTCTGAGGTGGTTGCTAAGTCCTGGAGCAGCTAGAGCTGCCTCCTGAGGGTTCCTGATTATCCTGGCTACCCTGTGAGCTCTCAGCAACTTTCCAGCCTTACCCCTACTCCCTCATCCAAAAAAGTCTTTCTGGAACCCAATCAATCAGATTTCTCAGTTTAAACACTTCAGTGGTTCCCTTGACAGGCAGCATAATACTACTTTCCCAAACAATCTCTGAGAACTTGTGAAGAAAAAAATTAAAATTTGCTTAAAAAAAATTCCAAGCAAGCCCTGGGTCTTGGAAACAGACACCCACAATCGAATAGAGTATGGTGCATGCAGGCCCTGATGCATATTATTTTAATGAAATGTGTTAACTAAAATTGCCCTTGGACCTCTAGATGTCTTCCCAGAGGCATTTTCCTTTTGAGAACATCCAGTAATTGCTGTGGCCAACAATGGCCTTCAGGACAGGATTCAAATGTCCCAGTGTGTTATCACCTCCTCCCCAGCCCCCAGTGACAAGCTACCTGAGACAAGGCTAGCACCTTCAAACATTTGCCATTCACCCCCCTCTGCCCCCCCATGGTTCCTTCTCTTCTTCCATGGTTTCACTATACATCCCAGGCTAATGTGGGACTCATAATTCTCCAACCTGCAATTACAGGTGACCTTAGTGAGTTCAGCTGGCCTCTTAAAGCTTGTCTTTGCCTACAATAGGTTCTCTCTCTCACTTGACCATCTTGAGGAAGACTCTGTAAACTCAGACTTTGCTGAAGGCTGCTTTCTGGGAAGTGATTAGAAACTAAATTCAGGTGTTAGAGAGATGGGTCAGCAGTTAAGAATGTTTACTGCTCGGATTTGGTTCGTGGCACCCACATGGTAGCTCAAAATTATCCATAACTCCAGGAGACTAAACATCTCTTCTGACCTCTTGTGGTACTGTACTCATGTGGTGTACATACATATATACACTCAGGGACAAACATACACACACAAAATAAAATAAGTAAAATATGAAGAAAAAACCAACATTAAATAGATATCACTAGAGGAATTTTTGGTACCAGTGAATCTCTTCACAGATTCGGATGGCTTAAACGGGAATAATCATGTCTTTTGGGATGGTCAGGAGTCACAGTGAACCTCTGCTGGGTCTGTGGCTCTGAGTGGCCATTGGCAGTGTTTCTTTGTGAAACAGTCTCATGTTGCTGGCAGGGTCCAGTTTCCCTAGCTGTTGTACTGAGGCCGGAACTCCTCATGACCTCATGACCTCTTGGTTCTCCACATGTGCTACATGACAATTTGCTTCACTAGAGCAAGTGCTAGCATGTGTTGTGGGATAAGGAGGAGGGGTTGGATTTATTGAATATTGGAAGGCATATGCCTTCAAGGTTGCTGTGTTCTTCTGCTCCGGAGAGGGACACTGCACACAGGCCAGCCCAGGTGAGGACTATCTGGCATTTTGGGCCACTCGAATAGGAAGCAGTGGTTGGATGCCTTCATCTTGTCTTCTCAGCTCACTTCCATGGTGCAGGCATCTTGACACAGTAACTGTGATGCTAGGCTTTAAGAGAAGCATATCTTAAGTAATGTGGCTCCTAAATACCATCTGAAAAGTCAACTCCCTCATCTGATCTTCAACTGAAGAAAAAAATGGACTAATTTAGAACACCAAAAGAACTCTGTCGGACTTCCTAAGGGAAGGTGGTAGAGTGTGCAGAAGAACATGGTGAATGTGATTTTGAGTATATGCAGTTCTAGGTTCTTGCCCTGAAGTCAGGTTCTAAATCTGCCGTAAGACGAGAGTGTTCTCTCTGAAAGTAGTCCCAGTGAGCCTCTGTGGCCCCTCATTTATTTGTCTGAGCAGAGCCACTGGACAGCTGGCCCATGCACGACTCATATCCAGTGTCTATACTTGGACTCTCAATAGTTTTTAACATACGTATTTGCTATCCCTCTCTGTTTGTAGCACACCCAGAATAAATTGTAATGCTTTAATAATTTAGAGTAGTGCAGAACCTTTTCTTACATATATTCCTAAAACTAGTGATGTGGAACCATAGTTCTTATAATTTCAGTTATTTTTTTACTAGGTAGGACATTGATCTTGAATCAAAAATCACTTTTTTAGCTTCTTATTTTGTTTTTGTTTTGAGATAGGATTTCTCTGTGTACCTTTGGCTGTCTTGGAACAGCATTGTAGAATAGGCTGGTCTCAAACTCACAGAGTGCTGGGATTAAGGCTTGTCTACCACAGCTAAACTAAAAATCTCTACTTTTCAGTATCCATTGCTTATTTGTCCTTTTAAGTCAAGGGAATTGTTCTGAATTTATGATGGTATTTCTCTTCAGTTTTCAAACTGCTAAAAGTTATAAAAGCAACTCTTTGGTATTAAATGGCATTGAACTAGATGGATATATGTACTTTCTGTTATCTTATAGCATTGTGGTCCAAATTGCTTCTGCCTTATGTTATTGTAATTGGATTCCATGATGTTACTCATTGCCTAAGGGAGTAACCAGCCCTCAGCCATTCCCAGTGGTGCCCATGGATGTATACAAGTTTTATGAATTTTAAGAACTCACCTAGTATATGATACTAGTGGTATTGCTCCAGTCTTGAAAAGGCTGGGGTTTCTCTGCAAGAAAATAATCAGAAAGAGATTTCCCCCTTAAGAGATTTGTAGTACTTTTCAGATAAAGACGATGGGATGCCTTTTAGAATGTATCTATCTTTGTTCAGCCTCATCCTAGCAAGAATATTATCTTTGAATGTGTGTGTGTGTGTGTGTGTGTGTGTGTGCACGTGCGCGTGCGCGTGTGCGTGTGCGTGTGCGTGCGTGTGTGTGTGTGTGTGCGTGTGTGTGTGCATGTGAGTGAGCATAAGTTCCTGCAGAGGCCAGAAGAGGATGTTATATTTCAACGAGTTGCAAACAGTTGTGAGCCATCTGATTTGGGTGCTGGGAACTGAATTCAAGACCACTGCAGAAGTAGCAAGTGCTTCTAACTACTGAATCATTTTTCCAGTCCTGGGAGTATTTCCTTTTTTCCATAGATTCTGCACTGGTTTATTTGTCCTACCTTATTTCTGTTTAATCCTGAAATAGTATATCATAAGCAAATGTTTTAAATTATACTGTAAAAACTTAATAGTAGAAGTCTTTGATTTTTAAACCTTTGTGTTTTTGTGCATGTGATGTGGGATGTCTTTATGCTGTGAATATCATTGGTTAATAAAAGAACTGTTTTGGCCTATGGCAGGGCATCTTAGAAGCAGCTGGGAAATCTGAGCATAGATAAAGGAGGAGGGCAGGGTCAGAGAGAAGTAATCCAGCTGCTGAGAGAGCAAGATATAAAAGCACAGGTAAGCCACATGGCAAGACAGATTAATGGAAATGGGTTGAATAAAGATGAGAGAGCTATCTAGCAGTAAGCCTGAGCTATAGGTCAAATAGCATGTAACTAATATAAGCGTTGGAGTCATTTTGAGAGGCTAAGCAATAGTAGGTGGGTCCAGCCAGAAGCTTATACTACATGCATTCTTATGTGTGTGGAATTGGGACAATCTGGTTTGAGGTAGGGTCTCTTTTGTTGTTTACCACTGTGTGCTCCAGGCTATCTGGCTTGTGAGTTTCTAGGGATTGTCCTGTCTCTCTGTAAGAATGCCAGGATTACAGATATGTACCACCTTGTTCATATTTCTATGAATTCTGGTGACTGAATTCAGGTCCTTATGCTTGCATACTTGTGTGGCAAAGCACTTTACCCAGGGAACCACTTCCCCAGCCCATATTCTCTTGTTTTATTATGTGGAAACTTCCACATGCCTGTGTGCCCTATTCTATTCTACTGTGTCACTGCCTCACCATACCCACTGTATCACTGCCTCACCATACCCACTGTGTCACTGCCTCATCCTACCTACTGTATCACTGCCTCACCCTGTCCACTGTGTCACTGCCTCACCACACCCACTGTATCACTGCCTCACCCTGTCCACTGTATCACTGCCTCACCATACCCACTGTATCACTGCCTCACCCTGTCCACTGTATCACTGCCTCGCCATATCCACTGTATCACTGCCTCACCATACCCACTGTGTCACTGCCTCACCATACCCACTGTACCACTGCCTCACCCTGTCCACTGTACCACTGACTCACCATACCCACTGTATCACTGCCTCACCCTGTCCACTGTGGCATTGCCTCACCACTATATCACACCTCAGGCACTTCACATGTAGTAACCAGCACACAGTAGGAGTCTTGGAATATTTTGCTGGTGAATGCATTACAACAGCACAAAGTGCAGGGATGGAGCAGTTTGCTCTCAATAGGGAGGGACAGGCGTGTGTACTAAGGACTGTGTGACAACACCCATTGAATGCTATGTGGGAAAAGATGGTGCCAGACCCCCCTTTGGTCCCCTAAGTACACCAGAGAATCTCGCGGCCGCGAAATTGTACTGTAATGTTTCTAGGTGTGATTCATTCACAGTTTAATATGCTTCTAGTTCTGGCTTGACTTTTCCCTCAGGAAGAGCCTAAAATCTCTTCATTATAATATAGACAGTGTACTGCTCTTTGAATACAAATTTATCCATGTTCAGTCTAATTTTTCCAGTGATTGTCTCTACCCTGGAGAAGTGCCTTTAATGAATTACATACAAATTGTGTAATTTAAGAAGTTAATTTGGTTTTCTGGTTACACAGGACTAAAAACAGCCCTTGTAGAGAGAGATGACTTCTCATCGGGGACCAGCAGCAGAAGCACTAAATTGATCCATGGTGGTGTGCGATATCTCCAGAAGGCTGTCATGAACTTGGATGTTGAGCAGGTAATTGTGTATGCTGGTTGTTAAGCAAAAATTGCCACTATGCTTTTTCTACCCAATTAAGTCAGGCTTTTTTTTTTCCCTTTTTTTCTTTTAATGGATTTAAACATTTCTTCCTGTTCAGAATACCTGTGTATTGTATGCTGCTGGAGGACCTTTCAGGGGAGGTCTGTCAGTTTCTTTTGTATAGTATTATGTTTATGGCTAATCAGGGGCCTTTTCTGTGCAAGCATGTCAAAGTAGCAGATTTACAGAACTACTTTTGGAGGTGTTGTCTTTTAACAGTTGTGGTTGGGTTTTTGCCAGTGGTCACCAAATTGCTACTTCTGAGCAGTTTCAGGGGAGCTGTGTTGTAATGCACCCGGAGTGCCAATCTCCTAACTGCAGCCGCGGTCATACAGTCATATTGTCACTGGCCTATTCTTCAGGAAAAAATGATCTGAGTCACGCTTTTCATGTGTCACACTTTATTGTGTCCAGTCTGCCATCATTTGAAAACTGTCAAGGCAGTGCAGAAAATGTTATTTCCCAGAGGGATGAAAAAAAAATCAGCTTCCCTTCTTATCTGCTTTTCATACAAGGAGAATACAGCATCGAGGACTTGCCGTTGTCAAGTTTTGAGTCTGGCTCCCTTTCTCGCCTTAACAAGTCAGCTTCGAATCTGTCCCCTTTTCTAATGTCTCTCTTCAGCATCTGTGATGGATGCAAAGAAAACAGCACAGGATTCATGACACACTGGTTTCAGATGTGTTCTGGCTTATTTTGTCAATATCCACAGCCTCATTGTAACATGTGAAATCTGTATTATAATACTAATGCTAGCTCTTAAGGTGGGCATAAGGAGGACCACAGGAGTGAAGACAAAGCTGTCTTACCATCTGTAAAAAAGCTGTCCAGGACTACACATCATCTTCGCTGGGTTTAGGGAAGGCAAGAAAACTTTGCATGAATTTGAACAATCTGTTATCTCTTACCTTTAGAAAACATTCTGGGGAACTAAGAAAGGGGGTAGACCAGAGAAAGCAAGATAAATGGTTACAATAATCTTGTAACTCAAGTCAGGAAAATAACTTACACCTGGAAACTCTGACAGCATGTTTTTCTCCTATGCAAATACAGTTAAGGTTTCTAAAAAATCTTTGAGGTTGACAGCATGATGTATTATTAGAGATTTGATTAGGAGGGAGCTCTCCTCGCTCAGAGGTGGAAGGTTTCTGTATATCAATCAGTTGGCAGGGTGTCTATTTGCCATTTGAAAATATTATGATCTGTTACTGCCAAACTAATTTTCTCTGTTTTGATTTTCAGTATAGGATGGTGAAAGAAGCCCTCCACGAACGTGCCAACTTACTAGAAATCGCCCCCCATTTATCAGCTCCATTGCCTATAATGCTTCCAATTTACAAGTAAGCCTTTGCTATCATTCGTATGCTATGTGCTTGTCTGAGGTCAGCAGAACACCACGGCTCTCATGGAAACAGTCCTTTTATGTGTATTTCTTAATGTGGTTTTAATTGGTCCTAATATTTAATGCATTTCAAATACTTTCTTTGGTGTATTTAAAAATATAGGTTTTCCTAAATACTCTCTGTGGACATATGTCTAAGAGGCAGATTTTGAAGGCAAAGAAGGTTGAGTTCTCTGTTTATAATGAATGGAATCTCATTCCAGTTTTTCAGAGGATGTAGGTGAACAGCTGTGTTTACTCTAAGGCATTCAAATGAGGTCATATGTGCAGTGTAGAATGTAGACTCCCTCTTCCCCCAAATTGTCCTGATGCAAAATCTAAAACTATTAGGTGGCAACTCAAAACCCAGCTAGCTATATTTGGTCAGTTTTATTGTCCAAGTTAACAAAGATGAGATTCATTCGGAAGGTGTGATTATGCACGATCAAACTCATTTCCCTAATGTTAGAACTGTGTGAGGTTACCCCAAGTGGGAGACAGGCCCAGTAACACACAAAGGTCATCTAGTCCATGTTTAGTTACAGATTTCTGAGGTTTTCTTCAACCTGGGTATAGTTTATTCTTATCTAGGCCTTCAGCCTACATTGTTGAATCATCTCTAGATCTGTGAGGCCCAGGCATGAGTATTTATTTTGAATGCATCCTGAAAAGTTCTGAGATGCTGCAGGGACCTGCCATGGGGATGATCATAAACTCTCACTGGTCCTCTTCTGTATGGAAGCTGAGCTAGTGTCAGAAGCAGCTATGCAGCCCCCCCCCCCCCCACTTCTAAATCTAAGTGGTTTTTCTTATAATTTAAGGTGACATTTTATAATGTTATACTGTGTTTCTTAAAAACAAAACAAAACAACATCCTCCAAATCTCTCTCCCTGCTTATGCTGTAGGTGGTGGCAGTTACCTTATTACTGGGTAGGAATCAAGCTGTATGATCTGGTTGCAGGCAGTAATTGCCTGAAGAGCAGTTATGTCCTCAGCAAATCCAGAGCCCTCGAGCATTTCCCCATGCTCCAGAAGGACAAGCTAGTAGGAGCCATTGTCTACTATGATGGTAAGTGATATTTCTTTTCTTTGTACAAGATATTTTTCTATCCAGTTATGATCCCTGGGAGTGCACTGAGCCTTGTAGTATACTACAGTGAAATAGGTTTGCATTCCTGCTTTTAATGTTAATCCTCTGCAACAAACAAATATACCCACACAGCATTTTTTTTTTTTTTTAAAAGTACTGGCTGAAAACTACTCATGGTGCTTTACTTCTAATAATAGTTTTGTTTAATTAATTAAAATATATCTTCTTCTTATTATTATTGTTTTTACTTTTAAAGATGTTCTAGGCCAGGCTGGTCTGGAAGTAACTGTATAGACTAATTTGGCTTCACATTCACGGCAGTTCTCCTGCCTCAGCCTCCAAAGATTCCAAGTACGAGCCCCGGCAGCTGGCTGTTTGTGCTATATATTATTTTTCCTCTTTCACGCCTGCCTGTGTCTCATAGTTGGTTTAGCCTGTTTCTCATAGCTATGAATTTCACTCCACTCTCATGCCATTCAGTTGGTTACATGTTTACCAGTGAGTACCTCCCTTATGAATATATTATGATGTTGAAAGCAGCTGAGGATCTGTTAGATTTTCTAGATGAAACCTCTATTTTCAAGGGGTTATAAACCTAGAGAAAAATGCCCCTTGGGCTGAAATTGACATGTTTCTATTTTGCATAGGACACATCATTCTTGAACATATAATTTATGTGTTGAGGGTAGATGAATAGTGCATCTGTTAAACCAAACTTCCCTGTTTTATTGCTTATGTGCTTGCTGGTAGATGTTTTCTGACCCAATTTTAGCTAATGTCCATTTGTTGTGTGTTCAATGTGATTTCTGTTGTGTATAATACAATTTGTACATTTTTATTTGAATAAACTAAACAATATATTTCCAGATAGATGACAGTTGACAGCAAGAATATAAAACAGTATAATCAAAGCCATTTATGGATCTTAATTGTTCATTTTAAAGCATATACAGGACTAGAAAATAATGTAAGAATATTTATAAGAAGCTAGATACAGGTGATGGTACATATTGTAAAGGTCTAGAATTTTTATGACACAAAGACATCCTAGGCTCTGAATCCCAATGATCTCTTCTTGTTATGCAGTCTTTATATTTGGTGTTAGATACATAAATTGTTAGCACAAAGGAATGTTTTTTATCGTGTTGTTTTAGAATATTTGATGCATATATTTTATATTATGTGATACTTTGTCTGCTTTACGGCCATCTTTTCTTGTCCTCCCTCCCCGCTTTTACTCTGTTCCAGTGTTACCTTTCTGAATCAATTCAGCTGTCTGACAGGCTTTTATATATAAATGCAGAATGTATATGTGCAGAGGGGCAATGGGACCAAACTTAAAATGTCCTAGGAGCAACAATATTAGAAAAATGTTAAGGGTCCTAGACAAACATTAAAAGCTAGAAAATTAGCAGTTTGTAGGGCTTTTCAGCATCTGAAACACCACAGGAGGGTGGGCACTTAACTACTTTTTTGGTGCCCTTGATGGAGCCTCCATGTTAAAGGACAACCTTCACTGTGAATCCGCTTTCTCTGCAACAGACCCTTAATGTTAATCCATTGTAGTTTATTGGGTGATTACTGTAAAGAGGCGTCTGGTCCAGGAGGAGAGGCATTCTGTAAATAGCATCCTGTCTATACTCATGTGGAAATTCTGTGGCCTTGTCCTTCTCTTACTTCTTTCAAATCCTTTCAAATTCATAGTGTTTTCGATAACAGGGGATGTGTTAGCTGCTAAGTCTTCTGTATTAGGCTGTACATATCAGAATCATCCACTGAAGAACAGTGTCATATCTGGGCTCATGACTGTCTTAGTTTGGTTTTATTATGAATTATAGATTTTTTTAATTTATAAAATAAGTCTTTTTTATCCATGTATCCCCCCTTGCTCTCCCTCCCTTCCCTCCTCCCAACCCCTCCCAGTCAACCTTCAGCCTCCCCTTCCCCATTCCCCAAGGCTTCTTCAAAAAGAGCAAGAAGTCCCAAAGGGGTGAGCTCAGCTTGTCGAACATCCACTCCAGGCAAGTCGGATTTCCTCATTCCAAAGTCAAGACTGGGTTAGTTGTTCCTCTGCAGGGAATGGACTCCAGGGTGCCAGACCATGCACAGAAACACAGTCTGATCCCACCCCTGGAGCCTCTACATACTGCTCATGTCAGTCAACAGTTGCCTACTCTTGGATGGCCTAGCTCCCTTTTCCGACGGTTCCCCAGTGGCTGTTCTTGATCCAGTGAACTCCTCAAAGCTCCAGCTAGCCCTCACTGTGGGAATTTTCCTCATAATCCCTGTCCCCTTGCTCAAAAAGACTCTCCTCTCCTGCTCTCAGCTGAACCAGTAGCTCTGCCCAGTGCTTAGCCATGGATCTTCGCCTCCACCTCTATTCACTGTTGGATGCAAGTTCTGTGATGACTCTTAGGGCGGTTACTCATTTGATCGTAGGTGAAGTCCTGTTCAGGAACCCCCTCCTCTATTGGTTGGAAACCTAGCGAGGGATATCCTGTGAGTTCTTGGAGGTATCTCATCTCTTTCCAACCTCACATTGGCTTCCTCTATCAAGATATCCATCTCTTTTTTTTTCTCCCTCTTTGTTGCTCCTCTCACTCAACCATCTCCTCCTCTCGTGATTTGTTCTCAACTCTTCTTGGTTGCAATCCATTATGATCCCAATTTGCTAAGGTGATCTTCTCTATTTTCTCTTCCTAGCGGAATCTCTGGATGTCTTTTTTAAGTTCCTTCTGATCCCAAGCTGTTCAAGGGTTGCAGTTTGCAGCTTGGACATTCTTTACTTTTTGTCTAAAATTCACTTAGGAGTGAGGATATCCCATGTCTATTTTTCTGGGCTAGTGATACCTCACTCAGGAGGATAGTCTCCATCTGCCCGAAAATTTTAGGATGTCTTTTTTTTTTTTTTTTCTGCTGAGTAGTACTCCATTGTATAGATGCACCACAGTTTGTTAATCCATTCCTCAGTTGAGGGGCATCTAAGTTGTTTCCAGGTTCTTGATATTATGAATAATGCTGCTATGAACATGGTTGAGATACTGCCTTTGGGGTACAAATGTGCATCCTTTGGGTATACACCCAATAGTGGTATTGCTGAATTACTGGGGAGTTTGATTCCCACTTTTCTGGGGAACCACCATTCTGCATTCCAGAGTGGCTGTACAGGTTTACACTCCCACCAACAATGGAGGAGTGTTCCTTTTGCTCCGCATCCTCTCCTGCATAGGCTGTCACCTGTGTTTTTGATCTTATCCATTTTGAGGGGTGTAAGATGGTATCTCAAAGTTATTTTGATTTGTGTTTCTCTGTTGGCTAAAGATGTTGAACAACTTTTTAAGTGCCTTTCAGCCATTTGTAATTCTTCTCTTGAGAATTCCCTTTTCGGCTCTGAACCCCACTTTTTAATTAGGTTATTTAGTTTTTTAGGCCCTAGTTTCTTGAGTTTTCAATATATTTTAGAGATCAGACCTCTGTCAGATGTAGGGTTGGTGAAGATCTTTTCCCAATCTGTAGGCTGTTGTTTTGTCTTACTGACTGTGTCCTTTGCCTTACAGAAGCTTCTCAGTTTCAGGAGGTCCCACTTATTAATTGTTGTTCTTGGTGTCTGTGGTACTGGTGTTATATTTAGGAAGTGGTCACCTGTGCCAACGCATTGGAGGGTATTTCCCACTTTCTTTTCTATCAAGTTCAGTGTAGCTGGGTTTATGTTGAGGTCTTTGATCCACTTGGATTTGAATTTTGTGCAGGGTGATAGGTTTGGATATATTTGTATTTTTCTACATACCACCATCCAGTTATGCCAACACCAATTGTTGAAGGTACTATCTTTTTTCCATTGAATATTTTTGGCCTCTTTGTCAAAAATCAGGTGTTCCTGGGTGTGTGGTTGCTGTCAGAATAGAATTGTTTATTTGTTCTCACTGTGTACTCACTGATCTTGACAACAGCATGATGTGATGAACAGACTGTGCCCCTGTAAAATGAGGAGGGAGACACACCAAGGAAGAGAAATTCAGTGCCTTCTCAGAAGCAGGAAAGACAGCTCTAATCCTTGACTCAAAGCTCTGGAGAGAAAACATATTTTTAAACCATGACAAACCTGTGTGTATACTGTGCAAAGTTTCATTACTAAGATGGATGGAATGGTCTTATTTAGAAGTAACAATTATGTGGACCTCTACATACGAGCACTTGCTTCACAGGCATTAAAACCTGGGCTCTCTAGCACTCAGTTAATAGCTATGCATGGTCTTACCTGTGATCCTGGGAGGGAGGAGTGGGCATGGGAAGGAACAGGATTGCTAGGTGCCTGGCTAGCCAGACACCCCCCCCCCCCCAACAAAAAAGAAGAAGAGGAAGAGGAAGAGGAAGAAGAAGAAGAAGAAGAAGAAGAAGAAGAAGAAGAAGAAGAAGAAGAAGAAGAAGAAGAAGAAGAAGAAGAAGAAGAAGAAGAAGAAGAAAAGAAGAAGTAAACAAAATCTCCTTATGCTCCAGGCTCAGTGAGAGACCCTTTCTCAAGGGAACAAGGTGAAGGTAACTGAGAAAAATACTGATATCTTCTCTGACCTCTTTGCAGAGACATACATGCCGCACACATGCAAAGAGAAAAATGAAGAACTATTCCATTACAAGGCTGTATGACAGCCCAATGTATTTCAAAATGATTCAAGCTTGAAGTAAACTTTAAAACCAATACTTAGATTCATTTGCAGTTACCTATTTTAAAGGAAACAGAAACAGTTTTTATAATTCCTACCTAAAGAGACTCTTAATCCTAATGAAAAGATCATGAATATTCATAAAATGGAGTTTTGAATGATGTCAGAGTTGTATTAACTTCAAATTCTCATTAGTAATACATCATAGAGTTCCACCAGCTGCCGCGATTATGATGCCTTGAAAATGCAGTGACCTGGACCAGTCAGCATTGTCATGAAGTTGGTCTAGGGGTTGGCACAATCTTTAAGGTCTGCTCACCACTGAACTGTTAGAGCTTTAAGGTATTCAGTTAGAAGTACAAATTGCACAAATACCAAAAGATTTTATTTTTTTGTACTTTTTTATTTTGAGACAAGAGTCTCATGGGAACAGAGTTCTTTGGGTGGCGGTGGTGGTGCGGCCTGCCCACAGGTCTCTCACCTGCTGGCCTGCTGTTGAGGTCTGCACCAGAGCTGGGGGTGGGAGGGAGGTGAGGGAGTGGGTGGTGAGTGTGTGTGTGTGTGGGGGGGTAGAGTCTTACTCTGTGACTCCGAATGGTCTAGAACTCGCTGTGTAGACCAGACTGGTCTTGATCCGTTTGCCTCTGTCTCCTAAGTGCTGAGATTAAATGGGTGCTCCACCATACCTGGCTCAGGCATTTTTAGTTACTTAGAGCCATGGTTAGTCCTAGATAAATTCTGATAGCTACTATATATGATCAAAGCAAACTATATTTCTCTAAAGAAGTTCCTACAAATAGTAGAATAATTTTTTCTTGCATTTTTGTTTGTCTGTCTGTTTTCAGAGACATGTTCTTACTATATAGTCTCCATACTCCCTGACTTCCCAGTGCTGGTTTCGCAGGTGTACCCTGTACCCCACTACACGCAGTTCTCTACACTTTCTGATGTATTTTTATGGGCGTTTTTGTGTATGGCATAAGTATGACCCACTGTGGCATTTCACTGTTAACGCTTAAAAGACAAACTGATACATATGGAGGAATAACTGCCATCTTTGTAAATGCAGACAGAGTAAATGTCAAGTTTCTCAGTAAAATCCATATGAAATGAAAGGATACAAGTCACATACCAGATTTTTCCTCCAGTTATAATTTCTTTTTTTAAGAAATAATTTTCTAAGCTTTCTTTTATGTGCATTAGTGTGAAGGTATCAGACCTCCTGAAACTGGGGTTACAGACAGTTGTGAGTTGCAATGTGGGTGCTGGGAATTGAACCTGGGTTTTCTGGAAGAGCAGACAGTGTTTCTAACCCCTGAGCCATTTCTCCAGCCCCAGTTATTCTGTATTGACAATAGGTAATTAATTCTCCAGCTTTCTCTCTGAACTAGGGCCCTGTGTATTCTGTGAGTTCCTAGCCTGACTTACTAGTTAGATCCTGGCTACACTGTGTACACTAGTTCCCAGACAGAAAGAGTGGTGACTAAGCCATTCTCAAAGTGAGAAGGTGTTGAAAGCCTCTACCCTTAGGTGCTTGGTGGTCTGTTAGATTATGTGTCTGCTGCTGAGGTCGAGCCTGGTCCTGAGGAACTTATTTCCTCTTCTATCAGCCTTAGTTCAATTTTCTAGTTCCTCACAGGGGTGGCACATCCTGGTGATCCCAGAACATGGGAGATGGAGACAGCAGGATCACATTTAGCTACATACACATTTCTAGGCCAGCCTGGGTTAGATAAGACCTTGTCTTGTGTATATGTGTTTGCGCTTTGAGACTAGTTCTCACTGTGTAGCTCTGGCTGGCTTAGAACTCATAGAGATCTGTCTGTCTTTGCCCCTGCAGTGCTGGGATTAAATGCATGTGCCACACCCAAGACCATGCCTTAAAAATAAAAATTCCAGTTCCCAGAGTGGATTCCTGGTGTCAATCTAGTTGGACTTTAGTCATCCAATCCTCTGAACAGAAAATGAGATATAATTAAAAATCATTAAATATTTAAAGCCATTAAATAACCCCATTAAACTCCTGTAAAATGAAATTGGGGAATGAAGTTGTGACTTTATATTTTTCCTTTCTGCCAGTCAAGACACTGACAGAGAAAGATGTCTGTTACTGCATAACTAACAATGCTTCTAAGATGTACCTTATGCACATATGAAAATAACAACCCAAAGAAATTGTATGGCTTTCCTAGTGTAAATAAAAGTTGGTTACAGCCATGTTTCAAAAGGGGGGTTTTAAAGCCTATCGTTCACTAGAATATTCATTTTTATTCCAGTTTAAAACTCACAGCATACAAAGATGCATTCAGCTGGTGAGAGAGCAAAGCCAATTTAATCTCTGGCTCCCCTGAGGTAAATGTAGTTCACAGTCCTGCCCCCACCCCAACCTCAGCTATAATCCCTGGCTCCTGGAGGTAAAAATGCACTGAAGTGAGGACAATTCTGCAGCAGGATATAATGATCCAAAATGACAGGGACAATAATGACAATGAATTTCATGTCTCCCAGTCATGAGCTGAAGATGCTTGACTAAGCTGACGTATACAATTAAATTGTTACAGGTACAGCAGAGATTGCAGTTAGCTGTATGCTTTGGGGAAATGATGCCTCTGGCAAAAGGCAGATTGCAGAATCCAGCCTCTTTGTTAGGAACTGCCTATTACTCCTTCAGGCATGCGCTGAGACTGTACACTTTAATAAGAGAAGGCCAAGTTAAAGACAAGTCTTTTTAAGGTGTTTGTCTACTTTGAGAGCTTAAAGGAAAATCAATTACTCAGTACCTCAAAGGTGATTTTTTTTTTATAGGTTTTCATCATTTTCCCATTGAGTTCACTCTTTCCTTCCTTCCTTCCTTCCTTCCTTCCTTCCTTCCTTCCTTCCTTCCTTCCTTCCTTCCTTCCTTCCTTCCTTCCTTCCTTCCTTCCTTCCTTCCTCCCTCCCTCCCTCCCTCCCTCCCTCCCCTCCCTCCCTCCCTCCCCTCCCTCCCTTCCCCCTCCCATTGAGTTCCAGGAACACAAATTAAATCAAAATGGTGTCATTGTATGATACCTGTAAGCAAATAGGTTGAGTTTTTGGGTGTTACCTACCTTAATGCACAGACACACTGACTTCTCCAGAGTCATGGAAAAAGTTGAGCAAATAACTGAACATCACAGATTTATGAACAAATGCTCATTGCCTGCTTTTAATTTGGACTGTGTTTGCTGTTTAACACAGCTCTTTAAATTGGAGCGTTGCCTCCAGGTGGCGTTGCTGAGCCGCATCTACTATGTTTTAGGGAGAACATGCTATAACTCCTTCAATTTTACTATCAAATTCTTCAGAAATTTCTACTAGTTTTTGATTCAAATGTGTATAGCATATGAGTACAGTGGTCCATGTATGTGGTTTAGAAATAACCATAATGGCTGAGGGTCTATATTTATGTTCACTTTACTTGTGACATTCAATTTTTCATTTTTGCTCCCTGGGAAGTAATCATTTTAGTTTTGATGTCTTATTTATTTAAATGTTTTCAAGATATATATTTATCAAGAGAAAAAATAGTTTGAAAGGTGAATATTCCTAGTTGACCTACCCTTCTCAAAGTCTGTAGCCTCTGATCGAGGTAACTGAAACCAAGCTGTTGATTAGAGAGATATTTCTACAGTCATATTTTGCTGAATGCATCCATTCTCATCTGGAGTAGAAGAATATCATCCTGGAGATGCAGAATTGTCAAAATTTGATAATATATATATATATATATTTGGTAATAACTATATATAAACTTGTGAATACTATTTTTATTGTCTCTTAAATGAAAAAATCCATTAAATTCTATTTGCAAATAAACCCCATTTTTAGATTCTTAACTATATAAAGTTTAAAATTACATAAATATTCACACATAGAATTTGGCATACATAGTATATATGTAACTTACAGAGCATAATAATACAGACTCTGGAATTTACAATCATAGATCTACTGTCCAGAATTTTCTCAAAACTGATGCTGTCTGTGACTATTTCACATGCTACCATTCTTCCTGTTTCTTAGATTATGGATTCATCTCTTTCTATATATTCTTAGTATCTTAGCACATAGACATTTTAAAGTAAAATCCTATTTAGTTTTGTTTAAATTTTGTAAAATATATATACAATGTGCTGTAAAAGTTGTTACAAACCCTTTGCAGAGCAGATAGATGCACAGTGTGAACTAGATCCCTACACTGCCATTGTATATGGTCCAGAACATTCTTATGTATGTCCATCAGAGATATATACAGACGAGTTCATAAAATCTCCATGTCTGATTGAAAAAATAGAAATAAGAGAAATATCCATCAAAAGACAAATGCATGATTTATTTCAATTTATATAGTGGAATTAAGCCAGGATTGAAAGTGAATGAACTGTGAACTGAACAATGTGAATGGACCTGAGAAACAGGATGGTACATATAGTATGGTTAAATATCACCATGGAGAACTGTTTTACATATTTGCTGTATCTTGGACCACACATTGTATATCATTGAATTTAGGATAAAATACTGGTCTGGATGTGGTGGTCTATGCCTTTAATCCCAGCACTCTGGAGGCAGCAGGGGTAGGCAGATCTTGATGAGTTTGAGGCCAACCTGATTTACAGGGTGACTTCCAGGATGGCCAGGGGTTCACAGAGAAACTCTGTCTCAGGAAAAAACAAACAAACAAACAAACAAACAAAACCCTAGACTGTGATACATAATTTATAGACTATTTTGAGGTTTAAATAAGCAAATAAATGCAAAATCTTTATGGAGAAGTTGTTTTTCAAGTATTGTTATATTTGTGTTGGTTCTATGCTTACTCTACCATATTTCTATTTTTCATTGGAAGTATTCTGAACTAAGTATTAGTTCCACAAGGATTCACTTATGTGTTTAAATTTTCAAGATCTTTTTTTCCAAAAATAATTGCCAAACCTTTTTAGGGAGAAACATTATGCCTATGAACATGTTCCAGATAAGAGATGTTTACAATTTCAGGATTTAGAACACGATGTTTTCAAAGAACTTTCTTTAGAATTATTTGCCTTTTGGATGTCTAAAGCATATTTGTTTTCTTACTGTTTTGTCCATTTACGAGTCCACGGCCCTGAATTAGCTACATGGCTGTTGGTGTTGATTTCCTACTGTCCTCTTCCTGTTGGGTTTCTCCTCTTGTTTCCGCGGGTTACATAAATGGAGCTGACATCATTGCTCATATAGCAGGCAGTTTTTTTTTCTTTTGCCCTCAAATGCTGCCTTTTTGCCATTCAGTGTATCTGGATACCAACTAATGCTAAATGAAATTTGACATATACCCCTAAGAAACAAAAGTTATAAACTGTGGCTTCAAAGGAAACCTTGAATAAATAGGACACACTGTGTCCACCCGGGCTAACATCCAGCATATGCTTTAGCTTCTTGATGACGAGGCAGAGCACCAGAGCCCCCAGGAAACTTGGCAATTGTTTATTGCTCACTTGGCAAGCATGTATTAGACACCAGGCTTTCGTTCTCGTACAGTTTTCTTAAAAACCGCACAGAAGTAAGATCAGATCAGGTGTAACACACCAAGGTATCAGTTATCTATGTTGTACCTTGTATATAAAAGTTAAAAAAACTGCTAAATACTCACTGGTACTAAGGTGTGTATAAAGTGGCCTGAGCTCATAGATCTGATGGGTTTGGGAGAAGGCTCTCTTCCTCTCTCTCTCTTGCTTGCTGTGGGGGAGGGGGTCAAAAGTAAAAGCTGTTATATTAAAAAAACAAACAAACCCTTCAGTTTGCTTATTCTTCTCAAAGGAAATATGGAATCTATTAACTAGTCATTGTATCTGTCAGTGACATAAAATTATGAACCCATGGGCTTTGAGATAATTTACTACATATGTGGCAGATATTTTGTCAAACTCTTCATCCTTATGACCAACAGTATTTTACCATTATATGACAGTAAACTTTCAAAGTGATTTTCATAAGTCATTTTAGTCAACTCAAATTTATGTATGTAAGCTAGGATAGGATATTACAGTCCATATTTTTCAGGAAAGAAAGGAGAATATAGCTAAATATTTGGGTCAATATTTTGGATACATGAAGTTGTGAAGGTATATGGCTAGTTGAGATAACATTACAGAATGAAGTCATACTATCATGCCTTCCATCCATCAATGATGTCTTATTTCCTTTTTAATTGCTGTGATAAAGTGACTCACAAAAGCAACTGTAGAGAAAAAGTGTTGGTTAGTTCTGCTTGACAGTCTGTGGGTGTCCATCATAGAAAGACATGGTAAGGAAAGTATTGGTGGCAGTGATAGGAAATTGGCCAATCACAGAGAGTCGATGGGAAGTGGGGCTGGGCTATAACCTCTCAAGGCTCAGCCCCAGAGACCAACCCTCTTCCTGCAGTGAGACTTTCCTAAAGAGTCTGCAACACCAGCTGGGGGCCAAGGGTTCAAATACTTGAGCCCATGGGGGGAATGTCACATTCAAACCACAATTAGGTTTTGAATTCGTCACACATTTAAAGCCATAATGAGGCATTGAAGCAATAGCTACTTTTTCAGAGGAACTAAATTCCATCCCAAGCACCCAAATTGGCAGCTAACAACTGTTGCTAAATCCAGTCCCAGGGTATTTGAGCCCTCTTCTGGCATCCCAGGGCACTGCATGCATGTTAGGCAGAGACAATACATGCAGGCAAAACACCTTTTACACACAAAATAATAACTTTTCTTTTCTGCCTGCTTGTCTGTCTGTCCGTCTCTGTCTCTTTCACCTCCTCTCCCCTCCTCTCCACTCTCTTCCTCCCTCCCTTGTGTGTGTGTGTATGTTTTCTCCTTTCTTTAAGACAGGGCTTCTTGGTGTAACTCTGGTTGTCCTGGAGCTCATTGTGTAGACCAGGCTGGCCTCACACGCAGAGATCTGCCTACCTCAGCCTCTAGAGTGTTAGAATTAAAGCATGTGCCACTATACCCAGCAACATTTTTTTTTTAAATTAAAAAGAGACAGTTTAATAAGGCATGTTTTTATTTATTATTTATAGAAAAGAAATGAGAATAATACAATGTAACAACTGCAGCTTTTAACTTATGGCCAGAATTTACCTGTGTTCCTTTTGCTTCTCCCTGAACTCCCTCAACAAAGATTCAGTCCAAGAATAAATCTATAATGATAGTTTATCTCCTTCCTGGGAGTTGAACCCAGGGCCTTCATTGTCATCCTGTGCAAGAACTGTATTGCTGAGTTATGGCCCAGTCTTTAGTCTATACCCTTAAGGTAAAGATTCTGTTTTAAACATAACCACACTTGACAATAGTATCTACTGTCTGGTCACATCCACATATCCTTTGTAGCCTCATAATTTTGACTCTTGAATGAGAATTCAATTTATAAATCAGACAAAATTTTTCCGGAGATATTGGGGCATGTTAATAATGCTCAAGAGGTGAAGGCTGATGGTTGAAATAAACCATCATGGGCAACACTTTTTTTTTCTTCATAAAAGAAAACAAAGCAAGATGTGAGTGTAGTTCAGTAGCAGAGGGCTTGCATCAAAAGTACAAGGACTCTAAAAAAACCAGAAAAATTCTGAAAAGAGTCTCGTATGCTGTGTGTGCTTGCAATTTCAACATCCTGGAGCCCAAGTCATGAGAATTAGGAGTTTGGGGTCAACCTCTTTCAAAAGGCCTGCTAACAAACAAAACTTCAGATGAAATATTAGCTAAAATTTATACTCTAGTTATACTTTTTGTCTCTTTAGAGTTTCTTTAACATGTCCCCTGTATTTTCTGTATCAAGAACTCTTTGCTGGATAGGAAGTGGCATCCAGAGGCAGTGCTTGCCGCCCCACATTGTCATTCATAGGCTGGAAGACGCTTGGGTGCAGTCTTGTGGTTCTCACCTGATCTTGAAGTCACAGTATGATAGCTAGATGCTGAGGCTGAGGATTTTCAAAGGTGTCTTCTGCGGTCAGTTTGGGGTCTGAGGAGGAAGGCTGCAGTAGCTGTGGTGTCACTCTTCTGTTTGAACACTTTTCCCATATTTTCATCATATAGCTAGCATGGATTTCCTCACAGGATAGGCAGACATCTTCAAGTCTGCTTATCTTGAAGAACACATAAGGGACCAACCAGAAACCCAAGACTTGGCTTGATCATTGCCTTGGAATCACACGGTGTCACTTTTATGTAGTGCTCTTTGAATTGAGCTCCAGAGGCAGCCAGATTTAAGGGTCAGGATGATAGATAACACAGGAAGATAACTAAGGCAGAGTTTATTGGTGAGAGAAAAAGGAGCTTTGCTGATCACCAGCTGTCTTGCTAGCGGTACTCTGGGAGGCATGTGTGTGTCTGCCACAGCTTCCAACCTCACACACTTCTTCAGCTATTGTTGCTTACCCAATCGCAATATTCCATTAGATCTGTGGAATTTTAGAGGAGTTCCTTTCTAGTTCTCTCTTTCCTAATTTATAACTCAGCTAATTTATAACTTTTCTGTTTCAACCATTTGCTTTATTTAGAAACCATGCATATAGGTATGTTCTGCTTTGCTTCTTCCCTTTTATTTGAGAGTTTTCCATTGTCTTGTAAATGCACTGAGATTGTTTTAGGGGCAATCAATATGTACTCATCTAGGTGCTTATATTTAACGAGTCTATTACAAATACCGATGTTTACGTTGCCGTTTTTCTTAAGGTGGCTCCTGAGTACTTCTAATATTCTGTTAGTGGCCTGTCATAATATATGTGCCATCTTCTAGGTCAAGTTATTTTGGGCTTACCATGAAACTTTCCTATGCTATGCTCCTCTTTTTATAAAAACAAAATAAAACATTTTAATTTTTCTTTTTTTTTTCTTTTTTTGGGGTGTGTGTGTGTGTGCGTGCGTGCATGCGTGCGCGTGCACGCATATGGATGCATGCCATGGTGACATATGGAGGCCAGAGGACAGATTGCAGGAATGAATTCTCTACTTTCACCATGAAATTTCCAGGGCTTGAATGTAGACCACAAAGCCTGTTGGCAGGTACTTTCAGGAGATCATCTTTGGAAGTAGCCGTTTCTCCAAGGAAAAAATGTGTGGGGAGTGTTCACTAGTAACTAGATACTCATTAATGCTCTTTGGTACTTATTTTTCCGTCTTTCAATAGAATTAGACTTCTTTTGCTATGCCGTTTGTGCTGGTTTGTGCTTCTGTCTTCTGAGTGCTGGCACTGTTATAGGCATCTGACACTATGTCTGGCTTGTAAGTTTTTTTTTAAATTATTTTTATTTTTAAGATTATAATACAATGACATTATTGCCCTTTTCCTTTTCCCTTCTAAACTATCCCATATACCCCTTCTTGCACTTTTCCAAGTCATGACCTCTTTTTCATTAATTGTTGCTATATACACCTGCGTGGGAACACACACACACTCACGTACACACACACACACACACACACACACACACACACACACACTCACTCCTAAGTGCGTAAGTACTATTTGCTCAGTCTCTATATATAATGTTAGTTATATACATTTTGAGGGCTGACCATTTACTCATGGATAACCAGTTGGTGTGCTTTTCCCTACGGAAGACTGTCTCCTTTCAGTATTTCTTAGTTGCCTGTAATTCTCCTTTGTGTAGAACTACATGAGCTTTCCCCTACCTATATTAGCATAGCTATTGGTGTCATCACGTCCAAGTAATAGTTAGGCAACTATGTTGTTGAGATTTTTATGATTTTAGTTTCTGACATTCTAGGAGACAAAGTCTCACAGCAAGCTCCCCGTGCCTCTGGTTCTGACAATCTTTCTGCCCTTTCCTCCTCTGGTCCCTGAGCCTTAGGTGCTGGGGTTGTATTATAGATGTATCTGTTGGGACTTGTGTAATGGTCTATGTTGCAAAGAGAAGTTTCCTATGTGAAGTGTGAGGGCTATACATATCTATGGGCAAAATTATTAATGACAAACATTAGGCTGTACTTAGAGATTATTCTGGTAATAAAGTGATGGTTATAAATTTTTCCTCCAAACCCATGACTTTATTAACACTGGATAGTTGACTAGGTTTCCAGTAGCAGGCATAATTTTCCTCTTGTTGAGTGGGTCTTAAGTCCAAGTAGAGAGCTGTTGGTTACTGCCAATTATGTGTGCCATTATCAGTCTTTTAGGGTTAGCTTGGGGGCTCAGCACATTTTTGAGCAAAGAAGAAACAAATGGTGAGTTTTTAGATATAATGCAACTTAAAAATTCAGGTGTGCATGTTATTTACTCTTCTCAGCCTTATTTCCAAAGAAAATATTGTTGAGCACAGTTTAATTTTGTTTTAAATTTCCTTATTGTCATTATGTATCAGTGAGTACATATACATCATTCTCTTTTAAAGATACTTCACATAGTTCCTGTCACTGTTGTTATGCTACCAACTGAATCAACAAACTCATTTTATTTTGGCTTCAGACTGTTACAGATATGTGTTCTTAAACTTACATTTTAAAATTACACAGAATACAAGGCTTAAGAGTTAAAGAGTTGAAAATTGGAGAGATTTTTCTTTCTTATTTTCTCCTTCCCTTTAAAGGTAATAATTGTGTATATGCGTGTATCTGTGTGTGTATGTATGCATGGTGCATAGGTGCATGTGTGTGCAGGTGTGCATGCCCTTGTACACATGTGGAGGCCAGAGGAGGACCAAGATGTCCTGCTCTAGTGCTGTCTGCCTAATTCTTCTGAGATAGGGTCTCTCACTGAACGTGTCATAGGACGGTGGCCAGCAAGTCCCAGTGACCCTCCTGTCTGCTTGTCACCATGTTGGAGTGACAGGCACTAATGGTCACACCTGACTTTTTAATATGAGGACTGGAAATTCAAGGTTTCTATGCTTATATGGAAAAAGCTCTTACCTACTGAGCTACCTCCCCAAGCTCCTAATAATTATTTTTGTCTTAGTTTTAATATATCTTTTAATTATGAATGATAGTGGAAGATACTCATTGTCAGCTTTTGGCCTCCATGCTCAAATTCATAGGTGACTGTACTTGCACAGGCAAGTATACACACACATGTACACCACACACAGTAACTGTGTTGTTTAGATACAAGTATACACAGTATTATTTAAGGATCAATAAATGATACAGCTGAGTTATTTTTCATTTGATAAAAATGAATCTTGTTTCCTTTCTTTGGATGCCATAAAAATGGCACATCCACCAGTTTTATCTGTATAGACAACTTAAAATTAGTCTTTGAGTCTGAAATGCTATTATTATCATTATGTAAAATATGCTTTGATTTGTTTAAATTTGCTGAAACCTGGTTCATATCATCTACTTGTACTGAATGCCAATCTCCTTAGTCAGACTCAATGCTCATGTTAATTATAGTCTTTTAAATAGATGGGCCAATCTTATACTAATACATAAAATTATATACTTCTTGGAAAAATCTCATTTTGATATGGATCATATAATAGTGCATTTAAAAATTTTTTATAGATGAAGCTAATTAATTATAGTTTGAGGTTAAGATTTTAAGATTCAGGGGGCTTTTCTCTTTTATTTTATAGATCTTGGGGAAAATGTATGGACAGGTTTAGACCATGCTCAGGGTGCTGCATTTTGAAACTTAATGTATATTTCCAGTTGTGTTTCTCTCAAAGTGTTCCCTCAGAAATATAGTAAAGAAGACATTTAGAAAGAAGGGATGAAAGAAAGATTTGACATTGAAACTTAAATACATACATAGAAGATAAAACACTGTAATGATTGATCACCAGGAAACTGGCAGGAGTCATCTTTTAGGAACTGATTTTCTTTTTAATTTATTTCATTGTACAGTTTAATGCCTACTTACCTATTCATGGGATTGGTAGGTGTTCGAGTTCTGACCACTTTCAATGTTAGTACTAGAAGCCTTAGGTATTTGTCTAGGAAAATGCATAGCAAAAGGTAGAAAGAGGGTGGGGAACAAATTCCATTTGGGGGTTCTCCAGATGGTGAGTAGCAGCTGTGTTAGTGGAACAGAAAGCCATATTAGCTATGTGCACTTGGGCTCCTATGAAAAAAGTAGTAATAGTAAGAGCATTTGTTCAATTAAAAACCTCTACATTGTAGTCTCAATTGCCTTCTTATAAGCAGCACTACAGATATAAAGCTGAGAGAGTTGAGGCCCATGAGGTGGTCCCTCTCATTGGTAAAGGCTCTTGCCACCCAGTGATGAGACAGGTTTGATCCCTGTAACCCACATGAAGTCAGGAGAGAACTTGATGTGGGAATGCCTTTCTGTATGCTGTGAATCTCAATCTTTAAATAAAGGAGCTGTTTTGGGCCATGACAGGCACCATAGAAGAAGTAGGAGGAGGAATCAGAATAGGAGGAAAGGAAGGGCGGAGTCAGAGGCAGATCGAGGAAGCCACCCAAGAAGAAACATGTAAGGAACATAGGTGAGCCATGGGCCACGCATCAGACAGATTAATAGAAATGGGTTGATTTAAGATGTAAGAGCTAGCTAGCAATGTGCCTGAGCCATAGACCAAACAGCATAAAATTAATATAAGCGTCTGAGTCATTTCTGGGGGCCTGAGCAGCGAGCGGCTAGGCGGCTAAGGGGTCTGGCGTGGCAGGTCTGTGGGTCCAGGCCCCTGGCCGCCCGAGATCAAGAAACCCCACTACTACAAGAACTGTCTACACAAAGTCGCTCTCTGACCTTCCTACTCAATCTGTGGTATATATATATATCCTCTTTACCCCACAATAATATTAATGAATAAAACTAAGTCTTATAAAAAGTTGTGGAAAAGTCATTATGACGAAGTTCTTGTGAGTATAAGTAGCATCTTGACAGATTATATATACACTCTGGAGCTGACAAGATTGTTATTTCTGGATATCGACTTTCAATATGGTTCCACTTCTCATAGTTCTTAGATTATACCTTCCATTAGTAGATTACATTATTTACGTTGTTAGGTTACTCACTGGGAGTACAAACCACATACCACCTACTTTTAAACACTAAACTTTGTTCACTAAACATGACTATATGCACACAAACATGCTGGTTATATATATATATATATATATATATATATATATATATATATATGTCTATTACATAAAGTAAGATCACAACATGACTGCACATGTGAACATGCTACTTATGTAAAATACGTCTATTATATAAAGCAAGATTATAAACATGATTGTACACATACAAACATGCTAGTTATAGGAAATATGTATGCCTAATATGTAAAGTAAGATCAATATTTAAAAAAATGTTTTCTAGTATGCTTTTTTATACCTTTGGCTAAAATCAAATCATCATGCTCTTTAAATATAAACAGAAATAAATTTTTCACTCAATTATGTCAAATTTTAGAGTAGTGGTAGACATCGTTAAAAAAAGTTAAGCATAAACATTATTAACACAAACATAATGAAATACATATACAATTTAGAGTAATATTTAAAGTAATATAAATACCGAGATGCAATTAAGCTCCTCACTCACTAAAGTCTAATTATTTTAATTTGCTGTTTAATTTAACCTTGGTCTGCTTCCTACCCCACCCAAATGTGAACAGAATTAATTTACCCCATAAATTTTAATTTAGACCTATCATTTCCCCTTTCTGTTTTTATGGCTTCATCTCCACCAGCTCTTAACCATACCCAGGTCGCAGCTAAGGGTCCCCTGTGCCAAGGGTCATCTATGAAGTTGTGAGGCTATCTTCCTCCTTCCCAGCTGTTGTGGCTCTGCCCTCTTTGGGGAAGTTCCCTTCAGTATATGTACTTTCTCCAGTAGATTTCCGACTGTGTACCCATGTTAATTCTCTTTGAATTCTGGCATGCTCACCGTCAATTTTATAAGTACTAAGCCTAAATTTTCAAGACATCGGGAATGGGGTAGGTTTGTGACTCCAGCAGGTCTTACTTGAGATTATTAACTAGTTTAGAATTTGCCCTGAACAATATTTTCCACAGACCACATGAAATCAAGTTGGAAATTCCGAGAGTAACCAACAGCAGTAACAAACAAGGCCATTGAGTAGTAAAGAAAAGGTATGGGAAAGAAGTGACTCCCATTGGCGTCTGTGACCTGTGTTTGATAAGGGATTCATACACCGTGTGGGAATCCACAGAGCCAGAGTTTGGAGCTAACTCACGATCCATAAAGCTATAGTGATTCGCATCAGGCAGAGTCTGTTCTAGAGAAAGGCCTCTAGACACTTCCCTCACATTTTCAAGTTGATCCTCACCTCAGAAGGAAAGTGCTCGAGGACGAAAGAAGATATACTTAGTGAGAAGGAGGCCAGGCGGGAGCCTCCCTTGCACAGGAGGATGTAACCTCACTCACATTGCTTTCAAATAACTTTCTGTTCAGAGGAGAATGGGCATCTTCTCGAAATTTCCATATCATCATATCCCAAAGAGCACTTTGTACAATTGCGCTGCTGTTATACATTTGGTTAGTGATTTAAAGGGATATGAAGGTGAGCGAGTTTCCCTCCACTACTGATGCACAGGCAGAATAAGTTCTAGAAAAATGTTGACTGCCTTCAAAGCCACATTTGACTTTCGTCTCCCGTTTCTGCGGCTTTAGCTTCAGCTTTTTGTGTTGCGGGGCTGATATCCAGCCTGTGCCTCACTGTGTGGCCTTTTTGTGCATGAAGGACTCTAACCCTGTCATCTGTGCCTCCGATTAGATGTTTTACCCCTAGTACCTAGCCCTTCAGAAGTTTGTGGGAATTCTAGAGATAGAGAAATTCATTTTCATGTGACTATCACTAAACTTTCTGATATGATTCTTGGGAAGAAACTGATGACATGTGATTCTGAGTCCAGGTGTTTGTCTCTTGCTTATAGTCTACCTTGTACCTTTGATACATCTATGTGAATTCCAAAGTGAGTATGCATGCTATATTTTCTTTCCTAAAAATTCTTTCATTAAAACTTTATTGTAAAATATTGCTGAAAGAAATAATCGGACTCAAGGTTTGTATGCATATCACAGAATTTCTATATGGTTAGCATAGCTATTATCAATACTTTCTAAGGTTTTCTTTTGTTTAATTCTGTGCTCTATTCTTCAGTATTAGCTTTATTGTATTAGTTTTGGAATGTTGGGATAGCTATAACTGAAGTCCATTTTGCATAGTAACTTGAAGTACCGTGTAGTTCATAGCCCTTAGAAATGATAACATTCTTGCTTTTTATATATGACTATCAATTTTGTTTATTTCTAAAATAGTATTTCTATTCAGTAGTTGCATATAGCATCATCTATCAACCCCACAATGTCATAGGTACAGGACCAAATAGCAAAATGCTTCATAGTCTCTAAAGACTGTCAAAGAGAAGCTGTAGAAAGGTATATGAACTCAATGCAGGAACACTTGAGCTATGCCATACTAGGTGAGGTAGGTCTAGAAAACCTTCCTTAACTGTGCTGAATCTTAGGCTGCAGAATTTTAAGAAAGAGAAGTGACCAAGTCAAAGCACTTGGGACAGGAGTAGGGGGGAAGCACACTTGCAAAAAGGAACGTTTGCAGGTGGTTTGCAGGCACAGGACATCTAACAAGTTTGAGGAGATGGTGAGCAGAAGCACAGAGTAGCATAGAGGGCTTAGATCATGGAGAAGGCATTTCATTTGAATTGTGTTGCCAGTGGGAATTTAGTGAGTAAAAGCAGTGTTTGACAGGAATGGGGGAAACAGTGGTGCCCTGATGGAACCTAGTGTCCAAAGAGAACTCAAGGAACGGGACAGGGGGTGTATGTCAAGGTCTAGTATATACTTCTGCTTTCACTTCCTTTAAAATTCCAGCTCTCCACTCCCTAGATTTTCTAACTTATTTGTAGTCATCTTTATGGTTTGCTGTTTTATTTGTAAGTTTACTCTTTCTAGTCTCATTAAATCTACAGGATGAGAATGAATGAATAAAGGACTGTCAAGTGTTTCTAAGTTCTGTTTTAAGAATAATCTAGATCTTTAAAACTTCAATAAGGAAAAAAATCTGTGGTTGCCCAACTGGCTTCTGTCAGTAATTTGGAAAGAATAGTAGTCTTTAGAGCGGTATTAGTGATATAAACCCCCTGGAGAGTGAGGAATGCCTGGTGCACTGCTAATTTTGTAGTGATCCAGGTGGAGGAAGGAGAGGAATAGCCAAAGCCATAGAGAGAACAAAGGCATGTCAGTTGCAACCTGGCCACAGTTTGGGCTCAGCTCTCCTCACCAATCCCATTCCGTTGCATTGGTAGCTTATTTATTTATTTTTAACCTGTATCATATTAAGATCTAACTTTGACAAATTGCATTTTGATTTATAGTCTGTGCTTTTGGCTTGTGCTTTAATGGCATTAGCCAACTCTAGACACATACTGAATTCATTATGTACCTTATGTATGTAAGTAGTAATACTTCCTTTTAATGAACATACGGTCACATCAAAGTGCTGTCGAGAGTATTTCACAAAAGCGTCTTTGTGCAGTGTTCCTCAGAAGTTTGTGGAAGACTAATATGCTGTGTTTTAAGTTGCATTTTAATGGTGTAATATATTATAATTTTGCTCTCTCCTTAAGGTGAATAGTCTAGTATTGTCTGTTTGAGTCTTCTTAGGCTTAAGCTTTTAATTAGAATTTAACATTTTTAAATAAAAATTTTATTTGTGACCAGGTGAATTAAGAGTTCACAGAGTAAATTGACTTTGAATTTGTAAACTGAGCTATGTTGCTAAAAAGAATAGATAAGGCACTTTTTCATATTTACTATGGATGATGAGAAAGTCACAGAATTTACTTATAGCCCTTTGGGGTAACACTAAGCCTTGGCGGTGTTAACTAACAAGGCTCTTCTTTTAAATATTTATTTGATTTTATCTTTATTTATATGTATGTATGTGTCTGAGTGTATACCTGCTGTGGGAGTGTCTGGAGTCCCACTGGCTTATACCTGATGTGGGTGATAGGAACCAAACTTGGGTCCTCCACATGAGTAGCCAGCACTCTTGAGCATGAAACCATTTCTCTAGTTCCCTGAACAAGGTTCTTGTCCTTAAAATGTGGACAAATTTTGACAACATTTGAGGACAGATCTCTCAAGATAGGTTGGTAGAATTAGAGAATCATCAGATGAGTTGACTGTCCATCTGGGCTGAGCCTTCCATGGTGAGCAGCCTTGTGACAGTCACCTGTTCCAGCTGACACTGCAACTTTCTGTCCACCTTGCTCCTCATATTTTATGGCTCTGGCCAGGACAGTAGTCTGTTCAGTGGAATTGAATGATGGTATGCAGCTTTCTTCATGAGGAGGGGAGGGAGTCTATGTAAGACATACCAAGTAATCCTTTCAATTGGTGAGAGGCCAGTCCTTGGGAGAAAGACTGGGCAGGATGTTCAGGCTCTAGGCAAATGAGCTGGGGCAGGGTTCTAGTCTATGGGAACATGGAGGGCGTCAAGGCAGGGAGATATATGTTTGGTATTGATGGTGGACTGGACTATAGCTGTAGGGACCGCTAGACCCCTGTGGTCTGGAGGTAAACAGCGTTTTTGGGGAATAGGATAGTTTTGGGCACATGGGGGCTCTTTACAAGGTTGGCTGTGCATCCAAGCCTGCAGGTTGAAGGATTCCAAGAATGACAACAGGGCAAGGTCACATTGACTGTCTTAGTAACTAATAAGATTGTTCTTTCACAATAACTAGCATTTCAAGAGAGGTCTCAAGAATGGCCAGGTACCCAAAAAACACAGTATTTAATTCTTTTTACTTTTTGTTATAAAACAAAAGTGAAAATATAGGTAAGAGTGATATGTTTCAGCTTTGCACTTAAAAGTTGAGAGTGAACTAATATTTTCTATTTGATGTGGAGTTGTATAATATCTTAAATTTGTACCTTATTTTTAAAATGATCGTATTTAGTAGTGTAAGGTGCTAGTTTTGAGGATATATATATATATATATGCATATATGTATGTGTGTGTATATATGTATATATATATATATATATATATATATAAATAACTTGAGTCTCATTACATATTACTACTTCATAGATAAAGGGAACCTTTTTTTTTGAAACAGTATTTGGAGTGATTTCTCTTTTTTTTTTTTTTTTTGAGACATGGTTTTGCTAAGTAGTCTCTGCTAGTCTAAAATTTCTAATCCTGCTGCTTCAATTTCCAAGAACTAGGGCTATAGGCTTGCTTCACCATGTTAAGCAAGAGCTGTTTCTGGTATTGTTTTATTGTAATTTATGTAATGGTTTATTTGAAAAAAATTTATTGAATTATTTTATTTGTAACCTCACATAATTATTGAGTATAAATTTCAAGGTATAGAATATTGGAAATGTTTTTCTCCAGTCCATGGGAATATTGATTCCATATGTAGCTATTTTGCCCCTTTTGCTATCTCAAATGGGAAATTCTATATTGCATGTTTACATTATTCTCATCAACACAATTGTTTTAATATACGACCATGTAGTTTGGCCATTATTTGATGTATACAGTTACAGTATTGATACCCTTTCCTTGTTAACTGTGTCGTACATAAATGCCTTGTCTTTTTGTCTGGAAGACAATTTAGATATTCTGTTCTTAGCAGGGAGTCAAATTAAACTGAATTGTATAGTATTTCCTCTCTGCACTGATTTTGCCTGAGCATGAGTATTGGCAAAGGCCCAGGATATCTGATTTTTTATTTCCCTCTGGTGATCAGACTATTGTAAGTTGATTGGTATTAAAACAACTCACAGTCTGTAAATTGATTACTTTTAACAAACCAAACAAACAAGAAACAAATCCTCAACACCTCCTTGCTTGCCAGGCTCTGGTGTCCTAGCCAGAGATAAACTTCTGAGTGGAGGTGGGGCATAGGGTTCTTCCCCTCATTCATTCTGATTAAATCGGTGATGCAGGTTGCTGTTCCAAAACAAAGTCCAGAAATCAAACCTATGAAAATAATCAAATTAGAACAAGATTTTGTCAGTAAAGGTTCAGGGCTGAGTTTGTAGGATGGCTTTTTTTTTTTTTTTTTTTTTTGGTCCCCCATGACACACACAAAGCTCTGGGTTCACCCAGCACTCTGTATACTGGTTAGTAGCACACCTCTACCTGGCACTTGAGAGGTAGAGGCAGAATGTTTTTCATTTGACCAAATGTAAAAGGAGAAATAAGATCAATTTAATAGAAGGCAATCTCTGTTGACTGCGATAGTTTCATACTTATAATTTGTTCTGAATTTGGTCATTTCAGAGGCTTTAGTAGATGAGCAGAGAGGTTGCTCTTAGCTGAATTTTACAGTTAAAAAAAATAGACAAGGAAGGGTAGAAGGGTGTGAGCCTGGCAGTGAGCAGGGTCCCAACCAGGCCTGGCCAGTTTTTAGGCCTGTTCACCCTGGCAGATGTCAGCTCTTGGTAAACAGGCTTTTCAGATAATCTGGACCCTTGGCCCTGGTCAAAATGATTTGATAACAACATGATAAGGGGTGGAATTGTCTGTGATTAGAGAGAGAAATCTGATAAAAAACCTTCTAGGGACCAAACAGATAAAGGTTCTCAGAAGGCTGCTTGCAGTTAGAATTCCCTGGCTGGTTCTTAGTGCGGGGTTCTGTGTGTTTATTATGTAGGTCACACTCTGAGCCACCCCTGGGGTTGGCTGTTACTGCATTTTGTAAAAGAGTATTCAGACAAATAAAGAGGATGGGTATGCATTGGTGAAGGAATTCATTTATGTTGGCCTGTCCTGTGATGAAAGGTGATTTAATTATATAAAAGAAATTCTTTTGGCTTGTTATATGATTGTTAGTTTTTTAGTTGGTTTATGTTAAAGTTGGGAATAGAAACTTTAAAAAAATAAGTAGACCCGTATGATGTAGAAAAATCATTTGTGCCTACGCTGTAGCAGGTGTCATAAGCAAGTTGAGGCAGAGAGAATGGGATTTGTCAGTGTAGGGACATGCAGAAGCCATTAAGAGAAAAGGGATGTTCTCATCACTCTCCTCTGCCCTCTCCCTCCTCTCCTTCCTATTTCTTCTTTTGGGCGGTCTCCTCAGGTTCTGTCTGTGTAGCTCGGCTATCTTAGAATTCTATGTAGACCAGGTTGGCTTCAAACTCACAGAGATCTACCTGCCTCTGTCTCTTGAGTGCTGAGATTAAAGGCAGGTACCACCATGCCCATGCTTCTAATATTTTCTTGACTTTTCTCACTATGTAGCCCAGATTGGCTTTGAATTTGCCATTTTCCTGCATTATTATCCATGATGCTGGGATTATAGTTTTGACCCACTGTGTCTAGTATGGAAGAGAGATTTTCTCAGGAAGAGTCCCATGGCAATAGAAGTGCTGGGAAGTCAAAAAGGCCCTGTCCCAGGACCTGCATTCTCTTCACTGTGGCAAATTACCAGTGATGGACTACTGATGGCCTGTCCATCACTGTCATAGTTAGAAGACAGACAGTACTACCATTGAGCATCTGTTGCTTTCTTACTTATCTCCAGCACTGAATGCAGGAGGGCCTATGACCAGGGAGCAAGCCTGGAGGCTGACCTTTCTTCTTCTTCTTCTTTGGGAAGGGAACCTCTTGGCAAAGCTTATAGATGAGACAGAAACAGGCAGCCACTAGGAAGCTAGCCTAGAAGCCATAGCAAGTACCAGGCAATTGCCTGCTGCTAATGATTGTTTAAGGGGCTATAATTCAGCTTTAACATTTTTGCTTAGGATACCATGTTTTATAGCCAGTGTTGATTTCCTCCAGAAAACCTGGCAGAATTCCCTGCTCAGTTATCTTGTTTTGTCTTTTTAAAGAGAAAGTGAGGAGTCTTGGATTAAGATTCGGTAAGTTTAGGATTTTGAAGCAATCTACTGTTTTGCCATTATGTCACTATCATTTGCCTCTGGGTTCAAATCTATTCTTGCATCTTATTTATTTAAAAAAAACTCACTTGTCAACCACAGTGAAAGGAGAATAAAGAAAGAAAAGCAACTAATAGGAGGACAGTGAAGTTCAAAGATTTAGAGATGAATTGTTGCCATTTGAGGGAGGAAACATTTGCTGGAGCGATGACCAGTAGAACTGTTTTTATGTGTGGGTACCCACATACCACAGTGCACACGTGCAGGTCAATCCAGGGATTGAACTCAGGCCATCAGGTACCTTTACCTGCTGTACCATTTAGAATTGAAAAATATTCAGTTTTTTTTTTTTTAAAGCATTTTGACAATGACCATAACTGTTTTTTTGTAACAATGTCCTACTGTGTAGCACTGGCTGTTGAGATCCATTTCAAAGGACTGCTAAGAAACTCCTCTCTTCTCTCCCGTGTGTGTTGCATGTGCATGGTTGTGTTCACATGTGTAGAGGCACCATGTCAGTGGGTGGAAGTAACTCTGGGTTTCTTCCTTGATCTTTCTCCAACTTTTCTATGGAATCAGGGTCTCGATTAAACAGAGAGTTGTTTGGTTGAGCTTGCCAGCCAGCTAACTTATTTGTTCCGTGGACCCCTGTCTCTAACTCCCCTGCCCTGGTGTTGGCTCGTCAAGCCCACCAAGTATTTACATGAGTGCCGGGAATCTGGACATCATGGCTGTAAAGCAAGGACTTTACCTACGGAGTCACCTCCCCACCCCCTTTCTTCTGATCAATTAGATGACAGTGCTGGCTCTACAGGGGCCTGATTATAATCAGATAAGGTAAAATATGCACCCATAAGTATCACATGGCGGGGGAGGGGGGGTTAGGACATACCTTTTACTGTAAATGAGTTTTCTGGTGAGAATCCTAGAAAACTCTGATTCTACCTGGGAAGGAATATGGCCTCAACTGAGCTGGTGCACTGGAGTCTCCTTTGTCAGGGGGCTTCACTCTGACTTTGCTGCAGTGAGGCTAGTTAGCAGTTGGTCTGTAGAAATCGGCCTTGATGCTGATGCCACAAATTTAGGAGAGAAGAATTGATATGTCCAGAACATTGGGTTTGGTTGCATTTTAAGAAAGCTTCAGGGGAATAAGAAAGTCTGCTCTGATCAGAGGAGGCTGAGAGCACACGACTGTCAAGAATTTGTGAATTTACTCGGGTAGCTCCCAGTCCTGAGCCACTGAATCCATCTGACCTTCTTGATTTCTGTTCCCACAAATGATACTTGGTACCCAGCACAGAGGCAGTAGCTGCTGAATAAATATCCACAGATGGAATGAATCTTAAAAATCTTTAGCTCATTTCTCTTGGGGGACAAGTCTATGCTGTCTACAGTCTTGCTGTCTGCATGGCAGCTCAACGGAGGTAGTTCTTCTCCATCAGAGCTAGGTCTTCCAAGAAGCACATTTTGTGAACCAATAAACCAGGGCTGTGAGTCTTCATAAATGTATGGTTTACTAAACACTCTCCTTCCTGCCTTTTGACTCTACACCCTCATTTCAACTAAATTTTGCCACATTGATCTTTTCACTTTTGGTCTTCTAAAAAGTAATGAGAGGAGAGAAGGGAGGGAGGGAGGGATGGACGGAGGGAGAGACGAAAAAGTTGAAAGAGAACCATTCTTGGCTTGTGTTGGAGAGAATGGATTGTCCTCAGCAGGCATGAGGAGTGTTCATTGTAAACTAATGTATAGAACACTTTTGTACAAAAATAGCTAATGAATACCCAAAGCATTCTGTTGTTTGCATTTTAAATGAAGTTTCATTTTTGTTACTCTAGTTAGATTCCTAAGTGTCTGAGAAGAAGAAAATTCACTCCTCATTAGATTCATTTAAAACTTTTTTCAAGAAAGGAAAAGTCCTGAGGGTATAGAAACTTTACTTCTTCAGTATGTCATGCTGAGGCATTTGACAATGTTTCCTTTACATGGGGCCAGAGACCACAGATCCACCCTGATTGCTAATTATTCAGACTGTAAATAGCTTATGGTTGAGACAAAAGAAACACAGAGGAACAAAAGGCCTCGGATAATGAAAAAGATATTGTGAAGAGAAAGGCCAGGCAGAATTATGCTGCAGGTCACATCCCGTGCCTGCATTTAATTGTACCTTTGTATTAAATAATAAAAATGATTACATGTTCAGTGCTAACAGGTGTCCATTCTTGAGAACTATAGTATGAATATGTGACAGCAGATTACTCCAATTCATCAACTTGGAATATTATGCCTTTGATTTTCTCTACTTCATATTAGAACTATAGTTTATATTAGAAGACATTTTCCGGAAAAATGTACATCAGCTCAGGATGATTTTTAAAAAACCAAGTTAATTCCCAGTAAACATATATAAAATAGATGAATACAGTCTTAATAAAAGAAAAGTCATTTTGTAGGCATTACCTACCATATTTGAGTCATACTGATATCAGACCTGTATTCTGGTACTTTGTGCTATTGTATAAGCTTTGGGTGTCACAGCCAGTTAGCAGTGATGGAAGGTCATAAGTGGTCTTCCTTAATTACTTAAAGTTTTATTTCTATATGTTTGAGGGTTTGTCTGCATGTATGTGCGTGTATCACATGGGTGCAGTGTTTGTGGAGGCCAGAAGAGGGTGTCAGGTCCCACGGAGCTGGCACTAGACATGGCTGTGATCTTCCATATGGACTCTGGGAATTGAACTGTGTTCTCTAACCACCTCTTAGCCACTGAGCCACCTCTCCAGTCATAGCTTTGCTTTAATTACTTAAGTCTTCTCACTCATGTACTGGTGTTTGTCCTGATGGCTTCTCTGTAACTGTATGCCGTAGGCTGAGTGATTCTGTGTGTGTGTGTGTGTGTGTTTAAGTGTGTCCCGCTAAACTTGAATCTGTTTGTGAGTTAGGTGTTGACTGAGTGACATTGCTGATCTCACACTTTGCGTCTTCCTCTGGGTCCTGCTAACTTGAGAAATTCTTCCTTTTCACAGCATTTGCAGAGAGTAGGGGCACAAGTCCTTTAAAGCTTTGCTTTTGTCATGGTTCCTAGTATTCCACTGACTAAGCAACTTCCTACCTGGGGTCCAGAGTAAGGTGAAAGGGGACACTGAGGACTCACAACAAAAGTCATGGCTATAAGAAGGTGGGGAGAGAGAGAGAGAGAGAGAGAGAGAGAGAGAGAGAGAGAGAGAGAGAGAGAGAGAGAGAGAGAGAGAGAGAGAGAGAGAGAGAGAGGAGAGAGGGAGAGAGAGAGAGGAGAAAGTATTTGTAATGTATTACACAGCAGCTAGACAAATGATACATAATTAAAATTTCCAGACCAGTGAAAAAGGATACTTTCTGGGTTTTTCCCCTTGTTTTTCTGATTTCCTTAGTAGGCCCCCCTTTCTTTTCTTTCTTTTTCTTTTCTTGACACTGTCTCATTATGTGGCTTTGGCTGGCCTGGAACCCTCTATATAGACCTGTCTGGCTTCAAGGGATTCACCTGTCTCTACTTCCCATGTACTGGCACTAAAAGAATGTGCCGCTATGCTCCACTTCTCTGTTCTCTTACTGGGCATTTCTACAAAGGATGAGAAGCAATGCCTTGAGAGGAACAGGCCATCACATGAGCTGTGCAATTTCGGAACCACCCAGCCTGTCTGTAAAGGACACACACACGCACACACACACACACACACACACACACACACACACACACACACACACACACACACACACACGTGCGCACACACACTGCCTTATCCACATTCCTCCAGCCAGGTGAGTGAATACCCTCAAATATTGCAACTCAGAAATTTCAGCTGCAGCATTACTGTGCTCTGTGCCCCGTCACACGTTCTTCTGTATCATTCCTCTGTGTATCCTGACTCCTCTAGTCCTGACACCATACGCACTTTCAATAAATGATTTTGGAAATTGTGTTGTCAGAATTCTCCATGAAATGATTCTCATTTCCACTTTCCCTTTTTAACTGTGCTCATCACGTACTTAAAAGCAGAAGTTAAGAATCTCCACACTTTCATATACACACACCGCTTTGCTCAGTTTCCTGTACTCTTTCTTTCAGAAAGGGAAGTTTTAAATGTAATGGTTACATTGAATTAGCTTGACTTTTGTACATGAGCCCAACTGGAAAGGGGAAACTGCTAGAGAGGTCACCGTGACACCGACAGCCTGCGACAATGGAGCATGCTGTGAGGATTTTGTTGGAAATGGGACTAAAGGCTTTAGGAGAAGATATTCTTTCTGGCAGCCATCTGACCCCCTTTGCTCATCAAAATGATGGTGTCAGACTCAGGTCAGGGGTGATGGGACGAAATTCTCTTAATTGCAAACCGGCGGTTTGGTGATGAAATTATGACAGGTGTTATTTTGTTAAATTGTTTTTCTTAAAAGTTAGACTTTCTGTAATGGTAGATGGGAGTTAGGCATGTCTGTTTATGCATAGGTCCTTACACAGTCAAGGATCATTTAAAAGTGTCCTGTAGTAAAGGGACTATAGGGGATCATTACAGCATCATAGAATTTTGCCAACTAATGATCTACCTTTAGAGATTTTTGTATTTAGTTATTCTCATATTCTTTATACAGTCCTTGATTTTCTTCCTTCCCTTCTTTACTTTGTGTCCCCCCCGTCTCCTCCTTGTCCCCCCTCCCTTGTCCCCCCTCCCTTGTCCCCCCCCCCCGTCTCCTCCTTGTCCCCCCTCCCTTGTCCTCCCCTCCCTTGTCCTCCCCTTCCTTGTCCCCCCTGTCTCCTCCTTGTCCCCCCTCCCTTGTCCCCCCTGTCTCCTCCTTGTCCCCCCTCCCTTGTCCCCCCTCCCTTGTCCCCCCTCCTTTGTCTCCCCTCCCTTGTCCTCCCCTCCCTTGTCCTCCCCTCCCTTGTCCTCCCCTCCCTTGTCCCCCCTCCCTTATCCTCCTCTCCCTTGTCCTCCCCTCCCTTGTCCCCCCTCCCTTGTCCCCCCTCCCTTGTCCCCCCTCCCTTGTCCCCCCTCCCTTGTCCTCCCCTCCCTTGTCCCCCCTCCCTTGTCCTCCCCTCCCTTGTCCCCCCTCCCTTGTCCTCCCCTCCCTTATCCGCCCTCCCTTGTCCCCCCTCCCTTGTCCCCCCTCCCTTGTCCTCCCCTCCCTTGTCCCCCCTCCCTTGTCCCTCCTCCCTTGTCCCCCCTCCCTTGTCCCTCCTCCCTTGTCCCCCCTCCCTTGTCCTCCCCTCCCTTGTCCCCCCTCCCTTGTCCTCCCCTCCCTTGTTCCCCCTCCCTTGTCCTCCCCTCCCTTATCCGCCCTCCCTTGTCCTCCCCCCTCCCTTGTCCCCCCTCCCTTCCTCCTTCTTTTTTTCTCAGCTGTTTGTCCTTTAACTTAGGTGCCAGACTTCAGTTCTGAGATTAGGATGTTTAAGGAGTTTTTGTGCAAAGCCTGTCTTTTAGATGGTTCACCCTAAAGTAATCATGCTCACACGTGTTTCTCTTACAAGACTTCTCACTCTTCTGTGGAGGCCGTTGGGAGCTAAGATATAATCAACCCCAGCAACCTGTATTATTTTAGCGGGTGCATCTCATAGTCTGGTTTTAGACAGGTCGTCCTTCTGCGCTTCTGTCCTTCCGGTTGTAAGCGTAGCGTGTGCACATATGTAAGATTTCAAGTGCAACGAGAACGGAGCAGGAAACAGATTTGCGCAGTTGCCGTCTGGGCCCTTGTGTGGGTGCCAAGGTAATGCAGCTGAGTGAAACGAGAGATGCTGCCTGGTTCTGACAACATGGGTTGGAAGATCTCAACTTCACCAGAGGATCAACTGGGCCAGCATTTCAGGCTATCCCATCCTGGTCTCATGATTGGCAGTGCTGTCAAAACCTTCCCTTCTAGTAATACAATTGCAGGACACACAGAGATACTTCTCAAAATGTCGGGAAACACAGCGGGGCAATTGAGTTGAAAACAATAAAAATGTATCACACCTCTAGAAGAGCTCACTGCAGGCATCTGGGGTGAAGGGCAGAGAGCAAAGTGATGAAAGAGATGGCTGGTCACCGTACTTGTACGTGGAGACAGGAGCTGCTTGGTCCGGTGGAAGTCACTTCCTTGCTCCTTAGCTTTTAGGAGCCAAGCATGGCTGTGTGTGCTTCTCCACGGAGCAAGGGCAACATGTAAGCTAGTCCTTAGGGGTACATTCCTAAGCATTACTCCTTCATTTCCCATTTATTGAGCTTACATGGAGAGGCTAGTTAGTTTGGGGTCAAATTTAGATTTGATGTATTGCTGGCCTTTCTACTGTTCTCACACGTCTAGCCATAACTTCCTGGCTTCTAAAAATTTAACAACATGTATTGGATGTTTATTTTGTTCTGAGAGACGGGAAAGGGAGGGATAAACAGAGGTCTCCTGCTATGCTCTGCAGCAGGGGGATGCCCAAGCCATTGCATTGGAAAGTCAGTACTAGGTAGGCAGGCTGCCTTCCGTCCTCATCATTATATTTTCTACATTTATTTCAGTGGTCAGCTCATAAGAAAGGCGTGCTATTTTTCTAAGTGAGAGTTAGCCGCATTGTGGTGGTGCACACAACTCTAATCCCAGCATTCAGGAGGCAGAAGCAGGTAGATCTCTGTGAATTTGGGGCCAGTTTGGTCTACATACTGAGTTCGGGACAGCCAGAGCTACATAGTGAGACCCTGTCTCGCACCCCCCCCTCCCCCCAAAAAAACAACCACTGGATGTGGTATGTATTACTACAGTATCAGAAAGACTGTGGAAAAGGTACATACATGTAAGACATGATACTGGGCTAAGGGAATTTGCTTTGAGGGGATGCAGATAAGGGAGAGACTTGATGAGATACAGGAATTGGATCCGATGATGCTTTTCTGGAACTTCCAGAATGATACCTAACCAGAAGAGTAATAAGCAGGGCAAAGACAAGAAGGCCTGGACATCAGGTATCTGCAGATAGTTTGGGCAGTTTGAGGTTATAAGGATAATAGAGGTAGGGCTATGATGGTCCAGCATTGTATCCTGAAGTGTTCCATCACTAAATGGTGGTCCTGAATCAAGGCATGGTCTGGCTAGGGACTGAAGGGCTGTGGAAGGATTAGGAACAAGGGGGTGCATTTCCACTCTCTCAACTGCTTTCAGCTGCAGAATATCTATACCTTAAATTGCATTGGGATTTAGAAACTAATTAATGAGGCATTTCTCCATGTGGAAGTAACAGCACTTGACGCTTACGATATACTCCAATGTAAGCAAAGCTTGTAAAACATACGCTTTGTACTTTTAAAATGAGGAAAAATGGATGCTATTAAAGTCAGCTTGGAGTTGGGTTGATTGTGCTGTTGATTTGCCACTATGACTCAGGAATGCATTGTTTTAATGCTGTCTTTAAGATCAGGGAAAAAAATTTTTAGAGTTTGAAAGAAAACGGGCAAGCAAAGTATAAATCTCAACAGCTGCAGGTAGGAGGGACAAGGGAAAGGTGCCTTTAAGTTGGGTGTGGAGGTCAGAGCTGAAAATGCATTCGGAAAATGAGAAGTTACATTTTGTTGAGCTGGAACTCAGAAAAGCAACCAGTGCAGCTGTATGATCCACCACATAGTAACTGTAAGTTTGCTGCCACAGAACCTTCCTCTAGGGTTTAAAGTAATCCAACCACTTTCCATGCTAAGGCAAATGTGACTGAGCCAATGAGTTCCCTTGTGACATGTTTATGGTGCCAGAAAATGACTCAGCTTTCTTTAGTTACCAAATACATACCTGTGCCAGGGAGACAGTCCTCTGGTGACACTTGAATCACCAGAAAAATCTGTGAGATGTATACTATTTGCTATTTATTTTATTTTATATTTTGCGACAGTCTTTATGTAGCCCTGGCTGTCCTAGAACTAACTATGTAGACGAGGCTGTCCTCAAACTCACAGAGATCCACCTGCCTTTGCCTACTGAGTGCTGGGATTCCAGGTGTGTGTCACCATACCCAGCATTGTTCTCCCTTTGCCCCAGAGAGAAAGCAGCTATATAGGGAGATGCTATTTCATTTCTTGGGTTATGTGCATTCATCTAGCCTTGTGAAGCTTATTCTGGTTCTAAAAACCTTACGTTAATGAAGGTTGGCTTCTTAAACTTGACTGTTTTAAGCCACTTTAGGGTCATGCTGAGTCGAAGCCAATAGAATCTGCTTGTCTTCCAGCTTCCTGCCTTGGCTCTCCTGTTCTCACCTTTTCTTCCTGTACTTTCATTCTGTAGATTGTTTGATATAGTAAATCCAATGTAAGATTTTAAGGGTAATAAATGACACAGTTTTGGACAAAGCCATTCCAGAACAATAAACATTTTGCACGTCAGGCCTCAATACCCATTCTTCCTGTATAGTGCTTGTACTTAGGAGAAACTTTCTCCTAGGCCAGCACTCCTCAGGCAGTTTTCGAATAAGATGTTTGTGGGGAGGGGCTGCAGGATCTTCAGTCATCGATTCTCTCTTTATAACTTTGCCCTTTTCCCAGGAACAGATGACTCGTACAGGGCTCCCCGACTGAATCACACGGGAGAAACTTTACATAAACCATTTATACTCCATGTTTGGTATGCTGGTGGCATAAATCAACAACAATATCCATTACAGATCCATCCCTGTGTCAGTATTATCTTGATAGAACTGATCCCTATGTTTGAGAATTTGAACTCTGATTCAATACATCTAGGCCTGGATAATTAATTATTCAGGGCACAGAGAACCTGGCCCTGCAGTGTAGAGTAATTCTTCCTGGTCAGCGCTAACTCCACTGGCAATAATAAATAGGAAAAGTCTCCAGTGATGCCAGTATTTTAAAGTGATTAATCATCTCCTTCCCCCTTCTCCTCCCCCTCAGTTTTCTTTAACTAGGATTTTTCAGCAATAAATCTCTAACCACACAGGTAGGAATTGTTCTGTAATTAAATTTTGCCCTGCTTAATTTCTTACCTTTTATGTACTATTAAAAAATGTTACATTTTAAGGAGCTTTGATCAAAATTCAAAGTGAGAGAAATCCTTTTATGGAAAACCGAGATTCTCGGTGGAAGAGGAAAGTCTTGATTTTGAATATTAGATAGGCATGCACTCATACAAACTGTTCATCAACACCAGGTGGGGTGTCAGATATTCCAAGGTTTTGAATTGCTTCGCTTCCATGTTTATGGCTTTTCTGTATTAGAAAAAATCTGACACATACATATGTTCCCACATGGAGAGAATAATTATTTGAGAAATAAGTTAAAAACTTTCAGATAATTGATGTCAGTTCTGTAGGAAAGGACAAATCCCATCACTTTAATCTTACACAAAATGTCCTTGCTGAAGAAGCAGGTAAATGTTGCCCAAGGAAGACCACATATTTCCAGATGGTGTCCCGTAGAGCTGCCCAGCCATCATGTAGATTCCAGGTGACAGGGACAGATGTGACATATCTGTTGTGACACACTTCTGTACCACCAGTGCGTGGCTCGAGGTGACTCCTGCCCCTCTCCTTGGGCTTCTTTCTGCTGCAGGACAACACAACGATGCACGGATGAACCTCGCCATCGCCCTTACTGCTGCCAGGTATGGGGCTGCCACAGCCAATTACACGGAAGTGGTGAGCTTGCTCAAGAAGACGGACCCCGAAACTGGGAAAGAACGTGTGAGTGGTGCACGGTGCAAGGATGTCCTCACAGGTATGCCCGCGTCCACAAGGGAGGCATTTCTTAGCATTTGCTGGGCTTGTATAATGACTGAATTAGGATTTTTCTGTCACTTTTCCTTCAGTGAAGGCAGACTTCAGTCATATTAATTATATTCTTTATTGTCAACAATGCCTGGTTTAACATGAAAATTTTCCCTTGTGGGACTTGCCAATTTTTCCCTTTTGTGTTAAATAGTAACACTAATGATAAGAATAATAATAAATGCCCATAGAGCTCTCACAGCCGTGAATGAATTTCATTTCCCTCACAGAAACATATGATTAATAAAATTAAGTCAATGTGCCAAGTCTTTGAACATCACTTAGGTGGCACAGGCAGGGCATTTACACGTCCTTCTAGTCAATCACTTACAACTCAATAAGGTTTCCGTTCCTGCCACAACCCTATCACTAGGCAGGCAGCTGCAAAATTGCATCAGTTTTTGAGCAAAAGCAACACTTGTAAAATATATTTTCTTATAGCATTGCAGTTAAGCATTTGGATATTTTTTTCCTAGTTGAAAAAAAATATCATTCGGTGTGTGCCCCCCCCCCCCCAAGAGCTTTGATTATAAGCTCTTGCTGTGATTTTTGTTTACCAGGACTGGGAATCTATCCCAGCTTTTCAAGTACTAGGGCAGAGCTCTATCCCTGAGCTGTATGCTCACCCAGAGAGCCTAGGCACTTTATAAATAGACCGAGAACCACAATGAAGAGGTGGCTTGATTGCTTTCTTTTCATTTGGACTTGTTTTGGGTAAATTTGCTCAGAAGTGAGTGAGACGATCCTCTCACTTAGTATGGTGTGCACTCTACTTCACCATAGGTTAGTTAATAGATGAACTAATAATCCAGCACTGGTGAGCAGGGAACAAATGGGGTATGTAATTGATGCTGCCTTTCTTCACAGGGCAGGAGTTTGATGTGAGAGCCAAATGTGTTATCAATGCTACGGGACCTTTCACAGACTCAGTGCGCAAAATGGATGATAACAATGCTCCTGTCATCTGCCAGGCAAGCGCTGGTGTCCACATTGTGATGCCTGGGTACTACAGGTAACAGCATTCAGTTTTGACACCTATCACCTGAGAAAGAGGCTCATAGCACACCAAATGTCTTTTATTATACTCTTAAATATTTTTTGTCATGTGTGCTGTGGCTTACTTAATTTTTTTTCATTGTGTATATTTATGGTGTATGGTTCTGTTCCATGAGGCATACTTTCTCACAGCATTTGTTGTACATTGAGTGTGTTCCTCCCATGTGCCCTGCCTCCCCCATCCCACTAGTGCCCTTTGGTGTCATACTTACATGATTTTAGGGATTTTTATAAAAATCTATGAAACACATGAGAGAAAACACATATTTGTGTTCCCTAGTGTGTCATAATTGATAGATCTTCCTGGATGACTTTATCCTTCTTCCGGGTGAATGCACCTCCATGTGGTGTTTGTACCACTCTTCCTCTGTTGTTGGGATACCTAGGCTGGTTTCTTAACTATTGAGAATAGTGTGACAGTGGCGTTGATGTGCAAGTGTCTGTCATGGGTTGTCTTGGAGTCTTTGGTAACTATCCAGGAATGGAATAGTTGGGTCATACGATAGACCTAACTGTTTCTGCTTTTAGCTTTTTTTTTTTTCTTTCTTTCTCAGAACCTCAATACCGATTTCCCTAGTGGCTTGACTACTCTATGCTCCCAGTAGCATCAGATAGGGATCCTCTTTTATACACATCCCTGTCATTTATTTATTGTTATTTGCTTTCTTAATAACTGCATTTCTGACTGATGGTTAATGACAGTAATTTTTTTCATACATTTATTGGCCATTTCTGGTTCATCTTTTGAGAATTTTCCATTTCATTGGCCCAATCAACTTATTGACTGGCTTGTTTGATTTATTTTTAAAACATGTTATTGCATTTATCTGTGTGTGTGGATGTTGTGTGTGCACATGTGTAGGAGTGTTCATACTCAGACATGCACAGGTGTGATCATGTAAAGGTGAGCATGCAAGCCTGCCATAGCACGTGTGTGGAGGTCAGAGGACAGTTTGTGTGAGTCAGTTATCTCTTTTTATGTGGGTCCAAGTGTTTAAACTCATGTCATCAAGCTTGGCAGAAGACACTTTTATCTGCCCCCGATTTGTTTATTTATTTATTTTTTGGGTTTTTGTATGTTCTAGACATGAATATTTTGGCAGGCTTATAACTATCAAGAACTTTTTTCCATTCTGCAGACAATCTTTACTTGATTAACCATCTTTTTGCTCTGAGGTTTCAATTTTATGAAATCCCATTTGCCAGCTGGCATTATTTGCTAAGCAACTAGAGTCCTATTCAGAATGTCCTTGTCTGTGCCCAGATCTTGAAGTTTTTTCTCCCATAGCTTCAGAGTCTTACATTAAAGCCTTTGATCTATTTGGAGTTGTTTTGTACGTGTGGATGTCCAGTTTTTCCATTTTCAGAAGAGGCTAGCTTATCCCTCATGTGTATCTTTCTTTACCATTTTTTGTCTACTCAGGTACATGACTGGATTTGAGTAGGTTTTTAATCTGTGTTCTCTATTCTCCATCTAACTATTGTTATTAATTTCCACTCATATATAAGATCTGTGGGAGTGCATAAGACCATGAAAAGTACAGATTGTCTAGTAACTAACAGTTCTCTGTGAAATGTCCTATATACAAAGTCGTTCATTTTGTATTATTGAGAAAGATTAGAAATGACTTTAGTTCTACCTTGGAGAAAAAAAAATTACAGATTATTTACATAAGAGAGTATTGTATACCATTAAAATTATAACTTCAAATAACTTTAGTAGGCTTTTATAAACACTAATGATACTGTGTCACTTTAAAATTATACAGCTAGAGATTGTGCAGTAGGATGTAAGAAATACATGTGTTTATAAATTTTCTCCATAAAGGTCAGAAATATGCTGAATATTAATCTCTAGATGAGATGGTTTTGGATGGAAAGGTTCTATAAAGTTTTAAGTATCTGATGCAGCAGACATGTAGGAAACACTGTGTATTGTTTAACCACCTGTGTTTTTCTAGCCTCTTTGCCTGGTTAAAAGGACACAGATCCAGCTCTTACCTTTACTGCTGAGGTTCTTTCTCCTTCCTCCTTCCTCTTTTCTTCTTGCCTCTCTGCTCTTCTTAAACAGACTTGCATTTGTAGCCCAGGCCGATTTCAAACGCTGGATCCTGCTGCCGCAGCTCCTGAGGGCTGGGATCACATGTTTTCCGTTCAGTAGCCCTCACGGGTCTTGAACAGTTTTCTTCCCTGTTGTATCACTCACCCACAAAGGTCTTAGGTTAATTCTGACCCTTCAATCATGTCTTTTGAAGCAAACCTGATTTTTTTAACCCGAGTTTCTTCAGTTTTGGAAAAGGAATTGCCATACTCTTGTAGAGTGATTAGATAAGGAGAATGAGTTACTGCATGGACATGGAACTTCCTGTATTGGTTGCTACCATACCTTCCTAGCAGCATGGGCTCCCGGTGAAGCTACTGTGAACTTCTGATTCTGTATCGCCTTTGCACATAATGTGTACAAAGTTTGGCAAGGATCTATTTTGAGACGGCATCTGATCTGTTGTCCAGAATGGTTTTAAATTCCTGCATTCTCCTTGACTCAGCCTTCTAAGAACTGGGATTACAGGCATTGGTCACCACACTGAGCTATATCTGTTTTGTTAACTGCTATGTCCTTATTTCAGATTAGTATACAAACTTGGTGACTTTAGCAGCTGTAGGCTAGTAGATAAAGAGTTAAGCTTGCATGCCTACTCTTTGTGACTTATTTGTAGAAATATCTTTATAGGATAGTAAAATTTGATATAATCCTAAGATTACACATTTGGAATGACCATAAGTTATAATAACAACATTTAGGCATGTGTTTGAGGTAGTAGAGATGGCTAGTATTGTGTTTTTAGAGATTTCTTTTTTTTCTTTTATCTGTATTGGTGTTTGCCACATGCATGCTTAGAGCCCTGTGAAGTCAAAAAGGTGATGTTGGATCCCCTGGTCTTGGAGTTACTGATGGATTTGGGACACCGTGTGGGCATTAGGAATCACACCTGGGTTCCCTTAAAGAGCAGCCAGTGCTTTTAACCACTGAGCCATCTCGCCAGCCCCAGAAGAATCGTTTTTGTAAATTTACTCTTAAAAACCAGCCTGGAGTTTTCCTCAGAATTGTGGTTTCTTCCCAAGGCAACACTAACACTCCAGTTGGCTGCAGTATGTGAATATAATCACTTCTTCCTTCCTTCCTGGCTGCTTTTTACTACTGACAAGAGGTCAATTTTTTTTTTTTTTTTTTTTTTTTTTTTTGGTTCTGTAATGTGTGTACATACCGTTAGCTCTAACACTGATTGCTAAGTGGCTAACAATAAATTGATTTCAGTTTAACTAAGGGTTCTTCAGGAAAGCAATGGTCTGCATGAGAAAAATGTTCATTACCTTTAATCCTAGACACACACATAAATTAGCAAGCTTCCCCTGCTGATGCCAAATGAATCATACAGATTGAAAAGAGCTGCGCGCCTCTCACGTTGAACCGACTGTCACCAGAGCTGACTCTTTAGGGTGACCTTGTAGAACTAATCCTTCATAAGAAAACAAACTTTTCCTCAAGGGAGACTATGAATTAGGTCATTTAGAACCGATGAAAGATACTTCCAAGTGGATTCTTAAATTTTTATACCATTTGTTAGTAGTTCTGACTCCCTCTGTGCTTGTTAATTTTATGCCTGACACATATGTCTTCACTTAAGCAGCTGATTCTCTGTAGGTTCCAGGTACATGTCGCCTGGTAACTGTCACCTTCACCCTTTAAATGGCTTTTATTGCACTAGAAGTTTCTGAGGGTCTCGGTAGTTGGCACTTTGCTAACTGCACTTACTACCTAGGATACTCAGTATTAGAATATTATGCTTAAGTTTATCATTTGTATTACTTGATACCTGTCATGAACTTTTCAGTCTGTGAGAGATGGTTGTATATACATTAGTTCAACATGAAATTTTTCTTTAATGTTTTGTTTTAACAAAAAGCCATTTACCAAACCAAAGCTTGGAATTTGAAGTTAATGTCCACCCTAGAGTGACTGGTGGTTTAATCTAAGAGGGTTTGGAGACCCCCGTCCCAACTTTTTATTGATAAGATTGGTTAGGAATTGTAGCTTCAAAGGCAAATGATATTTAATTCTTTTTTGAGATGAAAAAAAAATATTGATCATTGTTTTTCAGTGTGTTAGAGTGAAATCCACTTCCCCTCTGAGACTCTGATGGCGAGAGGAAACTTAGGGAAAAGCTAGATTTTGAGTGAGCAGTGCTCTTTCCTGAGCTCTTTGAATTTAGAAGGCAGAGCTATACAGGGCTCAAGCCTTGCAGAGAAGGACTGGTCCTCCTTGTAGGCTATATAAAGAAGAGGTGCTCATGAAGCTGATCAAAGATTTCTGTTTTATGGAAAATATTTTTGGTTTGCTTTTAAATAGTTGTTAGCCTCATCTCCTCACCCATTTGAATTATCTTTTAAAATGTTTTAAGGGTAATAAACATAAGAAGTCTACTGCATGCTCTTTAAATATATTTGTGTAAGAGAGATTTCTTAAAAATTGCTTAAACCATATGTAGTTGTTTCCTGCCTAAGGAATTTCATTGCAGAACATACCTTTAACACTAGCTCTCTGAGAGAATTCAGTCAAATGTGACAGATATGTAAAATTTCTATTTCTCGATTTGAGTACAACATCTTTTCAGATCCCTCCCACTTCTTTAACAACTTCACATTTTCTTGAAAGTGTATATTCAAACAATAGTTTTTAGTCAGCAGTCCAAGGATTTCATTTTGTAAATTAAATTATGTGGGTGGATACTTTGTCTGCATATGTGTCTATGCACCTTGAGCATGCTGGTGTCACGGAGGTCAGAAGAGGCCACATCCCTTCCCTCTGGAACTTGACTTATATATGGTTATGAGCTGCTGCATAGGTACTGGGAATTGAATGTGATCATTTGGAACAGGGGCTAATGTTTGCCTTAACTGCTGAGCCATAGCTCCATCCCCTTCTATGGACTTTATTAATGCTTGTTTACAGTTGCCAATTCTGTCAAATGTATTTGTGATCTCACTTTTAAATTGTACAGTATGTATGCAGAACATTCTTGGCTAAGGTTTAGAAACATGTCTGTATCTGCACGGCTTGTCTTTCCCTGTGATTATTGACATATGCATTAGTGCCTTCTGTTTAAGATCGCTAACCTGCTCCTCACCGTTTGGCCCATGCAAATAGCTGCTATTTAGCAGATAAGCAAAACCAAACAAACCAAGGCCAATCTCTTTTCTTCTCCATGTACTTTTCGACACTCTTGCCACTTTGAAATAAGGTAAAAAATTACATATTTGACAATGTGGCATGGGTTTATTTAAGCCTCAAGGAGCAATGAACTTACTTGGTAATTCCATTTTAGTTTCTAGAAAGTTTGGCTTTGCTTTTTCATGTACTTCTTGCATATTCTACTGTGGGTTGTGAAAAATGTCAAATGTCCCAGAAAAATACTTTTCATAGTCTCCAAGAAAGGTTGAAGAGTCATTGTTAATTGGCCATATTAAAGGAAATTATAGGCATTAATTCCACTGACATTATCTAGTATGAATGGTCCAAAGTATAAAACCAGAACAACTGAAAGACAATTAGCCTTAGATGGAGAGGGTTGCAGGATAGTACCACTTTTATTATTATTATTATTATTATTATTATTATTATTCTATTTTTAAAATTATAAGAGTTCTTATGGATTAGGATGGAATCATAAATAGTTCACTTCTTTCCTATTTTGCTTATTTGAACATTAATGGCAAACAGAAAAGAAATGAGTTACTTTTTACCTCAGCCCTGAAAGCATGGGACTTCTTGATCCTGCGACCAGTGACGGGCGAGTTATTTTCTTCTTGCCTTGGGAGAAGATGACCATCGCGGGTACCACCGACTCACCGACAGAAATCACACCCCACCCTATTCCTTCGGAAGAGGACATCAACTTCATCTTGAATGAAGTGCGGAACTACCTGAGTTGTGATGTGGAAGGTATCATAAACATCCCTGGAATGGCTCTGCCCTCTTGGCTGTCTGCCAGGCTTTCATAGGCCTTTCTTGCATCCAGCCTGAAACATCACCACACCTTGCAAACTATAACCCTTGGTTTTCCTTCCCCTATCCTCTCCTCCCCTCCCTTCCTCTTCCCTATTAATCACCAAATAAGAAAATGCTCCACAGGCTTACCTAGAACCCCTCTTATGAGGGCATTTTCTCATTAGACGTTGCCTCCTATCAGGTGACTCCAGCTTGTATCAAGTTGGCATAAAACGAGCTAACAGACCTAGAACAACATGCGTCCCTTTTCCTCTTTTATCACTCTGGCTATTGCCCAGTCTTATACATTTGCCTCCTCCTGCTCCCAGCAGAGTATTATTGTGTAGCCCAAGCATGCCTTGAACTCATAACAATTCTCCTGTCTCAGTCTCTCTAGAGACATTATAGGAGTGTGCCATCATGCCTGGATCAACTGTGTCATTTCATGCTTAGACAGTTGGACGTGGCCCTTAAATGGCCTGCTTGTTTGTATATAAGCTCTCCCTTTCCATGTACTATTGTGGTTTCCATGTGTTCTAATGCGTGTATTATTTATCCTTACCAAGTTAGGTCATATAAATTTAAGCCCTTGTCCCTTTGTTTCAGTCATGACTTATTCTGAGTTGTCCTTTGTATCATCACTGCATCTTGGCATATTTATACTTCAGGAAGTCACCTACTAGCATATCATGAATATATTTTCCAGCACTAGTCTAAGATGCATTCTTGGTGCTCCCCATGAAAAGGGAGTCCTCATTTACAAAGCTTGTTAGCTAATTGACTTGTTACTACTCATTATTATTTTGAGCAAAAGTAAGTTAGTCAGCTATTGGTGGTTTCAGGGATTTTATTTTACTATTTAATAGATAGTTCTCTTTGCAGATATTGTGACAGTGATGGATTTTCTAACTAGTTTGTAGTTTTCTGTAGATCAGTAGTTGCTTGCATTAAACGGTTGTCAAATCAAAAAGACCTTGCTCTATGTATTCACATTTCCAGGAATATTGGTAGACTGGGCATACTTTTCTCCCTGACCCTCCCTCCTTGGCCAGTTTCACTTCAGTAGCTATGCCTGTGGTAGTGACACCCCAAGGTGTCTATAGTGGGCATGAGTGAGTCTTTTTTAGACTTAGTTTTGGGAGGAAACAGGTTATTTTTCAGCTCAGTATGCGTTCCCATAGACCATCTTGAAACATAAGCACATTGATCCATTGAACCATTTGTACTTAGGTAGTTTTCTTGCCAACAAAGCAGATTTTAGTGACCATCTTCTTCCATGCTTCCCCCCCCCCATCTTGTTTGATTTTTTTCCCCAGAACATGAACAGAAGGACTTCTCCCTTTCTTATCTTTTCTCTTTGCTTATGCTGAACTGTGTTGTGAAGAGCATTCGGCTTGTGGTAGAGCTTAGCCTTCTGAGCCAAAGTTTCTTTAGCACTTCTTTGAATTTCATGACTCTATTTATCTCCCCCCCCCCCCAAATGCTCTCCATAGCATTTGCCATGTAGTTCATTGTTCTTATTCTGTGGTAGTAATAACCACATAGCCATTGGCTGCAGCCTGGAGACACTCAATTTTTAGGGTGTCAGAGCCACTAACTGATTTGCTGCACCTCAAACAGGAAACTCAGGATTTGGTAATGACATTACTTTTGCCATCTTTCTACAATCAAGGGGACAGCTTAACAGTTTAGAAAAACAGTCTTCTGTTGTGGGATTATGTTTTGGTACATTGTAAATATTTGTCCCTCCTACTTGTTTAATAAAACACTGATTGGCCAGAAGGCAGACAGGAAGTGTAGGAGGGGCTACCAGACTAAGAAAACTCTAGGAAGAGGAAGAGCTAGACAGATGCAGAGGAAAGAATTTGAGATGCTGTTCTGAGAAATGGTGCTAAGCCGTGTGGCTAATCATGAGTTAGTGTAAGAGTTAGGAGCTAGCCAGTTATATGACTGAGGCCATAGGCCGATCAGCATGAAATTAATGTAAACTGTTGTGTGATTATTTGGGGCTAAGTGGCAGCAGGGCTGCAAGTGAGTCTGAACGTCAGGGCTAGGCCAGAAAGTCAGTCTTATTACAGTCTTCATCTATGTATGTGAGCAGTCTAACAATGTTGGCTTCCATGGAGAAAATACAGACACTATTTTTGTCTGGATGCAACTCACTAGCATTTACAAATCCTACTTCCCTAAAGGGCTGTTCTATTGTGTGATCATATATTTTCCAACAAATCAAAGAGCTTTAGAGAATGGCTCAAATTACTGCTGCTTTAGTTTAATTGATTTGTCTGTATTGTATATTATTTACTTCTAATTTAAAGTAATGTATGTGATTATACTCTTAATAGAATCTCCTTGGATATTTGCCATAATATCATACACTTATTAAATAAATATAATTAGTTTTCACAATCAATCTTTATGTTCAGCACATATTACCTGGAGGCAGCCAAGTTTTGTTTAACATCTCTATTTAAGTATCTTAAACCTCCTTGTTATTTAAACTTGATACATTGTTTGTCCATTGTAGATGTGGATGGAGCTTAGATGTCTGGCTATCATTGTTTTAATATGATAATTATTGCCACTTCTTTTTGTATTTGCTTGTAAATAAAGTTTGTCAAGTGTAGGGTTAAGATATGAGAACAAAGTATAGAATGAATTCAAGAATAGATATGAGTGTATGGACACTTTCTTAGGCCTTCCCATGTACAATCAGTAAGGATGAGAGACCCAGTTGCTTACTGTGCTTCCTGCCAGGCTGGATGTGCTAGAGGCAGTGGTTGGTCCTGGAAAGCCACTCTGTGCAGGATGAATGTGAAAATCTGCCCCTGATAGGAGCTTTGGCATCTAACAGAAGCAGTGGCAGTTTTACTTTGTGTATAAATAGAGAGAAAACCTGGCCATTTCTGCTTGTTCTCCAGAGTCCTCTTCAAATCACTTCTGTGGTTAGTAGGAAAGTGGAGAAACTAACTACTAATTAAAAGACTACTTCTTAATGCTAATGTTGACAAAAGTGGCTGAATACTACTGAGCAGACTTTTCTCTTGGTGGCTTGTGCACCTCCTTATGAGATTGGCCATTAGGTTTATTATCCAGAAGGTGACAGCTTTGTCAGCTCTATGTCCCTTTCCTCTTAAACTTAAGACTTTAAATTTTAATTGAGAATGCTTCTTCATAGTTTTTTTTTTTTTTTTTTTTTGCATCCTGATTTCTAGTTGACTGGACTCCTCATTTTTTGAGAAATTGTATTTAGACTTGATAAAGGGGAGCAGTTAGCTGGAGCTCACTCTATCCTATAGTGAAGCCTTTCATAGTCATGGGCTTTCTCTAGATATTTTGGTGGAATACAGTATCCTCTTATGTACTAGTGAAATATGAAAGAAACAGGCACTGTCACTCTCCAGTCAGTTTTGAAATGCTCACCTCTTTGCTGTTCTGTGCTCTTTCACAGCTCTGCTGTGGGGGCATTGTATGTATTAGACATACTGCCATGCAAGCATGTTGCCTGTCTTTCTCTCATTGCCTCAGAGATGCAGCTCCTGCATTAGTTGAAACTGAGGGACAGTGACTTTTCCCCTCATAGTATAGTAGTATTGGGGGCATGATGAGTCTTAAGTAAATCTGGCTCTGATATGACCATCTAAAATTGTACAGTACTTTGGTTAGCAGCCCTGGATTATACTATGTTCTATGGGTTCCAATACAGAGTGGATTAAATTTCTCTGTGCATTTCAAGGAAGCTGCCACATACCTTTAGGATGATGTGTGCCTGCATATGGTGTGCGTGGTGTGTGTGTGTGTGTGTGTGTGTGTGTGTGTGTGTGTGTGTGTGTGTGTGTGTGTGTGTGTGTATGTGTGTGTAAGCACAAGCATGGAAGACAGAGGACCGCTTGGCTAAGTTCTGTCTTTCTGTCTCCCTTTATGTGGGTTGTTGGGACCAAACTCAGACTCCTTGGCTTAAACAGCAAATGCCTTAACCCTCTGAACTGTCTTGGTTGCAGTTTTGAATGTTTTTCATTCACTGAGGTTGATATAATCTCATGAAAAGGTTTTATTAACTGGATAAGTAAGTTCTGATAACAGTTTCTGAGTCTCCTCAAATGGCTCTATCCTTAAGGGAGAGAGGGAGGAGAAAAGTGTCAAATCCTAACACTCCATGGTGCTCACAGCAGCTGCTGCACTTCTGCAGGATGCCTAGGAACAAGTTTGCAGAGCATTTGCCCCTTGGGAATAAGCCCATGTCTTCTTTTACAATTTAGAAAGCTTTCCATTCACAGGCTGAAATTTCTAGATTACTTGTTTGTTCTTTGTTGAAATGGGTAATTGATAGTTCTGTAGTTCATGTTGAGTTAGGAAGAAAAATGATCTTTTGAAAAATGTATCATTAAGTTACTGTGCAGAGGTTAATCAGAAGGATGCTGTGGTGGGGGCCGTGCTACAACTGCAGTGGACTGAGAGAGACGGAAGACTTTCTGGGCGCTTCATCCAGGCGCACGGTGCTTGGGTGTTTCTCGAGTCAGCCTCTGTATTGCACATCGGCTTGCACATGTGCAATTAGTAGTGTTTATAGATTGCCTGTTATTCAATTAACAGCCGAGCTGGCCATATCAACTCACTGCAGACCTGCCTTTTCCCTGCCAGAGATTGTACTCGGGTTATCAACTTACACAGGCTTGGCTGTCTTCCAGCTGTTTAATTAGAGTGTCACGCGCCTTGCTTTTTCTAGTTTCATTAGTTTATAAATGTAATATGGTATCTTATTTCTGTGATTAACACTTCATTCCAGCAGGTTAAACACGCTGGTAGAGAAGTATTGATTTCTGACACTGTTTCCCTGTATTCATTTAGATATTTTCACATGGTTCTTTCTGGGTTTTGTGTGTGTGTGTGTGTGTGTGTGTGTGTGTGTCAAGCATGAGGAAGAACACCCTGAAATGCACTTAAATAACTAACATCAAGCAGAATCACACACATGTTTAGGCTTAATTGTCAGTTCATGTGGTCTTCATTTTCTATTAATTTTAAAACAAACACTTGTCTTGCCAAGGATATGAGAGGAAAAGTATTAATTATAATCTGAAACAATCACGTTGAGCTTTCTTCTTTTCAAGTAGGTATGATAAGTTCTGTTCCCTTTACTATTTCTGTTTTATTCTTCAGATCATAGAGTAAACTGAACCAAGTGATTTATTGAAGACATAATAGAAATGAATTTGATAGGGTCTCACCATGTAGCATGGCCTGGAACTTTTTATATAGACCACACTGATTTCCAGTTCAGAGCCCTGACTGCTTCTGTCTCCTGAGTGCTGGGTTTAAAAGTGTGCACCACTGCCCCCAGTTACTTATTTATTATTTTTTTAGCCATGGTCTCATTTTGTAGTCCAAGCTAGTCTTGAACTCAAACAAGTTTTGTCTCAACCTCCCAAATATAGGGATTCCATGCTTGAGACACCACTCTGGGCTGCTCAGAGAGCCATTCAGTATTCCAGCAAATGTTTATAAATGTACATGGCTTTTTTTCTTGACACAACATTTGGAATATTTGGAGACCTTAGACTGCTAAAGACCAGTAACATGACAAGAAAGAGATAAAAGAGTAACAAAATCTTGTTTAGCTATGTGAGCAGGATGAGTCTAAGTTCTAAGACAAATCCCCACAAGCCCCAATTTGTTATGCTTTCCAAAGATTTTTTTTTTTTCCTGTGGACACTTAAAGTATTTCTTAGTCACTACTTATTCTTGGCTGTAAATGTGTATAATAGGACCAGTTTTAGAATAATAATTTGAGAGGGAGTGTTTTAGTTAAGATTTCTGTTGTTGCAAAGAGACTCTTATTAAGAAAATTTATTTGTTTGTTTTGAGATAGTGTTTCTCTGTGTAGACCAGGCTGGCCTAGGACTCAGAGATTCACCTGCTTCTTCCTCCCAAGTGCTGGGATAAAGGCATGCATCACTACTAATTGACTCAAAGGAAAACATTTAATTGAGGCTTGCTTACAGAGGTTTAAGTCCATTATCTTCATGGTGGGTGGCATGCAGGTAGGCAGACATGGTACTGGAGAAGGAGCTGAGAGTTATATATCTTGATTTACTGGTAGCAGAAGCAACTGTGTGTCACACTGAACATAACTTAAGCAAAACTACACCGCCTAATAGTGTCACTCCCTTTAGGGACCATTTCTTTCAAACCACCACATAGTTGAGTATAAATATTTTTTATTTTTTTGATCTCATAAGTTTAGTAAGAAAGGGGGATTGTTTGGAAGGAAAAATAAGGACCATGAAGGCTAGTAGCATTGGGTATGAAAGTGCATTTTTCTGAACAAAGCAAGTTACTCTAATGTCAGTGGGTGGCTGTGCCTTAGAGATGAGACCAAGGTAGTCTTGATGTGACCTTGGTGATCTAATAGGATCAGCCTGCCTGTGTTACAGGGAGCCTTTAGAGATGTGTGTGTTAGCTATTTAAATTAAATGCAGTGTCACTTCCTTGGTTGCCTAGATCACATTTCCAAGGATTAGTTGCTGCCTGCTGCTGCAATTGGCTAGTGAAATGGTCAGCATCAACACAGACTTTCCCCACACTGCAAAAGCAGTCAGTAGAACTATCCTTCTCATCAGAGTCTGGAGCATTTAAACATAGTAGAGAAGAAAATGCTCAGTTTAATGGAGTCACTGGATTGAGGGAGGAAGTTATAACTCATTATCTCATAAAGCAGGAATTGAGATATGAAAGGCAGAAGTGGTTAATTTAGTGACTGAGTGACGACTTAGACTCTAATTCTCTTTGCTCTACCACCTCTAAGGATTCTTCTCCCTTCCCCAGGAGTGTTTCCCTCCTAAGTTACAACTGGCTACAGAGCTTAGGAAAAATGAGAAGGCATGATGATGACTTGCTATCCCAACTGTCCATCTCCCTTAGAATCTCCTTCTTGAGTGAACCTTAATTTGGGTTTGTTTCAGATTTGTACAAGGTTTACACCCTGGTTAAATGGATCACCAAGCTTCAGTTAGTTGCCATTTCTTTTCCTTGAAAGTTAGAATTACAATTTAGTTATTGTGTACTCCCTGGATGTACTCAAAATGGTGATATCTCATCATAAAAATCTCAAGATAAACAGCCTAAGTTTGATACCAAGTGTCAAGAACTTTCCTGATTGGGGACTCTTTCGTCTTGATGATGAGTCTGAGAGCCAGTCGCAGGAATAAGGATGGAATTAAGATTAATGTGTTCACGGATCTACTCCACGCTCCAAGCATCTCAGTTTCCTCCGTCTCTGACAGTATAGCCTCGGGTGTGTGTTGGTTTTTGTCCATTACAGTGGAGAAGGTAGAATGCAGATGCTTCACATTTATCCTAGAAACTCTTAATTTTCCCCAAAATATTTAAGAAATTAGTCATGGAACATGAAGATTTTACATCAGATTTCTGATCACTGAGGAATTTTACAGACACAGGGTCTGAGGACACTGTGGACTGACCACAGTGCCGTTGGAGGTGAGTTGCTTATTTTATTTTTGACTCTGAGGGGCGTGTAAACTCTAATGAAAAATAGTAGTGGTTTTCTAGTTAGATATTTTACCAAGATTAAAGCCCTTTATACTATTTACGTTGAAACTATTTAAGATTTGTAGAACTCTGGGAAGCTGGGTTGTCCCTAGGCCATAGAATCCTCAGGATCACACCTATTTGAGAAAATACACAGCTCACAGAGACTGGAGTGATAATCAGGGAGTCCGTATGGGACTGACCTAGGTGTCTACATATGGCTGTGTAGCTTGGTGATTTTGTAGGACTCTTAACAGTGGAGGTCAGGCAGTCTCTAACTTTTTTGCCTGCTTTTGGGACCCTTTACTTCCTACTAGGTTGCGTTGTCCAGCCTTAATATATGAGAATTTGTGCCTCACCTTATTACGCCATGTGTGGTTAATGTCTCTGGGAGACCTTTTTGTAGGGAAAGTGGAGGGATGGACTTGGAAGAGAGGAAGGATGGGAAACTGCAATCAGGATGTAATATATGGGAGAAGAATAAATAAATGAAGTTTAAAAAAAAAAATCACCAGAGGGCTCGATATGGGGCCAGAGTCTAAGGTCTCCTGTGGCCTCCTGTTGACCAGACGGAAGTTGTAGGCTTCCTCAGTAGCTCATTATGTCCTTGCTTTTCTTGTTGCAGTATAACTGTTGGATATGCATTCTCTCTGTCAGATTATAGTCATTTTCAGACTGGCTCTTAATCAACTACATTAAAACATGGTAGATTTACTTTAGCTGAATTAATCTTTACTAGCTAATTGTTAAAATGAGGTTTCTGGCCTGGATTAGCCCCACAGTCAGACCTGCTTGCTACTGCTTCTCTGGACCACCAATCCCAAAGTCCTAATGAAACACACAGATGCTTATATTACTTTTATGGTGTTTGGCCTATGGCTTAGGCACATTGCTAACTAGCTCCTTCATCTTAAATCAACCCATTCTCATTAATCTGTCCTGCCACATCCACTGTGGCTCACTTGTGTTCCTTACATGTTGCTTCTTTGGGTGTCTGGCTTGATCTGTCTCTGACTCCGCTCTCCTCCTACCTATGCTTCTGTCTCTGGTTTACAAAGAGTCTAAATAGCTCCTTTATTTAAAGATTGATATTTACAGCATACAGAAAGACATTCCCACATCACCTCCCAATTTATGTATAATCAAAAAGGAAGGTTTCAATTTTAACATAGCAAAATTACATATAGCAAAATCGCTATCAAGCAAGAATTATAGTTATAATATCTAGTCTATTTGTATTTAGCAAATTAAAGAAAATACTCTATCATCTACCTCATCCTTGTGAATCTAAAGTTTCATATCCAATATAGCTTTTAAAATAACTAAGAAAAACTGTACTATAACTATCTAATCTACAACTACATCAAAGATCACAGAAGGATATAATATTACCCAAGTAAACAGGAAGTGCAAGCAACTTCCAAAATCTAGAAATGACAGAGATGACACCTGTCTGCCTGACAGTTACCCAAAGTTCCTTTATGAATTTTGGGCATCCATCTTCAGCCTACAGGCCCAGAGTCTCTGCTGTACTGATCAGTGAAGCAGGAAATTTGAAGGACTGTGCTGCCCATTTTTATATAATTCAGTCGCTTCTCCTTGAGTCCTGAAGAATTTCTGACAGTTTTCTCTGCAAAGCCGGAACCTGAAGGAACATCTCGGCTTATTCTGCCAAAGTTCAGAGGTCACTTTCCTAGGGAACCTACATGTCCAATTTAAACAGCATACTGTCAAGTAGTCAATACAAGAACAGGTTCTTGTATTGGTGGCTAACTGTTGCCACAAAGAAAGTAAACTCCACAGGGAGTTTCTTCGATTCCCATTTTTTTCTTGAAGTAGATTGGTGCTACCAGGAGCACTGTCTTACTGTCCAGAGAAGTTAAGCTCTTCAAATATTTTAAATGACATATTCTGTAGGTCTTAGAAGTACTTGAAGATTATCTATCTAATTGAAATATATCTTTGTATACCTAAAAATCTAACTAACATGACTATAAGTTTGGTTATCATAGGTGACTATTTCTGCATTTCTTAATTATACATTACAATTTTAAATGAGTTACATAAACATCATACCTTAAACAAGAGTAGAAAAATACAGCATAATAAAATTGACACTAAATTTGTATCAATAAACCAAAGTCCATACTAATGTAAAATATTTTTAGATTAACAGCTGATATTTGAATTAAAGTAAATTCAATAATCTAATTTTTAGAAATCACTCATATACCGTATCCCCTTTTTCTTCTTAGAAAGAGATTAACTATGATCTTTAACCATTTATAATGAAAACAAACATTTATAAGCAATATTTTGGGAGTTTCGGTGTAGCATTTCATTACTACTTCCTGCTGATTAAGGGGAGCTGACAATCTCACGGGTTCTTGAGGCTGAATCATTTTAGTCCTGAAGCTGATGTGACTATCCCTTTCTGTCAGAGAATTTTCAGGTGGTCTGGGCTGGTGAAACCATAAAATCCTGGAAGCAATCCACAGATTCTCATCTTCTGTGGAAACAAAAGCAGAACCTCTTTTCCAAAGCAACATCTCATTAGACACAAATTTCAGAGTCAAGATAACTTTAAAATATATATTTTTGTTTAACTTAGTAGCCTTTGGAATTAACTATCTTTCTGCAGTTAGCTCATTAACAGTTAAAAAAGTAATATAAAACACAATAATAACCATAATACAGACTCTTTGTGTATTTTCCATCTTTATGTAGCTTATTATATTTTATACTCTCTTTATTAGGGACTTTCTAAACCCTCTTTTTTCTCTGAAGCCTATGTACATTTTACATACATTGCAACCTGTTTACAGGTTTTTTTCTTCCATCTTAAGCTGTTTTATTGTGAATCCTTAATCATTTTCTACACAGAAGAGCTTTTAAAATACTCTTTTCAAGAGCCACACAGTTTTTGAAGATAAAGCTGAATCAGAAAATTCTCTTAAAAGGGCCACATCAATATTCACTGCCAGCAAACAGAGAAGACCCAAGAAAATGCTGCTACTAAGAAACTGTCTTTGACTCTGTTTCCTTTTTATTCAATATAAACAGAAACCTTAAATCAATAACATGCTACTGAGCCTTCTGTGAGACTTCGGGAACAGGCCTGGTAGCAGCTTACGCTCCCTGCTGTCAGTTGCCAGTGCCATTTTGAATGTGGCCTGGAAGCTGTGCTATTTCTGTACGATGGCCTGCTTCAGATACACAATTTGAAAGCTGCTTTTGACTCGGTTTCTGTGCTCTAGAGCCCTTTTTAAGCTTTCTCAGGCTTTATGTGGGTGTTCGGCCAATGTAAGATGCCAGCTATTGCAGTAATACTCACTTGCAATACACCATACAAGGGATTAATATTTATTAAGGGTTATATGAACACTCACTGATACAAATTGAACCTTAAGACAATTCTTGAAGATAGGAACTGTCCCACAATGGGGCTCTGTCTGAGAATGCAGGAACAAAACAGGGCAGTTCAGGGTCCCAGTAGCTGGCCACACCTGGTTCAAGTTCCCAGAACTCCAGAGACAGGGCTCCAAGCCTTGTCAGCTAACACCTGAATTCTACCACAGCTAAAATGGGTATGTGGCCACTGCTGGCCTGAACTTATTATGTAGTCTATGCTGGCCTCTAATTTGTGGTAATCCTCTTTTTTTTTTTTTTTCTTTTATAGGAATCATTTATTTTATTTTATTTTTAAAAAGATTTCGTTTTTATCCATGTATCCCCCTGCTTCCCCTCCCATCCCTCCTCCCCATCTCTCCCAGTTAGACTTCATCTTCCCCTCTCCCTATCTACCCATCCCCTCCCACAAAAGGGCAAGAAGTCCCAAGGTGGGTCAGCTCAGCTTGTGGCATCCACTCCAGGCAAGTCCGATTTCCTCATCCCAAAGTCATGACTGGGTTAGGTGTTCCTCTGCAGGGAATGGTCTCCAATGTGCCAGCCTATGCACAGAAACACAATCTGATCCTACCCCTGGAGCCTCCACATACTGCTCATGTCAGTCAACAGTTGCCTACCCTTGGAGGACCTAGCTCCTTTTCCTGATGCATCTCCAGTGGCTATTCTTGATCTAGTGAGCTCCCCAGAGCTCCAGTCAGCCATCACTGTGGAAATTTTCCTCATAATCCCCATACCTTTGCTCATATAGACTCTCCTCTCCTGCTCTCAGCTGGACCAGGAGCTCTGCCTAGTGCTCAGCCATGGATCTCCACCCCCACCTCTATTCATTGTTGGATGCAGGGTCTGTGATGACACTTAGGGTGGTTACTCATTTGACTATAGGGGAAGTTCTATTTAAATACCCCATTCACTATTGTTTGGAGACTTGGCCAGGGACATCCTGTGAGTTCTTGGAGGTTTCCCTAGCACCCAGTCTCTTTCCTACCCCACATTGGCTTCCTCTATTGAGATATCCATCTCTTTCTATCTCTCTCTTTGCTCCTCTCACTCAACCACCTCCTTCTTTCAACATTTGTCTTGCCTCAGCTTCCTGAGTAAGGATTCCAGGTGTTACCGCCCTGATGGTAGACACCACTGATCAGCATCCCTCATCCTCTGTTAGATCAATAGCAAATGCTTTTTAGCACTTATCTTATTTCTTGGTATCAGTAATAACATTTTGCCTGAGATAAGAAAGAATAATTTCATAGCATCTTGAATATTGAGAGAACTTTCAATACCTTACGTTACAAGTATTCCATATCTCCAGGGAGGAGCCAGTATGCCCATCTCTGGGTCAGTTACAGAGGTGAGGTTTGAGAAGAGAACAGAGAAAAGAAATTGTCAGCAGTTGAGGTATCCCTCAGTTTGAGAAGTAAAGCCAGAGAGAACCAAGTTCGATGCTGGTACACCATAAAGGGATGTTTGCTGACAAGTTAGCTCTCCATGATCGTTGCTTAAGGAGAATAATCCCCAATGCTTTGGGGATCTGTGAGGCAAAATGAAGGGCTTGGCTAGCAACTGTCTTTGACAGAGTGGGGCCTGCAGCTGCTCATAGGTGAATGGATCCGAGGGAGAACACATCTGGTCACAGAATTCCATAATGAAGATCTTTGTAATTCCTGAGGAAAGAGCAGGTTTCTTCTAGAAGCAAATGTAACAATTTATAAGTGTCTTCTTTTCTCTTGATGGTAATCCTTTTTCCCCTATCAGAGTTGGTGACACTGGCTCTGTGGCTTACTCTTTGACGTCTTTGCTTGTGATCTTCAGGTCCTTTGCTTCCTCAAGCAAACTCTCTTTGTGTCACAAAATTCCCAGCCTCATAGTTAGCTATTCCACTTGAGCTTCCTCTCCCCAATCTAACCCGTGCGTCCTTACTCCTGCTGAAGGCTTTTCTGTGCGTCCCTACTTTCCTTACAATGGTTTTTGACTTCTTCCAGTGAGAAGAGGGGATGTCCTGGCAGCATGGAGTGGCATTCGTCCCCTTGTTACCAATCCCAAGTCTGCAGACACTCAGTCCATCTCCCGAAATCATGTCGTTGATGTCAGTGAGAGTGGCCTCATCACAATAGCAGGTAAGGGGGAGGGGTGACTCATTCTTTGGATTGGTCCCTTTCATTCCAATGAACAAGTGTTTTGTTTTTATGATTCCTGCTAGGACCTTTTTGCCAAATCTCTTGCCAAGAGGTGACTTTTGTTATTGCTAATAAATAGTTAATTATAAGCTTAATAACTTAACAATTTTTTTGTAGGTGGGAAATGGACGACATACCGCTCTATGGCAGAAGATACTGTGAATGCAGCTATCAAGGTTCACAACTTGGAAGCAGGGCCAAGTAGGACAGTTGGGCTGTTCCTTCAAGGAGGCAAAGATTGGAGCCCCACACTCTACATCAGGCTCGTCCAGGACTACGGGCTCGAGAGTGAGGTTCGTGTTCATTGCCACACTACCTTGCTTTGATGTTGTCAAGATCACATTCAGAAGCCGTGGTGTGGCTTTCCTGATTTAGAGTGACCATTTGCTGTGCTTATCACTCTTGTGTACTGCAAACGAAAGCAAGAGAAGATGACCCAACTTTATTATAGTTGCCGAAAAGTGACGAACGTCTGGTTTTTCTATGTACAGATTTCCCCAACTTCTTTGCATTGTGAGTGTAAAAAGTGCTGTTCTTGGGAAGGACCAAAGTGAAGCTGAAGCCTCATCCGTCACTGGTCTGGTGCTGCCTGCATGCTGAGTCAGTGCTGGCCTAAGCATTCCAAACCCAAGTAGATTCCTCCCACAGAGTCCAACCTAGCACTCCCCAAGGACTATTAGTTACAGGCTGCTACAGAACTGACGACATGAGAAAGGAGTGTTATTTTGTTCTGTACCTGAAGGGAGTGGCACCCAAGTGCCCGTCTAATGTAGTTTCATTTCTGTAGGTGGCACAGCATCTTGCCGCCACCTATGGTGACAAGGCTTTCGAGGTGGCCAAAATGGCAAGTGTAACTGGAAAACGGTGGCCTATTGTTGGAGTGCGGCTTGTGTCAGAGTTTCCATACATCGAAGCAGAGGTATGTGGTGGTCACAGAAACTTCCTGTGTGCCTGTGCTCTGCTGTTCATCTGTTCATTCTACCTTTAACAATCATGGACTGCTAAGTTTTAAAGCACACACATCAGCCAAAGTCCCTAGTAAAGTTTCCGGCTTTCACATACATTTCATAGTAATGTTGATAGTGATAATTGTATGAGTATGAATTCCAGACTTTGTCCAGAGAAAATCACAAGTTTGTAAGTTTGGTTGTTTGTCCAGAATTTGTAGCTCTTTAAATTCACATCCCTTCTATTTTGACTGGTTCTTTATTCCCTGCTTTGACAACTTCTCAGTGATTTGTCTTATTTCTCAGCCTTTTATCTGATTCTATGAAACCAGAGATCATGCTTTGTATATCTGCAGTTCTCTGAACTGTAAGCACTGCTTGTTGGTCTGTAAGGCAGAAACCTTTACAGCCTAAGGAGTTGAAACTGTACAGTTTCTGTCCTTGTCCTTTGCATATGCAGCCATGTAAATAAATGTTTCCATCATGCCTTAGCAAAGAGAAGTGATTCCTGTGGATGGTGAGAAGTGGTGCTATTTGCATGTGTGTGCCTATTTAGGAAGAAGGTCTTTACTCTTACCAACTCACCCCATTTTCCAGGCTATGGTGGAGGGAGGGTTTGTGCTACACCTCAAGAGTGCCTGTGTCTGATGGAGAACCAGAGCAACTAGAGAAAAATACCAACTTTTCTCAAAGCATATTTCAAAATGTAAAACTTTACTATTTTAAAAGAAAGAGTCAAACTAACAATTTTTCTTTAATTTAGGTGAAATATGGAATTAAGGAATATGCCTGCACAGCAGTTGACATGATTTCACGTCGCACCCGCCTAGCCTTTCTCAATGTTCAGGCTGCAGAGGAAGCTCTGCCCAGGATTGTGGAATTAATGGGTAGAGAACTGAACTGGAGTGAATCGAAGAAAATGGTATTGTATAAAAGTCTTTACAACCACAGTTCCATTTATAAACATGCAACAGCTTGGTCTGTTTGTAAAGACTTGCATAACTTTTGGTGATGGTTTTAGGTTTCCTGCTAACTTCTATATTATACATATCTAATATTGCTAGGTCTTAAGAATATGGAAAGATATTCTTATGAAAATTTTACTGTTATAGAAACTGGAGAATGCTTTTTAATTCCTGGGAAAGATAGAAACAACAGTTGGGTGCAGCCTTTTCTGGGTCTCATTGAAAACACTCTTAGAATACGGTCAGTACAAATTTTGCTCTTGATAACCCTTTGATAAAAGCGGTGTTTCACTGCCTGACTACCAAGGGCTTATTATTTGTATCACTTAATATTTTAAAAGATGAGAGACCTTTACAATATGAAGAAAGACCAAAGTAGCATTTGGTGTCTTATTTATTATCAAATTAAAAAATAATTTCAGTGATACTTGAATATGTATGAGGCCATAAACACATATAGTCTGTATTTATATAAACTCACCCGCCAAAAAAACCCACCACACACACCCCCCCGAGCTTGCTTGCTTGCTTGCTTGCTTGCTTCCTTCCTTCCTTCCTTCCTTCCTTCCTTCCTTCCTTCCTTCCTTCCTCCCTCCCTCCCTCCCTTTCTTCCTCCCTCCCTCCCTCCTTCCCTTCCTTCCTCCCTCTCTCCTTTCTTCATCGTTTTCTTTTTCTAATTAGCCTAAACTATTTTCATGTGCAAAGAGATACACATTATTTTCAAACACTGAAAAAAAAAATCTTCTTTATTTACTGAGTCCTGTTCTTTTAGCTGAATCTATGCAGCTTTTTGTGATATGTCCCTGATCAACCCCGGACAAATTTACCAAGGATATCCACACTGCTTGACATGATACATACGCTTGACAGCTCTCAGTGCTCACGTTCTCTGGCCAGGCAGTTACGTTTGGCACAGTTAATCCAACTCTTCCTCTTCAACTATTTGTTGGGAGAGAGTTCGCAATATAGTCTAGGCTGGCTTTTAGGTGTTCATCCTGCTTTTACCTCTGAGATACTGGGATGATAGGTGTAGCCACAAGCCCTGGTTTGAATACTTTTTTATACTCAGTAGGAGTATTTCTTTTGAGTCACTTTATAGCTTCTTCTTGTGCTACCCCTAAAGTTTTCTCCACAGCATAACAGTTCATTGTCCCTCAGTTTCTCAGGTCTCCACTTCAGCATCATACTTGTATATTCCCTCATACCCCAGTCTGAAGCCACTGAGACATTCTTACCGTAATCATCTCCATATTGTGGTGGAATCTCACTCTTTCTTATTGTACTCATTATTGTAACTTTAATGTAGGCTACTGGTGTGTCTCATGATCACGGTACTGGCTTCTCGCCAAGTAAGCTGGTATCCCATCTTAACAACTGTGGGGATTTTATGAGACTATAATCCAGACTTATTGTTGGATATGCCCAGAAGCCTTATCTGAATGTACATTTTTAAATATACATTTTGATATATTAGATGTAATCATGAAAGAATGTAATGCTGGTAGGTGAAGAAAGTGGCTATGAGATTCGCCTGGGAATACTTCTACATATAGAAACTGGAGCAATAAGGAAGGATGTAGGTGGAATAGAAAGGAATAGCTGTATTGGGGAGTTGTGACAGAGGGTGACAGCACATTAGGACCACTGTAACAGAAACACTGCTAGTGGAGTGCATCAAATAGGAAGCATTTTATTTCTCAAATTCATTTCTTTACTTTTTAACATGGTAGTAGCAGGTCTAATCACCTTTTATGGTTCATGGACAGAAGGCTCCTTGGCATATTCACATGTGTAGTGAATGAGCATAATTGAGCATCTTGTCATGTGCTGATGGTTCAGACAAGATTAGACATATAGCTTAACTTTCAAGTGTTCATATTATGATGTAGATTCCTAAAGGTGGGTTTCCTGGGAAATGTGGAAGAAAGAGTAGCTTTAGAGCCTTAACTTTATTACATCCTTCAAAGGTACTGTGGCCCTATGACTTTAAAATTCTACCATAGAGATTCTCGTGTCATGTTCTGAAGTGAATCAATGGTAGAAATCTCTGGTCAGTGTGTCAATATCCTCACTGTGTCTGTGTATGAAGAGTAGCCCTGTCTTTGGATTGGTGATGCAGAGCCTCCACCAGATAGCCCAGGCTGGCCTAGAACTCATGATTCTGCTGCTTCAGTCTCTAAGAGCTGGCATTACAGGCATGTACTGTCATGCCCAACTGCAAAGGAATGACCTTTACTCTAATTTTATAGTCAAGGAAGCATACCTAGTTTATACAAGCAGTAGAATGTAATTGGACTGAAAGCCTGTCCCACAATTCCCTCTTGCTGCCTTTGTACTGGCTTATAACTCTTTGAGGTTTTTGGTCCTAGCTCTTTGTGGAGACAACACAAGGATGTCACTGCTATCATTTCTTTGTAGAAGAATTGGGGATATCTCCTTATAAAAATTATAGTTGGAATGATTACATAGGAGCATATTTTGTGCTAGGAGGCAGGAAAGAGAAAGTTCTAGAAAGTAGTTGTGCTTATCATTTCCAGGATAACTCAGATTTAACCTTATTTATACTTTTAAGAGACAGACATTCTTAGGGGCACTCTTAATCTCCTTAAGTCAAGAACCTAAATAGCTAAGGATATTATTCAGTTTCTGAGGCACAGGCGCTTAATGAGAACAGTGGACAATCTGGGAAGCACAAAAGAGAAGGAAAAAAGAATGAAAAGGTTAGGAAGTTGTACTTCTGAGAAAAGGTTAAAAGCCTTGGGATTATTTAACCTGCAAAAGTGAAAGAGGAGCAGGGTGATAAATAACTCTGCATAGATGAATTGTGTTATTTCTGTGGTCAATACCTAATGAGTGACCCGTATACTGAACATTGTGCCGAATAGTTTAGGGGAATGATAAGTAGCTCGTAGTTTTAAGGACTTTGAACTCTAACTGGGTGGATACAACACGTGTCTATGTCAGAAAAGCACGTGTGTTTTTAAAGTTTACACATATACGTAGAGATGTTCTTTGAAACTGAAAGTCAGCTAACATGGAAGAACAGAGTAGGCGGGACAGCACTGTCTGGTAAGTTGGGGACTGACTGGGGAACAGGAAGGGACAGGAAGAAAAGTGCCATTGCCAAACTGTACTCCTGGGTAGGAATTAATGTGTGTGAGAAGATGACTACATGATCAAGCAGGGGAGATTTTGCACCCAATAAATAAAAGAAACATCAGTTCATATGATTTGGAACTTTTGAAATGCTATGTGCTTTGTCAGTTTTAACAGAGAACTTTTCTTAGAGACCCCAGACTAAACTTGCTTTTGGGGAGGGCTGAACAGGAAAGGGCATGGTCCTCATTCAAAACATTTTTAGGGAAATGCTCTGCAGAGAGAAAGGAAAATACCATAATTTTCTATATAAGGTAACAGTTTTATTTTTCTTGTGAGACTTTAAATTTCAAATTTAAAACAGGCTGCAGACATCGTCAAATAGGTGGTGACTTTGGAATAAATTTTATTCCAGTCATGGAATGCAATACCAATTTCAAAAAGCAGAAAGCAAAATATGTCTTCATGATCTAGGAATAGTCTTCACATTGGTCACGACTGATTTTCTAAATTATGTTTATTAATTTTATTATATTCATTAAGTTTATCATCATTAGCAGGAAGTGTAGACAATAGGAGGCTAATAAGGGATCATGAGGAAAAAATGTTTTATACATGTCTTTTCATATTAGAGCAAGGATTAGTAGTAGATCAGGAAAGTTCTGTGAAGGTGATGTATAGGGACTTCATAAAGTATTTAATACAACCTCATGAACCTTTGTAAAACTAGTTTTGTAAGTAAATCACCAGTTTTGACCTCAGAAGAGGTCTGTGATAGCAGGTTGTCAACACTCTGTCCTTTTGATCTAGGCTTTGGTTCCAACATTCACATCACAGTGCTCATACAATGCTTCTTTGGTGTGCCAATAGGCAGAGGAGTGAGTGAATATTTGATGACTAAATGAAACGATAGCCAACAGTATACTAGGAATGTTTCTGTGGAAACAAATGGTAAATCTTGTACTAAGTTAGGCCAACTTCATTTATTCAAGCTAGGTTTGATAGTGCTTAGCAGTATAGCACCTAGGAAAAAGAAAGAGTGACTTTAGTTAACTTTGACTGCCCATCAGTGAACAGTGGACCGTGATTGTCCCACACTCTAATGCATTCTTTAGTTGTGTTCACGTAGGTCATTTAGTTAGAGAGATGGAATTGATATCTGCTCCGATCTAGGCACTTGCCACATCTCTGTAGGAACATGTTTTGTTCTGACAGTTGGATTCTACAGAATTTGTGGTCTGGAAGAAAATACCCAACATGGCATCAGGCTTTGATGCCACACTTCTGCTTAAGCTCTTGGCTAACATCTCTAGGGAGTAAAATTCTTGATGGTACTCTCAGTGTGAAACTTGGGATGCGGAAACATATGAGTTAGTTTCGGTGTAGCAGTCTTGGTTATTCCGAGCGAGTTGGAAGGAGGTATATTGAATCTCAACGTAAAATGCTTTTCTAGGCATGCCATCCTTTCATGAGCCACTTTGAGTAAGTTGTCGTATCTCAAGTTGTAGTGTGATTTAGACAGATGCCTTGGCTTCTGCTTGTGCAGTCTATAATGAATGGAAACACAAAGTTGGGGGGGGTCTACACTGTGACCTTAATGGAAGATTTCTTCATTCTTTGAAATATCACGATTATTTGGTAGAGTGTGGATAGACTTCACAAACAGTGAAGGAATATGAATTAAGAGATTGTCGCTGGAGGGAAGGCTCAGCGGCAGCATGCCCAAGGACATGAATTTTAGAATAGTTTATACCAAATGACTGGAAGTGATTGATCAAACAAGAAAATCCATTTTAAAACCATGACTGGTGAATTTTCTTATGTGAAGAGAGAAGTCTGCCAGTGCAGAATGCCATTGGAGACTCACTTCACTTCATGCTTTATTTAAACCACACAGATGTTGAAATGGATACATTTTTAGTTTTTAGATTCAGCATTATGCAGCATTCATGATATTTTACTTCTTCTGCTGCATCTGTTTTTGAAGAGAAAGGAATTGGAAGAGGAATAGTCCCCCAAACAGTTTGTCTTCCTAAGAAAACAGGACTGAGCTCTGTTTCTGCCATTGTCTGCACAGTGGTTTAGATTCCCATGCCTCACTTCATGGGCATTTCAATTTCACATTCAGTATTTGTGGCCTGCTGAGTTCATAATGTTGTTTGATGTAAGTTGGGAATTTAAGATATATATTTGCTTTGGCTAGGTGATAGTGCTTAACAATATCTCAGTGGCTTAGGCTGTAGAGATGACTCAGCTGTTAAGAGGGCCTATGGCTCTTGCAGAACACCCCCACATTACACAATTTGTGTAACTCCAGATGCCCTCTTATGGACACCCTACACAGGCACCACCCCAACACACACACACACACACACACACACACACACACACACACACACACACACACAAAACCATTCAGATATAATTAAAATGTAATAAAAGTAAGTCTTAAAAGTATGGCTTAACATAGCCAGCAATTTTTGTTTGCTTCTTTTTGTGGTACGTTCTCTCTATGTAGCCCTTGCTATCTTGGAACTCCTTATGTAGATCAAGATGCCTTCAAACTCAGAGACTTGCCTGCCTCTGCCCACCCTAGTATTGGGATGAAAGGTATGTGCCACCATACCCAATTCAGTCAGTATGTCTCTCCCCCATGTCTTGTTTGGCTTGCGTCTGTCTAAGCCATGCTTATTCTCAGGGAACAGGAACAAGAGAGACAGAAATTTAGAATCTCTCTCTCTCTTTTTTTTAAATGTGCATTGGTGTTTTGCCTGTTTAAGGGTGTCCAGTCCCTTGAAACTGAAGTTACAAACAGTTGTGAGCTGCCTTTTGGGTGCGGGGAATTGAACCTGGGTCCTCTGGAAGAATAGTCACTGTTCTTAACCACTGAGTCATGTCTCTAACCCCTCAGGTGGCTTCTTTTAAGCTGTCACCCAAAAGTAGAATAAAACCACATGGCAAAAGCTCATAAAAATGGGATTAAGAGGTATATGCATGAGGGGTGTTTGTGTGTTTGTGTGTGTGCATGTGTGCACTTATACATGTGAAGGAAGAAAGTATACGTTATAATACAGTTCTTTGAGGTAGTAGATGGGAAAGTGACAAAATGGAAGCTACGGACAGTGCCTTGCCGACTTGGGATACTGAAGGTGATGAGAATCACTGTGGAGAAAAGCCAGCTTCATGATGCTGCTGTGGCTGTCCGAAGCTCCTGACAGAGCTTCTGCATAGCTGACCACGGGCAGTGCAAGCCATGGCAGAGTAGACAGATGTTCAAGTCCTATATATTTTACTCTTATTTGTTTCTCCCATCATCAAGCTTTGGAAATTTGCTCTTTCTTGTAGAAGTTGCTAGTCAATAGCATTTAAGAGTATACCAGAGTGAAAAGAAGCAGCATGCTCCAACATTTAGAACAGGAATCGGTGTCTTGTGGGGAAGTGGTCAAATGCAGGTGATGATATACTCTATGACATTTAAGAAAAGATGAAGCAGAGGTCAGGGAAGAATCAGGCAATGCAGGTGGGCATGCCAGGTGTGTAAGGTTACAGCTATGTTCCGTATCTGTCTTAAGTTGCTGGGATAGAAGGGGTGGTACCACTTCATCCAAACTGGATGCTGATTCAGTGAGAATCGGTTTCTGGTGATAAAAGAGATACAAAGAAAAGTCAATAGCTTCTATAAGTCTGTGAACTTTGTGTGTCTTTTCCTTTTCAGGAAGAACTTGAAACGGCCACGAAGTTTCTATATTATGAAATGGGCTATAAATCTCGATCAGAACAACTCACAGATCGTTCTGAAATCAGCCTGCTGCCTTCAGACATTGATAGGTACCTCTGATAGCCCTCCTCCTCCTCTTCCGCACTTTCATCCTCTTCCTCCTCCCTCTTTTGTATAAGTCTGTTTGCCATTATTCAATTTTGTGTTGCAGGTACACAAAGAGGTTTCATAAGTTTGATGCAGATGAGAAGGGCTTTATTACCACTGTTGATGTTCAGCGTGTACTAGAGGTGATGCACGTGTCAATTTTTATTGTTATTGTCAGCTTCAGGCATAGAAATATATAAAGATAATATTTATTAGTGTTTTAAAAAGCCATTTTAAACTCTTAGGCAGTCTAGTCATATAAGAAGGCTATACATTATTTATCGTTAAACCTCATTCTTCTGTGCTTTTATTGTCCAGAGTATCGATGTGACAATGGATGAAAACACCCTACATGAAATTCTCAATGAAGTAGATTTGAACAAAAATGGACAAGTTGAACTCAATGAATTTCTGCAGGTGAGTTGTGATAAGACAAAGGTACTTGTGTTTGCTTCTGCTTGTCACTTTCTTAAGAATGGGATTCTTAAATCTACCCATTTGTCACCTAGTCCTGAAAACGTAGCTTGAGCCAGCTGGTGTTGATCTGTCTGCTCTTTGGAATGAGGCTCTGTTTGTGTGTGTTTGTTTTCCCTCTCTTTAGAGGCATCAGTTTTATTGGTTAATTTAGATTAAATCCAAGTTAATTGTGGCTTACAGCATTGCCCAAGAAATATGCTTTTGAAAGAACGATGCCATGATTGCTGGACTACTGCTGCACTGAAAGGCACCATAATATTTCTAGTATGGAAAGCCATTATTTTTTAATGGGAAAGATTATCACCTAGTTCTATTCATTGAAGAATCATATTCACTTAAGAATATAAGTATTCAGTTCTTACATTTGGAAGAACCAGAAAAGCAAATGAGAAGAAACGTAGACTCTGGGGTCAAGATGGCAAATTTCAACATTTTCATTTCTGATGTTTAGTCAAAGTTTCAGCCGTTCCATCGTTGTAACTGTAAAGGAAGTGTATTTGTTTCTGTAACTTCCCATTAGATGCTCTGCATCACCCATCACTAGTTCTGTAAAGGAAAGAAATTCAGTACTTTATCCCTAGCCGTCCATAGGAATCTGATCATTTGAAGAATGCATTGGTTTCCAGGCAGCCAGGTTGTTTTCTGCAGTTTTTCTTGGGCAGGCATTTCAAATGAGTGCCAGGTCTTGCTCGTACCATGGCAATGATGAATGCTGAACATGAAATAAATTAATGCTGGGATTTTGGTCAATGTCAGCCCTTTCTTCACTGTGTCAAGTTAAACAAACAAGATCAAGGCAAAGGAAATGGTAATTGTCTCTCTAGAGATGAGCTGCAGATAAGAGCATTGTTGAATCTAAATGCAGAAAATTTTCACAGGTTGTGTCCGGCATTACAAAAAGAATGTTTAGTTCTTTAACTAACTGTTTCACTAAATACAAATGTTAAATTGAATTTGAGATTTATGGCTAGGAATTAGAAAACATTTAATGTCTCTTTTTGTATAGCTTTTCTGGGGAGTATTTTATTGTCTCAGAATTTGAGAAAACTCTTCAAAGAAATAGCTTATGCTTCATTTCCTGTGTTTTGTAAATAAACAACTGGATTTAGACTTGAAAAAAAAAATCAGGGTTTTAGAAACAATAAGAATCTAATTTAATGGATATGCTGTGTGGCTTGGGTTTTAGTAATTTTCCTGAATGTAGTAGAGTTAAGCACATAGAAATTAATTTAAACCACCTGCATGTTTTCTTGTATTTTTAAATAATTGAGTATTTCCTGTCCAGTTCTAAATGAAAGCAACTATTCATGTCTTCAGTAAGTATACAATATAATTTCAAGCTATAAAACACTGACCCTTTTTTTTTCATGAAATCTATTCACACCTAGATATTATTTTTTCTTGCAGTATGGCTTTCAGATACATGTAATATTAATGGAAAACTTTTAGTTTGCTGAGATTGGTACAGGAAACACTGTTGGTGGCCAAGAGAGATTCCCATCTCTGACAGTTGTTACCTCTGATACATTTCAAGGGTCTCCCAGAATCAGAAAAGATTAAACAGAAAATTATTCTGTCTTTAGATGTCGGCATTTCTTAGGTAAAATATTTCTCAGATCTAAAGCGTGTTTCCACATTTATTTAATGAAATATTGTCCTTTTGTGAATATTAAGAATTCACATTTATTCTGTTGAGGGTCTTCTTTTGGGGATGGGTGTGTGTTTTCAGTCATGATCACTGTGGAGACTTCCTGGTTTGTAGGACTTTGTTTCGGGTCTGGACACTTGTGCGTATCGGTCTCTTATTAGAGGTTGCTTGTATAGAAGCCTTTAATAAGCTTAGGAGATTCAGATCCAGGCCCTGGGCAAATGCCCAGGACTCCCACATGGAGTACATTTTTCAAAATGTATCTCCATAGGCTAAAACCCCAACTCTGAAGTATTTTAAATATTTTCATATGTATCTTTTTAAATATAACTAACTCTATTGAGTTCATTTTTTTTAACAGAAGAAATTTAATCAAGAAAAGCCAGTAATTAATTTCACATTGATGTGAAGGGGGTGGGGGCAAGCCTTATACTGAGAATTGAAAGGTGCATTTCAGATTAAAAGGTCCTTGCCTACTTTCTGCATGCATTTTTGGACCAAACTCTGATTTCATCCATTGGGTAAAGATGAATTAGCTATAGCTAGTCTTTCGTTTTTAGGGCAGACCTAAGTCCATTTTTAATGACTCATATATAAATTTGTTTTAAAAAGACTAAGGAATTTGGATATAGAAGACTTGAAGTTGTCAGGTAACACTGAGAAATCATAATTAAATGTAGGAGGCCATAGTTTGTCTTTGCTCTATCCTTGGGATTCTAAAAGTAGAATTCAAGATCCAATATTTGAAGTTAACTTTTTAAAAAAGTGACCCAAGTAGCACATTATGGGTGAAGGTGTTCATTAAGTTTGCTTTAGGGTAGCCTGATCTACTTAGCAGACACCATCCTGTCAGCAGCGTGAAGCTTGTCTCCCTTCACCTCTTTTTGAATTGTTCAGAAAGTTGAGTGTATGCTCCGGATCTGACGGAGCACCTCATTTTGCCTCTGCCTGGCACGCGGTAATGTGCGGGTGACAAGAAGAAAAGAGTAGTGTAAGCTGGTCTGCTTGCTGAGTGTGCTTCCTATTTTCTTTTAAAGCTGATGAGTGCTATTCAGAAAGGAAGGGTGTCTGGAAGCCGACTTGCCATCCTGATGAAAACCGCCGAAGAGAACTTGGACCAAAGAGTTCCGATTCCTGTGGATCGTAGTTGTGGAGGATTGTGAGTCTGACCAGTAAATCCACAGCCAACAAGCGTAGGACAGCCAGCACTGCGTACCAGCCAGACATGACTTAAACCAATCTAAAGTAGTGGCTACAGTAGCGCGTTTAAAAAAAACAAAAAAACCCACTGGAAAACATTCCAAAACTTTTAAGATGTTGGTGTTTTTGCCAACTTCATCTGCCAACCCTTGTTTGTATTTGCCATTCAGTCTAGCTTCTAAAAAGTGTTTTTTTCTCATTTTTAGTGCACATTGATTTAATGTTTTGTATTCATTTTGTAACCTGTCAGACTTGACACTCTGCCTTTCCATTCATTCGTTCAGATCAGTTTTAGAGGCAGAGTCCACAAGACTGGAAAGAAGCTAGAAAATGTGAGCACCTAGAGCTCCATAACTTGAATTTGTAGATACCATTATTATTTTTTTTTCTTAGAAAAGCATTTGACCTATTGACATTATCATGTTTCGGGAGACTTCTCAACCCTTTCTTGCTACCTCCCCCTCTAAATAATACTGCACACTTTTCTGTCTAGAGTAACACTGGTTAATCTGGAAAAGGAAGACAAACTTTAGATCTGGTTGAGATTTGGTTACATTTCTAAAAGAAAACCTCAGAAAGCCTCCAGAATCACAGGCGTAAGATAAAGACAGCGCTGACATTTGCCGGGAGGTACAGTGATAGTTACTTCTCAACAGTTCATTTTTTTCTCCAGGCACTGCTGGCTTTCTTTGACTATTATAGTTGCCAGAAAAATCCTTGCTTTTTTTACTTTAAAACCAGCATTTGAGTGGCAAGTTGGATATAATGGGATGAGACCAAATCTTTCCATTCCTTATGGGAGCAATGATGAGACACAATTTTCAACCCCACAGGACCTTAATCTTGTAGTGTGCGCCATTATCAGGCCTGTTCTTGTTGGGGTGGGCAGCAGTGGTAGGTATTTGCAATGAGATAATAAAAAGAATTGGGCAGACTTCAGCTAACTTTAATTATAAAATTAAAATAAGGCATACTGCTTTAATATCCAAGACAGTCTGCTTGCCAAAAGCCTTTCTCTTTGTGTACTCAATGAGAAAATTCTCATTTTACTAAAAATAAGAAGAAAAGAAAGACACCACACACACACATACACACACACACACACACACACACACACACACACACACACACACACACGAATTGCGTTGAACTCAACAAATAGTGTGCATCAAATAAAGATGCCAGTTGGAAGATGCTTCTGTTATATTCTGTTGGCATTATAACTAGTAATCTTAGTATTTATTAATGTACTTCCTTTTCTGAAGCTACCAATGACTGGTTTTCTGTGCATAATAGGAAGTGTAGTCCTTAGCCCATAATCTCTCCTGGCAGACTTTGTTGCACAGACTTTGCCCTAGCTTTGTGAACTGCCACATAAAGCACCTTTGTGCTTCTGTTTCTGCTTATGCAAACATGATGTCTTTTTCCCTCATTCACTATGGCTTATGAGTCTGCATATCATATTATAAACTGGGAAGTTCCCTTATCTAAGCCCCTCCCCTCACCAAATATGCAGAAACTTCAGAGAGAGAGAGACAACTCACCTTATTTTATTATTAAACAGAAGTTTGGACACTTCCTCTTCTGTAGGGTGACCTTACATAGCAAGTGCTGTCACAGCAGTTGTCACTGAAAGTTTTCCTCCAAAGAGTGAATACTTTACACTGGTTTTTATTGTTTGTTTTTTTTTTTTTTTTTTAAATAAATGGAAGCATGTGGCTTTGCAATTGAGTGTTTTCCTATCATGACAATAAAGTTTATTTTGTACCTAGTGACAGTGAAGTTGGCAGGAAAGCTTGTCTTTTAAGACATCCCAAGTGATAAATCACAGTATTCTACATCTGTACTCCCTCCTCTCTCTCTTTCTCTCTTTCCTTCTAGTTAGATCAAGATAATGATGGCTTGTATCACCCCGATTCTCTAACAGTAGGGACTGGCCTTAGAATGTGACTTGCTCAGGCCAGTCTGTGTTTGGAAAGCAGGCCTTGTTTGTACATGCTTTGCTATGAATGAAGTTCTTTTGAGGACAAAAGTGAACTTTTCCTCTTCTGAGTATATCTGCTTTGGCTTAAAAATCTGCTCGTTCTAAGACACACTCCTTCACCAATCCCGGAGACTCATTTTAGAAATGAACCACTGTCACGACATTCCTGTGAACAAAGCACCTATTTCCCGTGAGTTCCTCACTAAACCTGGACAGGTTTTTTTTTTTTTTTTTTTTTTTTTTTTTTTTTTGTTGTTGTTTGTTTTGTTTTTTAAATCCAATTTAAGCAAAGGAGAAAGGAAATAGGGGAGCGAGCCCCTTTAAAACTCAGAGAATAAAACATTTTTTTTCTTTTCATATAAACCTGGTATTTGTTGACTTTGTTCGGGTGTGGAAGTGGGTGTGTGGGGATTGCCTTTTATTATCAAGTGATTTATTTCAAGAGCCTCTGAGGGGATTCAGGTGAAGGAATTGCATCTGTGCTGGAGGGCTGTATACTCCTTTAACTAGCCTCAGCCTCAGTTGAAATAACAGTGACGATGCTGGACTACTTGTTTCACTAAGGCTGTCTGCCTCATATCCTTCATGCTGCATATTCTTGCTTTCAGTCTGTTTATACTGAGTGTAACTTCAGAGTCCTGCGATCAAGTGCATGCTTTGTATTCTGCCTTAGTTTATGACTTGATTTTTGTCTGTTTTAAAATATGTACAACAAAAATGTTCATTCTGATTTTAACTTAATACAGCATAAGAATTGTCACTGATTTTTTTCTTCCCTGTTTTTTATGCATTTGTAAAAAGGTCTTTTGCATATGAATGTAATCACATATTGATGTCACTGATGCTGTAAATTTTTACTGCATTTTACTCTAGGGAGTAAAAAAGCCCTACTATGTTTTAAAAGAATATCAAGTCTTAGTCGGGTGCTGAAGTGGACATACTCACTGCATGCTTTCACACTGCCACACTTTTATGTATTATGTTTGGGTTATTGTTCTAGATTGGACTGCTAAATGCTGTGTTTGAGGCTGGGTTGTCATTTTTATAACTGTCTTGGTATTTTATCACCATTATTTATTACTTTTGATATACAGAATGAGCCGCATGCATTTATAGAGCAATAAGAAGATGTATTTAATGTGCCTTGTTTTTAACTGAGGAAGAGCCGAAAGCATGAATCAATAAAGCTGATTAAAATGGTCCATTTGCTGGCATTTTCATGTTGCTTGTTAGTCAGACAAATACTTTAATTATTGTTGAATATTTTAGAAGTTTGAAAATATTTTCAGAAACTGTATTTTAAATGACACATTAATTCTTTTACATTAGAATTCTGTAATTTTATCTTGTGTGAAGTATCCGTATAGACAGATATTATTTTATGAGATTACCAATACTATGTATTAATTTATTGTTTCAGTTTTATGTCCACATTTATCCCATTACAACTCAATAGAATTCCTTCCCCTTCCCTCTCTTTTTCTCTCCCTCTCTCTCTCTCTGTAGACAGAACCTCTCAGCCTCCACGTTTCCAGGCATGCTGATGAATTTTATCATAACTAAAATCAATAGAAATGAATGGGAAAGATTACATAATCCATTTTGATCATCTTACATGTCAAGTTAGTGCAGGGTTGCCAAGCGTTGATAAATGCTCTGACAGAAAAAAACGCTCTCTGTTTTCATTGTCAGTGAGTCAGGAGAGCTGCTATCAGTTTAACACTGGCCCAATTTTGTAATGTCCATATTATTTTGCAGGTTTTAATTTGCACATGTGCAGAGAGTGCTTCCTCCATGTGCAGCTTAGAAGTGCTGCTTCCAGGTTGAGCGCGCTCAGAGGCATTTGTGAGTTTCTAATAGTTCTTTGAAACTGTATCCCAAGCAAGGCCTTCTCCCAGACAGACTGGACAATATGCCATTTGTTCAGCGTCTGAAAAGAAATACATAGCAGTTCAAAATGTTTCCCATTGATCCAGCTCATGCAATTTGATAGCACTTCAATGAAATTTGTCAAAATATTGCTCCTAGTTTTCAAAATATGTAAAATTGATGATCACTTGAAAAAAGAGACATGATACTGGCCCTAGTATTCTGTGGTTTTTGCCAAAGCACATCACTGGTGTCAGATTGCATTTGATGACATCTGACTTAGGAAGGAAAGAAGCATCAGGGGTTTTAAATTGATTAGGCACTGTTGTAATGAGACAGTTCTGTATGGGAGGCAGAAATGATGAGCCCTTTATGCCTGTACTTTGTATTTTAGGTCTAATTAGCTACCTAACTTGGGAAATGCAGGCACCGAACGTGATGCATGTAAGCCTCAGTGATGCCACAGGCAGCCCGGCAGGCCCTGTGCTAAGAGGTGCAGTGCAAAATCAGTTGCTGGTCTTCCATCTCTTAAATACCTGGTCAGGAACTGATGTCACTTAAGAAAAATACTGCCCTAGCTGAATCATCAGACCCACCCGTGTTCTTCACATTTGGCATTGAATCATTTGCTTAGTTGCATAATTTACCACCAGAAGTATTTATGTTGTAGTTACTTGAACCTAGAGGAAGGGTTTGTGATACCTTCTCTAGAAAGGTACTGTATTGTATTTCAGTTGAATTGGGGAGGATTGAAACGCATGGAATGTGCCTTGGATGCCTTAGAGTTTGGTACATGATACAGCTGGTTTGTCCTACTAGCTTCTGAGCTTTGCAGATCCACAGTTATGTGTCTTAAGTAAGGGCATCCCTGCTTAAGACAGGGATTCATCTCCCAAGAAAATGGCTCCTGTAGGGCAATGTGCGTTTTGGTTTTTCACCAGCTGCTGCCAGCTGTTTATTTTCATTGTATCAAAGAGTGGGGAAGTGGGAAATCTCTCTCTCTCTTTCCTCTCACTCTCTCTCCCACCCCCACCCACAGACCTGCCTTTAACCCAGTGTTCTTTGTTAGCTTTTTAGCATATCCTATACAAGTAGGTCTATTTTTTTTTTTACTAGCTTTTCCTTTAACTTCAACTTAGACTTACTTGATTTTGTTTGTCTAAATAATCTAAATGTAATAAACTCAATTAACATAACACTGGTCTTTCTCCTGACCTCAGTGCCCTCTTTTAATGAGGTCTTCTGCCCTTAGCAGCCCCTTCCTCCAAGGGTTAGAGTAAACAGCCACTCCCTTTATATGTTACTCAGTAGGCTTCCTCAGCATTGCCTCACTGTTTTGTTTTTTTTTTTTCCCATCCCCATCATTAATTGATTTACAATTCATTTTTATGCATACGGAGTTTTTCCTATCCAAGTTAAGAAGCTGTAAATCTTAGATCCATTGAAATGACAGTGAGAAATATTTCATTTTATCCCATGAATCATTTGCCATCCTTATTGCAGAAAAATGGCAAAATTATGGTGTACCATGTTTTCATAAATTACCCTTCCCCACCCCCACCCCACTGCTCTGGTTCATTTCATTATCTGTGTGGAGAGACTCAGAGTCAGGCTGTAGACACGTGAGGTAAACATCTCTGGTCTTGCAGCAGGCTAATCAAAATTTCATAACATTACAAATTAATTCCCCAGCTACCGTGAAGAACTTAATTCATGTACAAAATATATCATCTATTTTATAAGTCAAAAATAGCTTAATATTAAAGTATGCCCCCACGATTGCTTCTATCAAAAAGGGGGACGGATGTTGAGTTCTTTAAATAATGTATATAATTTTCATTGGTTTCATATGTCAAAGTAGTCATTTATGTCCTGAAAGGTGGGTGCTTGGCACTATGTGTTTGAACACTATTAAAAAATCATAGCTTCTTCCAAAAAGGCCAGATCTTGGGTTTGTATTTCACATATGACCTAGGGTGAAATAATTTCTGCAAGTATGCAACACCACCATCCCCCCTCCAGCGAGAGTAAAAAAACTGAAGAACTAAAGTGTCTAAAGATAAATAATATTTAAAAGCAATACATGAAATCAGCCACTGTATTATATATAGCATTACTTGCTCTTAACCTCCACGTTATTGTCAGGTTTCTAAGGAGCCATGGTCAGTTCTTTGTAGATTCTGAAAAGTCAGGTTTATCCTGGTAAAGATGTGTGTCCTAGCGAGTTGCTGCCCTCTATAAAAGGGGCTATCTTTTAAATGGAGCTCTTCCAGCTAGATCCATGCTGTAAGCAGCACTGAACCATTAAATAAAAACCAAGACAAAATGCCTTTGAAAAGGGTTAATTAGCTTTAATACTGATTTATTCTATATAAGATGCTAATAGACCAGAACATTTACTTCTGTTTTGGATCATTAAAAACTGGCTCTAGTTCTTGAACAATTTGTTTCTAATAATTAAAAATTAGACCAATTAGAGTGGTCTTCATATAACCTACTTGCCATGATGGACTTTTTATGAAAACAAAAACCTGACTCACTACTTTACAATTCCTTGAGACACCACAAAAGCAGTGCATAAAATACTGAGCAGGCCACGAGCTCAAGTCTGGACCAACTCTCCTTTAGTCCTAAGAGGACCTGTGAGGTGAGATGTGTGTGTTAATGTATTCACTGAGATCAGGATAGTCAGTTGCTGTGTGCTGTTTCCAGAGTCACCTTTTCCAAATAATCGAAGCATCCTCATCTCTGCGATTTGGCTTTCTTTCTTGCTCTAGGTTTGGAAATGTGACAGCATTGGAAAAAGTTTCTAGTGACCTCTGAGGTGCTGCTTTATATCTCTGCAGGGGAGATCTCCCTCGCTGGGTCGAGTTTCTGTTCTTATGCTGCCCTCTAATGGATACCAAATTATTTCATTAGACCCAGAACAAAAGTAAATTTTCAGCTTCTTAAGGCTCCCAAGCCAGCCCATCAGTCTTGGAAGCAGTGATCTGACCTGCTTCCCCTTTGCACATGTTCAGGTGTAGGAGATATTTGTGCTAATTGTGTCCTGCTGCCCTGGCCAGAGTTGCATTCCTGTTCTGGACAGTGAAGAGACAGCAAATGCTAATTTGTGCTCTGTCGAACTTTACTTTCTTTTTTTTTCCCTCCCTTGCCAGTAATGGTAAAGAATTGATGTTCTAGGGTACTTAAAAATGAGGAATAAAAACAGTGTAAGTGCTGTATTAAGATGATATGCTGTATGTTTTATCAGCCACTGGCACCTAGTTCAAAAGACAAAAAAATTAGCAGCAGTGGTTTGGGAATAGGCCTGCACACGAGGTGGCTATCCAATCCGTACATGAAGAATATCAGCGCTTTTCACATGCTGCTTTTTGACACCCATTGCTAGAGCTGAAAACTATCTCTATTGTCCAGTTTGATTGCTTGAATCAAACTGATTTACAGCAAATCCATCTGAGCTTTGATAAATCTATTACAGTTTCATTTCACTGATTTCATTAACGTGAATAAAACCAGCCATGCTTTCTGCATAACTGCCTTTTAATGGCCTGGCCCTGTCACCTGCCTGAATATTAATCCCCCTGACTTATTGCTCCACAGAGGGAATGAGTAATGGGTATTTGAATGTGATCAGCACAGTACAATGCAATTAAGGAAGCAGTACTGTTCTGTGCCTTTAATCCTGAACTAATTTGAATTGCAGTTTGATAGCACAGTGAATCCTGCATAATTATGTAGGGTGCATATTAAACTCTGTGACAAACCGGAGAAGCTTTTAACCGTCACAGCTATGGTAGACAAGTGAAGCCTGGAGTCAGAGAGCCCACTATTGGACCAAGAGCTCTATTAATAGGAAACCCTCAGCAGGGATGACTTGGCCATGCAACATATCTTGGAACAAAAATATGAAATGTTGACTTGCCCCAAATCAGTTTTAATTTACATGCACTGGAGTTTTCAGAGTTCCTTCTGACTTTGCAAGGTAGCAAGGGTAGAGAATTGTTCCTTAGCAGAACTTTATATTGTCTTAGTTCCTTTAGCAGTTAAAACCAGCAGCTATTATAGCTCACAGCTAGGAAAAGAACCACATGTGTACACACAGACACACATGAACACACACATATAGCTGTTTAGAATGTCTCCACTTAATATATTCTCATCCCCCAGAAGTTTGGACATCATTTCATGGAGTCAGGCTTTCTGATGCCATATGGATGCTTTTATTACCCTATATTAACCCTAAGGAAAATACAACAAGTATTCTGTTTACTTTGGATCTTTTGTTAATATATTAGTAATTAGTCTGGATATTGCTTAGGATTTTCTTTTTTCTTTTAAAAGCAGACCAAAATATGACGACTCTAGGCTGTGGTGGAAAATGACAGTTCAAGAATAAAGAGGCTTACTCTTATACTATGATCTTCCTTGCTACTGTTAGTTTTTTATCTGGGCGAAAATAAGGAGTGAGATGTATTCACTTACGTCTTGGGCTGGTGGGAAATAATCATCAAAGGTCAGAAATGACTAATTTGCTGCAGTTAGGGCATTTGAGGTAAACAGTCAATAGCAGACTTTTAATGCACATGATTATCCAAATAAAAATGACATTTCAATTCTATTTAACTATTTTTATGTAGCCCTGTGATGTCTCTGTGCTACAGTTGTCCAGATCTTTAGTTGTTTTGTGAATGAAATAGAAGATAGTAAATAAGGATGTGACTCGTTCTTAAATAGTAAAAGAGAGAAGTGTCCCATTTGGAGGAAAAGCAACCAGAGAAATCCCAGCTGCTCCTGTCACAGTCCACCCTGGTCCTTAAACTGATAATTTAGTTTTTGTTGCCTATTGACTAAGTTAATAACGCAGGTATTGAGGCATGAACTTACTGAGGCTTTAAGAAATCCTGGGTAGGTTGAGACAGTGTATGATTAAATACCTAGCAAAACATATGTATGTAAACACAGACACACATATATGTTATTTATTTATTTATTTATTTATTTATTTTGTGCTGTGCAGTTGGGAATGTGGCTTCAGTCTAACAAATTGTTATTCAAAATACACTAACTGCAAAATGCATCAACCAAAATGGAGGAGGGGGAGGGAGTGACTTCCCTAAGGGTGTGCAATAATATTAGCAGGATTACAGACCTTTAATTTTTTTTTCAGCCTAATTGAATCCAAAAGAATTACTGTAGGTTCTTAAGAGTCACCGTATCCTGCTGGGCTACTCTCATCTAAATATTGCTAGTTAACCTTGTTTTTCAAAAATACATTGGAAAAAGCTAAATGGTGCCTCTTTCCATAATCAGTTTACATTATGTTGCACACTAACTGTTGATTACATTTTTCAGAGAGGGAGTGCTTCCCTTATGCCACCTGAAATGACTTTTTCTGACGGTGATAATAGACTGGCTTAAATAAAATAATTTTGGTTTTTCGGGGCATGGGGGTGAGGGGCTCAAAACATTTAAATCGTCAGTGAAGATAGATGAATATAAAAAAATTTCTAAAAATCACCCTAGAATTAATATTGAGGTGCCCCCTGGTAGGCTGTTGTTTATAAATCAAAACAAGTAATTGAATATATATGTATATATATGTATTATATGTATGAACAACTTCAGAAAAATTGAACATTTGAAAGGCTGAAAAATGTAGTATACTTCTATTATTAAAAGTCATGGAATCAAAAAGACACAAATATGTTTTATATACATTTAGGAATACACTGCTTGATGTATAAGGTACTAATGGGTTAGGTGCAGAAGAAATATTTTCTGATTTTATGCTGTTTCCTAAGAACTTCTCAGAGACCCATTTTACTATCATGCATTTGTGTTAAACATAGTAATGTTAGGAGTTTGTTGTTGCTGTCGGGAATATCAAAAATGTCACAGCAATCTTTGCTGATGTACTCTTTTTTTTAAGGTATCAATTATGGCTCTATCTCAATAGAATGCCAGTTTTTTTCTTCTTCTTTTTAAAGTGCGTCTAAGCTCTATGAAAATAAGATTTCCTCCCATACGCTTACTTCCACCTGCCTCCACCACCCTCATTATTGTTGTTGGTCTTAAAACAGTTTTAGGCAGCAAGAGTAGAACGTTGCTTTGGCTAAGGCTGGGCTGTTAGCTAAATTAAGCCATTGTGACTCAAAATCCTCCTTTAATAAGGTTCATGCTGTCTACAACTTCATCATTTTCTGCTGAATGATAATTACTTTATTCAATCATGTTCAAGGTTTTAGTGAAAGGTAGCATTGATTGATTAACTTCAATTACCATGCTTACATTTGCATAGATAAAAACTGCTTTTCAATTTGTGAGTGGCACGCCAGTGGAAACCCTGCACTGATATTTGCATTTCAATGTGAACAGTGAAGAATAAAGGTGGGAGGGGGTCTGATCGGGGCTAAGCCCTTTCCGCTTCAGCGCTTAAGCATTTCTCCATAAACACTCTTGTTATGATGTTGGTTTGTTCAATCCACTCTGAGGTAACTGATGGAGGCCCCTGTTTACAAGCTTTCCTGACAATTGAGCAGTATGGATTAGGGGAAAGGACTCCCGCCGTAGCCTGCCGGCCAGCCGCCAAGCTAAAGAAGAAATCTTCCTGCAGCTCAGGACCACAACTCTCAAATGCCACCGACTGGCCCAGCCTGGTCTGACCTTACAATGGCCGCCGCTTTTCTCCTGGACCAGTCTGATGGCTAGCGCCCACTGCTGCGTAGTCACCAGCTTCTTTTAGGTTCAGACCCAAGGAGAGTGCAAAGTGTTATGACAGCCTTCATTCCCTGCCCCCCCCCCCAAAGCAATAACAAGTTCTCTCCTTTGACTCATCAGACACAACCAGCTGTCTGTTAAGTAGGCAGACTTTTAGCATGTATCTAAGACAAGCCTGCTCCATTTTCTTTATCTGACAGTGTTTCCGAAATGCAAAGATTTGATAGGAATTAATGCCTTTTCTGCATATTCCAGGTAAATCAAAGTCAAATTATTTTTTAATCATCTCAGGAAATTTCTGTCTCTATAAAACTACAACAGCCCTTAACCATAATTTTAGAGCTATTTCTTAAATTCATTCAAGACTACATCCCCCCTCCCCCCAAGCTGGACATCTCGGTAGAAGACTTGGTTAATATAAAGCTCAGTCAATGGTTCTTTTGGATGTGCTATTTTAGAAAACTAAAACTATAGTTTCCAACATGTTTTCACTGAGGAACCAGATAGGGCTCCTTAGATCAGGGGCTCTAAGCATTTGATCTTAGAGCTTTTGATCTTAAGAAGTAAATAAAGCTATGGAAAATACTTCATTCAGCAGAAATATATGTAAGACCTCAGACTTTTGTTGAGAAAGTTCTAATATGCACAGGTAGTTACATGAGTAAAATATAGCACATAACAAGATTGGGAAGATGGCTTTGTGGTTATGAGTGTGGGTTATTCTTGCAGAGAACTCAGGTTCGGTTCCCAGCACCCACATGGTACAGTTCCCACCCTCTTCTGGCCTTTGTGGGTACTGCATGCATGTGGTATACATATACTCATGCAAGCAAAACACATGCATATGAAAATTTAAAAGATACCAATATACATTGTTTCTGTAATGAAGATCAAAACACTTGGACCAAATTACATGTAATCTTACAAAAATTTCTTTTTTGTTGGGCTGGAAAAACGACTCCGCTGTTCCAGAGGCCCTGGGTTATATTCTCAGCATCCACATAGTGGCTCACAGCTGCTAGTTCTAGGGGATCCGACACCTTGTTTTGGCTTCTGTGGGCACCAGGCATGGACATAAACATTCAAGCAAAAACACTCATATATATAAGTAAGTAAATACATAATTCTTTGCTAAGAAATTCTTGGTACTTCATAAAAATGTGTAAAGAATACTTATAAGGGGAATATTATCTTTTCCCCAGATCTTATTAGCTGTGTTTCAGTCCAGCTGCAATTATGGTAAGTAGTTTTTTAAATGAAATTAGGATATGTTTCACAATATTGTACCACTTCTAGTTCAGTCTACTAAGAAGTGTTAGGGTATGCTGCGTGCCTGAAGAGTGGGCCTGTCCATAGGGGTTTCTAGTCTCAACATGAAGTTGGGCACTGGAAAGGTGAATGGATAAGCCATTGAATGGGTAAGTTCAAGTAAGAGCTAGGGGTTATATTTATGTGTCTATGTGTGTTTTTTAAAGACAAGGTTTACGTAGCTCTGGCTGGCCTGCAATTTACAGAGATCATCCTACCTCTGCCTCCTAAATGCTGAGATTGTAGGGGTGGGCCAACACGCTTGGTCTCAATAAGTGTTTGAAAAAAAAGTTACTAATGTTTCTTAGAATTCAAGAAGAATTAGAGATTAAGAATGTATAATTTGAACAAGAACTTGTGACTGGGGATTTTGTATTTAAGTTGCCTTGTCCCGTTTCTTGGTGACCAAAGGTAGAAATGGTGATAGACAAATAAGATGCTCAGCAAAGAAAGAGAACTTATGCTAAGAAAACAAACTGAAGGGGAAAAAAAATCAAGATTCTTAAATATAATGGCAAAGATGCCGTATCAATTTAAACAGTTTGGTCTGAAATATCCACCAAAATGTATAAAAGTTTCTTTGTAGTTAGCATTATAGCTAGCATGTGAGGGAATGTTATTTTGAAAAGTTAATTTTAGTTAGATTGGATAATTAGGTGTAGAAAATGAAGCAGCTTTGGAAGCTAGTGGATTGTTTTGTCAAATTGGCACATGATATATCCTGGTACAATAGAAGGCAAGACAGTTCTTACAAGAACTGAAATATGAGTCAGTAGTGACAGATTTTAAAAGCTTAAACTCCCACCTTAGTAGGTGGTGTGAGTAGATCATAGTTGCCTGGTCCAGGGAAAATTGGATTGTGAAAATGGATTCCAGGGAATAGAGTCCAAATGAAGTACATAAACTACAATGGATTGTGTTCTTTCCCCCCAGAAGATGGGATTCGATAATTTATCCCCTGGGGAACTAACCATTTGTAAATTTCCACACACCACTACCCTTAGTTGTTTATTTGTGAGTGCCAGTGCATCCCACAGTTCAGTGCAGTAGTCAGAGGACAGACAGGTTATGGGAGTCAGTTCTCCCTGTCTGCCATGTAGGCATCGGGGTCAAACTCAGGATGTCAAGATTGGCCACAACTCCTGTACCTTCTGAGTCACCTCAACGGCCTATTTGCCATAAATTTAATAGTTCTCTCTCAGGGGAGCATGCCTGTCTGTCTCTTTACCTTTCATCCACTGTCCTTTGTTTGTGCCTCTGCTACTCAAAATCTGGTCTCCAAAACACTCCTAGTGGCCCGTGAAGCAATGTTGAAGAAAGCATGAATTTCAGTTACCTATACACTCATTATCTGAATTTTCCCAGCTCTTTGGGACTTTGGGCCTCAGCTTCACTGTATTCTTTCCTACTCAGCTACTCAGATTCCTGGCTTTTCCGTCCACCAATCGTGTTCTGTCATCTCTTTTCTATCCTAGTATCTTTCATCTGGAGTATATTCATGCACAACAGTATTTCTATACAGCACTAATCTGTTCTATTGGAAGCTAGCATATCAGTATGCAGCCCAGGATGTCCAGGCTCTCATGATTCTCCTGTCTCAGCCTCCTGAGTGTATTAAAGTCTAGTAATAAAAATCCCCTTTGGCTCACCTAACATGCCCAATCAAAACATACCGCTGTACCCTAGCTCAGTCTAACACAGACCTTTCCTTTTTCTCACCTTAAAAATCACACCTGCAAGGACATTTGCTGCTGTTTTTTGCCTGAGTCAGAAAGCAACCGCTTATATTTTTTTTTCCAGTTTAATTAAAGGTCTCTCTGTGAAAACAAGTGTTTGCCGGTGGTTTGTGCTTAATCTGGGGTCCAGGAGAAAGCCCTGGCTGGGCTAGGAGTGGGGGAAAGAAAGGCGTCTCCTTCAGTGACCACACCTGGTTTGTCACAAGTTTTTTGTTTTGCTTTTAAAGTTTATTGAAATCAGATGTTTCCAGTTTTCTTCCAAGTGCTTTAGTCTTACGATTATTTAAAGACTGAAACACTGCGTATAGAGACAAATTTTTAATGGCCATAGAGAAAATTTTCAGAAATGAACATTAAAGCTTTAAAAGGGGGGGGTCGTCAATACTTTCAACAGGAACAGCACCTTTAAATACATGGGTGAGTGAACTGTAACCAGAAGTCACCCTGCAAAATGTCTCTGAACGTTTTGTGTTCAGTAATGAGGACATTGTAGAAAGTTGACCAAGGTCCATACTTCCTCAGCTTCAATAAAGAGAAACAGAGATTAAGACACTTCAGATGAGGCTTCAGTTAAGAGTGTCAAAAAGCTAGGTGTGACAGCCCCTGAGAGCTGAGGCTGGAGGATTGTCAGGAGTTCAAGGCCAAGTTTTAGGAGAACGGTCAGTTGGTCTCTAGGTTTCCTAACCCGCATACTGATTTCTTGTTCTCTTCTTCCGGGCCAGTCTCCGCAAGAGTGAAGTCAGTGGATAGCCAGAGTTAGTTGCTCAGAAGTAAGAAAGGGGGCTGGAGTGGACAGTTCAGAGGTGGCTTGCTTCCACAGTCCTGCCCATCAAGGATTAAGTTCTGTTTGTTAATCATGGCCTCTTATCCCTTCCCCACAAAATTTCGAGAATGCTAAAAAGTAAAAATTGTAGTTTCCTAGGGCTTGGTAGCTCTGTTGGGTCATCAAGTTGAACAACTGTTGGTTTCTTCATGAGCAGCTGAGACAGGGTCAGCTTTTGGTTTTGCTGTTTGCATCTCAGGGTCACTATTAGACGATCCGATATCTTAAATCAATTCTTCCTGTATATAAAGCAAGGAGACATTTTTGTTGTTATTCACTACACGGTATCACCGTAATTATTTTCCTTTATCCCTTGGACCTATAAGCTTTTGAGAAAAAAAAAAAAAAAAGGAAAGAAAGAAATCCCCAAACCACAGGATAGTCAAATGAAGGAATTTTCATGGCAGTGCCAGGGAAAAAAATTCCTCCTTCTGTCCATATACCAGATCATTTTTTAAAAAATGACATTCAAATGACAATCACATGGCACTGTCTTTGCTTGAGTTGCTATGCACGATGGTGCATAGTTCTGTATTATATTATACGGTACAGATGGTACCTACAGTGCATTTATGTAGAGATTTTGTCCACTCCTTCAAAAAGATATATTTACTTAAAATGACTCAAAACAGATGGACAGACAAATCTGTCTTCGATATTTAATACTAATATATTAATGTGCAAATGACTTATAACAATAGGTTTGTTTTCTAGAGCCTAATGCAGTGGTTGCCATAAGAACACAAATTATGTGTACGTTTTAATGCATCTATGCTTCATAATTATGCATGGTTGTGTGCTGTTATAATTGACATAAAATATAAAACAGGTCAAAGAGCAGCTATTAAAACTATTTTTCATTTTGCTTCTTGACAGCCGGCAACATTGGAGCCTGGTACATTTAATAGGGCCATACATGGGATGCACAGATAGTTACAAAGCTGCAGCCGCATTAAAGGGCTCCAGAATTTGTAACCTAATTATTTCAAATATTTTTAAAGGCTGATTATTTTCTTTGGGGAATTCATATTTTGAGACCAAATATGTGAAATATTTTAAAATAGATGAATGAGAAAAAAATCATGTGTAAAGTACCTGTGTATGTAAGGGGGGTGGGTCTGAGAGTAATATAGTTTTAATTTTTTTCTTTTTTTCTGCTTGGATAAAATTAAGTAATTTCCACAAGTCACAAGACTATATAATTTCTACTATATAATTTCTGTTGTGTATATCAGTCACTTCCTTTTTTGGTTTTGGTTTTCAGCACACTTAAGAATTATTCGATTAACTTCTCATTTCCTAAAGGGTTACATGGGGAGAGACTAGTTTGCTTATTTCCTCAACATCCCTGTGAGGGTCTGAGCACCGAAATCCTCATTGTGTCCATGGAGAGGAGGGGACCGAGCTCAGGGACCTTGCTCAGGGCCCTCAGCAAGTGGGACCAAAGCCAGGCCTAGAACTGAGGATCTGAGCCTTGGTCATGACCTCAGCCTGTGCTCACGTGCCCGAAGATCTTCAGGGGGATTAAAACTTAGCTGTTTTCCTGTCATAAAGCTGCATAGAGTTCTGAATGAACTAGCACATACATAACCAACCAATTGCAGTGAGACAACCTATAAAAACTTTCTCCTAGTACTTTTCAGATACATAGTTTTTGTAACTAAAACAAAATGTGAAATTCAGACTCGGGGGATCCCTTATTGCATTGTGATATGTCAACACAGCTGGCATAATCTTCCCTTGTTTCAAAATTTTTATTTTAGCCTCAAAGATAATTCTTTTTAAACAGTTAAGGAAGGGCACTTTTTTTTTTCTCTTACATAAACCAGAATCTCATACCCTTTGATGTGTTTTCAAGAAGTTTCTTTTCTATAAACATTTTGAATAATTATACTGTCACAAAATGAAGTTAAAAGAAATTGAGGGAAAGAAAATGAAGCGAAGCTGGGACTGCTCTACCATGGCTTCTCTGCAGGATGCTTTTCTGTTCTTGAGGAGGACCGATACAAGGCCCATGGGGACAGAAACCAGACACCAAGGATTAGAGTGCAAACGCCAAGGGGCAGTTGAGGCGAGAGAAATTGCTCAGCACTTCATAGTGCCTACCCCTCTGTCGAGGACCCACACCGGGCACCTCACAGCTGCCTGAGCTAGACATCTAGGGGATCCGACACCCTCTTAGTTAGATATATGCTCTCATAGGCACACAGTCACAAAGTGATGCACACATACATAATTAAAAACAATAAAATACATTTTTTTTTAAAAAAAAAACCCAAGTCAAAAAACGTAAGAAAACTTGTGCCGGAAGCAGTGGTAACACTTCTGATTAGCAAGTAGGAGGCTCTGTATTCATTCCTAAGTAGTGTGTGTGTGTGTGTGTGTGAGAGAGAGAGAGAGAGAGAGAGAGAGAGAGAGAGAGAGAGAGAGAGAGAGAGAGAGAGAGAGAGAGCAGCAATAGCCTTTCCTCCTCTCCTTTTAAAAATAAATATTGCTAATAGTTTATTCTTCAGTTATCTCAACTCCACAAAGTCCTAACAAGCATTAAGAAGCAACTGGTCAAGGAAGAAAGTTTAGAATTAAGTCAGCTGCTATACATGATGTGATTGACGGCAGCACTGGTCTAGTGGCTTATACATATGAGCTCACTTCATCTTTGTAACTGTCACCACCATCCCTGTTAAGATGTAAAGAAGATGAGGTTCAAAGAGAGTGGCTGATCTTGATCACAAATGTGTCCCGTGACAGAGCTTGGATTGCTGTGGCCCCTTTTGCTTTCGCTGAGTGAGGTAGGGAGGGAAGGGTGGCTGACGGAGGCCCTGAGCCAGCCTCATCACAGGCATGGCAGTGTGGTCTGTGGTTCTCTTCCAGTAGTAAAAACGGAAGCATCAAGTTGTCAGACAAAAAGGATGGACTGCTGTGATCTCAATACCAAAAATCATAACCCTCTTTCCAAAGAACATGCTCGGTTATGGCAGAAATGTGGTGGCTATTGCCTAATTTTATCATCTCTTAGGAAGATCTAAGGGACAGTATTTGAAATTTTACACAATTTTACCTTGATGCCTTCTTTATAGGAAACGTATAAGGGGATCAAAGAACAGAGTGCATTTTTGCCTGGTCTGGTGACTTGACTCATTACCTTCTCAATAAGGTGCTGTTGAGCGAAGGACTTCAGTTACCAAAGCTGTTTATTCTGGTATCTCTGTTCCGGTGTTTCTCACCCTGTCTTAGTTTGCGTTCTGATGTAAGAAGCACTATGACCAAAAACCATCCAGAGAGAAAATGGCCTGTTTTATACGTCGCAGTCATAGTCCATCATGAAGTCAGGGCAGGAACTGAGGCAGAGCCGGTGGAGAAACGTTATTTACTGGCTTGTACTTGGCTCTCAGTGTGCTTTCTTATATGACGCAGAACAGCCCTCCCAAGGGTAGCATTGCCTCCATGGGCTGGATCCCCTCCCATCAGTCATTGTTTTTCTCACTCTTCTGTCAGTGTAACTCTTCTAAGAGAAAATATTTAATTTCAGACTTGCTACAGTTTCAGCTGCTTAGTCCATGGTGGGGATCATGGCAGCGTGAATGTTGCTGGAGAAGTAACTGAGAGTAACATCAAAGCCCACCCGCAGCTGGGCAGTGCTGGTGCACACCTTTTATCTGAGCACTTGAGAGCAGAGGCAGGTGGATCTCTGAGTCGGAGGTCAGCTGGTCTGCAGAGTGTTTCAGGATAGCTAGGGCTATACAAAGAAACCGTGTCTTGAACTCCTCCCAAAAAATAAATCCACCTTTCTGACACACTTCTTCCAACAGTCCACGCCTTCTAATCCTTATAAACTAGTTATTGTCTCTGATGACTAAACATTCAAAAATATGGGTCTATGGGGCCATTCTTTTTAAATGACCATTAATCAAGAAAAGGTTTTGCAGGCCAATCTGATGGTCTCAGTTGAGGTTCCCTCTTTTCCCTGAGACAAAACAAAGATCAAATGACAATGACAATAAATCTAACCAGCACACCCCTCCCTGCTGGTTTACTTTGAAATTCCACGAGTGTGGTGTCTTATTTCTGCATGGGATATCTCAAACCCAATGGGGTCCCATCAGTACTCCTGAAGACAGATAGTAATGCTTGGAGTTATCTCACTTAATAGCTGCACAGTTTCTCACACTGAGCACTCTGTTCTTTTTTGGGGTACAACATTCACAGGAAATACATTATAAATACTCCCAAATTATACGTATACTTACATCAACTAAAGAATGAATAAAATCTGACAGAATCCTCAAAATTATTCTCTGTATAGCTGTCTCCTAGATCCTCAAGACATGCAGCATAATCTGCATTGTGTCATAAGTTGAAAAAATCTTTGCAAAATCTTTCAAGCTCTACCTATTCAATAAAGGGACTACAGCTACCTTCTACTTCTACTATAATTAGTCTGTTGGTGTGCTAAGCCCATTCTTTATGTAAATATTTCCCCCTACGTTTGAAACTAGGCTTTATCTAGTTTCCACCATCTCCATTGGCTGGAACTCTGTCCTTCCTATAACCATGTCTAGAACACTTTCAAATACACCAGCACCTCACCACAATGGCTGCTCTGGCCAGCCTCCCTCAGCATGACTGCTCCTTTATTTTTAACTACTTCGGTTTTTCACATCCTCAGAAGCCTGTGGCATCTTTTTAACAAGATGAGGAGATAGCTTTCAGTCTGTTATCTGTGAGTCCAGGCACCCACAATTGTCCTTCACCACAGTGACACAGAATCACCACTGAGCCAGGTGACACCACTTCCTTCTTGTCTTTGCACAATGTTCTTGCAATTCCTTTTGTTTATATTAGATAGATTTGTATATTTTAAATCTCATCTCAAATCTTGCTCCAAAGTCTTTCTCCTAACTTCTAACTTGTCCTTCCCTATAATCTATCAAACCTTGATTTTGCTTCTATTGTTGTTAAGGATCAAGTCTAATTATAGCCTAACCTGATAGGAACCATGTTTTTTTGTTCGAGGATTGTCCAGCTAGCCTCAGTCAAGAGCCTCAATGTTGCTCAGGAAATGCGCAATGAACTTAAACTCCAGTTGCATCCTAAACCAGCAGGTGCCTGCGTAGCAGCTTTTCTAAGTGCAATCTTGGCTGCTATGGGCACCAGCATTTTTTTCTGTTCAGCAATGGAAAGAAAGACCCCGGGGTCACATTCTGGGCATAGTGAAAGGTATCCATGGAGACAGGGATTTGCCCTGGGAACACTTTCCTAAGGAAAGAGCATGCTTCCTACCCCCCACCAGAACTCTACACTCCTTTGGAATTTGCACACAGGAGGTTCTACAGGCTCTGTGAAGTGTTTCTGTTTCCCAGCTCCTCATGATGCAGAGACTGCGGGGGCAAGTTTGGAAAGAAGGCAAGCATCCCTCCTCCTGCACAAGCATATGCTGGGAAACCTCCCTAGCCTCCAGACAAGGGAAAGAGCTGGGCTAGATGTATGACACTAGAAGATTCAAAGGAAAAGAAAGAAAATATATGGTACAATTTATAAAACAAATTCGTGGGATGTCTAGGAATTCAAAACACTTTTATTGCCTTAAAAAACGTAATATGACAGTGGCTCTATGTCTGCCCTTTCTTCCTCATAACATAAAAGGGAATAAAGGGCACTTCTTGTCTCTTGATGCTGTGCATCCCACTCGTTATTAGTAACAGAGGCTCATATTGTAGCCCACATTGTGTCTAATTACAACTAGTCTTTATAGCTAGGCAAGCTGGGTAGATGATGTTGATTCAGAGTTTGCCTTGAAGATGGTCATCTAGGAGAAGAGTAGGAGGATGACTCCTCAGTAAAATGGTACCCTCCCCCTAGCCCCATCATCTGTGTGTTGTCCTGAACTCGGCAATAGCAAGGGAGCACAGGTGTGAGGCTGTCAAGACCAGAATATTCTCTAATGAGGAGCAAAAGTGACTGTGGGCTTTTGTTTCAGCAAATGTCAAAGGTCACTAAAATATTCTAAAATACAAATGAGGAAAGATGAAATGGAAACTTGGGAGTGGAGCATTATGTCATTGTATCTGAATTTCATTCACTGCCCTCTTCTGTGGACATGCCCAAGTCTCTACTCCTCCCTCAGGCCCACTCTCATGAAAATAAAACAGACTAGAATTACAAATGTGAATGTATAGAAAAAAGACTAAGCTTATCTGGATTTCAAAAAAGTAATAAATCATTTGTCCCATTACTATTTATATGCACTTACAATAATCATCCTAAAAACTAAACAAAACCTATAAGAATGCTAAACTCTGATAAAATCCCATTGCTAAAGACAAGCACAATATTCTAGTAACATCTTTTCAATGTATCACTTTTCTATTGTATATTTTTACTGATTTTAACGTATCACTTTTCTATTGTATATTTTTACTGATTTATATATCATATGCATTGTTCTTATCATGAGCACACATTTTATATATATACTAACCCTGTCCTTACATACCTAGTACAATGATGCTGCCTATAACAATCTATTGCTCAGGAGGCATTTTTCATATTCTGTGATATGAGTCAAAAGTAGCTGGTTTGGCCCTTTGAGTTTGCTTGTCTATTAAAGCCGTTTTCATATAATCACTGACTATATGGATTTGCTACATTTTAGATTGCCTTCCTTCCACCCTTACTGTGTGTGTGTGTGTGTGTGAGAGAGAGAGAGAGAGAGAGAGAGAGAGAGAGAGAGAGAGAGAGGGAGGGAGGGAGGGAGGGAGGGAGGGGGAGAGGGAGAGAGAGAGAGAGGGAGGGAGGGGGAGAGGGAGAGGGAGAGGGAGAGAGAGAGAGAGAGAGAGAGAGAGAGAGAGAGAGAGAGAGAGAGAGAGAGAGAGAGAGAGAGAGAGAGACTCCTACTATGTAGTCCTGGCTGGCCTAGAATGCCTTATGTAGATCAGGATGACATTGAATTAAATACACAGAGATTCATCTGTCTGTCTCCCAGTGCTGAGTTTAAAGGTATGAACCACCATACCTGGCATGCTTTTCCCTTATCTCCCATTTTTATTAAGACATTCTGGTTCTTTAAAACATGAAGTTATAACAGATTTTTTTACTCAGTGCCTTCAAATGTCTTTTGGCTATATTAATGATATTTTATAATATTTGTTTTCAGCTTCTTTTAAATATATTTATTAATTATTTGAGAATTTCATAGTGTCTGGTGGTGTGAATGAGAATGGCCTCTATAGGCCCATACATATGTTTGAATGCATAGTTATCAAGGAGTGACACCATCCGAGAAGGATTATCAGGAAAAGGAGATGTGGCCCTATTGGAAAAAGTGTGTCACTAGGTTTTAAAGTTTCAAAAGCCCAATACATGCCCAGGGCTCTTCTCTCTGTTGCCTGTGGATCCGAATATTGAACTATTGGTTACTTCTCTGGCACCACACCTGCCTGCCACCATGCACACTGCCATGATGAGACTGGCCTAAGCCTCTGAAACTGTAAGCCAGCCTGCAACTCAATGCTGTCTCTTACAGGCACTGCCAGGGCCATGGTATCTCTTCACAGCAATAGAGCTGTGACTTAGGCTAGATTTTGATCACACTTATCACTTACTTCTCCTAACTTCTTTGGGATCAATCCAACCATTTCCCTCCCTCTTTCCAACTTCCTGACCTTTTTGTTTTTAAATAATCCACTGTTGTAGTTTGCTTTCTGTTGCTGTAACAAGCAACACTGTGACTGAAAACAACTTCGGAAAGAAAGTTTATTTTATTTTATACGTTACTGCACATTATTGAGGGAAGCCAACACAGGAACTCAAGGAATGAACTTGAGGCAGAAACTGTGGAGGAATCCTGCATACTGGCTTGCTTGAGGCTTATTTTCAACAACCTTTTTTTATACAGTCCACGTCCAGATGCCTAGGAATTGTACCACCCACAGTGGGCTGGATCCAGCAATGAAGAAAATCCCCAAATAGACATGGTCACAGAGTATCTGGTGGAGGCAATTTTGAGGCTTCCTCCTCCCAGGCACATCAATTGGACAGCTAGGGCCACCTATGAGACCCACCAAGTCCAAATTGTGGTGCCCATATATTCAACTCCAGGTACAGAGCATCCACTAGAGCAGTACAGTATACTTTAATTCTATGCAGTTGAACAGATCTTTTATAGGTCATAGATATCTCATTTTGTTGTAAAACTCTTTAAACATTAAATAATACGTATATACTAACTTTCTTTAAACTTACCATTTTTTTTTCTCTTCATTTAAGCCTTCAGCCCATCTGGAACTTATTTTTTGTGCATGTGGTGAGGTAGGGATCCAACTTTATTTTTTACAGGTGAAAAGCCAGTTGCGATACTACCATTTATTAATGTATAACACATTTTTCAGATCGAAATAAAATACAAATGAAGTATATTGGGATTTATTTCTTCACTCTCTCATTCTAAGAAATGTATTATTCATTCCCAAGTCGGGAAAATATTCTTGAAATATAATCACTATAGTATGTTTATTATCTAAAAAACACTTACAATTGGCTCTAATTATTCTCACAGATTTACGCTTCTAAAACCAACTTAGTGAAAAGAAGCTTTTTTGAAATTCTCAGTAGAGTTGCATGAAATGTATACACTAACTTTGGGAGAACTGACATTTTTTAATGATTTGCTTCTTGAAAATGATTTTTATTATGGGAGGCATCTGTTTGTATTGGTAACATTTTTCTAATGTACCTCTATAATCCTGTTTAAAATAATTTCTAAAAACTAGGGGCTGAGGGATGGCTTAGTCAGTAAAGTGATTGCCACACAAATATGAGGACCTGAATTTGGATCCTCTGAACCCTGTTTTTAAAAGCTGGGAATAGCAACACACACTTGTAATCCAAGTGCTGGGGAGGCAGATTTAAGACAAGAGAATCCCTTGAGCTTTCTGGCCTGAGGAACTGGTGAGCCCTGGGTTTAATGAGAGACCTTGTATCAAAAACAAGAGTGGAGAGTGATAGAGGCAAGAAACCAGATGTTAATCTCTGGCCTCCACACAAGGCTCTCACATGTATATGCCCACTCTCAAACCCCCTTCACACACATATGAGAGGAGGGAGACGGTAAACAATTATCTCAGGGGGCTGAATGTTTGAGAGAAACCGTTGTGTCCTGTAACACTATATAACTGTTAGTATTGTCAGAGGAAGTGACGTTAAAGGACAAGAAAGAAGAACTCGGAAGTGTTCAGCTAGATTCAAACAAACCTCATTCACCTCAACTTCTTGTTTTTCAAAAGCTAGAATTTCTTCAAAACTACATTGGATCCTTTTCACTATCTGCTCTCCTAACACCAGAAGGCTATGCTTCTTTCATATACTTGAAACAAGTTCTGTACTAGAGAACCTGGAAGTATCTTATGGCTTATTTCTGTTAAAAAAATTATTACTAAAATCTAAATAACATGGAAAAGTTTTAAACATGCAAGGCAGAAAATAACGATCATAAATTAATTATCTAAACTTTGATTTTTATCATTTAAAGTGAGATTAGACTATATTTTCCATACCACAAATATTCACACGCCTATATGCAGTTTGTATGTATGTGTATAATAAATGTAAGTTTAGTTATCTCTTGTTTTTAATGGCTTCATACTATGTTATTCTGTTTAAGACATAATTTATTTAGTTAGTATTTTAGCTATGTATATTACAACTGTTTGCCAATGAATTCTAAAATAACCATTTGTGCAGAAATTAATGGAAGTGAGAATACCTTGCCAAAAGGCCTGCATATTTAAATTTGAATTTGTAGCAGCTTCCTGGCCTTTTAAAAATGTATTATCAGTTAACAGGTGTCTCTACCAACAGTTAATTTCCCATCACTACTTTTAGATTTTAAATACTTCAGAACTTTACACTTAGTATCTGCCAAAAACATGCGGTGTATTGCCATAAATGATAAGACAATGACATGTATAGATATAGTATCATTCAATAACCCTTTCTCAGGAGCTCAACATTATGTTAGAAATACCTCCATTTTCAAAATTCTCAAAAATTTTATTTCTGACCTGGGTCATAGCTCAGTGGTAAGCTACCTTCTAGAGTGTGTGAAACCCCTCTGCTGTGTGTGTGTGTGGTCTCTCTGCCAGTATATACTTCTATTTTTCATTTTAAGGCTAACTCTATAGTTAAAGCCCCTTGCCCCATCTCCAGGTATAAGCTTCAAGCTGTTTTTCCACCTGAATGATGGTTTTGAGCTTTCATCCAGTCTCCACAATTTCATCTGGTGAATTTAAGTGTTTATTTGTGAACTTAATTTAAAAGGAAACTTGAACTCAACCTGCCTGAGAAGATTTTTCTTTCCCCCCAAATTTGTCAATTCTTCAAATCTCCTACAACTTGGCAATTAGAAGCATCCTTACAATCCCACCATTGCTACTCTAAGGCTAAGACCAAATTGCTGCATTAAATTCCACTGCGTTCTTCTTCATATTCAAATCCACGTAGCCTATCAGCTCTCAAAGATAGGAAACATGCCATCCATCACCTCATATGAATCATACCCACCCTTAAAACCTTCCAGAAACTTGATGTTTTATTTTAAATTAAAGGGGCCTAGACACTGACTACTTTACTTTATCATGTAATGCTCCCTTAGCTTCTTTTAATCAGGACACACTAGCTTTCTTACCATTTGTGAAACATATTAAGGTTGCCCCTTCCCCAGGGCTCTGGCTTGCTGCACTGTCTACCTGGTTCTCTGTCTGCTTTCTGTATGGCTGGTGCAGCCTCTTTGTTCAGGTTACAGATCAAACAGGGTGGCTTCAGAGAGGCTTTCTCTGACTCCTTAGTCTAAAGTTCCCCTCGCCATGTATGCACAACAGTTATCACCATCTGAGAGGACCTTGTGTATCTATGCTTGAATTGCTGGTTTCTTTCTTTTTCTTGATTCCTAAACATTAGATATGTGATAGCTATGACTCTTTCTCAGTTGCCCATTCAGGGATCATCTAAACCTACAGTAGCATCAGGGGATTAGAAAGTACAGAATGCAGAGTAGCTTACGGGTGAATTTCTGAAGCCTAGGCTTATGATCATGGCCCATGTGAAAGACTGGACTTTTCCTTTCCCTCCTTTAAACAGACTCAATACCATGGCATAGGCTAATTTTGCTCAGATGGCCTGGCTGTTATTGCCATGTCATTAAGAAAGAGCATTATATCTAGATTCTAGAACTCATATGTAGTTATAATTGTGAAAGAACAGTACTGCAAAAGGAAGACTATTTGGATCCTTTGAAATATCTGGAAAGGTTCTGTTCTTTTTTAATAAATTCAAGAATAATTGGGAACTTTCCAGAATTCTTTCAGTTTTCATTCAGGTATAGCTTTCCTCACAGTAAAATGCACAAAATATTTCCTTCAATGGATTTTGTATACATGTAACACCTTAGGCAGCAACACAAGAGTGGAATTACTTGTAAACCATTAAGTGAGACCTCTGTCAAATCACCACTTCAGGCTTGAAAACATCTTCAACCACCAATGGAAGGTTTTCAGCACACTTAAAGGTTGTTTTATTCACATTCTCTGTCAGTTCCTACTACTCAGATCAACCATTATTTTGACCTTTGTCCCTGAAGATTAGATTTGCTTATTTTTGAAATCCATACAAGCAGAAGTTCAAATTCCTACTTTTCATGGCTTCTTTCACTTAACACGGTATCTGTGAGATTCATCTTCAATGGGAATGTTGAGTACAGCTTTCTCTTTATTTACTAATGGTATCCTGGGATTACTGTATGTTCATTCCAAAGCAGCACTACTGCACTTTTAAGCTGCTCTCAAGCCTGGAGTGGTGATTTTGCAGAGGTCTTGTTTAATGGTTGTCAAATGATGCCACTCCCGTGGAACGTATCAGGATAGAATTGAGTTAGGTAATTTCTGTAATTCTGCTGAAACAGTTGAGCACGATGTACACTGCATGATCATCTTGAGTCAGATGTGAGCATGCAGTCAACCCGAACAAAATGATCTCAGTCACAGAGGGCCAGATTTCTTAATTAGCTCTCATCAGCAAGGGCATTTTATGTTTTCAAAAGTCAAGTTCAAATTCTACAAGTGACACAATTCAGAAAGACTTCATAAGAGTGAATTAAACCTGGTCTCCCACTGCCATCAATAGCATCTGAAGCCATATTCATTTATTTCTCACTGTTAGTGTTCTTAGAAGGACCAATATGCTATAATAATAAAGTAGCGGTGAACTTTAGTGAGATGTCATTGAAGAAAAGTTATTCAGTGTAGCTCTTCTTATTGACCTTTGGAAGGTGGGTAGTGCTTTTTTTTTTGCCTTTATTTATTTATTTTTTTGCTTATTCTCTACAGTCCCCCTATTTTTATAAAGAAGCATATTAAATGTATAAGTCGATCAATACGCTTTATTGAGTCAGCCCACTTTTACCTATGTGCTGTTTAAAAGTAGGAAGAATTTTGAAAGTCAAGAAATGAACTATAAATATTCTTTCGTTTTTATTTGTTTTGTTAAGCTTCATTTGATGTGGGGTAAATTATTGGTAATTTAGAGACTGTGTTTATACATGTTAGGAACAGAATGTGGTGATACAACGTGCTGACACCTTAAAAACGATTTGCTATTGCTGTTAATAGTGAATTCGAGCCTTCTCTCCAAGTCTCAAATGCACATCTTCAGAGAGAGCAAGGCCAGTGCTTTCTGGAACCAATTCCCTCCGTCTTCAGGTATATCATGATAGCACTCCTTCCTTCTAGGTCGACCCTCTCTCTCTTAACTTAAGTGCATTGGAGTTCTACTAATCATTTGTTGTCCTTGGTTGATATTGTAAGGACAACATCATAGGCCCCATGAAAGAAGTACAAAAATAACCACAGCAAATTTAATAAGCATTAGAAATGGATCCTAGTTTCCTTTTAAGGATTAGAACATTTAAGTGCTTAGTTTAAAGATTATTGGAATTTACTTTGTCAGCTTTTGGTTTTATAATTTATTTGGGCTGTTCAGATAGCTTTCATTTGTCTGTACTAAAAATATTGATTTCTTTACTATTGTGAGGTCAAATGACTTAGTAGCTTGATTTTCTCTGGTCCTCTTACTGGAAACCAGTCATTGTGGTAAAGGATTTGAAGGTAAACATACATGAAGTCCTTAGTGAGGAGAGAAATATAGTATATGTTTGTTTCACTTAGGAATAGATTGAGAATGAACTTGTGTTTATTGAGAGATATTTACCGTTCTTTTAAGTTGTATTTTTACTGCAAATCACTTTGCTTTACATAATCATAAAGCTTCTGAGGATGTTTATCGTTCTTCCTTTATCCAGGTAGAAACATGGATAAAAGAGTTGAGCTCAAGGCAGCTTTTTGCAAATTAATGGGTAGCAGAGCAAAATAATTATAGGTAGCCATTAAAAATCATTCTTTGTATCTAAAAATGACAGCAGCATGTCAAAATAAAGCTTCATATTTCCCTTCTGGTTCCGTCTCAGTCTTCTTGCCATCTGTTTGGTAAATGTGACTGTGTTTGATATCACCCCACCTGTAAGCCTTTACTGCATGCCTAATTTCCTCTTCCCTGTGACTACAGCCTTCCCTGGCAAATCATGCCTTAACCTACAAAAAGCAGACAAGCAAGGCTGAAGAAAAGGAGTGGGTCATTATTGCTTAATTGAAAAGCCAGAGCATTAAAGTAATAATAACTATAACTGATTTGGCCAATTTAATATTTTTAAATCTATAAGCTTATAATGATGAAAAAGCAAATAATCATAATATTCTCTTTACTGCTGCTGATAAGAACTATCACCAGGTTCTTACTTCTATCTATCCCTTCCCTCTTTCTTTTTATTCTCTTTATTTTGTTTGGAAACAAAACTCATGTAGCCAAAGCCTTTAATTCACTATATAGCTGAGGATAGCTTTGAACACACGACTCTCCCAATTATTAGGATAACATGTGTCTGCCCACCATGCCTAGTTTATAATTCCTGACTTCAAAATTTAGTGATGTAAAAAAGTTGGGGTGTGTTTGTTGGTTTGCTATGTCTTGAGATAGGCTGTATATCCCAGGTTGGTCTTCACTAATGATACTGAATACTAGGATTATAGGCATGGGTCACCATATCTAGCTAAAACATAGTAATTTAGCAGAAAGTCTCAGATATGTCTTTTTCAGTAAAAACACTATCTCATATAGCCCAGTTGTGAAGTACACTAACTAGTTCATAAGGGACAATATAAAATATTCAATTAGAAAAGCAGACTGAGGGCTGGGTCAGTGGTTAATAGCACTGGTTGCTTTTGTAGAGGATCTGAGTTCAATTCCCAGCACACAAGTGTGGCTCACACCACCTGTAACTTTAGTTCAGGCAAGTCAACACAGTCTTCTGACTTCTGTGGACATGTGATATATACATACATGCATGCAGGCAAAGGATTCACATACATAAAATAAATAAATCAATAAAAGAAAGCAGGCTACCAATAATCTTAAAATCTACTATGAATTTCATTATAGATGTATGCATGTTCATTATACAATTCTCACATCTTTTCCATATGTTTGAATTTTTCATAATAAAAAATTACCATCATGCCAGTAAGCAGAAAATACAATTTATAAAGATGGTAAGCTGAGTTGAAGAAATATATTTATAACATATGCTCTCTATGTTCAGAAACCAAGATTAAAACTACTAGCTTAATTTAGGGAAGTTTTTGTGGGGGATGTGAGAGGCATAAAATTTTAGCTAAAATAAATCCTTTTCTAACAGAGCAAATCCAAGTAACATTTATTTCCAATGGCACTTACTTTGAAAAACTACTTCAGCAGGGAAGGGGAAATATTGGATCACCTTGACTTATGTTAGGATTACATAATCATAAGCCTATTAGAAACTGAACATGCATCTAGTTGTTCTAATCTTACTGAATGACTATTGTGTGTCTTTACCTGAAGAGACATGGAAGAAGTTGCGTTCATTCCATATAGAACACCTATGACAGACTAAAGAAACAATTCCATCTATGTCAGGCTCAATGAACCTGTGAGTTTATTGAAACTGCTTATAAGAGAATCATTTAAGGGTTATTTGCAGGAGCATAGATGACTCAAAAACAGCTACATGACAAAAGAGACAAACCCAGCATGGTCGACAAGCTTCATCCTTGAACTTTCTGCACAATTTTCAGGCACCTGGGCCAGTTGGCAAATTTCCAGTCCCTAGCAGTTGCTGCTTAAATAACCTTGAATACCTTCTGAATCTCTTAAATTTCAGGAACTTCTTGATGCTCCTGAGTTGATTACTTCCTGAGCCTTGGCAGTGCCATTTACTTCTTGAATCTTGAGTTTCCCTTTAGGATACAGTTTCAATTTAGAGAAAATTGCTACACAACAGCAACATAGTGAACCACTAAACCAGCTGGGTACTGGAGGGACCTGCACCTCCAAGAAGGACCATTGTATATATGTAAACCTGGAAACTATCAAAATTCAAGACTTGAACTGAATTTTTTATGGAATACACACTACTTTGGTACTGTGGTGGTTTGAACGAGAACGACCCCCCCCCCAAGGCCATATATGTGAATGCTGGGTCCTCAGTTGTGTAGAACTGTTTGAAAAGGATTAAGAGGTGTGGCCTCATTAGAGAGGGTACGTTTTTGGTCCAGACTTTGAAGCTTTGAAAGCCCACACCATTTTCAGCTAGCCCTCACTCCTGGGCCATGCCTTCCTGTCTGCTGCCCTGCTCCCTTGGGACTTTGGCCATTTGGGGGGAGGAGATGGGTGGATGAGGAGGGGCGAGGCTGAGGGCTGACTGGGAGGAATTGTGAGGTGGCAGGGGAGGGGAACAGGGGGATACATTTATGGAGATGACATTTTTTAATGAAAATAAAATTGAAAAAAAGAAGACTTAGAAAGCCATGTGAAGCAGCCAGTAAGGAGTCCCCCTCCATGGGACTGCATCAGCTCCTGCCTCCAGGTGCCACCCCGCCTGAGTTCCTGCTCTGACTGGGATCTGGAAACGTAAACCAAATAAACCCTTCCAACTTTCATTTTGGTCATGGTATTTTGTCACAGCAATAGAATCCCTAACGAAAACATCCCCCAATTAAATGCTTTCTTTTATAAGGCATCTTGTAATGCTTGGTGTCTTATAACAGCAATAAATAAAGACTGGCTAGGTGGTGGCAGCACACATTTTAACCCCAGTACTTAGGAGACAGAGGCAGGGGTATCTATATGAGTTTGAGGCTAGCCTTGTCTTGTCTACAGAGTAAGTTCCAGGACAGCCAAGACTATACAGAGAAAGCATGCCTAAAAAAAAAAAAAAAAAAAAAAAAAAAAAAAAAAAAAAAAAAAAAAAAAAAAAAAAAAAAAAAGAAAGAAAAGAAACAAATTCAAAGCAAACAACAACAAAGAAATAGGTACCAACAATCTTGAAGTAAAATAATCAAAAATCAAATTATTATAAGCCCAAGCCCAAGACTGTTGGTGTTTCTTTAGAGAGAAAATACTCCTGTACAAGGCTTGATATTTTAAAGATTTATGTGTATTTGATAAGATGACAGTGTAAGCTGAGCACCCATATCCTAGCCCATTTGTCTGTGGCTGAGCAGAGAAAGTAACTGCCTTTAGGAGGCTCAGGCCTTGCAAAATGAGCAGCTAATGTTGCTCCTGACATCCCAACTCAACCCTTGGGCAGACTGGCCTTGAGGAAAGCAGTGAATATGACCCCTTGCTTAGAAAGTATGAGAGCCAATGGGAATATTTATTCTAGCAGAAGTGGAAGATATTGTGCTATATTCTAAAAATAATACCCCAATTTTTACACAAACTGTCAACATTCTTTAGTGAATACAAGATCTATGCAGAATATTATCTTAGGTATACCAATGAGAATTTAGCTATTGTATTAGGGTTTTATTTTTGTGACGAGACACCATGACCATAACAGTATAAAGAAAACATTTAATTTGGACTAGCTTACAGTTCAGAGATTTAGTCCATTACCATAATGGCAGGAAGCATGGTGGCAGATATGTAGCTGAGAGTTCTATATCTTAAGCTGCAGGCAGCAGGAAGTGAATATCCCATTAGACCTGGCTTGGGTGTTTAAGACCTCAGACTCTGCCTCCGAGTGATGCACTTCTTCCAATAATGTCACACCTACTCCAACAAAGCCACACCTCCCCAGAGAGCAACTTCCTATGAGCTTATGGAGGCCATTTTTATTCAGATCTGTAGCCGGAAGTTTTCTGATACATCTAGGCTTGCAGTCCAGACAAATCTCTCCCACTTAACGTCCCGCAGCCACTTATAAAATAATTATTCAGAGGCTTGTATTAATTATAAACCATTTGACCTATGGCTCAGGCTCATTACCAAGTGGCTCTTACAACTTAACTCAACACATTTTTATTAATCTATGTATTGTGATGATGTATTTACCTGTGTCCCATTACATCTTGCTTCCTGGGCGGCAGCTTGCAGCTTCTCCACACTCTGCCCTTCTCTGTTATTTCTGTTTAGCTTTCCCTCCTGCTAAGAGGCATTGCCATGGGCCAAAACAGTTTTATTATCTTTTTTATTAACCAATGGTAATAAAGCATATTCACAGCATATGGAAAAATATCCCACATCACAAGCCACCACAGTTACAAAGGAAAAAGAACTAGATTTTTCAATCGAAAGGGCAATCAATGTTACTATGTAAAATTTGGTCATGCTTTAGATTCTAAAGTTTAGACTCACTACCCTGATATTTCCTGAATTTCCTGAGCTATTTATATCTTTGTTAAAGCAAAAGTTCATTTTGCACAAATATTTTGTTTTTGTTTTTCCCTCTGTGTCTCTTGGTGGATATTTTTGGCTTCATTTTGTTGATATTAGTAAAGACCAGTGATCACCATCTCATGTCTCCCTTCACTGCTTTTTCTCATCAGTGTGCTAATTATTTAAGCTATATATTATTTAAACATTTGATAAAGCAATAGGCTCTTTTTCTTTATTCACTTGGAAAAATTTTACTGTTTGTATGAATTTTTTTAAAAAAAATTATACCAGAGTTTTAAAATTTAGTTTGAATTATACTAATTAATTTGTAAACTGTATCTTACATAGAATGTTCATGTTTATTTATTTAAATATAGGTGCATCTAGATTTGATATAGATCTACGTGAAAACACCTATGAACAGGCTTAGGTATTATAATAAACTCACATGACATTTATCAAGGCTAAAATGGTATATGCCGATGAATATTAGCAATCATAGACTTCGGTTTGCTGGTATGACTCATGTGTATTTGTTTAATGAGAAGTTTGTATCTGGAGTCAGTGAATTGTCAGTCACCAGGGAATGAAACTTCCCTTGTGTTTCGAAGGCACATTTGAACTCCGTGAGTCTTGTGGTATCTGTTGCTTGAGGGTAAAGAGCACAAAGCCTTTCTTCACTGCTTCTTAGCTTCATGACTATGGAATTAATAAACTTTAACTAACGTCTTTATAAATGTATTCACTGTGTTTCTCTGTGTGTAGACATACACGTGTAAATGTCAGGCCTGTGTGACAGGACGACTTTCAGAGGAATTCTCTACATCTTGTTGAGGCAAGGGCTGTTGTTTCTGTGACTATGCTTACTCCAGCTTAGCTTGCCCAAGGTTTTCTAGGTGATTCTCCTGTGTCCGCCTCCCATCTGGTCATAGAAGTGTTGGGATTACAGATATGTGCCTCTTCATCCAGTGTTTCTGTATGGACGTTTTGGCTTTTTTTTTTTTTTTTTTTTGTATTATCAGAGTATTGAACTCAGTTTGTCAGGCTTGTGTTATTGTGTTACAAACATTTCCTTGCGAAGTTATGCCTCTGCTTCCTTAACACTTTTAAGTAGTTCAGGTGCCTCACTGTGAAATGGAAATGATAGAATGGAGTGGAGACATGATATCAACATTCAGGAGGCTGGAGCAAAAGATTGCTTGTCCAGGGCCAGAGTATGTAACATATAGAAAAATAAGGATAGTAATACTGTCTCCAAGTCCATGTTGTCATGAGGACTTGACAACCGAGTGTTATACAATAACAAATGAGGGTTATACGATGATCCCAGAAAATATTTATTATAAGCTGCCCTCAAATGTCAATCATTTCAGTTCAGGAAAAGAAGCCACCAAGGTTTTTAATGCAATTCACCGCATCATCTCTGAACTAAAAAACTTTTATGAAGCACAAACAAAATCAGGTGATTTGAGCTTTTCCTTCTTTGAATATCTACTAAGACACCTGTCAAGTTCTTCTATTGTTGGTGTATTTTATGAGTGGCCTTTTCATAATTCTTCTGGATCCCTCAGAAGATCATCAGGCTCTTTAGGCTTGCCTGTATCACTCACACAGGCCAATTTTGCTCCCTAGGGAGCATCTGTATCATGTTTTGAGCTAGGCTGAAGGCTCCTGGAGTTTGGGTTTCACCAGTCACTCTTTGCTGCTGCCATCCTGATTCTATTGACTTAACTCCATTTCTTATTTTTATTCCATATAAGACTTGTAAGTCTAAATTCACAGGAAACTCACCTTTACTGTCTGGTGCATTTTTCAAACTTAATGCAAACTTCACAGTTGCAGAATAAATAATATGACTGTAGGAAAAACAATCTAATTGAGCTGTTTATTTTAGTATATCACTTTAATGTGACTTCTTTGAATGGTAGTTATAGTAGATTAAATAAGCTAGTTATTATAGGAAAATATAATTTATTAATGAACAAGGCACATGAGTCATGAAATAACAGTTAAAAGAGAAGCCTTTATATATCTAGCTAGGAAACAATGCAGAAGATGTTATATGTCCCACGCCTTTACTATAATTATGTGAATAGAACATTATGTATGCATTTGAATTCTTATTAATGCAATACCTGTTTTATCCATACAGAATAATTTAAACACAGTGTCTTAGTTTGCTTTCTATTACCCTGATCAAGGCCACGACCAAAGCAACCTGGCGAGGAAAGGGTTTGTATGGGTCGCTGGTTACAGTTCATCATGGAGAGAAGGCAGAGGCAGCAGGAACTGGCTACTGGCTTGCTCCTCCTGATTTGCTTAGTTCATTTTATACACCCCAGGACTACCTGCCCATGAATGATTCTGCCCACAGTGGGCTGCGCCCTCCTACATTAATACTAAATAAAGAAAATGTCCCCACAGGTTTGCTTCAGGCAAGTCTGATGGAGGCATTTTTCTCAATGGTATTTCCTCTTCCGATAGCCTGCAGCTTGTGGTAAGTAGACAAAAACATCCAACCAAACAGAAGCAAACAACTAATCAACATACACAATATTCCTTTCTGACTGGCACTGAGAAACAGGAGTCCACATCGTGATTTTAGCTCATGTTATCAACCATGAAGAGCATTCTATGTAAGTCAATGTATAAAAACCAAATAGTCAGACACTAGCCCAATGACACGATTGCTTCTTTTTCCTATACCTTTGTGAATATACCAAGTAAAGTGTCCAAAGTTTTGGAATCAAGAAACTTTTAATCTATTTTTTCAAACAATGTTTAAAATAATATATTTCTATTAGAAAAAAAAAAGTACCAACTAAGGATTGGTTGTTTCATTTCTTCATTTACATTTCTGAGTTTTTAGTTCCTTCAAGCAAATTGATCAAAACTGGGCCATTTTCTTGCAAACTGGATGAAACATCTTAAGTGCCATAAAACCCAGAATTCCTGAGTACTCCTTTATTGAGCAATGGCCCTTAAGTGATGACATCCATTGTCTGAGGCATCTTCCAAAAAATACAGCAATTTTTGAAAGAGAAACGAGATTGTCTTTTAAAGTAATATAACCCTTGTGCAATTTTCTCTCTCTCACTCACTTCTTTTTGGCCTGTTTTATTTCCTGGGGGTTGAAAGTAAAGTCCTCCAATTTAAAACCTATTATTGTGTGGTAGCTGCTCTACCCTCCCCCAACTGAAACCTGGCTTTAATCTCTGCCCTGTTATTTTCTGACTTATTCAATTTGCTTGGTACTAAGCTACCCAACGTTGTGTGTGTGTGAATATATGATATGCATCGGATAGGCAGAGCAGACAAGAAATTCTAAATAGATTATGCTTTCACCTGTAATATTTGTATGAATCCTAAGAATCCTTTCACATCCTGATTTCTTGCTGGTGTGGCTTTCTTTTCTTTAATGTTATGATGGTGAGTTTGCAAATTATGGAATTATCTATGCAATAGCTACAGATCAATTATTTTATTTCCACACTGTGTGTGGCCATATATTAATAGTGTGGAATGGCTGTTAACAATAGAGAGACAATGTCTCTTGGAGAGTGTGGTCAGTCTAATTCAGGTAGCTATGTATCAATAAGATAAGATAGTTCCCTATAGTTGTAGCTGTTTGTCTAGGCTCGAGAGCTTCCCTCATCCATACTAGTCTAGTGATGTTGTCTTTGTAGGTCCTTCATAGACCATCTTGTGAGACATTATTTGAACGCTGAGAGCGGGAGAAATTGTCTTCCTCAGAGAAGAGCATATCTGTTGACTATCCAATACCAAATGGTCAACACTGTAAACACAAACATACACTTAACATTATACAAACAGCCAGATATATTTATGTATTTAGAAATATATACATATATATATATATTACAAATACCTATTTATTTATAAACACACATATATGTCACAACAAGTGAAGCAAAAGAGGCCATAAATTTGAAGGAGAGCAATGGAGAGGGTTACTTGGGTGATTTTGGAAGAATGAAAGGGTAGGGAGAAATAATATAATAATTACAAAAAAATTAAATAAGTGATTTTTAAAAAGGAAGATAGCATTTGATCACACAGATTCGTGGTCAGTGGTCAGGAGAAGGTTTTCTGGAGAAGGAAGAACAATATTTTAAAGTGGTGGTCATTAACTCAAGGTGTAAAAGATGTTGGGGGCGAGGGGGATGTGAGCGTAAATATCTCAGCAGGATCAGCTTAGTTCTTGGTGTTCAGCTTGCTCTCACTTCACATCTTCCCAGGGACTTGATCGTCTCATTTGCTCTTATCTATCCTGCTTTTTCCTTTCTTACTCTCTCCAAAGGAAATCTTGACAACACCCAGAACTTCCCAGTGGAAGGGTCCTAAGTAACGAGCCTTTCATAGCAAAACAGAGGTGAATAGAAAATTCCTTTGACAGAGGCATCATAAAAACAATGGACTAAGAGAGATATTTGCACTAAAATTTTATCTCTTAGGATTAACACTTACAATAACTATGGTTTGGAGTTTCACTAAATTATTTATTAATGACTATATGACAACTAAAACCAGAGGAAATATTTTAACTGTGTTCATGATGTGACATTCTATGTGGTGACATTCAATGGAAGCAGAATAAAGGTTACACTTCAAGATCAAAGGGAATTACAAAATTTCTCTTTTGAAAAATACATAACATGGATCTCAAATTATTACAGTGTTTTTATTACATTAAACACACTCAAAGAATTGCACAATGTTTTATTTCTATACTACCAATATTTATAACATGCCAGAAATAGCATCTTTCGCAATTAATCATATGGAACTATTTTATATATCATAAATGTTCTATGATGTGTATAATTAAATAACATTAATTTGGCAATACTGGAGGAAAATATTTGAAAGCTTCTGTTCTAAAGGATAGCTTTTTTTAAAAAAAACAATTAATCATTTCTTCAAATATTAAAATGCATTTTCTGTAGCTAGGCATGATGGTACATGGCCATAATCTCAGGAGTTGTGGGGAACAGGAGTTGAAATCCAGCCTTGCAGTTTGAGGCCAGCCTGGGCTCCATAAAATCTGATCTCAGATCAAAACTTAAAAATTGAGCACAAAAAAAAAAAAAAAAACTCCTGACTTGATTGTATATTGAGAAACCGCATAATAAGTTAGGACAGACTTCTATTATGAAGCTTTCCAGGGTATCTACACTGATGAGAGTCTGTCTTAAAGGATCTTGGAGAAGGTTCATCAATCATCTGGAAGAAATGGCTTTGTTTTCCTGCTTTTAGTTGTTTCTGCAGGATGAACTGAGTCATGTTCTTTATAAATACAGGGTTGCCCTGCTGGCCTGTTGGCTCTGGGCAGCTAGTCCGTTACCACTTTTACTTTTCAAGTGACAATTTAGCTCAATTTAGCAATCATGATGACACTGCCTTTTGGGGCCAGATAGGCAACACTGTGAACATGAAGCAAAGCCTATTGGAGTGTGCCATAAATTAGAAAATCTCACCACTGGGGGAAAAGACCACCCCTCCATTCCTTGTCCTGTCTTGTCAATTTTTAGAAATAAGTGAACAGTTATGGATGTGTGCAGAGAAGAAAATCAATCAATGACATATGTAAACAATAATTGGTGTGTGTTTGTGTGCATTTATACATATACATATAATTACCCCAGCCATTTCAGACAATGGGTTTGATTGTAATTAGCACTTCAGAAGAAGAAGAACTGGCATTCACATTGTTAGAAAGAAATGTTATAAGTAGATACCCCCCAGAGGACCAACAATGGTTAAAGCTCAGAGACAGACTTTTGTCTCATCAGGAGAATAGTCAGTTCCCTGACACATTAATGTGTCCCAGACGTAGTCTTGAAAGAAGAACAAAATGTATTTCTTGATATAGAAATTCTAGACAAACCAGGTTAAACCTGGGAGTTGTTAAGTTCCCCCCTCCCCAATCTGGGTTTATGGATTAAGCTTCTGAAAGGCTTGATGCAGTGAAGTAATGATAACACACATATATGCTTTAATGCAATTTCTGTAGCAGAGCCACACTAGGCATCAGTCTCAGAACTGTATTTGAACAAGGTCAACTATGCTGTGTCACTGTGTCCGAATGCTTAGCAAAGTTCCTAACAAAGACTCCAGATTGTTGATGGCACTGTGGGGAGGGAGGAAGAAAGGAATGTGAGTGAGGGAACTCACTTTTTCTCTCTGCATCTCTGTATTTGAGCACTTGATAGTGGAAATATAGTACAGCTATAGTTAAGAGAGATATTAGAATACCTGTGGTGACACAAGACTACCTTTACATCTTGGTGACAGACAATATGATAACTTGGTGAGTGGGGTGGAAGGGACCATCAGGCACAATGAGGTTAGCACTATGTCATCTCATTCCTTATGACCAGCAGCACTGGGTGATGACTCAGATGCTGGGTGTAAATGCCAACCTCAACTGTGCCACCCCATGCCTTGGGAGCCTGGGAAGTGACTTAGTTCTCAAGTTCTGGAATCCCTTAGCTAAGTGAGGAGGTCACAAGCAATTAGCACACAGCCCTGTTCTCTAAACCCTCAACTACTGGTGACCCACCATCACTTTCCTTGTGCCCAAAACTTATATCTTGCCAGTCAAAGATGGCATCCCAGAAGAAAGGTATTTGTCATAAGAGTTACTTAGAGAGGCATAACAGCTTTAGAAAGCCCATGGACCTCAGAGCTCGTCAAACCTGACTTTAAGTCTTCACTAGTTGTGTAATCTTATGTTGCAGTGGGTTTCTTTTTCCTGGGCGGCCAGAGGCACAGACCCTGCTACGCCAGACCCCTTAGCCACCCACTGCTCAGGTCCCAAAAATGACTCAGATGCTTATATTAAGTTCATGCTGTCTGGCCTATGGCTTAGGCACATTGCTAGCTAGCTCTTACATCTTAACTCAACCCATTCTCATTAATCTGTCTGCCACATGGCCGGTAGCTCACCTGTATTCCTTACATGTTGCTCCTTTGGCAGCTTGCTCGATCTGCCCCTGACTCCGCCCTTCCTTTCCTATCTGTTCTGATTCCTCTGCCTATTTGGTCTACGGTGCCTGTCAAGGGCTAAAGCAGCTCCTTTATTTAAAGATTGAGATTCACAGCATACAGAAAGGCATTCTCACGTCAATCTTAGGTAAGTGAATTAACCTCTCCTTTGTCTATAAAACGGGGGATAATGTTTCTTTATCTCTTTAAATCACTGTGGGAAAATGAGAGGCTAGGAGCTAGCTCATAGGCAGCATGCAGTCAACCTTAGCTACTCTTCTCCCTGGCTTTTATCCCTTTGGAATTGTGTCATTTTAATCCGAGAGCAGGTGATAAATGCTGCCTTAATTTGGATATGACTCACCGTGTCACCTCCAAAATTCAGGTGCTGCTGGAGTGACGGTACAAGATGATGGTGTCTATGGTCCTGTTCTTCCCTGAAACCTCCATCCCCATGCATGGATGCAGGACATTCTCAAGAGAGGCTTCAGGGGAGACTGGGCCAGCTGCTAGCTTTCCTTTCGCTCTTTCATAACAGCAAAGCTGAAAGCCTTAACCGTGCGACTCACTGGCACTTTGGTTGTGGAGCTCCAAGCCAGGAGAACTGTGAGAAATGAGAATTTGTGCTTTATAATTTATCTTGTCTCTGGAGTTTTGTTATAGCAACACAAAAGGACTAAGGCTATAACCTGTCTTTGTTGTTTTTGTATGTTCTATTTCCCAAACCAAAGATCTTGACACCAGCCGAAATCGATTTCCCACTCAAATGGTTTATCAGACTGCTTTGAAGCATCACTTCCCAGTTCCCAGGCCAGTAATCCACGGATCCTCATGCCTGCACTCAGCTTTGGAGGTGGGAGTCTTCAAGTTCAACATGGGAGGCAGAGAAGGGTAGGCTCAGCCGGAAGTATCAGTTTTCCTAAGCCCTTATGGGGTGTGATCTTTTTTCGTGAACTAAGATGTGGACAATGTGGCCAGGGCCTCTGCTCTCTACACCCATGAAGGCCAGCAGCCGTGTAAGTACAACTATGTGGTTTTTCTGGTGTAATGTGATTTGTTAGCATGTGAGTGGTTTATAACCATCATTTGCGAGTAAATTACTTAGCTGTATTCTTCTTTATGACTAGCTGGAGAAACTTACTTGATGGTATAATATAATTTATTTCTTTGAATAAGTGAGTGACCTTCACATCTCAGGCCATCTCCTGTGAGTTATGACCCTTTTTTCACTCAGAGAAATGGCCTGTGTTTTAGCACTGCCCACTATTTTCCACATACTGTCTCACTAATTGTGTACATAAATAAATCCAGCCTTCTAAGATGGTGATGAAAATTCTATTAACATACTAAATATCAAAATCATTCTTCTTGGTGCATCTTTCTTCTAAAGGTCTGTGATCACTATGAGTAGCAATGAACTCTTCTTTTCTGTTTTGATAATACCATTGGGTAGACTGAATCATAGCATTCCCATTTTACAGATGGGCAAGCAAAGGCTCATGAAGAAATACACAACTTTGAGCTGGGGAGGTAACTCAGTTTGTAAAATGCTTGCTTTGTAAGTGTGAGGAACTGAGTTCTAACTTCTAGCACTCACATTAAAAAGCAAACAAAGAAATGGTGGAACTTGCTTTTAATGCTAGTGCAAGGGTTATAGACAAGTGGAGTGATGTGAGGATGCCTTTCTGTATGCTGTGAATATCAATCTTTAAATAAAGGAGCTGTTTTGGCCTATGACAGGCACCATAGAAAAAGTAGGAGGAGAAATCAACGCATAGGTAGGAGAAGTAGGGTGGAGTCAGGGGGACCAAGTCCGAAGCCTGAAGGAGCAACATGTAAGGAACACAGGTGAGCCACAGGCCATGTGGCAGACAGATTAATAGAAATGGGTTGATTGAAGATATAAGAGCTAGCTAGCAATGTGCCTGAGCCATAGGCCAAACAGCATGAACTTAATATAAGTGTCTAAGTCATTTCTGGGGGCCTGAGCAGTGGCAGGTGGCTAAGTGGTCTGGGGCTGACTGCAGGTCCGTGGGGCTGCACCTCTGGCCACCAGAGGCTAAGAAACCTCAATGTAACAGTGGAGCTCTATGGCTTGCGAGAGAGCTAGCCTAGCCTACATAGTGAGTTTAGACCAATAAGAGACCTACCTTGTCTCAAAAATCAAGATGGACAACACCTGAGAGCAGCTGAAGTTGTCCTACACACTCATGCCTCCACTCTCCGTCACACACAGGAGCATGTGTAACCCCTCACAAACACACTTTCCCACATACACTCAAATGTACAAAAAGGTATCATGGAACATAATAAGAACAGTGGTGATCAGGTATAGTTTAAGTATTTGAACCAAATTAGATCTTTACTCTTGGTGACAGCCCTTTGGGTGGTTTTTGTTATGAACTTATTCACTTGACAGATGAAGACAGTGAAGTTCTGTAATTTTCCCAGATCACTCAGATCTGGGCTGTGGATGTGGAGCTATGTGTACTGCATTTTCCTGAATAGAAGAGACTTCAGAATTCATCAGGGTTAGTAAGGCAGGCTGTAGTTACATTGTTGCCACAGTGGTAGAATACTCTGGGAAAAGCACTCCAAGAATATATTTTAGCTCACAGTGAGGTTAGAGTCTATTATTGTGCAGGAAGTCCCAGCAGCAGAAATCTTCCCAGTGAAGAAGCGGAGTGATGAATGCTGTGCTCAGCTCACATTTCCTTTTCTATACAACTCAGGATCCCATCCAGGAAATGGTACTAGCCACAGTGGATAGGTCTTCTCATAACCAAGATAACCTTCCACAGGTATCCAGAAAGGCCACCTCCCAAGTGATTCATGGCCTCAAGCTGATAATAGAGATAAACTGTGACATGTACAGAATGTGATCATTGTACACTCTACTCCTGAGTCTCCAGTCAAAGTGATGAATGTTAAATTGCTTAGATTTTAATTTCCTTTTTGGAAAAATGGGTAGTAAATAATTTTGTTGCTTTAGGGAGGTTCCAGCTTATCTCTGCATAGTTTAAATTGTGAGAACTGTAATTGTCTTGTATGCAACTTAAGAGAGTTGTTGGCGGTAGGCAAGCAGTCTCAGAGATGAGAACAGCAAAAAAGGTTGGCACTTGCCAGGCAGGGATCTTTCCATACTTTCCATACTTACCTTCCCTACCCTACCCTTCTTTTTATTTCAACCTTTTAAAGATGAGTTAAGAGGTTCCGAAGATTTAACAATTAGTTTCTGAAAGCGTAGACTGGTTCAGCATCATCTCTATCCAGCTTCTAAGTTTTGCGACAGGCTTAGTGATATCAGAGTGGTTCTCTTCGGGTTGATAGGCAGGCTGGTGACTAGAGTTGTTGGGGTTGTTTTCTGTTCCTAGGCTACAGACATTCATAAGTGGCAACTGATAACTCTCAGAATAGTGCAGGGGCATCCAATAGTTATTGGGTTGCAGGGAGTCACAGTGTGTGTGTGTATGTTGGGGGTATTAGCAGAATACATGAGGGAGGAGAGAATCTTCCTAAAAAAAAAATGTCACAAAAGTTCTGGGTTGACAAGGGCCATGTCTATCAAGGAACTTGTTCTGAGTTTTTAAGATAACGTATTTGGAAACATTTAGGAACAAAGTCGGTATGAAAAGGATTTTGGACATGAAAGCACACCACAAACTGTATCTCCCAAATTCCGAATGGAAGTGTGACAAAAGAAAGACAATGAGGGTAACGTTTCAAACGTCAAGTAGAGCTCTTCCTAAAAGGGAGTCAACCTCTCAGAAGTAGAGAATTTAACTACCATTAGAAAATATCTTCCATGTGCTGTGTTGGTGGTAAGTTTCTAGTGTGAAGGTCTTAACAACCTTGTAAGAGGTGCCCTGTCTTCCTTGAATACATAGTTCCCAAAGAACATCTGCCAAAAGCCATTCAACCCACCACACCTCACTTCTGTATGAAAGCTGCAGCGAGCATTGGTTGGTTTTCTAAAGACTTTACAGGCTTTTAAGTTGGTGGAAATTGGAAGAAGGACTTTTGGTTATTCCTTACACGAAAAGGAAAATTGACAGAATGAGTAAGTGGAGGAAAGACCTGACAGCTGGAATTTGGTCCCTTAATCCTGTGGTAGAAGGAGAGAATGGATGCTCAAAAGCTACCCTCGAATTCCAAGACACACATGTGAGCCTGCATGTGTAGCACACACAATAGCAGTAAAATAAAATACAGAGAACGGCAGGAGTGTTGTGGGAGTTGTTTGCAAGCCAAATAATGTTGAAAAAAGGATAATATTTCTGGATTATTGCTAAAATTTCCAGAGTGAAAGGTTCCAGAGAAAGGATGGAGGATTTTTTTCAGCATGATATATTTGGGATTGGAGAAGAAAGCAGAATATTGCCCAGGTGGAAGACCAAACAAAGGATAAAGAAAATAAAATAACATCATCAGATGAAAACGTCAGGTCTAAATTAAAAGGAGCTTTGTGTTTACAGTTTTATTTTTCATTTAAGTCTGGTTGTGCCAAACCTTCTTTGCCTGCTTTGTGACAAGATATTCTGACCAACACATTTTAAGGGAGAAGGGGTCTGTATTGGCTCACAGATCCAGGTTATAGTTTATCATGTTGGGGAAGTCATGGTGGCCTGGGCTTGAGGGAGCTATTTGCTTTGCATCCTTTGTTAAGAAGCAGAGAAAGATAAATGCTAGAGTTCATCCCCCTTCCTCCCTTTGATGTAGTCCAAGATCCCCTATGCAAGGAACGGTCTAACTCACTGTCAACATGGACCTTTTTCTATATTAATGTAACCAAGGTTACCTTCCCCAGCATGCTTAGAGTTCCTTCTCTCCTGGGAGCCTAGTTTCTGTGTAGTTGACAGTTAACACACTCATTACATGCCACTGTAACAAAAGATCACAACTGGGGTAGCATGAACAACAAATTCTCATATCTTATTATTCTAGCCACCCCCCCCCCACACACACACAAGGCAGAAGGTACATTCCGGTGGCATTTTTTTGTCTTATATTTTTATCAGTTCCACCATGGGGCCCCAACCTCATTGAAACCTATCTCCAAATATAATTGCACTTGAGCAAGTTAGGTAGGAGTTAGATGTGAGGTAACCAAGGAAACTGTAGCTGTATTCTGGTAGGTGATCTGACAGTCAAATGCCCCTTTTGGGTTAAGCATCTTTGAGGTTACAGTTCTGGGCTAGCTAGCCTGGCATGTTCCCTAGAAAAATAACAAAGAGGCCATGTTTTAAATAAGATGGAAGGCAAGATCTGGCACCTACATTGCCCTCTGAGTTCCACATGCACCTTTTGGCTCATACTTGTTGTTACTGATATATATGAATGTACACACACAGAGATATACACAACCATATCATGTACACACACACACACACACACACACACACACACACACACACACACACACACACACAAACACAATTGATCAATTTAGTAAAAAGAGATTCAGGTACTAGGACACTTTTACAATTGCTGCACATGTATACTGACCAAGCATTTAGGTCCTCAAAAGACCTGGGTATAATTATGATATCATTTTATTGTGGTTTTGTTCCCCATCGGGCTTTTTATGAGGAACATGGGAAAAAATACCTTAAGGTGGAGATCTGGCTCATGGTGATTTGGGAGAAAAAAAGCATGACCTCATCAGTACACCATCATCTCCTAAATATTCATGAAACACCCTTACAAATAGCAGACTCAAAATTGCCCATTCCTTGAGCCAGCTTGCTTCAAGCTGTCTGGAGTGTTCTCTCACTTTACTTTGCTTTGCTAAATAAATTTATGCTTAAACAAGCTCTCTTGGCTGAACTTTTTCCTTTAACAAGAAAAGAATCAAGCCAAACTCCAGGCTTGGCAACAGGTTAGGAGTTCAATATTTGAATTTTGCAGACAGGGTCACAAATATTCAGTCCATAACAGTGAGTAAATATTAAGGCTGCTGTCAGCTTATAAAAATGTGCTTTTATACAAATACAGGATTTAGTATCTAATCATGTGTGAAAGTGCTGAGATATACATGATCAGAACCTCAAAAGGGTAAACAGAAAGATGACAGCCATAAGAATGACCAGAGCACCTTGCGGACTCACTCGATCTGTAATTCTGTAATTGTAAGACCACGAATGAGTCTTCCTTGTTAGCTCTGGACTTTCACACCCCCACAACCTCCCATTCCCCATCTTGAAGTTCCCAGGAGATACTTCTATGTATTCAAAACCTACCCATCAGCTATTATTTAGAGATGACTACATTCATCTCTCATCAGATTCTTGTCTGAATTGAGGGGCTAGGTTTCCTGAACACATTAGTAAGTAGATACAGTCCATGGAACCATCAGTGTGGAGTGGAATGGAATCCCTTCCATGAGCAGATGACTGTTGGGCTTTCCTGGTCTGGTCTGTCTGGCTCTCAGCCCTAAACCATTTATTCCCTCAGTTCATGTATATTTTTTCTTAGTGAAGTTGCTTAGCTGTCAGCCAAATTTAGGGACTGAACTTGTGGTGCTTCATCTAAGTTGAGCCACTTTGGGTAACCTGCACCTGACGTTAGCCTATGTGCAGTGATAAGACAGTGGGTATAAATACTCTCCGTCCTCCCTCAGAACAAGTTCAAAGTATGTTCCCCATTCTGAGTCTTCCCTTTGCGGGGCAATTAGTCCTCTGCTGGGACAACATACTACCCCATTTCCTGTTTTTTCTGCCACATGTGACTTTCTACATTCTACCCACAGGTGTTCATCTGGAGAACAAGGCTTCCTATGCTTTCTCCACACTCATGTGCCTCAGAAGCTACTTTTTTGGAAGCTGGGTGTCATTTCCCAGTCATACACAGTAATGGTGATTCCTCTGTTTTTGTCTTTCAGTAAATAATGCACAATACAATGCAATAACTCATTCACTATTTTGTTCACTGAATATTCATTTAGCATATACTGTATTCTGTGGATATTACAGTGATTACAAGTTCCTGATCAAGTTGGAAGGAAGGCTCTAGAAAATAACAGTAGAAAGCAGCCTCAAGGCAAGTTACAGAACACCGATGGTCAGTGCTTTGAAGCAAGAGAGTGGCCTAGAATATTTATGAAGTTATAAAGTCAGATAACAAACCCGAAGTATTTAGGATTATACACTCTTATACATCTTCCAGTCTTTGACCTCCAATAGAAGGGGAGAGACTGAAACTCAAATACCAGGTGATTTCTCCTGAAGTTAAACTGTGGTGATATGTTGTATATTTAATAAAATCAGTCTAGAATATCAGAGAGAGGAAGCAAACCACAGCCAATTCTTATCCAGCTGACTTCTCAGGTTGAACAGAGTAAGTGCTGTCTTCACGGGTCCTCAGAATGACTGGTCACTTCTACAGAATGGCTGAATTTCTGCTTTTTCCTGCCTTATAGTTTCCCTGTCCAGATGTTATACTTCCTGTTTCAATTCTGTATAATAATCTTAGAGTTAGGATTAAATATGTGAAATACCACTCTTGGTTGTTAGATCCTGTACTCACAGAAGTCCAGAAGGATCTCTGTCTCCCAAGTGATGGGATTAAAGAAAGCGTAGGTCACCACTCTCTGATCTTTGTAGCTTGACTGTGGGTGATTCTATCCTCTGATATTTCAGGCTGATTTTTTTTGTATTAAATAAACAGCAGAAATAATAGACAGACCTGGAAGGCAAGATTTAGACAACAGAAAAATGACCCAGGTCTCCTGGTCACCTTAGTCTTTAGAATGATTGTCATTCCTGGTTTTCCCTGTTCAACAGTGCTCTGACCTGCACCTCAACACAAGGTGCATGGGGACACTCTGGGCTCTGTGCATATTTATAGGAAGCCATTTCTCCAGGATGGAACATGAAACCCTCACACTACTGGTGTTTCCTTACCTACAGACTTGCCATTTGTCTCCAAGTTTCTCATCCCTGGGGTTCTTTGAGAGTCACTCTGAAGCAAAGGCCACAAATCTCTTCCTCACATGATCCTGATGTCAGTTGAAACATGACATTATGGCTCCTTTCTTCTTCAAGTCACCCTTCCTTTGGTGTAGCATGATTTAAATATCCCCACTAGCTCTGTGATATGGTTTAGAGCAGTAGTATTTCACACTGACTTTTATCAGTGGCCTGGAAGGTGATTCACAATGATAGAAGCTGTACTCTTTGGGCTGGGATTCAGAGAGCAAATGAAGGCCACAGAGGAGACTCTTTGTGTTTCCTCACATGGAAACTTCTACCATTCTTGTTACATGAGTTGTGATTGGTAAGAAAGACAAGCCAGCAGGGTCTCTAGGAGTCGGTCAGCTAGACTTCAGTGATGTTAGATGAGGGACAATTATAATTGTTTTGTACAGGTTGGCAACTTGCTAGTTGTTGGCAATATGCTTGCTTTAAGCTACTGGAGTTGACTTTGAGTTTAAAAAAATATAATTTCTTTAACCGGATGCATAATAGTCAGCTATTATATATTTTGAAGTTGTAATTTACCCAGTAAAGAAGTAACTCCATATAGGCAAAATGAGAGGTAAATATTATTGTCATATAAAATATTTTTATATGCTCCATTTTAACCCTTTTGATATCCATGTGACAAGGCTAGAGACATGTTTTTATTCTTTTCAGTCACATACTATGTGAATTTTCTCTTTCTATTGAGCTCTTACCCAAAATAAATGAAATGAAGCATTCAGAATCAATGCAATCTTTCTCCTGTTTACAGTCAGGTTTTTTTTTTTTTTTTTTTTTTTTTTTGTTTATAAATCACAGCTAAGAATAATGCTACGAGGAACATTCTTCATTATTTGAATTTATTCTACATATTGCATTATATTCTACATATTGCATTATTTCTTCAGGAGTAATTCCCTGGGTCAGAAGTACTGGTTTAAAAAAGTGTTGTGATTCTTGCAATATATTTGAACTCCAGAAGAAATGCATCAAATTTTGGGCTGGGAAGTTGCCACTGGTTAATAGCACTGACTGCTTTTGTAGAGAACCTTGGTCCAGTTCCCAGTACTCACATGGCAGCTCACAATCATCTGTAACTCCAGTTCCAGGGGATCCAATGTCCTCTGTTGGGCTCCAGGAGCTTCTGCATATGCATGGTTCACATCTATACAAACAGGCAAACACATATACAAATAAATAAATCTTTTTTCCCCAAATTTATTTATTATGTATGTTCTGCCTGCATGCATGCCTGAATACCAAGAAGGCACAAGGTATCATTTTAGATGGTTGTTAACTACCATGTAGTTGCTGGGAATTAAACTCAAGACTTTTGGAAGAGCAGCCAGTGCTCTTAACCTCTGAGCCATCTCTCCAGTCTACAAATCTTTAAAAAAAAAGTAAATACATCAATTTATAATTCTCTTGAGTATTACTTATTAGGTAAAAGAAGCAATGGTTATTAATGCAGAAACAAGTAGTGGCGGAGAGGAGAACAGAGTGTGCATCTGCATTATATCCTGCAGAGCTTAGAAGAACCATCGTGGGAAAATGGGAGAAAAGACTGTTGAGCCAGAGATCAGGGAGGGTCATGGGAGCTAAACCATGTCTTCTGGACATGACAAGATTACTATCCTCAAGAACTCACAGCAGTTGTGGCTGCCTGCATAGGACCCATATAAGATCAAGTTGGCCAACATTTTATCACAGAGTGGGAAGAGACCATCAGCTGAGAAGCTACTGAATGTTGATGGTTTATAGGGGAGGAAGAATCAGTTTTTCTTAGGAGTACAGCCTCTGGAAGATCAACCATGTTCCCCTGGATGGTCCCAGACCTATGAGTACACAGACAGCACAAATTGCATTTAGTGGGTAATTTAAAAATTACAAAGATAATATAAATTTGGGATGAGTAAAGAGGTGGAAGGTGCGGCTGAAAGGCATAGCAGGTGAATATGATCAAAATATATTGTATGTGTGCATTTCTTAAGTAATTATTAAAATATTATATTGAAAAAGAAGAAAATAGTATTGTGTTGGCTCTGTAGGCCTGCTAATCCTGTTGTGAAATGATTACTGTTAAACATTATTTTACAGAATATTCTATACTCTGAACACTACAACTTAGGGTAAGTCAATAATTGGATGAAGAAAGTTGTATGAGTTTCTGGCCTGGACTCCTGGCCCAGACTTTCCAGTCTAGTCTCATGGCCTGGACTTTTCGGCCTAGCCTGGTGGCCTGAACTTTCAGACCCACAGTTCTACAGAAACACACAAACGCTTACAGTAATATTACACTGATTGACCTGGGGCCCAGGTATATAACTTACTAACTTTTTATCCTTAAACTAATCTATGATTCGTACCCTGTTCAGCCATGAGGCTCGGTACCTTTTCTCAGAGCTGCATTTCAACTTCTTTCCTCTGTATCTTCTGGCAACTCATCGTGGTATCTTTGTGGCTTCTCTGTGGCATTTCTTCTCTGTTCTTCCTGCTTTCAGAGTTTTCTTAGTCTGGTAGTCCCACCCACACTTCCTTTTTGCCATCAGCCAATCTGCATTTTTATTAAGCTAGTAGGTGGGACAATTGTTTACCATGTAACATAATCCCCTACAGAAAGTTATAGGGAGGAGTTCTTTTTTTTTAATTCAAGAATTTTTTTTACATTTACATACCCACTATAAATGTCCCCCATCCCTTCTCCTGCTCCCCTCCAAGCCTCCCCTGCTCTGACTCAGCCTCTATCCCCTCCTCTGAAAGGGTAAGGCCTCCCATGGGGAGTCAGTACATTCAGTTGAGGCAGGTCTATGCAACACCCCCTCTCCCCCCCTCCCTGTATTAAGGCTGTACAAGGTGTCCCACCATAGGTAATGGGCTCCAAAAAGCCAGTTCATGTACCAGAAATAGATCCTGATCTCATTGCCAGGGGCCCCTTATGCAGAACAAGCTCCACAACTGTCTCCCATATTCAGAGGGCATAGTCCATGCACATGCAGGCTTCATAGCTGTTGGTACTAAATTCATGAGTTCCCATGAGCTTGGTTCAGTTGTCTCTGTAGATTTTCCCATCATGATCTTGACCCTCTCCACCCCCCCCGCCCCTGCCTTGCTCATGTAATCTCTCTTTTCAACTGGACTCCCAGAGCTTGGCCTGGTGCTAGGCTATGGATCTCTGCATCTGCTTCCATCAGTTACTGGTTGAAGGCTCTATGATAACAGTTAGAGTATTCACCAGTCTCATTACAGGAGAAGGCCAGCTCAGGTACCCTCTCCTCTATTACTAGGAGTCTAAGCTGCTGTCATCTTTGTGGATTCCTGGGAACTTCCCTTGCACCAGGTTTCTCAGGGAGGAGTTCTTAAAATTATTCTACAGCATAATATCGATTCTAGATGATCCATGACTGAAGAAAGATCTCCCTTGGAAGTAAAAATGTCAGTATTAATGAGTAGCGACAGATCAGGTACTGTCACAAGAGGCAGGGGCTCAGACACAAAGTATAAGGTCTAAGTATATCTGCAGGAGACTCAGTGGGGAAAATCTATTTCACCATAAACAGATGGTTCAGTCACTGCAAACAATACCAGAGAGAACTTGGGAATTACTAAAGTTGGGAGCACACATGCTGCCCTCAGAGATGGTTTGAATATCAGAACTGACAGATTTTATTTTTATTTTTACTACTACTACTACTACTACTACTACTACTACTACTACTGATGTATGTAGGGGTATGTGTGTGTGAGTTCATATGTCCTTGGAGGCCAGACTTGGAGATCTCCTCGAGAGGGAGTTATAAGCAGCTGAGAGCTGTCCAGCATGAATTCTGGGAATCAGCTCAGGTCTTCTGGAGCAGTAAGTACTCTTAATCACTGAGTCATCACTCCAACTCAAAGTATGAAGACTTTTTAAAGAGAAGTAAGTTAAAACATGAAATAGAGTGGAACAGAATTAAATCACTTCAAAATGCCCCCTTTTAAATGTCAATTCTTCTTAGACAGTTATAATTGTTTCCTTAAGCAGAGGTTCTAATAATGATATTCTTTTTCTAAAATAATATTTTAAATTGTATGGAAGTTACCTATCTTCAGATTTGTATATAAACAAAATAAAGAATGTATATTTTTCTGGAAGATTTTTCAACATATATATTATGTTTATGTGTTTCAGTATGCTGGTATGTTATATGCACAGAGTTTCCTAATACTGAATTTTTTTTTCTTTTTAAAAGAGAAATAAACTTAAAGTAGCTATTGAAACTTCATTCTGGCTGAAGCATTGGGTGAGTTAGGAAAAATCTATTTGTATCATCTGATAAGGGAAAACAATTTTGCTAATGATGTGATTGCAACCAAAGAGAACATTTCCCCATGCTGTATAGAAATTCTTCTGCAGCGTGATAACACCCTTATTTTGTTGTATTTCTGAGTTATTGGAGTAGGACTCACTTAAGTACCACTTTTAGCTGTGCTTTGCTTGTAGTATACACAGTGGTTGTACTGAAGGTTTCCTGTAGACTTTGGCTCTGCTATATTGACTAAGTTGCAGCATTGTTGAAGAAGATACAGAGAATTTCCACTTTTTGTGACATGCTTATTATTAAGTTTTTTACAAAACCAAACTGGTTATTGATCTTTTGTTTCAATAGCTTCTATCCTTACTAAAACTGTTGAGTAGAGTCTATTGAGTGAAAGACTCAGACTCCACAACAATTACACAGAAGGAGCCACGGCATCTTATGGGTTAGGCTTTACTCTACTATTATTTTCTCTTTAGCGTGTCTGCTTAAATTACAATGACAAACAAGGAGATGAATCTCTGTCTCTAACAACAAACAAACATCCAACCAATCAAATAACAAACCAAACAAAACACCACAGAAAAACAAAAAATAGGGTTTCAAGTGCCCCCCAGGTCTTTGGTGGATCGAGAACAGTAGGAACTAATTCCATTAGGCAGACATTTCTGGAGAGCAGTTATTCCCTGAATAAGGATTGTATTGGATCCCTAACCCAGATTCTGAAGTCAATTCTCAGATTGAAACTTCTAATTTCTATTACAGGACACTGAATAGATCCACATAGCCCCTCACCTATATTACCTGGTATTAAAATTACTCAGAGCAAATTCAACTTAGTGTTTTAATTTAAATCATGTAACACGCTTGGTGTGTGAATATTACTTTTTATGAATTAGTAATTAAAAATTTCTTCTAAAATATATACTATTGTGACTTTTAATATTCTTCTTTCTAGAGAGAGATAAATGTAAATCAGGGTAGGAGCAGCTACAATGCAGCATCAGCTCGTGACTGAGAGAGAAATGAAGGGAAATGGAAAAAGGTGCTAAGACTTCCATCCCTTGGATTTAATTAAAACCTTCTCTTTTTGTTTGCCTTTTTGGCATGGCTGAAGATTAATATTTTTTTCACTTTTCTATAAAATTAAAAATGCCCATTGTTTCTTTGTAGTCGATAAAAAATTAAAACCAGTCTGTGAGATAATACTGTAAACCAGTTATGTTGAAAAGGAACACCAAGAAACCAGAAGTAAAAATTTTAAAAAGCTCTTTATTTGACTTTTCTGAGCTGTAGAGAGTATTTCTTGTGAAAGATGACCAGGTCTTTCATTTCCTAAATAGCCAACCACTTACTAAGCAAGAAAGGTGTGGGCCATTCAAGCCTACGGTTATAATACTGATTTTCGTTATTTTACGTCCTGTTTCTCCAGCATGTAATGCATTGTAATGTGATTCAGTCAATCACTGTGCTTGTAGTTAGACTCCTAATACTGGGTACAATTAGGAATTAGAGTAAGAAAATCTAGTAAGGTCCAGTCTTTTCTGCACGGAAAGTTGAACTTAGTGGCAAAATTGGAAGTAATCAAGAGAATATTTTAATTTTTTTTAGATTGGTCGAGTCATACTAATCAAGGAGTCTAATTAACAATTTTATGCTAATATAAAAATAGGAAATTTATATTACACATTTAGAAAAATTTCAAGTGATTATCTAGTTCAAAGCCCTTATTTTATATACATATATATATGTATAATATATATACATAATACATATATACATTCTTTAGAAAGTTCACATCATGCACTCCTATAGTAGGACAGGCACATTGAGTCAAGGAAACTGGCTCAAACCAGTTGCCAAGGCATGCACATACTTTCTTATGAGCTAATCTGGAGTCTACCTGAGAGCCTAGCAATAGGCACTGTCCAGAGTTCTTGATCACGTGGAGGATGCCTGAGAGCCTAGCAGTAGGTCCTGTCAGACACTTCTCTGTTATCTTTAAACATCTGTAGAAAGCCCCAGTTGCCACACTTTGTCATGATTTAAAAATCTATTCTTCAGATAATGCTAATAAGGTCAACAGAAGCAATTGCCACTGAAAACAGTTGCTATTCATGGTTTTCAAGCACAGGGACACCAATCAGAGCCACAAGGTAGTATCTGAGAACAGTCAGTGAGTGGAGCACTGTAGGAGCATGAGCCTGCTTCGTGCTTTCTTTGGGGATAAAATGGGTAAGAGAGATAATGAGCTTTGGCTTGGTTAGTTTAAATCATTTTAGTGGGCTCTATATTGTAGGTCCCATTTCATGTTTTCTGGTGTATGATCCTGGGATTCAATTGTTATGAAGCTATGAAGACCCCTGAAAAATATCAAGCCTTTAAAGAAAAACTCCATTTCCTTTATTTAAATGAATGGCAGATAGTTAAAGCGCTGCTTAGAAAATAGTGTAAGGAAGGGCTAAGAGAATCCCCTGCTTATATGTTGCTTAAAAAGCATGACTTCAGGTTCATAGTATGACCCAATAATCTGGCTATCATTATCCTTCTTCTATTCTCTATATCTATGTTTCCTTTCTGCTAATGTTTTTAGAAACTCCTCATAATCAAGAAACAATAACAACCGCTCTCCAGCCCAAGAAAAGCCAACCCCTAAAAACTCTGCCTACCTTTATATTCAAAACATAAGATTTCTACCTAATTTGAAATTTCTGCCAATAATTTTTCCAGAATGTGCCAAAGAAGCGAATATTTTTAGTTCCATGAACTAAACAGCAGATACAGATCTGTGATTGAAGATAAACAATCTGTCAGCTAAATATTTAAAAATAAGGAGTTGTTTGCTCCTGATATGCAGTACTATTCCTGAGGTTCATATCATTTCCTTGGGAGATTATTGTGGATTTCCCCTATCCCGGCCCCACACATGCCTAGGGATAGTTAGATAGATTGTTTAAAATGCAGGTAACCATTTCAACTTGAAACTGGATATTGTAGAAGATAATAGCATCTCTACATGGCTTCTTGTTTTGACTTTGGCTTTTCTAGGGCCTGTATCATGCTTCTTGTCAGAGAATGTATTTGGGAAGACACATTTAAAGCTCTGGAACCACATCCTCTCTTTTGCCTTGACATTGTCATTGTCTTGATAGTGAGGATAGATCTTTGAAATGGTCTACTCATTTGGCACATCATTCTAAACACCTTATCTGTGCTGTCATGTGACTTGGTAATGCACTTTGCAGAGTCAACTGACACCTTCTAGTTTGTTTGACAAAATGGATCATTGATTAAATACTACAATTGGGATATTTCTTTACAAATGATAAAATAGACTTTCTCCTCTAGTTTTGTCTAATTTAAATTGCAAAGAAGCTATACTCCAGAGATTTTTTTTTCCATTTTCTTCCCTGCTTTAATGAGAACTCGAAACAATATAAAAGCAAACTAGGACAAATTTTGAGAAGTTTTCTATAGAATTGTGGAAATACACAAAGTTATGCAAATCATTGTCAATTAATCCCTTTTTCTTTGAAGACATCTTCAACTTTCCAATTCATTTAAAAATAGTTTTAAAACTCTCTCATGGGAAATCAGGCATATTTTACTAGGATCTTTGGTCTCAAGAGTCTCCTAACATGACATTTGGCTTAATCTGAGCTTCATGGACTGTGGATGCTCTTACCTTCACAAATCCTTGCCTGGAAAAGTTAGACTCTCTTGTCTTGAGGGCAGGCTTTGTTCAGTTCTCAGTGTCTGTCCTGGTGCTCTGACACAGTCTTGTAGTTTCCAATGCACCCTTAATGCTACTGTTCACCATGAACCTCATGAAGGTTCTTATAATGTATCTGGTTTTCATTCAGTCCCTGGGCAGCAGCCTGATGTTCCGCCTCTGTAACCTCACCTTTGTTTTTAGCTTAGTTCCTCATAGCCAGCTGTAGCTGTTTGAAATTGTCCTTTCTCAGACAAGAAGAATGGCTGAGGTGAAGAATCCAAGAACCGTCTTCAGACTACAGTTGTTCTCTGAGGACTTGGGAGTCTGGTCACAGCCTGTTGCCTTCACTGCTTTTTAGAGGAACAGAAACATGTTACCATCAGCCTCTAGGTTGCTTTGTGTTCCCCAAGCATAGCTGTATGACATAGGTTGAATAGTAACTAGTAGGGGTCTGGTGAATCTCAGTTGTTTGGGTGGCCAAGGCTCTAGGATAGAAATTTCAAGGTCTGTCCAAACTATGGAAGTGTTTAAAGACAGCTTTGGAAGGTTGCTGAGGGCCTTTCTCAAAATAAAAAGTAAAAAAGGACCTGAAGACATAGTTCAGTAGAGTCATGCCTCTTTAGCAAGCAAAGGTCCTAGGTTCAACCCTAGTAACAAGTAGGCAAACAACAAAACATTCACACACACACACGTTTGTGTGTGTGTGTGTGTGTGTGTGTGTGTGTGTGTGTGTGTGTATGCATGCATGCATGTGTGTTTTGTGTGTAAGCCTTTGGTGGTCTAGTCATGTAACCCTATGCAGATACTCTAACCATCCCATGTTTTAGATCTCTCTCCTGCAAAACAGAAAAGATGTTACAGTAACGCCCCTTTCACCACACCAAGTAACTTTCATCTAAAGAGTTTAGTCAGGTGTCCAATACGGGTGTGCGTCTGTGAGTCTGGGGCAGGGAGAGCCTCTGGGTCAGGCAGCATGGAGACACTTTTCCTTCGGCTGTCACCATAACTTTTTCTCCTTGGGTTCTCATCTTCTCAGTTGTTCTCTGAGGCCTTGGGAGTTAGTCATAGCCTGTTGCCTTCCTGCCCTTCTCAGAGGAACAGAAAGCAAGCCTCTAGGTTGCCTTGCTTGTCTTCAAGCATGGCTGTAAGAAATAGATTGACTAAGGAGCAACCAAGGGTAGAGATTTTCTTTTCATACATCATTGACTACTTTTTTCTCTTTCTGCTCTGCCTTCTTAGAGAGAAATTACAGGCTTTGGAGCATTAATTAATATGTTTATTAGAATAATCCAGCCTTTTTGGATATGTAGCACTGTAAAACTTCTTTATTTGTCATACTTAAGTTTTTATTCCTTGATCTTTTTTCTGAAAGAACAGAACATTATAGCAGAAGTTCTGTTTGAAAAAACATTATAGAGTCAAACTAAATATTTAATGCTCAAGAAAAATATTAGTCATAATATTAATTGTCACAATTGTAATCACATGGAATCAATAATGGAATATGGATAATTTAGTGATAACAATTAACATTGTTCCTCATATTAGTAATAATAACACAATAAAGCTTATAATTAATCACATTTATTAATTCATTTGCTAGTCTCAACAATTCTCAGTAATATTACTGGTGAATAAACTAGATGTGAAGACGTTGTGTCAATATCTCAATTTGTATAGATACATTCAGCTTGAAAAGTCCCATTCGATCTTCCTATAAACATATAAACAAAGCCAGCCGGAACATAAATGTTAACTTCTTTATCTCTTCATACGAGGCTGATGTTAATACTCATAGTAAATGTCTTCAGACATGTATTGCTCACTTGCTTCCCTGACTTCAGGATGCTTTTACTCGGAATGACTGATAACTGTGTTAGCTCCTTTGGGCTAGATGCAAGAGTATGGTTCACATAACAACATTTGATGATGTGGTCTGCTTAGAAGGCTGGGCCAGGGGGGATAGAGTTCAAGGTCAGCCTGGGTACGTAGAGAGACTCTGGTTCAAAAGAAAAAAGAAAAAGAATGTGATTTGATATTAACTATAAAGCCGAACAGCAGTCTCTCCAAGTCAAAGAAAGGTAGTAATTCTCTGTGATTATTTGGACATGTTTTTACTGAGCTAGAATTGATTCTTTTTTTTTTTTTTCTCTTTTAAAATCTTGCCTGAAAGAAATTGGTCTGAAATTTAGAGTCATAGAAATGATTCCAGGGGTCATTGTTTGTCTTTTTTTCCCAAGGAAAAGCTCTACCAGGAGAGTTTGTGCTACTGTTCCCAGTCAGGCTGCAGCATTCCCCCTGCTCCTGTTTTTCCCTTTGCTGAGAAATCTCTGTGAAAAATAAGCACATATGAGAGGACACAATGACATCTGCCTTCCTGCCTGCAGCCCCATACGTGGTACTTCTGTGGGATGCAGTTGTCCTAATACTGGTAGGCAGGGAAATCCATTTTTCATTATTGAAAATAGCTTTTCTTCCTTTATCGAAAATGGCATTTGTGCGTCACAGGAAGGTGGAAGCTTGGAACGAAGAAAGTGTCGGGATAAATTTAGCTTTTGTCTTTCTTCTGATCTCAATTTGGATATTGTTTCCAAGATGAGCACTGTTCAACCCTCAAGACCAAAAAGGTTTGCAAAGGGGTGGAAGAGGACACAGGTGCACAGTACAGTGGATGGTCAGGTACAGTTCAGTCAAGGGCTGCCTTTGTCTGTCTCCCCAGGAGGTCCTTCGTTCCCTCCCTATCTTGCACCTCCTTGGTTTTCTGGTCATGCTGTGTGATAAATAATAAGATCAAGACCCAGGACACCAACATTCTGGCCACAGCTCACCATGATAAATTATTACTCTACGTGTGCTATTTCTTGCCCTCCTGCTGTTTTGAGACCAATTTTTTTTTTTTTTTTTTTTTTTTAGCTTTTTGGCAGTTATTACACACAGAAAACAAAAAAAACCTTGGATTTTAATAGACTGTGCATAATGTGTATGCATGTATACAAGTGTATGTACACATATATTTATGTACATATGCAAACATGTATATACATGTATAATACATTATATATATTGCATGTACACACACACACATATACACACACAAACTTGAATTATTGACATATGTGCCAAGAAATTGAACTGAAGCAAATTTTTCATGGCTTTGAAGTTCTGAAATACATGATGACTTGTCAGCCATTGACTACAAAGTGTACAGTGAAAAATCAAGAGGTTCTCGATATATTTTTCTGTGTTCTGCTGTTATTAAGAAAGTGATATTATGATAATGCGGCTAGAGAGAACCAGGAAGAATGTTTCTGTGTCAGGTAAACTTAGGCTGAGGATGTGTCTCAGTTATGGTCCTATTGCTGTGAGGAGACACCATGACCAAAGCAGTTCTTATAAACTAATTGTGGGGCTTGCTTATAGTTTTAGAAGGTAAGTCCATTATTATCATGGCAGGAAGCATGGCAGCACACAGGTAGGCGTGGTAGCTGAGAGCTTCACATCTTGATTTTCAGTCAGGAAAGGAGAGAGAGGTGCTGAAGGCTAGCAAAGACTTTTGAAATCTTAAAGCCCACCTCCAGCAACCCCCACCCCCAGTAAGGCTATGCCTCCTATACCTCCTAATGCTTCTGAGCAGCTCACAGTCTGGGTACTAAGTATGCAAATATATTACCGTTGGGGGACATTTTTATTCAGACCCCACAGGATGCATTTATGATTCAACAATAAAATGGTGGTTTGACGGATGGCAAAAGTGGTCATGTACACAACTTCATATCACAGAATCTTCATGTTTTTCACACAGTTGACAACAACAAAGAGTTCCCACTTCTAACCCCCTGCTGTTTCAGCAACTCTGGAGACTTAGCTATTTTACCAACTGTATTTGAATACAATCATTGCAACACCCAGGCTCAGAAATGATTCTAAAAGAGCAGACTTGCATAGTATCTATGAATTCATAGGATTTCATTTGAATACCCTTCTGCCAATAGGAATCTTAAGTCCAATTTAAATATAGCATCCTGGATATTCACCTATGTGTGATGGAATGGACAGAAACATCATTTGAATAAAAAATAAACAAAACCAGTTTTGAATCTTCTAAAGACTAGATAACTGTTTTTTGTTTGGAGAGTTCTTCCAGCTAATGTTCATATCTGATAACCCTCTTAGGCATACAGATATTCAGTTTTCCAGTGGGAAGCCTGGAGTTTAGGGTAAATGACAGGGAGGGCAGAGTGACTACGTGTGCAGATAGGTTCTATAATACAGCAGCGTCTCCCAGTCTCAGCCAGGATCCCTGAAAAGAACAAAAGAACACACCCTTCTTTATAATCAACTTCACATACCATAGTTCTTTTAAAATTTACAACTACCTAGTGAGAGTGACGTTATTCTTATGGTACAGATTACACAAACAAAAACCCAGAACAAATCCAAAGGTTGGAGGGCCATGAGTGATAGCAGAGCAGTTAAGGGTACACAGTGTAATAGTACCGTGCTTTGACTGCAGCGCCCATAGAGAGTCTTACACTGTCTATAACTCCAGTTCTGAAAAGTCCAGTGCTTTCTTCTGACCGTTGAAATCACCAGGTGTGCACATTGTACACAAATATATATGCAGCCAATGCTCCCATACACGTAAAATAATAAAATAACTTAAAAAAGTAGGTGATGCTTTCTAATTAAAAGGGAAAGGATACACCGGAACATAAAACCAAGTTCTGGGGACAGCAGCCGTGGGTAAGGGTTTATCCGCCTGAATCAAAAAGCTTGCCCTATGGCACACAGACACAGCTGAGGTTACTCCTGCTATCTGTGCCTTGGCACTTCCTGAGCTGTGTCTCTGGCACCCCTGCCCAACAGCACCACTAGACTCTTGGCACTTGTTACCTCCTGGAGCATAGACTACGCCAAGAGCCACTTCCAATTTTTCAGTACCAACTCTCACTTGAAATGCATTTCCCCCTTGGTAAGCTTTACGAAGGGCCAGGCAGAATCAAAGCTGGACTGGAGGCGATCTGGTAGAGTGCTCTAAAGCTATAAGCCTTGGCAACAAAATGAGCTGCTTAGTACTGATGAGCTCTTGTGAAGGGTGAGAAGGTCATGTCTGGGGAGAAAGTCTGGACCTTGCTGGGACCCAGCTGCTGGCCAGGTCAGATCACTCTTAATTTTTAATTGAGCTAGATCTATGCTAAGTTCTTATCCCCAGTCCTGCTCAAGACTGTGTTTTTATTACCATTTAAAACACTAACCCACCCAAACCCGCCTATGCACCTTTGCTGTTTGTCATGACACTGACCAGCACTAATAGAGTTTCTTATCACAATCCAGTGTGAAAGTTAGTGCGTGCACACACAATTCCTAAATCCCATCAGCCCGCATACTTAGCTGATGCTTTTCTTTCTGTTCCTGCTCTCTTTGGTTTTTCAGACAGGTTCTCACTGGGTGCTCAGGCTGGCCTGCGCCTGTCCACCCTCCTGCCTCAGCCTCCTGAGTACCAAGAGTATAAGCCTGAACTACCTACCATACCACTTGTATAACGCTCTTTAAACAAAACAGAGCAAACTAAATTGACGATCGCTTCGCAAAAGTTAGATTTAATATTTAATCTGGATTTCTATGTCTCCTTTAAAAAGTTGGTGTGTAACATCTGAACCTATTTCCCTTATGGTGCAATAGTTGAAGTTGAGTGGATTTAGCCTACTTTGGCCAAACCATTCTCTCCCTAATTCCTCAAACCAAAACATCCTACAGAGTATCTGAGAGAAGATCTGTTTTGGTTTGCTTAGGCCACCATGACAACATGCCAGAGATCAGGTGCCTCAGAAAACATAACTCCGCTGAGTATTCTGTGTGTAGGAAGTCTGAGGTCAGTGCCAGAGCAGCTGGTTTCTGGATTCTATTACATCCTACAGGAGGCAGATTTTTCCGTTGTCCTGTTTAGGGGAATGGTAGATCTGGGTCCCTCCCTCCCTCCCTCCCTCCCTCCCTCCCTCTCTCCCTCCCTCCCTCCCTCCCTCCCTCCCTCCCTCCCTCCCTCCCTCCCTCTCTCCCTCCCTCCCTCCTTCCTTCCCTCCCTCCCTCTCTCCCTCCCTCCTTCCCTCCCTCCCTATTATTTCTCAATTCTTCTCTCTGTTCCCCACTTTCTCTCCCCTTCCTCCTCTTCCCTCTGGTGTTGCTAACTCTTGTGTTTCTACTTATAGGCCTACTGTGGAAACTCCAAACTCATGATCTTGTCTAAAACTCATTACTTTCCCAAAGTTACCATCACATTTGGATTTTGAGTACCTTCACACTGGACAGCATAAAAATATCAATCCTGGAGGAGTAAAAGGACTAAGAATCAGTTGATATTTCTCTTCTTACTACCCATCAACCCAGCTTCATTCCCTGTTGCCTCTTGCTTAGTCCTTGAAACCGTTGTAAGTCCATTTTACATATTTAATTACTGAGGCATCTGAAGCCTGCAGAAGTGGTGCCAGGATTAAATCCCACAGGGCAGATTCTTAACTATCAGTAATTATAGTAGTGAACATTGTGTATTAAATATTTACTGTTACCTCAAACAAAATAATTCCATATACTGATTTTCTTTATTAAAACTGGACATATATAGATGATTTGGGGAATCTTTATAATAATTTTATATCTTTATTGTCTAATTCTTCAAAATAGTATCTTTGTTTCCTTTTCTATGAACATTATAGATATAACCCCAAAATTCCAAACCATGGGAATTATACTAGCTGGAGAATGTAGGCAGAGTTTTACTTACAAGGCACCAGTCCAAAATTAATATTTATTAGAATATAAATCAACACTCACGATATTAGTAACAGCTTATAGTGGCACCTGAGCAGGGACTGGTGTATCTGAGCGATGGATGAGCGATGGACGGACGATGGATTCCGATCCTATCTCTCCAGCAGCCAGGAACCAGGAAGAGAGACTCCTTGTGTCCCAGCAGCCACTTATCAATGGGGTTGGCCACACCCCCTCCAGGGTCCTGGGCTCCTGGATAAGCGTCTTCTGACCTTATTGGCTGACACCTTAATCCCGCCACAGGAGAATGTGTAAAAATATTTATTTTTTTTAATTACTGTGTTTTGAGGAAATAAATATGCATCTAACTATAACGATTACATGACTTAAAACAAATATTTTATTTACAATGCACCAGGGGACTGGAAATGGCTTAGTGGTAAACAGCACTTGCTGATACTTTAGATGACCTGAATGTGGTTCTCAGCACCCACATCTGTAGGGGAATTATGTTGTTCTATTGTAAATAATTGTCCCACCCACTGGTCTATTAAAAAGCCCAAGGCAGACAGGAAGTGTGGGTGGGGGTAACAGACTAAGAAGACTCTAGGAACAGGCAGAACAGAGCAGAATGCCAGTGAGAAGCCAGAAAAAGCAGAGGACAACTATGCTGCTCTGAGAAAAAGTACCAAGCCCCATGGTTGAACAGGGTAAGAGTCATGGGTTAGATTAAGGGTAAAAAGTTAGCAAAGTTATATGCCTGGGCCTTAGGCTGATCAGCCTAAAACTATTATAATCATCTGCGTGTCTTTGTGGGTCTGTGGGTCGGCAGGTCTAAACCTTGATGTTAGGCCCAAAAGTCTGGGACAGAAACCTCCTACTATACATATCAAGTAGCTCACAACTGCCTATAAACTCAGGGAACTCGATGTCCTTTTCTGGCCTCTGTGGTACAAGTATATATGCACACAGATATAGATGCAAGCACATAAATAACAATAAATCTTAAAAAATTCTAAACATCCCACAGAGGTGTTTACACATATATATTTATTTCAGCACTATTCACAATATCCAAAGAGTAGGATCGGGTTAGTTATTTGTCAAGAGAGGAATAGATAAAGAAAATGTGACACATATGAAGTTTTATTAAACTGTAAAGAAGATTGAAATAATGTTATTTGTAGAAAAATGGATGCAACCGGAGATGACTGAATTAAGTGAAATATGCCAGGTTCAAAGACAAATATGTGTTTTCTCATTTGTAGATTTTACATTTCACATAAATATATAAAATCATTTCTATACATGATAGAAAAGTAGACATAAGACTGGACAAAATGAAGAAACATGGTAGGAGGGAGAAGAGAGAAAAGGGGGATTTTGAGAGAATATGAACAAAGCATATGATATTCAAGTATAAACATCTCTTTATGAAAACTATCATCATATACAATGAATATACGCCAATAACATTTGTATAAGAACTGAAGATGTAATTAAATGAGTAGAGCACTTACTTAGCAGAAAGCCCAGATTAAATCCCCAGTCCTGCACTCTAAGTGTGGTGGTTCGTACCCGTGTCCAAGCATTTGCGATTTAGAGGCTGGATGGTCAGAAATTTCAAGTCTTCTCAAGTATGCAGCTAGTTTGAGGTTAATACTGGGCTACACAAAATGCTTTCCTAACAAAATTATGTAAAAAACATATATAAAGCTTAACAAAAATACATAGTGTTAGTTTATGGGTGAATCTGTAGATTGACGTTTTCTGTTCTTTATACCTGATCTGAGCAGTAGCTTTGAAGATATCCAAAATCAATCTAGAAAGTACAACAAAAAGTCATAAAACTCTGTGGAGATTTGAGGCTGGGACTGAGCTATAATGGCAGGAAATTAATGTAAACGGGAATCGAAACACAATCCCTTGGCAGAAGACTAAGTCTACTTGAAATAACTCCTTTCTACTCCCCTTTTGCTTCTAACACACCACACTACACCACACACACACACACACACACACACACACATCACACAAACTTTCACAAACACACTCAAAGCACACACAGATGCACACAAACACACACAACACAGGGAGATGCACACACAAGTTCATACTCATACAAGCACACTAACATACACCATACAAAAAAGTAGAAAGAGAGGAAGGAAGGAAAGAAGGGAAGGAGGGAGGGAGGAAGAAAGACAGAATAACAGAAAGAAAGAGAGGAAAAGGAAAGGTGTAAAGTCCCTTAACTGTGTAAAAGAAGGGCAATCTCATTCATGAAAACCACGCCATTACCAATTTCTACTTTTTTTTTTTCATCCTCATGTTTTGTTGTGAAGCCGATTCAGTCCCAAGCTTCTTTCAAAATGGCCCCCAGCACAGGAGAGAATGTATTTTAAGCTTTCTCTTACTCTGAATTAACATGTATGTATGTATATATTGTTCCTTTTTTTGAAATAGTATTTTTTTAAATAGAAAATTTAGGAGAGAAGAAATGGTATAGAAAATTATTATTGGAAAAAAAAAAACCCTGCAAAAATATCTGAATCGTTCGCTATCTTGCTGGTGCAATGTGATTTCCCATAGCAGATTGACTCTGGGATTCTGGGGGAAGGTGTACTGGATGGCTTCTGAAAAGCACACATGCTACTCCATGTGGTGCGGCAGCTGCTAAGGTAATGATGCATTTTTAGTGAAAAAAAATACCATAAATAAACATACAAAAAATCATATGAAACTCTCTCCAATGAAGCACAAAATTTGGCAGTTAAGTTAAGAATCTAAAAAAAAAAAGTTATAACCGATAAGAAAATGCACCAGTGAAACCATTTCCAAATCTTATTTCTACCTACATATTTACTCACATATTTATATAACACATATCACTATTATATTTACCTTTCCAATATGCCCACACTTTCATCCCACAATTTGCAATGTTAATATATTCCCCAAGTGGAGAAAACTCAATTAAATGACCTTGCTGCTACATAAAGGTACTGTATCATGCATTAACTAATTGCATGGCCAAGTATTTGTTGTTGTTGTTATTAAACTAAATTAAATGAAAGCCTCACTTTTTTTTTTCTGAGGAATAACTATAAAGCATTTTTGAGAAATAAAGTTATTGTCCAGGCTTGGGGACACACTCTTGCAATCCAATTTGCATTTAGGAGGCCAGAAGCATAGTGGCTACTGCTAGTTTGTGGTTGGTCTTGTCTACGTAGCAAGACTCACTCTAAGAAACAATAATCTAAGTTTTTTAAATATAGAAACAATTTGATTATCAATTATTTGTAATTTCTATTCCAAAGGCCTGAGTGTTTTACATGCTCAGACTGATTCTCTGAATCAAGACCTCTTCATCTATAGTCAAGCTACCAATTCATTCATAAAACTGTTCTAAGCCACACTTCAGATGGAAAAGTAGACCGGAAAAATGGAGTAAGCTGGTTGCATACAAGATCAGTAAAGGATCTCATAGCTTCAGAGTCACAGGAATTCACCTAGTAGAATGATGTGGGAATGTCTTTCTGTGTGCTGTGAATATCAATCTTTAAATAAAGGAGCTGTTTTGGCCCATGACAGGCACCATAGAAAAAGTAGGAGGGGAAATCACCACATAGGTAGGAGAAGCAGGGCAGAGTCAGAGACAGATTGAGTCAGCGGCCAAAGAAGCAATGTGGCAGACAGATTAGTGGAAATGGGTTGAGTTAAGATGTAAGAGGTAGCTAGCCATGTGCCTGAGCCATATACCAAACAGCATGAACTTAATATAAGCGTCTGAGTCATTTCTGGGGGCCTGGGCAGCAGCGGGCGGCTAAGAGGTCTGGGGCTGCAGGTCTGTGGGTCTGGGACCTCTGGCCACCCAGGGTCAAGAAACCTCATTGCAACAGTAGAACATACTAATGTTGAAGTGAAGACAGCACACTAGGTTAACAGGCAGCTTTAGCAGGGTGAGCAGAGCAAATCAGAATATATTCCGGAAGCACATGTCAGTTCACGGAAGGCGGGTGAGCAGGAAGAAGGCTGCTCAAGCTGGTGGTCTGCAGGGTCTGAGGGCAGAACTGTTTTATCACTTCCTAAGGTATTCACAATTAAGGAGTGGCATTTTACCTTTTATTTTTTGGGTCTGTGGAAAACCTTCTCTTCCATTTTTGTAGGTTACGTTTTCACTTTCTTGAAATGTTTTTGATGTACAAACTCTGAATATTGAATGAAGAGCTCAGTTTCTTCATTTCTTTGGTTGGCTCTGGTTGCGGAGTAAGGAGATTTTTCACTACATCTTTTGAAAGCTTGAAATACTTAAGTCTCAAATTTAAATATCTAATCTACTATAAGTTTTGAATAAAATAAAAGGTGAGGGATGGGCAAGACAGCTCAGCAGGCAAAGGTACTTGTTGCCAAGCCCTGAATACTTTATTTTTTTTCTGTTATTACAAAGAACGTTGTTTTCTTAATTAAAGAAGTCATTTGTTTCCACAAAACCTGAAGAAAACCTGTGACTTTTTATAACATAAGTATAAATTCTACCTTATCATCTGCATTCATTGTTCAGAATTTAACATTTTAAAGATTTATTTCCTTTTTTTAAAAAAAAAAATTAAAAGAAGGCAGGCTCCCCCTCAATCCCTTTTCTTGAGAACTCAGTTCCCTTCTCTGTGGTTTATTCATGAAATGCTTGTATAGGTTGAATCCCACAAGCCTTGATGTGCGGAGGTGGGAACCCAGGCATTAAAAATAAAAACATTTAAAAACTTTTAATGATTTAATGATTGTGAGTCCAGGTGCTTGATGAGGCCAAAAGATGGCTTCAGATCCTCTGGAACCATTGTGAGATGGCCAATATGAGTCATGGAAGCAGAGTCCTTGTCCTTGGCAAGAGTGGTACATGCTTTAGTGAGTGAGCTGCCTTTCCTGCCCAAGGTCACCTGTTTGACATGTTGGAAGTTTAATTCTCAGCTCTTTAGCAAGAAACCAAACATTGTGGGTTGAAAATATTACTCAGATCTTATATTAAAAGTTATATAAGCTGCGCTAGAGAAGGCTCAGTGATTACCAACCCTGGCTGTCTTTCCAGGGGACAAGGGGTCAATTTGCAACAACTACAGGGTAGTTCATAACTGACCTCCAGTTCCAGGGATTCGTTACCTTTCTCTGGCAGCAGTGTGTACCACATACACATGCAGGCAAAACATCCATACACCTGAACATTTTTAAAAGTTGCTCGTGAATCTAATGTGTGTGTGTGTGGGGGGTGTATGGTGTGGTGTGTGTGTTGTGTGGTGTGTGTGTGGTGTGTATGTGTGTATGTGTGCATGTGTGTGTGGTGTGTGTGTGAGGGGTGTGGTGTGATGTGTGTGTGTATGTGTGGTGTGTGTGTGATGTGTGTGGTGTGGTGTGTGTGTATGTGTGGTGTGTGTGGTGTGGTGTGTGTGGTGTGGTGTGTGTGGTGTGGTGTGTGTGTGGTGTGTGTGTGTGTGGTGTGTATGTGTGTATGTGTGCATGTGTGTGTGGTGTGTGTGTGTGGGGTGTGGTGTGTGTGTGTGTGGTGTGATGTGTGTGTGTATGTGTGGTGTGTGTGTGATGTGTGCGGTGTGGTGTGTGTGGTGTGGTGTGTGTGGTGTGGTGTGTGTGTGTATGTGTGGTGTGTGTGGTGTGGTGTGTGTGGTGTGTGTGTGGTGTGTGTGTGTGGTGTGTGTGTGGTGTGTATGTGTGCATGTGTGTGTGTGGGGTGTGGTGTGTGTGTGTAACTTTCATTGAGTACAAAGGCAATCCACCAACTTTAGACATTGCTAGGGATGCTTATTAAAAGGAGGGCTGGAGGGTGTCAGGAATAGACAAAATGCATGGTGGGGAGAGGGTCTGGGTCAGGGACAGGAGTAAATTCTATTTGGCACCAGCTGTGCCCTGTCTTCGCTGTCACTCCTCTCCCTCATCTCAACTTTTCTAGTCCCTCCCTTCTGTTCTCTCCTCTTCTCCTTTCCCCACTTCTCTTTGCTCCTTCTCTTTTTTGTCTTCCTTTCGAAGGTTCTTTCAAACCTGTTATCAGGTTTCATGGCTCCCAAATCAGAATTAATTGAAAGAGAGCCACAGTGTATCGGAAGCATGGGTGTGCATGCAGACACACCAACAGGGCAAAATCCTTACATGGATTCTGAAGTTCTTAAATGGTTCTAACTCTGGAGGCTTCAACGTCCTATGATTTTTCTCTGATTGTAGTGGAATTGCAAAGTGAAATAAGCCCGACCTCCACAGAGCAAAATGATATTTCCAATGGTGGACTAAATATCCAAGACCTAATGCACAAACATTCTCTATTTAATGTGTACTAATTATTATGCAATGGGAGAATATTTTCATTATGACAGGGTAATATAGGAAACAGAAAATATTCATCTAATGTGTTCAAATGTAGATCCTCCTGGCTTTTTTATGAACCCAATTTTATTTCTTAAATGTGGGTATTATGGAATTTATTCTTTGAAAACCTCATAGCACCAAGGTCTCACCTCTAGAGAATCTAATTAGTTTGAGTTGGGATACAAACACTAGGGTTTGTAAAATGCTCCCTGGGTTATTTTTATGTGTCTTGGAATTTGAGCATCAACCTTGAGGTCAATTGTACCATGAGCTGAATTCAATATTGAACAATAGGGTGTAGGATTCAAGTCTTGAGATGCATTGTTCCCTTATTCTTCGATGCCTCCCCCTGCTCATCTGTAATCTATTTATTGTGATTCAAACTTTAAACTGGAGAAGATCATTAATCATAGATATAATTTAGTGACAGCAGGGTCATGTTCCACTAACTAAGTACACCTTGTTTGCCTCAAAATGCTAATCGCTTTTCTGCAACATTAATGAGGGACAATTGATATGGAACCTAACAATCATATATGGTCTGCTTGGTGTTTTACTGAAATAAAGCACTTTGTTAGATTATGGCAAATGCAGCAATAATTATGTAGAAGCATGAATCCCCTAACACATTCTTATAAAACTTTGGCATCAAGGAAGAAGAGGGGGAATTTCAATGATTTTCAGTAATTTCTGAGAAAAGATGACAATTATGGAAGGCATTTCCTTTTCATCTTCTCAGAAACAAGAAATGAGAAAGAGAGAGAGAGAGAGAGAGAGAGAGAGAGAGAGAGAGAGAGAGAGAGAGAGAGAGAGAGAGAGAGAGAGAGAGAGAGAGAGGAGAGAAAGTATAGGGCTTTAATCTCTTTAGCTCTGGGGTGTCAGATCTCCATTATTTATACAATGCAACTATATCATGTTCATTTAAAACTGCATGCTTGAAAAGTCCTCAAATTTTCAACACAAACGGCCAGAACATAGTAATTGTGTTCAAAGATGCTTTCTCTCACTTCCTTCTTAGAATAACTGACACATTAAAAAATTCATGTGCAATTATGTGGAATATTTTTGAGACATGTTTTACTTTCAGAGACAGTACTATACTTTTAAATTTAGCCCCTCTTAGTCTAATCGTCTCTACTGGTACTTATATTGACCTCCTGGAAATGATCTTGAAGTTTTTAAGCTGTACAAAGTTTAAGTTTTACAATGGTCAGGACCTTGGTACATTTTAATTCCAAGAAATATGATTGTCCTTAAGAAGACAGCAACAGAATACATCTGTTGACTTAGCTCATCTTCAGAGATCAATTGATAAATAATAGATGATTTAAAAACCCACTTGAGAGTAGGAAAAGCGTTAAGTAATAATTTATTGAGAAATTTTCTATCAGACTGCAGTGGACTTAGTCCTCCTTGTAGAAAGAGCTGTGAGTAGGCATCTGCTCATTAGTCGATGGCTGTGGTGTGTGTGTGTGTGTGTGTGTGTGTGTGTGTGTGTGTGTGTGTGTGCAGAGAGAGACAGAGAGAGAGAGAGAGCGAGAGAGTAGTTGCTGAGTAGATCATAAACATTTCTTGAGCAAGGACTATGTTTTATCAATCTTTGTACTCCCAGTGCCAAGTACAGAATCTGGTACATGTTAGTAAGTATTTAATAGAAGATTATTAAATTATTTACAATGAGGTGGCAATGACATGTGAAACTCATTCTTTAAGACACTTATTGCCTGAAGTAGGAAAATGCGATAGTCTAAAATAATTCAAAAGAAAAAGATGTATTTATAATTTATTATTATCATCATATTTTGTACTTTAGGGAAGCTAGGAAGGTTACTACATGCTTGCACTGTATTCAGTCATATAACAAATGGTTGTCTAAATATAAGAAATTTATATGGATGATTAGACTGCATTTTGCTGACTTGATTAAGTACATTGGGGAATTTTAAGAAGAGGATGGAGTCAAGCAAATGGAAAGAAAGACCAGCTCTCTGGAGTCCTCTAAATGATGGCTGTGTTTGAAAGGCTGATTTCAAATAAGACAGGAGCATCCTTTGAGCTCCACAGGATACCACTGTCAGCTGCTGTTGAAAAGCATTTAAAACTCATGGATCAATCTGCTGGTTTTAAACTCTCGTTCGAATAAAGCTATTTATTTCTGAGTGTATTTTATCATCCTCACTAAAGACTGGAACTTGTGGGGGCTTTCACTATCTTTTCAGCTAGGCTTTAGAATGACCTCGGTGTCTTACAGGAGACATTCATTCTGTTTTGACATCATTGGCTTGAGCTTACACATGTGCACACAACGCACCAGAAAAACAAACAAACAAACAAAAAAACCAAACCTCTCCTTTACGAGAGACCCTTTATTCACGGCGTTCAGAAGGGAGCAAGCACTGTGGTTTAAGTAAGACTCATGGTATGTAAGAGTATTTCATGCTTTAAATAGTCTATAGCCAATAATCAGCCATGTTTAAGCAGTATTCATAAAAATCTCATTAAAATACAGGGGTGCTTTCAATTCTATGCTGTATAATAACCACTAATACATAAGACCACATCCAGTGACATTTGGAGGAGCTAGAGAAGGTGTCCTCTCTGTCCAGAAACCCTGTGATCTTGGGGCTTCTTTACCGTAGTTTGAATTCATGCGAGTAGTGTATTTCACACACTCCTTATAAGAAGATGCATTATTTTTTTCCTAATAAACTTTAGGTTTTCTGGATATATTAAAATAAAGCTTATTTGGAATGTGGTATCATACACAAAATTTCCATGGTAAGCTATTTTTATTTCTCATTTATTGTTTTTTCATTTACTTAAACAACACATGATCCTCTCTCCAATCTGTTAGTTGTTCCTGCCCTGGGCTTTCTGAATTAAGCATTTCAAAGGCTACAAGTATAAGAATATTTTTGGGTGAGAATAAGGGCCAGTTTGGTTTCCAGTGAAGTTGAAGGACAGTCGTATTGTCCATAGTCTTCTATTGCTAGCACAGCAAATAACTACATGTCAGTCGCCTAACATGGATCATGTTCGTTACCTTCTCATTTTATACTTCAGAAAACTAGATGAAGGATGGTCCATTTGGGTTTCCTTTCCACAATTGACAGGACAAAATCGAAATGATTAGAGGGCCATTTCTTTGCTGAAGCCTGTGGGGATTAGTCAGCTTCCCAACTGATCCTAGTCGTTGGCAAAGTCCAGTACCATGTGGTACAGAGATGGCATAAGGTTCCTGTTTTCTCACTGTGGCAGGACTACACTGTTCTCATCTTGGAGGTTGCTTTCCTTCTTAATCCTGCCATTTTATTTTTCTTTCATTTTATTTTCATTTAAAAAATGTCATCTCCATTAATTTATCCCCCACTCCCCCTCCCAATCCCTCCCAAACACCCCTCAGCTTTGCCCATCCCCATCCACCCATCCCCTCCCTGCAAAGGGCAAGAAGTCCCAAGGTGGACCAGCCCAGCTCAGCACATCTATTCCAGACACATCAGATTCACTTATCCCAAAGTCAATGCTGGGCTGGGTGTTCCTCTACAGGGAATGGGCTTCAACGTGCCAGCCCATGAACAGGAACACAAGTCTGATCCCACCCCTCAGGCTCCACAAACTCATGGCAGTCGAAAGCCACCCACCCCGGAGGGCCCAGCTCTCCCTCCTGATGGATCTCCAGTGTCAATTCCCAATTCAGTGAGTTCCCCAGAGCTTCAGGCAGCCATCACCATGGGAACCGTTCTCCCAATCCCTATACCCCTGCTCATACATTCTCTTCTTTCTGCTCTCAGCTGGACCAGGAGCTCTGACCAGTGCTCATCCATGGATCTCCTGCCATTTTCATAGCTTGCAATGGCAACTCAAGTCTTCTTTTGGCTTCACGTCTCATTTTATGCTGGTTCCTACTCCGTTTTTGTTTTGAACTTTCTAAGCAAGGTGTCTGTTGATGTATTCCAGCGTAGCTTCAAATTGCCATGCTCCTGTCTCCAGCTCTTGGGTGTTGGGATTACAGGCATACGCCATGACAACCAACCTGTTCTCTTTGTAAAGGGCTCATATAATTATGTTCTTCATACCCAATATTTGTACACAATTTCTTAAAAATCAGCTGATTGGTAAGCTAAATTTTTCTGCACAATAGAATCTAGAGCATTACTTAATAATCAGAAAATTTGAATTGTGGAGACAGATTTAAAATTTTGTCTAACAATTACTTATATACAAAAATAAGAAAACTGTTTCCCATATGAAGGTGTTCACTGAAACTATGTTAGTAGCTTATCACACTGTGACATAAGACTGCTGAATTCTTCCAGCTTATTTAAAATCCTCAGCAGTACCTCTTCTTAGGTCTCAGATGCTGACTCCCCACTCTGTACTCTGGGATTCACACAGCCTGGTCCAGTTCAGCCTTTCCTATGGTCTGGACTCTTTTTACCTTCATACTCTAGTCTAGATGACCTTCAGGACTCCTCCTAGAACAGAAGCAGTATCCATGTCTCAAATTTGCATTACTAAAACTGCCACCTAGAAGCCACTCCTTCCATCAATGTCTGCATGGATCTGTCAAGTATTCAGGAACCCACAACTTTAATGCTCTCTTTTCAGTGAAAACTTTCCTGACCTTAAATTTTACAAGCACAGCTCACTCCACATACCTCCTATTCCAGTTCCTACCTTATATTTCTGCATCCAACTCCGTTCTACAATTGTCATCCATTAAGGAGAAATGTGTTGTTTACTGGTGTGTATCTGTATCCTAGCCCCATGAACAATGTCTGCTATATGGTAAGCACTAGGGAAAAATGTTGGAAGAATGTTGAATGAATTAAAGAAGTGAACCTAGATTTTTATTTTCTGAGTTACGAAGTCAATTCTTTCTCTAGTGAGAAACTGTATGTTATGGGTTCATGAATCCATTCTCTACCAGCTTCACTCTATCCCTCCTCCAACTCTATCAATTTTAGCAGTAAAATAATGCAAGATTTTGAAAGAATAGTAAAATATGACTTACTCACTTGCTTTTATTTCTGAGTATTTTCCTCCTTATATAACGTTTCCTTTCATTTTCTATGAATATTTTTTGAGTTAAAATTGTGAAAAACTTACATATGATTTCATCGGTGCTCCTAAATGTTATAGTGTGTTTATTTTTACGTTAACCCAAACATCACCTGTTTTTCTTTCTTTTACTGTGAATATTATCAACGCCATTCATTAAATGGGCACTATATACCTTAATATAATAAAATGTATCTTGTTATCATAATGTGTGGCCCATTTTGAAGAAAGAAATGTTACCATTAATTGCTATTTTTAGAACTATAGGCATGTGTTAGGGAGAACTAGCCTGGCCCTGCTCTGGTCACTGGCTCTCCTCAACCAATGGCTTCTGCTATAGTTGTAGTCAGAGAAAGACTCATCCTTTCTTGAGGGGGCTGGCTGCTAGATATTTGACCATTCTCCAGGGAATGTATGAACCACAACAAATGGACTTGGTTTTTTGGGGGGTGGGAATTAGTGGAGGAGGTCACCAGGGAAGTGGGATGGACATGGGACATGTGGTGAGTGTGATTAGGAAGCATGATGTGAGATCCCAAATAATTAATAAAAAGAGAAAAAAGAAAGAACTGGTGATTTAGGAAGAGTATAACTGTTCTCTTCACTTACCACTACTGTGATTTTAACAATGGTAAGATGTTCTAGATGCACTGTCTCCTCTCCTGTCTCATAGTTTTGATCTAGTATCACGTTTAGCATGGGGCATACATAGATACCCTGAAGTATCTTCATTTCCCTGCTAATCAACCTCATTCCGACTTCCCCATGGTAGTTTTATGTCTTATGAAGATTTTAGGTATTAGTGCTATACATCTATCACCCAAGTCTATATGGCCAGGTCCACATTTCCATGTTCTGCAGATCCCAGGGTCAGTCCAGGACTCACACTTCTCATGTCAGCAGCATTGCTCAATCACCGCATTCTACTGCACCACACTCTCCTGTTGATTGGTTCACTGTGTGTCTGCCCTTTTTACCAACAAACCGAGAAGCCATAGATTCATCTTCTTCCCTCACAAGTGATTAATTCTAAGCCCTCTGGGCTTTGCTTCTGGAATAGTCTCTAAGCTCTCTATCAGTGCAGCTCCCTGTTTGCTGACGCAAGTGACCCCTAGAGTCCTCTACTGGTCGCATGACTGGCTTATCATTGCCTTTTTGTTTCTATCTCTCTGATTTTTCTATTTGTTCCTTTTTTCAAAGGGCAGGGCATGTCACCAACACTTCACACCAGTGCCATCACACCGACTTTAAAATCATGGTAAGCTTTAGCATTGTCACACAAGGTCTTTTTTGCCTTTCCTTTTTCCAAGATTCTGGCACTGGGCATTGAACCTTGAGCCTCACGTATACAATTGAGCGACACCTTCAAGCCTGTAAGATCTTTTTGATTTGAGTCTAGATTTACTATCCAAACTCACATTCCACTGTCATCCTCAGAAAAGAACAGTCCTCTCCCAAGTAAAACGTGCCATAGCTTTGTGCGTTTGCTTAGGCATCTACACTCTCTGGATGTTCTTCATGTGCCTTGACCTCTCTGCTCGCCCTTTTCCGTTAGCATGTCTCAGGTCCATCAGAGCCTAGTTGGTTAAAAGGCTCTAGATTCTTCCAGATTAAAGCAAGCGGCTCCTGGTATAAAGTTACTTTATTCATATTTGTCTTCAAACTCCAGAGTGTTACCGTAGACTATACTATATGAGTCCCCATCTTGTGAATTCTTTGAGACAGCAGTCACGTGTTTTTATAATCTTAGCACCCTGTGCATAAAGCAAAAGTCCTGGCATTTAGAGGATTCAGCAAATATTTGACGAAAGGAAAGGAATAGAAAGCAAATTTATAGAAAGTGACGAGAATCAACAGTGAAATATTGCAGATGAACAAGGAAGGGAATAAATGGAGGATGTAATTGTTCGGTATTTCCTACGAAGATCCCGCCTTCCCTTTCTCAACAACTATTATCAGAATCCCCATCTTGTTCCTTCTGAAAACTAAATGGTCATGTTTCTAAGTGATAAGAAGTATTCATTTGTCCTTGTCTTCACCAACACCATCAGTAGATATTTTAGAGAGTTTTCTGTAGCCACAACAATGAACAGCTTTTTACCCAAAGAAGAGACGATGTATGACAATGAACAGCTTTTTACCCAAAGAAGAGACGATGTATGACATTCTTTAGAAAATGACATCAAAACCCCAAGAAAACAAATTAGTCTTCTCATTCTCTCACACATTTCAAAAAAATGCCATTAATTCTGGAGTGATTGTCAAAAGGAATCAAGTTCAATCACCAAACACTGCCAGAGCCAGGGCATTTAAAATTTTCTACGTGTGGCTGGAAAGAGAGCTTACTGTTCTCATATAGGATTCACGTTTGGTTTCCATCAGCTGCATGGCAGCTCATAACTGTCTAAACTTCAGCTTCTGAGGATCTGATTCTGTCTTTTGACTTCTGCTGTTCCTGCACACAGGTGGTACACACACACACACACACACACACACACACACACAGACAGACAGACAGACACACACACACACACACACACACACACACACACACACACACACACACACGCAAATAAAGTAAAACAGAAAAGGATCCAATATTCTCCGTTTTGGGTCATAAACTGCATACTCAGGTTTACAGAGAGGATGCTAAAACACATCTTTTGACTTTGGTTTGTGACTGGTCCAGGAACTGCTATTTGTTCTGACTGTTCCTACATCATTCCAGTGCAAGTGTTAAGGGACATATGCAAGAGACACTGATCTAGCTCCAGTTCTCATTTTAGAGATGGAATGACTGAATTACCCAGATGTAGTAACTTAAGTCACATCTCTAATTCAGACTCAGTTTTGCAGCCTCCACTTTCCCCACATTTTGAGAGACTTTATTTTGTAATCTCCATCTGGGTCAATTGACAACAAGCCTGTTCATTCTGCAAGTTCTCACTCTTGCCTTGCTTTCAACTTCAACTTGATCAACTCTCAAGTAAGACATCCCTTCCCTTCCCTTTAGACATAAATGGGTTATTTCTTTGGCAAGAAGTCAAATATTCCCTACATGTAGTCTCTCTATCCTACTGATCTGTTCACTTTCTCAATCAATTTATATTTGCACGAGTTTTCCAATCACAATGTCCTTACTTACTTTCATATTTACAGACCGCATCATCTGCTTACTTCGCTACCAGCGCAGTGCAGATGTGCAGCACAGGGGCTTATTTAACAACACAGAAGCTGCATAAGTGTTGTAAGGGTGGGAAAAGACAAAGCCTCTCGCCCGTCTTGGGCTTTGTTAGTAGTGAAGGCTCAGTTGACAGTGTTTTCTGAGAACAGAGGGAGTCTGTATGGGAGGGACCCCCATTCCCATCAGAACATCACAAGTGGTGATTTGGGACAGCTTTCGTTGCTGGGGACAGTTAGGGTGTAAGGGCTCTGACCCTGTCACTGCTGCTAATTTTAGGAAACATTGCTTCTGCTGTGTGTTTGTGACAGCGGGGCTCTCATCACTGTCTCCTGAGCAAGGCCCACAGAGCTCATTATATTATTATGGGCTTACTGTCCCAACGAGCATCCTTCACTTGCTGTCTCTTTATCATTTTTAAGATAAACAATGAGGAGCTGAGTCATTATCTGATCACTAATTAAAGTGAAGGACGTCAAATGCACAGGGAAGCGTACAACAAGGGAGCAAACAGACCTGTTCTCAGCATCAAAATTCCCAATGTGCTCTAGTTTCTTTTTAACAAATAAAAATATTTTCTTAGAATATGTTTCAACACCCTTTCTCTTTCATCTTAGGGGTATCTGCATCATCAAAAACCTGCTATTTATCATTTCTATATACATTTTACCAGGTAATTGTATTTCAAACACTTTATATATACATTTATAGCTATTTCCCACTTAGTGTTATTATGGGATTTATTCCTATTATAATACAGCTCTTTGCTCACTCACGACCCTTTGTTACATGCCACTGTGCACATTTTATTATGTATTCTTAGCTAATTCCTTTATTTAAATATTTCCAACTCTATGTTGTCACAAATCTTTTTGTGCCTGTCCAAGCATTTTTCTTGGATGTCTTTAAGGGGTGTAGTTGAGTGTTGAATGATACCCACAAACACTCATAAGCCATATCTCACAATACTCAAATCCAATGACTACAATAAGGTAGGGAAATACTTAATGCTTCACAATGTCCTGGCATTGAAATAATCTAATCTGTAAAGTCTGGACAATAAAAATAAAGTCCATTTTGTTTTGAGTACTGCAGTTGAACCCAATATAGATTGGTCTTTAGGGATTCTTTTCTCTGCATTTCTTATTTGTCTTTCTCTTTTAAATGTGTTAATTCTTACTAATTTGCTATTGTTTCTCGACTATTTGGAATATGAACTTTCTGTCAGCTCTGTGAAATGTAAATGTCACCTATGTGATGTTTTCATTTGGTCTCTTAAAAACACTCCGTGGCTCTTCTTTCGGTGAACTTTGAATGTTACTCAGGCTGGCCTTTGAGGTCCTGGATGACTTCTGAATACCTAGGACTACAGGTCCTAGTCAGTACACGCTGTGGTACTCAACTCTGAACAATGCTAAGTATAGACAAAAATCATCCAGAAAGTTTAAAGGGATACTTACCTGGCAGCAGAGATACTGTGATCAAGGTTTTCCCAGGGCAAGGCTTGTGACTCTTGCAGCTTCACCAGAATTGGAGAATTTGACTGCATAATTTGTGGTGGACTGCAACTGAGTTTATATTCTCCTTTAACTAAAAACAGGAAGAAGCTGGCCATGGTGACACACACATTTAAGCCTAGTACTCCAGAGACAGAGGCAGGCAAATCTCTGAGTTTGAGACCAGCCTGGTCTATAAAGCAAGTTCCAGTATAGAAAGGGATACATATAGGAGCCCCGACTTTAACTATCCCCCAAAAATCATGAAAGAAAAAGAAAAGTATAGTAGATTTATATATTCCATCTCTTTCAATAAAGGTTTCTTCATTATTAATATCTAGTATTAAAGTGGTATCTTTGTCACATTTGTTGAATCTATATTGATACATAATTGTTAACTGAAGATCATTATTTACATTAGCACTTACCCTTAGCTTTGTACAATTCCCTTCATTTTGACAAGTGCAAAAGAATATATCTATTTATCATATTATTGAGAATTTTCTAATTTCATCTCATTAGGAATACTATATTTGACACTTATTTATGCCTTTCCCCTCCATCTCTAAATTTCTGGCAATAACTGATTATTTATTGTCTCTATAGTTTTGCCTTCTTTTGAATGTCATATAGTGCAAACATATATAAAGCAAACTTTTCAGAATAGCTCTGTCACTTAGGAAAATACACTTCAAGGTCCTCTATATTTTAATGTGGCCTCACAGCATGTCTCTCATCATTCCATAATAATATCCAACTTTATGAATGTGCCACAATCTATTTAATCAAGTTACTCCCTGAAAAACATCTTGTTTGCTTCATTCTTTTGACAAATGTTTCTACGTAGATACGCCTGTGCAAGATATAGTATGGGCATTAGCATTCAACTCATTGGAGTCAATAGGATGAATCGCTTGTGCAAGATATGGTATGGGCATTAGCATTCAACTCATTGGAGTCAATAGGATGAATCTATGTTTAATTTTTCAAGCAACTGTCACACTCTCCTCCAAAGTGCCTGTAAACTTTGGTGGCCCTCCAACACATGAAGCAGTCTTGGACCGTGTTCTTCTATGTACTGATATGAACTTTGTTTTTCTTTTTTGTAATTTATGCTTGTTTTGGCATTCAAGTCTTTGCTGATAAGGAAGAACACTCATTCCAAATACTAGCTAAACCTAAAGGTAACTAACAACTTTGTCCCAAGTGAGCCTGTGACCAGTTATAAACACACACTCTCTCTCCTGTTTCCTTACCTTCTTCCCCCCTTATTTTCCTTTCCCTCCCTCCATCCTTCCATCCCTCGCTCCCTGATGTGAGAATGCCTTTCTGTATGCTGTGAATATCAATCTTTAAATAAAGGAGATGTTTTGGCCCATGACAGGCACCATAAAAAAAAGTAGGAGGAGAAATCAGAACATAGGAGAATTAGGGCAGAGTCAGACAGACTGAGCCAAAAGCCCAAAAAAGCAATGTGTAAGGAACACAGGTGAGCCACGGGCCACATGGCAGACAGATTAATGAGAATGGGTTGAGTTAAGATGTAAGAGCTAGCTAACAATGTGCCTGAGCCATAGGCCAAACAGCATGGACTTAATATAAGTGTCTGAGTCATTTCTGGGGGCCTGAGCAGTGGTGGGTGGCTAAGGGGTCTGGAGCTGCAGGTCTGTTAGTCTGAACCTCTGGCTGCCCGGGACTGAGAAACCTCATTACAACACCTCCCTCCGTTTCTCCCTCCCTGCTCTGTTCCTTCCATTCTTGCTTTCTTTTTACTTTGAGACAGAATTTCTCTAACAGCTCTAGCTGTCTTTAAATTTGCTCTGTAGTCCAGGTTGGCCTTGAACTCACAAACATGGCCTATATCTCCTGACGTGGGAATGCCTTTCTATATGTTATGAATAAAGGACTGTTTTGGCCCATGACAGGCACCGTAGGCAGGGCAATCAGAATAGATACTAGGAGGGCAGAGACACAGACAGATGGAACGAGATGCCCAAAGAAGGAACATGTAAGGAACACAGGTGAACTATGGGCCACGCGACAGACAGAGTAATGAGAATGGGTTAAGATGAAGGAGCTAGCTAGCAATGTGCCTAAGCCATAGGCCAAACAGCCTGAGGTTAACATAAGCATCTGAGTCATTTTTGGGGGCGGGCAGCTAAGATGTTTGGGACAGCAGGTCTGTTGGGTCTGGACCTCTGGCCAGACAGTGTCAGAAACCTTATTGTAACACTTTGCCTCCTTCCAAGTGCTGGTATTAAAGGCATTCATCACTACTGCCCGACTCTTTTTTTTTTTTTTTTTTTTAATAGGTGTCTGGCTTTGGAATATTTTTAAAAATAGAATGTTTGCACTGAATGTCAATATTCCTTTGCCCCATGCCACCCAATGCCAGGTAGGAGCTAACTCAGGATAGCTTCTCTTCCCCAGAGCTCAGTTATTCTCCATATGTCAAACCTCTGTGCCTTGCAGTGTCTACTTCTTTGCTCTGAGGTCACAATCAGTGTGTTCTTTGTTCTGTCTGCTCCTTCCTGGCTGACCTGGTATCCCCCACGTGGCTGGGTACAGCCGCTATGTGCCTACTACTTCTAGGGTTTGAGAAAATAAAACAGCTTCTTTTGTGGTAGTCATTTCCATGCCCATGAGTCTTAACATATCTGATTAAAACAAGTCCATGTACATTTAAAAATACATGTAGTAGCATCTTATTGTTGTTTTAATTTGCAGTTTTGTACTGATATGTACCGTTGAACATATTTTCGTATGCTTATTTACCATCTGTATATCTTTGATGAGGTGTCTGTTCAGATCCTTTGCCCATTTTTTAATTGGATTGTTTGCTTATTGTTGAGTTTTAAGCGTTCTTTGGATATTTTGATTCTAAGTCCTTTATCAGATATGTGTTTTGCAAAATTTTTTCTCCAGTCTGTGCCTTGTCTTTTCATTATTCAAACAAGTCTTTGGCAAAGCTGAAGTTTTTAATTTTAGTCAAGTCCAACTAATCAATTTTCTCTCTTCCATGCATCATACTTTGGTTGTTACTTCTGAAATGTCATTGTCAAACTCAAGGTCACTTAGATTTCTTCCTATTTTTGTCACCCAGGAGTTTTATGGCTTTGGATTTAGCATTTCCTTTGCTTTTGCAGTTAGGATTGTGAGTAACCCTTTGTGTGAGTACTAAAGGTACTGTCCAGATACATTTTCTTGAATGTGGAAGTCCAGTACAATTTGTAAAAGAGACAAATTGTTTTCTGTTGATTGTTCCTTCACCAAAAATTACTTGATGTTTGTGTGTATATAGATAGATTTTTTTCCCCTGGGCTCTCCATTCTGTTTTACTAACTTCTTATTTGCTTACCTTTTCATCAATATTAGACAGGTATGGGTACAGTAGTTCTATAAGAAGTTTTGGAGTTGGATAGTGTCAACTACTTGAATTGCACTTTCTTTTATATTATGGCAGTAATTCTATAAACCTTGCTTTTTGATATAAAATGTAGAAAAGCTTGTCAATATCCATTAAATATCCATTTGGAGTTCTTGTGATTACACTGAGTTTACATGTTAAGTTAGAAATCTTTGACTTTAATTACTTTGAATCTTCTTATCCATGAGCATATTTCCACTTATTTAGATATTTGATTTTTTTTCCCTATCAGTGTCTGTGGTTTCCCTAATATGGGCATGGAACATACTTTGTTATAGTTATAATCTATAACTATGTACTTCATTTTGGAGAGTGTTAATGGAAATGTTGGTGTGTTTTATTTTCAAATTTCTTTCAATTGTTCATCATTGATAACATAAGAAAGTAATCAACTTTATATTATCAGCCTTGTATTCTGCAACTTCATATCAACTTATTATTAGTTTCAAGAGTTTTCCATTGTTTGTAGTTATTCTTACGTAGGCTATCATATCAGTTACAGAGATAGTTTCATTTTCCATTCCAATTTTTATAGTTTTTGTTTCCTTTTCTTGTTTCGTGATCTTAGATGTCTAATGTGATGCTGTTTGGAAGTGGGGATAGGGATGCTTTGCTCATGGTCACAAAGGGGGAATGTAGTTTTCTAAGTTGGATGTGGTCTGTGAATATTTTATTGGTGCTATTTCTCATGCCAAAGATGTTTTCCTCTATTTCTAGTTTCTAGAGATATTTCCCTTGAGTCTTTTACATTTTGTCATATATTTCTTCTCCTTATTGGTATGTTCACATGATTCTTTTCAGTCTGCTGATGTAAAGATTGTACCAGCTGATTTTGAAATGTTCAACCAGTTATACGTAAATATTAGGATTATGATGAATACATTTATGCGTTGTTGTATTCAGTTTAGTAGTTTTTTTTTTTTTAAGGATTTTGGTAAGTATGTTTCTGAGAGAGTTTGGTTTATAATTTTCTTTTTTATATTATTTTGTTTGATTTTAATATTAGGATATTGTTGACCTCACAAAGTGAGTTAGTTTTCTTGTTTTGTCCTCATGAGACAGCGTCTCAGTCTGAAGCTCAGGCTGCTTGGAATTAATGATCTATCCCAGGCTGGTCTTAAGTTTACAATCATTGTCTCACATCAGCCTTTGGTGTCTAGGATGAATCAAAAAAATATTATATTTTTATTTTCATTTTCTGAAGAGATTGAGAGAAATGCCATTATTCTCATAAATATTTGATAGATTAGCCAGTGACACTACTTACTAAATAGGTAAAGGCAGACTCTGGTGGTCTGTTTATCTCTGTGGAAAATCTTAACAGAGCCCAATTGTTATAAAAATGTTGAAGAGTGAGTGAGTTTTGCAAGTAGGAGCAGTGGAAGTGCTTTTGGGAAAGCTTTGATGGTTTTGAAAGGCTCCCAATTCCATTTTCGGACTTTTCACTAAGGGGCAGAGTCTAATTCCTCTTCTGAAGAATTAGTATGTGTATTTAATAGAGTGTAGCAGCAATAATGATGCTTGACTTCCAAAACACAGCGAGAAAGGAGTTTTTACTTGATTTTCTTCTGGAGTATGTTGCACTTTGTCTTATACTCATGCCTTTAAAAAGCACGGTAATTTCCAATGACTGAATCATCCGTGATCTCACACACACCGAAGCCAGTACAGGTCACCAGACACAAGTGACTGGCTAGACACTGTAGAAATACCGCAGAGCATCGTGACACAGTTGGTAGATGGAGTTAGGTCCAGAAGAATTGTGAACAGTCAGAAACCAATTTTTGACTTGGTAATGGTTTCAGGAAAGGTAAATGATTTCATTTTGAGAGTGAATTTGTGTGATTTTTATAAAATAGCATTGCCCACTGAATACATACACGGTTAAGAGGTCCAAGAAATTCAAAGTGTTCTGACTTAGTGTGTTTATTCAAGCTGCACTGACTTCTGTCCCCCAAACAGGTCTTGTCTCTCTAGGTGACTTCCTGTCACTAGTTCACCAAGGAAGAACAAAAAAAAAAAAAAAAGTCAACCTGATTTAAAGCTTGCACTGTCCAGATTTCACCATGGTATCATTACAGCCCCACACAGGACTGTATAGGACAGTGAAATATGCAGGCTAAGTACAGTCATGACACCATGACTAGCTGTGCTTCTAAGTGTCCTCCTATCCTGGGGCATAATATTGAGTGGAAGAAAGGGGTTCCTCTCCACTGACAAGAGCATCTGGGATTGTATGAACCAGACCTCTGCTCAAGAGGTTCTGGCCAAAGAAGTGAAAGATGTGTATGTATAGCTTCTTCAAGAAGGGTCTAAATGAGCAAATGAGGATGGCTTTTCCTAAGGTGGACAGGAAGGAATTGTGGGGAGGGAAGGGAGGAGGAGCAGGGGGGATACATAGATAAAAAAGACTATATATATATATATATATATATATATAAAGAAACAGCTGTTCAGCCTCTTTCCCACAGCTGCTTGGGGTAGCTTGAACAGGGACGAGATGCAAGCTCAAGCTAAGATGTAAGGGGTGGAAGTTTGAAAGTTGTATTGGAGCAGGTTAGACAAAATCACAAAGAAACCCAGAATTTACAATGCCTGAAATATAACAAACACACGCTCATGGTGTTCAACACTATCTAAGATTCATTTCTCTGTTATGTAGGTGCCCCAGGCCCATAAATGACTTCCATGCTTACTGGAATTTCTGTTAATGTTTTTTAGTGAATATGTAAGAGAATATGGTCAGGACAATGTATTCAAACACCAACAGAATTCAATAGTTGCTAAGCAAATACGATTAAAACTTGCCTACAGTCCTGCAAAATTGCTATTCAGTACGAGTGACAACTTGAAAATGATTTCTGACATGTTTTGAGGCTTTTCATCATTTTAGGTATATCATCTATAGGACTGTAGTATTTCACAGGATTCTGAGGACAGAAAGAGGCTGGTGGTTATTGCCAGAAGGGTCTTTAAACTCTTGTTTTATCTGCTGAACTGGCCACTCTTCTAGAATGACTTATTTTTCTTTGATTCCAAGGACCCAAAGTAATAAATACTTGCAGAATAAAGAACATGAAGGTAGGTGCAATGGCACAATCTGTAATGCCTCACTGGGGAGGCTGAGAAAATAGAGTTATTAGTTTGAGGCCAGCCTTGGCTATATAGTGATGCTGTGTCTCTAAAACCAAACAACCTGTTGCAGAGAATCCTCAGTGGTAAGAACATCTGTTGTACAAGCATGAGGACCTGAGTTCAGTCCCTACATCCATGCAGAAAGACCCCTTTATCAGCGTAGGATGGTGAAGACAGGATCAGATCAGGATGTCAGGCATCCATCCCTAGTCTCTGCATATGTGTGCATTGTTGCACAAGTATACACACACACACACACACACACACACACACACACACACACACACACACACACACACAAACATGAAGACATAAAGAAATCAGGTAATTCCATCCTAGGAAATGATTTATATTCCTGCTAGACAATGTATAAGTAAGTGGATGCCATGAGACTGTTTGCTACAAGAAGAAAGTTGGAACTAATATTGCAAATGGAGTCTTAAAGTCTTGATTCTGTGCCACCGGTGTAAGCCACAAGAGCAAATGCATTGTCCTCTATAGAGTTAAACCTGGTCAGTGCGCAGGAATCTTTCCTTCCTCAGGAATATTTAGTTTAGGGTAGGAGGTTGTGGTTCCAGTCTCTAGATGGGGTACCCAAAGAGTAACATAACAAACAAAGAAAATGAACGAATCTATTTGGTGACTCTTTTTGTAAGATGAGGGAGAAAAATGCCTTAAGTCATACTGTATAGAAACTGCTAAAGAAAAAAGAGAGAGAAAAAAGCTTGCTATATGCATTAGACAAATTCAATTTGCACATAAATTAGAAAGTAGTAACAGCAACTTTGAAGAGTGGTAAGAAAAGCTACTGTATCAGCAGGTTTACAGCTTAGTCAGTTGAGTATCTTGACTGAGTTATAAATAATGAAACCTCAATCTGTTCTTTAAATATATTTTATGAATAGTTTAGAATGTTCAGAGCTCACGTCATGGGTTCAGAAATAAAGTCTAATTAGCTACCAGGGAATGCACTAGAATAACAGCATTCTGACTTCACAAACATTTCCTTTATGGCTGATTAAAGTGGGTCATGCTTACACGGAGAAAATACTACTGATTTTTAGTTTCAGGTTAAAGTTTCATCATGAGTTGCATATGACATTTGAAGAAAAGCTTTCTTTATTTTTTTTTTTGTGTGACATGATGGATAGTTTTCTAGTCTTTGTTTATTTGCCAGAAGTCCAGACAAATAACCCATAAAGAAATTTCAAAAACAAATTCCAGATCCTTCTTTAATATTATTCATGAAAGAAATCCTGCATAAGTGATATTTAAAAATCACCAGTGTTTATGAATGCGATATATCTTTTTCTTTGTAATTTCTTAATACATGCCCGTATATACATAGTCAAACTTGCAATGTTTACAATTCTAAGGACAGTGGCCTGAAGCTTGAATCACAGAGACTCTCAAGGCTTGTGACGGCTCTAAAGCTGTAAGTAGAAGGACTCATACTTGATTTCCTAGCAGTGTATTTCCTGATGAAAATATATGGCTTTCTATGATGAAGAAAATTACCACTGAGATACTATATAAAAATTCAAATATAATATATGTTGTTAGTTATTCACCATAAATTTGTCACCTCCTCCTGTTTATGTTTTCTAGCCTGTCTTGTAGTTGGGCGTGGACATGTGACTTCATTTTAGTCAATGAAATGTGAGTGATAAGCCCCTTCCTACAAGTTCCACTCACCCTTACAAAGGCTTCTCTTTGCTCTTTAAACCCTCTGCTTACTGGATACAAATGATAATCAGACTCCTGGGCATTGAAGTGGCACAGGATAAAATATTATTTCACCTCAAGAAGATGGAGACTCAGCCAGCTGTCACAGGAAGAGCAAGTCCCTGTAAACAAAAACCAGCTTTGCCTTGGCCTCCAAGAAAGTGTTTTTTAAAGGGTGTGGTTAATCTCTTTCTTTCTGTCAACACATGGGCATAGGCATACACACACACACACACACACACACACACACACACACACACACACACACAGATGCACACACACACACATACACACACACACACACACACACACACAGAGATTCATGTTTTACAGACTTATAGCCTTGTTCTGTTGAATGTTGTAGGTTAGAGGCTGAGGAAGTTACACAGTGTGACTTAAGGATGCTATTTATCTCGGGTGCCAATATCCTAAAACTTCCAGATTCTGAAAACTCAGGTTCTCACATGATAATGGAACTGTACCTGTTTCAAGCGGTTTCCCTTCTGGGGAGAACTCTTGCCTTTCTTCATTTGTATGCGGAGTTTTGCTTTGGTGTGTTTCTCCTTCCTGTGGCTGCTATGCTAATGATCTGCAATTGCTGTCTGGAATGCGTTCAGCTGCACACACCACTGACTTCACTTTTGTGCAGAGAAGCAAAAACCTGAGACTTTAGCAATGATTACAATCTTCTGCTCAGTGAAGAAAGGCACAGATTTAGATACATATATACAAATAAATAAATAAATAAATAAGGATGGTGATAATCTTATTAGGCTTGATCCCCCCCCCCATCTCTGTTGCTCTTTGTGTTGCACAATGAAAATTCTGGCAGGTGGTGGCCAGATCTTCATTTGTTCCTGATTTATTACTAACTTCCAGAAAATAAAGGGAGGGGAATTGCTGACATGGAGATAGACCAGAAGCAGCAATTTCAAAATATTAGTGTGCTATTTTGCCAAAATGGAAATTATTTTTTTAAAGAGTGGTTATTAAACAATTAAAATGCACGATCATATGAGAGGAATAGTGTAGGGGGTGTCTATGTATTATTGATTGCTTAATTTTGTATGTTTTAAAACAACTCTCAAAGAAAATTTCCTATCTTGGAAATGTGTTATAGATCTCTGTGTATTTTAATATTTATCCCCGAAACAGCAGAAAACCATGGTGAACCTAAATTTCAACGCTTGTGTGCAAGTTAATAAAGGAATATGAAAATGGGTACAGGCTATGAAACCAGATAGGAAGGGATAAGAAGTAGCAAGAGGTGGGGTGGGCAGAATGCAGGCACACAAGTGACATAAACTCTGGGGTATACAAGGAACAAGGACCATGGGAAGGTTACAGAAAGAGAAACAAAATAAAATAAAACTCCGTTTTTAAAAATTACCACAATTTGTATGCTAATTTCAGGATAAAAACAAATAAGAAAGAAAAGAAACCTTTGAGGAGGACCAAAGGCGCGCCCCAAATGCACTGCACTGACGGGTTCGCAACAGACACACGCACCCCTTCCAAGTCCACATATACTCCCCGTGACAAGTCAGAAGTGGGAGCTGATGGGTCAGGTGTAGCTACAAGAGCCTTAGAATGGAAGGAAGAAGGAAAAAAGGAAGTTGAAAGCCATGGCTGGCTGTGAAGGTGTGCAGGAAGAGGTATGTTTCTTTAGGTGATAAATTTGCGGCTTTACCTAAATGGTCTCAGGAAACCTTATTTCCCTTCTGACTTTTCTACTGTCCCTGCATTACAATTAACCATAACCCCCACACCCCACCTTCGCATTTGGAACTAATAAAAGTCCATTTGCTTTCTTAATGAAAGAAAGCTATTCTGCATTTAGTTTTTAAAAGGTGAATTATTTTCTGGTCAAGCAAGGTAGCTAATCCTCAGATAATTAAGACATGGTAAGGATTGAATGGCGTTTATTTTAGGTCCTTAGTACCAGGTATTTTCATATTTAAACTCCTGAATATTTAATAGGAAGCATGTTTATTGTTTCCTCCCTCAGCTAATTAGAATTCAGAAAAACCAAGGTGAGATTGGGTAACGATTGTCTCAAAAGGATTATTAGGAATTTTCTAAAAGATGATTTGGAATCCTTAAACTGTAAAAGTAGCTCTTGGATTTCACAAGTCAGCCTCATATGAGTTATTTACCTCAAATTAGCGATTTCTTAAAATTCATTGTAAGATTGGACAGGTGCAGGTTGAGACAAGCGGCATTTAACAACTTAGTGCTGGAGCACATTTTCAAGGCTAAAAATGGTGGCAATGTGTATATATAATGCTTTAGAGTAGTGCTGCCCAGCTGAGCTTTCTGTGTTGAGGAACAGTTTCTTTATGCGGTCCAATAAGATAGCTGCTAGCCATATATTGGCTTGAAATGTACATAGTGAGACTTAATTGGATGCGTAACTGCTGGCCCATTGGATAGTGCAGCCTCAGAGTGACTACTAATGCTATGTTGCCAGTGTTTGTAATAGGATCATGTTCTGTTACATTGTAAATAATTGTCCCACCTACTGGTTTAATAAAAAATGCTAATTGGCAGAAGGCAGACAGGAAGTGTGGGCGGGGCTACCAGACCAAGAAAACTCTGGGAACAGGAAGAGTAGCATAGCAGAGACACCACCAGAGACATACCAGCAGATGCAGGGAAAAGAAGACAATCATGCTGTTCTGAGAAAAGGTGCCTAGCTGCACAGTTAAACAAGGTAAGAATCATGGGTTAGTTTAAGAATTAAGAGTTAGCAAGTTACACGACTGAGCCATAGGGTGATCAGCGTAAAATTAATAGAAGCTTCTGTGTGTTATGTTGGGACGGCTGGCCAGATCTTGGGGCTAGTCTGGGTCAGAAACTTACTATTACAACTGTTTTGAATACTGATATATAGAGTTCTGGCCTCTGGGAGATTCACAGGAGGCATGTTTCCTTGCAGTTGGCAGTACTTACTTTTCGTATTTTCGCTTGAATGAAATTTTCTTAATAATTCTAAAGCAGAAAAAAGTTTGTACTTAAATATGGCCATTTAAGAAAATCGTTGCTACCATTTTCTTTCTAGTTTAAATACTTGGACCTAGTAATTCATTTATTTTCAGGGAGAAATTTGTTTTCAGATTTTTATCCAATGATGGGAAGTCATGGCTCAGAAGCCTGAAAAGTTTCACACAAGAGCATGCTGACATATTTATTGGCTACCATTGGGTATAATAAAATGGACCAAATGAACAAAGGCTAAGGAAGTTCTGGCAGTATGTAGCCCTATTATTTTGCAATATAAAAGAAACTCATCTCACTGCAGATCAAAAAGCATTTTGCAAATTCCCCAAACAAACATAAATAAGAGAAGACACATAAAACTACATAACACCATGAAATACTGTTCAGCAGCTGTGGGAAGTGTAATGATCCAGCTTTAAGTTGTTATGTTGAGCATATCTGGGGCATGAAAAAGTCAAAAGTTACAAGAAACACTCATCTGCCTTCATGTGAAAGTCTCTCATTCCCCCCAATGACAGCCAGTCTGACCAGGAAGCTGCCACACACACAGACACAAGATCTACAGCAGACAGCAAAGGCCATATGTGAGAAATGTGTCAGTCTGAGAGCCCTCGGGAAATTCTTATCTCAAAGAGGATTCATGCTTGAATCACTATTGACAATGTGAGGTCAACAAAGGGTGAGAATCCAAGTTCTTTGAAATGGAATAATGTAGTTACAGGTACAGGTCTATATCCAGTCAAGAATCAAAAATAATAACACATGTGCATGCATGTGAGCACACATATGCTCTAAGAACCAAGAAATGAAAGACAGGCTATGCTCGGAAATGCATTTTTAGTAGTCCTTTTTTCTTTTTAAAATTGATTAAATTTGTTTCATAGCAATTACATACATGTATACAGTACTTCTGTTTTCTCTCAAGTGATTATCTAATGTTATGATGAAAGGATTGAACATCCTCCCAAGACTCAGGGAGAAGAGATGAGAGGCTGTGGGAACCCAAAGATGGGAAGGAGTGGTATGAAGTGCTGTCTTCTGGACGTGATACGGCTATCATACTCAGAAGTTCACAGGGGCTGTGGATACCTGCCAAAGACCCAAATGATATCAAGCAAATCAAAATTTGAGCATGGATGGGAAAGAATACCTTACCTGTAACTGAGCAGCTTTTGACGTTGATAGCTATTGGGGGTGGGAGAACCGTTTTCTGTTTGGGCTGTGATGGTTGATGGTTGCTCATGACCCGTGTTCAGTTGGGTAGCACCAGTGGGAGTTAGTAGGTAAGCAAATGAATAAGCAGAAAGCAAAAATAAACAAATGGAGAAAAGCATAATGTTGGAATGGGGGTATGTTGAAGGGATTTGGGGGGAATTAGAAGGAAAAGGAGGGATATATTTCATTGCATATGTGTATGAAATTACAAGTATGTAAAGAAGTAGATAAACTATTTTTAAGTATTTTAAACAAAAGCTTATTAGTTGACTCCCCAACAAGCGTATTCTCTAATGTCCTTTTTGAAAACACTAAAGAATAGGTGAACTCAGTAAGAAGATGCTACCTGACACGTAAGATGGAACTCTTTAATGACACAGTATGGAAATCCCCAGATAGTATTTATTTCTTTCATTGACAGTCTGTTATGAACACATCAACATGTACACCAATACTGCAAACAGTGTTCTCAACCTGTGGGTCACAACCCCTTTCCGAGTCAAATGGTCCTTTCACAGAGGTCACCTTAGAGTGTCAGGAACTACAAATATTTACATTATAATTCATTAACAGTAGCAAAATTACAGTTATGTATTAGCAACAAGAATAATTTTATGGTTGAGGGGGTCACCACAACATGAGGAACTGTATTAAAGGATCACAGACTTAGGGAGGTTGAGAATCTATGACTGAGAGCATGCTATTTGGCTAGACTGTTTAGTAAGCAAGCTCCAAGGACCTTCCAGGCTCCGGCTACACAGGGCTAGTACTGCAGCTAAACACCACTTTTTACATGGAAGCAAAAATGCAAACTCGGGTCCTTATACTTACACAGCATTTTCTTGGAAGCTCTCTTCTGGCTTATTGCTATTGTTTATTTTATTGTGATAAAAGTTGTACAACATAAAACTTATTATTTAATGCTTTTGGTTGAACAGCTCATTAAGTAAATTCGCACTGCTGTGTAGTAGGTCTCTAGAACATTCTTATCCTGCAACTGAAACTCTAGGCCCATTCAATACTGTGCACTTACCTCCCTCCCACTCTCATTCTTGGCAACCGACTTCCTACTTTTTATTTATTTGATTTGACTGCTGTAGATTTGAGCAGTATTTATTAGTCTGTAATGGACTTGGTATATATTCTCAGTATTCATCCATACAGCCCATGAGTTCTAGGATACAAATAATGCAAAGAGGTGAAGGGGCATTGCATGATCAGGAAGCAACTGGTTTGGGTGAATACATGTTTTCCTGAGGAAGAACATTCTGGAAAAGAAGACAGAAAAAATGGCATATCGTGCCCTGGAACAGTATTCACCTGCACGGGGCAATGGGTCCGAGCACAAACCTGTATGCATCAGCGCCATTTGTCATGTCCAACACCAGTAAGTTCAGGAAAGGGGGCAATTTTCTTCTGGGCTTTGTCAACCATGTGAACACCTAGAATTTTGTCTGAAGAAGCTGGTGGCAGAGGATTTGAAGGCTTTCTGTGGAAATGAGACTTAATACGTGCTCAAGCGGTAATTTGACTTTGAGCAGAGAATGAACAAAGGGGTAAAAAGTACAGGCTTAAAAAAGTAAGTGCAGGTGTTCGGCTGGAACAGCAACAGGCGACAGCTGATGTCGGCGTGGACGAGGCCAGCCTTCAACTTCCGGTCTATAGATCTTAGAAAGTGGCAGGCTGTCCAAACGCTGCACAGAAAAATCAATGAAGGGAGAGGGTAGGAGCGCGTGTGATTTATTGGGCATACCAGTCCTTTACTAAATGACTTCAGGACTCCCTGAGTTAGGCCTTTGGATGTTCTATCCTGAAGGTAATTTTAAAATGGTCATCACACTCACTTCTAGAGGAAGAGAAGAACAGAGAAGTTCATTTTGAAAAAGACAGCATGATTTCTGTTTTGTCTGTGGGGAAGTTATATTTCCCGTCTTAAAGAAGACTGGAAAAAAAAAAAACTTCACAAGAAATTTATTTAATTGAAGCTATTGTTACACACTGCAAATGTGTTTGGTTCATGCCACAGTTCCCAGAAATTTATAAATGGGTTCAGACTGTTGTTCAGGAACCAAGAAATAAACCTCCAAGCTATTTACTACTTCCATGAAATATAAAGTTTGCAGTTTTGATTTTGTGTGATTATGTTCAGCAATGGTGACCTTTACAGGCAACAATATTGAAGTGTAATGAGGAGATGTTTGATCACTGGTACACAATGAAGAGTTGGGGCCACTTCCTCATTTCTTCCCGGAATTCGTGAAATTCAACTGACAGGCTTTAACCTTTAGACTGCTGAAGTTATAAAATGTATAGGGATTTAGGCTGTTTATACAACACGTTAGATATATGAAATTTTTAGACACCGTAGCTTCTTTTATCATCTGGTAAAATGATTTTGTATATTTAATAATATCAGTCAGTGGTAACCATGACAGGCTGCACTCAGCTGGATCACAGAGTATATGAAGTCTACTTTGATGAAACTAGCAGAGGGCCATGGAGTCAAGCAAACAGAAAGCAAGAGTTCTTTCCTGACCAGGCCTTTTCAAATAGATGGCAGAGGCCTTTTTTTTTTTTTTTTTTTTTTTTCTTTCCTATTCGTGGCAGCTTAGAAGCTAGGAAAAGATAGCTTGTTTTTCTGTGTGCTAGAAATTTCATTCAAACTCAATAATGTCTTCAATAAAGGAGAGGTGACGATTAGGTATTGGGAATTAGAGGCTGTGATAACCAGGTGTAATGCTATATGAGCAGCCTGATAAGGAAGAAAAGCAGTGACAATTGGAACCCCAGACCCGTGGCCCCTATAGAACACTGTGAGAGATATCACCAAATAAATAGGTCCCAATTCTTATTTAGGAATCATTGTACTAAAACTCTCATTTCTTAGCTAAAGCTATGAAGACTAATTGACAATAAAACCAACCTCTCTCACGTGGCTAAAGAAATTCCGTTTCCTACTTAGGGATTTAATGTGCACAGGCCTGGATGAGTAATTTCTAAATAAACTGTGATAAGAAGCATGTGTGTTAGCAGCTGGGACCTGGTCTATAGGAGAAAAGAACATTACTGAGGTAAAAAGGAAAATAAATGACCAAGCAGTAGAGTGCAGACTCTTTGTCTTGCCTTTCTTTGACATAAGAATGCACCAAAATCAGACATCTAGGCCCTTGCCTGGATAGTAACACTGTGAAGGAAAAATAGACACATTCTGATGCTTGGTTACACTGAAGGATACCAGATTTGAGCCTGCCAGCATGGTACTTGGCTTTTCCATCTATTTCTTTTGAAAGCAATCTAGGTACGATTTGTCTCTGTAATCTTAGGTTTGTTTTTGTTTGTTTTTTGCAGTGTTTAGAAGCAGGACCCTAAAGATATGCTTATTGAGTGGGGAAAGAAATAATCAAAGTTTGTGATTACCAGCGAACAGCCACAGAACTAGACAAATGATACGAGAGGGAGCTGGTATTTTGTAATTACGTTGAAAACAGAAGGCCATGTGACTGTAGTTGCATACTTCTTAAAGGATGCTCAGGTGGTTTAATATAGAGGAAAGATGGAACCAGGCAGTTGCTTTGAGGTTGCATCTTTTAGAAGGCGATTCCAAACATTTAAACTCAAGGGAGCAAACTTCAAGGGCTAGAAGGAAGATTGATGAGATGGGGAAACATGGAGGAGGTTTTCTCTGTTTCCTATGTCCTTTTAGACTTCAGCCATTTTAAGGGTGTGTGTGTGTTCGTAACAGTTTCATGCCTGAAGAAAAAAGGAACATACCCTCTAAACTCTGTTTCCACCTAAGAATGATCAAGTAACTTCTGAGCCCTAGCTACAAGGGTCTCTGAAATAACTATTGTCTTCTATAGACCTGAGGCATCGGCCAGCCAGAGGCAGCCTCACAACTCACCTTGCTCAGCCCTTCTAGGCCCTCAGCAGAAGTAACTCTTCCTGTCATCAAAGTGGTCCCCGTTCATCTTATGTGGATGAATAATGTGTTGTCTTGCTTAGTAGATTTTTCTATGATAAAGTATTTACACACTGAAAAAGTCATGCAAGACTTTGTTTCCATCCTGGTCCTGTCCTTTGCTGTCATTATGTTGCTTTTCAAGCTCATTGAGAGGACAGAGACCATCATGCTCCCCAGAGGTGAAGTGCGTTGGCTTGGAAGGGGAATGAATGGATAACCAGAACCTCTCTGGTTTATCATTATTATTATTATTTGGTGAAAGAAATTACTTTTTATAATACTGCATTCGACAAAAACCCTTGGAAACGAACATGTAGTAGGAACCTGATTGCCTGTGAGTAAACATCACTTTGGTTCCCTTTGGAGTCTGAGAGGTGCACATAGAGATATCTTTTGTTATGAACCATTCTCTATTGCTTGATTTCTTTTAAACTGGAGTTGCTAATAAATTTCAAATACTACTTTCAGTATTAACAATTTTGAAAATGTTGAGAATATAGTAGCTGCAAGGCTTGTTCTTAGTTTGAGGGATCAGATAGAATCTGTAGCGCTTTCTAGAGGAATGTGATACATAATTGTGACTACAAAATTCCTAGGGTGGGCTGACAAGATGGTTCACCAGTTGCAGGGAACCAGAGTTGTCTTGGCCTAGCTTCCTTGAGAGGAATGAGTCATAGGTTTTTCAGGCTAGAGTCCATAGCTCCTGGGGTACAATGTGCCTTCCAGTTCCTGAAGACCAGTGCACTCCCTTAGGCGGTGAAGCATTCAGGCCACGTTGTATTTTCTCTGTATGTTCCTTTAGAAGTCAAGGAAGCATGGAAATTTGACAGGACAATTGGTTTTAAACATTATAGTTGTGGACCCTCTATGGCTTACAAACTTCATTGTGTCCTGGCAACTACAACTGAATTGAACCTGAAATTGCTATTATATTCTGTTTCTGATAAAGATATAAAAAGTCTGATTGTTCTCACTAAAATTGTCACAGCCTCAGTCCTTTTTTTAAATTACATTTAATTTTTTTCATTAAAAATGTCATCTCCAGCAATGTATCCCCCTGCTTCATCTCCCCTCCCCTCCCCTTCCCAATCCCTCCCAGCCAGCCCTCAACCTCACCCCTTCCCATCCACCCATCCCCTTCCTCAAAAGGGCAAGAAGTCCCAAGGTGGCCCAGTCCAGTCAGCACATCCACTCCAGGCACATCTGATTTACTCATCCCAAAGTCAATGCTGGGCTGAGTGTTCCTCTATAGGGAATGGGCTCTAAGGTGCCAGCCCATGGACACAGTCTGATCCCACCCTTCCACACACTCATGGCAGTCGAAAGCCGCCCACCCCCAGAGGACTCAGCTCCCCCTCCCAATGGGTCTCTAATGGCAATTCCCAATTCAGTGAACTCCCCAGAGCTCCAGTCAGCCATCATCATGGGAACCTTCCTCATAATCCCTAACCCCCTTGCTCATACAGACTCTTCTCCTCTGCTCTCAGCTGGACCAGGAACTCTGCCCAGTGCTCAGCCATGGTTCTCCACCTCAACCTCCATTCCCTGTTGGGTGTCAGGATCTGCGATGACACTCATTTGATTATAGGGAAAGTTCCATTTAGGTATCCCCTCCACCTTTGTTTGGAGACTTGGCCATGGACATCCTGTGAATTCCTGGACATTTTCCCCAGCACCCAGTCTCTTCCCAACCCCACATTGCACAGTCTCAGTCTTACTGTGGCTTCTCCAACCCAAGCCTGGTTTCACTTTATATCAGGTGACCTTGGCCTGGTAAGAAAGCATGGGTGCTTACAATGAGCTTCCAGGCCCCTCCCTACAAGCCTGGTGACCTTAGTTCTGTTTCTAAGACTCTGAAGAGAACTAAATCCTGCAAGATTTTATCTTCTCTCCCCACCCCCAATCCCAGGGTCTCTGCAAGATTCTAGAAGGTGTCCTTATGAATGAAGAGCTCTAAATCTCCATTGCCATCATAACAAAGTCTCCTCTAAATGAGAGGCAGGTAGAAGAGGCCCTGTTTTTTTTTTTAATATTTATTTCATTATGAACATTCCCCCAAAGCAGAAAGATAGTTAAACAAAAGCAACCAAAACTTTAAAAGCCAAAAAAAAAAAAAAAAAGAAAAAATACCTTGAAGATTAGAGGAGAAAATTCAGCAAAAAGTATTATATTCCCCTAAAGACCAAAAAGTCATGAAATCACAGTTTCTAGTCTACAGTAGTCCCAGAAAGAGATGGGGATTATAGAAGTTATGTTGTGGGGCATGAGAACAGAGGAGACCCCAGGCCTTCTGTGTGGTCTGCCAGTGTCCTAAGGCCCGAGTGAGATAAAACACTGAGAATTTGAGGGACAGAGATACTCTTTCACATTTTTATATGAATGGGATGCAATCTAGAAACAAGTCTTGCCATTATTATGTGAGCCATCAGGGTATCTTATTTATTTGTCTGAATTTTAAACAATTTCAATGGACAGTAATTGTACACATTTATGGGATTTTTGAACAGTGTGTAATGAGCAGATCAGGTACTTGGCTGATCCAATCACCTTATGCACTACCAATTTGCTCTGTAGGGAGCATTCAAAATCCTCTGTATTAATTCTCTTCAAAGATAAAATTAATTGACAGATAAGCTGGTGATAGCCTCATTCTTTTGTCTATTAAGTGAGAAGGTCACGCTAAAGACCTTGAAGGTCTTTCTAGGTTTGAAATCCAATGTTTCTTAGTGAAGTAGATCTCAGAGCAGACTTTCCCCCTACTTTTTCTGTCTTCTGGTATCTTGCGTTATATCGAGGAACATTTGGGGGTAGCAGCTGCCCCCAAAACAGCTTCTAAGTTTAGTGTGGAGGCAATTGTCAAGGAGGGAAGAAAGCTGAAAGGCACACCTCTTCTCCGAGTCCTTCTGAACATCAATCCATCTTCCTTTAGAAACAGTTTCTATATTTTGTTTTACACAAAATACATTCTTGGCAGTGTTAAAACATTTCCCCTGCTTCTTTAAGGATTTAACTTTTTCCTTTTGCCTTTTAAGGAAGTAACTCTTCCGAACTCTGTCCTTGGGCTGGCTCATTCTTCCTCACTGCTCACTTGATCAGCTGATTGAGGATCTTCGTATTCTGTCAGAAGAGAATATGAGTTTTTAACTATTGGTATGCAGACAATCTCTGCCCATGGATGACCTCCCCCATCCCCAAGCCCTTGAAGGAAACAGTGTTCTTAACCTCCACACCCTCAGATTTCTGCACACCCAAACAGGTAAAGTCTGCTCACTGCAATTCTGAAATGACCTTGCCATGTCTTTCCTACCTGTTATTAGGTCAGAGAACCTCTCAAAGATACCATAAATTTTTATTAATTAAAAAGGGAAGTCAAGATAAAGCCTCGTTCTATAATCCAGGTTGTCGTGGAACCCACTACATGGCCCAGGATAGCTTTGAACTTGTGGTAACCCTTTTGTATCATTCTTCTCAGTGCTGGGATTATAGGCACACGTTATCATGCCTGGATGCTCAGAGGTTCTTGGAGAAAACTGGACAACTCCCCTGCCTCTGATTAGCTTTACAGGGAACCTGAAAGAGAACCTGACCCAGATTGCTTCAGCCATGGGAGTTTCTTCTTACAAGTGGTGACTGAGCTCCGACCTCTGCCCCTCCAATATGCAAATCAACTTCATCCCTCAGCATGACTCTGAGACAAAATCCACTTTTGAATTTACTGTCCAAGGCCACCTTGTGTGTCTTCTCAACCCAGTCTGTGCTTCAGAAACACAATAGGGCACATAATAACCCATGTCATTCCCTAGACAAATCCATTGTCTCCCCTCATCTGCTTGCTACACTACAACCACCTTAAGTTGCTCATCTAAGCAGGTCAAATCACATTTTCTCCAGATGTTTAGTTTAATTTTTTTTTTTTTTTTTTTTTTTTTTTAAAGACCAGGATCTCACTGTATATCCTATTCTGGCCTTGAACTCCAAACAAATCTTTTTGTTGTAACCCCTAAAATTTTTGGATCACAAGCATGTGACATCATGATTAGTTTCTGTAGCTCTTCACATTTTTCTCCTAGATACACACTCTGGGAAGTATATCTAGAAAATACATGGAAACTGTGGAAAAACTAAATCTTTAAAATAAAATTCTGCTAAAGTGTGTGTGTTGTTCCAGTGTTTTTGATATGTAGTTAGATACAGAAATTGTACCATGTGTATTCTAAATTTTAGTCTATATTTGATATTTTCTACATGTTTCTGAAATATTTTAAATTAAAATACATTTTTAATATTATATTTTATAAATAGTCTGAATTTCAAAAGCCTGATAAATTCACATTTAGAATATTTTTCTCAACTCAAGTTTTTGTGCCAGGTCTATTTTAAAATTTTACTTTCTCAATATTGGAAATCATTCACCAAGGCATAATAAACACGTCTTGGGATATGGTCGAATGTTTTCAAAAATCTTTTTAAAGTTTTTTTTTTAATTAATGTTTTTAAAAACATCTATATAATTACTTATATACTGAGAATTGTTCAAAAGATGTGACTTAATTTTAGAGAAGGGATACAGGAGTGTCCTATGATGATTTAAAAAATTCTCAGACCTTAGGAAAGTGGCTAAACAAAGCATCCTACACTGTGGAGTGTGCTCCTCTCCTTGGCGTTAAAGCTTTGCTTATAACCTGAACGCATTCTCCATAGCTTTCCCTATTCAGAAAATGACACAAGGAAAAATGAAGATTTAAAGTCTCCAGGTAAATGATGAAACATTCCTGTAATAAGTAGGATAAGAGTCTTCTTTGGAATTTAAACATATCCCTCTTCTCCGTGCCCCACCCCTTTAATCAACACGTTTACACAGCAGTTATATAATAACCAGGACCAAAACTGAGACCTCATTCTCTTTAAGTTTTGGTACAAGCCAGCTTTAACTGTATTGCTTATGGTTTTTCTTCTTTGAAATAGTACATTAGAAGAAAAAAGTTACCTTTGTGTGAGAAGGCTAAGTTAAATGTTGTAGTGTGGCCTTAACATTGCCGATTTTCTCTCTCTCTGCCTTTCCCTCTGTATTCATGTATGTATAATTTCAGTATTTTTCATATGCAGTTATATGTAGAAATTGTCTTATGTATATTCTAATATTTAGTATGTTTTAATGAAGAATGAAAATATATAAACGTTATATATATTTAAAACAGCTGAAACTAACTACTGTGCTTAGACATCCCACTGTTTTTGATATATACTATTTTATCAAGTTATAAATCATACAAATACTCAAAATATTACAACATATTTGTCTTAGTTAAAGATATAATTGGTACAGTTTTGAGAAATGTGTATCTAGGTCAATGAATTTTGCTCACATTCCTAAAATTTTGTTTTTGCTCAGATGCATTTTTTAAAGTAACAAAATAGGATAAAAGAAATACATGGAAATCAAGAGAAGTCAATTTCAAACTATTTAATAAAATAAATCGTGTGATTTCTCACAGCTTCTACCTGATACTATTTTTTAAAACATACTGGGACAAAAATACTTACTAAACTTTTAAGTTTGCCACTGTGATTAATTATTCTAAATTATTAAACAAATTCTTATTACTTATCTATTGAACACTAGGTACTATGCTATTTCTGCAACAATATACCAGAACTAGATATGCTGAGATTCCATTGCTACATAGCATATAATCAAAAGCTAGAAATAGGCATTTCTCTTAAAGGAAGCAGCTATAATATAATTCCAATACAGACAGAGAACTACTATATAGATGATTTTGGTTAAAACACAAGTCCACAACTTTTTATTATTTCTACAAATTCTTATAAACAACGTGAAAAGAGGCCAATATAATCTGTTCCTGAATTTTCTATTATACATATCGATATTTACATATATTAAACCATTGGGAATTTATATTATCTTTCACTGTTAAGAAGACTCCAACTGTGCCATGGTGGTTATCTTCTACAAATTCATCTAAAGCTTTTTATAGTTTTCAACTTTGAGGAAAGATGGCATTTATAGGTAAGAGGTCCTTCATTGCAAAAGTAAGGAAAAAATTAAAAGAAAATGCATAATCACTTCTTGTTTAATTAGAGAGAAAATACATCAAATATAGCTTTAGTGGCAATGGTGATGGACTTGTTTTTCTTGGATGACTGCCGTTACTATGCAAAACACCTTGCTACAAGTTAAAAGAGCAGTAAACAACTTGCACAAGTACAAATGGCGAAATGCTTACTCATTTATAAATAGTTTTGATACTGTGATAAATAGGCTTATTGCTTATGCAACCTTCTTTCTTATATTGAACTTGGAGTCTCTGAGGTTATGGTGTTAAGAGGTGGGGGGGGGGCTTTTGTAGATGACTACGCTCATAAGGTAAAGCATTTGCATCTAGAATTAGCCTCTTCCAGAGCAGTCCTACTTACTGAGTGCACATCAAGTGAAAAGACAACTGGAAATAGGGACCCTTGCCAGATAGTGGCTGCCAGGGCTTTAGTTTTGAATTTCCCACACTTCTGAACTGCGAGACATACTCTGGGTTGTTTTGAAGACGCCCAGTTTACAGCATTTTATTATGGCTGACCAAATGGACAAAGACAGAGACAGTAATTTTCTACCCTAACTTTACTTTTAATTTCATATGTATGTGTATGTCCATGACTTCATGGGTATGTGGGTGCATCCATGTCTATGTGGAGGCTGGAGATCAACCTCAGGTCCCATACCTCTTGTCTTTTGAGACAAGATTTCTCCTTGGCCAGGAACATGCCACACAGGCTAGGCTGACTGGCCAGTGAACTCCAGGCATGTCTGCCTCTTCAGTACTGAGATGACAGATGTGTTCCATTGTATTACTTATGTGTGTATGTGTTCTGGAGATTCAACTAGGCTCTTATGTTTATGTGATAAGCATTTTATTATCTGAGACATCTACTTTGCCTGTATCATTTCATTTTTAGATTGATAAGCTAACATTTTTTTTTCTATAAATACCACTTTTCTAGTTCTTAGGTAGTAAGAATTTCATCGGACTCTCAGTAGAACCTATAACAATCTGGGAAAAAAACCCGAGCAGACCCATATAATTCAACATTGACTCCTTTGCTTCTGCCTCATCCCTGCTTAGGATGTTACCTTAAACTATTCCACAAGCCAAGGCTCTCCATGGAAAAATAGAAACTGTACAAGAAGTTTCAACTGTTGACTTCTGCTTAGGAGATCTCTAATAAAACCAGCACGTTAAGATTGTGAATATCTGAGAAAAAAAAATTACTGGCCTGAAGTTGCAAACAAAGTATTAATCAAGGCAGCCCCACGGTGTCTTAATAAGCTCCATGACAGACACTGCCTAGCAATCAAGAGTCCTCTGATGATCAGCTAATCAAACGGTACTAATTCCATCTCACCATTACTTTGGTTAAGCTTAGCAGAGTACTCCCCCAAAACTGAGCAGACTCATCTGTGCCAGGAAAATTGAAGGAGAGTGGGTAACCATGTGCTTCTAACTTGGTATAATGCTATCAACTAGCAGGAAACCAATAGGCCGAACAAGTTTGGTAGGGCAAAGAAGCCTTAAAATGTCCTTGGTCCAGTTATTAAAATGACAAGAGTCAAGGAGTCTTGTTCACTGAAGCCTGAAGTCAGACTTGCTCTCGATAGGAAGGTGTGGGTATTAATTTGGTTAATTTCTAATGATCATCCGTAATAACTTACAAAAGAGTTTGAATAATGAAACAATGTAAAAAGAAATTTAGTTCCAAAAATAAGCCTTTCTAAGACAGAAAATGTCTTAAAAACCTGCAGTATTTAGAGGCTTAATTAGTATACTGGGTCATTATGACATCTAGCTCGTTTCATTACCCTCCAAATGTATTATTAGTTGGCAGTTAAATACTGTCTGCTGGGACCTAAGAGTTTTTCCTCTTGTCTTTCTGGTCAGACGTATTGCCTAGGCCGACAGCTTACCTGTAGTGAGGAAGAAACGGAGCACCAATTAGAAAGCTTTCAGCTCAGCACCCATGGAAAAGCCAAAAGCTGATAAAGGTCAGCGTGAAATTTGAATGACAGGGCTAAAGTCTTTTACTCATAATTTTGTGTTTGCAATAGAATTCAGAGCAATTCACAGCCTTAAAGGCCTTAAGTGAGAACAGCAATTAATTGTAATGAATAATCTGACAAATCTGGTTGACATATGGCTGCTAATGCCCTCCTTTCTAGTGGGAGCAGCGGAGGGATTAGATTAACTCAAATGAAATCTGGGGCCGCCATGCCATCTGCATGTTCAGTAGGAAACGGTACACGTTAAATGGTGAGTGGGTAGATATCTGTCTTGTACTCATCTCTCTCTGAGCCCTTGGCAGATCTGGGAATAGCAGGTTTATTACTGCACCAGCTGCCTGTCAATAGAGTAATACCGAAAGGCACAGAGTACAACCCAGAAAGCTAATATACCACGAAGCTGTTAAAAATTAACTAGATACAATTAACATGGATCTCTAAAATTCTCTGTTTATACAATGCATATTTATATTTTGATTTTTGGTTTGCCCTGTTGAATATTCACCAATTAAACAATATCATTTCCATCTGCACTATTTATATGTTCTACTTGGAAGTGCAAATGGCAGGTGAGACTGAATTTCATATATTCTTGTGAGCAAATAAAGCTAACTTCCACTTTCCAATTATTTTGAGGGTCTTATATAGAATGATTAAATGAAATGCACAGATAATCCCTAAGCTCATTTAAAAGCCCCTTCCCTTCCTCAAATCCCTCCCCACCCCCCTTTATTTAGCACCAAAGTTAACAAGTGAGTTGGAGTGAATTATGTTTGCCAGACCTTGCCTTTGCTTCTCTGATGAGGGGAGAGGAAAGCTTTCAGGAGCCACGTTCAAATGGTACTAGTTTCTGTTTGGGGAGTCAGGCTCCAATGAGCCTTCTTCTACCGGAGTTTAAAGCAATCCATTATGAACCATTCTTTCCTGATCTTGCTGCTTCATTGAGTGGGGTTTACTTTCTATTTTACTCGAATACCTTGTATTACACTCTGAGGCTGAACTGTTATTTGAACAAACAGCCGATATAGACCTTCCCTTTGGGGGGAGGCGAGCTAAATCCCCACCTGACTTGCTCACATCCACTTAGACCCCAGTTACCACTTTCAGTTATTAGTCACTAGAGAATATAGATCTTGAAACCTCATTTTCTTTATAAGCTTTTCGATTGAACAAGTTAAATCCATACAAACCTCATGTGCTTGGAAGGAAAACACATGAAAATTCTCTTCCTGAGCCTCTTGTCACTCACAGTTTCTTAGAAACACAGTGCTATTGCCAGCTTTGCTCTTTCTCATTCCGCCACAACTGCCACCCTCCCTGTGAGACAGGGGCTAACCCAACTCAACCCACATCAGCTGCTTTCCCTTGGATCTCCAACACCACTCCGGAGCTCACCCAGCAGTGTGCAAAGGAAGGTTTTCAGTCAGAGTAAGCCAAGAAGTGTGTTTTGCAAGTAAGGGCAGAGAAAAGGCAGGGCACTGGAAGAGATGGCGTCCACTCTGCAGAGGCTGCATGACTTAGCTTTCGGTCTTCTCAGTTAAACTAGAAGCAGAGGAAGGACAGTGAAAAGAAATCACGCTTCTGTTTCAAAGAAACTGAATCTTATCCTAATGTGTGTGGTCTCAAGGAAGATGCTCACTGACCTCTGACCCTGGTTAAGGTTAGATACATTCTGTTCACCATCAGTACTAACAGGGATACTGGATAGTCCACAACTAATATGGGACTGCCATTTCTTCCTTCTCTGTGAAGTTCAGTTATCTTTAACTTAATGTTTCAGAGATCTAAAATTTGATTAAATTTCCACACATTGTTAAGCACACATGCTACAATTATCCTGGGTTAACAATAGCTTACTCGTATATTTGTACTTCTTATTTGTGGTTAGAAGAAAGGAAGGTTGTCAATAGCTTCTACAAACTACTTCACAAAGAAGGGATGAGGTCTGTGGGAGCCAGTGGCTTTATAACCTTCACTGCTATTAACCAATGCTTCAAAAGCATCTGAGGAGAACTGAAAAGTTACCTTTATACTAAGTGGGTGTTGAATCCCTCATTTATTTTCTGACCACATGAACAATAAAGGCACTAATATCCATAATGAATGAACTGAAGTGTGTAGTTTGTACATTTTTGTAGACAATCACACTGTTCTTTAAATTAAAAATCAGAATATTGTGTGCTGAAATTCAGAGAATCATGTAACATCTTTACCCAGCATTTTTTACATTTTTAAAATAAGCAACTGTTGGTGATTTCCAATTATGTTTGTTATGACCCAAGTTCAACTCTTCCCTTACTGTAAATTCCTCCATATATATGTCAGGGAAACCCTAACATATGGTCACCATTGGCACTCAGATTTGGGGACTTTAAACTTTGGGAAAATCAGAGATTCTCAAGATTGTGATCCAGAACCAGAGCCATTAACAAAACCTGAAAACTTGATATCAAGACTTATTTTTGGCTCTATCCTAGACACAAGAGGTGGGGCCAGTAAGCTTCACTTCAGTTGACTACATGTGGTGCTGATGCATGCCCAACTTTGAGTGAAACATTTTTCATTTTTGCAAGAGTTCCCTAGCGTACTTCACTGTAGAACAGCATTTGGACAGGACATTCTCTTGTATTAGAAAAAGAAGAAAACAGGAGGATGTAGGGGGATTATGTTGTTCCATTGTAAATAATTGTCCCTACCTATGAGTTTAATAAAAAGTGCTGATTGGACAAAGGCAGACAGGAAGTGAGGGCGGGGCTACCAGACTAAGGAGACTCTAGGAACAGGCTGAACAGAGCAGAATGCCACATAGAGAAGCCAGAAGATGCAGAGGACAACTATGCTGCTCTGAGAAAAGGTACCGAGCCCCATGGCTGAACAGGATAAGAGTCATGGGTTAGATTAAGGGTAAAGAGTTAGCAAGTTGTATGCCTGGACCTGAGGCCGATCAGCCTAAAACTATAGTAAGCATTTGTGTGTCTCTGCGGGTGTGTGGGTCTGCGGGTCTAAACCTTGAGGCTAGGCCTGAAAGTCCAGTCTAGAAACCTCCTACTACAGGAGGGATACCAACAAGTTGGTAAATGACAAAAGAATAGAAGGACGGGACGTGATGAGACAATCAGGAACAGAAAGCTGGCATTCGCAGTGATACAATGCTGGGAAGAATTGTCCGAAAGCTGCAAACTGTCCTCATCTAGCTTAAAACTCATCACATTAGAAGGCAGCAAATGGCATTGTAAAGTCCTTTGCAGGTCTGGTTTGTTCAGTCTTTTTGTTTTTTTGTGCGCACGCGCGCGTGTGTGTGTGTGTGTGTGTGTGTGTGTGTGTGTGTGTGTGTGTGTTTTAAATTTCTGCAGGGATTTGTTCACACATTGTTTTTCTTTTCTAAGCAACTAAGGAGAATAGCTGACTGCCACCATGTATGTATGGTAACTAAAATAATCCCTTCCGCACTTCATACATGCACTTCAGGTGCTCAGTGCTGATGAAGAACGTCTTCACTGCACACCCAGATGCCCATCTTATGCTGCCTCTTGCTGTGTCTGCCTGATCATCAGAAAGTTTGTTCCTGGAACTAAGATGTTTCTCTTGTTTTCTCCACTGGGTTTAGAAGTCATTGGTTTGTCATTTGTTTCTTCTAAGTGACCCCTGAACAACAAAAACAGAGAAAATGATAAAGGGAGCCTTGAGAAAATACTCAACGATTTTGTTGTTATTCTGTGAAATGAAATTATTTATCTTAAATTATTTCTGCCTACTGGGTCATGTTCCCCTTTCTTTTATCCCTCTCTCAGTGTCTCTGTGTCTGTGTCTGTCTGTCTCTGTGTGTGTGTATAGGTATATATACATTTGTGAAGGTGCCCAAGGAGGCCAGAAGGGGGCATTGGAGCCCCGAGAGCTGGAGTTAGAGGCAATTGTGAGCTATCTTGATGAATATTGGGTATAGAATTTGGGTCATGTGCTCTTAAATAATGGCACTGCTTCTTTAGCCTTTAGCTCCTGTGCCTCCATACAAACCCTTTAACAGCTCTATATTTTATGTAGTATTTTTTTTTTTTTCAGTTCGTTTTCAGTAGTTTGGGCTGTGGAGGCATCCCTTATAGCTCTACACATTTTGGACAATTTCTCAAAGTTTTAAAATAATAGTTCTCTCACTTAGGTTCCTTTGCCTACTTAATAAGCTCACCCAGAGTACTGTCAGTTGATAGAGATGTTGAAGCACAGGGCTTCTTCAGCAGGCACAGCCACCCACAGTATCTCTCTCTGCCCTCTACCAGATGTAGAATGAGGATCACATTTTTGATGAGACTTTTTGAGAAGGGATGCAGTTTAATCAATTCATGCACATTATAAGTCAGGTTTGCCACACAAAATCACCAGAGACAATTCAGTGTGTCATTCATTCTCCTTATTGCATTACATGGCTCCTATGAGAGGCAATACAGGCCCTAAGTCTGTGACTGTGTGATGTACATATTTGAAGAGTCACTATGTTCTTCTACATGCAAAAATATGGAAATATTCTTTCTTGAATAGTGATGATCAACACGCCCAGAGAACTTTGTATAGAACTGTTTTCTGGTTTTAAAGAGTGCTAGGTAAAATCTGTACATTTAGCTAGCCGGGCCCGTTTAAGGCGACTTGTTTTCTAGTTCAACTTTCCTGCCATGAATTCATACTTACTTTGTAAAGACGAAGGAGAAGGAAGCAGCTGCTTCCTTCTCTCCTACCTCCTCCACGGCCTCTTCTTTTTCTTCTCCTTGTTTTTTTGTGAAAAAAATTATACAAAGGAAATTAGATTTGGGGTTCTTGTTTTAAAAAGAGAAAAAGGGGTCTGTAGGGATTATGTTACATTGTAAATAATTGTCCTGTCTACTAGTTTAATAAAAATGCTGATTGGCCAAAGGCAGACAGGAAGTGTGGGCGGAGCTACCAGTCTGGGCAAACTCTGGGAACAGGAAGCACAGAGCAGAAATGCCACAGAGAAGCCAGAAGATGCAGAGGACAACTATGCTGCTCTGAGAAAAGGTAATGATCTGAACAGGATAAGAGTCATGGGTTAGTTTAAGAGTAAAGAGTAAGCAAGTTATATGCCTGGGCCCTAGGTCAATCAGTGTATGATTAAAAAAAATTAATTTTACTAGCAATGACCATGATTCATTTAACAAAGGAGTCACATTTTCCTTTTCAACCCTTGAAAGCTCCAACTTCTCTTGACCATGCCATGAAGTCGTGGAAAAAGTATATAGGAGTTTGAAAGGCAAGCAGTTCCTATAGTATTTTAATACCTTCCAATTCCGTAGCACAATGACTCCTGACAGTATAATAGAGACTCTGAAAACAAAGGTGAAGCAAACTCTGAATGCCGTCAAATTTTTAATTTCATTAAACTCAGCAGGTGTAAGGAAGCATTTCCAAGCATATTAGGCCTATGATGTCATGAAAAAAAAAAGCCTCCAAGAGTTTAATCTGCTTGTATTATACTTCGAGTCTGCATCAGCTTCAGAAACATTTTTAAAGTCAGGGTTTTAAACTGAAACACTGTCCCAGATGTCCATATTCCTTGAGGATAGCTGTGTTTTTCCAATAGTGTGATTCATTTAAACCTGCCTGTAACTTCCAGAGCCCTTTTCTCAGGTGGCTATAATAAACTTACCAGTTCAAAGAATTGCATCCTTTTATTTTAATAACTGTCTCCTGGATAAAGAATTATGCTTAGTTTAAAAAATGCAAACAATACTACTACTTCTAAATTTATTTTGTTAATGAAGCCACTACATAAATTTAGCACTTTTTAAAAAAATTAATTGCTCACACTGAAAAGGGCTAAATTCAGAATAACTCTCTGTTTCAAAGACCTAATTGCTAAGACCTAGCCTTAATATTAACTAGGATAATTATTATGCAAAGCATACCCACCCAGAATGTTTGCATAGCTATCACAAGCGCTTTCATAAATGATGCTTTAATTAGTCTTAATTAGAATTTGTTTAAGTCAGCAGGGAATGCAGGGCCCGTGAAATGATGTATGTAATAAGCATCAGGCTCACTTTTTACTTGGGGAATAGAGCTGACAAAATCACATCACGTTAAATTGATTCAGTCAGAATTAAAATTCTTATGGTATTAATTAAATGGGGGATCTCATTAGCAGGCTGCAGGGTGACGGAACGACTCTTTGGCGACCAGATGTGAGGAAAAGAAACACGGAAAGAGAGCGCCATTAGACCCAGTGTCATCTCATCTTACATACAGACATGGTGACATTCAGTGAGGGGCAATACTGTCAGTTGTAGCTAATATTAAGACACCAAGACCTCAACAATTTTTAAAAGTCATTTGATTTCTTAAGCTTTGTACCTCTGTGTAAAAACAGTATTCAGAAACGTCCTTTTTATTTGACAGGTCAACTCAATGAACTTGGGAGCCAATAAATAATTAAAACAGGTAAATGTTGTTTGTATGATTTAAATGACTATTGTCTTTTATGGCATAAAAATCCATTGAGAAATATATATCTCTCCATTTTTTAACCTAAATTTTTTGGTCATTGATTCAAGAGTAACTAGAAGCATAACTTATTTTTAATAAAAAGTGAGGTATTGATTAATGCATCCAAAAGACCGTGGTGTTTGTTTTTTTTTTTTAGCTTTCTAGTCTGCATAGGGGAAGGAGGCATACTTTTTGTAATTTATATGGTGTAGAGTTTGCAAATCCAGTCATAGACGGATGATATTTACTTCCAATTAGCATATGTTTTGTGAATGGCAAGGGGCATATGCTGTGGTTGTGTGCATTTTTTTGGTCAATATTAACAATTTAAAGCTTTGGCTTCATTCCTTCCAGATTTGTAAAAATGAACATTTTTTTCTTATAAATGCTGCATGTGTGGAAAACTATTGAGACTAAATTTTTATTTTAAAAGACACTGAATTAGACAGCTGGTTATTTAACCAGAGGGGATGTGAGTCTTACGATCTTCAGAAAAACCCAAGCATTTGTACCGCATAGCCAAATATTAAGAAAATAACAAGAAAAATAGTAAGGAAAAAATACAGAAAGTTGATTTAATAATTGATGTAACTTAAAAGTTGTTTCAAATCACAGATTTTATAATAAGTAAATTAGTGAATGAATATGCAATATCTACAGCAGGCTACCATCCACATAGCAACATAATCCCCACCAGCCCCATCAGTGCTGATATCTTTATTTTAAAATAGTTTGTAGGCATTTTTACTATTTTAATCATAAACTATCATTAAGTGTGATTGTAGATCACGAAAAGCCTTCAGGAAGAAATGCAGCTCCACCACCAATTAATGAGCGGAGTTGACGAATCTAACATCAGTCTTCATTTCCTCGGTGATTTTGTTTTTCATTTTTAAAAATTTAAAAGTTTTCTTTTTTATTTTACATATCCACCACATTTCCCCTTCCCGCCCCACCTCCCACACACCCCGCCCCCCAACTTTCCCCCTCCCCTCATCCACTCTTCAGAGAGAAGTCTGGGCTATCAGGTTGCTGCAGGCCCTTCCCACTGTATCAAGGCTGGGCAACATATCTCTATATGGAGAATGGCTCCAAAAAAACCAGTTCATGCACTGGGGATAAATTCTGGTCTCACTCTTCAGTGATTTTTATTCTTCTAGAACTATGCCATATTGCATCATCTCCTATTCTACTTTTTTTTTTCTCATTAAAAAAATTTTTTTTTAAAGTCATACCCACCACTGTTCCCCCCCCTCTTCCTAGTCCTTCTCTGGCCTCTTCCTGCCCCATCCCCCTCTTCCGTTCCTCAGAAAGCATAAGGACTCTCAGGGTTAGTCAATGTAGTCTAACAAATCCAGTTGAGGTAGGACCAAGCCCTCCCCCCAATATCAAGGCTGAGCAAGGTGTTCCTCGGAAGAGAATGAGCTCCAAGAAGCCAGCTCATGCCCCAGGAATAAATTCTGGTCTCACTGCCAGAGGCCCCACAGACTGCCCACACAGTTGATTGTCATTCACATTCAGAGGGCTTAGTTCAGGCCCAGGCAGGTTCCCTAGCTGTCTGTCATTCACAGTCGTGAGCTCCCAATAGCTCAGGTCAGCTGTTTCTATGAGTTTTCACATCATGATCCTGATCCCTTTGCTCATATAATCTCTCCTCCCTCTCTTCAGCTGGACTGGGAGAACAATGAAATAGTTATCTTGATAGAGGGAGCCGTGTGCCGGTAGAGAGAAACCTGGTGCTAGGGAAACACCCAGGAACTCAGCGAAGATTACCCCGGCCAAGATTCCAAGTAGAGAGGCCCTAAAATGGCCCCACCGTATAATCAAACTGATGACCACCCTAAGATCTTTCATCCTGAAACTGAGCAGATGCAGAGATCCACAGCCACTTAGACTTTCTATCCTTGAAATGAGGGACAGAGACCTTAAATCACAACACAGGTGGTAAAAAGCAGTTTAAGAAGGTCTCACTCAACTTTGAAATGTTTTGTATATTGTGTATTTTGACCATTTCACCTCTTTCTGACAGATTGCTGAGAGTTTTAGTAAGACATCACAAAACTGACCAGCCATTCAAATTCCATAACATTTAAAGCATGTCAAAACACTGTTCCAGGACCTTTCAGCAGAGTGTAACCCATAAAAATACCCTTCTGTGGCCATCCGCTATACAAAAGTTCATTCTTGAATTAGTTTAATGAGGGAAAAATTGACCATTGGACCATTTCTGTGGCAATAGGAGGAAAATGCAAGTTCATTCATGCCAATTCTCTCTGCAAAAGTGCTATTTGGAAGAATCAACATTTTAGGAGCATCTCTTTAACATTTTCAAGCCAGTGAGTGGCTTGTTCTTTCTTGGTGTTATGCAGGGTATACTAGATAAACCAATACCTGTCTTGACCATCTGCATTAAGATGACTAGCCTTGAGATGTGCTCTGTGTTATAGCCTAGGCATTTATGAATTCTGTTTGCTTCAGTATTCTTCTATACACATAATTTGGCTTTCAATATTTTTTTTAAAAGATGATTTTTTCCCATTTGAATTAATTTTTTTTTATGTATATAAGTGTTCTGCCTGCATGTATGTCTATGCCTGGTGCTCGTGGAATCCAGAAGAAGGTATTGGAGTTACAGAGAGTGCTAAACAATGATGGTTAGTGGGACTTGAACCCGAGTCCTTTCGAAGAGCAGCCATTGTTCTTCACCACTGAGCCATCTCTCCAGCTTCCAGGCTTTAGTATTTTTTAAAGATGCCTGAAGTCGTAATCCTAGTTCGGTGCTAGAATCAATCATGAATGCGAAAATCCCCCAACATACTCTATTTAGGGAACTGATTTTTCTCATGGCTATTTTTCTTCTTGGAAAAGAAAAATAACATTTATTTTATAACTATGCCTAAAGCCAGCTCCTGTTTTCCTTGCCGTTAGCAACGGACAAACCTCTACTGAGGCTTTCCCACAGCCTAAAGGAATATAGTAAAAAGGTTACATAAACACTCAGGGAAACAAATTCATAACCCTAGATCCTCAGAGTAAGCTGAGGAAGGATGGACTGTGGAGGATGCAGTGGTATTTTGATTTGGGGAAGACCTGCTGTCCAAAAGAAAATAATAACGCCTCCACGAATTGAGTAAATTTTAACTTAGAAGCAACTTGTTACCTTCTGAGTACAATGACAGGAGTGTGGGATTTGAAGTCACAAATGAACACATTTCTCACTAGCTTCTTTACTTACTCATTTGGAGACACTTGGGAGACACAAAACTGTATGAAGTGTGAATGCATAGACTATCCCCTAGGCTGTTCTATAGAGATGGTTACCATGCAGCTGGCTTCGACAGAACCTAAAACATATTTCCCAATAAATTTTTGTTGAATGAGTGAAAATAAACCAGATTAAAAATGTGCTTAATGATAAAAGAAAATAAAAGTTTTGTGTTTAGCAGCTCTCTGGTCATTTTGTGAGAGCAGTTTTGGACCAAGGAGAAAAGAAGAGAAACACACGGCCTCCCAATATAAAGCATTTTACATTTATTTGTTTATTTTTAGCAAAAGAAAAAAAAAGAACCAAAAAAGGGGTACTGAACTAGCCCCCAGCAGGACTGCCGCCCTTTGCATCCTTTTCTGACTTGAGCTATATTAGTTGCTTTTGTTGCAACAAAAGAAAACAGAGATTTTAGATACCGAGAAATCTGTCTTGTTCATAGATTGTGTGTTGGGAGCAGACGAGTTTACTCAAAAAACCTTTTTTAAGACTTAATTTTAAAGGAGACATGTGGTGATGTATATAGAGGACAGAGCCATCTCTCCAGCCTTTTTTGTTTGGTTTTTGTTTATTGAGTCATTGTTTTTCTGTGTAACAGTCCTGGCTGTCCTGGAACTTGTTTTGTAGGCCAGGCTGGCCTTGAACCCACAGAGATCCTCCTGCTTTTGCCTCCCAAGTGCTGGGACTAACAGTATGTGCCACCACTGCCTGGCTTTCTCAGTCCACAGTAAGTTACATCTCACAACCAAATATGAAACAGAGAAAAGAAAGTTTAGGAATCAGGGAAGGGAGGGTGCCTAGGGATTGCCATGGAAGAGGATGCAGAGGATGCGGAGGCCAGCCATGACCCAGTCCTGTACATGGCTCTTGCAATCATAAACACACACAGGAATGGTTTGCCTGCACAAGTGTGTTCATGCACATTCACACGTGTACACACACATGTATATTCACAAACACAGATATGGAAGTAGGATGCTGACTAGTTGGGAAGAAAAAGTGAGCAAGGGAGAAGGGAATAAGAGGGTGATGGGAAGTTAGTATGATTACAATGCATTGCATTTATGTATGAAATGGACAAAAATAAGAAGTCAGAAAGCTAATAAGTATGTATACATCATCTATCCATCTATCTATCATATATCTATCTAATCTATCAATCAACTATCTATGCACCTCTAGAAAATTCTGGAGGGAAAATAAAGTTCTTGAAATTATGGCAAGTAAGATTGAGAAGATACCTTCCCATCTGTGATATTGCCTATGGTACCTTGGGTTAGATCCTCTATTTCTCAACAGTTTCAGTGTATCTAAGTAGATAGAAATAAGGTATCACTGGGCTCCTGGGGCTATTTCATGTGTAATATAGAAAGATGCTTTAAGTGGCAGTTATGATTTGGGTAAAGGAAAAATAGCAGACCCACAGCATCTGGGTGAGAGTCTCACTGTGTTTTAATAGCACTTATATAGCATCAGATATAGGCTCGCATGTGCCTATAGCACCAGCTAATCTGGAGGCTAAGGAAAAAAATCTGAGACCAGCCTGAGGAACGAAGAGTCCCTATCTCAAAACACACACCAACAAGTAAATCACAAGCCTCATAAAGTTTGGGCAGGTGTTTTTTATTTCTGAATAACACTGAATCGGGTGCTTTGAATATGTATTTCTCTCATACTGCGCATCCTCCTCCAAATGTAATCCTTTCATATACCCTGCATTTTTGTACATCTAAAACTTTTATTCAGGATGTTGATTATAATAGCAAGTAACTTACTTCTCGATGCTTGCTAGTGGCTTTCTGGTCCCATACTTTCTTTCCCTTATCTGGGTATGTTGGTAAGAAATCAGAATTTTACCTTTAGCATTAATGGGTTCATCAAATCATGAGTACACATGGGGCCCTAGCCCAGCATCTGCTCCTTCACTATCATTGAAAGAACCCCCAAGCAGACTGCTTTCCCTATTCTCTAAGCCATTCCCATCTAGCAGGAGATCCAGCCCTGCCAGAGATTCCTTATGTGTATGATGAGTCTTTGTATACACTCAGATTTGATCAAAACCAAAAGTTGAGGGCAGGGATGGGCCCGGCCTCCTCTGAGAAGTGGGTACAATACCAGTTAGATGCATGCCTGGATGAAAGTTCATCCTAAAGATGGAGGATACAGATCTGTTTGTTTGTTTGTTTTAAATGCAATGTGCTTTTGGAATGTGATTTCTTTCAGACCCTGGAGGCCCTGTGGATCAACAGCTTTGTAATAGACCACAAAGAACTAGATATTGTTATGACTAAGAGTATCAACAGCAGGACAGAGGGTAGAATAAAACCTGAAGGGCTATCAAGTCCCATTTCTTCAGGGCACAAGTTGATCTCCAGCTGGGATCAGAAATTGTCCCTAGTGGTGTAGCACTGCCTGATTAGCTGCATTAGGCAAGATTCAGCCATCCCTGAGCGCTGGCCACAGTTGGAGACAGGAAACTCACCTACTTCACTGGGAAGGCTGGAACACTTAATTAATTAATAGTTGTAGCATATTTATGATCTTGGGATAAAAGGAATATAGGAGTAAAAAAAAAAAAACCACTATGTTCTTTGTTATTGCAACAGGAAAATGTGCCACGTGGAAAAATTAGTAAGTCTAGATAAATTATATTCCGCAGCTCCCAAATTCTCAAATAACATCAGAAATTCTTTCCCTCTTATTCTAAAAATTTGAGTAGGATTAAAAAGAAAAAAAAAAAACCCAACAACATGTGGCTCTTTTTTACTGTAGGATGTGATGATTATGGAAAAAAGCTTTAAGGTATAATTACATATTCATATTATAGCAAAAGCTGTTATTTGCTATAGCAGCAGAGATGGAGAGTACAATGGAAAATAATTCCTTAATACAGTAATGAAAATTCAAGTTGCTCATACAGATTAGAACTCAAAGTAATGATAGCTTCCCTGGAGGAAATCTGGGAAGGTCTGTCTGGAACTTAACTCAGAACATCTTCCCTTTAATTTTCTGTGACAGTGGGGCAGTGGATGGGGCAAACCACTCAATACAACTCTTCCAAAATCGTGAAGATGAGTAGAGACATATCAAATCCTGGGCCTGGATTAATAGCAAAGTCAAGGAAAGAAATCAGTTCATTAAGAAACACTGAATGGAGAAATTAGTAAGAGATTCAAGAGCATGTAAGTAATTACCCAGGATGGTGATGAGAAGCCTCCAGAAAATGATGTAATAGCTTTGGAAAGGTGGGCCACTTACACAGGCTTCCTCTAAAACCTGAGCCTAAGCTAGGAGAGTATATGTACTTTTCATAAAGTCATTATTTCCTGGGGATTTGACACAGTGATTTTAGAATTGCTGAAGATTTTTATTTATCATTCAAGTAATTTTCTAAATATGTTGTCTCTCTTTCATGAATCCATCCCTAAATCTCAATTATGCTATGAATATATCAGAGATGCCATACACTTTTTTTTTCCCTGATTCATTGTCTTTTTCTTTCTCATCATGGGTACAGCATAAAGAACATATCTACATTGGTTACTTTATTGGGTATCAAACTCAAAGAGATTTAACAGGTAGTGGAACCCCCAACACGTTGGTCTACAATACAAAGCATGATGGGTAAAGGCACAGCAGAAGAACACTTTAGAGAAAATAATAGGGATGGAAAGAAAACCATTTTCTAAAGTGCCCAAAGCAATTACGGCTTGCACTTTGACCTCTCAATTTTATTAAGTAGCAGTGGGCCTGGAAAGACCTTTGCAGAAACACAGTGTTTTCTTCTGGGTCCAAGAAAGAATTTAGCTGAAGAGTAACTGATAATGAAGATGCTTCTTGGGCGTCAGTGAATAGACTATTTTCTCATGAGATGTCTTTATAATGCTTGGCGGTTTAGGGAAAAGTTAAAGTCAATGTGAAACAATGCTCTTTTTTAAAAGGTTGGTTCTTTTTTTTTTTTTTTCTCAATGTGAGACAATGCTATTTTAAGGTTCCCTTCCTCCTTCCTTCATTCCTTCCCCCTTCCTCCCTCTCTCCCTCCATCTTCCTTCCTTCCTCCCTCTCTCCCTCCATCTTCCTTCCTTCCTCCCTCCCTCCCTTCTTTCCTTCCTTCCTTCCTTCCTTCCTTCCTTCCTTCCTTCCTTCCTTCCTTCCTTCCTTCCTTCCTTCCTTCCTTCCTTCCTTCCATCCTCTCTTCTTTTTGGAGACAGGATCTCTCTATGAAGCCCCGGCTAGCTTGGCATGCACTATGTAGAGCCATCTACATAGATTCTGAAACACATAGAAATCCTCCTGCATCTGCCCCCAGTGCTAGGAATAAAGGTTTGTGTACTATGCCTGGTTTAAGGTTCTTTCATACCTGAGCAAATTCCTTATCCTCTGTCTTCATGACAAAGGAAAAAAGCTAATGTGATGATGTAATAATTGGGCTTTTCCAATCTAAAACTTTCATTTCAGTGCATAGGAAGAATTCCAAGCATAAAAATTGTTACTGGGCAAATGAATGCCCTTTTAGGACACTGCCCATTGCCCCCCAGACTGGTTCAAAGCCGCTCCTATTTATGTTTACACTTGGATTCATCTCTGTGTTTGTCTACATATTGTTCATTATGAAAAAAGTATAAAACATTTGTATATGTAACATGTTATGTATTTATGAGAATATCATGGATATGCATACACATATGTCTCTTTGGCCCAGTTAAAATTCAGGAAATGGTTCCCACATCTTGAACAAAGTATGTATGTTGGAGGTCATTTTTGAAGTTTAGATTGAGCAGACTTTGTATAGTGAGATTTTTCTATATTTGGACAAGAAGAATAGGAAAAATCCAGGGATATAGTCAACAACCCTACAATCCCATGGGTGGTCTTGTACCATTGTTTTATACTAATTGGTGACCTGACCTCTTATTTTTTAAACTTACTGTTTGAAAATCTTTCAGGCTTTACCAACTCATTTTGATAATATTCCACTTTCTTGCCAAAACATAAAAAAGAAACATCCGAAATCCACAGGCCTAAGGCAAAAAGATTAAAAAGTATCTTAAGCTAGGGCTTGGGTTTAATCCACTTTTCTCATTGTGATTTATATCTGCTAAATCCTTCACCTGGATATCTGTTATCAGCATTTGAGAATTCCATGATCTCATTTTGATGAGGCAATGGTCAGCACCACAAAGACATAATGGCCAGTATCAGAGAGAAGAGAAAACAGAAATATAACCACTTACAATATGACCAATGAAAAGTTAGCCATTAAAACAAAAACAAAAAAAAAAAAAAGGAAAAAAAAAGCTAGTGCAGGAAAACAGTTATTGTGGGGTAATAACTACTTAGGACTTGGTTTGTGACTTTGCTAGGACCAATTATCCTCAAATAACGATTGCCTAAATAATCAATCAAAAATATGAGAAGACCTATAACTATTAGTGTATAAACCAATCATTAAATATTTCAAAGGGTTCACATGATGTTTACCTCCAGGGTTAGTATACATGTATGGGCAATGAAATTCAAGACTGGAGAGTTTCCACCGCATTAGGTGGTGAGTAGTAGGCCATCCTGAGATTTTAAAATGAGTTGAATTCATGTGTGAATTTTAGGAGTTGGATTATTCCATTATATTTCACCACACTCCATGAAAATATAGATATGTAGCCGGAAAAGATAAAAGTCTTATAAGGGTCCTGGAGAGTTGTTTAAAAAAAAAAAAAAAAGCTCCTAAGTTGTCTTTCCATGGCTTCTCCTCACCTTCCCATGGATGTTTGTAACACATTTGAAGATAAATCTACCCCCACCCTCAGATACAGGGGCTCACTATGTGTCTCTGTCTAGCCTGAAACATACTATGTAGACTATCAGCCTGGTCTTCAACTCAGACATCTACCTTCTTCTACTTCACAAATTCTGGGATTAAAGGCATGTGCCGTCATGCCCAGTTTAAACTTCATACTCTCTGTTAGATTAAAACCTTTTGAACACCTCCATTGATTTTCTGTTTGGGTAGCCAGGAATGCACCAAGGTTTTCACAACAGTTGTAACAAGAAGACAGCCTCTCCAATTTATACCACTAAGTATCATACTGTCTCCAGAAATGGTAGTTCTCAAATATCAAGTATCATTTAACCAGTAGGGAAAAAGATATCTCCTTACATTCTTGGATCAGATTGGTTAAAATATAAAAATGTATGAGACCACAGTCAAGCCTACTACTGCTTTTATTTTCTGTTGTCTCTATCACTGTGCCCCAGGTGCCAGGTGCCATCTTTAATTTTTTTTTTTTTAACATCAAAAATAAACACCCTTTCCTTATCAGGTCTTGGAGGAAGAAATGCTGCTTATGTGGAATGAGGTAGGTTTTCAACCTCTTATACAGTGCTTGGAATGAGGGATTTGCCAAAATATTAAATATGGGGAGAGTTCATAAAGGTGGAAACTTTTTAGCCTAGGGTCACAAAAAGCAAAATAGATTGGCATTTGACCTGTGGAATCACGATAATTAAAATCTGGTGGCAGGAAAGAAGGGAGATCAAAATGGTTTTCTAGGTAAGATTAGTACAGCCAGTGCTGGTGTGCTTGCACTCTCCAGCTCAGGTCACAGATCCTTACAGCCTTGGCTGCAGGAGAATTGGTTGCTGAAATTCACAGCTGAGCCCATGTCTAGTAATTGCCTTCAGCCAGATGGATCTGTGTCACCCAAGGCCATGTCAACCTGTACCCTCTGTTTGGTTAATGTGACAGTGGAAAACTAGCCTCCTGGACTCGGTGTGAGGAACTCTGCAGGCCAGGCCATCTCTGGAACTCTGGACTGCTTTGCCTGAAGTGTCTGCGGCAACTGTTTCTCTGGCTAGCTTTTCCCTCTGTCTGACTCTTCTTCATTGCTTCCATGAGACCATCAAAGTTCATGCGTGCAAATCTCATTGTATAGTCCGCTTCAAGGAAAGTATTTAAAGGGGGGGGGAGGGAAGAAATCAGCACTTTTGAGTAACCTTACCAGGATGTCTAGAATACACATTTAATTAGAGATAGTTTATATAAAACTTGAAATGTGGGATTTTAGGGAGGTCCTTGAAAGCCTTGCTAGCATGTGAGGTTTTATTTAACAGGTTAAGCGTGGCAATTTTGATACATAAGCTTCAAGAAGTTTCTCTATCTTGTGCTTGGAGTTGACGACAATCAAAAACAGCTATTTTCTTCATGGAGTTCCAGCTTGACTAGTTCTTTTATAGGCTGAGAATCCCAAAGCTGACAATTTTAGGAGCAACTGTTACCGTTCTGATTTCTAATAAGTGCTCCTTGACGTCAAGACTCAAGGCATGTTTGTTAATCGGGAGTATGCATCCAATAATCTTTTGATGAACAGTCCTAGATATTAACCTGAGACAAAATTATATGGCACGATGGACAGAAAGAATGCATGTCAGTTGTCCACTTCTTTCTGTGTATATCCAAGTGGAGCCTCACATTAAATGGGAGTCCATGGTACCCACTGAGGATTGCCCTTCACTCTCAGAATCAAATGTGATTGGTGCAGGAGGAATACCCTGTTTATCAAGAGTAATCTCAGATTGGGCCATGTTGAGCTTCATATTCCTAACAATTCTCTGATCTTAGAAAGGACTCAGTTAATTTAATCTTCTTATATAAATTAAATTTTAAAGGTATGGCAAAGATTTCCATAGTTGAATTTCTTTCTTTATAGCCAAAAGTAAATTTTGTACTTGGTGAATTTCATCTTTCTCTGTAAGGAAGCTACAACGAAGGAGGAAGTGGTTTTCAAAGATCAGAATATTTGTTGAGACTTTTTCTTTGTTTCATATCTATCTATCTATCTATCTATCTATCTATCTATCTATCTATCTATCTATCTATCTATCTATCTACCTATCATTACCTATCATGTATCAATCATCCATTTATTATCTCTCTTATCTATCTAACAACCAACCATCTCTCTCTCTCAACCATTTATCTACCACCTGTGTGTGGCCATACGTGTGTCATGTGGAAGTCAGAGACAGCATGCAGGGGATTAGTTTTCTCCTCCTATATTTGTTGTGGGGACTGGACTCATATTACCCAGCTTGGCAGCAAATACCTTTATCAGTTGGGTTCTCTTGCTGGCCTCAGATCATGGAAACCAGTATTAGAGAGTATTTCAAGTGATGATGTCATATTGGAAAAAAAAATTCCTTGTTCTCAAAATGCCAGAAGTATAAAGATTACCTATTGAAAAAGTAGCCTTATATCAGAAGCCCAGTACAATTTTACTTTTTAATAAAAAGCAAACATTTGTTTACTAGTGTTCCATGGATATAGTGCTTAGCTAGCATCTTGCTTTAGGATTTGAGAAAATGGCAATAATACATTGTACTTTTACCTGTAGTTAAAGGTCAATATATTTTTATTTAAATAATATTTTATGAAAATAGAAAATAAAGCAGTAAGGCCATTTATATAATTATGCATGCTGAGGAAGAAATGGGGCAATTTTTTTTTTTAAGGTGAACATAGGTATTTTTTTCCCTAATGTACAAAATATCAAAAGGAAACGTGTGGCTCTGAAATGCAGTCCTTATGTGGGCGTTTACGGCAGTGCTTCCTGCTTCTTTTGCTGGTCACTCTCTGTTCCCATCCTCTAGGTGCAGTGTCCCTTTCAAGAATGACAAAGCTGTGCACTAGTTTCTGAAAACACTGAAGAGAAGGGGATTGAACATCCCTTTTTTTTTTTTTTGGCAATTATTCTGCTCAGCAGATGTACAGAATTGGAATGTTCCCCCTTTTTCTTTCATTTTTAAAGACCCACTGAAATCTTAGTGTGGGCTAATATGTATAGCTTCTATGTACTCTTGATACTTTCTTCCTTCCTGTCTTCCTCATTTTATATGAAAATTGTTAGAAAAGTCATTCATTTTTTTTTAAATTATTTCTGCATACCTGCAGTTACTGATAAGCTAGTTCTATACATTCATTCGGTAGGCTCCGGTTTAAGTCTTCAGTGCTTATTTGTGTCCCAACTTTTGCCTTGCTCTTGCACCCCATTTCTTAAGCCCTTGGTGAGGATGAACTTGAAGCACTTTGTATTTGTTGTATGATGAAGCCAAAAGCTACTAAGTAGATGCAAATGCTAATTCTGTAGTTACTTTTCATTTCACATGAAATTTCATTAGCGCTTTTAAGTATGTAAAATTAATTACTCCTTAATCACAAGTCCACAGAACTTAATCACCAACTACAAACACCTATGCTAAAGGGTAATGTTATGGATTAACTGTAAATCAACAGAGCAGGCAAATTCTGAATTAAGACCAAAAGGTAGAAACTCCTGACCTGTGATTGCTCATAAAGAAATAGGTATCATTGCTTGTACTGGAAGATGGTCTTTCAATCACTTATTTCATCAACAGCAAAAATTTTGTATTACTTTGGGTTGGTCTCACCCTAGACAATAATAAAATCATGTCTGTTCTTCAGGAGATTATGAAACATTATGGGATCCAGACAATTAAAGCAAGTAGTCAACATTCCTGACTTGATGGATGGGCTTTCCAGGGCCTCTAAAAGAGTGAATGAGAAAACAATCTTGAGTTTCTTAACACCAAGGTGTGCTAAGCAGAAACCCCATTAAGAGTCACTGATGTCTTCCTTCGTGTGTGTGTGTGTGTGTGTGTGTGTGTGTGTGTGTGTGTGTGTGTGTGTGTGTGTGTATGTATATATGTATGTAGTGTGTGTTATTTATCAGGAACCACCCACCATATTTTTGAGAATTTGGGACAGGTTTCTGGATGGGTTGTAGCTTACCACTTAAGTTAGGCTGGCTAGCCAGGAAGCCCCCAGGATTGCCCTCCCCATTGCTGTGACGACAAGTACATGGATAATGTGATTAATCTTGGGTCCTCATGCTTACACAGCAAAAGCCCTTTCCTGACTATCTCCTCAGCCTTCCTTATTTCTGCAGGGGAGGTAGATTTTCTCCAGTGGGCACCATGTTCTGTGCTGGAATTTTCGTGTGTACTGAGTTGGCGAGAGCCTTTTCTTAGCCTCTCTACATGGCCATTGCCAACATAGTGTCACTGAAGCACTCTTTATACCAAGCAAATTGGCAAACACTACAAATTCGGGCTCTAAAAAGTTCCTCCAAAGACTAGGTTGTCACACATTTACCCTAGTACCATGGACCAAAGTATTGCTTGATTCTATGGGAAAATATAGAAGAGGATTGGTTTTCTTTAATACCTGGACTCTAATAAGACATAACTGCTCTCCTATTTACAGGGAAGAAAATGCCGAAGACAAATAATTGTATCTCTATACCCAAACATCTCAATATGTACTACCCAGAAGAAGTCTAAAAAGACTATTCTAGATGAGCATTTGAGGAAATGCAAGCTGTAGAAATGGATAGAGGAACAGTGTTGAAGAATACAGTTGTTCACAGACACATTATTATATCACAATGGGAACATTGAACAAACTCTTCTTTGCACTGGGACTTCTCTTTCTCACAGCCGGAGTAGTACTGATAATATTTACAACCTCCAATCCTTCTTTCCACTCTTTCTTCTCTCTCTCTTCTTTTTCTTCCTTCCTTCCTCCCTCCTTCTCTCCCCCTCTCCTTTCTGATTAAGTGGAATAAAGATGTGAATGCTTTCTGCACCTGCCTGGCTCATTGTGTGTACACTCAATTGTTACCTATTATAATTGCTAATGCATACTCACATGGACAGGTGCTTTCCCCAACATCGGTCAGATATGGTCTATTCCATCCTTTCCAACACTTTTGAAGAACCTCTAGAAAAGATTGCTAACATGGGATTTTGACCAAAAAAACTGACAAATACAAAATCAGCAATAGAATTTTGAGCATTTGCCCAACTTCTCTGTAATTTAAATATTGTGATGCAATATTTTTCTTAAATTGTGTTATCAACAGTTACAGTAGCAATGCCTTTTTTATTTTGTTCTCAGAGTTATTGAGTTGGTTAAAATGCAGTGAAGCTGCAGCTAATGCTGATCTGGAACTCACTTCAGAGCAGTCGCTGACCTCAAACTCAGAGCACAGCAAATAGCTGAAAACCCTACTGCTTTACAGTGAGGTCATCTGTTAGTCATGCAGAAGTGATTGAGGGAGTGCTTCACATCCAGAGGTCTCAGTAATTTGTTGTTTTCAACAATGAATACACAGGTTATCCAAAGATGTAAGGTAACCCTTAGGGTTCCCAATCACCATATTTTTTGTTTCTCTTCTTTATGCTCTGAAGTGTTTTAGTGAGTGTGTAGTATAATTTTTAGTGAGTATATAGTATATGTGTGTATGTGTATGTGTGCACGCCATATAAGTGTCTATTTTCAGGCCAGAGATCAATTTTAGATATCTTCTATTTTTTTCTGCCTTATTTTTTTTAAATCATGAAGTTTCACTGAACTGCTGTTGAGTAGGCTGGCTGGGTAGCCAGCCCCCCTCTGAATTAGCCTGTCTCTACCCGAAGCTCTGACACGCGGATCGAGGACTGATTTTTGCCTAGACCCTAGGGATCTCAACTCAGTTCCCATCTTCCTGTTTCTCCAGCCCTTCATTTCTTTTCTGTCTTTAGTTCCCTTTGTCTATTCTATTCCTTTTTGTTCTTTTGTTTTTCTTCCTTTGTTTCTTTTCTGTTTTTCATTCATATATCAACTTGTAGGGTTTTTTGTTGTTTGTTTACAGAATTAAGGATAAAACTCAGGGGCTTTAATTTGTAGGACCTATTTCTAAGTTACTTCCTAACTTGATCACACATTTGTTTGTTTTCCTATAAAGAGTTCAGCATTGTACAAGCACCGTGAATATACAGCTATGTGAAAAGATTTAATGTTTGTCTCATTAAATATGCAGTGTACAAAAGAAGGCAGACAGGCAAACAGCCCATTCAAATATCTTGTGCATGTTCAATAGGAGAAATATTCAAGAATATGGCTGAATCACAAGGAAAAAAATCAGAGTGATTAGGGATGATCATAGAAGAAGCAATGCTTCAAGATAGTTTTGACTTCCTGAAATACTGGTGATTAAAAGCAGAGACTTGAACATGCCAGGCAAGCCCTCTACTTCCAAGCTCATTTGTGATAGACCTCCAGACCTTAGCACAACAGACACCATGTTGAAGGCATAATTCTGACCTTACAATGAAGCACATAGGCTACAACAATTGTCACAAAAGGGGGACAAAGATCTAATCCTTAAAAGACCCATCACATAGATCCAGAATCCAGGCAAGTTCCCAAATGTACTAACCTTGCTTTTTGGCTTCTGTGATTTTGATTCTTGTTATCTGTTTCTGCTAATCAATGTGAGTCAACTGGGTTATGGGTTTTGTTTGGAAAAGACAAGAGCAGTGAGGCTTGGGGCTACATGATTTGGACAAATTCCCCATGCAGCTGCTGTGTAGCAACGTGGACTTTCTATTCAGCATCGGGAGTATCTGTGTATGTTTTCTTTTGGATGTACCTCTCAAGGCATGCCTAACAATTTGGATGTTTTTCTGAAGAATGTAGGAATCACATGTACTAAAGATATATTGGTTGGTATGTGTGAGAGTATTTCTTTAGTAAATGGAGTATTCCATGTAAATTAAAAAAATTCTCTGAATTCCAGAGAAGTTAACATATTTGAGAATCTATCAGAACTTCCAAAAGCTACAAGGAAGGATTAGAAAATGGTATTTGGGGAGGAAAGTTGACCTGTAGTGAGAAGAAAGATTGTAAAGCACCTTATGAGACAAAGTTTATGCTGTGCGTTTTATTCTAAAGGGGTTATGAGGCCACAGACTGATCAAGGAGATGCAATTGTCAGTGGTAGTTTGTAGAAGACATCACAGGATTGTGGGGGTGGGTGGGCAATTACCAGTGCAGAGTGAAACCCGGTCAGGGTGTTCTTTCAGAAATAAAGGTAAGGATAGCTTTCAAGATTACAAAGAGGGTCTGGTACACATCAGAATTCTGCTGTTCATTTTAAATACTTGACTAGATTAAGGGATATACATGTGCAAGTGAGCATTATTTAATGGTGGCGAGTGTTTCTAGAAGACATTGGCAATTTGAATGGACCTAACAAAGTATATCCACCTTCATAAAATTGGGCTTATTCAGTAGTACTCCATCATCGAGCAGATATGATTCTGACTGAGGAGGTCCTGAGATTATGTTACTGAAAAAAGTGGTTGGGATACCTGTAGTTTCTACTGTGTCTATACTGTTTTTCTTCTCTGCCAGTCTGCACCCACAACCTCTACTTTTAAGCTGAGTGAAGAAGAGAAAGCCAGGGCCTTTTCCATAGATCGGTCTGCATGATAAGCAGGCATTCCCCAAAAGTGAACAGTTATAGCCCTCTTCTTGGACATCCTTGAAGAGCTATAGAAAAGAAAGATCTCAGTGAACAGAACCAGAGGTGATTGATTCACTTGGTTGTAAATTTTTATTTAAATGAAGTTTTATGTGTGATTATACACTGATTTATGGGTGTTAGCTAATCGTTTGGCTGGATAGTCATGGGATTGGAAGGGATATGACTGGAGAATTGATAAAGAAATTTGGGAAAGATGGATAGATCTCTGTAAGAGCGCAGGGCATGATGGTTTTTGTTTTTGTTATATCTGAGACAGAGTCACTCTTTGTTTTTCTATTAGATTAAAAAATGACATTTTCTGCATATATGATGTATAATTGAGCAAACAAGCCAGCATCTCGAATGGGCTCTTCCCAGAAAATGAAATGGAGCAAAATCAGCCAAAATTGATGGAGCTGAGAGTCAAGAAGAAATGGGAACACCACCATCTGTACTTCTCCTTGCCCACTAGTTAACTTTCTATTTCCATTCCCATGAATTAATGCCATATAGGCCTTAGTTCCATAGGAAGCAGTGCTATTAATTTGGAAGTTAACTCAGTCGGAACTCCTGAGCCAAACAACTAAGGAAGTGATAACGTTGACAAGAGTGATGGTCTCTGACTATCACATAGTGCTGGAAAACTTGCTCCAGACAGGTTTGATGACCTGGGATGGAAGTTGGTTCCATGAAGAGACTGTGCCCACCTGCTGTTAAGTTTCCCCAGATAGCCAGAACTATTTTTTTTTATCTACATAGTTTCAATGGTTTGCAAGAACAGTTTTACAATCAGTTTTGCTTCCTTAAGTTTCTAAAAATAGGTACAGTAATTATAAGTTTGATCCTTGCCCCCTTCCCCTTCTGTACATTACCATTTTGATCTCTATTTCTACTGTTAGAAGAATAATCAGCGTTGCAAGCTACAATGGAAGTTTCCTAACTAGGCACACTTACAGTTAGAACAGTGTGCCCAATTGACAGCATTTGTACTTACAGAATCATACAGGGTGAGATAGTTTTGTCTCTAGTGGTTAATACTTACATCTGGTAGGGTCTGGGAAGTTCTCATAACCAACTCACCAGCCAAAGTAGCATCGATCTAGTCTACATTCTGTACTACTCTATCTCCTTTGGGGATATATCAGGTTTTTTTTTTTTTTCATTTATCCTATAGGAAACATAACTTGGAAACTTAATAGTTTTTCCCTTGCTCTTGGCACACTTAGAAATGAGGAAACTGTGGGTTCCTAGGATTCTATTTCATTCCCTGTTTCTAGACTGTTCCCATTAACTACTGATATTATCTATTTAACAACATTTCTTTTAAGACTTTTTTAGTTAAAATCATTCTTCCCAGAACAGTTATGCAAATATGTACTATTAAACTTTATGGCCTGCTGTGACTTGTTCAGGCCAGCAGTATGGCTAGATTGGTGAAGTCAAAGAGAGAAGGTAGCACTTATGCTTCTGCCATAATGCCCAGAATTATACAGTGAGCTGTCCATAGGTTTTTTGCTAAGTGGGTCAGGGTCTCCAGAGTCTTTCTACAAGGAGAGTCATTCTTACTATCCTCAGGCTTTCTTCCCCAAAGAAGTGACATGACTTCTGTCAACATGGATCTTGGCTATGGTTCCACCATTGAGATAAAGAAGAGTACATCTGGAATACAGGGATCCTGCTAGAGTTACCTAGTCCTATGATTGATACAACGAGCAAGGATTTTAGTACAAATCAGGCAAGACATCAAACAGCCCAGATATTTTAGCAGAGAAGCCTGCCAGATAGGCTTATTTAACAATAAACTAAAGTCCTTGCTATAAGCAAAAGGAGTTCAGGATGTCAGTAATCAATAACAGCTCCAGTTACACAGCAAGTGTAGAAAAAAATGCTGTAGCTGGTATAGTTTCCCCTTATTTTGCTGAGATGAGAGTATCCACAGAGCCAGCAACAAAAAACTCTCATCATTAAGCATCGAATATATTAAATATGGAATTCAAGATCTAGGATATTTGGAGAACAATTGCATCTCTTGGGGCATCATGTCCTGTAGTCAGAAGTTTCTCTGCCTCACCTGGCCAGTCCTTCAGCCATTTAGTCCCAAATAATCATACAGAGGTTTATATTAATCCTAAACTGCTTGGCCTATGGCTCAGGCTTATTATTTCCTAACTTTTACTATTAAACTAACCCATGATTCTTATTCATGTTAGTCACGTGGCTTGGTACCTTTGCTCAGTGCAGTGTTCTCATCCTGCTTCCTCTGCATCTCTATGGCATCTGCACCTTCCTCTTTCTAGAGTTCTCCTTGGCTGGTAGCCCCACCTATACTTCCTACCTTCCTTCTGGCCAATCACATTTTATTAAACTAATGTTTACAGTGACAAATATTTACAGTGCACAGAAGGATAGTTCCACAGCAATGTCGCCTTATAGAGAAAGAATGAATGTGGTTTTGTTTGTACATAGGGCAGTTTATCTGTTTGGTATAGCTATGGTTTATTTTTATATCTTATTCAGAAATTAAGTATGATTTAAAGTTTTGTGTGTGTGTGTGTGTGTGTGTGTGTGTGTGTGTGTATGATCTTGACAAATAGTAGACTTTTGGTGTTTAATTTTGAACATCAACTTGTCTGTGTTAAAGAATAGTATGTAGCTGAAACAGAATTTCTAGGGGTATTTATAAGGGTGTTTCTGGAAGGGGCAGACATTGAAATCAGGAGACCTAGGACAGATGATCAGCCCTTATCCAGTCAGGGTGAGTCCTATGGGATAAGTAAGCTGAGGTTCTGGATAGAACAAAACAGCAAAGGGAAGGCAGGTTCTCTCCTATACTCTGGAACAGGGATACCCATCTTCTCTTGTCCTCTCATGCCATAATTTATCTAGCTTTGGAGTCTATGACTTGCACTGATGTCCTCAGGTTATGAGACCTGTTGACTTGAATTGAGTCCCACTATTGGTATTTCTGATGCTCATGCATCCAGACCCTGCTGTGGGACTTCACAGTTTTGTTCTCATATAAGCCAATTCCCTTAGTAAGTTTTCTGTACACATATTGGATCCAGACCTCAGGGCTAGATAGAACTGAGACACTTCTGACTATACTTACATTATTATTTTTTTAAAAAAGAAAACAGTGACTAACATACACTGTTACTGGGCTATCATCACAGCATTGCAAAGTATAGACTCCAGATTTAGATGTATCTCTAAATTCTGGCTCTGCTGCTAAAGAGATAGGCTGCTTCTCATTTTTGAAATGGGAACCCATCTTCACCATTTGCCAGGATTGTTGTAGAAACTTGAAAATAATATATTCATTGGTGCATTCGTGGATTTGTTTTATATTTACTACTTGAAATTTGTTTCCTTTCAAAAGGTGACAGAGATTTGATTCTCACTCCTAGGTACATACACCCTCCAGTTCATATTGTGGGAAGAAGTGGCAAGTCCACCTGATGTGTGTAAAGCTTGAGGTAGGTGTAACTTTTAGTGAGTTGGATGGTTTTAAGAGAGGATTTAAAAGAAAGAAAGGCAAAAAGGAGCTAGATGGAAAGATAATGGTCACAGGCTGGAGTTGGGATGCATATGAAGTGACAGGACAGGAGGAGCAGGCCCAGATGAGGGAGGCACAGCTTGCAGTATTGAAGACAGATCTGGCTTCTTGGAAGAACATAGGGGTTTCTGTGAACAGAGAGTATGATTGGCCCCAAGGTTCAGCAGTGAAGAGGATCTTAGAGGTCGTTGAGTCCAGAGTACTTACTTAGAAAGGAACAGAAGACGCAAGAGGAGATCCAGCATATTGTTCTGATCTCTAGCTTGTGGAGATTTCTTTTGTCAGTATAGTGGTAAGAACAGGGCAGCTATTTTTCAGATTGAGTCCTAAAGCAATAGGAAGTTTTAATATTCTCAATTCAGCTTTGGGAAACAGTATAAGATCATGATGTTTCTGGCCTGAACCACAAGAGAGAAAACAACCCAAACTCCAATTCTTAAAAGAGAAACACCTAAGTATTATAATTTATGAAGGGAAGATTGTCTCAAGAATATATTACCCTAACAAATATAAATTCGAGGGCTGATACTTAGACCGTTCCATTCCAAAATACTACCCCATTGATAAGAGAGTTAGAACAAATGTCCATGCCCATGGCCACCAGAATACATTTTTAACTGTTTCGACGCATTATTACAGGCTGTTTGAGAGCCTTCCTGTTTGACAGAGGGCAGCAATCTTCTTGGTCCCATGTAAAGCTTCTACAACTTTCCTAAGAGCTCCACTCATCTTGCTATAGAGCCTTAGTCATTTAAGTAGAAAAAGGACAGAGAAAATGCTGAGAGGCAGTTTGATCTAACTCAACCTTTTCAAACGACTACACTAATTTTAAACATATGAATTTAACTGTATGTTCGCCCCTCTATAAACAGGACGAACAAACAGTATATCATTTTTACACTTGAACTGTATTATGATTTTAATGCAGCTCAGGTGAGGTGAGGTCAGGAGATACAATTAAATGGATCTGGTACCAGCTGGAGATTAGGTTCTCTTTAACCATGCTTGGGTGATTTATCCATCAACAACTCATGTACTGCTCCATAAAAATTGATATCTGTTTAAAAATAGGTATTAAAATACAGTGTACTTTTAAAATTAGAGACTAAAATATTGTGTAGTTGCCAGCAGGTAGTTTATTTAATATTCATGTGCAATATGAAACAGAGTCTTGTTCCTAGAGTAAAAAATCTATTAGAATAAATTTGTCTTAGTTGCTGATGTACACAGAGCTCCTATTCTTGGTTAGGCCCTTGGAAACAAATGCAGAAACAAACTTTTAAATCATTTACAAACCCCTGGCATGGCAGAATGGGGTCATATAATTACCTTATTCGTTAAACAGCTCTATCTGCTCCTTGGTGATTTATTTCAATGCGGTTCTTTCACGAAAGGCTGTCTAAAAGCAGAAACAGGAGAATGGGGGAAGCAGAAATGCCAAGTAAATGAGCTTATTATGGAAAATACAAAATCCTGTTGTTTTGATATGTTCTGCTGTTGGCCTGAATAGTAGTTGTCAATCTTATGGTTGAATTTGGTTTCTATTTGATATAAATTCAAATATTTAGATTCGCCACATTCAAAGCCAACTTACAACTCAGAGGAAAGGGCAACCGTTTGTCTACTAATATGCATATCAAAAAGTTAAACAAATGAACACTTAAAAACAATATTTGATTAACCATTCACTGAAAGAAAAGTAATTCTGCCTGTCTCATCCAGTAATTTATATAGTTTAGTGATCTGCTTGTCAATAATGAACAAATTGCCCTAATATATTACTGTAATGCTTCATATTCATTAAGACATCTGCCAACTTTTCAAAAAACCTTTTCCATTTGAGACTTGACTTATAATTGTATACTCCCTTGGGGGAGTTTCAATATTATTCTAATCAATTTTATCCACAATCGCAATATGGATGATTACATAGCAATGTAATTTCCAAAGTTACCTTCTCACATTAGTCATCGGCACAGAGAGGAGACAATGCCGACATCTCCAGAATGTATTTTAGAAAAGAAGCCCCATGGCAATGGAGCAAAGAGTATTTTTCATCATTTCAATGCATCACAATATAAATATGTATATGTACAGATAGGCTTATATAATTTACAGCCGCACTTCAAAACTTTATGGTCTGTAACATTTATATGTTATTTTTATGTAATAAAATGATAATGGATTTTATAACCATAAGAAACAAAAGTTGGAAAGTCTTCCAAGATGGTCTTCTTGCACATAGATGGTAGAGATAATGCCATATCCAGTGTTCTTTCATTCTTTTCCTTAGATTATTAATAAATAATAAAAGGTAAATAGTAGTTCTAAAGAATGCTCGAGAAAAAGGTGCCTCAGTTTCACTCCAAAAGAAACTACCATTCAACTAGCTTCTACTTGCTTGTGTGTGATAGGATCTTCCTTTCTCAACCTTCTGAATGCTGGTGTTATAGCATATGCCAACTATCCATCCAAGTTTCTATTAACAACAAGGACAAAGTTTTGGCTCCCGTATTTTTTATTTTCATTTTGAACTGTTTTTTTCTGATCCGGGTGGTGAAGGGACCTGCTCCTGACTGTGGATCTCCGCCCTGTCTTTGTCATGGTCTTCCCTCTCCTGCCTGATGTCAGGCAAGCTTGCCATCCATTTAGCACTGAGTATTCAGTGACTCTAATAAGAACTCAAATAGATGTTTTAAATGCATTAGAGTAAAGGAAAATAATTTAAATAATCAAACTGATGGGAAATGGACTGGGATAGCATCTGTGAAGGCCAGTGATGATTGGCTATCTCTTTTTAACCAGGTTTTCCAGGCTCCCAGCTTATTTTCCCCTCTATAATAAGTAAAAATTAATCCAAATTCTTAGGATTCCACACTCAGGGTTCTTCCTGAATTCTACATTTGTTTATTATTTTAACACATTTCGCACATTTTATTTATTTATTTTTTCCATTTTACATACCAACCTTTCATTTTCAATTAGTTAAAAAAATACCTTAACCTTAGAATTTGGTCAAAATGAATGAACTTAACATCATTGGCTCCTATTCAACCAAAACAGGTTCCAATTCTTCATTACATTAAATAAATACATTACAAACAAATATTTATTAGGCTATAACATAAAATAATTATATTGTTTATATATAAGAATATTCAATATTTTAAAACTTTCAGTTCTGTTTAAATTAAGTGTAATCAAAATAATTTGACAAAAAATATTAACAAGCTTTAGCTGAGACTGAAAAATTAATTTCTTTTGGAAAAAGAAGTTGGCTAATAGGAAAAGGGACATAAACAAATATACAGACCAAATTTTAGGGACAACAATGGGGGCAAAAAAAACAAAACAAAAAAAAACAACACTTCCAGGTGTGATGAATAGATATATTCGATTAGAATTCAGAGGTTGTGGGAGACAAAAGAGAAAGGATTAGGTTATAAGAATACAAATAGAATGGTATAAATTTCATTATAAATAGATGGCTGTCTCTGGTTCAGCAAGATGACTCACCACAATAAGACACTTATCACACAAGCCTGGTGACCTGAGTCTCAACATCCCAATGTATGTAAAGATGGAGGGAGAGAACGGATTCTCCAATGTTATCCCCTGGTTCCCTCAGTCATTGCGTGCATGCCTGTCCCTCACGTTATGCACACACATATAGCTAATAAAAATGAGAACAATAACAAATAAAAATAGATATGGGGGTTTCTTCCAAACAAGATCAAGGTAATGCTTTTAGCTAGAGATATAAAACCCAGAAGGAACCTCTGAGACAAACACAGTAGAGAGACTGTGATGGACGGAAGGGGGAAGAGAATCTGGGAAGAAAAGTAAGAAAGTTGTAGACATCATCTGTGTGTTTTAAATGGTAAGTGCTCAGAAAAAAATCACATAATTTATAAATTGAAAGACTTTAGAATATTTTTTTTGCAGTGGTTTCCATGTGTTTATAAACCTATCAGCTGCAGTGAGAGATCTCAGTCTGCCTGTCCTCTCTTGCTTACAAACAGACACACATGGATACATTTTCCCACAAAAAATCTTGACAAAACATTTACCCTTGGTATTTATAGTATGTGAACCTTTTCAGTTTATTCTTTTTAATTTTTTTTAAAAAAATTTAATTAAAAGTCTCCTTTTAATGTTACATACCAATCACAGTTCCCCTTTCTCCCCTCCTCCCACTCACCCTAAGCTTCTCCTTACCCTACCCCACCATCCACTTCTCAGAGAGGATAAGGCCTCCCATGGAGAGTCAACAATGTCTGATATATCAAGTTCAGGCAAGACCAAGCTGATCAAGGTATCCCTCTTCAGGGAATGGGCTCCAAAAAGCCAGTTCATGCCTTAGGGATAAATCCTGGTCCCACTGCTAGAGGCCCCACCAACTGCCCAAGCCATACAACTGTCATCCACATACAGAGGGCCTTTTGATCCCAGACAGGTTCCCCAGCTGTCAGTCCAGAGTCAGTGAGCTCCCAGTAGCTTGGGTCAACTGTTTCCATGGTTTTTCTTTTTTTATTTATTTGTTTTATTTTATTTTAGAAAATGCTGGTGGAAAGACCATTCTATGTATTTTAAAATTTTTCTGAGCTGCCATGACCTTCTGTTGATAACTCACAGATCTGGTGCTGTCTTTACTCTTTGGAAGTTAAAAATCGAGACTTGAAGGTTTTATTGCTGAGACCACCCAATAGACACCACCTAACAGACAGACACCCAATAGACACCAACTAATAGACAGGCACCTAATAGACAGCACCTAACAGACAGGCACCAAATAGACAGCACCTAATAGACAGACACCCAATAGACACCACCTAATAGACAGACACCCAATAGACACCACCTAACAGACAGACACCCAATAGACACCACCTAATAGACAGACACCCAATAGACACCACCTAACAGACAGACACCCAATAGACACTACCTAATAGACAGACACCCAATAGACAGCACCTAACAGACAGGCACCAAATAGACAGCACCTAATAGACAGGCACCCAATAGACACCACCTGACAGACAGGCACCCAATAGACACCACCTAATAGACAGGCACCCAATGGACACCACCTAATAGACAGGCACCCAATAGACACCACCTAACAGACAGACACCCAATAGACACCACCTAACAGACAGACACCCAATAGACACCACCTAATAGACAGGCACCCAATAGACAGCACCTAATAGACAGGATGTGTTGTAGGAGAAAGAGACCACCAGAAACAAAATGGAGAGAAACTTCGAATGAAAAGTAAGTCTTACAAAACAGTGTCACTGACAATGAAATCGTAAAGTCAGCCAAGGTCTTGTCCCCATGTGACTGGGAGAAGGCATTTGCTATGGGATTCAAAGACTGACTTGGGAGAGGAATCAGGCCACACTGAGTATAGAAGTCAAAAAGACAGTTAAACTGCACACTGGGTAGCTGAAAGAGTCAGTATCCAAGTGAAGAAATGTATGGTTGTCTCCTGGGGAGACATCACAATGTATTCCGTGTAACAAATGTGTGGAATACAAAATGAATTCTTAACATGAGTAACAAGGCGTTTAGAAATAATTCCAAGAAGAGTAAAATTTGTACATGAGACACTCTTGTTCAAAATTTGATTGGTAGTACTTGGTGTTAAACTATTATTATTGGTAAATATTCAATAAAATTGATTTGTAAGAACTTATTAATTATTAATTAGTAATCTCACATTTGAAGCGCTACATTGGCTTTTCTGCTGACCTACATGTTTTCATTAGTAGCCCATGTGTGAATGCACCTGAAACTCTGTGGAGCATTCACTGTCTCTCCTTCACACGTCTATCATTATTCTCTTTGGCTTTTCCTTCACTGGTATTCTTTAAGGTGGCAGGTTGCCTCTTACCAGATTACTTCGGGAAAGGAGCAGCTTCTGACAGGAAGTGAGCAGCTGTACGGCAGCTTACAGCAACTCTGTTATTTTGCACTGATCTAGCATTTTAATATAAGTGGCTTAAATACAATCTGAAAATACTCATTCATCTCCAACAAGCTCCACAAAGCTGGTTAGCATTTAAGCTGCTCTATTTATGGGCTGCTTCATTTTAGGTGCTTTCATTCCTGTTATGATAATTGGGGTGATTTTCATATTGTCATTTGTCAGGGATGAAAGGGTATTCAATCTGAGGCTCAAGTATTACAGCAGCAAAGGAAAGGATGCAGTCCAGGAGTCTTTATGGTTTATGCTTTTAAGGGTATTTTCTGTGGTTCCCTGAGAGCTTAGCTTGGTCTGGTTTGTTTGTGTTTTGTCTGCATTGTGTCTGTACACGATATGTGTACAATGAATACCCTTTGAGGTCAGAAGAGGTCATCAGATCCTGCTGGAACTGGAGTTGCAGGGGGGTTTTAAGCCATCACGTGGGAGCTGAAAACCAGACCTAGGTCCTCTGGAAGAGAAGCCAGCACTCTTAGCAGCTGAACCATCTTTCCAGGTTCCAGCTTAGTTTTACATGTATGCAAAGTAAGGCAGAGAAAGTAACTGCTTATCATGGAGTCAGAATTTACATTATAGCCAGAGTCACATAGCTTTTCTGTCCTAGATTCGTTCTAGGAATTCTTGCTACTCTGAGCCTTCATGTTTAAATGGGTTTGGATCCATGAAAGGGATATAATGGTCCCTAGCATCAACCTTCTAAATCACAGAGGACATTTCCTAACCACTTGTCTCTTCTGCTTATTGGATCCTGTACCTTACCTAACTCTGCACCATTGTTTTCTTGCTCAGTCACCATCATGGTGACTTGTCACCTCATGCATGTTCCTCTGACCAGTGACTGAATTATTCAACTCATGTTGGCTTCCCAGAAACACCTAACAAAATGACCACACTAAGAAGTCAGATATGCTCTGAGCAGTCTCGTGTCATGGGGGTAAAGCCAAGGAAGGAAGAGAGGTAGGCAAGGCAATGGGAATTCAGTTTTCCTGGATACTGGGACAAGGTTGCATCATTTGATTTTTGTGACTATAAATAAGGAACAAATTATATTTTAATTAATCGCTCATCCTGAGAGTTACTTCATCCTTGCCTACATGAGACACACGGAAGAATGAGATAATAAATGGGGTAGCTTTATAATGGGACTTCAAGATATGGACAGATATCATATCAATACTATTTTATGGCTATTAAAACTCAAGTTTTATATCTGGGCTTTGCATGTTGCATCAAAATGACATATCTTAAAAGCAAATAAATAAAATAGTTTTGCCCAAATGGCTTTTATGTCAAAATGGGTATATTGCCAAGAAACTTATAATTTAATGTAGTAAATCCTTCACATCACAGGGGACATTTGGTAAAATATTGAGACTATACTAATATATATATGTTATATATGATATATATACACATATACATATGTGTGTGTGTGGGAGTGTAGTAATAGATATGCAACCTGTCTGGCCTGTGGTCCAGACCTGCTGCTGACCCACAGTCCCACAGTAACACACAGATGCTTATATTAATTTTATGCTGATTGGCTTATGGCCCACACATATAGCTCACTAACTCCTAATTCTTAAACTAATCCATGATTCTTACCATCTTGTACAGCCATGTGGCTCAGTACCTTTTCTCAGAGTAGCATCTTGGTTTCATTTCCTCTGGGTCTACTGGTGTGTCTCTTCATGGTGTCTCCATGGTGTCTCTCTGGCTTTTCTGCTCTGCTCTTCCTGTTCTCAGAGTTTTCTCAGTCTGGTGGCCCCGCCCACACTTCCTGTCTGCCTTTGGCCAATCAGCTTTTTATTAAACCAGTAGGAGGGACAAATATTTACAACCTACTAGAACATACTCCCATAGCATATGTGTATGTGCATGCGTGTGTGTGTGTGTGTGTGTGTGTGTGTGTGTGTGTGTGTGTGTACCTATAGTGAATATGTGGAGGATAAAGAACAACTGGTGGCGATCAGTCTCTTCTCTCACCCCTGGGATCCAGGGACTGAAGTCAAGTTATCAGGCTTGCCGTAGGGATGAGCAATGCTTTCTTCTGGGATCAGGTAGGTAAGGACCAGGAATGTTGCACAATAGTATCTTACAATGTGTAGATTCAGTCTTCTCACTCTCTGAGGACATCAGTAAGTGAAGCAATCTGGAATCAGAGTCATACAAGTTTACAGACATAAGATTGGCTGTTTTTGAGACAGTTAAGAGTAAATCGAAAAGAAAGGGGAGCAGAGTTCTGCCCTAATATATTCCCAAGTAGATTTTCAAATACAATAATACCTACCTGTCTCAGCAAGTCCTCTCTATTGAAGTTCTACTTCTTGACTCTGAACTTGACCCAGTGAGCCTAACTCTAGAAATTTATCCTGTGGAAATAATCTAAGAGAGTGACATTGTCACAAGCATGTTCTTGGCAGTGCTATTTATAACCTAAAATGCATTCCTATAATAAGATAAATTGATTTATCTTGCAACATTCCAGAGAAAAATGTAGATTCTGCAGTCAGAACTGAAACTCACTGAGGTTGAGGTTGAGGCAGAAAACATAAATCTAAAGCCTTAATTTTGCTGTAAGATTCAATATATTTATCTCTAAATGAAATTTAATCTGCTCTGATTTCTTACCTGTCTGGCCTTGTCTGGCAGAAAATTTAACCATAGTTATTGTTGAATGTCCCTCATTTGTGGTTATAAAAGACTCTTGAACTTACGCGGGGCTGGATCACAGGGTGGGACTAGGTTGTGAGTGTGAGAGAGCCTCTGGCTTTCTTCAGTGCTGTATCTTCAACATGTGATGATATTCCTGAGCCCCGGTGCTCACAGCACAGATGCTCTTAGAGACTTCCTCCCTGACTTCATCTTGTTTTCCCAGGAAGAGGAATCATCCTGGAATCACAGAAGGAGCTATCCCCATCTGCTCGGGGAGGGGGGGGGGCGCTCCAGCTTCCTTCTGGAGCCTCTTCTGCCCCTTTTCCTTGTCTGAATCTCTTCTGTGTGGGCTGAAACCCACAGAAACTCCCCCACTTCTTGTTTTTCTTAATACCAAAAGGGACAAAAACTCTATAAAATACTTTTCAGGTTTTTGCAGTATAAGGAGAAAACAATCACCAGCTTGATTTGATTTTTAAAAGGGCACCCATGTTACTTAAAGACATTGGAGAAGAGTTCAAACCAATAAGCAAGAAAAATTGGAGTGTATGCCAAAGTTCCCTGTCTCTAGTGAAGGCGGAAATAAATCCCAGAAAGGAGGGGACAAACACAGTCTGATAAAGGGCTTGAATTAATTGTTAAGAGAGCACCAAAATGATGCATCTCAAGTGTTGAATTTTGGGAGCACAATAAAAGATGGGTCAAGATCCCAGATGTACAAGAATGAAGATAGTCGAACCAGTTTGTATTAGAGTCTGGCAGTGAAACAAAGTTAAGAAATGGAACTCATTGGAATGGCCATAAGTCAAAGGACATTTCTATAATGAGAAATCTACATAAAGCTGTAAGCAAACAGTAGAGGATTTTCTTGGACAAAGAGAGTTGGAAGACGAGGAAGAGATGGGCAAATGGAAGGAGGGAAACAATAGAAGACTAGGATATTATGAGCGTGGCTGAAGGGGTCAAACTTTGTGAGGGGGGACAATTCCTTGAGACTAAAAAAAAGTATAAGAACATTTTCACTAAACATCTGAAAATAAACACTCTCCTCAAGTCAGAGTAACAAGAGATCTCTCATTTTAAGTCAGCCAAGTAATTTCTAATAATTTCAAGAATTTCCCTCCGAGTTATGAATTTTATATAATTCATTAAAATAAACTAACAATGAAACAGTTTTAGATTTGTGTTAATTTTTGGCTGATATGCAAATTCTCATCTACATTCAATGTCCTTGTAAAATGCCAGCACACAGGAACATGAAATCATTCTTTTAAAGAAATAAATTATGATCCTACCCAGAAGTGCAACCCATGCATCAACTAGATTGACACAGTTGTTTTTATTCCTAATAAAGCCCTTCATTTATTTTAAATGTTGCTCTCTAGACATTCTATTTCTCTTTTAAGCATGTAGGACTATTGTTATAAAAGAAAAGAATATTTATATTAGATTAAAAGCTATCGGAGGTGTTAGCTAGTAGCTTGATAGTACTGCATATAATCTTAATCTTGAAAATGCAGTGAGATTTGACTTCATCATAATAACCACAAGAGGCAGATCAATATGAAGGAGTTAAGATCTGTTCCATAAATTTTTATGTGCTGTACCAATTAGGATATAGATAAGCAGTGCCCACACTGATGAAGAACCAGCTTTGAACACTCGTCTGGAATGAGTTCCCAACAAGAATTCAGTTTGTAGCTTCAGGAACAGAGGATTATATTCTCATAGAACAGTCAATGACTAGTCTATTGATAAAGCTAATCCAGGAATGGGGATCTTGGATTTTTGAAAGCAAAATTATTTTGAAATAGTAACAACATGTAGAAACTTAAATAATAAGCATGAGATGAACAATATATGGCTATTACTAGTTATGAAATCCAGTAGCTGGCAGCATGGAAGGGTGAAGTGAAGTTTGTTACCACATTTGTTCCTTTCCCCCCTTCTAATTGTTCAGTTATTCAAGTACTTAAGCTTTTAAGTCTAATACTGACTATATACAAATTACTGCCTAAGAATTATAGATGATTTAAAGATGAGAGACCGAGCTTTTACCTTTAGATGCTTCATGAAATAATAAATTACTCAAAAATGTAGTAGAAGGCACTGTTTAGCATTATTATCACCAGTCAATTATTATCACCAAACACTATTTCACTGAAAAGTGAGAGAAGAGATTTTTTATATTCCCACTGCCATTTATAATATAGTAAAATGTATTATATTTAAGCAAATAAATTCAGTGTTTTTCTTTATTATTACAGAACAGCACAGTACCTCCTTGATAAAAATTACGTAGAAAATAAATGTTTGGCTAAAAAAATCCTTTAAGAATATACATTTTAGAAGGTGAAGAGAATATTAATATAAGAAAAAGTTGATTGACTGCCTTCTGTAAGAGATGCAGATTTGATGACTATCACTGTCCTGCTCCCCAAGAAGCTTCTAGCTGTTAGAATTTTACCATTGAAGACATTCAACAATTTAAACACTGTTTAACAATGAAGCTTTGGAATACAATAGTGAATGGCTCTTTATCCCAATGCTTAACAAATTCATTGAAGGATGCTTTGCCAATATTTTTTTGACATATCAAAAGTAGTTTTAGAAGCAAGGCTTTGCCATAAGCGTACAGGATTCAGCCTTCTAACATGTTTGTGAGAGAGCAGCAATACATCAACTTCTAAGCATGTTTTACTTGTATTGTTGAAATTTAAGTTTTGATTTTAATTTCTTTTGATGTGGTTTTTTTCTTGCTATTTTTGATTCAGAGAAGAGGCAAATTACAAAGAGTTTAAGATGAGAAGGATAGATATGTAGTAAGGAGAAAATCGGGAGAAATGGGTCAGGTCATGGAAGGATCTAAGAGGTTTGCACAGAGACAAATCTTGTGAACAGTAAAGTGTCTTGATGAAAATAGGAAAATTAGTTTTCAGTTTTTGGCAGGAAGACTAGGAGAGAGAAACCTTGGAACAATCACTTAGTACCTCTTTGAAGCTCCAAGAACATAGGTTCCAATGTAGCACTGACTCTTTTGGACACACTTATACAAGTGATATGAATAATGAGCCACTGGGTTCATGAAATGGTCACATGGTTCTTATTGGGAAAGCCTATATCTGATAACATTTAAACAAGACACCTTGAGAGCTGTATAGTTCATGTACTGATAATGTCTTCCACATGGAACGCCTTGAGGGGATTTATGGTGTATTTATAATCACTGGCATAAAAAGAATAAAGCAGCTAATTTACAATTCATCATTCAGCCATTGTTCTCCCCAATGGATAGGACGAATGAACGCTAGGTTAAGATGGAGAAGCTGCTGCTAAGGGGAAGGCTAGCAGGTCTTCAAGATGAGTTCCTGTTAGTAGTACACACGATTTCTTCATCCATCAGTGCATTGAGCTGCTATTGAAATAGGGAAAAATGCATTTTTAAAAACATTTCTTTTGGTTAGAGAAATGTTTCTAATGGCACTTCTATGTCATGTACTTGAAGTTTGCTTTCCTCAGTAGACTCACAGCTTCTAGATGAGGTGATAGTGTCACCCAGCTCCTTATATCTTATGTTAAAATGCCCCTGGGCACTTTCTAGGACTGTATACAATTCTACATGGAGTGGCATGGGAAAACTCAGGACACCTGCTGTCAGAACCTTAGGTAGAAATCCCATAGGGACACAATTATTTTATATTTTGTACAAATAAAGTCAGATTTCAGAAAAGCACAAAGAGGCAACTCACCTTCACTGAGTGCTTTAGTCAAATGTAAATGCTGCTTTATTCCTGTTTTATAGCTGGTCCAAGGAGAGATCAAGCACATTTCCCAGGAGACCACAGTTACTAAAAATGGCAAGGAAGGATTTGAATACAGTCTGAATTTAGAGCCTATAGGTCAGCATTTTTTTTCCAGTGAGGGGCCAGAGAGTAAATATTTTAGGCTTTGCAGCCCATACGGTCTCTGTCATAATCACTCAACTGTGCCGTTTATTGAAAAGCACCATAGACAGTATGTAAATGAGTGAGCATGGCTGTGTTCCAATAAAACTTTATTTATGGACACTTAAATTTGAATTTCACATAGTTTTCATGTGTCACAAAATAGTATTCTTCTCTTGATTTTTTTTTTTAATCCCCTTAACCATTTAAAAATCACTCATAGATTTGGTCTGTGCATGTATGAAAGGGGGGTTCTGTTTTAGCCCCATGAGTTGGTACCTGATTGCTTGGTGCCCTCTGTATATAACAAGTGTTTTGGTTGTTAGAAAAGGAATGTAAACTCATCTGAAATATACTTGGATTTTATCATTTGGAGCCTTTTGACTCTTCTGCTGAACTGAGTGAAAAACTCAAGGAACTATTCAAAGAAGGTTTTAGGATCCATGTAAAGTTACTTACTGGCTTCATCTTCCTTTAATTTCCCCAAAGGCTGCCCAAAGTGCTAGGCATGAGAATAGAATCATGGAGTCACAGATCCAGAAGTTCAGAATGAGAAAGAAGTACATCTGTGTGGTGGTTTCAGTGACAATGCTTTCATTGACTAGTATGTTTGAATTCTTTATACCCAGATGGTTTAAGTCTTTGGGGATGATTAGGAGGTGTGTCCTTCTTGGAGAAAGTGTGGTGGGTTTTGAGGTTGTCAAAAGTCCATGAAATTCCCACTTAGCCTTCTTTCTCCTCTCTCTCTGGCTTATACTGGTAGATCAGAGCTCCTTCAGCTACTGCTCCAGCAGTGGGCCTGCCTTACCTGCTGCCTTCTTGTTCATCATGAAGGTCACAGACTCACCCTCTGAAACTGCAAGCAAGTCCTCAAATAAATATATTCCCTTATAAGCTGCCTTCAATGTCACGTTTTGTCACTAAGTGACCAAGACAACCTGTTGTCTTCATGTCACATGGAACTGTGGTTGTCTGGCTGATAGCCAGGCTCCTTTGAAGAAAACAGAAATCAGTCTTCTGTTTCTCAGTAAACAGATCCTCACTTAGCATGAGTTTTCCCATCCAGGTACCCATGATTGTGAAGCTATAGAAAACTGTGCCTATTCTTCCTTAGCATCCACATATCAGTGTTCATGATGTTTGGTTCCCTAGGAGGTTAAGGGTTTTGGGACAAGCTCTGTGGCTATCCTGGTCCTTCTGAACTGAGAGCCATCTGGTTGGTGACATTACGTCTCTATTTCATTTACACTCAAGAAGGCAGGTAGAGGGGTGAGGCTTTGGTTTAACTTAAATCAGAAGATGAGGTAAAATTGGCCCTTAAACAACGACACACACACACACACACACACACACACACACACACACACACACACACAGGGGTGCAAACAGTAACAGTACTATTGCTGACACCTAATATGGGGCTGCTTCAGGGGCTTCTGTATGGATGAGCAAAGGAGGAAATCTCTGAGATTTTCCTTTTGTTAAGTGCCAAATGAAACCATATTCCTATGGTTCAGAAGGCCAGCTAATGAGAGGCCTTGGTGCAGTTTGCTTTATAGAAGTTAACTTAAGAGACCCCAAAGAAGCAAAAGGAGAGATTAGGGCATACTTAAGTCATAACATCTAATAGCAGTTGGAAGAACAAGTAGGTATTGCTTGGATCCACCTGTCCATTGGAACTGGTACCTTGGGTGGCTAGAGAAAATGATGTTATGCAGCAATGTGGAATATAGTAGCCTCAATGACAAGTACAACTTTACCACCTGTTTTGGAGCTACCTCAGTTACAGTCTTCCAGGAATGTATAATCATAGATACACTGGATAAGTTCAAAGTACAAGGTATCACCTGTTACTACATTCCTATGTGCTGGTTGTCCTATGAAAGGACTGACCAAAATATTTACAAATACGCATCACTGAACCCTGGGAAAGTTCATATAGAGATTTCCCAATGGAAGACGCAGATAAAGGGCGAGGGAGATGCTAAGTGGCACTCGGGAAGAAGCTGCTGTAACTCTGAGAAAAGATAGGTTCAACATGCTGCATAGATGCATGGAACCCTCCCCGAATACCATGGGACTGAGAACCAAAACAGAGCATAGAGCGGCCCCAGCAGTACAGAAGTGTTGGAGGCTAGACTGCTTGCTCTTGCTGGCGATCCTGACAGTGAGTGACCATTTCCAGGTTGTCCATTCCATTCAGAAGAATCTGTGTGGCTATGACCAGTTTTAAACTATTGCAATTAAATTCTTATAGCTGGCCAGCAAACAGTATGGCACATTTCCTCATGCAAACTTTTTTTTCTAGCATGCAATATTGAGTAACTGAAACTTTTCCTATTTCCTGATGAACATTTTGGTAGTGTTATAGTTTGCTTCTCTGCTGCCTTCTATGATAAAAGACTGTCCAAAAGCAACTTGGAGACAAAGGATTTCATTTCAGCTTATAGGATATAGTCTGTCGATGAGGGAAGTCAGGTATGAAATCCAAGCATGATTGCTGATCATTGGTGTAGAGTTCAACTACCTCTGCTATGTAATGAAAAACAGATACTATCAAACTGTGGCTATGACAGATCAAAAAAAAAGACTTCTGTTTTACTGAAATGTATTTGTTTGAAGCATCACAAACCCAGAATTCCTGAGAGATGGATTTTACTGGGAGGCAGAATGCTAACTTTGCTCAAAGATGTGTAAATGCCATGTGCACAGATGGTCTTTTTGCCTATTCATAGGAGAGGCTCAGAAATACACATGCATCTTCCATGATCCAGGTCTACTAGCCTAGGGATGGTACCACCCGTAGTGGGCCTGGTCCTTACAGAAAATTTTATTTCTGTATGCCTTGACTTAAAGTGAATTGGATTTCCCAGTATGAGAAAGAATTGGGTGGATGTGATAACTTTCAATTAGAAAATAATCATCTGTCTTAATTTGTGTTTTCTACATTGTATAATAAAATGTATATCTAAAGCACACACACACACACACACACACACACACACACACACACACACACATTAGGAGTTGGGGGATATGGTTCAGTGGTAGAGTTCTTACTTAGTAAGCATCAGGCCTTCAGTATTAACCTCACTATTCCCCCTCAAAAAATATAGGTAGAAATGAATATCATTAGATCATGCTGTAATATATTAAATAGTTCTTAGGAAAAACATAAGATTATTTTTCCTTACTACCAGGATGGTAACTAGATATATATATTTTAAATTTCACAGAGATGTGCCACAGAGAGCAACCAAATATAACAACTCCCTTTCACAACCATGTTGAAGCAACTTGCTTCCTGCCATTTCTCTCTCTGTGATATTCTGAAGTGAAAATGAAATACAGATACTATCAAACTGTGGCTATGACAGATGAAAAAAAAAAGACTTCTGTTTTACTGCAGTGCATTTGTTTTCCTCCTCCATTCTGCAGGAAGCATTACAAACCCAGAATCCCTGAGAGATGGATTTCACTGGGAGGCGGAATGCTAACTTAGCTCAAAGATGTGTAAATGCCACGTGCGCAGATGGTCCTTTTGCCTATTCATAGGAGAGGCTCAGAAACACACACGCATCTTCTGTGGTCAGTCATAACAGATTTGTTCTAAATAAGCCACACTGTTTTGCAAGATGGCAGAGAACTGTCAGGCTGTATTTTAAGCACAAATGTTTCTGCCAGACAGACACAGCATATACCATGTGCTTCAGGAACACACACACATTGATCTGAGGACAGAATATGAACCCCATGTTGTCACTTTGTGGCTCAGACCAACAGCTCTGCATTGCTGTTCTCACACAGACCTCAAGGACTTTATGGCAATCATCATCAAATACATAGAGCCCTAAAGAAACAGACAGGCAGACAGATAGGAGGACAAATGTTTTTCTTTTACCTATAGTAACACTACTTTGCTATGCTTTAGTCTGCATATTGCCTTGAAGGGTTGTTGTTTTTGCGAGATATCTAGTAGTATCCTACCTACCTTTCTAATATTGCTGCTCTTAAAATAGCATAAAAATCACTATTTACGCTTAATGTGTTGTGTACTACCAGGTGAACTATAGCCTTTCAAGCTTATTATGGAAGGTGGATATTCCAAGAAAGAAAATCTTAGCCATTAGAAATTCACATGAGAAAACAGAAGTAACAGTCCGTGTGACTACTACACTTCAGAGGTTAAATGTAACGCAGGATAAGGAAGCAAGACCATGTATGTTCTAAACTGACAGGTGAGACCCTAGAACCAGCAGTTTCAAGTGTGTGGAATGGAGAATCCTTCAGGAATAGAGATCCTGAAGTAGGTGGACAAATCCACATTATACTACAAGGGGACAGCTCTTTGTCAAGGATGAGTAGAGGACAACACTGATTGGAGAGGAGAGGACATGCTGCTGGAAAGCCAGTACTTCAGTAAACCAGAGCTTTGCATCCACCATACAGGGCTAGCAGGAGCGGGCACAGGTGTTTTGAACTTAATTGTAAGTTCAAGAAGATGTGTAGATGTAGGAGAGAGCAAAACACAAGAAGCCTGCACACAGTGCACCCACTTTATGAACTCTGACAGAACTCACTTGTAAATTTACCTTTTTGAGCTTGTGACAAACAGGTAAAACCAGATCCCTTGAAGTTCTTCTCGTATTTCCAAGCTAAAATGAGGTTTATTTTTTAGTTTAATCCTAGATATTTAAAATAAATTCTCCCTTGGACTGCAAAAATGAGGTGTGATAAATGACATCTAACACATTCCTAGTTGAAAGAAATTCTAATGGATTTATAAAAAACAAATTTTCAATTCTCATGCAGCTGTAAGCCCAAAGCTCAATTCAGAAGTGTTTTTGTTCAAACTTTGTGAAAAGATGTGCTGTTAAATACAATGTCAAAAGTCTACAGAGATGAATAAAGTATAATTTTCAGACAATTCTCATAAATATTTTTATGACATACTGTTATTTTCTGATAGAAGATGAAAATGTGGATGTTTTATGTAAAATTACTAAGGCAGACTTATATGCAATATATATTAGCTAAAATTAAGGATAAGGTACAGTATCTTTTCTGAGTTTGTATGCAATCCAATAAAATACATACATACATAAAGTGCCACTCACTAGATAGTCAAATTCTTACTAATAAATTACATCAAAAGGACAAATGCATTTGGGACCTTAATACTGAAAACAACCTTAATTTGTTTTGAATATTTCAAAGAAAATGTGTGATATGAACCAGGAAATCATTTTTATTATGACACTGAAATCAACATTGTAGGATTAAAAAAAACCAGAAATGGAAATTTGGAAATATTGGGTACACAGGGCAGAAATTAAAATATGACATCTTAATAAACTACTCTAAAAACCAATCAGGAAATCCAACTATGTATTTGTAGCCTGTAATGCTAATATCAAACCAGGCCTGAGGCATTTCCTAGGGGATTTAATGACCAGAGGGAATTAATGGCCCTTGGCTTCACCTCAGGCCATCTACTTTCCCAGCCAGTCATTAATCCTAAGAAATGTCCTGAGCCTCAATCATTACAATGTAATTGAGATGTCACAAAAAGGGTTAAAGAAGTTTTGACTATTTTACTACATGAAGACCAGCAGCGAAACGCATTTAGAATCCCTGTTTAAAACACTGTAATTGCCTCAGATTCTTTATATTATCATAACTCTTCAAAATTGATTGGTTTTAGGTTTATGGAAAAATATGCAAATTCACAGAGATATGACACACATTTCTCATTGTGGAAATAAAAGTAGCTCACATAGAATTCATTTGATTGAGTTTGATTACTGAACAAAAGATATTTATTTTAGATCCATGATCAGACTTTTCTGAAGATGCACTTTGAGGAGGGCAGCACTGGGCACACGGACTTGTTTACAAGAGTCAGATAGTTGCTACTTGAAGGATGAGGTGTCTCTACCAGGGTGTTCAGCTAGCAGCAACCACTTACTGGAAGTAAAGAAAATGAAAGGAAGCCCCTTAATTTACAGGAGCACACAGTTAAGACCATCTACTTCCACCTCACTATTTCGGAACGTTCTTTCTCCCAATCAGTTTACAAAGATGCCTCATTTGCCTAAGAATCTGCTAATATCAGACAATGGAGAGCAGGTCCAACAGGAAGAGTGAGAAGCAACAGTCCAAATAAGAGCAATTAGAAAAAACTCCACTGGAGAAGTACTTTTTAAACTTAAAATTTGGTTGTCATTGTAGGAAAGGGACAAATTGCTGTTTGGTGTGTGCAGTGGTGTATGCCTTTAATTCCAGTACTTGGGAGGCAGACGAAGGTGGATCTCTAAATTGGAGATCAGCCTTGCAGATCTAACAAGTTCCAGGATAGCCTGGGCTACATAATAAATCACTACTCAGAGAGAAAGAGAGAGATGGAGAGAGAAAGAGAGAGAGAAATAAAGGAAGAGGGAAAGAGAGAGGGAGGCAAGAAGGCAGCCAGGAAGGAAGGAAAGAGAGAAAGAGAGAGATACAGTTTCCTAGCGATAGATGTGGCTGGAAGATCTGACAGCAAGTCCTTGTAATTCGGATCCTGGCTGCCTATCAGCTAGAGGGTCCCTTTAAGAAAGATTTGATTTTTGATAAGTATATTTTACACATCAAACTGTGTCTAGAGTCCCTGTCTTTGCAAACTTTTTTTTTTTTTTTTTTTTTTAAATCTCTTCTCAGGATCTACTATTAACATTTTATGAAGAATGGGAATGGCCACTCTAACATGTAGTATGCACTGATTGTCTGCAGATAACAGTGGTGGTGATGTAGATGAGAAAACACTAGAGCAAAGACAGACTCCTGACAGCATTGTAGTATTGCTATAAGTGAGTAAACCTTAGAGCTTAAACCTTGGGCTTTAACCAATCCAGTTAGTCAGCCACTCACTGTTGGAGTAGGTCTGCTTCAATAGCACCCTTTAGAAATATTTCAGAATTTTAAGTGAGCATAGTAAGACATGAGTTCCATTTCTTAGTGCCTTAAATGGCTAACTTGAGCTGACCAAAGGACAAAGGAATGCAGTGTTTTCGGGGTCAAAGAACTGTTACTATATGGTTTCCTGGCCCCGGGTGGCCAGAGGTCCAGACCCTCAGACCTGCAGCCCCAGACCCCTTAGCCACCCGCTGCTGATCAGGCCCCCAGAAATGATTCAGATGCTTATATTAACTTCATGCTGTTTGGCCTATGGCTTAGGCACATTGCTAGCTAGCTCTTATATCTTAACTCAACCCATTCTCATTAATCTGTCTGCCACGTGGCCCGTGGCTCACCTGTGTTCTTCACATGTTTCTTCTTTGGCGGCTGGTTTGGTCTGTCTCTGGCTCCACCCTTCCTTTCCTACCTATTCTGATTCCCCACCTACTTTTTCTATGGTGCCTGTCATGGGCCAAAACAGCTCCTTTATTTAAAGATTGATATTCACAGCATATAGAAAGACATTCCCACATCAACTAACAGCTGTAAGGGCCAGTTATTATTAAGGGGCCTGTGGGCTTGTTTTGTTATCCAGGTTGAACATGCAGCAACCCAACAACATCAGAGACACCTAAGCAATAACTGGAAGACAAGACAAAGGGAGAGGCAAAGGGCAATCTGGCTCATGTGATTTCTCTAAACTCCATCTTGAAGGAAAAACCAAAGGAATTATCACCTTGTATTATGCAAATTCTATTTTGCATATAATAAAAACCTGGAGCCAGATATTGGGGAAAAGCTGAAATGTCAGAGATAGAGAAACAAACCACAGCCACTTCTCACCTGCCAACTCCTCAGGCCTGTCTACAGGAAATCCTTCCATTCCAAACCTCTCTCTCCTCATCCTGCAAAGGAAGTGTCTAGGAAGTTGAAAAACCTCTCTTCTCTCCCTCTGCCCAGCTCTCTTAACTTCCTCTTTCCACATTCCTAAAGCTGGGGTTAAAGGTGTGGGTCGCCACTCCCTGACCCTCACAGTTTGGCTCTGTGGTTGATTTTCCTTTGATATTCCAGACTAATTTTATTAAATATGTATCACCACAACCTTGAGAAAAGGGGTTTATGAAAAGCTGGCTTGAGTCTCTGCATCAAGCCTCTGCTGCTCAGTGGACTTGGTGATCTTTTTCAAAGAGAAGAAGGCTAGAGGGAAGTTTATCATGAGGGAGACATGGAATAGATATAAAAATAATACAGAAATGTCCCTTTCCTTAGGGACTTGGAGGGAGAAAAGTTCAAACGCTTTGGCAGAATTGAGTTTACAGGAGTCTCTCTGAGTTAGTAAACTTCCGGTGGCACAAACATCCACCTTTATTTGTCTGGAAACAGGCTGGCAATGAGAAGTGAAGGGAACTGACAGAAATGTGGAAAAGGAATTTTAGAATAGTGTGCACTGGACTTTGAACCTGAGAAAAGGAAAAAAAAAAGATGAGCTCTGCCCAGAGCACTTACCTGGTATGGATGGGAGACAGACAGTACTTTATGCTACATCTGAATAAAGTAAATCTAATGGAGAGATTTCTCAGACAATGGAGCCAGCCAGCTCTACTCTCCTGTCTATGGATTTCTGATATCAGAACATCAGGCAACTAACACAAAGATGTTTGCTTGGTATCATTTGTCTAGAAGATTATGATAAGGACTTTTAATTTTGAGCACATTTGCTCATATGCAGATAATCTAAGCCAAAATAAATAAAATTACCAAAGTCATTTAATCTCTAGATTGCCCAGGCTACACCATTAGAATCAGTTTTTAAATATTTTCCTTCTGTTTTTTTTATCATATCCAATATACACACACCTTGTTCTTCTATAATGTAGAATATAATATATTTTTCCCATAAGTCCTTTTCCTGTTACTGCCATGGTTCAAAATGCTGTTGGGTGTTTTTCCAGTTTAGCTGTTTTATGGGTTTTTATTCCTGCTTTCCTTCTGTTCATCTCCAGTCAGAGGCCAGAGCAACTGCAAAAAATTAACAATTTTAAATATAAATATTATACAGTGAATAAAAGATGAATGCCTTAGTTACTTTTCTATTGCTATAATAAGAAACTGTAACTACAGCAACTTATGAAAAAAGCTTTTAATGTGGGCTCACAGTTCCAGAGGTTCCATAACCATCATGGTGGGCAGTATGGCAGCAGGCAGGCATGGCCCTGGAACAATAACACAAGCCTTGACTTTGACACTGAATTTCTTTGAACTTTTTTCCTTCTTTAATTTTCCACTTCGTATTTGTCCTTGCAGACCTGCAAAAGAGTGATTACTGATAACTGTGGAACAGAGTAATAGGCTGCTTGAAATATCCTCTTCTAAGGAAATTAGTACATTATCCTTTCATTTTTGGGACAAGGCAGAAAAAAGCTAGTTTTTTTGACAAAATGTTTCAAGAATGATCTCTAGCAAGTTGCTAAGATTGCCCCCCACCCCAAAACCTCTTGATTTAGACCTCCAAAGTCCACACCTCTCAGCCCTTCTGTCTTCTATGCTCCTACAGCTTGACCAATGTAGCTCCACTTAAAGGGTTCAGGCACTTTCCAAGTTCAAAGTCTCAAAGCCCACATTCGTCCAGAATACCCTAGTAAGGTTAAACTCGTCACAGCAGTACCACACTATTGAGCAACTTCTCTCTTAGCTACTTTTCAGTTTCTGACATGAGACATATTTACTCAGGACAACAGGATCCAGAGCCTTCTCCAGAGGTTAAATCTCAACTTCATGCTATCGCCCCGTATGCACCAATGAAAGGTTTTCGTTTTTTTTTTCTAAGTAATATTTGCAATGTTGTTTATTCTGATATTTGGAAATCCATATCAGAGTGACTTTGGTTTATATTAAAGAATTGTAGACTGTTGAATATAACTGCAATATTGCCTAACTGAAGGTCAGGAAGGTAGATCTCTGAAGAATATTACATATTATAGACTTCCCATTTTACTCATTTCAGGTTTTTTTCTAAAATAACAGATTGCACTATAGTTTGCTAGTTATGATAAAATTTTGTTTTGATACAAATTGAAAGTGACACAGCATGATCTGGAATAGCATGCTTCATAATGGAAGAAGCATTTGAACCTCAATATAGTAGTACAAACTCTAGGCTTGGGTTCTTTAATAGTGTGAAATACCCTCAGAGGAGGCCATCATGGATCTATGCATCTGCTATCATGATTATAGATAAGAAGATGTTATGTCAAAATCCACTAGTACTGTCTTAACTTTACAAAGCACAATACTTCAGTTAGGTTGGACCCCTCATTCTTATGCTAATTCATCATTTGACTCAAATCTTGTCTTAGAATTAGGGTCATATTTCTTTCAGTCATATTTTGCTACACTATTTCTGGCACTCCTAAATTGTGGAATCTTTGTGTTTTCTAAAATTCAAATAACTTGTTCTATTTGAAGTAATACAAAATCATAGAACAAAGAGGAAATATTTTATTTTCATTCCTTTTGGTTGGTTATAGCTCATTTATAATTGTATTTGTTATCTCATTTTTATATTAATATATACTTTTTATTAACTATTTTTTTAAGGAATTTCACATCACACACCGCAATCCCATTCATTTCCCAGTCCTTCCATGTCCATCCTCCATCGTTGTAGCCTCTCCAATCCCAAAGAAAATTTAAAAAAAAAAAAAACTTTCAAAAGAAAAAAACAACCCAAATGACTTTCCCACCTCTCTATCACATATTACTTTATTGTAGTGGCCTTGGGAGCTGCGGTGTGTCACAAAATATACCTCTTGCCCAAACACCTGTAATTCCGAGTGTTCATTGCAATGAATCATTGGTCTGGTTCGAGGCCTCTGGCTTCTGGTACACCATCAATACTGGACCTGCACTGAAACTTGTCTTGGATAGTCTGCTCTTGTCCTGAGTCATGGAGATCCTATGGCTATGGTTGCACAGGATCAGTTCTTTCACGAGCTCCAGCAGTTCATAGATTGGGCAGATGATGGAGTAGTTCAACTCAAATCACTGAATGTGAGCCTGAGTGGTAGCTGAGTTGGTCATTCCAGGCCTCCACCAGGACTTCTCCTTTCATGCAAGGGCTGGGTGGCCAGCTCTCTTGTACAGATGGTGAGGTGTGGGGTCAGATCTTCCATTTACAGGCCAGCTCTCTCATTTCTGGGACCAGTGTATGAAGCAGGGAGAAGGAGATGAAGAGAGAACTTTTCCCAGGGCTGTCAAGGGACTCCTGTGGGCAGGGTTTTCTGTGTTCAGGCGGTCAGTTCTGTCCCACCATCTGGCTCCCCAAATAGCCACACAGAGACTTATTATCAATTATAAATACTCTTTTGCTGAGGTGGCCAGTGAGGAGTAGGACTAGCTCTCTGGTGCCCAGTCCACTGGGCTCAGCTCTCCCATGGCCCCGATGGAATCATAGCCTTTAACATCATCACAGACCTTAGCTGCAGTAAAACCAGAGACCTAGAAATCGTTCTCAGCAGCAGCTCAGGCCTAGATGTCACTGTGGCCTGAGGTGGCAGTAGAGGCCACTCAGATCAGTATGGCCAACGCAGCAGAGTGATCCTGCAACACCACTGTGGCCTCAGATGGAAGCTCAGAGCATAGTCTTTTGTGGCCACATAAGCCACGGACATCAACACAGACCTTGGCTGTGGTAGGGCCATGGACCCAGACATGGTTCTTGGCATCAATAAGGGTCTGAACATCGCACAGTCCCACGTGATAGTATAGGGCATCCACATAAGCCTGTTTTCACCATCATTTCATCTTTATTTCTGCCTCTCTCCACAGAGCAGGGACCACTATTCTCCTTCTTTCCTATTTCCCTAACACATACCTGTAACAATGCCTGCCTAGGCTGCTGCCTGATACCAGCCCAAGCTGCTTGGGGCAAGGTGGTTCTTCGTAAATTGTGAATGATTGTAACTGCTCAGTAATTGCTGAAGGATTAATTGACATGTTTATTGACCAATAGTATACTGTTTTTCACAAATGTCACTGTCTCTAAATGTCTAACAACACATAGACACATGTTCCTGTTATAAATCCTTGAAACATGTTAATTATGACTATATATTGACTGTAAATAACTGTAATACAACTCTATAATAACTAGATTGAACTGTAACAGCTCTAATACAACTCTGTAATAACTGTGTAAACACTGAGATAAGTAAAATTACTGCAGAAAATTCTTAACAAGTAGACAGCAGTGTATTTATTTTACAGATGAATTAAGTTGTGAAAGTTCAAGAGGAGGAGCTGGCATGTCATCATCACAAGACTGGGATGAACTGGCACTGTGGGCGTCATCTCTAATCCCTGGATCCAGGCAGCACAGGGTTCCGGATGTTGTGACCCACAGCTAAGTAGATACCTCTCTTAATAAACATGTCATGTAAGTAATCTATTGATATTCATAATTTCCAACGTCACAGAACACATGTGCCACTGTAGGTGAGACCTTTCAGGTCTTCGCTGTTTTGTCACAACCAGAATTTCGTGGGAACTCAACCTTAGGTAAAAATCTACAGACTTTAGAGAGAGGGAGATTTCATTTATTCCAGGGATGAGTGCCTGAACTTGATATCCAATACCAAGTGGTCAACCATAAAAACAAACACCTGCAAACAGGACTCGGCAGGTTGCATTTATAATATTTTTATATAACAATAATAGTTGAAAAATGAGAGATGATGAATTTAAGATGGCATGGGGCAGTGCACGGAAGGAGTTTGATGCTGGAAAGGAAGGGAGAAAGTGGAGTGACTATAACTTGCTTCCTTAGTTTCTTTTCCCTCCTTTATTCTTTGAATGTTTGTGTCTGTGTGCTTTTTGGTACATACATAAACAGTTTTAAGAGAGATTAGGAGTGTGGTTTTTGTTGTTGTTTGTTAACCTCAAGCACTACAAGTAGTCATAGATGACCTTAGACTCTTGGTCTCCCTGCTTCCACTTCCCAGAAAGATGGGATTACAAGCATCTGCCACAAGATCATCATCATCTTCATATCTTCTCCTTCTTCTTCCTCCTCCTCGTCCCTCTTCTTCCTCCTCCTCTTCTTCTGTTTTAACTAGTTGCAGATGTGTTGAAGAAACATACACTCACTGTTACTAGCTTTTTAATAAAGCAATACTCACATAAAGTTGTTTTGTTTAGAAGACAAAAATGAAGAAAGTTAGTTCCTTAGAAAATGTCTCAACTGCAGATTCTTTTCATTCATAATTCTTAGACATCAAAGCTTAGTGGTTTGGACATTATTGTTTCTTCTTAGGTAGCCAAAATGATGTAGGAGTTGGAACTCACAGCTACTCATCCTAACAGAAAGACCTTATTGACTTTGGTTCCCCATGTACCTGTCTCCATTCTCAAAATCTACTATCTTGTGATCCCACTGAAGGTGTTTAAGTAAACAAACACGATTTATTTTATGTAGTAAAAGCAAAGGAAAGCTAAATACATAAAAGACATAATTTGAACAAGGCATATATTATTCTTAACTATTTATATATATCAAACTTTATAATTTTATTAAAATTAGATATGGATCTCAACCAAATTATATAATATAAAATTTAAAACTATAATTAGAAGGATTACAAGCACCTGTGAATTTTAAAAGATGCTTTTTCATTTTTGTGTTTCTTCAATATTAAGGTAGTGTATTAAATGATTACAGTGGCACATTCATCAGTCCATACAAGGGCAGATGCAATTTATATCCTACCTTACCCATATAGCAAAATTTTCTAGTTTGAAAGTTGCTAATTAAATGCCAAGGTCTCACTTACACAGTAATTCAGAGTCTCATAAATTTCCAGTTCTCCCAAGATAGCATTCAGTGAAAGAAACTACAAGCTTGAGTCTTCAACCACATTCTCATAGCAAGACCAAAACATAAAGCTTGCTTCTCTCTGGAGATTACAATGAATCCAAGAAAATAAAGTGTTCCTGTGAACAGATATTAACACTGGATGTGACTGTCACTGCCTCTTCCAAAGAAGTGAGTGACTTAGTAACTGACTGGAACATCTAGTGCTATGAGGATGCCATCTCTCTATGCAGTGAGAAGAAATATATAATCTCAACTTTGAAGAAAAATTATATAATATATACATATGCCCATATGTATATAATTTTATTTCAAAATAAGGCTATATCACCAGAATGACAGGGAAATTCATTTCCTGAATCAATAAGGATTTGTACTAAATTTCTTATGCCAAACATTTTGAATTTAAATACAAATGTAATTTCATGTCTATTACAGCACTTTGACCATAAAGCTGACAAAAATTAACCTCTGCAGAAAACTGATGTCTCCTCTCAATTAATATACAACCTCCTTGTGTATTTTCTCATAGCAAAGGACCTAAAGGAGAAGCAGAAACAAGGCCGTAGGTAGAAGACAGGAAGCATTTCAGAAATAGGCTGTTTTAGATTTTCAGATTTAAGAATATCGGAGATTTTTGCATGAAGAAAAACTAGGGATTATTTTTTTCCAGGTCTGTCCCAAATTATAAATAAGCCATTTTTTTTTAAAAAATGTCTAGAGATTTGCATAGTTATATGATGATTTCTGGTTGATGGGAATGAGCTGTCAATTTTTCCAGTCTCTGACTGCCATGATGAGTTCTTCAAAATAAGTATAACTGCTTATGATATTGTATCCATTTGTCCTGAAAGGGTTTGAAAGGATAATTCAGTGTACAAAGAATTTAGTCACTGAAGTTTTTATAACATGAGAAATAAGGGCAGAGTTGCAAAAGTGTAGACAATAGTGCCCATCACACTGTCTTTCTGCTTTAGACTGACACTATTAGCCTCACATTTATTGATACTGAGGCTCATTTACACTCTGTCATTTGACCCCCACTATGATTTTCTGAAAGGCGACCTAAAAAAACAAAACAAAACAAAAATCTGAAAGATTCAAAACCAGCTGGCTGAAGTTTACAGGTCTCCACGTTATACTAATTTGTCTGATCATATTTCATTCTGTGGAACCGAGTGTTAGTCAGGTGGGATTTCTCCTTCATGGCCTTCCCTGTCTCTCTTGAGGAGTGGATCTTCCAGGACAGTAAGTTTCACCTCCTTGAGCTTCCTTTACGCCTACTGTCTACATTCCCAGTGTTTCCCCACAAAATGTGTCCATGTTTTGCCTTTTAAATTACTAACACCCAGTTAAGATGTTTGTGTAATGAATTTTCTGTTAAAATAATTAGTATAGATTCAGCAATGCAAATAGACTTGGCCCATATTGTAGTGATCCAGAATAAAAGAATGTTCAACATCCATCAAAGTTCATCAAAGAACACATTGGAGGTAATGGGTAAGTCCTGAGGGACCTAGGAAATTGTGCTTGGGAAGATATTGACAGATAACCAAGAGCTGGGAGAGCAGAGGAAAGAATCTTCAGTGGCAGACTTTTTAAAGGCCTAAGAATAAAATCACCTTCTGCTGTTCTGCATTCTACTACTAAGAAGTTTGGAGGATGGGTGTCTGGAAATCTTAGACCTATGTGTTGGGTGATCTGTGCAAAGTTCTGGGTTGGGAGCATCAGCTTGTCACTGAGAAGAAAAGTAGGCTGTAAGAAAGATTTGACCACCCACAGAGCATCTGAGGGTATAGTTTAGGGCCAGGCTATAGTTTAGGCCAACTGTAAAATTGCTGTCAAACAGATGGTATCTTTCTTTGCCAAGACCCACGTGTTTAGCATTTTTGTTGTGGGAAGAAGGAGGAAGTAGCAAACTGCCCTTCGTTTTAATGAACAATCTCAGCCCCAGCTTCACTGTTGGACTTGATGGTGTAGTTTTGGATGACATAGTGTAGCACATTTTAGTAGGGTGGAGAAAGTGCTTACTACATATACAGCAACATTTCAAGCAGCAAGCTGGGAATAACTATTCCACCCTTTGGACTAATCATAACTGAGCCCCATCAATAGAAGAATGTATTAATTTAGAGTGAAAAGTGGATTAATTGGCATTCTCAGAACTGCTAATGATGTACTTTGCTGTATAATAAAGGAGCAGTATAAACAAGAATACAATTTTAATTGACATTGAAAACAGTGTGATTAAAATTGTGATATATTTTCATCTAATCTATGATTTTTATGATGCTCCTTTTGAAGTGGTTTTATCTTGGAAAGTCAGGTTTCTTTTATGTTTGTCTAATTCAAGCTTCTATCTGAAATACTTAAGTGATCTATCACTTTTAATTCCATAGCTTATAACACTGACATTTTCTGCAAAATTTCATACATGCTGTTTCTCTTAATTCTCATAATAGAGTGGTAAGATAATTATTGAATACATTTTTTATTTGCCTAATGATAGACATTTGACTATATAACTCACATTTGTCAAACTGTGTGTTAGTGATTTAAAAGGCAAAACATGCACTGTCTGCTGAGGAAACTGCTTCATTGTATAAATCACAGCTTTCCTTTGCATTTGGGAGAATATAGGTAATAAATTGGAAATGTGAAGTCAGTGTAGTAATGACCCCACAGGACGTTAATTTATAAGGTTTGAGGGATAATAAAGGAATTAGCCACATTGCATGTCATCCCGTTTTGTAGCAAACCATATGGGTATACTCAAATTCCAGGGCAGATAAGTAGCATGGCCTCTAGAAAACACCACATTTTATCATGTAATAGGGAAACACAGTATTCTATGGGGAAGGAATATTTTCCAGTTTGCTTTGAAACTCATATGCAACTAAGGAAGGTTGAATATGATTTTTAGGAGGTTTTTTTTTTTTTTCTTTTTAAAGAAGATACACTGTATAATCAGAAGAGCCCATACAGTCCTTCCTCCCTGTGGTGAGGAGGGTTCATCCCCATGAAGAACTTACTCATATTACACAGAATAACTTCCATCTGCTTCTGCCTCTGCCTCTTAAAGGTGAGCACACAGGGATTTGTGTTTGGAGAAGAAGCTTTCTGTGATTCATTTATGGGAGGGATTAATTTTTCTGATGATATTATTACTTATTGTGATACAAAAAAGTATAAGAAAAAGGAGGAGCTGAGGCAGGCCAAGCAAGAAAACATTTTAAGAATGTCAATGACATCTGAAGAACACTTTTCAATTTTACTTGCTTGCATTTCTATAACGTCAGTTTTCTCCATTCCCCCAAATATTTTGGAGAAACTGATACATACTCATGAATAATGTATAAAAAAAGAATATGTTCAACTTCTTTCTCTTTTTAATATTTAATTTAATCAATACTTTATTTTTGCATGTGTGTGCATGACTGCATATGTGTGTGTCCATGCACGTACGAGTGTGTATGTCATATAGTACATGCAGAGGTCAGAGGATAAATTTTAGGGATTCTCCTTCTTGTAGGTTCTGAGGGGAGAATTCAGGTTGTCAGGATTGGTAGCAGGTGCTTTTACTAACTGGGCCATCTCACTTGCTCTCTTTTTAATGTCCACGTTCTCAACTTTCTCTTAGTGTTCACGAGGCAGTTTTTAGAAAAACTGACATCTGTATACATTTATTGCATGAATTCTGTTTAGTATTATAGTGAAATCCCAGAGCCGGATAGTGAGGAAAAGCTGGAAGATCAGAGAAAAGGGACAAAGCCAATTCCCACCCAGTCAACTTCTCAGGCCAAACAGGGTGAGTCCTGTCTTCACAGAGCTTCAGCCTGACTGGTCGCTCAGACAGAGCTGCTGAACTTCTGCCTTCTCCCGTCTTATATTTCTTTCCCTGCCCAGCTATTTTTCTTCCTGGTTCAACTTTCCTAGAGCTAGGATTAAAGATGTGAGCTACCACTGCCTGGCTGGTAGGCCTTGAACTAAAGGCGTGGACCACTACTCCTTGATCCTCATGGCTTGGCTGTGGGTGATTCTGTCCTCTGATATTCCAGACTAATTTTATTAAATATACAATATATTACCACACAACATTAATTAAGAGATGAGTTGGGGAACGGGAACACAATGGCATTCAGATATCTTCAGGAATCGACATGAGATTCCATAGACAGGACAGGTAGCCTTGTTCTTGTTACCTAGGTATTAAAAACAAAAGGCATACACCGTGTTGATGAAAATGGCATTTTTTTTTCATCATGGAAATTATTTGGTAATTCCTCAATAATTAAACATGCAGCTATCATATCATCCCTCTTTGCCACGCCTGACTGTACACTGGACGAAGTTTAAATAAGCATATCACAAGCATTCGCTCATCATGTTTACTGTGACAATGTTCACAATTAGCAAGGTAAAAATCAGTATAGGTGCCTGTCAATGTGTGAATGGAAAAGGACCTAAGGTATGTATACACAACTGAGTATTATTTAGCCATAAAAAATGAAATGATGACATTTACAAGACTATTGATTAAAATGTAGAGCATTATGTTAAGTGAAATGAGCCAAATTCTAAAAGCAAACCATACTAAAGAATTTTGAAGTCAAGAGAAATAATCCTCCTCAGGGATGAGGCCCCTAATTGGTTGTCTATTATCAAGTGGCCAGCTCTGAAATAATATACTTGAGCAACACTAAAGGAACTGTGGTACTCACAGACTGGACAAGGTCTTGCTTGCTGCTTCTTTCCTCTTTGCCCCTGTGGCATGATGGCCAAGAGACCCTTGGGAAAGAGGAGACCTGCAGTGACCACAGGGGAGGAGGGCACCTGAAATGACCTTCCACACAGCTGAGTTTCCAACTTGTGAATTAAAGAAAAGCTTAGAGCTGGATATGATAGAGCATGCATTTTAATCCTGGCACTGGAAATGCAGACTGGCAGATCTCTGAGTTTGAGGACAGCCTGGTCTATAAAACAAATTTCAGGACAGCCAAGCTTAGGCAGTGAAAGGCAGAAAGCTGCGAAGATGTAATTGAACAAGGGGGCCATGTTCCAGCCACAGCAAGCAGCAGAACTTGTCATATTCAGCCACATGGTTATGGATTTTGAATTAAGGATAAAAGAAAAGGGGTTATGGATTTGCCCTGAGATTAAGGAGTGCTGCGGAGGCCAGGCATGTGTCAGGGGTGTCGCTGAGAGGCCACTGTGTGAAGCTGTGAAGCTGAAGCCTGCATTGCGATGGAGACCCCCAAGATGGTAGAGATGCGAAAGCCATGGGTACCTGCTGAGGAGAGCTGCTCTCAGGGAGTGGAATCAGCCCAAGAGAAAAAAATTGTGTTGCAGTCCACAAAGCTGAAAGGAATTGGAGATCTGAAGAGAATTCTGACATCAGACATGGAGATGTAGAGTTTGAGGTTTGCCCAGCTGGTTTTCAGTCTTTGCCTTGGTTCAGTATTTCCTTAATATGCTCCTTTCCCTATGTTTTGAAATGTTAATATATATCCTGTGCCATTATTGTTGGAAGTATGTGATACACTTTTTGATTTTAATTTTTACAGGTGGTTACAGATAAAAGATTACATGAATCTCAGAAGGGACTTTGAACTTTGAATTTTTCAATTTGTTGAGACTGTTAGAGTATGGGGACTTTTGAAGTTGGACTAAATGAATTTCACATTACAATGGTATTTTAAGCTTATTGGGATCAGGGAGTGGAATGTGGTACTTTGAATGTAGTTGGCCCCCATAATCTCATAGGGAGTGATACTATTGGGAGGTGTGGCTTTGTTTGAGTGAGTATGACCTTGTTGGAGGAAGTGGGTCACTGTTGGGGTGGGCTTTGAGGTTCCCTATGCTCAGGATACTACCCAGTACTTCAGCTGGCTTCCTTGTGCCTTCAAGATGTAGGACTCTCAGCTACTCCCCCAGCACCACATTTTTCTGCATGCCACCATGCTCCCCTCCACAATGATAATAGACTGAAACTCTGAAACTGTAAGTGAGCCAGTAAGCAGCACACTTCCATGGCCTCTGCATCAGCTTCTGCTTCCAGGATCCTTCTCTGTGTGAGTTCCTGCCCTGACTTCCTTCAGTGATGAACCGCAATGCCGAAGTGTAAGCCAGATAAACTTCTTCCTTCTTAACTTGTGTTTATTTATTTATTTATTTATTTTTGGCCATGGTATTTCATCACAGTGACAGAAACTCTAAGACAATACTATATATAATATACATTATATGTACATTATGTGTCAATTAAAGAAAGCAGGCTACAAGCTTTAAAGAAAACAAAAGAGAGGTACATGGAAAACCCTGGATGGAGGTAAGGTATCGGGGAAATGATGGCATTTTATTTTAATTTATAACAAAAATTTCACAAAAATATTTTAAAAGCCAAGTATCACAGGTTTTCTTTCATATGCAGAATTCATAGCAAAGTAGGCATTAGGGTAGAACTGGGACTATGAAGCAGGTAGAAGATGGTTAGGGAAAATGAAGACGGGGACAAGGAAAGGGATTAGGAATGTTGACAGATCACGGAATGTTATGTGCATATGCAAAAATGCAAAAACGATGGACTCCAGGCTTTTCTAGAGTTGCTCTGCAGTCATGTTTAGAAAAGAGAGAGAAGAGAGAAAGACTAACTTCAGCTCTAATGTCTTCCCATGTTGTTAGTCAATAAATAATTATCAGCAGTAGTAATGTATTGATTATCTTGAGTAAGGCAGTGCTGTGAGTAGTTTCTACATTAACTTAATTCAAGTAAGTAAACAGGTAAAATTGGCGTTTTTTATTATCTTAATTTTAAAAAGGAGACTTTGGAATTATGAGATTAGGTAATTTTATAATTTGGTATAAATTCATTATCTTCAGTGGTATAGCCATTGATAAGACACTCCTGCTGCTATATTAAAGAGGGTAATGTGGGGTGAATATGATCAGAGTATATTGTATAAATGAAAAATATAATAATCTAACTATTATGTTATTAATAAAAGGCATTTTAAATGGACTTCAAGATTACAAAACCTTCTCCATTCACACGTTGGAAAAGTCTGTATCTTAACTCACTAAAGCCATCTAGCACCTATAGAAATACAGAATTTGAAGGATTTTTATTGTTAAATTACAGGCACATGGGAAACAATTTGAGTTTTCTATAACCTACTTTAGAAAATACTATAACAAGAGTTTGCCTTTCTGTGGTAACTGGAAAGTAATTGATTTACCTATGATAAAAAAAAGAGTACTCTGAACAATGACAATGATATGTTATCTACCATGTCTAATAAACAATGAACAATTCCGCAGGCACCTGAATAACATAGCTGAACCCAGGAATACCATAAACACTGGACGATCAAATAACTAAAGGATAGTATTCTGAGCAATTTAAGAGAAAAGCATTACATAGCAATATTACTAAATTGAAGAGAAATGGGAAACCATGAGAAACTAATAAAATTGTATGGATTACAAATGCAATATTTAAGGTGAAAATTATTTTGTATATCAAATGATAGGATGAGGTGAAGGAGTGCAAAACCTTCTTGTTTACAGTTCTCTGGAGAAACAGAATGATAAGATGAGTATAGGCTAAAATTGATTTAGTATATTAGTCTTGATTTCTATCAATAACTGTTGTCACTCTGGAGAGGTAAAACCTAGTAGCTGCTTAGTAAATGAGGCTGGATGCCTCAACTGTCCCAGTCAGGCGCTGAAGGCAAGTAGGGTTATTGGATAGCTGCTGGTCTTCAGTCTATGTCAGATGTGAGAAAGGAAACAGTCATCACAACAGCAGGACAGATGAACTTGTGAGCAGGATAGATGAACTTGATAGTCAGACATGAAGGCAAGCTATTTCCCTTAGACCTCCTTGATCTGGGCTGTCACTGTAAAGCATTGCCCATATTTACAGTGAGTCATCCTGCCTCAGTTAACTGCAAAGAATGCCCCTCACAGATATTCCCAGAGGCTTGTCTCTCGGCTGATTCCAGATCCAGACAATCTGACAATAGGGACTAACAATTACTGTCATTAATTCTAAGATCCCTAATATTAAATTTTCTATCTGGTTGGCATACTAAATTTTGGCTTTTATTATTGTATTTTCATTGGTTTCTCATACTCCTCCACTGTGGCCTAGACTCTCTTACCTACTACCTGATGATCCACTTTCCCCCCGCCACAAATAGTACCCTTTATGCTTTAAAAAAAATAGATAATCTTGAATTGACATTAGATAAAATATATGATACTTTGGTTTTCCCCCCTCATTACTTACTATATATATAATAATAAGTAGTATATTAATAATAACTAATAATATATAATATAGTAAGTAATTTTATATATATATATTATATATATATTATATATATATATGTAATTTTCCCCCAATTCCCTTTAAATCCCTTCTTCCACAATGTAACAGGTCTCCTCAGATGACACTATGGAAGTACTATTTAGGCTGGAATCCAATATGTAGACAGTAATACCTGCCAAATAGAACAAAGATTTAATCCATCAAAGTCCACCGCTCTGGGACAACCCATAAATTTAGTAAACTTGCCTTTTGGCTTCTATAATTTCACTTCTGGGTATCTGTAATTGCTGACAGACATTTATCAACCCAACATATGGTTTTTTTGTTTAGCATAATCTGAGAAAGTCTTGGGGCTGTACTGTGGTCCTGAACACCTACTGTAGTGGCAAGTTGGCTAATAAAAGCCTTCTGTTTGTTTGAACCCATGCCCAAGTAGTCTGCTGTGGTGGATACCATGCAGCAAGTACAGGGTTCCCTTTCTTCCGCCTTCATGTTACACACACACACACACACACACACACACACACACACACACACACACAAACATAGAGAGAGAGAGCCAACTGGGAATGGACTGCCCCTAGTGACATATCTCTTCACACAAAGCCACAACTCCTAATCCTTCCCAAACTAACTGGGAAAAGAAACATTTAAACTTACTAGCTGATGGGACCATTCTCATCCTAACATCACTCTGTGGAACCTTATTTAAGTTTTCAAACTTGTGGAGCAAGCACTTTATCCAATAAGAAACCCTTCTAGTGCCACTTTAACATTTATATTTTCTATTTTTCCTTTAAGTTTTAGTTTCCTTTCTGGAATTTCTCATCTATGTTGACTTTTTTCTTCACGTCCCGAATTATTTTTTACTTCATTCATCTGACTTTTTTTTTTTCATCCTTTTTGAAGTGACTCATTGGTTTTCAGTTGAACATTGGAGATCTTCACGTGGCATTTTACCCACTTCAGCAGTTTTGATTTAATAACTTTGGAGCTGAGGTCCTCTAGATTGCCTTGCCTCTCTGTGTGTCTCATGTTTCTGTACTGTGATTTGTGCATCTGTTGGGATGGATATCTCTTCTAGTTTTATTTGGGAGTTTTTGTCAGTAAGCGACTCTCACTTGAGAACTCAGCCTCCAGTACCATTCAGAAAGTAGGAAATAAATTACCATAATAGCAACAACACTGAACCAAGCCAGGAGAAAAATATGCCTTAAATCAAGTAAAGCCAATAACCTTAGAAAAGGAATTGGCAAAAATAACATACAGCAAGCTATGAAGTTAAAAATTACTTAGTGTAAAAGTAGAAGTCATAATTGACAAATAAGGGTGGGAAATGGGTAAAAGAAAAGATAAATCTAGCTTAAAAATAACAACACAGAAGAGTAATATTAGGAAGAGGAAGCAAAAAGGACAAGAGATTAAAAATAGAACAATAAAGAAAAAGTTGTATAGTGGGATTATGTTGTTCCATTGTAAATAATTGTCCTGCCCACTGGTTTAATAAAAATGCTGATTGGCCAAAGGTAGACAGGAAGTATGGGAGGAGCTACCAGACTAAGAAAACTCTGGGAACAGGAAGAGCAGAGCAGAATGCCAGAGAGAAGCTACGGAGACACCACGATGAGATACCAGCAGATACAGAGGAAAGAAGTTGAAATGCTGCTCTGAGAAAAGGTATCAAGCCTCATGGCTCAATAGGATAAGAGTCATGAGTTAGTTTAAGAGCAAGAACTAGCAAGTTATATACCTGGGCCCCAGGTCAATCAGTGTACAATTAATACAAGTGTCTGTGTTTTTCAGTGGGACTGTGGGACTATGCGTCTGAAAGTCTGGGCCAGAAACTCATACAACAGAGTTACACACAAAGTAACACAAATTGTAAAATAAAAATTTATTTACTGATTATAAAAGTAAAATAGCATATGATAAAAGAAGAAAACACAAAGATTAAAAAAAAAAAGGCCCAAACACTAAAGCAATATATATGAACATCTTTCTGAGTCCACAGATGCTGGAAGCCGCTAGGTGAAAGACATTTGAAGACTCTTCTGTTCCCTCCAGTTCCGATTGGTGTTGAGTCCAGAGTGGCCACTGGAGCTTCACAGCTGTAGCCACTTCTTTTGATATCAGGATCTTCAGTGTCACAGCTTGTGAATTTGTCAGGCTTTCATAAAATCTTAAAACCCCCCAATTTGTAGCATGAGGTCGTTAATGTCTCAGCTGCTACATGTGTTCTGGGTGTGTGTTGGGGGAAGCAGGTGGAGCTCTGAGGTCTGTTATTGGATGCTCCCTCTCAGTGCATTGTGATCCTGTTCTAGTATTACATATGGTGTGGGAAAAGGATGCTCTGCAGCTTGTCCACAAGAGATGACCTAGTCCCGTTGAAAACTACAGCAGAGAGCAAGCTGTGATCTTCAAGTTGCAGTCTGACTTCTGTATAGGACTATTAGTTTTTGCAGTTACTCCACTTATGGCTCTAAGGAGATGTGTTTACGGGATGGTTCTGGGACTCCCAGCTTGTCATTATTCTTGATATTGGGCTGCACAGAACCTCAGTTTAAACAATAGTTTCCTCTCCAGGTGGTGTTGATTCCCAGTCCTGTTCTCTTCTAGAGTTCAGACTTGTCAAGCCAGTGTTGCTGTTTGATTAGAATCCTGAGTAGATTTAAGACTTGCAGTCACTGTAGGCTTATCTTACAAATGAGGGGAGTGCTGGTTGTTTCATCTGGGATGCTTGGATTTCTGCTTGGATGGCATACTGTTTCCCTTCTCCTTGCCAAGACTTGTAAAGTTGAGGCCTCGTCCTGCATCCTTTACCCCAAGTTGCCCTGTTTTTCTATACCCTTTAGCTGTCTTATCGCCTTTGTGATTTTTTTTTCTCATTGGAAAACACTGTATTCTTTGTTTTCCCCACTCTTATAATTAACTGTGTTAATTAAGGTAGCTTCTAATCCACCGTCTCTACAACCAAAGCTTAAAGTGTGATTTTAAATATATTCGACTGTATTAATGGAGTGGTGCCAACCCCAATTGTCATCAGAAAGGCTTCACCCAGCAACTGATGGAAACAGATGTGGAGACTCACAGGCAGACATTGGGGGAACCCCATGGAAGAGGGAGGAAGGATTGTAGGAGCCGGAGAGGTCAAGTACATCTCAAGAAAAACTGCAGAAGCAACTAACTTGGATTCATAGGAGCTCACAGAGTTGGAACTGCTAACCAGAGAGCATGCGTGGGACTGACCTAGGCCCTCTGCACATATCCTATAGTTGTGTAGCTGGTCTTCTTGTGGGAGTCCTACTAGTGGGGACAGGGGCTGTCTCAACACTGTTACCTGCTTTGGGGACCCTTCTCTCCTACTAGGTTTCCATGTCCAGTCTTAATAGGAGAGGAGGTGCCTAGTCTTACTGCAACTTGCTATGCCATGGCTGATACACATGGGAGGACTGCCCTTTCCTGAAGAGAAAGAAGGAGGAATGAATGGGAGGGGGTGAAGGGAGGTTGGAGGGAGGGACTGTGAAAAAAATGAGGGAGGGGAAACTGTAATAAGGCTGGAGTAAACTGACTAATAGAAACAAAATAAAAAAAAGCAAAATTTTCAAAGATCTAAAGGAAATACATTCTGAGATGAGAGCCCTAGGGTATAGCTCAGTGGGAGAGCACATGCCTGAGAGCATGTGTGAGGCCCTTGTTTCAATCCCTAGTATCATAACATAAATACCTAAAATGATAAAGGAAAAAAAATAGCATTTTACCAAATAAAGAATACCAATAAAGTGATAAAAGTTTTGAGCTGGATATTGTTGCTCACACCTACAAATGAAGATCCAAGGATGTACAGGAAGACTGGGAAATTATGGCTAACTTGGACTATATGGCGTTAGAGCGTGAACTTCCGTCCTGGGCTGTTCTCTGTTGTTGCAATTAAACATTGTGATCAATGGCAACTTGGGAGGAAATGGCTTATTTGTTTTATTCTTCCATTTTACAGCCCATCACTGAGGGAAATCAAGGAAGGGTTTCACCAGGAAAGGAGCCTGGAGAGTGTAGGGAAATTTTGCTTACTAGCTTACTTATCAAGCTCATGTTTAGCTACTATTCCAATACCTCCCAGGACCACCTGCTCAGAGGGATGGGCCCTCTCCCATCAATCATTAATCCAGAAAATGCCCCACAGACTTGTCTAATTTTACCATGGCATCTTCTCAATGAAGGTTTCTTCTTCTCGGATGACTTCAGTTTGTGTCAAGTTGACAGAAAACTTGGCTAAAGCAGAACAAGTGGGAACTAAGAAAATAGTATGAGAAAGAAGCCGAAGAATATAGGAGAAATAATAGACTATACTCCCTTATTTTGATGGAAACATTTACGTACAAATCCAAAAAGCTGAATGAATTCTGGATAAAGCCCAACTAGACACATAGTAACCAAGCTGCCAGATGAAACAAACACTTCTTAGAATATTAAGATTTGAGTGAATATAGAAAATTGAATTTACTTGACTTCTAACAAGCAAATAAAGTGAGCCATTTAAATTTAAGAGCTCCCAACAAGCAAAGCTTGGTGACATATACCAGTAATCCCAGCATTTGGAAGGCTGAGAAAGAATTGGTATGAATTCAGCACCAATCTGGTCCATGTAGTGAGAACCAGGCCAGTTAAAGCGACATGAAAAGATCTATCTATCTATCTATCTATCTATCTATCTATCTATCTATCTATCTATATCTATCTGTCTATCATATATCTATCAGTCATCTATTTCTCTATAAAAATCACTTTCTACAAATTTAATTAACTGCACCAATATATTTTATTTAACAGTTAAAAAAAATCTGATTCTTTATAAACTTTTCCAAAAAAAAAAAAAAAAGGTGCTCATGTTCCCCAATTATTATGTTATGGCAATGTTGCACTGATACCCAAAGCATATAATGACAGAACAAGAAAGTAAAACTAGAGCTGTTTTAGTGGTGGGTGGTATCTTTGGAGAGACTCACAATGGGTCAAAATGTTGGAAATAATGGTTTATGTCTACACTTGACATCAAACAGGGCGTCTATATAATCTCTCCCTTTCAACACATACATACAAGGCTCAGGGGACATTATTTTAGATGAGGCTGAAAGAATATAAGAGCCATAGGATTGGGAAGAGTGCTCTGAGACAGTGCCTTTGGGACAAAACATGGCCGATGTCCAAATGAATTCATTGAAACTTTGGTTACCTACACAAGATGCTACTAAGATGGGTCCTATCGGGACCAGAGAAAGAGCTCAATGTTTAAGAAAAACAAGTGCTTTGTAGTAGACCTTCTATTTGTGATGCTCACATTATAACAGCTTACAGCTGTCCATAACTCCTTCTGACCTCCTTGGGCAAGAGGCACTCATGTTGAACACATATATACATGCAGGCTAGACACTCCATATACACACAAGATAAAAAGAAAGTCTTAACAAAGCATTAATGTCACATCATTTTGCATGGGAGTATGGGCTCATGTGGTCCCCTCCCCCACTGAGAGTTGTGAGCAGTTAATTATTACTGAGGTATGGAAGGCAATTCAATGTTATAACCAATGGGAAATAATCTCTCACTCATAATCATGTAAGCAACCTTAAGAAAGTTCAGTGGGATATGCGCTTGTGTGAAAACAGGAGGGAGCTTGTTGGGAAGCAGGGTTTTCATCAGGAGATACAGAAGTGATGGAGTTGAAATGACCCTAAATTCATTACCCACGTTATGAAACTATCAAAGAAAAATGGAAAACCCAACGTTCAATAGCAACACAGTAAAATGATCGGCATCATTAGTTACTTAAGAAGATACAAATCAAACCCAGGTCATCACTTCCCACTCATTCAGCTGATTACAAAATAAAAGGTAGAAAATTGGATGTGGAGAAACTGAAGTGTCTTGCACTACAGCTATAAAAAGCGATTGTGGAGTAGAAATTCTACTCCTACATAAACCAAAGAGTGGCGGAAATATGTAAACACAAAAGCTGTGTGAGTTCACAACAGTAACAAGCAAAAGAGCCAGATGAGCATGAGCTGATGGGAGAGAAAACGAAGCACGGTGTAACCAGCACAAATGCATCACTGTGCCATCAGCAGGGAAGAAGACACGTTCCAGCAGAGATGATCTTGAAAGGACTATGGTACGAGAAAGAAGTCAGAAACAAGGGATGGTTCTTGTAGTGTTCATTTACGTGTGGTGTTCAGAATGAATTAAGTGATAGGTAGAGAAAAGAGATAAGCATTTACATTACGTGGATGAGAAGAGAAACGGGGATGGCAAGCTATCTAGCTTCTTTTTGGAGTGATTGTTGGACCAGGAGCCACTTTCAGAGGTAGATTTGATAGTATAAAAATTGGATTTCAGTAAAATGATCATTTCTGTATTTACAGGTATATGTGGTGGCCCAAACTTGATAAGTATATTTATTATTTTTTTAAAGATTTATTATATATGCATACATACTTGTGTGTGTGTGTGTGTGTATGTGTGTGAGTGTGTGTGTGCTTGTATGTGTATGAATATGTGTCTCATAAGAACAGGAGAGGGCATCATATCTAGAGTGGGATTTACAGGTGGTTGTGGGCTGCCACACAGGGAACTAAACTCACTCACATCTTCTGGAAGAGAGGTAAGTATTTTTAAATACTGTCCCACCTTTCTGGGCCTCAATTCCTTATTTTTTTTTAAACACAGTTTTACATTGAATTTGGAATCCTCTCATTTAGATACATTGGATCCTTTTTTGATGTGGGAATGTCTTTCTGTATGCTGTGAATATCAATCTTTAAATAAAGAAACTATTTTGGCCCATAACAGGCACCATAGAAAAAGTAGTAGGAGAAATCAGAGCATAGGTAGGAGAAGCAGGGTAGAGTCAAGACAGACCGAGCCAGAAGCCCAAAGGAGCAGCATGTAAGGAACACAGGTGAGCCATGGGCCACGTGGCAGGCATATTAATGAGAATGGGTTGATTTAAGGTGTAAGAGCTAGCTAGCAATGTGCCTGAGCCATAGGCCAAACAGCATAAAGTTAATATAAGTGTCTAAATCATTTTTGGGGCCTGAGCAGCAGCGGGCGGCTAAGGGGTCTGGGGCTGCAGGTCTCTGGGTCCAGGTCTCAGGCCACCTGGGACCAAGAAACCTCATTGTAACACTTTTTTCCTGTGCTTGGAGTAGAGACATGAACCAACACTCCCAGCTTGTTACATGGGTGCTGTGGTGGTTTGAATGGGAATATCTTTCCTGGGCTTATGTATTTGAAGGCCTGGTCTCCAGGCTGTGGTGTTGTTTTGGATGTTATGTAATCTTTAGGAGGTACAGCCTTCTGGAGGGAATGTGTCACAGGGACTGGTCTGAGAGGATTCATAGCCTTCCTCTGTTTTCACATAGCTTTCTGTGCTTCATGCTTGTGACTATGATATTGTCACCCAGCTTCTGCTCTGGCTACTAGGCCTACTGCCACTTGTTGTCATGCATTCTACCATCATGGACTCTCCCTCTGAAATCAAAAAGCCAAATAAACTCGTCCTTTTATAAATGCCCTCGGTCATATTTTATCACAGCAATGTAAAAAGGTACTTCATAGAGGACCCAAACTCAGGTCTTCATGAACAGAAAGCCTTTTGAACTGAGCTAACCCCTGAGAAATAACAGGATAGAAAACAAAATTATCCTTTTATTTTAGCTAACCCCTTATTATTCCCTGGTTACACCATATTTCTAGTCTCATTATAGTCTATGCTTTACTGTTACACACTATTATAGCAGCTAGGCATGGCGGCACAGACCTGCAATTCCAGCATTTTGGAGGTGGAGTTAGGTGGATTAGAAATTCAAGATTATACACAGCTACATAGTGGGTTTGAAGTCGGTCCTTCATATTAGGTCCTGTCTCAAAAATATTTAAACAGTTACAAATGAGAGACAGTTTAAATGATAGTTCAAGTTATTTTATATCAACGTATGAGTAAATAAGCAGCTTTTTCAATGTTCATGCATTAGAATATTATTTATCAATAAAAATAATATGTTGACACATACAATATATTAAACAAATTAGCCAGATATAACAAGGTATACATTTTAAAATTTAAATTAGATAAAGTCTTAGAACAGATAAAATTAGTCTATAGTTTTAAAATAAGAACAGTGGTTGTTTATATTAGAAGGGTGGTGAATAGAGTAGACTGATTAGTGGTGAAAAAGTAGATTTTTTGTTTGATGAAGTTTGGGGGGTAGGAATAATATGCCACACTGTGAAGAAGTTGTGCAAGCCTGAAGATGGACACATTTGGCAAAACTCATCGAATTGTTCTCCTAAGTCAGTATGTTTAATTGTATGCAGGTTATCCTTAATAAAGTTGGCAAGCTTGATGTCATGTAAAACAAGGCAATCTTTAATTTTGTATTTAGTTGTTTACACATTATTTAACTTAAAAGTTGTTAAATTACAAAATATGAAAATAAAGGCTATCTATAATTACTCTTGAAATTCCCAGGACTCTGATAGCCATCAAGACAAACATGAATCCTAAAATTAAGCTAGATATAATTTTTTGCTCATGTGCCTTTCATTATCACTCTGACAAAGAATCCATTACCTTCATTCACTCCACAGAGCATGAGTTGTGATATATAGATCCTGTACTTCATTTATTATATGACATTTAAAATCCTGTACTTCAAAGAATTTATATCCTTGTTGAGGAAACATGTGAACAGACGTCTAATTTGAATGTAGTGTTACAAGTGTTAACGTATTAGAATGGGCAAGGTGCTGAGGAGAAGCAGAGTGATTCCATTGGAGAAGTCAGAATCCCAAAGCATCCTGTGACTGAGATCTTAATAATGAGTAATAATTTCTTTCTGTTAAAGATTAAATTAAAGTGCAATTGCTGCTCTTTAGAGGACTTGGGTGCAATTCCCAGCACCTACACCAGGTTCCTGCACCTGGTTCCTACACCTACACCAGGTTCCTACACCTACACCAGGTTCCTACACCTGGTTCCTACACCTACACCAGGTTCCTACACCTACATCAGGTTCCTACACCTGGTTCCTACACCTACACCTGGTTCCTACACCTACACCAGGTTCCTACATCTACACCAGGTTCCAGGACATCTGACATCCTCTTCCTGTCTCTGTGGGTGGCCACATGCACACGATATGCACATACATCATTTTTTTTTAAAAAAAATGGAAAAATGGGGTACCATAAAGAGCAGTGTATACAAAACTCTTAGTCATGGAAATCTATGATGCTTTCAAAAGAAGAAGAGTTATGGGCCAGCTGGGTATGTAGGCAAGGAGGAAGAGGAAGGTAGGTGTAGCTGAGTTGGGGGGATCTTAATAATCAGTGTGTAGTCAAGCAAATCCCTTTTCAGCATTTAAAGTGTGCTGTTGTGGTTCAATTTTACACTGGTTCTCGGATCACTGTGTATCTCAGCTTTCCGGCCTCCATCTCTACATGCTAGCAACAGTGTGTGACATTGTCTCAAAGAAATTTTTATTTTTAAGTACAAAGATGTTATAAAATAGAAATTATTTTAAAGATATAGGCATAAATGCACAATAATATTGGCGTCTACCCCTTTCCTCATTTATTTAAAATGTATGACAAATGTATGTGCAAAGGCAGCTGTGACAAGGCAAGAAACCGGGTGATCTACATGTAAAGGTTATTACAGTATTCTATATGTAATATACAAGTTGAGATAACATGAAAACTTGAAATAGGAGAGCCGAGATAAAGCTAGACAATGAGGCTTTGGAATAATTCAAATGAGATCACACATATACTCCTCTGAGATAATTTGAACCTGTGATAACCTTGGGCTCATATTCCTCTCATGGGACATAAAGAAATCCACTGGCCAAAGTGCACTGGAAATACTGTCTATATTGTGCAGTAACTATTGGGTTTAGGGATTATTTCCTGGAAGCAGAGTCAGCTGGAGTGATGGAATTCGGTAGGAACAGCAGAGACCAGATGACTTAAGACTTTAAAATGTGTTTTTATTTTGTTTGTATGTTTTTAATATCCCATGCATTGAAAAGACTAAACATTTTGGCTTGACAGTTACTACATGCAGTGTTTAATCAGGTCTGCTGGTTTCTCTCTTTTCACTCCTCTACTGCTCATGCAAACCTCCAGATAACATGCTGGGTGATCTCAAACGCTGCTAAACTAAAGCTTTTTCTGAAGCTCTTATTTGGCACTAAGCTGTGTGTTTGTGGGAAGGTGTACCCCATCTGATCCCCACCTGAAGCTGGAGACCTCCATTTAACTGCTGTGGTATTATTGCCTTGCATGATGACTGATTTACTGTCACAGACAATTCAGTGCTCTCCCAGAAGCCATTTTAGTTTAAGGGTGTGAGGTTTGGCAGGCAGCATTGCTCATAGTGTAATAATGTGGCAGGTATACATACCAGGATGCGAAAGGAAATGGTCTGTTTCTCCAGAGGTGTGTGAATTGGTATGTATGATTTAGTAGTAGGACAAAGCAAAGGCTTATGGAATAGTCTACCATTACCTGTATTCCTGAAAATGACCAGCACATTTCAGAGTTCCTAAAGCCCGTGCTTTGTTTCTGAGAGAGTAGAGGAAAAGTTACTAAGTTTACTGGTTTTCTCTGGCCGATGCTGCTGTTATCATTTATGGTTGTTCTGATAAGTTTCTTTGGCTTCAACAATCAGAATTTCATATGAGCTTGTTAGAAACTTATAAAATCAAATGTCAGGAGGAAAGCGGAAGTGGGCTTTGGGTAAGACAGATAGAAAGGAACGGCTGCTCGGCAGCCGTGGGCCCACTAGCCCCTTTTTTCCAGTGTCACGTAGCACTGGATCTGCTCTTGTTCTTCTGGAGTTGTACATAATGAGACCCTTCCTGGATGCGCACAGTCTGAGATTGTGGAGTTGTACATAATGAGACCCTTCCTGGATGCGCACAGTCTGAGATTGTTCCCAGACTCGGGATACAATCTGAATCCTTCCCAGAGTGGCATAAAATGTCAGTCTTCCTGGACTTGTATACAATCTCAGGTTGTTCCCGGCTTTTCCTACAATCTCAAACCACTGCCGTTCTGTCTTGTCTTTTCTGTACCACAGCCTCCATGCTGTACATTTTAGTAATTAAGTCTGTCAAGGGAAATAATTGGTCACACTTATTTATGTTTTGATCGAGGTCCTTGTACCCGGTGATGTCATAGCTTCCTCGTCTGTATAAGACATGGGGTCTCTTGAGTGTCTGAGTCTGATTAACATGGTCTACGGTTCATTTAGCATGGACTGGACAGAAAAGGCAACAGTAGTCTTATCTGATATAAGAGTAGCTGCTGATACTGGATTTTGACACTCCAACTTTCACTAGAAAATAGTGAATACCTTCTCTATGCAAGAGTCCTAAGTAACTTGGTAAATTTGGAAGAAAAGTATTAGTAAGGTGGAAAAATCTATGCCCTTCAGGGTCTGTCCTGGCCACATCAGCTTGGTTTTCCTCCAGCAAGTTCATTCCATGCCTGTTATATGGCCAGATTAGTCTTCTGAGTGTTCTGTGTTTATAATAATACCCAGGACCTTTCTATTTTTGTTACTTCAAAAGCTGTGACAAACTAATTCCTTAATTTTCCTTTCATCCTTCCTTAAAGTCACCATCCCAATCCTTTCAGGCTCTATCTTTACATTTCAGAATGGGTCACTGCGATACCATTTCTTAACTGTTTACCTTACAGAGCATTCCAAAGCTAATTAGCAGACTATTTTGTTGAAGAGTTGAGGCCTCATATTGTGTATAAGTGAACATTTGGCTTAAATTATTTTCTATGAGTGAGATTCAAAGAGAGACTTTAAGCTTTACTATCCCTTCCTTTCCGGTATCGGCTTCACAAGAAGATATTCTATGTAGCACAAGAAATTGGCTCCATGAATGTTATTCTCCAGTGATTCACAAAGCAGGTAAAAATCAGGTAGACTCTTGTTTCTTCATGTAGGTATTTTAGCAAATGGAGCAAATAGCCCACCAGAGAGAAATTGTCACTTTCACCGATTCATCAATGCTCTCCTCAAAATCACAGTACCCGAGTCATGTGTTTAGTATCTCTCTCTCTCTCTCTCTCTCTCTCTCTCTCTCTCTCTCTCTCTCTCTCTCTCTCTGTGTGTGTGTGTGTGTAGAGTGAGAGAAGCCAAGGTGGAGAGCTCTTTTTTGCAACTCCCATACAAATCAGAGGCACTACCAAGGTCACACAGAAGGCAATTTCAGGGTGCTGAAAAGATGTTCTATTCAATGCAGTAAGCAATAACAGCATTCTACAGAGGTTCTCCAACATCCCAGCCTGCTCTGCTTAAGCCTAGAGAAGCTTCAGGTCCACTGGGAAATGTGTATTATGCCTGGGTTAATTTGCTGATTAATCTCTCGTCAGTGGTTTGTGCTTTCCCAGATGGCCAATTAAAATTTACAACTGGCAGAACAGTGTCCTGTTGGCAGGCTGCTGAGGGGCTGAAGCTGGAGGCAGTGACAGAAAGCTTGAGTTTTGCCTTGTTTCCCCTCCCCTTTTCTTTATTTCTCTCTCTTGCTCTTTTTAAAGCTGCTGGATTTATTCGGAGGAGAGTGTAAGGCGGGCTTGTGCGGTAAGTGTGAGATGTGTGGCGTAGTTTACAACTCGGCTGCTATTTACTCTCCAGGACTCTCAGGGCCCCTCCAGTGTTCCAGGCATCAACGGTTTTACCCACAGCAAATATAGCTGACAAAATCAGCCAGTGAGCGCAACTGACTTAACAGCTTCGGAAATGTAATAGCCTTTTTTTTTTTTTTTTTTTTTTTTTTGTCTCCTCCTGATTTGCAGTCCCCATGGATTGATGGTCTAATATCATTCACTTCCTCACAAATATATAAAACATTTACAGTTGTTTGTGTAAATCAAAGACAAAATGCTGTGTGTGAAGCTGATAATAAGTAATGTTGTGATATATATAAAAGATAACACATTTTTACTGCAGTAACCCCCAAATTAACTGTTACTTTTTGCTTAGCATTCTATACAAATGGCACTGTATACACATCTGAATAAAACATACAACAGGGAATTTAATTAGAGAAATGCAATTTGAAATAATTCTTTATTTTATAGTGAAATATTTACCATGTGTTTCAAATATGCACAATTCATCAGAATTGGTAATTCCAAAGGAAATTTTTAATCAAGTTCCACTGATCCTTAAATAAGCCAAGCATGGCAATGATGTATGGTATTAAAACAGTTTATTGTTTATACTAACTGTCGAGAACAGTTGCCAAAACAAAGAAAATAAATGTATTCCTAGATGGCAAAAGATTATGTTAAATTGAATGTTGTCTATCAATGGCGAACAATTAAAGAGTCACATGTACAACTCAGATTAAATTGGTAGGAAGAGAAAGCATTGTGTAAAGATAGTTTTGAGTAAAGTGGATAGAATTTGCATTCTGCTTTTATGAGCAGCTTGTAAAATGTTTATACAGTGGACAGGCACGAGTATCCATCAGATTCCAAGAATGGACCAAGAATGTCACCCTCTGTAAGCCTTTTACCCTGTTTTATATAACACGACAAATATGTGATTGTTAAATTTCTTTTTATCGAGATGAAATTTACACTTAGTAAGAGGGTGGTCTAGCTAAGTTTCTATTGCTGTGATAAAGATCATAACCAAAAGCAGTTTGAGGAAGAAAGGGTTTATTTGGAGTATTTGTTCTGATCACAGTCTATCAACAAAGGAAGCCAAGACAAGAACTCAGTCAGGGCTACCTGAAGGTAGAACCTGAGCTAGTAACAATGGGGAATGATGCTTGAGGTTACACAATCCAGGATCCTGTTTAGCTAACTTTCTTATCCCTCCAGGATCATCTATCTGGGTTGGAACCATCTACAGTGAGATGGGCCCTCCTACACCAATCTTTGTGACCTTTCTCAGTTGAGATTCTTTCTTCTCAAATGACTCTAGCATGGATCAAGTTGACAAAAAAAAATTAAGTAGTATGGAGGGATAATATCTTCCTATGGACAATGAGTGACCCCGGTCATGCTCTGCTTTAAGCACAGATTCTACCTGCACACACAGTGAATATTCTAGTATGTTACATCCGTTTCTCACAACAGTTAGGAAAACATCAAAGCTTTCTAAGTTGACCTTCAGTCAAATGAAAATTCCTAGAACATTACAGTAGGTGTTTCCCCCAGGTGGCTGACCTAGACTTGTCCTTGTCTAGGAAGTCACAATGTCACTTTTACATGGCAGATATTTTTGTATTTACCTTCTTTAACACTACAGTGTTAACACCACTGTATCTGCTCAAGTGTATGCAGGAATAAATTAAAACATGTTCTGAACTGTAGCTGTCATTTGTAGAAATCAGTCAGCATTATTCTATAAAGCCAAATTTTCACTATGCAAGACTTTAGCTTACAAGGTATCAGTCAACAACATAAAATGGGAGATTTGGAAACAAGAAAGAATTGCTGGAGCAATATTTAGCTTTATAGTCATTTTTTGTTATACAATCACATGTAGTACAAATTCTAAAAGTAGAATACAAATTTTCTTCAGAGATAAATAATTCACCAATTAAACAAATACTGTTATGGAATGAATGGGATGCATCCAACTAGTTACATCTAACCGATGGCTGGCATTAGACTCATTGGTCAGATGGGATTCAGGAGACAAGCTGTCCAATGCCTAACTTGGAAGTGTTGCACTGGAAACTGTGTCCTGATGAAGTAGGCTACAAGCAGTGATACTAAAATCGTATCAAGGAAGCTGTATTATATACTATGGGGCCTTAGGTGGCATGCTAAATATTAAGAAATTGAAGATCTATGAATAAATATGATCATGAAACAAGGAGCCTATGGTCACTGCCAAGGACAAACAATCATATGCAGCACTCACTAGGAAATGTCTGACTTCATCGGAAGAATAGGAAATGCTTCTTGGGGTGACAAGTCCCAAGGAGTATAGAAGGGTTTGTCAGAGGAAAGAGAAAAGAAAAGGGGCTTTCCAGGAGGGTGGAATTATATGAGCAGGTAGAAAAATATTAATTCTGTTCCAGGAATAGAAATGGATGAAAAGGATGATAAGTGTGTGTGGGTTTGGGTACAAATTGAGACTGGAAAGGTCAGTTGATAAATTTGGTAAGTCAGAGATGTGAGAATTTGTATTGAGCTTTTGATCAGTGCAGAATTCTCAAAAGTTGTACAAGGAAAGTTTTCTAGCCATCTCTTGTGTTTAAGCATGAATGAGACCTTGGAGTCGGACAGAATGAAAGGAAGCTGGAAAGGTATAAAGGTCCCTGAATAGCCTGATGATAGGAAAGATGAGATGAATGAATTGAAACATAAAGACAAGACAGGATGGAGATCAGGGTTTTTCTTGGCTGGGGCTGAAATGAATGTTAAGATCCAGAGATAAAGAAAAGTTACATTCATAGGGGAAGTATCTTTTATCTTCCAGCCTAGTTGGATGGAGGAAGTTATTCCTTATCAATTCATAGTCTTATTGCCATGGCCATGCAGATTATTGTAGTGAATTCTCCCCCGCCCCTTTTAGGTGATGACTATAGATGTCCAAAACTCCCCACTGCATTCCCTGCTCCAATTTTTAACATCACTATGCAGATGATCTGGGGACCATGGCTACAGAATGGCCACTAAAAGTGAGCATCTGTCAAGCCTAAGGTCTCTTGGACATTGGCCCAGCACTTAGGCTTTCTCTCTCTTCTCATTGGCTCATACCTTTGTTGTTACTTGCCATTGTCATTATTTCTGTTATTGCTATTCACAGAAAGACTATATTGTAAAAACATAAGCAAAGGAAGGTATATGTCAGATGGCATACTTAGAAGGAAGAATCCTTTACAATTGACATTAAGTATCATCAGTTTTGTACCTACCATAATTCCTGTGCTAGTTGCTATGGTATGGCATGAGAAGAGGCAACTTGAAAAGGTGTGTATAATAAGGATTTATGTGTGTGCGTGTTTGTGGGTGGGTGGGTGGTGGGTACAGACACTCAAACGCTAAGACCACGTACCTTGTTAAATAGTAGTAAGTCTCTTAGTATTAGTCACTCATACTGTAATAAAATGCCTTGACAAGAGTGAGTTAAGGAGGGAAGATTTGGTTTTGTGTTTACTTACAGTTCAAAGGCACAGTCCATCATAGCACAAAAAAGCCTATGTGTCAGGAGCTTAGGGCAACTGATAATACTGTAGCCACGGTCAGGAAGCAGAGAGGGGGAGAAGGGAAGAGAAGGAGAGAGAGAGGAGAGTGAGAATCAGAGAGGGGGAGGAAGAGACTGAGGATCAGAGAGCTCTTTTTTTTCTGGGGGTGAGGGGTTGCTACTGCTTATCCAGCTTTCTCTTTTCTATTTAGCCCAGGACCCCAACCCATGGGTATCTAGGAAACTATGGACAGGGCGAGCCCCTTAAATCTGTTTTCAGAAGCTCCAGTGTTTGGACCCCGCAGTCAGGAATGCATTGCCTACAAGCCTCAGACAGCTTTGTGATTGGTCTTAGGCAAACTGCAAGTTGTCAGGTCTCAGCCACGTGCTGCTTTTTGTCAGGTAGAGTAGAGTGAATGCAACAGATCGGTCTAGGGAAGCATGTTTTTGTTTTCCAGTTGAAAGGTCAGATTCTAAATCACTGAGCAAGCAGCTGTCTTCTCAAGGCTTTCTCAGCATGAGAGAAATTTAAGTATTCATGATATTGTAATTACATATACCAATCCCTTGTAGCAGACATTACCTTAAAAGAGAGTTGGAAAGTAAATTTTCCATCATTGCAAGAAAAAAAAATCCTATCATATTTCAGTTATTTGCTATTAAACTTATACTATACAAATTTAATAAATATTTTAATTTGATCTGATAATTAACTGGCCCTAAAAGGCTGTTCTTTTCTTTCATGATCTCCTTGTAGGGAGAATAATTTTGAAGACACATTCCTAAGTTATTAACTGGTGAATTATATAAACCCTTAAGTAAATAAGGAAAATGTAAATATTAGATCTGAGCTCTAGTGAAAGGTGTGTCAGAGCACAGTAGATATTATAGGGTAGACCACGCTTATTATCATGGTTTGTATTCTGTTAAATGTGCATGGCTGTTAGTCATGCACTTAAGAAATGCAGAGTGGAGTGAGCCCAGAGAAGATTTTGGCATAAATTTAAGTATGGTTTTTTAATTGAAGGTCTAATCAACTTTTAGCTGCTTCATTGACCCATAATACCCAGCAAACAGTGTTTTACAGTACGGCCAGTTTAATGGAAAGCAACAATATTCATACTCAGTGCTTCTTTTAGTCAACCTAATCTAGCCCCCTGATCCCCAAACCACACTATCCTACAGAGACATATGGTGGACTTAATGAAAATTTCACTTGGAAATAGTTTTATTTTACCTTAACAAAAAAATAAAAAAATAAAACCATATATTTTTCTAGGTGGACCCCAAACAGGTAAACAAATTACTCTACCATGCTTTCATCTCTTATACTAAGATTTCCTCGAGTGGTATAACTGAGAAGAACCAAAGTAATGTGGAGCAAAGATGGAGATAGAAAGATAGGATATCTCGATAGGGGAAGCCAATGTTGGGTTGGAAAGAGACTGGGTGCTAGGGAAACCTCTAGTAACTCACAGGATGTCCCTGGCCAAGTCTCCAAACAATAGCGGAGGGGGTGCCTAAACAGAACTTCCCCTATAATCAAATGAATAACCACCCTAAGTGTCATCACAGAACCTACGTTCAACAAGGAATAGAGGTGGAGGCAGAGATCCATGACTGAGCACCGGAGAGAGCTCCTGGTCCAGCTGAAAGCATGGGAGGAGAGTCTGTATGAGCAAGGGGTAGGGGTTATGAGGAAAATTCCCACAGTGATGGCTGGCTGGAGCTTTGGGCAGCTCACTGAATCAAGAACAGCCACTGGAGATCCATCAGGAAAAGGAGCAAGGTCCTCCAAGGGTAGGCAACTGTCAATTGACATGAGCAGTTTGTGGAGCCTCGAGGGGTGGGATCAGACTGTGTTCCTGTTCGTGGGCTGCCACCTTGGGGCCCATTCCCTGCAGAAGAACACCTAACCCAGTCTTGACTTTGGGATGAAGAAATCAGACTTAACTGGAGGGATGCACCATGCTGAGATAACCCACCTTGGGAGTCCTTTTGTGGGAGGAGATGGGTGGATGGGGAGAGGGAGGCTGAAGGCTGACTCAGAGGAATTGGGAGGAGGGAAGGGAGGGGGAGCGGGGGGGGGATACATAGATAAAAATGACATTTTTTAAATAAAAATATAATAAAATGAAAAAAATTATAATGCAGAAAGTGACAGTCATGAGACTTTATGAAAAGAGAAGGGAGGGGAGAAGAAGAAGAATTTTAGAAAAAGGAAGAAGCTACTGTCAGTTACATTTAACACACTGGAATTTCTTTTCCAGGAGATGAGCAGGGCATGGAAAATCCAAAGCCATAGTGTCAGCTGCAAAGTTCAGGCATGTTAATTATTGTTCACAATTTAGTATCTCTTTGTGGAATCTGTGATGTGGAGTGTAAGTAAAGGAACAGGTTGAGAGAGGATACCCATATATATGTTTATGTGTTCTGTTGTGTGGCATATGGCTTTAGTCATTAATACAGTCAGTCAGTCATTGAAAATATTTATGGAGTATACAACACACGGTAGACATGGAGGTGAATGAAAAAGACACACCTCCCCGTTAAGGAGATTCCATTCTAATGAGAAGAAACAGGACATAAACAAACGCGTATGTATAAAAACATGGTGGTAATTATTGTTCTGCCTAAACGTAAGACAGGAAATTAAACTAGTGAATACCCTACAAGGAAAACTACAAAGTTCAATCGGATAGCTAGGGAGGGCTCCATTAGGATTGGGGCACATAAACAGACATGTAAGGAGGGGAGGGAACACTAGATTTCTAGGCAAAACAGAGAATTCCAGGCTATGGGTATCTCACATCTTCAGACACACTAAGGTGTATGTCAGATGGATAGGGGGAATCGCCTACAAGGGACATTAAGTTTTCTCAGTTTTGTATTTCCCATATTTTCCTGTGCCAGTTGCTATGGTGTGGCATGAAACGAGACAACTTGAAAAGGTGTAATAAGGCTTTGTGTGGTGTGTGTGTGTGTGTGTGTGTGTGTGTGTGTGTGTGTGTGTGAGAGAGAGAGAGAGAGAGAGAGAGAGAGAGAGAGAGAGAGAGAGAGAGAGAGAGAGAGAGAGAGGTAGGGCAGGCCCAGAACCTCAACCCATGGAACACATGTGTTACCCTCAGTTAAGACGGCTTCTTCCCACCACAGCTAACCTATCTAGATTTCCCTGCAGCATGCGCAGAAGCTCATTGGCTAGCTGAGTTGACATTTGTAAGAAAAGAAGGACACAGTCCAGTGAGAGAAGGGAATTACTATACAGACGGTCTAAATGCAGAAGGATCAGGAAAGGTCTCCAAAGCCAGAGGAATGTGCACGGTGTTTTTTGCTTTTATTTTTCCATCTTTGGTGGTTATGAGCAAAGTGATGAGCAGACAAGAGTAGAAGTAGGCTCATCATTTTGGATGCTGCTTAGAAGACATGAAATAAATGAAGAGTGGTGAGTGTATGTCTCACTTGGGAAAAATACATTTGGTTCAGGCACCTAAATCTATACTCTGAAATGACAGGGGCATAAGGCTGTGGGACAGTTGTGTGGGAGATGAGATTCTCCAGGGATATAACTGAGAGGAAACCAAGTAATATATTAGAACGAAATACCGGGAAAAGAAGGAAGTTATGGGACCTGAGGACAGAAGGAGGGGAAACAAACACAGGAAAGGAAAAAACTCCAGAGCAAAATTGATAATAGTTATGAAACGATCCATAAATGTTGGTGAATGAGGCACCTGGAAGGAAGTGAAAGCTCATGATGGACAAATGCATGTGGGATGTAATAATAACAATAATAATAATAATAATAATAATAATAATAATAATAATAATGCTAAGGATGATTCCAAAGTGTAGACCTGAGAAACCCAGAGAATAGAGTCACGGTTTTCCTGTAGGGGATGGGGGTGGGGCAGGGGGAGGGGCTGCAAAGGAAGAGAATTAGAGGGGAAGTTGAACACAGCTTAAGAAAATCAGAGCTGATCTTGTCCAGAGACGCCGAGTAGGTAACTGGATCTATGAATTTAGAATCTAGTTGAAGAGGTTATGGGTTGGGGCTGCATATTTGAATTTAAGAGGACAAGTTTGTATGAACTGAGTGTAGACTGAGAGGGGTATATTGGGTTTTAATAGTCTCCAGAACTAGGAAGCTGAATGAGACATAAAGCAAAGTCTACAGAAACAATTGGGATGTAGTCGTCAGTGATGTGAGACAAGGTCAAGATGATGACTGACCATAATAAGCATGGAGAGAGTCTCACTTGCAGGCTATAAAAAATAGTTCTCCTTGGAGAATGGCATGAAGAAGGTTCACGATTCCCTACTATCATCAATTTAAAACAAGGCCTTACTTTTATGATGATTGCTATTCCATACAATTTAATTTTCTGCATTGCTTTTTACACATAATGGCATGGCGACTAGAGGCAATTTAATGACTGGTAGTATACAGAATCCTTCAGCAAAAACTTTTTCTTTTCAGAAGTTTCAAGTACCATTAAACAACACAAAAGCAGAATTCTTACATGATCAATGGCATTTCACAAAACACTGCACACTTCTGAACATATTATTGACTTATATTGATATTCTTATTGGTGGCCTATGCACGCTTTCTGTGGACTTATAAGGAAGTTCCACACTAACAAGGACCATCTCAGAGGTAAGGGATATCATCTGTCTATTCTAGGCTTCACTGTGGGGGAGGCCATGATGTTCATAATGCCCTCCTGACACTGATGTGTGAGAATGTGGACTACTTAGGTTGTAATTTTTTCAGTAAACAGAATCCTCAACAAATGACAAGGTTAGATACAGTTCATCTACAGTTGCTTTAATCCGTTATAGTTGAATTCAAGGATTTCTTAAGATTTTTATCCAGAAGTGTGCAATTCAAAGATTGATCTCAGATAGTAAGCTGGTTAAAGTTTTTATTTATTTATTTACTTATTTATTTGTTTGTTTGTTTGTTTGTTTGTTTTGTTGTCTTGACACAAACTATGGTTATTTAAGAAAAGGGAACTTTCAGAAATATTTTGATCAGATTTGCTTTTAGGCAATTTGGTAGAGGCATTTTCTTCTTAAATTAATTTTACATATGTGTGTGTGTGTGTGTGTGTGTGTGTGTGTTTTGCTTGCATGCATGTCTGTGAACCATATGTGTGCCTAGTGCTCCTAGAGACCAGGTATCAGATTCCTTGGAACTAGCGTTACAGATGGTTGTGCAGTTCCGTGTGGACACTGGGAATTAGACCTGGATCCTCTAGAAGAATAACCAGTGTTATTAACTGAATCATCTCTTTCGCCCCTAGAAATTAATTTTTGTTTGATTTCCTTTTTGAGATAAGACCTCACTATGTAGCCGAGGTTAGTCTGGAACTCAGATATGAAGCCAGGGATATTGTCAAACTCACAGAAGACTCACCTCCCTCCATTTACATTTATTGCTGAGATTACCTTACCTGACCTACATCCTCTTTATTAATGACCAATGCAGGAAGACCTCATCCACTGTGGGTAGTGATACCCTTGGGTTGGTGATCCTGGGTTGCATAAAAAGGCAAAAATGGGCCAACCTAGGAGAGCAAGACAGCAAGCAGTGCTCCACCACAGTCTCTGTGTCAGTTCCTGCCTTGGGTTCCTGCCTTGGATTCCTGCCTTGGCTTCCCTTAGTCATGGACTATGATCTTTAAGGCAGATAAACCCTTTCCTTCCCAAGCTGCCTTTGGCCATGGTGTTTACTAAACCAATAGAAAGCAAACTAGGACAGATAGGAATCTGATACTGACTGAGCCTTTTGAAAATGTAGATAGATATTCACTTCATGTGAAATGGGTCCAAGTATTCTGCATTTCCATCTACTTTCCAGGTGATGCCTGGTGAGCTGAGAATAACCTCTGTTTGCAAGCTTGTCCAAACCTGCCTACTTAACTACACAAGTGGAGGGATAGGAGTGTGAGGATTCATGGCAGGAAGAAGGTAGAGGGTGCTGATACATTAGTCTATAAGCGACAAGTGGTTCAGTTGATGCACTGAATTAATAAATTCTGTACAGGGGGCTTTATGCAAGATCTATCCTTCTTACGCACATATGGACACGGTTATTGTGAAGTTCTCATATTTCCCCACTGACTCTAAAATTCCATGATTTGATAAGCAGGTAAATGAGGAGAATTTTTTTAAATTTTTAAATATTGTGAAAATCGTAAAATTCTTTGCATTTTCAAAGGATCAGCAGACGTTTGCTTCTCAAGATGGGCGGATCAACAGCACATGGGTGCTTCATAAAAACACAGTCTTCAGAACGAATCTCAGGCAAAATGAACTAGGAGCTGCATTAAAAAAAAAATGCCTGATATCTGGTACCAAGGTCAGACTGTGAGCTTCAAGAACATGGAAACTCCACCCCCACGAAGTACTGTAAACCTCAATAGTAATTTGTTAGACTTAAGGCAGCCCAAGTGAACATCAGCTGTCCTTGTCTCCTGCTGATGGCTTTGCTCACTGTGGACTGTTACCGTCTAATGAATGAAACATCTATCCAACGAAGGCAAAGGTTAAATAAAAGCATTCAAAAGGAAAGTGTTATCTTAGCACTTGTCTTCTATAGAGTATGACATCAAACTACTTACAAATACAACAGCATCCATGCAGCTTGAACCTTCCTCAAGAGCTACTTGGTGAATGAAAATTTCAGTGAAAGTGATATGGAACAGTGAAGATTCATTTAATTTTTTTTTTTGGAATTTTAAAACTGACTTTACTATAAAAGCACAATTTTGTTGTGTTTTTTTTTGATACGCTAGTTTAAATCTATTCTCTGTGCTATGAATACTATGACTCTTTCTGTGACAAAGGTACAATCATGTTTTTCTCTGGTTAGAAGCATCTGTGTGGACTCCATGCTAGTAAGGGGAATTATAAAATTTACTAATAATTCAAGCTTCCTTTCCTTCTGTTCCTACTACCTGGCCTCTCCCATGTTCTTGCCTCCCTGAACTTTTATCTCCAGACCTGGAGGCATTTCATAAGTCCTCTGTGGAATTATATTGTTACATTGGAAATAATTGTCCCCCCCCCCATTTGTTTAATAAAAATATTGATTGGCCAAAGGCAGACAGGAAGTGTGGGCAGGGCTACCAGACTAAGAAAACTCTGGGAATAGGAAGAACAGAGCAGAGAAGCCAGAGAGATACCATGGAGACAGCAGATGCAGAGGACAACTATGCTGCTCTGAGAAAAGGTACCAAGCCCCATGGCTGAACAGGATAAAAATCATGGGTTAGTTAAGGGTAAAGAGTAAGTTATATACCTGGGCCCCAGGTCAATCAGCGTACAATTAATATAAGCGTCTGTGTGTTTCAGTGAGACTATTTAAGACTGTGGGCCTGCGGGTTCAGGCCATGAGGCTAAACTGGAAACTCTGGGCCAGAAACCTAATACACCAGTCTTCAGCTCTGCTCACCTGTGTTTTTACCTTAAAACCTCTCCTCTATTAGCTGCATGTGTGCATATATCCTTGTTTCCTATTCTGCAGGGCAGGCCGCACTGCTTCTTCCCAGTGCAGTATCCCCAGAATTGAACTGTCATCCTGGCATTATTACTGGTTGCAACTTCTATTATTAAACTCATTGAAGATTGTGTGTGTATTCTCGTCAGCTTCTTGCAGCAACATCTAACACAGTAATCTTCCAGTACCTACACAGTGAATGAAGCCTCGGTGTTCTCAAAGGAAGATTTGCACTAGGAACATATTTTTTAAAACTTAAGTGGCTGTCACGATGGCTAGGTGGGTAAAGGCACGTGTCATGAAGGTCAGATGACATGATTTTGATCCCTAAAATTAATCGTGGAAGGAACAAAACAACTCCTGCAAGTTGTCTGCTGACCATTGCACACATTCAGTGTGGCTGGTGTGCACACACACACACACATACACTCACACACACATACACATACACACACAGTTGCACACACATGCATACACACAAATATATACACATGCACACACATGCACGCACACATACACAGATACACACACATGCACACACACATACACAGATACACACACATGCACACACACATACACTTGCACAGACACATACACATACACACATGCACATACACATGCATACACATGTCACATATACACACATAGACATACGTATAAAGACACACAAACATGCACACACACTTACACACACACATACACACATACACATACTCACACATGCATACACACACATGCACACACATGCATATGCACACACACATACACATATACACACACATGCACACAAACATGCATACACACATATACACATACATATACACATATATGCACATACACACATGTGCGTATACACACACTTACACATGCACACACATGCACACACACATACACACATGCACACACATGCATGCATGCACACAAACATATACACACATATATACACACATACACACACATGCACGTACATACACACATGTGCATATACACATGCACATGCACATACAAGCATGCCTGCACACACACACCCACACATATACATACACATTCATACATACTCTCACACATGTGCACACATACACATATGAACATGCACGCATACACACATATACAATGTGCACACACATGCACACACACATACACATAAGCATGTGCACATACATGCATACATTATAAAATATTTTTAAATTAAATATTATAAATTCAAATTATTTGTCTGGCACAAGCTAATTTAGATTTCCATACATTTAATTAGGTTTTTCTTTAAAAAACTTTGTTTCAAATTTGTCAATGTCTATTCTACAGTCTCCTACACTGGGAAACTCCTCAGTGTGGTTTTCCTTTTTCTTCAGAACCTCCAGCCCACAAATAGTGACATGCAAACATTATTGATTATGAAAGCTTGCCTTTAGCTTAAGCTTGTTCCTAACTAGTTTTTATACCTTAAAAATTTAAATTTACAGTCTTCCACAAGGCGTGTTACCTCATCTACACACTGCCTATCCTGATTCCTCCATGTCTGGCTGGTGACTCTGCCTTTCTTCTTCCCAGAGTTCTCTCTATGCTGAGAAGTCCTGCCTATACCTAGCTATTGGCCATTCAGCTTTTATTTCACCAATCCCAACACTACATCTTCACACAGTATGTAAATATCCCACAGAACCTCATTTGAGACAGATGTTATTTGAGGAGTGCTTTCTGGGTTTAGTTCACCGCAGCATTTGATGCATACCTAGCTACCTGTTAATCTTATAACAGAACCAGGTACATTCCAAAAAAGAAACACAGTCATTAATCAGAGCCCCCAACAATCTTCAGATGTCCAAATCCCTTATGTAATATAGCTTTAGAAACTACAAATAACTCCAGACAAAATAAATTCATATATAGATACAGTGTGAATTCCATGAAACAGTTGTTATAAGGATTACTTAGGCAAGAATGGTAAGAAGAGTGTGCTGTACAGTGTCAATATCTGTCATTGTAAATATTGATTTAATAAAATGCTGATTGGTCAAGAAACTAGACAGGAAGTAGAGGCAGGGCAACCAACTAGGAGAACTCTGGGAAGTGGAAGAGCAGAGCAATGGACGACAGCAAAACACAGAGGAAGCAGTGAGAATGCTGCACTGAGCAAAAAGGTACCAAGCCACGTGACTAGATGTAGATAGAAATTTGGGTTAACTTAAAGTCAGAGTTAGCAAGTAACAAGCCTGAGCATAGACCAAACAGCTTGTAATTAATTAATATAAGCCTCTTAGTGTTTCTTTGGGACCAAGTTACTCTTGAATTGTGGGTGCAGACCTTGGGGCTAAGCAGGACAGAAACATTTAACTACAAAATCTGTAAGGTTCAGAAGAGGCAGCTTTGCTGGGTACTTTGGTGTGATATTGGCTGAATCTGAGGATGCAGAATTTATAGGGCAAAGGACTGACTGTAAGTGAATGTATAGGGGCATGCTCTCATCAGGCAATTTCCAGGTATTTTAAGAAATACCAAGAAGCATATGAAGCCAAACATGTTACATTTGTGGAATAAGAGTCAAGCAATAAATCTTAGGACTAGAGACATGGGCTCCTAGCACCTCTGTGAGTGTGTAATGACCACCTGAAACTCCAGTTCCAAGGGATTCAGTAGCATTTTCTGGTCTTCTTGGGCACAGATACACACGGGTACTTATGCATATACACAAAAATGTAATTACTGAGATATGTGACTTACATTCTGAATCTCAGCACTGCATTTTGTGAAGTATAAGTATTAAAATACAACAATTTTTTTCTTTGCCACTCAAAGCCAACTTACAATTTGAAATTTTGGGTCACGTTTTTCTTTCTGAAACATACACACACACACACACACACACACACACACACACACACACACACACACACAAAACCTTCATATATGTGTATGTTTATATGTTTATGATAATATTCAATTTCTACGATGTAGGAACCTAAAGACAAAAGTAAACATACTTGAAAATAAGAGAAAATCTTTGTTGTTTTACTAGAAAACTGAAATAAGAACATATATTAACTAGTGACCCTTAAAAATAATCAGAAATATCCATATTGGTTGTCAGTTTGACAGGGTCTAGAATCACTGAGGAGTCAAACAAACCTCTGCATATTTCTGAGGAAGATGATATGTTGGACTCATAGTGGTGGGGAGACCCATCTAACTGTGGGTAGCATTGTTTCATAAGTTAGAGGACGGGGGTACCATTGATCACTTCGCTCTGCTTCCCGACTCTGGAGGCAATGGGAGCAGCTGCCTCAAATTCTTGCTGTCATGCTTTCCCCACCGTGCTAGACTGTACCCCAAGCTGTGGGCCACAATGAATCTCTCTCTCTTTTTTTTAAAAAGTTGTTTTTGTCGAGAATTTTGCCTCAGTAACAAGAAAAATATTGAATGCAAAATTCATAACCCAACTACATTTTCTGACTTAAGACAATATGAGTTATGATTAAGAACAAGAGCTTTGAGGTTAGCTACGAGTTCAAACCTGAAATCCACGAGAAAGAAATAATCATAGGTTTTTAATGAGCACAATAACGTATCCATTATTTAATGCAATAGCTGTATCTATTAATTAGCACTAAAACTATTAATAAGATAACACAATGCCAAATTTCCACATGTTGTATGCAATTTATGTTTCTTTAAATATGGGTGTGATTTATTGAAGACATATAGAGTATATTGAGAAAACTATATAAAATACATTGGTATTGTTATGTCCCCATAAGATTGCATTTTGATTTTAAAAATGCTTACCCTTTGTTATTAGGAATATTCTTTGAAAATAAGATGGCAGAGCAGGGTCTAATGTGTCCTGAGAGAGAAAAAGATGAAGTACAACCTATAAAACACATTTAATTACATATTGCTTCAGGATTCTCTCATCTTTCATTTCCACCATGTCTGTCACATGATCCTAGGACATGGTATGGTAATCATAAGAGAATTAAACATTTATCTCTAACATGGAAAGAATGAATGTGAAGAGAGAGCATAACTTAGCTACTGTCACATGACTGGGATGCCATGAGGTTAATCCCCATCTCCTCATGGCAGCACTGTGTCTGTCTGTTTGTTTGTTTGTTCAATGAGATCAGGTGTTCAGTGCATGCAGCTTAGTTGCCTGACACAAATACTTACTGGCTTTATTTAATACAAGAAAAATTTAAAAATGCAAGTTATAAAGCTTAGTAAAAATAACTCTACACATTTCAGAACAGAAATGCACTATAAAATGACTTCTCCTGTTCAGAGTCTTGAGTTGGCTACAAGCCAATCTTGAAATGTTATTCTTTAGATGAGAGTCTGGGATAACCAGGCAATGAAGGCGAGCAACAGCACAATCTACTTATGGTACTTTGTGGTGCTTAGAGATAAGAGTCACTACAACTCCCAAAGTATCTAAAGCTTTGACTTCGTAAATGTGAAGGAACCCTGAATAAGGCAGTTCTAAGAGATTAACTTGATTTCCTAAGTGAGAAATGGAACCTGAGAAGCAATAAAATTATGAATGTTTGTTGATGTTTGTTCTTAATCCACATCAATAATTCAATCCTAATATGGGTTTAAGAATCAATGTTTTATTTTATTTTTTAATGTAAAAAATCTATCTCTTGGGACAAACACAACCTTTACAGGAGTATTTTTATCTCTTGAAATGCTATCAAGTAAGATATCTTTAGCATTTTTAAAAGATGTGAATTCTAGGTGAGTAGCACACAAACACTAGATTTCTAGTTTGTTGAAGAAATAAAACAGGAAAGAGAAGCAGAAGGAGCCCAAGCAATCCCAATATACCTTTTGAAGATTTGCAACTGTACAAGTTTTCCCAGGTCTAGGTTCATATATCAACGGAAAGTAAACCATGGGCACTCCTCATAGAAAATAGGCAAAGAAGAATAGAATAATCATAGAAGATATTGCAGAGTAGATTGTTGCAGTAAAATATCACACAAGAAAAATAGAGATTAAAAATTAGAAGTGCTGTGGAAGTGTACGGAAGCATGAGAATATGGCTACAACCTGAGTCCTGGTATTGTTACCTGTAGCTTCAGAATAGGTAGCTTATTTGTCTAAGTTCATCTTCTTCATCTCAAAGTGGGTAGTATTTGCCCTCTATTGTGGGGGTCCATAAGAATTAAAGATGCAATGCTTATAAAGTATTTCACATTGCTCTCAGTACATAACTAATGATCAATGAAAATAACTTTTCACATTGTTATTAAAAAAACTAGTATTAGCTGTTAAGTAGTTTGCTATAAATTTCAGTTAGAATTGCAAATATTTTGACAACAGAACCAGAATAAAATATTATCTAAACACACAAGTTGAAATTAATATTGTGATTCTAACTAGACCATTTATGTACACTCTTCCCTTGAGTTCAAATAACAACCATAATATATATAGTGATGAGTGGACAGAATTGCCTAATTCATTAAAACCATAATAAAGTAAGCTAATTTAGAAAGCTTTTTTTCTATAGCGCTTGTAAGACTAAATGTAATTCAGAAAGTTGAGAATCAAGTTTTAAAGATTAATAATTTTAAAGTTTATTCTTCAATTAAATTCCATATGCACTTATTGAAAGTCTACAAAATGCCCGTGATTTAATTTTACTCACCAGACATTATTAAATCCATGCTACTTTAAATTAAATCCATGCAAAATACTATAGAATAATCACATTCATTAGGAATAGCACGAATCTAATATCTATTAAATGCTAAGCATCATCTGACTCACTTGTCTCCTTTTCTAGAACAGACATAAAAAGTCAGAATTTAGCAACTTCAGGGAATAAACAATCATTTCTCCACAACTTGGCACACAGCTTGGCAACACATGCTTTCCTGAAAATCAACCACAAGAAAGTCACTTTAATCACACCCTCAGAGCAAGTAGCCAAACTACCGGTGCCCGAGTCAATTGCGCATGCCCAGACAATACTAGAGCCCAGAGATGACTCCCGCCCTCCAGGAATTCTCATCTGAATAGAGGATCATTTGTTAAGATTTTCAGAAAGAAGGACTTGAAAGCAAGCTGAGCTACATGCATATGCACGTATCTATTATAGAAACAAAGAGAAATGTAAAATGGATCGTTCATAACATTAAAAAAAGGAAAAGAAAACTAAAACTAACCCAGGTGTTTATTTTTCTTTGCTGTTCTGACAGCCAGTGATTTGGGTCGTTCCTAGAAAAAAAGATCTTTGGAAAGTAGTCGCCAAACTGCAGTAGCACAAACTTTAGGAATTGGCAAAGCTTTGGCCCGGACTGTCCTGGACAGATTTGTGATAGAAAGATCGTAAGCACGGCACTGTGGGGCTATTCCTCTACCAGCTGTTTGGAATAAGTAAATTCCAAATGTCTAGCTTCCCCAAAGAAACTACAAAACATCCCAGAAGGCAACTTCACCCTTCAACTTCAGAATCGCGTTTGGACCTGATAGTTCTCTGCTGGGACACGCAGAGTGATGATGAAGTTGGGCCTTCCTATTTCTGAAAAGGCGAGGGGAGCTTTTTGTCCCAACAAAGCACAAGTAAAGCTGCCCAGTGACCGGAAGAAACCTGGCTCTGCAGTTCACACCAAAGTCCTGATTTTACAGGCAAGACAGGCAAAGACCATAGTACCGTGTGATGTGAAAATACTGCTTACCTGGGTTCAAACTGGATGGTGCAAGCCGTTTCTTATTGTCTAAAACGTAATAGAAAAGCGGTACTCTGAACAATAAAAAAAAAAAAAAAGGAATTATACTTTAGTTAGAGAATAGTGAAGGTTTGCAGCAGTTTCCCAGGCCAACTAAATGTCTTTTTCTGCCATGTAAATGCAATAAAAGGATATCTGCATTAAATTACAGGATTTATAGTCAGCTGGAAAACGAAAGCACAGAAAGATCACTTTTGCATTAAAATTTGGTTTTCTCCACTAGCATATATATAGATATATATGTATATTTTAAATATAGGTGCCTTTTCCTAATGAAGTGCATCAAAGCACATTATGTTCTGCATTTTGTGAGAACTAGGCAATTTATAAATGCTATTCACATTTAATTAGTAGTCATTTCTTTTCCATAAGCATATTTACTCGGCTCTCTTGTTCCTACGGCAACGCAATGAGTGCTACACAGCTACAAGAAGAGCCTAGACTAACCTCAAAAAAAGGACGGAGATTAATGAGCAGGCTCAATATTAAGACTATAATGCAAAAACCCAAGCAGAGAGACTGGGAGAGGAGCATTACAAAGAAACCACAGAGAAGATCCCTCTTTCAAGGAGCCTATTTATAGCAGGGCAGATCCTATTTATTCAAGAGTGCCTGCAGTATACAGCAAATACAAGAGATGACTCATTTAGTGCTAAGTTCTGCTTAATTGGCTAACCACTCAGGTATTGTGGAGCACAAATACACACATACATACACACATGTATGTAATTATCTGCTTCTCAAGGGACCCCACAAACAGCACTGTGAGCCTTGTGCTTATAGATCGTCCGTTAAGTACAGCACTTGTATAGAAATGGCAGTATTTAGATTTGAGTTTCTTGTAAAATGATGTTTTTAACTGGTGGGAAAAATTTCATATATCTGAATGGTCACATTATTTTAAGGGTAATTCTCTACTCTGTGCTTTATTTTAATACTTTACCAGTATTAAAAGATTAACTTGAAAACTGATGAGTTTCTAACATACCAGAACAAACACAAATAGGCATCAGAAATTTTATACATGCTACTTAAATTCTGCTTACAAATGACTTTTTTTAATTTAAGGGTATAGCTGGGGGAGGGGGTATAAGGAATTGAATGAATGCCTTAATGTGTTCCTTTGGTCTTTATTTGTTTTTGTTATTTTGCAAAAGCTGTTTGTTTTTACAGTTCCTATTAGAGACAAGTTAGGAATAATTTAAAATTCTCTTATCTTCGGTAAAAGTAAGACATACCAAACAAATCTAGAGTCAAGCTAAAAAAAAGATCGCAATGTGATTCAAAACTGTGTTGGAGAGACAATGTGGCTCACAAAAGGCAAATTAGAAATTATAGAAACCTTGTTACCAAGTCCTCCTCAGTGGACGTGTCAGGCTTTGGAAGGAGCTGGGCAGCATCTTCCTGCTCTAAGAACAGAGGTAACAACATTGCCATCAAGGCTCTCAATTATTCTGCTTAGCAGGAAAAAAGTAAAAATGTTTCCTTCTGACCTTTCTACACTGCTTCATTAACTCTAATGTACAAGCAACAAGTAAAAATGAGAAGCATCGGACAGCCCTCCCTTTGATACAACTGATTGGAAGACACTCTAGGCAGCTGAGCATCCGGTTCAGGTTCCGAGTGTCAGGCTTCCTAGAGCAACATCATTGCAAATTCAATCTGGGACAAGAAAGGCAGGCCCAGCCCATATTGCTCATTTTAGTTCAACCAGGAGAGTTTGATATTTGACTGACTTTTTAGAGGTATAGCTGTGGATGTGAGTCAGTTTGTACATTTTCTGCTGTTTGTAGTTAGTACTGAAATTATTTCATTTAGCACTATAAATGTAAAAATGAAACTATTTTGTAAAGGTTCCTCTATGCAATTATTAATGGCCGAGAATTCTGTTGTCTCAGATCTAGAGGTATAATATCATATTAAATCCTGGTTAAAGAATACATAATAGCTTCTACCTGCGATTTTCCTCCGTGAAAAGAAGCCTTTTCCAGGGACTATTGTCTAGGCAGTGAATTAATTATGCTCAACAATTAAATCACCAGGCATTTCTTCCCCAGATAACCTGTGAGTTTGAGTCTAGCATTTCTATAGGTACTTTTGTGACTACACCAGAGAGTATTTTAATACCAAAGAACACAGCAAACTTAAATGCCATTCCCTGGGATTTATGAAAAAAGCAATATATGGGAATAAATAGGGTAAATACCACCAACAAAAGCCCCCCACTTGGAATCAAACACCCAATGCAAATAGAAGAATGAGACCTAAGCAGAGAGCCTAGGGGTAAACACTCTGCTCTTGAGTCTTTCTTGAGCTGTTCCTCTAAACTGTCTTCAACAAGAGTATTCTTCGGTTTTTCTGGTTTTTTTTTTTTTTTTTTTCAATGCTATCCTGATCGGCCGGTCTCCTCTTCGCCCAGCTTTCCAGGTGGAGTAAAAACGCTGTCCCAGGGGCAGGAGATGTGTGAGAGAGCCCAACCCTGGCTGCAGATAATCAGCACGGAAGAACAGCTAACTTCTTAAATAACCACAATTAAATTTCACACATCCTTCTCTCCTCCCTTCCTGCTTTTTCAAACTTGGATTATTTATCACAGAAGGAAAACTGGAGGCTGCATCTTTAGAAGGCAGCCAGGCACTTCTAACCTAATTAGCGTTAGCCACCTCTGAAAGTAAATCCCCGACCCGGGCTCCAGCTTCTCTCCCGCCCTCATCCACCCCAGCCACGGGAGCACCTGGACCCAATAGAGCTGCCTGCCAGACTGAGCCCTGTTGTCCTGACCCCTAGCACACTGCTCTAGAGAGGGATTTGCCAGGACCTTCCATGCAATCAGGTGAAACAACATCGGGCTGATGCAAGCGATTTGCTTTGTCTGTGTTCAAACTTCATGCCTGCCACTACAAAATACAGCCTGGAAGCTGCTTCAGTCTGGATGCCTCCGTGTTCAAATGCAAGGCTCAGAAAAGAATAGAGATTCACAGATCTGATAATGAGCCAGTTAATGACATAAATGATACCTCAAGAACCTCACTAAACCATCCAGGTCCTACAATTTAATCTGTAATAAATACTCCTGCATCATTGCGAGATGGCTGCTCATAATGGCAAATGAAATATGCTGGTATGATAGGTACAATAAATCTGGATTTTCCTATGGTTCCCTCAGGCTAGAACAATATGTAACCACAGTGCGCACTGTCAGGATGAGCAGATCTCAAAGCCATCATAAAATCTAAATGGGGACTAATTAGGAGGCCCTTCCCTTCCAGAGTTACTATTTCTATTGACATTTTCCATGCATGAGCCCCTCCATAACACCATAAGTCACCAAGATAAGAACTCCCTAGATTATAGGGAAAAAGCTGTAATGGAGAAGTTGAACTCAGAGGCGATGCATAAATTTTCCTTTTGATGTGATGGGAAGTCTGTGTTCAGTACTTTCTTTACAAACTTTCAGGCTATGAACAGGTACTTTTTAATCCCTCTGCATGATTTTTTCTCTGTGTGGCTGGTACCTGATTCCTTTCTGAGCCAAAGAATGGGAGGTTCAGGTGGTGCCCAGGGAGGATATTAAAGCCAAGTGGGCCTCTGTAAAACTGATGGCTGCAGGTCAGTGGTACTTCCGGGAGCCTGCTTGGCAAGTTGGCTTGCAGGCCTTGACTTTTGTCTGGAAGACTCCTGTTCTCCTAAAGGTCACTGAAAATTCTAATGTCCCAAGGCTCTTCAAATTTAGGGACAGATTTCCCTAAACTGACCTTTCCAGTGCAGGAAGTGAGATAAATCTTTTGATAACCTTGGATACCAAAGTTCCTGGGAAACTGTGTGTGTGTGTGTGTGTGTGTGTGTGTGTGTGTGTGTGTGTGTGTGTGTGTGCATACTCATGTGCTTACCTGGGGCAGGGATGAGATCTACCCACATACTAGCAGTATCCTAACATATTAAAGTGGTGAAAAGTCATGAAAACGTGAAAGTGTGACAAGTGATTAAACTTTTCTTTCTTTCTTTCTTTCTTTCTTTCTTTCTTTCTTTCTTTCTTTCTTTCTTTCTTTCTTTCTTTCTTTCTTTCTTTCTTTCTTTCTTTCTTTCTTTCTTTCTTCCTTCCTTCCTTCCTTCCTTCCTTCCTTCCTTCCTTCCTTCCTTCCTTTCTTTCTTTCTTTCTTTCTTTTTTTTTTTTGGAGATACAAATCCTCATTTGAAATTGTAGAACTAAAGTGAACTAACTCTGTAGGGATGTTGTGAAGTTAAAATTCACTTGTATATAACTTCAAAAAACAGCTATCTGTAACATGAGGATTCTGGCCCAGACTTCCCCATTGTTCAGACCTGCCTGCAGCTGCTTTTCCCCTCAAAAATGACTCCTATGCTTATATTAATTTTATTCTTCTTGGCCCATGTCTCAGGCACATTGCTAGCTAGCTCCTGCACCTTAATTCAACCCATTTCCATTAATCTGTCCTGCCACATGGCCTATGGCTTACCTATTTTGATACATCCTGTTCCATGGGTGGCTGGATTGTGTCTTTTCTGACTCCATCCTCCTTCTCATACCTATGCTCTGATTTCCCCACCTACTTATACAGTGCCCCATATAGGCCAAAACAGTTTCTTTATTCACAGCATATAGAAAGACATACCACATCACTTCCCCTTTTCTGTCTAATCAAAAGGGAAGGTTCCAATTTTAATGTAGCAAAATTACATATTCAAAACAGCTATCAAGTAAGAATTACAGTTACAATATCTAGTCTACTTGTATTTAACAAAGTTGAAGAAAATATTCAATCATCTACCTTATCCTTGTGAGTCTAAAGTTTCATATCTAATATACCTTTTAAAATAACTAAGAAAAACTATACCTATAACCATTTAATCTTCAGCAACATCAAAGACCACAGAAGGATATACTATTATCCAAGTAAACAGGAAGTACAAGCAACTTCCAAAATCTAGAAATGACAAAAATGACATCTGTCTGCCTGGACAGTCACCCAAAGTCCTTTGTAAAATGGAGAGGTATTCATCTTCAGCCTACAGGCCTAGAGTCTACCTTTCAGTGAAGCAGGAAATCTGAAGGACTGCACTGCTCATTCTGTTATACTTCATCAGTCTCTTCTCCTTATGTTCTGAAGAAAGTCTGGCAGTTTTCTGTGCAAAGCAGAAACCTGAAAGACCATCTCAGCTTGTTCTGCCAAGGTTCAGAGTTCACTTTCCTATGGAACATGTATGTCCAGTTTGTACAGTATACTGTCAAGCAGTCAATACAAGAAGGTTCTCATCCAGTGGCTAACCATTGCCACAGAGAAAGTAAACTTCACATGATATTTCTTCAATGCCTATTATTCTCTTGAAATATATTGTTGCTGCCAGGAACAGAACTGTCCAATAAAGTCAAAGTTATTAAAATACTTTAAATGCCATATACTGTAGGTCTTTAAAGTGTTTGAAGAATACCTATCTAATTGAAATATATCTTTGTATACCTAAAATCTAACTAACATGACTATAAACTGGTTATCATAGATGACAATTAAACTCCATTTCTTATTTATACATTACAATTTTAAATGAGTTACATAAACATCACACCTTAAACAAGAGTAGAAAATACATACAGCAAAACAAAATTGACCTTAAATTTGTATCAATAAACCAAAATCCATATCAATGTAAAATATTTTGAGATTAACAGCTGATTTTCAGATTAAAGTAAATTCAATAATCTATCTTTTAAAGTCAATCATATATCATAATTCCCCTTTTTCTTAGAGATTGACTATGACCATTAACCATTTATAATGAAAACAAACATTTATAAACATCATTTTTGGAATTTGAGTATAGCTTTCTATTACTTTGCTGATTAAGGGGCGCTGGCAATCTTTTGAGGGTCCTGAGCTAGATTATCTTAGTCTGTAGCCATGAAACTGGTGTGGCCATTTCTTCCCATCAGAGAATTTTCAGGTGGTCTTGGTTGATGAAACTGTATTTTCCTGGAAGCAATCCACAAGTCCTCATCTTCTGTGGAAACAAAAGCAGAGCCTCTTTTTCAAATCAATATATCCTTAGACAAATTTTAAAGGCAAAATACCTTTAAAATATATATGTTTGTTTAACTTAGCAGTCTTTGGGAATTAATTATCTTTCTGTAGTTAGCTCATTAAGAGTTAAAAATTAAAATAAAACACAATAATAACCATAATCCAGACTCTTTGTGTATTTTTTATCTTTACATAGCTTATACATTGTTATTACTCTATTTCTCTTTTTTAAAAGACTTTCTGTACTTTTTTCTTTTCTCTCTTAGTCTATGTATTCTTTTTCACACAGATTGTAACCCATTTAAAGGTTTTCTCCATCTGAATCGGTTTTACTGCGTCTCACTAATCATTTTTTAACCAGAAGAGCTTTTAAAATGCTAAACTGTGAAGCACTTCTTTGGCTGATGGCTCTGCATAGATCGGGGACTCTTCAACATGGCTGAGGTGCCAAAGCTACTCTGTTCTGCTCAATTTTAGGACACAATAGTGAATATTGTGAATCTTTTATTACCCCTACTCTGGGGATGTTAGAGTCTACACTGTCATCAAATAGAGCACCGCAGCCCACTGCCGAACTCCGTTTAAGTATTTGCCATCATTTTTTTTTAAGAGCCACACAGTGTGTGCCACTAATGCTGAGTCAAGAAGCTACTCTTAAAGGAAGCAGAGTGGACCCAAGAAAATGCTGCTACTAAGAAACCGTCTTTGACTCTATTCCCTTTTTGTTCAATATAAACAGAAACCTTAAGTCAATCACATGCAGCTTGTTGCTTATACCAAATCTTCTGTGAGACTTCAGGAATTGGCCTTGGTGCAGCTTAAACTGCCTGCCACAAGTCTGGTGCCATTTTGTAGCTCAACCTCACATTTCACTCTGTACTACAACTCACTTCAGAGATACAACTCAGAAGCCACTTTTGGCTCCATTTTTGTGCTCTAGAACCCTTTTCAAGCTTCCTCGGGCTGTATGTGGTGTTCAGCAGACGTTGGGATGCCATCTGTAACATGAGGTTTCTGGCCTAGACTTCCCCATGGTTCAGACCCGCCTACAGCTGCTCCCACGCCCCTCCCCCCAAAATGACTCAGATGCTTATATTAATTTCATTCTGCTTGGCCATGTTTCAGACATATTGCTAGCTAGCTCCTGCATCTTAATTCAATCCATTTCTATTGATCTGTCCTGCCACATGGCTCATGGCTTACCTATTTTGATACATCTTGTTCCATGGGCAGCTGGATCGTGTCTCTTCTGACTCCACCCTCCTTTTCCTACCTATGCTCTGATTTCCCCACCTACTCCTATGGTGCCAAAACAGTTCCTTTATTCACAGCATATAGAAAGACATTCCCACATAAAGTATCAGTATTCTTATCTATGAAGCTGGGTTAAAATTAGGATAGCATCATGAAAAGAGGATGCAAAAACCAGTGTTCTGCTTTTCCACCCTCAACACTAATAGAGTTGGGTTCTATTAAGAAGTGTAGCCCATACTACATAGGCCTATTTTTATCAATTACTTGCTAGCATTATCTGATTTTGTGTTTGCTAAAGTACTTTTCATTAGTGAACAAAAGGCAGAAAAAAGGAAGTACAAAGCAGAGACAGTGTTTATGAAAGGTTCTACAGCGATACAGCTCTACTGGGGCCTTAGTAATTTTCTAACAACTAAAGTTTGTGGCATTTATAATCCTTGATAGTTTGTAATCCGGGATGAACACTTGAAAGTACCAGGCCTACCTGTATTTGTGAATAAAGTGGATGGCATGCAAAGCTCTATTGTGGGAAGTAACAGTACATTCAGTTGATTCAGCTGCTAGTGAAGTGAACACATCTGGGTACCCCCATCAGACTCCTCAGCTGTTTAACAACTTTGGTAGCATTTGGTTAGTAGACTAGCTGCAAATGCATTGTTAAAGCTGAGTTTAAGACTGA